>OX422211.1:171021862-173421862 GCA_949130495.1 Sambucus nigra
CACTGACCAAGGACGACATCAAAATATTTGAAGAATCTTAGGAAAAGAGGGTTTGGAGGACATGTCAACCTATCTTGGGTGATCAAGAGGGCATGAATCTAGTGCCCCCTTTAATGTCACGGATATCTTTAGGGAGAGGGGCACAGTCGATTTCATCCCAGTCAAAAATATTACAAGTTTTCCTAAACTCTGATATTGACTTCTTATCTAACAGCGCTATGGATAATACAAAAGATAAAATCCTTACTAACAAATGAAGAACATTCGAAGAAGTGCAAACAAAGAGTAGATGAGGGGAACCTATAGGATTCAATGGAAGCTCTGAGAGTATTAGGGGTGCAACCGGTATGGTATGGTCGGTAACGACCCCTTACCAATACCAAAACCACATTCTATATGGTAAAACCATACCGTACCAATTTACCGACCAGTACATCAAAACAAAAACCAAAACCAAACCAACCGGTTTTTCAGTATTTTCAGTATTTTCGAGTTTTTTTGGTTTCGGTAATTTCGGTTTCAATTCAGTTTTTTCCCGGTAAATACCAGAATTTCAAATCGGTTTATGCATTCGGTAAATCTGGTATATATTTCGATATACTTATTTCTAGCTGTTACAGTTTCTAGCATTTCTAGCTATTACAATTTCTATTATTTCTAGTTGTTTGGAACAATTAGAAACATACACAAACATGTACAATTTCTAGCATTTGGAACAATAGATTTAAACAGATACGAGACCAAACTAACCGGTTTGCTTTTGTCGGAGGATAGTGAGACGAGACCAAAATGACCGATTTACCTCTGTCAGAGACGAATGAGAGTGAGACGAGATCAAACTGACCGGTTTTCCTCTACCGAAGCCGGAGTAGAGTGTGATGAGATGAGGGAGCTGGTGCCTGAGGAGAGTGAGCCAAGATGATGAGCCTAAAAAAATGAGGGAACTATTACCTCAAAAAATATTTGCCGAAAAGTCAAAATCATCCACACCTCCAACACCGAAAAAACAAACCCTCGCTGGAAAAGCCAACTCGTCGAAAAAAAAAATCACCAGAAAACACGGAGGGAACTCGGATCTGAATACAGCTGGCGCCAAAAAATTGTCACCGGAAACCCGATCTCAAAACGAAGTAACCACACCAAATCGAAAGCCAAATCTCAAAACAAAAAAATGGTGTTCTCAAATAAAAGTCCGCAAAAAATTATTTCTCAAAATCAACCCAAGGTTGAAGAAGAAAAAAAAATGAGAGAGAGAGAACTCAAACAAAAATGACGGCCACACTTTTTGAGAGAGAAAGAAATAAAAAAATGAAATGAAAACCCTAAAAAAAGATCTCTACACAAACCACAATATAAAGCCCAAATGAAATAAGGGCAAAACGGAAATATAGCCAACAAAACAAACGGCTCTTTTTATTTTATCAAAATGCTACCTAATTCATTTTGTGTTAAATGTTTGATTAATTAAACAAAATATATGTTTAATTAACATGATTATTTAACACTTAAACCAAATACTGAAATAAATAAATTTAAATTCAAAGAGAATATAAAAACTCACTCATGAGAAATAAAATAAATAGAAGTATTATGATACCCAAAATAATTTGACACTTCACAAAAAGTTTGGTACGGTATTTCGGTACGGTAATTTTGGTACGATATCGGTACGGTAAATTCGGTAAATCAGTTTTTTGTATCTAAAAATCAAAACCAACCAAATTTTTGACGGTATTTTCGGTTTCGGTAAAATCAATTTTCAGTATTTCATAATATGAAACCAAAACCATTTTTTTTCGGACCAAAACGGTACGGTACGATAAAAATCCGTACCGTTTGCACCCCTAGAGAGTATGATAAACTGAAGAAGTAAATGCTAGAAGCTCAGTAGACAAATAAACAATTGAAAGACAACAGTTGAGGGTGATGTATCTCTATTTGAAGTTCAAGCTAATAATTAAACATAAGAACCAAGGAGGATTTTGGCGCTTTATATGCCTGCTTAGACTAGCGTATCCTTACTTCTTCAATAAAATTATAAGTTTGTCATGGTGTTTGACTTCAGACGAGCGTGCCCTCTTAAGATCAACAGAATTGCAAAATTGCCACTCTGATTTTAAAAACAAATTTTAAGCCATGGGCCTTGGACTTCATTAACATCTGTTGGCCCAAATACTCGACCCAAATTTTTTGGGGGTAATTATGGGGATTCATTTATTTTTGCCTAAGAGAGTAACTGACATCCCATCATAGAGAGTGGACTGCCCGACCCAAATCAGTTATTTATTAAAGACTCGTGTATTTAATATGCACTTAAATACTTATGGATATAATCAAATTGGTTATTAACGATATCGAAGGAAATATTTAGGGACACCACGAATTATTCACATGCTGATTGAGTTCCTTGTACAACTCAATCTCTTATTTTACACATCTATAAATTGTAAACCCTGGCCCGGGGAAATGGGATGTAACCCCGAGCATTGAGAGACACTAATAAGAACATAATAACCTTTCTGGGGACGTAGGCAAGTTGTCGAAACACGTATATCATTATTGTGTGTCTGATTCTTACTTTCTTCACTTATAATTATTTTCATGGATCTTTATTATGATATTTCTTGCACTCACAGTATCCATAAGAAAAGAGTGATTAGGAATGAAAAGGTAAGAAAAAGGGTAAGAAATAGAGATGTGGTTAGATGGAGAAAAAAAAGAAGGAAAAATATTAGAAGAAGAAGTAAAAAAAAAAAGAAATAAGGAAAGAAATAGGAGTGGAAGGATGGTTGATGCACTATGAAGCACTGATTCTTCAAAACACCCATTGAACCCGCACTAAATTGTTGCACCCGTGCCTTATTTTGCTAAATTGAATGAATCCTTACCCCACACCCTCAATTGCACCCGTGCTTCACAGCTTATGAATGGTATTGCGATTTGGGATGTGTGCAGTTGGGGGTTTAGGTGAGGAAAATCATAATGATGTAATGATTATGCGATGATAAAAATGGCTTTTAAACATTAAGGATGATAGTATCATTGATTGATAATCAGGTCTATGTATAGAAAGTTCTAAGCGGAGGAAAAAATAGGAAATTAAATAAGAGAGAGAGAGAGAGAGAGGTGAAAAATACAGGAAATGTTTATTTTTGTAAATCTTCAGTTTGATGACTTATGAGATGGCCCATCTTCAATATTGTTGTGTACTATAAAATTCAACAACTTCCAACATGGCTTGTGACAGAGTCAAAATATTTGGTTTTATGGCTTCTAAAACAGCCCATATTGAATACTATAATGTACTTTAAACTTCAACGACTTCCTGCATGACTTTAGTTTAAATTTTATTCAAATTAGACTCCACACAACTTTGACTTTCTAAGACAATAAAACCTTCCATAATATTCTTCTTTTAATTTTGACCTTTTTTTTCTCGTGCATTTGATCTCCACATATTTAATTGACTTGTTTTAATTTCTAATGAGACAAATCAACATGACGAGTTTTCTGAAAAGAATGCCTTGAATGAAGCTTGATCAATTCGTTTTACGGATAAGAAATGGTTAAACACTAATACTCATAAAATTATAAAAAGTTGGAAGGATAAGGAGTAATTCAAAAAAGAAAAGAGCTACATGATGAAGTAAAAAATTATGCTCGAAAAAAATCAACATTTGGCTTGTTATATGCAAGATGTGGAATTTGGAGTACAATTAGAAGCGGAATTATTGCGCTTCTTGTTTCTTTTCTAAATAGTTTTCTTCGTTTTTGGATTGTCTTTTCAATTCTTTTCAAGTTCGTGTTAAATTTACCCACATTTTTTCCCCTCTACCACATACCAAAAAGACCATATAAATTGTCAAAAGTTATTTCTACTACCTAATAATGAGGCACCATCAAGATAAAGATCTTTAAACCAATTTTTTCTTTTTATTTATTTTTTCCTATCTTTTTCTCTCTATATACTTTTCTTTCTTTCACTTACTTAAAAAAACCCAAACCCTATATATTCCATCACCACCATTTTGTTGCCACCTCACGTCCCCCCCCCCCCCCCCCCCCCCCCAAACCATCTCGCCACCTCTCCGACTATGTCGCGTGATCTCTTCTCTGCTCACCTCCCCCCTAATGATCATCCATTGACGTTCCAATTTTTTACTTCTAGATACGACATATATAAGAATATATAAGCGAATTTGCACACACACACGCATGCGCGTGCGCACACACACATATATATATTATTGCCTATCCAACTATGGTAAGGGTCTATGTCTCTCATGATATCTTCTCACTCTCTCTCTCCCCTTAACGATCTACCATTGACGTTCCAATTTTTAATTTCTAGATACGACATATATAAAAATATATAAGCGGGTCAGCACACACACCCCAGTGCACTCGTGCATCATTGTTGATGCGTGGTATAGTAGTTTGGGATGTGTAAAGTAGGGGGTTTAGGTAAGGAAAATCATAGGTGATGTGATGATTGCGCGATGATGGGAATGGCTAGTAGGCATTAAGGATGATGGTATCATTAATTGATAATTCTGCATAGGTATAAAAAGTTCTAACTGGAGTAAAAGAGAATAAATTAAATATGAGAAAGAGACAAGGAGATAAGAGTGAAGTTGAGAAATACAGGAAGGATTTATATCTTCAGTTTGATGGGTTGTGAAACGACCCATCTTCAATATTATGGGGTGCTTTCAATTTTGACAACTTCCAACATGCCTTGTGACGGAGTCAAAATATCTGTTTTTTTTTTTTGTTTATGAAATGGCCCATCTCAAATACTAGCATGTACATTAAACTTCGACAAGTTCCAACATGACTTTAGTTTAAATAAACTAGACCCCACACAACTTTCACCTTCTATGACGATAAAACTTTCCATAATCTTCTTCTTTTAATTTTGACCATTTACTTTCTTGGCCATTTGATCTCCATGTAATTAATTATCTTGTTTTAATTTACAATAAGACAAATCAATATGGCGAGTCTTTTGAAAAGAATTCTTTTAATGAAGATCGATCAGTTCTTTTTTTGGATAATAAATAGTCAAACATTATTACTCATAAAACTCTAAAAATTCATAAGGATATGGTGTAATTAAAAAAAAGAGCTACATGATGAAGTAAAAACTATCCTCGAAAAAACTCAACATTTAGCTTATCATATGCAGGATGTGGAATTTTGAGTACAGTTGGAAGTGGAATGGCAGTTCTTCTTGTTTATTTTTCAGATAGTTTTTTTCTTTTTAGGATTGTCTTTTCTATTCTTTATAACGTTATGTTAAATTTACCCACATTTGTTTTTACCTCTACCACATACCAAAAAACCATATATATTGTCAAAAGTTATTCCTTGTCACCCAAAAATGAGGCACCATCAAGTCAAAGATAATTAAACCAATTTTTTCTAATTTTTTTACTTATTTTTTCCTATCTTCTTTTCTCTCTTGACTTTTCTTTCTTGCACTAACTCAAAAAAATGCAAACTCTATATATTCCATCACCACCATTCTGCTGACATCTAACCCGAAATGTCTCGCCGACTTTCTAACTATGGTAAGTTCTCTCTCTTGTGCGGTCTCTGTTCGAGTATTTTATATATTCCAAATAATTTAATGTGGGTTCACATACAAAAGTGGTAATTATATTTGATCTTCAATTTAAATTGGACAAATGAAGTGATCTAATTAGGTAAACTCAAAAGACATCAACAGTAAGTATGGAATTCAAAATGTGTGGTTATCAAAAAGTCACCTACTGGCTACTCAAGAGTCGTGTTACTCAAAAGTCACCTATTGATTACTCAAGAGTCACCTAATTAGAATTTATGGGGTTCTAACTAGATGTCTAAATAATCAAGGGTTCTGGTCCCCAAGACTAATGCACTCAAACACTCTCCTCTTCATCCCCATCAATGAGAGAGAACTCATAGAGAAAGATGAATTAGTCAGTGGAAGACCTCTAACCCCCGAGTCTCAATCATCGCTATGGATTCAAGTATACAGTTTCTACAATTACTTTATTAGATAATCTCAGTAATCTAATATGTTGATGCATTTTATTTAATATTTCAACAAGTGGTATCAGAGCCCCTTCATATTGGATTATTGGGATTGGTATTGTGAATGTAATTTAGAAGTGATTTTATTTGATTTATCATACATATGATATAGTAGAACACATATGGCTTTTAGGATTCCATGTAGAATTTATGTATGATTTGTGATAATTTTCATAATAATAGTCTCAAATTGATTAAGGAATTTTCATCCATAGGGATTTTTCGAATTTCTAAAAAGGATTAAATTCATAATGGATTTGGATGGATTAATTCAGTGTTTGTTCAAGATTAATATGAGATATATTTTTCTCAAATCAGTTTATTTTATGACAATTATTTCCAATTCAGTTTTTTTGGAATTAATTATAATTCAGTGTTTGTGGGATTTCTTTCCAAATCAGTTTATTTTTTTATGAGAATTATTTTCAAGTGCAGTTTTTTTGTGGGGGAACTAAGGCAAGTATAAAATTAGGTGGAACAAATACTTGCATATTTAATTAAAAATCATTTGGTTTAAGATTTTTAATAAAGTTTGATTCTCATTCGGGGTATTTAAAAAAATACCAAAAATATATTATATCTGAAATAAATTAATTAAAGTAATGCGTTGCCAAAGTAACCTCCATTACATAGATTAATTTATTTTGAGATATAAACAATGACGTTAATATATCTATTATTCCCACGAGTAATAATCGGCCCAAAGGAAGATTATTATTTGGCTGAATAATAAATATACATGCAGAATTAAATATGTGATAATTCTATAGTTTTCATGTGGACAATTAATCGGCCCAAAAGAAGGTAAGTTGTTTGACCGAATTCTATAATATATAATTAATCAGCCCAAAGGACGGTTAGTTGACCGAATTATTATCAATATTTTTTCTGGACTGAGAGTACCACTTACAAGTTAATATTTATGTCTAAAGATTAAATGTTAATGTTGTGCAAGGTCTCTCATTGATGGGCCCACCATTCCACCATTATAGTTATATATAAAATTTATGTCCTGCATTTATCAGTTTATTTTATTATACTATGCCACGACATAAATTTTAATTTGGAGCTTTTATAATATATTTGTTCTTTTGGATTAAGTTAGTGCTTATTCTGTTAATATTACTGCCAACATGACCTCAATTCGTGTGCTCAATGGCACAAACTTTAAGAACTGGAAAGAGGACATTCTGATAGTTCTCAGTTGCATAAATTTAGACTATGCGATGAGGAAGAAACAACTCGATCCTCTTAAGGATAAAAGTTCCTCTGAGGTAAAGCGAAATTTGAGAAGTGGGATCATTTTAATCTCTTAAGTCTAATGATGCTAAAGCGCAGTGTTCTAGAAGATTTCAAGGGCGGTATGTTTGATGAGGTTACTGCCAAAAGTTTCCTTCAAGATATTGAATTACATTTTGCAAAGAACGAAAAAGGATGAGATAAGTATGATTTTAGCTAACCTTATCCAAATGAAATATAAAAGCAAAGGAAACTTACGTGAGTACATTATGGAGATGTCTAACATCACTTTAAAATTTGAAGTACTAAAGTTAGAACTGTATGGTAACTTTCTTATGCATTTGTTATTGATATCTCTTCCTGCACACTATGGACAGTTTATAGTGACTTATAATACTCAAAATGATAAATGCATATTTCATGAAATCAGTTCACATTGTGTGCAAGAAGGGGAAAGGTTGGAGCGAGAAAAGACAACTGAAATTGCTCATATTGCATTTACCTTAAGGAACATAAAGAGTAAAAGGACTAATGATAAGGATACTGCAGTTGTAACATCACAACCCAAACCTAAAGTTCAACAAAAGAAATAAGTTCATGATTCAAAATTTGATTGTTTCTTTTCTAGAAACCTGGGCATGTGAAGAAGGATTGTTTTAATTTTGTTCTGAAGTTAATTTGGCTTTTGTACATAAACATACATGGTGGGTAGATTCGGGTGCTACTACTCATGTAAGTATGTTGGTAGATTCGGGTGTTACTACTCATGTAAGTATGTCTATGCATAGTTGCCTGTGGAGCCAAACCGCCAAATAATGGTGAAAGATTCATCTATGTGGGCGATAGCACACCTGTTGGAGTTGAAGTAATTGGGACTTTCAAATTATCTTTTGAGAGTAATCATTTTATTGAATTAATAGAGACTTATGTAGTACTTTTTTTTCAAACAGAACTTGGTTTATATTTTGTTTTGGACAAATACAGTTATTTTTGTTCACTTGGAACATTGGTTGTGACTCGTTCTTTAATTGATAAATTATATTAAATAAACACTAATGCTTCATTTAATAAAACCTTGCAAAAATTAAAATTAGCTGATGAGAATTCTGTTGCTTTATGGCACAAGCGTTTGGGTCATATCTCCTATTGAATGTCTTGTGTCAGATGGAATACTTAAACCCCTTAATTTCACAGACTTTGATATTTGTATCGAGTGTATAAAGGGGAAACAGACAAACATAAGGAAATTAAGTGCCAAAAAGAGTTATGATGTCTTAAAATTGATACATTATGGCATTTGCGATCCATTCCCAATAGCTTCTTAGAATGGCCAACAGTATTTTATCACTTTTATAGACAACTATTCTCGTTATGGGTACCTATATTTAATTTATGAGAAGTTTCAAGCTCTGGACGTGTTATGGCATTCAATGCTGAAGTTGAAAATCAACTAGGCAAGAAGATTAAAGCTGTCAAATCTAACCACGGTGATGCGTACTATGGCAGATATGATAGATCAGGTAAACAATGTCTAGAACCTTTTACGAAATTCCTAAAGACAAAATAGAACATTTAAGGACGTGGTAAGAAGTATGATTCATCATTCTTATTTGCTAGAATTACTCTAGGGAAAGGCACTTAAGACTGCAGTATATATTCTCTATAGAGTACTTTGTATACCGGTAGCTAAAATCCCTTATGAACTATGGATAGGCTGAAAACCTATCATTTATACATTTGGGGATGTCCAGTTGAGGCAATGACTTATAGGAAAATTGAAAAGAAGTTGGACTCAAGAACTATTAGCTGCTATTTTGATGGGTACGCTGAACATGCGATGGGTTTCAAGTTTTATAATCCCTCAACTAAGTCCTTTTTTGAGACGGGAAATGTAAGATTTCTTGAAGATGTTGACTTTGAGGGGGGAGATACGGTTAAGAATAATAATTTTATCTTTGAAGAGGAATCAATTCCTTTTCCAAACATTGTTCAGGTTTCTGACAGTATTTAAGAAGATAACAATGAGGACTTATCGACTCAAAATCTAAGAGTTGTTCCAGAAGGGCAAACTCAAAAACCTCATTAGTAGTTGTAGATCATTTTGATTTAGAGTTGCGTCATCAAATGGATGTTAAGATGGTTTTTCTCAATGGTAACATTGAGGAAATCATGTATATGGTGCAACCTGAAAATTTTGACCTAGATGATCCCAGTTGATCTAAAGTCTATGGTTTGTAAACTCAATAAATCCATATATGGTCTGAAACAAGCTTCCTGTAAATGATATCACGAGTTTTATCAAGTCATTATCTCATATGATTTTGAGGTTAATGAAGAAGATGACTGTGTATATCATAAGTTCAGTGGGAGTAAAATTATCTACCTTGTGCTCTATATCTATGACATACTATTGGCTAGCAGCGATATAGGCTTATTCCACGAACCTAAGAGATTTCTAACTAAGAATTTTGAAATGAAAGATTTTGGGGATGCCTCTTTTGTATTGGGAATTAAGATACATTGAGATCATTCTCGGGGTGTCCTTGGGTTATCACAAAAGTGCTATACCGAGAAGGTACTCACTAGATTTGGCATTAAAGATTGTGCACAAAGAGATACTCATTTTGTTATGGAAGACAAGTCTAGTCCCTGTTAATGACCCAAGAATGAGACTGAAATTAAAGAAATGAAAAAGGTTCCTTATGCTTCAGCTATAGGGAGTCTTTTGTATGATTAAGTATGTACGCGTACGAATTTAGTGTACATAATAGGTATGTTAGGCGAATATTTGAGTAACCCTGGAATGGATCACTAAAATGCATCCAAATGGGTTATGAGGTATTTATAGAGAACAAAAGATCACATATCGAAAGTAAGATAATTTGGAGATCATTGGGTATTCTGATGCCGATCTTATGGGTTGCTAAGACACTAAGAGATCCACTTATGGCTATGTATACATATTTTCTGGAGGAGTGCTAAGAAGTCACTCATTGCACCTTCCACTTTAGCAGTAGAGTTCATAGCCTGTTATGAGGCAACAAATCATGCGATATAACTGCAAAATTTTGTCACTAGGCTGCAAATTTTAGATAGCATTGAAAGGCCACTACAAATATATTATGACAATAATTCAGCAGTTCTATATTCGAATAACAACAGGAGCTTATTGAAGTCTAAGCACATATACATTAAGTTTCTTGTTGTTAAGGAAAGAGTTCAGAGTAAGATAGTGTATATATATTGAACATATAAGAATAAACTCCATGCTCGCGGATCCTCTTACTAAAGGCTTACCACCCAAGGTCTTTCATGAGTACACTGCTCATATGGGTGCTGTTCAGTTTGAAGATATTCAGTTTTAGTGGGAGTTTGTATTTGGTTTAATGTTCCTTATTTTAACATTACTGAGATACTTTATGTATTTTTCAGTTTTCTGCAGAATAAAGTTGATGGTATTTTCATTTTGTTGTTTACTCTGAATATATTTTCTTTTAATCTTGGTACAATATAAGGTTTAAAAAACTAATGTTTGATCTCACTACAGAATAAAGTTAGGACCAGTTGGAAATAGGCATGTCTAAGATCACATTGCATGTAATTTCCAGCCACACATACATACTTGACTTATGTTGTTAAATATATTTGGTATGGTGATCATTGATGGATCGAGTTACCACATAAATGTAATTAAGGTCGATTTGGTCTCATACTGGACGAGATTGATTTGGAAGATGTCTTAAGAATAGAAAGAAATTTGGTGTGGACATAAGGTTATTATATACAATTACATTCAAAATTATTATGTAGCCCAAGTGGGAGATTTTTGGAGTATTTTATATATTCCAAATAATTTAATGTGGGCTCACATACAAAAATGGTAATTATATTTGAGCTTCAATTTAAATTGGACACATGAAGTGATCTGATTAGGTAAGCACAAAAGACATCAACAGTAAGTATGGAATTCAAAATGTGTGGTTACCCAAAAGTCACCTACTAGTTACTCAAGAGTCGTGTCACTCAAGAGTCACCTGTTGGTTACTAAAGAGTCACCTAATTAGAATTTATAGGATTCTAATTAGATGTCTATATAATGAAGGGTTTTGGTCCCCAAGACTAATGCACTCAAACACTCTCCTCTTCATCCCCATCAATGAGAGAACTCATAGAGAGATAGGGATTAGTTTGTGAAAGACCTCAAACCCCCGAGTCTCAATCACCACTATGGATTCAAGTACACAATGTTTACATTTCCTTTATTAGATAATCTCAGTAATCTAATATATTGATGAATTTTATTTAATATTCCAACTGTCTCTTCTCAATCTCTCTATTTCTCTCCTTAACGATATGCCATTGACATTCTAGTTTTTTTTAAATATAACATATATAAGCGATTCTAAACACCCACATACACATATTTAAGAAGATCCACTTATATATGCAAATATACATACACACGTCGTCTCTAGTGCGACCTGAGATGGTAAAGTACCCTCGTGCGGAAATTTTTATTATTGTAGAAAAAAATTGAATGGTGAAACTTTTGAAGATGATATCCATAGTAAGGAGATCACTTTCAATAAGTTTCATAAAAAAATTCAATTCAAAAGTGGGTGAGAAGAATAGTAGAATTTTCAAGGGCCGAAAATGCTCATATTCATCATTTTTATATCTGATATTTTTAAAATAGTAAAAAATTATATTTTTTCCAGATTTTTATTAAATGATCTCTATAATAAGGAGTTTATCTGGAATTTTTTTTTACTATTTAAAAAATTAGTATATATATATATATATATATATATATATGTGTGTGTGTGTGTGTGTGTGTGTGTGTGTTAATCCGCATATACATGTCGTATCAGGAAAAAAACAAGCCAGTGGTGGATATGGTGACTTCGTGATGGATTTTTTTGGTGATTTTGTGTCGAGTTTTGTGGTGGTTTAGTGGGTTTTGTGCTAGTTAGGGTTATGGATATGAGTGACAGTGGCAGTGGGTAGATGGTGGTGTATTTTAGGTTTAGGTTATGGTTAGGGTTAGGGGTGGTAGTGATGGTAGTGGTGACAATGTTAGGTTTTTAAAAATATCATGGGTGAAATATAAATATTAGATATTTAATGTTAGGGGTAAAAAGGTTAATTTTAAAAAATAGTTAAAAGTTTGATTTTTATTTCTTGAAAGCTGAAATAATAGTTGTATTATGTGGTTGCCATTAGTCATGTTTTTTTTTGTATGTGATAGAAAATTACGAGTTCATTAACACAACCCTTCTTTTATGTTACCAAAATTAAGAATTTCGTTCAGCGGTAAAAGTGGCATCTTTGTGGTTGACATTATACTGTTATATTCTTTTCTTATAAATAAGTTTGCTTATTACTTGTCATATATTAGTTTTCTATTTATTTACTTCTGAGTTATTAAATCATGTACTTCGTCATTGTCGTTATACTATTTTTATGTATTAATAGTTAAACTCTCATATCCTTTCTAGAACTTCCTCAATTTTTACAAAGGTTCTTAAAAATACGAAGCCTGATCGAGGCGTGGCCTTAAGCCTTAAAAGTTTAGGATGACCTTAGGCGTAAAAAGACGTGAAAAGGCGTTTATGCCTTTTTAAATATTTTTTAACAATTTTAACTATAACAAGGATATTAAAAATATTGAAATAGTATATACCTTAAAATATGTCTGAATATATGCAAACTAAAGTACTATTTTTTTAAATACTAAAAAAAAAGAAAAAACGCATGTTTTTTTGGGACGAGAGGCAAAGAGGTTTGGGATACCATTTGTCTTTTGATTGTTTTGAATGAGACATTGGTCCGACTTAAAAAAAAAAGTCTTTAAAAGGCGATATATCGTTTCACTAAAGCGTTTTTTTTAAAGTTCATCTTAAGCCTTTTATCAAGAATAAGGCGTAGAATCTTAAGGCGGGGCGTTTCGTCCAAGCTTCAAGCCTAGGCAGAGCCTAGGCGCGCCTTTTAGAACACTGATTTTTACCAATAAATATATTGGATTATTGTTGTTGTGTTCGATATATTTTGATGAATTGAAAAGGTTGGTTTTCATTTAAAAACAAAGGAGACCCTATCAAAATAAATTGAAACATATTATTTTCTAGAATGATTAACCAAAACATAAAGAATTTAAGAATGATTAAAGATGGAAAATGAAACCGAAGATTCTAAGCTGGTGAAATAATTTATTTAGGGTTGGATTATTATTATGGCGTTCAGCATATTTTTATGAATTGAACAAGTTGGTTTTCATGTAAAAATAAAGGAGACTCTGGTGAAATTTTCTGAAAGGTAAAAAGTATCAAAATGACTAACCAGAAAATTAAGAATATAAGAATGAAATATGGGAATTAGACGTCTCCCAAAGCCGAAGATTAGTATTTTAACTTGTACTCGATCGTGCGAGCTAGTGATTTGGATTAATTTATTCTAACACTTTTAAACTTGGACATGAGTCCAGTGAACAAGTTATTGTGCTAAAATTTTAGTCTAAAACTCATACCAAATGCCTTGACGGTTGCGGTTTAATATATTCGATTATTATTATGGTGTTCAACATATTTTGATGAATTGAATATGTGTTCGACATATGGTGTTCGACACAAAGTTTAACAAGATTGATGGAGCTTTTACAAGCTAATGAGGCAAATCAGCGGCTCGGTGATAGGAGGCAACAAAATAACGGAAAGAGGGAGCATCTCAACGAGTAACCATAGAGAACACTTTATCTAGGCAAGAAGAATCTAATAAGATCATTCAAGAATTACTCGCTTCAAGAGGAATTCATTCATCATCTATAGGTTAATTGTATGACTCTCAAAATATCAATTTCTTTTACTAGATTTAATGTCTCGCGTTAATTGATAGGATTTAATGTGTCGCATTAAGGGAAGTGATTTTCATAGATTGTTTAACATTTTATTTTTACCTTTTTAAGAATTTTCATACATAATTGATTTATGCCACACCAGTAGCTATTTTTTTAATTGTAGATTGAAGTTGATGCATGTAACACCCCGCCCGCCCGGGGAGAGCGAACGGAGCGCTAATGCGATAAAATAAATCCAAATTCACAAGTGACAAGGTATAGAGCATATAAATAAATCCATAATAATATAAGTCCACTAATCTCAATCTCTACAATTACAACAACTAACTCGAAAATAAAATACAAATCTCCAAAGCTCTATACATCAAAATAATACAAATCTTTCCCAAATAATCCTCGCTAAAATCAATCTCCATAGCGCCCAAAAATCCGCGCTAACCTGCCACTAAAAGAAAATATGGGGAAGTACACAATACAACATGAATTATGCTCAACAAATACGGATTAGCAACGAATAAAACGTAACAACACGAGTATGAATATTCAAATCAAAATGCAAATCTCAATAGCATTTCATCATTATAATTTTTTAACAACACATCAATGGGTCACCAGGCCTCACCCCATTCGCATATGCTTTATCAAGCCATAGCCCGGGAATAGGTATTTTGGCCGGTACTCAACATCCGTGCCATATTAAAATCTCATGACAACATGCTCATCAACAATATAATGATACCACATGAATCAAAATAATTTCAATAATTATTTTCCAGATTTCAATGAATTTATCAATTCAAATATGAGTTCAATTAACAAGAATTCAAAAAGAATGACACTCGTGAGATTTAAGGAGCATATTGTATAAAACCCCATACCTCAAACCATGATGAGAAACCAATGATCACATCCTCAAGATCAACACAAAAGATCTACAAAAGCTCCTACAAGAACCTCCAACAAAATAGCCCCAAGAACACCTATAATCTAAGGTTGGAACTCACAAATCTCAAGGGTCAATGTGTATATAAAAAGAAGAGGAATATAAAATATATTTGCTGCCAAAATTTGTGCCAAAAGTAGGTTAAAAGGGTTGCCCACGACTTCCTTTTATAATGCAAAGAAATGAAGAGTTGGAAGCCAAAAGACTCCTTTAAATAAGGCAAAGAAATGAATAGTTGGAAGTCAAAACAACTCTTGAAAATTACTTAATGTTCGCCGACTTAGAATTCCAAGAGTTAAAAACATGTAAAAATCATTTTAAAATACAACCCGCGTAATTTTGGGCTATTTTAATTAATTTCTGGAAAATGGAGGAAAATAAAGTTTTTGATAAAATTATTTTTATTGCTCAAATATGTTGAATATTATTTTTAAGGCGAGATTTTCAAACGGTTTCGAAATCGGAGTTAAAAAGGATTTTAAAATGATTTTAAAATGTTTTTAACTCTTGGAATTCTAAGTCGGCGAACATTAAGTGATTTTCAAGAGTTGTTTTGACTTCCAACTATTCATTTCTTTGCCTTATTTAAAGGAGTCTTTTGGCTTCCAACTCTTCCTTTTATAATGCAAAGAAATGAAGAGTTGGAAGCCAAAAGACTCCTTTAAATAAGGCAAAGAAATGAATAGTTGGAAGTCAAAACAACTCTTGAAAATTACTTAATGTTCGCCGACTTAGAATTCCAAGAGTTAAAAACATTTAAAAATCATTTTAAAATCCGTTTTAACTCCGATTTCGAAACCGTTTGAAATTATCTCCTTTAAAAATAATAAGCAACATATTTGAGCAATAAAAATAATTTTATCAAAAACTTTATTTTCCTCTATTTTCCAAAAATTAATTAAAATAGCCCAAAATTACGCGGGTTGTTACACTTCCCCACTAACAATGGAATTTCGCCCTCGAAATTCGCCGAATGCCTAACTCTCAAAATCAGGCCACTATACTAACTCCAAAAATAATCTCGTCTCCAAAAATAATTCCTCACATCTAATCTCGAAACCTAACACGAATATCACCTAAAATTTGCTATCTCCAAAAATTGCTAACCACACAATGAACCCAAAACCCAAGCCCCGAGGGTTGCCGTATACCTAAGCTCTGATACCATTTGTAACACCCCGCCTGCCCGGGGAGAGCGAACGGAGCGCTAATGCGATAAAATAAATTCAAATCCACAAGTGACAAGGTATAGAGCATCTAAATAAATCCACAATAATATAAGTCCACTAATCTCAATCTCTACAATTACAACAACTAACTCGAAAATAAAATACAAATCTCCAAAGCTCTATACATCAAAATAATACAAATCTTTCCCAAATAATCCTCGCTAAAATCAATCTCCATAGCGCCCCAAAATCCGCGCTAACCTGCCACTAAAAGAAAATATGGGGAATTACACAATACGACAGGAATTATGCTCAACAAATACGGATTAGCAACGAATAAAACGTAACAACACGAGTACGAATATTCAAATCAAAATGCAAATCTCAATAGCATTTCATCATTATAATTTTTTAACAACACATCAATGGGTCACCAGGCCTCACCCCATTCGCATATGCTTTATCAAGCCATAGCCCGGGAATAGGTATTTTGGCCGGTACTCAACATCCGTGCCATATTAAAATCTCATGACAACATGCTCATCAACAATATAATGATACCACATGAATCAAAATAATTTCAATAATTATTTTCCAGATTTCAATGAATTTATCAATTCAAATATGAGTTCAATTAACAAAAATTCAAAGAGAATGACACTCGCGAGATTTAAGGAGCATATTGTGTAAAACCCCATACCTCAAACCATGATGAGAAACCAATGATCACATCCTCAAGATAAACACAAAAGATCTACAAAAGCTCCTCCAAGAACCTCCAACAAAATATCCCCAAGAACACCTCTAATCTAAGGTTGGAACTCACAAATCTCAAGGGTCTATGTGTATATAAAAAGAAGAGGAATATAAAATATATTTGCTGCCAAAATTTGTGCCAAAAGTAGGTTAAAAGGGTTGCCCACGACTTCCTTTTATAATGCAAAGAAATGAAGAGTTGGAAGCCAAAAGACTCCTTTAAATAAGGCAAAGAAATGAATAGTTGGAAGTCAAAACAACTCTTGAAAATTACTTAATGTTCGCCGACTTAGAATTCCAAGAGTTAAAAACATTTAAAAATCATTTTAAAATCCGTTTTAACTCCAATTTCGAAACCGTTTGAAATTCTCGCCTTAAAAATAATATTCAACATATTTGAGCAATAAAAATAATTTTATCAAAAACTTTTTTTTCCTCCATTTTCCAGAAATTAGTTAAAATAGCCCAAAATTACGCGGGTTGTTACAATGCACGCAATGGACTTTCACTTTCTTTGCATGCAATGTACTTTCACTCTTTTGGCACGCAATGAAATTGATGGATTTTGTGAAGTAAGCTCTAGTTATTTTGAATTTTTTATTCCATGGATATCTTGAATGAATTCCTTTGGTGACTTAGACTAGTTATGTTAATATATATTGACTAAATGTGAGGAGTTTCAAATTTTATTAATGCATTACTTTGTTAGAACTTGATGTGATTTTTATTTAATAATTAGTATTGACCACTTGGAAATTAATCAAGTAGCCTTCTTTCCTTTTATTTTAATGTTAAACCAGTTAATACTGAACTTATCTTCCACTGTGACTCTGTTTTTAAAGGACATTTGAAGGGTTAATTATGTTATTCCTTTCTAGACATTTTGTATGATCTCTTCGCTAGCCAAAGGAGAGTTCTCAAAGAAATTTATATTCCTGGGTTTCCAAATTTCCCAATTAATAAGCAGAGGAAGAGTATTATGGATGAACTGTTGGTGGTCTCTTTTAGGCATAGCTAACAACCAAGATATAAACATGGCTCTAGGAGTAGAGTAGTCTAACCCTCTCTTAGTTTGACATAACAAAATTCTCAGACCTCTCTGGTGGCCATCGGGCTGTTGGTGAATGAATGATGGATAGATTCTTCAGCATTACCACAACATCTGAATTTAGAATCTAATCCAATGCCTAGTTTTTGGATTTCTGAATCAAGAGGAATAACTTGATTTAATAACCTCCATGTGGAAAATGAAATTTTGGTGTGCAATCTTTGTACAATGTGTGTTTCAAACTCATAGACGAGGCTTATGTTGTTTGCTAATCTAAATTACTGATTTGAAGTTGAACTCTCCATCATTAGAATTTGTCCAAAATGAGATTATCTTCAATGATGCTCAAATATTGGTTAGCTATGTGTTGCACATTTCTAATCATTTTCATGATAGGGCGGGCATAAGATCCATTGGACAAATTTCTCGTATACTTCTCCAACATAAATTTTTCCCATATTCCTCTATTTTTCCTTAATTTCTAGTACAACTTTAGACTACTTGCCCTTGTTATATCTCCCATAATTCTACATTTGAGTCCATTTTCTTCATAAGGAAAACAAAGAGTCCCAACTAAACCAGTTGTGAGAACTTCTTTGGTTGCACCGTCACCACAAAGAGAGAATATATCCTATTGATAATTTCTTTATGAGTATTAAGAGATGCTAAGGTGTAAATATGGATGGTGCTTAGGACATGCTTTATCAATGTTAGTCTACCCCATTGAGACAAGAATTTTGATTTCCATCTTTTGATTTTGCCTCTAATAGCTTCTAACATATCTCAGAGGAGAGAAATTTTATTTCTTCCTTTAGAAATTGGACATCCAAAATATTTGATTGAAAGATTTTTATGGGAAAGTTCACTGAACTTACCAATATCCAATCACCTTTTAGCTGCCATGCTAGGATCAGTGGTAAAATTACTGTTAACTTTATTAATTTGTTGCCCAGACATATTTTCATATTCTTTAAGGAAATTAAATAGATTTCTTAAAGAATTCTTTTCCCCGTTGGAGTAGATAATCATATCATCCATAAAATTCAAGTGTGAAATAAAAGGGCAGCCTTGAGGGTGAGAAAATGGCTTTACTTTACATGACTGCATAATATTGTCATTTCCTTGACTTAAAACTTCTGCTGCTATGACAAAAAGACTTAGAGACAAGGGGTCTCCTTGTCTTAGGCCTCTAAGGGATTTGAAAAATCCTTCCATTTACCCATTTATAAGAATTGATAACCAATTATTGGAGATCAATATCCACGCCATGAAGGATTCACAAAAGCCAAACTGCTATAATACAGTCGTTAGGAAGAACCATGACACTCTATTATAAGATTTTTCTATGTCTAGTTTAATGCTGATGTTAGAACCATGGGACTTCTTTCCCAAATTTTGAATGAGTTCCTGGGCTAGAAAGAGGTTGTATACTATGTTTTTTCCCTTAGTGAAAGCACTTTGGTTAGGAGATATAATATTTCGGGAGGATAGAAAGTGTGGAGTTAATGATTTTGGAAATAATCTTTGAGGAGAAATTACAAAGACTGATTGTTTTATATTAGTTGCATTTAGTGGGGTTTAAGACTTTAGGAATGAGAGTAATGGATATACTAGTTCAGTTTACAGGAAGTCATCAACCTGTAAAGAAAAAATTACTAACTCTTACAAGGTCCTTTTTTATTACATGCAAGAAATTCTTATAGAAAATTCCTCTAAATCCATCAGGTCCTCGAGAGGTTTCTTTGAGACGAAAAGAAGCCAAATGATTGTTCTCTTCAGCAGTTATAATTTTGGAAATGAAGTTAATGAGACGGGACTTGTGGAATAATAATCTGAGGTGTGGTAAGATTGAAAATGGGACACAAAGGCTGTCTTTATGTCTTCCTTTTTATCTAACATATTATTATCTTAATAAACGACTCTATGAATGGTTAATCGTCTTCATTTAGATTTTAACATATGAGTGGAAGAATTTAGTGTCTAAACCTCCCTTTTTGAGTTATTTTATCTTAGATTTCTGATAACAAAAGGTCTTTTTATTTCTGAGGGCTAAGTTCAGTCTTGCTTGAGCCTCTTTCAAAATGATTCTATTAGATTCAGAGGGGTCTTGCTCAAAAGTATATTCTTTTACTAGTAATTTATCTTCTTGTTCTTTCAAGTTTTGGAAAATATTCTTAAAAGATGAATTATTCCACTCTTTGAGATCACATTTTAGTCTCTTTATATTTAAAGAAACAATTTTGAGGGGAGTACCTTGAACATCTGCTTCCCATGAATTTTTTATCACTTATTTAAGGTCTATGTTGGAGCACCACATCTTTTAGAATTGAAAAATTTTTAGGCACTCATCCATTATTATTTGAATGGAGAGGAGGAGAGAATTGTGGTCTTAACAGTTTCTGTTCAGGTGTGTGATAAAAGTTTTGGAGAAAAGATCTAACCATTGCAGGTTTACTAATCCTCGATCAAGCCTAGCATATATTAAGTTTTCTTCCTTTCGATAATTGTACCATCTGAATTTTGAGCCCAAATAACTAACATCTTTCAGGCCACAACTTGTTATAGACTCATTGAAATACTAAACTAAATGGAAATCAATGTCATTTCCCATATGGATGAGAGACCACATTAAAGTCACCTATAACCAAATAAGGAGATGAGGAGTATGTGTTTTAAATATTCTCCATTTGGGACCATAATGAAGACCACTTTTATCTAGTACATTTAATGTATACCTGATAGATACTTACATCATATTTAAGTAAAAAAGGGGACACTTTCACTATAAGAAGTTGATCGTCATCATGAAGTAATGATACTTTCATATCACATCTCCATAAGAACCAAATTTTATTAGAGGAATTGTGCATATGACCTTCAAAGTTCCATCTCATTTTTTATTTAATCATCTTCTCCTGATTGATTTTATATTCAAGGATGGATATAGCTAGCAACTTATGAATTCTCGATAATTTTTTAATCCTTCCATAGGTGGATTTATTACCCACTCCTCTTGCATTCTAACTAATGAAATTGATCATTAGAAGATTGGGGGCGGATGTTAATGATAGGCTTTGAACCTGACCTTATTTTCTTTCAAAAGAGAGGATCTTGAGGGACAGTCCTCTTATTTTCTGAGATGGGGACAGATCTGCTGAGGCAAAGAGAGAGAATAATCGATAGCCTCTACAAGTAACTTCATTTTCCTTTTTATTATTTCTTCTTGGATTGATTTCATCTTCTTATCAAGAAAATATGAAAAGATAAATAACTCATTATGCATGGTGGTTGGGATCTTGAATTTATTCTCAGAGTTCAAAAAATATCCTTTGTCTTAATTCTTTCTATTCTCCATTTATGGAAGGGTTGTGGACCTTAGAGAGAGTCAACTTGTCTCTATGATTATTATTCATCACTTGAGATATCATTGTGCTGGATTTTCTTAATCTGCTTTGCCATTTTAGCTTTAAAGTCTTTGGTTTTATCTTGGGACTTTAATGATGCTAGGAGGTAGTTCAACACTGATGTCGTTCCTTCCTCTTCCATATGATCTAGAATATCTTGATTTTCATTTTGGATAGGTTGTGGAAAGAGTACAGAGGTTATGGCTTTAAGAGTCCTTTGGTAAGTAGTTTTGTCTTCAAGGCAAGTAAGGCCTCTTATGGGGGCATTAATTTTTTATGGTTATGGTTTAGGTATGCATTTAGGTTGTTTTGGCTGAGTTTTGGGGCTTTTTTGGGAGTGATTTTAGGGTTAAGGAATATACAGTTTTCTTTATCATGGCCCTTTTTAATGCAATGACTATAAAACTTGGGTATATTTTCATAAATGATATTTTACTAACCACTTTCTTCATAACCTATCTAAACACGATGGGATTATATTCAAGAAGGTTAATTTTAACACAAATTCTTTCTAGGCTTGCTCCCATTATAGAGATTATTGAGGCCTCGAGTTTTAAAGGTTTACCTACGAGTTGGGCAATGGAGTACAAAGAGGCCTTTGCAAAGAAGTGGATAGGGAGGTTAGTGAAGTTAATCCAGACTGGTGATAATGGGAATTCCTCTTGGGGTTTAAAATATGGAGTCCACTTGAAGGTCCTCATTGGATATATTTTAATGTACCGTTGATCATGCAACCATAAGCGAACATAGTCTTTTTCATTGTTTAATCTGATAAGGACATGTTTGGGATCTAGGAGAGCAATATAGTAGGTTGTTTTCAATGAGAAGGTGAGGAATGTTTTCCTGATGATATCCATTGTTAGTATACCATTCAATAACTTCCCTACCATGGGTGAAAAGAACAACAAGTTCTACTTTGTAAGTGGATGGATGTTTTAGGTTGTTTTCTTTGGAAGGTGAAGATGAGACCATGACACTTGAAAACCCTTTCCACCCTTTCTCTCCGATTTTCTTGGAGAATCCTTCTCTTGGATATCGCAAACCCTATGACCACCTAGGTATGGTGGCTGAGGAAGCCTCCATCACCTCTTACCACCCTTCCAGACCAACCTTCTAAACATATTCTTTATTTTTCCAATAAATCATTTGCTTCTCTTCTTGGAAATAAACTAACCGCTGATTTTTCTTTGAAATCCCCATGCATGCATAAAGGTGCACCTGCTGTCCTTTTCTCAAATGAAGATATTTGTATTCTTGCTTAGACTTTTAAATACTCATTAATTGGTAAGTTTATGTTTGGATGACCTCTTATGGATGTGATTCATAAAAGTTTTCATTATTTTTCACTCAAGACTAATTTCAATATTGGTTTGTTAGATGAGAAACATATTCTCATCAAACTCAATAGTGAAGAGGATTATTTGCGATGATGTCTCTGTAACCAATGGTATATCCATAAATATCCAATGAAAATCTCCAAATAGACCCCTCATTTCCAAGCCAACGAAGAATGTTCCTTAATCCCTATTTGGATTTCCCTTCCATATCTTCCCATCCATCTTTTTTTCTAAACCTGCTCTCTTCTCTATAGATTAACGAATTGGATCACCCCTTAAAATCGATGAATCCATTGCAAGTTTGGACATGCCTAGTTGTAACACCTCGAGCGCCCGAGAGGACACGCGGCGTGCTACTATGATAAAAACTAAGCTAAAACCATCTAAAAAAGTATAGATCATCTATATTCCACAAAATACATATAATGAATCCAAAATCTTACACTTCCAAAATAATGATTACCATAATGTTCCTCCCAAAATACACAATTCTCCAACAAAATTACACCGTTAATTTATACATCAAAAATAAATATTTTAATCCAAGCTCTAAAATAATTCTCCAAAATAGTCCATAGCGTCCCAATCCAAGCTAAACTGCCAACTAAAAGAAAATATGGGGAAGTACACAATATGACAGGAATAAATGCTTAAAAATAATTAGCATGATGAATAAATTGCAATAATACGAATGACATATACAAATCAAATGCATAACTCAAGCATTATATCCATATTAATTTCTCAACAACACATCATTGGGTCACCAAGCCTCACTTAACCTCACCTGGGCATCTCAAAGCCATATATCGATTTATGGGACTATTGGCGGGTGCCCATTCTCCGTGCTATATTAAAATCTCATGACACGATGCTCAAATTACAATATAATATATCAAAATATTATAAGTTCCAACAATTTTTAGATTTCAAATGAATATCACAATTCAATATGAGTGCAATCGACACAGAAAACAAATGAAATACTCTCGAAAGAATTTAGGAGCATATTGTGTAATTCTCGTACCTCAAAATCATCACATGAATTGTCACATAAATGCATCCTCTAAATCTGATCGCCCCATCACGTTCCTCTCGCAAAATAGTTAAATCACGTTTTATCCACAACACAAGTAACCCCAAATAAGCCTCCAAATCTAAGGTTGAACATTGAATAAAATAGGGGCTAGGGTTTGTATATAGAGGGAGAGGAAATAAAATATGTATACTACATTTTTGTTCTTATAAAAAAGTAGTTTAAAGGTCCACCCACGACTTATTTTTATAAGGGGAAAAGTTAAAAAATTGAACCAACAAAAACTCTTCACTGCCAACCAAAACGCCAACGGTCCCAGGATTTTTGTAGGTCGACTAGTTTTAATATATAAGGGGGTTTTATTTAAGAAGTTATTTCCAAAATATTTATTTAGGGAAAAATAAATATAAGAATAAATTTCCTAACAATTATGGGGAATATAATGGGATTAGGGGGTGCGATGTGGGTGACACATTATGGATAAATTTTGAGATTATAATTCCTAAGTGTTAATTTCGGACCGAGGGAAAAATGTCCGGGTAATGTAGTTGAGCGACACAACTTTAAGATAATTAATTAAAGTGAAACTAATTGATTAGATTAGATTCGGACCATAGACTCGGGATTTTTGGGGCTAGTGCTATGGTATTTGTATACGGTAAAGCCGGGAATTAATTATTATATATATACAGTGTGTGATAGTATGTGTATATATATATATATATATATATATATATATATATATATATATATATATTGTGTGTGCTTACAATTATCAGTGATGAGATATTTATTTAATTTAAATACTCTAGTGTTGTCGGGGGAGGTTGCGCGATGTGGGTGAATCCTTTAGCTTGAGGAGTAGGACGAGTAAATCCCTAGGTCATATCATCCAATTTCAGAGATGGGGCATTGAGATGATGTCCTCATACTCGGGGGAATATGACCACCTCCATTACGTTTTTATTTAGGTTCCAATTTGGCGAACCATAGTTGTCTCGGAACTCTAGGTAAGACTGAGTAGCCTAGGTTGATATCACTTTAAAGATTACATCTAGTGAGTTATTACTCGGGAGGATGGGCTATTATATATTCAACATATGTGTGAATGTTGTAATATGATTTTACGTATATAATGGGATAAATAGTTATATACGGGTAGTTTTATACATGAAGTGTATGGTATTAATTATATAACGGGTGTGAATGTTATATGGATTGAAAAAGGAAAAATGATTAACTAAGTTTATGTGATTAACAACGTATAAATCATATCGTAAGTACACTCGGCTTTGAGTAGGGTGGTTGAAAGGAGAAATTATAACCAGGATTGTTAGACGGGGTAGTCTAATTAGAGGATTATAAAAAGGAACATTAGGTGTGCACAAAAGTGGAGGGGCGAGTAAGTCCCTAAGAGAGTGTGACACTAACTTAAATATGGAGCACAGTCATGTATTTTAATTACTGCAAGTTAATCATTTGGTTAATATTTTCAAAATATTTTGGGTTCTAACTCTTGCTATCAAATATTTTCAAAACCTTTTAGGTGTCCAACCACAGGGACGCCAGGTGTGACTTCATTATAGGGATCCGCAGCTGCAACATATGGGGATATTGCAGAATTTGGATATACACATCTATTTCTCTATTCCTAGTGTAGGGATTCATATCAGTCTATCTCGAGCATGTCGCTCACAGTTTTATTTAGTTTCTTTTCAGGTTTTATGGGATTTATTGTTGGATAATATGTATGCAAAGGCAGAAATGAAACTCTTCTATTTATAATAATTCTGTCAACTTCAATACAATAAAACTCCTTGAATACAATTTTGTTGGACTTCAAATAAATTCTAGAAACTTCAAGGCGTGATGTCACTTTCCTAAATACAGTATTTGCCCCACCAAAATGATTTGGTATATAAACGGGAATCTACAAATCTGTACTCAAGATACAATGAAGCAATTGCACTGTCTGTAAATTGTATGTTTGAAGACAGGCCTTAGATGCAGCAGCGAAGAACAAATAACTTCAAGTTCTTATTCTGTTTCTATGCACAAAATAGAATAAGATAATTTTGTATCTCATTAAAATGTAAGTGAATAATTGGTGGGGGTTTGGAAAATCTGAAACTTGTTTAATCTGAGTAATGTACAATTTCTAAATAGGGTGCCCTTATTTATAGGAAATGAAAGGCTTTATCTCAGGGGTCATGACTATTGATTTTTAACAGTCTTTACTTAATTCCAAAATAGTATGACTGTTAAATACCAACAGTTTTAAACCATTTCTGAAAAGGTATAGTAATACCAAAATAGTTTTACACGGACCCACTAAAAAGTAACCGCCCCCGAGCTACCGTGATCCAACCCGCTATCACTGCAGACACGCGGCATGCGAAGTCCAAAGTTCACCACTAGCGCCTCTACAGCCCACTGCCCCACACGCGCGTGCGTGCGTGTTTTTACGATGCTTTGCACCGTATTGGAAGTCTTTTGAATAGACTCTTAAATGCTAGATGAAGTAACTCTTCATCTTCCATTTGTACTTATTAAGTGTACACTTTCTTAATATTTTTCCAATGTGGAACTCAAAGGTTTCCCACTCCTTTTATAGCTTAGTGGGTATCACTTAGCTTTGCTGATTTTCCAATGTGGGACACTCTCCATTTTATATTGGGTTAGCTTCCCATTTTTCTCCACACACTTCTAATGTGGGACAAGCTTTTAAGATTTTACTGCCAAAGCTCTTAGTCACTTATTTTAAAAATTCTCCAACATTCCTTCACCATTTTGAAAATAAGTTTTTTAAATCTTTGATTGTCTGTAAGACTGTGTATAAGCATCGATGTCTCACGACTAGAACCAATACCATGTGAAGATTCGTCAAGGATAACCATGAAAGTATAGTAGACTTTTTATTTGAGCCATCAATCTATATTGATCAGTCGGATTTGTCTACACACACAAATCTTTTAGTCATTGATTATCCATATAGGCCAACATGTGAATTAGGCCTTATGTCCGTACCTTGATTTCGTGAGTGCTTTAGAGTCAAGCCCAGTTCTCATAGGAAGCGAAACCACTTCCACGCTCATATAGGTAGACTATCATAGGTGTCTATGTAACTAAAACACCATAAATCTATTAAGATTAAACTCATCCTCTTTCATTATTCATTATATGTTCTAAGCACTTATACTTGGGATGTTTGATTTTGTAGTTCTTACAATCATGTTGTATGATGTAATTTAATCATTGAACTTGAGACTTGAATATGTCAAGTATCAAGTTGAGTTTCCATCAAGAGTGATTATTGTTAATGGTCTTTAGTCCCATTTCCAATGGTGTCTTAAACATTAGTACTCTTGCAAGACCTTTTGTAAAAGGATCAGCTAAATTTTAACTTGATTTTGCATAATCCACTATGATTACACAATTTGTAATCATTTGTCTGACATAACTATGTCTTAGGATAATATGTCTAGATTTCCATTTTACACTCTACTATAAGCTCTAGAAAGTGTAGATTCACTATCACAGTGTATAGATATGTGAGGCATTGGTTTTGGCCATACTAGAATTTTAATTAATAAATTCCTTAACCATTCTGCCTCTTTACTAGTTGCAACTAATGCTACAGACTCAGCTGCCATAGTAGAATTAGCTATACAAGTTTATTTCTTTGATCCCCAAGAAACAACTCCTCTACCAAGAGTGAAAAGCCATCCACTTGTTGAGGAATGATCCTCCCACTCAGTTATCCAACTGGCATAAAAAAACTCTTCCAATGCTGAAGGATATTCACTATAGTATATACCATAGTCCATAGTTACTTTTAAATATTTTAATATTCTATTGACAGCATGCCAATGCAATAAGCTTGAATTACTAGGTTATCTACTTAATTTGCCAACATCGTAAGTAATATCAGGTCGAGTACATGTCATAGCATACATTAAACTACCAATTACTCGTGCATATTCCAATTGTGAAATAGCTCTACCAGTATTAGGGATCATCTTTAGCTGTGGCTCAAAAGGTGTACTAACAGATGTGTAATCAAACTGATTAAATTTCTTTAAAATTTTCTCAACATAATGAGATTGAGTGATAATTATATTTTTATCTTTCCTTATTATTCTCATTCCTAATATGACATCAGCTACACCCATATCTTTATATCAAATTTAGAAGAAAGAAAACTCTTTTTATTATTAATGCTTTCTAAATCAGTACTAATAATTAACATGTCATGAACATATAAACAAATGATCACACTTGTACCATTAGCAAATTTACTATAAACACACTTATCAGATTCATGAATTTTAAAACCATAAGAAGTAATGACTTTATCAAATTTTTCATGCCATTGTGTAGGTGCTTGTTTTAGCCCATATAAGGACTTAATTAATTACATACTTTATATTCTTGTCCAATCCTAACAAACCCTTTAGGTTGTTCCACGTAAATTTCTTCTTCTAAGTCACCATTTAAAAAGACAATTTTCACATCCATTTGATGAATTTAAAAATTATATATAGATGATAATGCAATCAAAATTCTAACAGTAGAAGTTCTAGCAACTGGTGCATAGGTATCAAAAAAATAAATTCCTTCTTTTTTTGTAAAACCTTTAGCAACAAATCTAGCCTTGAATTTATCAATTATTGCATATATTTTCATAATATTTTTAAAATTCATCTACAGTTGATGGGTTTAGATCTTGGAGGAAATTCTACTAACTTTCAAGTTTTATTTTCCATGATTGAATCCATTTCATCATTTATAGCTTTTTTCCAAAATGCTGAATCTACAGACTTAATTGCCTCATTATACGTTTGTGGGTCTGTTTCAACACTAAGAGTCAAAGAAAATTGATTACAAGGTATGCTCTAGTTCCTTCAACAAGATAGACTACAAAGTCAGTACCAAAGTTTTTTTTCTTTCATAGGTCTTTTAATTTGTCTAATCTCTTCTTGTTAAACTGGTGGAGTTTCAGGTAATTGTGAAGGACTGTTTACTTCTTTTTCATTATTTATTCTAGGAATAGAAGAAATCCTTTGTTCATAAAAAAATGCATCTCTCGATTCAATTATTGTATTTACCTCAACAGAATCATTAGGTTCACTAACCAAAAATCTATAGGCTTTACTATGTTGTGCAAAACCTATGAAAATACACTCAACACCTTTGCTTCCTAATTTCTTTCTCTTTGTTTCAGGTAGTCTTACAATAGCTCTACAATCACAAACTTTAAGATAACCTAAATTAGATTTTCAATTCTTCCATAATTTGTAAGGAGTTTTCTTATTATCTTTAACAGGTATCCTATTCAGAATATTACACGCAGTTAAAAGTGCTTCTCCCCAAAACCCTTTACTTAAACTAGAATAAGAAATCATAGCATTAACCATTTCAGTTAGTGTCCTATTTTTTTTCCTGCTACTACATTTTGCTGTGGTGTATAAGGTGCAGTAACTTCATGTATAATACCCGTATCTTCACAAAATTGAGTAAAGTGATATCCACCACCTCTATCAGATCTAAGACATTATATTTTAGTATCACATTGATTTTCAACTTCATTTTATATTTCTTAAATCTATTAAGCACATCATCCTTAGAGTTTAAAAGATATACGTAACAATTTTTTGAAAAGTCATCGATAAATGTTGCAAAATATTTACTACCACCTCTAGTAGGTTTTCCATGCAAATCACAAACATCACTATGTAATAATTATAACAAAGATGTAGTTTTTTCTATTTTTAGAAAAGGTAATCTTGTTATTTTTGTTTGCATGCATATTTTACACTTTTCATTCATATCATTCTCATATTTAGGAATTAAATTTAAATTAACCATGAAATGCATTTCCTTTGTATTAACATGTCCTAAACGACTATGCCATAATGAAAGGCAATCAACAGTATAAGCAGAAGAATCTTTTTCATTGATATTGAGCTTAAACATGCCCTCATGCAAATAACCTTTGCCTACAAAGGTACAATTTTTAGTCAGAATAAATTTGTCTGACTCAAATACAAGCTCAAAGCCAATTTTGTTAAGAAGACTTCCAAAAACTAAATTTTTTCTATCATCGGGAACTTGAAAAATATTGGTGAGACTAAGGATTTTTCCGAAAGTGAATTCAAGATCCACTGTCCCCTTGCCTTTAACCGCTGCAATTGGAGAATTTCCCATATAGAGACAATATCTTTCCATAGTTTCATAGGCAGAGAATAGGATCTTGTCCTTACATACATGCCTTGTGGCCCCATAATCAATCCACCAAGAGTTATATTCTCCAAGCATATTAGCCTCGGATATCATAGCAACAAATTTTTGCTTTGTGTCTGATGATCCTACTTTTTCTTTTAGTTTCTTGAAATCACAAAAATCCTTCTTGAAGTGACCTGGTTTATTTGAATGAAAATAATTTCCTTTCTTCTTTTTGTTTGCTTTAGAATTGTTTGAAAAATTCTTTCGCTTATTATTTTTTCCATGATTGAAAATTTTTTGCTCCTTTCCTTCCTCCACCACATAGACCTTAGAAACAGAATTTTCATGTTCCTTTTTACCATATAGAATTCGAGACTCGTGTTTAATTCTTAAATGAATCTCTAATTCTTCAAGTGAAAGATCTTCCTTTTGTGTTTGAGTTCTTTCTTATAATCTTTCCATAAAGGAGGAAGTTTTTCAATTATTGCAAAAATAATTACATTATCATCCATATTTAAATTTTTAATCTTGCAATGATTTAAGATGCATTGGATATCATGAAATTGTTCTAGCACATGCCTATTATAATGTATTTTAAAGCTTAAAAAGTGACCGATAAGGAACTTCTTACTTGTAGCGTCTTACGTATGATATTTGGTCTCCAATATTTTCCATAAAGTTTTCGCAGTCCTAACATTTTAGTACAATTCGAACAAATTGTCAGCAAGTGCATTGAGAATGTGACCACGACACAAGTAATCATCGGTCTCCCATTTTATGCATTGCATCATTTGTTCCAAATTTACATCTTCTTCTTCATTTGGTTTCGGTTTTGACAAGATGTAAACAATCTTCAATGTTGTGAGAAGAAAGTGAACCTTTTTTTGCCAACGCAGAAAATTACCACCATCAAAACGGTCGAACTTGACAAAGCCTTCATTTATTTGTTGAAGTGATTTGGAAGAGTCTGCAATTTCTGGAGTACTGTGTTTATATTGTTGGATAATATGTATGCAAAGGAAGAAATGAAACTCCTCAATTTATAATAATTCTGTCAACTTCAATACAACAAAACTCCTTAAATACAATTCTGTTGGACTTCAAATAAATTCTGGAAACTTCAAGGTGTTATGTCACTTTTCTAAATACAGTAGTTGCCCCACAAAAATGATTTGGTATACAAACGGGAATCTGCAAATCCGTACTCAAGATACAATGAAGCAATTGCACTGTTTGCAAATTGTACATTTGAAGACAACCTTTGGATACAATAGTGAAGAATAGACAACTTCAAGTTCTTATTCTGTTTCTGTGCACAAAATAGAATAAGATAATTTTATATCTCGTGAAAATGTAAGTGAATAATTTCTAGGGGTTTGGAAAATTTGAAACTGGTTTAATCTGAATAATGCGCAATTTCGAAATAGGGTGCTTTTATTTATAGGAAATGAAAGGTTGTATCTAAGGGGTCATGACTGTTGATTTTTAACAGTCTTTACTTAATTCAAAACTGGTATGACTTTTAATTACCAACAGTCTTAAACCATTTTCGAACAAGTACAGTAATACCGAAATGGTTTTACATGAACCCACCAAAAAGTGACCGCCCCCGAGCAACCGGGATCCGACCCGGATGAATCTCGGCAACCCACTACCACTGCGGACATGCGACATGCGGCATGCGGCATGCGAAGTACAAAGTGCGTCACTAGCCCCTCTCTAGCCCACTGCCCGGCACGCGCGCACGCGCATGTGCGTACGATGCTTCACACTGTATTATAGGTCTTTTGAATATCCTCTTAAATGCTAGATGAAGTAACTCTTCATCTTCCATTTATACTTATTAAGTGCACACTTTCTTAATATTTTTCCAATGTGGGACTCAAAGGTTGCCCACTCCTTTTATAGCTTAATGGGTATCACTTAGCTTTACTCATGTTCCAATGTGGGACACTCTCCCATTTATATTGGATTAGTTTCTCATTTTTCTCCACACACTTCCAATGTGGGACAATCTTTTAAGCCTTTACTCCCAAATCTCTTACTCACTTATTTTAAAAATTATCCAACATTTATTACTCTTTGTTAGCTTGGTTTGGTTTTGGATTTAGCTGGTGATTTATTCGGCAAGACTTTTATTATTCTATGTGATGATTGATTTTATCACCATTGGATGTTTTATATTAATTCCGCACCTATTTTGTCTTAGACTAATAAAATATAAAATTTGGCACCGACTCTTTAAATACTAGGTGGTCATTAAGTTTTAAAAAGTTTTCGACAGTGATGCTAAGAATAAACCAAATGAGATTCCTATTTTAATTTGATATAGGACTGATCACCTGGTATTTTATTAGGTGGGGTGTCACACTAGTATGACTAGAATTTGTGCCGAAATCGATCTTTCCAAACCTCTAACTCATGGAGTTTGGATGGGCAATGGCGACGCAGGTTTTTGGCAACCACGGGAATATGAAAAAAATTATTTCCTTCTGTAAAACATGCAGACGACAAGGTCATCTCGATAGGGATTGCAAGAAGAAGAATATCCCTACTCAGGTGAATAAGGATACCTCTATTCCTAATATCCCCAAATATTCAGGAGTTCTTGCCAAATTAAACCTATCTACTAAGGTGTGGAAAAAATCCAAAAATAATTTGAGTATTGGTGAACCAAGCAAATAATAAGCTCTTACTGAAATTCCTAATCCAAACAAACAAAAATGCTCTCTTGCTCAAGATGAAGTCCATCATTCTTCTTGTCCTAATCAAGTTCCTTCCAGTCACGTCGTTCCAAATTTACTCCTTTCTTCAATTGAAGAGGGTGAAATATCTTTTATGAATTCTAACCAACATCTTCATACTACGGAAGAGGGTGAAATCCCTATATACAAAATATTTCCAAATTTTCTATTCCCAAAATTCATAAGAAAACCCTCATGATTCCCACAAAATTTTGGCTCAACGATAACAATCTTTCTACCAGACCTATGTTGCCTTATACGAAGAATTTTGATTGAAGTTCAAATAGTCTTTATGATAGTGAAATAGATGGGGATAATGCTGAGTTGCTTGACCTGACAAATGAATTCAAGTCATATTCTCTTGCACTTTTAAACAAATTTTCTTGTCAAGGAATATGGATGAAGAGTCAAATCTGCAGAATAAGGTAAAATATAAAAGAGTGCCTGAGGTATCTCTAATGATCACTAGATTTAGAGGTAAAATCTCTAGTTCAAAAACTTATGTTAAAAACCTTTATCAATGATTAGAATACTCTTTTGGAATGTGAGGGGCATTAGTAACAAGCCTACAGTTAGAAGGCTCAAAAATTAATTAAAATCCATAATATCTTTGTTGTAGCAATAATGGAACCAAACGTTGATGAGATTCAACTCTCAAGCCTGGTGATGAGGCTTAATTTTGTGGATGGTCCTCTAATCCAAATATTTCAATTTGGATTCTTTGGAAACATTAATGGAAAAGCTCTATTACCCATAATTCTATGCAATCAATAGCTCTTGAAATCCATGAAAACATTATTCCTTGCCCCATAAAATTTATGGTTGTGAATGGAAAATGCAACATAGAAGAAATACAAGATTTGTGAGAGTACATTTATTCTCAATGCAGTTTTCCTCTTCCTATAATTATTAGTGGATATTTCAATGTGGTTTCTTCTCCACAAGAGAAATTGGGAGGTAATGGGATAGACCTAGAGGCATGCACTAAGTTTAATAATACTTTGGGATCAGCAGGTATGTCTAAAGTCCCATAAAATGGATCGAAATACACATGGTGTAATCATCGAGAAGGACTTAAATCGAATTTGGGCTAGGTTGGATAGAGTTGTATGTGAATTTCAATGGCCCCAAACGTTTGTTTCTTCATCTGTAGCTCATTTAAACAAAACCAACTCTAACCACAATCTAATTCTTCTTAATATTTTTCTAAATAATGAATCCGTCAATAGAATCTTTTGGTTCCAAAATTTTTGGACTAAACACGATGAATCTCAGTCTGTAGTTGAGCAATCATGGAGTATTGAATGTATAGGTGACCCTCTCAGAGTTTTCTCTCAAAAACTCTAGGCAACTAAACAGGCCTTATCTTTGTGGAATAAAGCTAATTTAAAGAATATTTTTCAATCTACCTTTGAGGCAGAAGATGATGTGTTACAGAAAGAAACTCAATTAGAAATCCAACTTTACTGAGTCTGCCAACATTGAGTAGAAGCTAGCTAAGGCCAAATGGCAATTCCAATTGCCACTTGAAGATGAATTTTGGAGGCAAAAGGCTAGAATTAAAACTTTACAAGAAGATGATGAAAATTTTAAAAAATTCAATGCTATGGTGAATCAAAAGAGAAATAGACTTGCAATATCTAGACTCAAATAGAAATTGGATGACTGACCCAATCTCCATCAAAAATAAATTTTTTGAATACTTCAAAGATATTTTGTCCTCTCCTTCTTATATTCATGAGGATGTATCTATTCTAAATTAAATTCCCCACTTGATCAATGTGAGTGACAATATCCTTCTTTCTTCTCCTCCCTCTATGGAAGAAATCAAAGTTGTAATTAATTCTATGGACTCATCAAGCATAGTAGTTCTGGATGGTCTCAACTCCTTGCTCTATAAATAATGTTGGGACACTATTAAAGTAGATCTTTTCAAGGCCATTTCAAGTTTCTTTATCGAAAATCCTCTTCCAAAAAGTTGGACTTCAACTCTTCTCACCCTCATCCCTAAAACTAATAATCCATATTCTTGCAATGACTACAGACCCATATGTAAACTTCAAACAAAATCATCTCTAAAATACTTGCTACTAGACTTGGTAGTATTCTCAATAGCAAGATTCATAAAAGGCAAATCAATATCTCAAGAGTATCTACTAGCACAAGAAGTCATGTCCAATTTCAATAATAAAATCAGAGGTTCAAACATGGTGTACAATCTTGATATGTCTAAAGCTTATGACAGAGTCTCATGGGTGTACTTGATTCAAGTTATCAAACAATTTGGCTTCAATGAAACATTTATTGACATGGTTTAGAGAGTTATATATGAATGTTAGTTCTCTATTCTCATCAATGGCTCCTCTCATGACTTTTGCAAGTTTACTTGAGGAATTATGCAAGGGGAGCCTCTATCCCCTGCCCTATTCATTCTATCAGTTGAAGTTCTAAATAATGGGATGCATTATTTATTCACAAATGGTACAATTGATTCTTTTTCACTGCCATGTGGCAGTCCTATTATCTCATGTTTTTCTTTAACAGAGGACGTTCTCATCTTCACCTCTAGGAGTCAAAAATCATTGAAGAACCTTATATCTTTTCTCAAAGATTATAAATTTCTTTCTGGACAAAAGTTAAATGTAATACCCCATAATTTTATTGATTTTTATTTAAGGGATTAATTAAATTAAATGAGAATTAATTAGGAATTAATCCGGATATAAATACTAGCGAGATGCGAGTTGGTATTTGATTATGATATTGAAATTGAAAACTTCATGAGTATTGAATAATTTAAATTGTCACGAGATAGAAAAACGACAATTTGGAAATTTAGTTGGGATACGCGTGTCAGTCGCGTCAGGAATGAAATTATTTGAATTAAAAAGTGAATCTTATTTTTATCAACCAAATGGTCATTTTAAGTGCGCTAATGAGTCCGGAAGGGTCGAAATAGTCAGAAAACACTAGCCGGGGGGTTTAGTTTGGGTCCCGGGGCATTTTTGGGCCATACCGGCAACCTAGAAGGGTATTTTGGTAGTTTTAAAAATTAGAGGATTAAAACCTACGAATTTTAGGAGTTAATTATATATTATTTAGGAACCCACTAAGCCCATTATCAGCATTTGGTGAGTTAGAGGGCTACGGGAGTTATAGGAGAGTTTGAAGAAGTTCCAAAAGAAACCTCCAACCACCATCTTCAACCTTGGGAGAAAATCTGTAGAGAAAGGAGAGAATCAACCTTCATTCACCGACATCAATTCTGAAGAACAATCTAAGGAAAGTGATTTGATATTTTTAGTGCATTGAATATGTCTTACATGTTTAGTGTAAGAATTATCTTATATTGAAATTTTTGAAGAAAACCCATGAAATTGTTGGAGAAACTTTGAATTTGGGTTAGGATTTGCATGTAGAATGATGATGGACTAATTTAATATTCGAAGAGTTATATATGATGATTTAAAAACGGATTTATGATGAGTAATTGGGCATAAGAAAATTATGAGGTTTGGGGAAATATTTGGAGATTTATATTAATTCCTTGATGATTTGTAAGATTTGACCCCTAAAATATGTTAAGAGATGATCTAGGATGATTAGAAATGGTTTAAAAATGTTGGAACGTAAATTGGATGGTCTTAGGGTGGATTTAGAGAAGAGAAGAATTGGGAAAAACGGACTTGGGAATTTCTGGGCTTAAACTGCCATCTCGTTAGAAGACCTGCTCAGGTCGTTCGAACGACCTCGTTCGAACGAACTTCTAAGGAGATGACAGTATCCCTTATAACGAGTTAGTAGTTCGTTCGAAGCCTTTCGTTCGAACGACCTCGTTTGAACGAGATTTCTAACGAGTTGACAAAATGACCTTTTTGGCCTGAATTTATTTCTAGTATCCCGTAGACTTATTTAAATGGTGAGATAACCTTCCCTTATTAACTAGGGGGTATAGTTGGGAGATTAGGGTACATTGAGGAGTAAAACTTAGAATAGTGTATTAAACCAGATGACATTTGTGGATTGGGAAGCGAGTAACAAATCACAACGTGAGAAGAGTTGATAATTTAAATACATATAAACCGGGGACTTGTGATTTATATAACACTAAGTGTTGGTATAATATTGAGAAGTATACCACTAATAAAATATTGTAATATGTGTGGATGCTTAGTATATGTAATTATCTGTGTATAACATACCTACCTCACTTGCTATCATGGGAGGTCGGCGTTCGATCAGGGCCATCTCATCTTTGTGTGCCTACGGGGGGATTTAGATTGGTACCTCGAGGACATAGGTCAGAGAAGGACTTATTGAGAAGTTAATAAGTATGCTGATCATGGAGCGTAGGTATGTGCGTGACCCATGTGATGTGAACTATGTTCGCCTCCATTGTTTGTGATTGTTGTTTAATGAAACGATTCCTGAGAGATTCGGAATACGTGGTCCTTATGTACGTGATGTACCGGGATTGGATAGCAGAGTATGTGTGCACCGCATCTTAGTCTCGGGGTGCTAGTGTTGTATATTTATGATGAGAATTATATACTATTAATTGAAGTGAATTGTCATGAATAAATGTGAGTATAAATAATAGCAACAGTTTGTAAAGTGAAAATGGAATATCTCTAGTAATTAGTAGTACTAACATGGGAAACTGTGTAGCAAGTTATAACACTCTGTTAAATAGAAGTTGTTGGGAATTTAATTGGTTATCGTATAGTAATGTCAGATTTTGTATCAGACTAGTTAGATATGGGAATAACTAGAATGGGTACGGGTGCGATAGGAGTGCACAATTAGTTGAGAGGTGAGGAACTCATGTGAGTTCACACACTATCATGTACTTTATATTCACTACTTAATGATATTAAACACTTGCAAATTTTAAACTATTTTCACAATCGGGCTCTGACCCGTTTGCTTTCAAATCTATTTTTTGTAAAACCTTTTAGGTGCCCAGCCACAAGGACACCATGCATAGGAGTTCTATTCAGGTGACGTGTTGTAGCTGCTGTGGAAGTTACTGGACCTTGACAGTAGACGCCTCCATTTTTGATCTTAACTCCATTATCATATTTTCTTATTTTGTTGGGCATGTCTCCCCATTCCTTTTAGAGACATCTTACTTTTCAGTTATTTCAGACTTTGGGTTGTAATAAATTTAGTGATGTAGACTTAGTATTTATTTATTTCAGTATTTGGATTATTGTGAGGAGTATTCCTCTAGACTCATTATTATTTAATGATTATTCTATTGTGACTATGTTGTGATGGTTATGTTAGCATTTCATAATTCACTTGTTGTATGTTAATCGGATTTAATTAAAATTGGCAACAAATTTTTTAAATATTAGGTGGCTAGTAATTATTAAAATATTTTCGACAGTGATGCTATGAACTGAATCAAGTTGGCATTTTGTATTGATTTAATAAAGGAGTAGCTACCCGGTATTTAATTAGTCGAGGTGTCACAGGTGGTATCAGAGCATCAGGTTCTAGTGTCCTTGGGATCGGTACGGGTTATTATGTTTTCGTTGAGCTTTCTTTGATATAGAGCCCTATATTTTAGGGCTGTTGTATTCATTTGTGTATGCTTCGCTCTTCAGCTATTTTGAGATAATAACTGCAAACTTATAAGATTTTACTATCATTTCAGATGCCTCCACGACGTGCGCAGCGAGTTCCTAGGGATGTACAGCCAGAGCCTCAGCATGCACCAGTTAAGGGCACTATGAATGCCGCCGAGGTTGCAGCTATTGTAGCCCAAGTGGTAAATGCCGCCCTAGCCGTTGTACAGAAGGCACCACCCCAGGCACCGATAGTTGAGCCAGTTCAGGCTCATGCATTCCTGTCTGCTTGGGAACGTGTCCGTGATGTTTTTCAGAAGCACAACCTCTAGAGTTTGCAGGTAGCTCCGATGTTGTGGTATCCAGTCAGTGGAGGAAAGAAATTTAGAGGCACTTAAGGATGTACGAGTGCACAGAGGTTCAGAAGCAGATACTGGCTACTTTCAAGCTAGTAGGATCTGCATTGCAGTGGTGGGAGTCCATTACCACCGCAGAGGAGAGGGGCACCCTTTCTATTCAGGAGTTCTCGGTGCGGTTCGACCGTAAATATTTTTCGTCAGCGGTTCACACTAAGATGAGGAGGAAGTGGATGAATCTCAAGCAGGAGGAGAGGACCGTGGACGAGTATGAGGCTGAGTTTACTAATCTCTTGAACATTGTTCTAGATGAGATTCTGACTGAGGAAAAGAAGATTAAGAAGTTTATGGATGGATTGACTTGGAGGATCCATCAGCACTTGTTGGGAAATCTCTCGTTGGCCACTTATTTTGATGTGGTTAATGCGACACTACTTCACTGCCAGGATAACCACTTTCACATGACTGAGAGTAAGAGATTAGGAGAGTCCAGCCATCAGGGCAGGACAGGGGGAAATGGTGCCAACGGGGCACAACCTACTCAGGGTCAGCATAGGCAGAGTGATCAGGGTTCCCAACAGGGGGATTCTAAGAGATTCAGATATGGAGGTTTTAGGAGTGGTCAGGGAGGTTTCAGACATGGCCATCAGGGTTAGAACGACCATCAGGGCCAGCAGGGTCAGAATGGTCAACAACAGCAGTTTCAGCAGGGCCAGCATGGCCAAGGTAGGAATGGTAACGGCCATCAGGGCCGAGGGCAGCAGGGACAGCGAGGGGGAAATTTCTCGAGGAAGTGATTCACCTGTGGCAAGATTGGCCACAAATGCCAGGATTGTCCTGATAGGGGCAGGGCCCCACAGCAGCAGCAGCAGGGTGCTCGACACGAGCCACAGAGGCCTATGTTTCCCGCGGTACTCCCAGCACCACCACAGATGGCAGTATTACCACCCATTCCAGCGGTCCCAGTTCAGCAAGGACAACTTCAGTATGGGAGAGTGTATCAGCTCCAGCATGCCGCAGCCCCACAGGATCCACCGGCCATTGAGGGTATGTTCTCTATTTAGGGAACTACGAGGCGTATTTTATTTGACACGGGGGCCTTACATTATTTCATTGCTATGAGATTTGCATGCACTATTGGGTTACTAGACACCGCCGAGAGCACAGTTACTTGTGTAGATTCATCGTTGAGTAGGGGTTCCATGATTTCCCTTATTTGTGGAGGTGTGGGTATAGAGATCGGGAGGTTTACTTTACCCGCTGATATGTTATTATTAGAGATGACTGAGTATGATTCCATTGTTGGTATGGATTGGCTAGTTGTATACCGAGCCATGATTAACTACTTTAGTAGGAGTATTATCTTTTCCATTCCCGGGCAGGAGATGTTTTTAGTGGCGATGCCTCGCCCTGAGGGAGGATCATCCACTCACTTGTACTATATAGAGGAGGAGACCTCTAAGGAAGTGGTGATACCACTTGATTCGATACCCGTTGTTAGTGAGTTCGCTGATGTATTTTAGGATATACCTGGACTACCTCCGAGTAGAGAGATAAATTTTGTGATCGATTTGACGCCAGGAACTCGGCCTATTGCCCGCGCACCTTACCGTATGGATCCAGCAGAGATGAGAGAGCTATGGGATCAGATAGAGCAGTTATTGGGTCAGAGTTTTATCCAGAGGAGTACTTCGCCATGGGGTGCCCCTGTGTTGTTCGTAAAGAAGAGGGATGGATCGTTGATATTGTGCATAGATTACCGGGAGTTGAATAAAGTCACGATACGGAATAAGTATCCGTTGCCCAGAATCGATGACTTATTTGACTAGTTTAGACTAGCTTCCTTCTTCTCAAAGATTGATTTACGATCGGGGTACCATCAGTTGCGTATCAGGGAGCAGGACGTCTCAAAGACTACTTTGTTGATGAAATATGGTTCCTACGAGTTTCGGGTTATGCCTTTTGGCTTGACCAACGCTCCAGCCGTGTTTATGGACTTGATGAATAGGGTGTTAAGAGAGTTACTAGACCAGTTCGTCATTGTCTTTATTAATGACATTCTGGTTTACTCCCAGACATAAAAGGAGCACGCCGAGCATTTGAGGAAGGTTTTTCAGACGCTACGTCAGAACGAGCTTTATGAAAAGTATGAGAAGTGTGGGTTTTGGCTGAAGGAGGTTCAGTTTTTGGGGCATATCATTTCAGACCGGGGGATATCTGTTGATCCGGGGAAGGTATCCGCGGTGAGGGAGTGAGGACAGCCCACGACACCGACTAAAATTTGTAGTTTCTTGGGCCTAGCAGGATACTACAGGAGGTTTATTCGGGGTTTCTTAAAGATAGCGGGTCCTTTGACACATCTGACTCATAAGGGTGTGCCATTCATCTGGAGCGATGCCTGTCAGTTGGCATTCGATGAGTTGAAGGACAAGTTGACGTCAGCACCTGTGTTAGCATTGTAGAGACATGGAGTTGAGTATCTAGTCTACACCGATGCGTCCTTACAAGGACTTGGAGGTGTACTTCAACAGGAAAGTCAGGCCATAGCTTATGCTTCCCGTAAGCTTAAGCCTCACGAGAAGAATTACCCCACCCATGACTTGGAGTTAGCGGAAGTTGTATTTGCCCTTCGGATTTGGAGGCATTATCTCCTGGGGGAGAAGTTTCGGTTGTTCACGAACCACAAGTCTCTACAGTACCTCTATACGCAGAAGGAGTTAAATATGCGTCAACGACGGTGGCTTGAGTTTGTGAAGAATTATCAGTTTGATATCCAATATCACCCAGGAAGGCTAACATGGTAGCAAGCGAGTTGAGCCGTAGGCCAGTAGATGGGGTGGTCGAGGTGTGGAAAGCTAAGTGGAAGGAGTTGGGACACCAGGATGCAGTGGCCAGATCGTTCATGTTTGTGATGACTATTACACCTCAGATTGTTACGAGAGTGATTTAGACCCAAGAAAATGACTCGTTCTGTCAGGAGAAGATAGTTCGATTACTAGCAGAGGGAGCCGAGTCCTATACCATTAGCTCAGACAGAGGATTACGCTTCAATGGGAGACCGGTCGTTCCGAAAGGGGAAGACTTGCGACACGAGGTGATGACAGAGTCGCACGGCTCATAGTTCGCGGTACACCTTGGTGGGGATAAGATGTACCAAGACATGAGACGTCAGTATTGGTGGAGCGGGATGAAGAGAGATATTGCCGTGTTTGTTTCAAAATGTGCCACTTGTCAGCTAGTAAAGGTGGACCATCAGAGACCGGCAGGACTCTTACAGTCATTAGAGGTTCCGACGTGGATATGGGAGAGCATATCCATGGAATTTATCACGGGGTTACCTACGTCACAGAGGGGTCATGACTCTATATGGGTAATTGTGGACCGGTTGACCAAAGTTGCTCATTTTCTACCTGTAAGGACAGACTACACTATGGGACAGTATGCCCAGATTTTCATTTCGGAAATAGTGAGACTTCACAGTGTGCCTCTAAATATCGTGTCTGAAAGAGACAAGATATTTGTTTCATAATTTTGGGAGAGTTTCCAGGAGGCCATGGGCACAGAATTGCGGTTTAGTACGTCTTATCACCTGCAGACCGATGGGAAGACTGAGCGAACAAATCAAATGTTGGAGGACATGTTGCGTATGTGCATGCTAGACTTTGGGGGTGGATGGGAGCAGTACCTTCCACTGGTGGAGTTTGCTTATAATAACTCCTATCAGTTCACCATTGGTATGGCTCCATTTGAGGCGTTGTATGGTAGACCTTGTCGTTCCCCAGCATGTTGGTTAGACGTGGGGGACAACAAACTCCTTGGGCCGGAAGTGATTCAGGATACTTCGACAAGGATAGAGATGATACGGAGTCGAATTCGGGTAGCTCAGGACCGGCAGAAGAGCTATGATGATGCGAAGAGGTTCTTCAGATAATTTAAAGTGGGGGACCAAGTTTTACTCAGAGTATCTCCTATAAAGGGGATTATGCATTTTGGGAAGAAGGGGAAACTGGCACCAAGATACGTGGGGCCATTTCCTATCATCGAGAGGATTGGTCCAGTTGCGTATAGATTTGGGTTACCGGAGCACTTGCATAGGATTCATGATGTGTTCCATATTTCCTCGCTAAGGAAATATCTTAGGGAAGATTTGGCCCATACTCACATTGCTTTGAAGGACAACGATCTTCAGCCCGATAGTTCCTACGAGGAGGGGTCGATTGCTATTCTGGACCATAGCGAGCGGAAACTGAGGTCGAAGATAGTACCGTTAGTACGTGTTCAGTGGCGGCATCATAATGCCGAGGAGTCCACATGGGAGCGCGAGGATGAGATGCGCGAGCGTTATCCAGAGTTGTTTTTACCAGGTATTCATTAGTTCCGAATTTCGGGAATAAATTCTCTTATTAGGGGGGAAGTATGTAATACCCCGTAATTTTATTGATTTTTATTTAAGGGATTAATTAAATTAAATGAGAATTAATTGGAAATTAATCCAAATATAAATACTAGCGAGATGCGAGTTGGTATTTGATTATGATATTGAAATTGAAAACTTCATGAGTATTGAATAATTTAAATTGTCACGATATAGAAATACGACAATTTGGAAATTTAGTTGGGGCGTTCGTGTCAGTCGCGTCAGGAATGAAATTATTTGAATTTAAAAGTGAATCTTATATTTATCAACCAAATGGTCATTTTGAGTGCGCCAACGAGTCCGGAAGGGTCGAAATAGTCAGAAAACACTAGCCGGGGGTTTAGTTTGGGTCCCGGGGCATTTCTGGGCCATACCGGCAACCTAGAAGGGTATTTTGGTAGTTTTAAAAATTAGGGGATTAAAACCTACGAATTTTAGGAGTTAATTATATATTATTTAGGAACCCACTAAGCCCATTATCAGCATTTGGTGAGTTAGAGGGCTATGGGAGTTATAGGAGAGTTTGAAGAAGTTCCAAAAGAAACCTCCAACCACCATCTTCAACCTTGGGAGAATATTTGTAGAGAAGGGAGAGAATCAACCTTCATTCACCAACATCAATTCTGAAGAACAATCTAAGGCAAGTGATTTGATATTTTTAGTGCATTGAATATGTCTTCCATGTTTAGTGTAGGAATTATCTTATATTGAAATTTTTGAAGAAAACCCATGAAATTGTTGGAGAAACTTTGAATTTGGGTTAGGATTTGCATTTAGGATAATGATGGACTAATTTAATATTCAAAGAGTTATATATGATGATTTAAAAACGGATTTATGATGAGTAATTGGGCATAAGAAAATTATGAGTTCATGTTCATAAGGGTTGGGGAAATATTTGGGGATTTATATTAATTCCTCGATGATTTGTAAGATTTGACCCCTAAAATATGTTAAGAGATGATCTAGGATGATTAGAAATGGTTTAAAAACATTGGAACATAAATTGGATGGTCTTAGGGTGGATTTAGAGAAGAGAAGAATTGGGAAAAACGGACTTGGGAATTTTTGGGCTTAAACTGCCATCTCGTTAGAAGACCTGCCCAGGTCGTTCGAACGACCTCGTTCGAACGAACTTCTAATGAGATGACAGTATCCCTTCTAACGAGTTGGTAGTTCGTTCGAAGCCTTTCGTTCGAACGAAACTCGTTCGAACGACCTCGTTCGAACGAGATTTCTAACGAGTTGACAGAATGGCCTTTTTGGCCTGAATTTATTTCTAATATCCCGTAGACTTATTTAAATGGTGAGATAACCTTCCCTTATTAACTAGGGGGTATAGTTGGGAGATTAGGGTACATTGAGGAGTAAAACTTAGAATAGTGTATTAAACCAGATGACATTTGTGGATTGGGAAGCGAGTAACAAATCACAACGTGAGAAGAGTTGATAATTTAAATACATATAAACCGGGGACTTGTGATTTATATAACACTAAGTGTTGGTATAATATTGAGAAGTATACCACTAATAAAATATTGTAATATGTGTGGATGCTTAGTATATGTAATTATCTGTGTATAACATACCTACCTCACTTGCTATCATGGGAGGTCGGCGTTCGATCAGGGCCATCTCATCTTTGTGTGCCTACGGGGGGATTTAGATTGGTACCTCGAGGACATAGGTCAGAGAAGGACTTATTGAGAAGTTAATAAGTATGCTGATCATGGGAGCATAGGTATGTGCGTGACCCATGTGATGTGAACTATGTTCGCGTCCACTGTTTGTGATTGTTGTTTAATGAAACGATTCCTGAGAGATTCGGAATATGTGGTCCTTTGTACGTGATGTACCGGGATTGGATAGCAGAGTATGTGTGCACCGCATCTTAGTCTCGGGGTGATAGTGTTGTATATTTATGATAAGAATAATATACTTCTAATTGAAGTGAATTGTCATGAATAAATGTGAGTATAAATAATAGCAACAGTTTGTAAAGTGAAAATGGAAGATCTCTAGTAATTAGTAGTACTAACATGGGAAACTGTGTAGCAAGTTATAACACTCTGTTAAATAGAAGTTGTTGGGAATTTAATTGGTTATCGTATAGTAATATTAGATTTTGTATCAGACTAGTTAGATATGGGAATAACTAGAATGGGATCAGGTGCGATAGGAGTGCACAATTAGTTGAGAGGTGAGGAACTCATGTGAGTGCACACACTATCATGTACTTTATATTCACTGCTTAATGATATTAAACACTTGCAAATTTTAAACTATTTTCACAATCGGTCTCTGACCCGTTTGCTTTCAAATCTATTTTTTTGTAAAACCTTTTAGGTGCCCTGCCACAAGGACACCATGCATAGGAGTTCTATTCAGGTGACGTGCTGTAGCTGCTGTGGAAGTTACAGGACCTTGACAGTAGACACCTCCATTTTCGATCTTGACTCCATTATCATATTTTCTTATTTTGTTGGGCATGTCGCCCCATTCCTTTTAGAGACATCTTACTTTTTAGTTATTTTAGACTTTGGGTTGTAATAAATTTAGTGATGCAGACTTGGTATTTATTTATTTCAGTATTTGAATTGTTGTCAGATGTATTCCTCCAGACTCATTATTATTTGATGATTATTCTATTGTGACTATGTTGTGATGGTTATGTTAGCATTTCATAATTCACTTATTGTATGTTAATCGGATTTAATTAAAATTGGCAACAAACTTTTTAAATATTAGGTGGCTAGTAATTATTAAAATGTTTTCGACAGTGATGCTATGAACTGAACCAACTTGGAATTTTGTATTGATTTAATAAAGGATTAGATACCCGGTATTTAATTAGTCGGGGTGTCGCATTAAACAGTTCCAAGTGTTCTTTTATGGTTCCTTCTCACTATCCATTATCTTACAGAAGGATTATTGAGAGGATTAGAAACTTGACTCTAAAAAATCCTCCTCTTCTATATTTATGAGTTTCTCACTATGAAAGAAGAAAGAAGAATTATCTCTTTAATGGCCTCATAGATAAAATAAAAAATAGACTTGACGGATGGTCTTGCCAATTTCTTAGTCAATGAGGAAAACTCACTCTTATTAAGCATGTGACTCAGTCAATGTTCTATCATTTATTTGCAGCTCTAGATCCTCCAATTTCAATCATCAAGAGACTGGAATCTTTATTCTTAATTTTTTTTTTTTTTTGGGGGGGGGGGGGGGGGGGGGGCTCTTCAGAAAATACTACTAAAAGACACTGGAAAAATTAAAATTCTATTTGTATACCTTATAAAGAAGGGGGCCTTGGCCTAAAACCAATTCTTGATTTTATAAAAGTTAGTTCATGCAAACTTTGGTGGATAATTTTAACATTGGATTCAACCGGGAGTGAGGGAATTTTTTAAGAACAAATATTTTAAGAGATGTTCCCCTCTAAATTCCTCTTTCAAAAATTCTTCTTCTCATGTGTGGAAAAGAATGCATAGGGCTTTATCAGTGGTCAAATAATGGACAAATGAGGATTCAGACTTCATTTGGTTGGGAAATACAAATGGTATATTCTTTCTTCAATTAGCTTGGAACATAGTCAGAAAAAAAGCTGTATTCAATTGTCTTTTAAATCTATATGGAATCACAGAATTTCATTGTAACACCCCGTAATTTTGAGGATTTAATATTTAATTATTTTTGGGAGTTATAAAAATATTTAAAGTGGAGAAACTTAAATTTATGATTTGAAAATTTTATTTGAGTGGGAAGAATTATTTATAATTGGCTACTTTAAGTTTAATTGTCCGAATTAATGTGTGTTGCGTTTTGAGGTCGAAATTTAAAAATGTCAAAAAGTATTTCAGATGACAATTCTGAGTGCGCGGTTGAGTCCGGATGGGTCGAGATAGTCAGAAAAGAGTGCTCGGGGGTAGTAATTGGGTCTCGGGATATTTTTGGGCATAACCGGGTCCCCACGGGGTAATTCAGGCCATTTTAATTAGGCCCATATGGCCAAAAACGGGATTTAGTGTTTTTAACCTAATTGAGGGACTAGGAACGGCAGATAGAAAATTCTAGACTTAGGGTTTGGGATAGGATTAGAGGAAGCTAATCAAGAAGTCAATTGGGGGTCTTTTGGTGCTAAATTAAGGGACTAATTTGGGGTGTTCTTCATCAACCATTCTCTACACCAACGGAATCTGACCCTACGAACAATTCTAGGCAAATGGTTAACTTTCTGTAATGATAGATTTATGATATCCAATTCATATTTTAGTGATGTGCAAACTAAAATTCATTTTTGGGTATAAATGGGTACAAAATGGGGTTTTTGTTAATGGACCACTTGAATGAGATTCAAAGTAAGAATTAGGTGTGTTATATATCTCTGAGTATAGATATATGATTTGAATGAGGAAACCAAAACATAAAATGGTAGAAATTAAATCTGGAATTTGGAATTTGTAGAACAGTTAATTGAATTTTAATGGAGAAAAACCCATTTCGGAAATTATGAGATAAGTGGAGAAATTTATTATCTTAAGGCCCCTATGATGTGTAGGATGTGAATTAACTATGTTTATGTGGTGGGGTGATGTGATTAGAGGTTTAAATTAAGGTTTACAAACCTTGGATTTCGTTAATGGTGGAATTCAGTGGGGAAGAAGAACTGCCCAGGGATGATCGATCGATCGATCGGGGACCATCGATCGATCGACGATGGGAAACTTTTGCCAGGTCGAGTTGGTTGATACCCTTGTTTTATTTTTGGATTTTTGGGTATCATTTTCATTGGTAGAAAATTATAGAGAATGTAATAGCTAGAGTCTCAAAACAATGGCTAGTAGGAATTGATAATTTAAGTTAAGCGTTGAGACTTGAAGTGAGAATTTTGGGGCGAAACATATTCAATTTAATTATGGACCGAGTGGATGAGTCCGGGGGCATTAGCGAGTGAATCCAGGTTAATTTACATAATGGGGGAATATAATCGAATAAAGAAATAGTCGGGCCTAAAGACTGGAAAAATCTTACGGGACGAAGAAAGACGTCCGGGTATATTGGTTAAGTGAAACCAAAGTATTAAATTAATTATTGAGAGGAATAGATTAATTTGGAGTCGGAATATAGACTCGGGAAATATTAAGTTATGGACCAAGTGAACGATTCTGGGCATAATGATTGCGCGACACCAAGTTATAAATTAATTGATAGGTTAATTAATTATATTAGAGTCGGGATGTAGGCTCGGGAAGGTAATAAATTAATTGATGTGTAAATGAATTAAATAAGAGTCGGACCACAGACTCAGATTGGTATTAATTAATTAATGTGTAAAATAATTAAATGAGAGTCGGATCATAGATTCGGATTGGTATTAATTAATTAATGTGTAAATTAATTAAATGAGAGTCGGACCATAGACTCGGCCGAGTATTAATTAACTAATGTGTAAATTAATTATGTAAGAGTCGGATCATAGACTCGGGTAAATATCATATAAATTAGTGTGTAAAGTATTTATATTAGGGTCGGACCATAGACTCGGGGAAAATATTAATTTTATTGAGGTGTGAATTAAATATATTAGAGTCGGACCATAGACTCGGGAAGATGATAAATTATTAGGTGAGTAAATTAATTAAGTGAGTCGGGACAGAGACTCAGAAAGTTTCAGGCTAGTGTTACGGATCTTAAGTACATTGTAAAGCCGGGGTTTATATTATATATATACGGTGTAGTGATAATATATATATATATGTATATATTGTGTGTGTACTATTAAATATCAGTGATTAGATATTTATTTAATTATATAATCTAGTGCTATCAAGGGAGGTTGCGCGATGTGGATGAATCCCCTAGCTTGAGGAGTAGGGTGAGTATATCCCCATGTCATAGCGTCCGGTATATGGGTGAGGGGCTTATCTCAGTTTCAGGGAAGGAATATGACCGCCTCCACTTCGTTTATATTTTAGGCCAGGTTGATGAGCGATTCCAACTTGGGTAACTAGGTTATGTGAACACACATAGTGAGATAGAACTTTAGAGGGAATCATCCGGCGAGGGTATACTCGAAAGGATGGATATACGTATGACATATGTGTGGATGTTTTAGTAAAGGTACGTATATAATGGTATTAAATATTATATACGGGTAATAATACAGTGTGTGATGTATTTACTTTATATAACTTGTGACACAGTTATATGCTATTATTTAAGAAGGAATTAATTAAGTTAATTAGTGAGACAACTTATAATTCACGAATAATTATACTCGGGTTAGAGTAGTATGGCAAGGGAAGGTCATACCAAGACTAGTTGGATGGGGTAGTACAACTAGGTGGGGTTAAGGTAACCGTTGGGTGTGCACACTAGTGAAGGAGTGAGAATGTCCTCAAGAGAGTGCGACACTAACTTAAATATGAAGCACATTCATGCATTTTAAATTAATGCAGTTAATTCACTTGATAAATATTTTTCATATGTTTTGGGTTCTAACCCTTGCTATAAAACTATTTTCAAAACCTTTTAGGTGTCCAGTCACAGGGACGCCAGGATTGTTATTCTATTCCAGGGACACGGAGCTGCGGCATATGTGGATGCTAGCAGAAAATTTGGATTAGATGCATCGCTCATTCATTCCTAGAGTATGAACCATTTCTCAGTTCCAGTTTTATTTAGGGCATGTCGCCTAGACTTTTCAGTACAGTTTTCAAATTTATTTTATTCAGGTGTTGGATGTTTGTATTACACTATTTACTTTGGTGGCCGATGGTTTATTCGGCATGTCATTTTATTTTGTTTAGTTGATTTAATTCAGTTGTGTGAATGGTTTATATTTAATTCCGCATGTACTGGTTTGTTTAATTAAAAAGATAAAATTTGGCGCCAGCTTTTTGGAATACTAGGTGGTTAGTAAGTTTTAAAAAGGTTTTTGGCAGTGATGCTAAGGATGGACTAACTGGGATTCTTGTTTTATTTTGGTATAGGACTGATCACCTAGTATTTTATTAGGCGGTGTGGCACATCCATCAAAAGTTTCCAATTTCATGTTAAAAGTTCTTCATCAAATTCTTCCTACAAATTACACCATTGTGAAGCTCCATATTCCCATCATTTCAAGATGTCACTACTACACTCTTTATCATCAGGAATCAATTGATCATATATTTTGTAAGGGAGAAGTGGCAATCTCAATATCAAAATATTTCAAAGTCCTTCTTAAAATTAAAAATTCGTGTACTACAATTAGAGGATAACTTATCTCTTGGTGGATCAAAGCTAAAGGAAATGGATTAATATCCACTGTTATTATTATTATTATACCTTGCTTAATCACTTGGGAGATCTGGAAAGGAAGAAATAGGTCTAAATTTGATGATATTCGTATGAAGACGGATTTCATAATTTCTAATATCCATCATGGTATTAGGGATTTGTTTTTATCTTTTCCATTCACATGATGTAAATCTAGATTAGATCTTGAATTTGTCAAAGACTTCAAAATTCAGTGTTCTTAAGCTTACTCTAGCCACTAGAGAAAGGCTTTTTTCTCCCATGAATAATAAAATTTTCTTTCTTTAAAAAAAAGTCATAACACTTGAAAATACTTGTTCCATGGGTTTGGATCTAGAGGTTTGGGAAGGAGTTTTGGATTATTGTGAGATATTGGCCTGGCTTCCATGAAAACCCTAGAAAAACCCTAGGGTCGCCTAGAGGAAAAAAAATTAAAAATAAATAAATAAATAAAAAATAATAAAAAAATAGTCTAAGTCGTAGTCTAAGTTGTTTGAGAAAGCTTTATGTTCAAGATTTCAAGACTAGGCTTCCTCGTCTTCATCCGAGAGTTACATCATGCAATGGCCACTAATAAAGCCGCTTTAAGATAAAGGTAAAGGAATTTGATGACTTAGAACACCTATGGTTAATACAATTAAAATTGAAAAATGGGTTAGCATGTATTTGTGTTGGTATGGCTTTTGGTATTGGTGATATAACTATTCAAGTATAATATATGTATATATATATATCAAAATTTTAAATTCATTGCATAAGTATATCATGAGTTGGTTTGAGAAAGGATCAAACTAACATAGCCTTTTTGCTCCACTACACCAAAAATTAAAAATTGTCATGGTAACTTGATCACGATCCAAAATTATGACTAGGTTTGTCACATTCCATAACCGTCACTACCCACAAAAGTTCATGATATAGACTATGACTCGTGCCAGAGGTGACCTTTGTAAAATATTTGTCACGGTCAATGAGCATGACTCTTTATGTAGGAAAATGGTGCCAATATAGTCACGACCCTTGGTTGCGGTCCTCAACTTTGACTCACTGTCAATGACCTTGATTATATTGCATAAAATTGGGTGACAGTCATTAAGTTTGACCACCATTCATGACAACACTGGATTTCAAAATGATCACACCAATTGGGTCATGGTTTCGAACCATGATAACCTTCCTTTACAATATATTGGGTTATGGTCATAGATTGTAACCACAATCAATGATTGTGACAATGGTTTCAATTCAAAATGGTTATGAACCTTGGTCACGATAAATTATCGTGACCCCATTTTGGTATATATACACTAATTAGGGCTTATTCCCCTTATTTATCTCATTCTCTCTACAAAATACATTTTTGCCACGCCTTTGTTTGCACACTACCCCAGGCCACCACACCATTCCTTAAGTCACCACTCTCTCTCCCTCTCTGCCTTCTTGTATGCATGTTTTTTTGTGTGTGTTTTAGATTGTTTTGGGATTTTAGGGTTTGTTTTGTAGTGATTGTGTAGGATTTTAGGTTTTTTTATGAGGTATTAATTGATGAACATAATTTTTTTATTTTCTTATATATGTGTATTTGGGTTTTGAAAATTTTGGGAGATGGGTTTTAAGAAAGTGAGTTTATTGGAGACCATTTTAATGGAGAATTGTATGGACATTTATTTTATATGTGTCCATACATTTGTGTTTACGTTTGTGAAAATACATGTCAGTTATAAACCATAAAATAGTATTAGGCTTTAAAATCCTCCACACTATTTAGGACTATCATTGAATATAATAAAAATACATAAAAAAGTTGATATGTAAATATAAAGTTATGAATTGGGTATACGTATGAAAAATGGGTATATGTATGAACAAATTGATATGTAAATATAAAGTTATAAATATTTTAAATTTAGAAATATAAAGTTATAATTGGACATATTAATGTATAATATCAGATTTGGAAGGCTTATTAATCATTTTAATGTACTGGCATGGAGACATAGTACATGGTGGATTAGTACTATTTAAAAATGTCTAACTGGAGAAAATAAGGCATCATTATAATCTCTCATCAAATCTTTCAATGTGAAACTATGTATATTGGAAAAATAACATATACATTGATTTAATGGGGGCTATGATGTTATGAACAAATATATGTTGTGAACCTATTTTCCTAACAAAAAAAATAATGGTTAAGTTCTAAAACCTAAAACAAAATTAGGTTTCAAAACATAGGCTTGTGAACCTAAACTTCTGAACTTATTTTATTACCACAAGAGGGGCTTATACACTTGTATATATATGTACGTTTGCATATATATATATATATACACAAATTGTCATATATGTAATTGTATTTTTTACATTTGTATATAATTAATTATCATTATTTACTTATTTATAAAGCATTAAAAGATATATGGGATTCAGTAGTTTACCTTTTATTTTATGAGTAATTCTACACTCATAAACAATTGAAAGATATATTGGAATTGTACTCTTATTAATACTTTTTTCAATCTGTGCATGTAATCGGAGAACAATTATTGAATTCTAGTTTCTTTCTTTATTTAGGTAATTTTACATGTCTTTTCTTTTATGTAAAATAGTGATATATATATATATATATATATATATATATATATATATATATATATATATATATATATATATATATATATATATATATATATATATATAACTTCTTGGTTGACTATTGTGGTCATTTTGACCTCTTCCTTAAGTGGTTTATGCTTGGGAGAACACAAATTGATTGAAGAACTTTTTAATTTGGTAAATACAAAGTAATTTTAGGATTAACTGAATTACAATTGAACTAAAATTAGACTTATTGTGTTTGATTGATTAATTGGAAAATATTAATTACTTGATGTTGATATTATGCGGATGAATGATATCCTCACTTAGAGGATGATCCTTCATTTCATTGAGAGATCATGTATTATCTTATGTTTTATTAGTGTATATATCTTCTTGATTTACTATTGTGGTTATGTTCGTCCCTTCCTTAAGTGGTTAATATTTAAGTGAACACAAATATGTAAAGGGCTTTGTCTTTTAGTGGACACATAGTAATTTTTGGATTAATTGAATTAAAATTGAACTAAAATTTGACATTTTGTGTTTGATTGATTGATTGAAAAATGCTAATTACTTGATGTTAATATTGTGCGGATGAAGGATATCTTCACTTGGAGGATGATCCTTCATTTTATCGAAATGTTCTATATTTTTTTTATTTGTGCATATATCTTCTTGGTTGATAGTTGTGCCCGTGTTGACCCCCTTCTTAAGTGGTTGAAATTTGGGTGAACACAGATCGATAGAAGGGATTTGTCATTTTGTGGACACATAATAATTCTAGGATTAATTGAACTAAAATTGGACTTGTTATGTTTGATTGATTAATTGGAGAACAATAATTACTTGGCGGACTCATAGTAATTTTAGAATTAATTGAACTACCACTCCTAGTATTTGTATATTGTTCCACATGCAAACAAATCACTTATACCTTTTTCATCTTCTCATTCGCGTTATAAATCATTGATCATATTCACACCCCTCCTTTTATATATCTTCCCAAGATAAAATGAGTCATGGTAATAATTACTTTCAATGAAAAATCGAGAGGTTAAAGTTAGCTCCCATAAAAACCGTTTTTAATAGTGTGAGTCATATATATTGAACTCTTATTTACCAGTATGGGATTAGAAAAGGGGTCAGTGTAATTACCTTATAAATTGTGGAATTGATGTTCCACAACCGTGCCTATTAGATTGTATGCTATTTTCCTTACTGAAATGCTGAGATAAGGCAATAGAGAAGATATCTCGATATCATAATTTCGACAATCACTACAAAAAAGTACTTTTTAAGACTGGACTTTTTGAGACGGCTAAAATTTGAGTCTCTAAAACCCACATTTTGAGACGGGTAAAATTAACAGTCTTAAAACTAATAGTTTTTAAGACAGCTAATTTTGCCCGTCTCAAAACGCAATACTAAAGCGACGGCATATTAGTATCCGTATCAAAAGATAATACTAAAGAGACGACATATTAGTAGCCGTCCCAAAAGATATACCTAATGAGACGTCTAAAATCAATTGGATTCCCTCTTTATCAAATTTTACTCTCGCTTCTTTCTATTAGCCTAAGAAAACAAAAAATAAGGAAAAACAAAAACAAAAACAAGTCAGCGCTTTTTTCATCTTTCAATCCTTCCCGCTTCTTCGGCCGTTTTTCTCCCCCCCCTGGACTCTTCTTCTCCTCCTCCATGCGGTTCTCCTCCCTGGAGGCTCTCTTTCTTCGCTCGACCTCCATGTTGATTCCCATTATTATTCTACTTATCTAGGTTAAGTGATTTAAGACCTATAAATGTCTTTCTTTGTTTATGCATTTAAGTTTTGTACTAGATGAATATGAGAATCGGTTAGGTTTTTGATTTAAAGTTGTGGTTGGTTTGAATCTGATAATTTGGACAATACATCCTTTCATTTTAAGATCTAATTAGGTATATTTAGTTTTGATTTTGTTTTGTTTCTTAACGTTTAGATTTGGTTTGTTGATTTGTTTTTTTAAGGTATTAGGTGAAGTTTTGTTTTGAATCTTACCCTATTATATTTATTTTCTTACAAATAGTCACATTAGTGTTTGCCACAATTGTAAATTATTTGTTTTCTCTTATATGTTGATTTTACATAGTTGAGCATGTATCACCCATGATAATGGGTTATTTATATTTTGGTTTTGAATTCACCCCTGTAAATGCTACTGATTGCATTTGTATTTTGTAATTGGAAAAGAGAAAAATAATGAAATCATTGTAGTATTGGTGGATCATTTTATTATACGACCATTCATCATATTCTTACTATGCAAACATTATATAAACGAAGGATAGTACAAAAATTAGTATTAGAAATTTCAAATTGAACAATATATTTAACTTTATTCCATGAGATATAGTTTGAGCATGTAGATGATGATAGTTTGTGCAAAAACCAATTTGTTTTTTGTATTTGGCTCCATTCCGGATACACATGTTTTTCATTTATGGATATTTGACAGGGAACCACTACTTGCATGGCCCTTTTTCATTCATTTTGAAACATTTTATCTAAGCCCGGATATTCAGGTTACAACATTGAATTGATACGAATAAGATGTAATTCTAATTCTTAATTATTGATCCATATCATTAGTTTTTGTACATATGATTTGTAGTGGTGATATGAAGTTGAGGGAGAGCCAATTTAAAACCTGATTTGATTTGTAGTGGTGATAGGAGGTTGAGGGTGAGCCAATTAAAAACCCGGATTGCCAATTGGTTGTTGTACTATGTTTTTGGATTAATATAAGATAATATTTGTTTAATAGTTTGTGTGAATTTTAGTTAGATTATTGATATATTTGTTTGTGTTGATTAATTCGTGTCCTTTGTAAGTAGTTCATGCCATTTAAGTTAGAATTATTTATTGTCTATACTTGTTTGTGTGAGTTTACTATTCGATATGGAAGTAATTTAAGGGAAGTGACCGTGTCCAAATCAGATTTCCAAATTTGAAAATAAGTTATGTATTGTGATTTTGGGCTTAAAAATAGGATTTAGGGGTGAAAACTCAAAATAGCAAACAAAGGGCCCAAATAGAGGCACGAGCATCCACATAGGAAAAAAAATAACCAGTAAGAAGTATATGTGTCCTCATCTAACTCCCGGTTTTTTAAATTAACTAGTAAGCGTTCGTTTTGGGGTTCAAACTGGGCTTTTGGGGTTGAAACTTGAAAAAAATAATGAAGTAGCGCAAATAGAGACATAGATACCCCAAAAGGTACCGAGGTAACCTAACAGAACTTATCGTGTCCTCGCCGGACTCGGGTTTCAAAATTTATTAGTTTATGTTTGTTTTGGTGTTAAAAATATAATTTAAGGGGCAAAAGCTGAAAAAAGCAACCAAATTTTTCGCAGGGAGGCACAAACTTCCTAAGAGGTTCAAACGTAACTTGTAGGAAGTGTCTATGTCCTCATTGGACTCTCGATTGTCCGAAATTGACTAGTAGACATTTGTTTTGGGGTTAAAAATGGAACTTAGGTGGGGAAAACTCAAAACAACAATTGTGTGGCCCAGATAGAGGTGCATACACCCCAAGAGTGACAAAATAACTTGTAGGAAGTGGAAAGTCTCATCAGACTCCTGGTTTTTGAAATTGACTAGTAATTGTTCGCTTTGGAGCTAAAATGGGGTTTAGAGGGTAAAAACTTAAAACACAATCAAGTGGCCTAAACAGACCAACAAACACCCTAAGAGGTACAAAAGTAACTTACAAGAAGTGTTAGTGTCCTTGTCGGACTCCTAGTTCTCGAAATTGACTAGTAAATGTTCGTTTTGGGATTAGAAGTGGGCAGAGGAGTGTGAAAAGAAAAAACAACAATGAAGTGTCCCGGAAAGAGGCATGCATAACCGAGAAGATGCCAATGAAATTTAAAGGAAGTGCCCATGTCCAAATCCGAATATTTATTTTCAAAATAGATTAGTATACGGTCGTTTTGGGATTTAGGGATGAAAACTCAGAATAGCAACCGAGTGGCCCGAAAAGAGGCATGAAAATCCATAGATGTACAAAAATAAGTTGTAGGAATTGTCCATGTCCTCATAGGACTCCTGGTTTCCAAATTGGCTAGTAAACATTCATGTTGGGGTTAGAAGTGGGCTTTTAAGGGTTAAACTGGTGTTGACTAGCTTCTTAATAATTTTGTCTTGCTCCAACAAAAGAAAATATGATATTTTATTGGTTGGGAACTTGTGGTGTAATCATTCATTTAATCCCAATGTCAATTGAAAAACCATATCAAATTAGCTTCTATTGCGTATCCCTCCTCATTGTGGTGCTAACTATAGTAAGCATGTGTTCAGTTCTTGATATCTAGAATTGCATGACCGAAACTGGCCTTGCAAAAAGCTGAGTACTTCGGCTTTGGATTTGTCATGTTGTTTACCAATCCCTCGATATTTTTTCCGTCCCCAATGGTTATGTATGCAGGGGAAGATTGGTAAAAAACTGGGGCACACATTCCATTTACAATGTGTCATGTTGCTGAAGCTTTTTTAATTGAGTAGCAAAAGGGAGCAGTGCTTTTGGATGCCTTACAAGGGACACGATACCGGTGAGTATTGTTTTTGAACGGTTTAGTTTCACCATTTTCAAGCGCAAAATCGATCTCTTTCTGACAGTCCATATCCAAGGTTGATAGGCCACACTTCTCTCGAAGAACCTTGCCCATGATTCCCATCGTTCGTTGTCATGATTAGTGTCTTGTTTGAATCACAACTCTGATCGAGAAACTCGACATCGACAGGAGCTCGAAGAGTTTGAGATTCGCAACCAACAAGCTTTATTACAGATGAAGAATGATATGCGAAGTGAAATACAAAGTTTTTTCCAAAGTATTACCCCTCATCATCCTTCCACTACCTCGACGATTCAGTCCGACTAGGTAATACAATATAATTCATACATATAGTTATTTATATATAATTGAAAATTCTCTCGTTTAAAGTTAAATTTTCAATGGTGGTTGTGAAAGTTTGTTATGGTGGTGATAATTTATTATGGTGGTGGTTAAAATATCTGTTGGTTGGTATATATCATTCTTCGAATCAATTTTAATGTTTAAAACACGTTGACTACCTGTGGTTTTCATGAATAAACAAAGGATACTATGCCAAATTTTTTTAAAAACAGTAATAGTTAGATATTTATATTTTTTTATCATGAGAATATACTATATTGATTCATTTTTCACATTGTATTGTTGAAGAGGGGTATTAATTTTTACATAATTGACACTATTTTTTTTTTATGCAGGTGATAATTTCTGTAGAACATGTAAATGTTAATCAATGGTTTTGGAGGTCGTACGCTTCAGTGTTGCTGAATTACTTTGATAAAGACATTTCGTGTTTGGAGTATTAATACATTAATGTATTTTTGTTGTCAAGTCAAATATTTGAACTTAGTGTTATAATTCTTATTTTGATGAATATTTGGAGATGGTTGTAAGAACTCTATTTATGGTTGAATGACAATAATTCGTTGTGTTGGTTGAAAATCATCTTATGTATTACATTTTGTGATTATTCGTTGTTTGTGTTGTTTCAAATGTAACTCAATTTTATATTAAACTTTAGCGGTATATTTTATTCTCCAAAAAATATTGGTGAAAATTTTTTAAGATCCCTTCACCTCTTTTGGGATGGTTAAAATTGTCTAAAAAATATATTAAAGACGGTTATGTTTTCGTCTCAAAAAGATCTTCTAAAATAGTAACCTTTTGAGACAGATTAATTCTCGTCTCAAAAATAATATTTTGTGACAAATTTTGTTCTGTCTCAAAAGGGACATATAAAATGAGGACCTTTTGAGACGGATCTGTTCCTGTCTCAAAAAACTCTTTTGAGACGGCTATGTGGTCACAAAAAATATTTATAACCCCCTATCAAAAAGACCCTCCCTAGCCGTTTCAAATAGCGTCACAAAAAGTATTTGAGACGGATAAATGATCTTTTGGGACTATTAGGCCACCGTCTCAAAAGCTACTTTTTTTGTAGTGAATGCATTATCATTGGTGACACTATTAGAAAAGGAAGAAAAAACATTCATCCATCATGAAAAAAATCATAAACGGAGTATGCACACAAAAAAATGTACATTTCCAAAAAATTAAAGAAGAAAGGATTTAAATTTCTGGTTGTAGAAATTTAAAAGGCAATCACAGATATGCTTATGCATAATTGGCCAATTAAAGTTTTACACCAATTTTTTAAAAATAATCTTATATGGGTGAAAATTAGACACATCAAGCTTGTACTAAAAGCTTTTTTTTTTGTGCGTGTGTATATATACACACACACACAACAAGTTCTAAGGCCTATTTTTTAATCAATTTTTTTATTTTATCCATGGAGTTGACCTTCCAATTAAGACATGTTTGAAAAGATACGTCAAAATACAAGTTCTAGCTATTTTTTAAAAATCCAAGAAAAACTATTGAAAATACCAAATTTATAAGGGTCTGCACCAACAAAATTTTGTGAATTTGTTTTAAAATAGCTAGAAAATGTATTTTGACCTAATTTTTTGAACATGTGTAGATTTAAAGGTTAATTTCAATAAAAAAATAATAAAAAATTAGAAAAAAAGATTTCTTAGGGCCTAAAACTAGGTGTGAAGTATGATGTGGTGTAGGAGAGTCTTCACACACACACACACACACACATATATATATATATATATATATATATATTAAATGTAATCATCATACATTCTTTGATAATTTATTTATTTATATTTATACGTAAGAAATGCTAAGAGGGGCAGAGATACTTAGACAAATAAAGACATTCTTACTCCATCTCAATTCTCTCGTACTCCACCATCTCAATTCTCTATTACACCTCAGATTAATTCTACTTCATCTACACAGTCTCCGACTCAACAAACTTCCTAAATTCCTAGTAACCCAATTCCCTTGAGTGATGAATCCCAACACTACACCCATGCTTAGGCAAGGAGATTCTTGCACTGTTTTAAATCGTGCCATATTTTGACGTGGTTTAATCCCAATATCGCACGGTTTAAAATGGTGTCAGATTCCGAAAATCGTGTCAAATTTGGCATAATTTTAAATGAGAAATAAAATACTAAAAATTCGCGACTTTTCATTTTGGAGTCATTTTCCTCTCATTGCCTGCTCATTCTCCAGCAAAACCTGCTCATACTCAAAACCAGATTTTCGAGCTCTCTCTCAACCAAATCTAAATCTCACTCTCTACTTTCGCTCACCCAAGGTCAAGAAAAAAAGGTTCGAGGAAAAGAAGACCACCATCACTAATAAATTTTCGACGGGGTTGGAATTATTACATGGGTCGTCATAGTTTCGTCCATAAGAACTTTTTTATCCCTTCTTCTTCTCTCTTCAATGGGCTATGAAGTTGTGCATCCTACCTTGGTGGTTTTGGGTATCATATATTGGTGTGTTTTCACTTCTCTTTCAAAGACACTAGAGAAGCTTTAGGTATCATCTCTCCCTTTTGGAGTTCAAATTCTTATCTTTAATGTTAGTGCACAGTTGTGTTACACTGTGACCTTATTTTTCTGGACCCATTTGGTTTGGGGTGATTTTTTTCTTTCTGAAATATATTTTCACTTATTTGGAGTATAAAAACTTGTTCATATAAAATTATAAATAAATGTACACATCATAATAATGTGAATTTGGTCAAAATGTATACCCAAACAGAAGAAAATACTTTTCACTATCTTACATTTTACCTATATTGAAAAATACTTTACAGCAATCCATATGGGTTATCAACTCTTTTTTGCCCATAAGGTATTCTGATCAGTTATTACTTTTTTTATTTGATATCAATTGAAATAACGTTGCCAAGGCCGTTTATGAAAATAAACTATTTAAGTAACTCCGAAAGTTTGTTGAAGAAACTCTTTACTAAAATCAAACTGATTTTGAACACAAGATGTGTTAACAAAAAATATGTACGAGATATGGACAAGATTTGATAACAAGTTTTAGTAAACATTTTAAAATGTTTTAAACTCAGCACACATCAGAATGGGATGAGAAGATGTAGAAATATTGATACTCAGGATTTTTAACGTGGTAAAACCTCAACCTTAAGGAAACATCCACGACTCCCTCTACGGAGTAAAATAAAAACAATCACTAAAACAAATATGCGAGTTACAACCTATTTAACTAACATGCACACAAAAACAAATCTATACAAGTTCAGGATTGTACCCTCTGGCGTCCTTAACTTTTCTGCAGATCTTGTTTGTTGATGTAGTTGTCTCAGTTTGTCAACTCTTCTTTGTTTCAGCACTTTATGTTGACTTATGTTCACCAAATCTTATAGCCAACACTTTCAGTGTTTGTAGTGTGAAGATGTTTGTGAATAGTGTTCTAAAACACATGCATGCACGCACACACACACACACTTATTAGTTACAGACGATCCTAACAAATCACATATAAAGTCTATATGCAGTGTATTTGTTATTTTTCTTTCTTACAAAACCAAGAACCTTTTTGACCTTTCAAAATAACCCAGATTCCACGGAGATCTTGCTTAAGAAATCGGTCAAGACCTTTCTCAATCACTTTTGAAAATATTATGGAGATTGAGAACCCTCCAAGTGCGAATCCAACTAGGTCAGGTTAAGTTTTGTAAAAACAGAAATAGAAAAACATCTATTGTTGATTCTGAAGTAAGAAAATGTTTTAACAGAAAACAATCAACAACGAAATTCTCAAGATGAGAAATAAATGCAACTAAGTGTATTATGACATGAAAAACTACAGATCTATGATTTCTATTGAACCAGAAACAAGATCTGAGTCTATGTCTAAGTTGGAAATAAGATTTATGAACACAAGGATTTCAGCAACCCAAGATCTTTCAACCAGAACTCTCATAAACTCAAGAAAACACTAAGGATGGTGTTTATTTGGTTATGGTGTTTTTTTCTGGAGAGGTAAGTAGTTTGGGCTTGAGAAGTATTTGGACGAAGTTAGGGTTTCTAACTAGGGTTTGGTTTCTCTCTCTAACTTCTCTCTTCTCTCTTCTCTCTTCTCTCTTCTCTCTCTCTCTCTCTATTCTCTGAGACTTTTCAAAATGGCAAAAGCTTTCGAAGGCTGAGATGGGAGGCCTTTAAATAGGAAGAGAGGAAGATTCCAGAGCATCGTTCAAAAACAATGGCTGAGATTGAGTCAAGCTCCTTTGACTGCAATCCAAGGGCTCACAACAGGCGGTGGATTAAACAGGCTGTGATTGGCTTAAGGATTTACACGGGGATTCACTCAAAAGACATGCAGGCCATCGATAAGGGTTGATCCAAGGGCTGATAACAAGCGATGGTATGTCTCTGTAAAGAAACACACCTAGGGCCAATCAGAGAACAACAAGTGTTGGTCTGAGGACGAATGTAAACGCGCGTCCCAAAATAATTACAAAGCCAACCCTAGAGTCTCTAGCGCTTTCGGTTTCTACCCAGAGTAACTTTAGGCCAATAAACACAACAATACATATTTATATATTAACCCCAAGACTTTTTAAATCAAATTTTAATTAAATAAAACCTTGTTTAAAATATATTTAAAATTCCCAAAAAAATTATTAAAAATCAAATTGAGGGATTTAAACACACTCACAACATTAATACACATAGAGGTGCAATATGATATGCAAGAATAAAATTCTAAGTGTGTGAGTGATGGCTATAGTCTCAGGATCATCACAAGATGTATGGAAGAAGAAGCAACCCAATCTCTGAAGCTCTTTGGTTTCTAGGATGGACACTATTTTGTCACAATTTCCAAACTAGATGAGCTCTTATACAGTCTAGACTCAAATGAGTCAAAAGTATAAGGGCTTCAATCTCCCCCTTTGGAAATATGAGACAAAATCTCCTTTGAGTCATCTAAACTCGTAGGGTGACAGCAAATAAGAAAATCCTATTCCTATAAAAGGTCTATCTACCCAAATCCTAGAAAGCAAAAATTACATAACTCAACTATATACAGTTTTAACATCCTATTATTACAATAAAGAATGACTGTACAAGAAGAATACCTGCAAAGAATTACTAAGATCAAGCTTTTTAGTATATGCAGTAGACTCAAATTTCTCCCCCATTTTGTCTCAAATGGACAAAGGGAAGGAACTTGGAAAATAAGGCAGGTATTTACTCAACACAAATCATACCAATAGATTTACGTAAAGAAATGAATCTATTATAATCAAGAGGTTTGGTAAATAAATCTGCAAGTTGTAGATCAGTAGAAAGATAATTGATTTCTAATTCCTTGGTTTCAACTAATTCACGAATAAAATGATGTCTTATTTTAATGTGCTTAGTTCGCGAGTGTTGAACCGGGTTCTTAGAAATATTAATCGCGCTTTGATTATCACAATAGAGATGAAGTGTGGGTTCTAAAATACCATAATCACTTAGCATTTGTTTAAGCCACAATAATTGGGCACAACAGCTACCGGCAGCTATGTATTCAGATTCAGCAGTCGAGAGAGATGTGCAGTTCTGTTTTTTACTACTCCATCCTACCAAGTTATTACCAATATAACAACATGCGCCTGAAGTGCTTTTACTATCATCAGTACACCCAGCCCAGTCAGCATCAGTGTACCCAATAATAGTGCTAGGTGTGTCATTCGTGTACCAAATTCCTAAATTTAGAGTGCCTTTAACATATTTAATTATGCGTTTAACAGCATTTAAATGGCTCTCCTTGGGGTTGTTTTGATAACGCGCACAAACACAAACAGCATACATGATATCAGGACGCGAGGCAGTCAGATAGAGTAATGTGCCAATCATACTACGATATAAGGTAGAGTCTACAGATTTACCATTTTCATCTTTAGATAATTTCTCTGTAGTACTCATAGGCGTTTTAGCACTTTTAGCACTCTCGAGGCCAAATTTCTTAACTATCTCTAATGCGTACTTAGTCTGCGAAAGAAACAATCCATCTGGTTGTTGTTTGACTTGTAGACCTAGGAAGAACTGTAACTCCCCCATAAGGGACATCTGAAATTCCTTACTCATAATTTCAGCAAAAGATTTTACTTCTGAGGTAGAAGTGGATCCAAATATGATATCGTCTACATAGACTTGAGCGATAGTAATGTGTTTGCCAAAATGTTTGATAAATAAGGTTTGGTCATTTCCACCTCTTTTGAAACCTTTGTCCAGCAAAAAACTGGACAGGCGCTCATACCAAGCTCTAGGAGCTTGCTTAAGACCATATAAAGCCTTTTTCAACCGAAATACATGATTAGGATAATTAGGGTCAATGAACCCTTTAGGTTGTTCTACATAGGTTTCCTCGGCAAGTATTCCATTAAGGAACGCAGATTTAACATCCATTTGATATAATGTAAAATGCATGTGACAAGCTATAGCAAGAAGCAGACGAACTGATTCTAAACGAGTAACAGGAGCAAACGTCTCATTAAAATCAAGTCCTTCTATTTGGGAATAACTGATGATGCTAAGATTTAGCATCACCGGATAAGTGATAGTGAGCTCAAGCAGTAGCAGCCATGGAGATGTATAAGTGTATAAGTAGGTAAGTGTATAGAAGGGGATGAGTATAAGAGGAAATTAGACAATGATGTATAGTGGTTCAGCCAATTTGGCCTACATCCACTGTGAGTGTGTGATCCACTAAGTATGGGCACTAATGGCCTTGGATACAATGCACATAACCCTCTCTCTCTCTCTACTGTGTGTGTACAAGCAGAGTTTTAGCTAGGGCTACTGTTCATGGATCGATCCCCTGTAGGGTTGTAGGTGACAAGTATATATAGGTCTTGGGGGGTGTAGTGTACCCCCCAAGTAAGCATGGTGCATGTGAATGATGATCTAACCAATCCCCTGTTGACACCTGTAGATGCCAAATGATGACATAATATTCCCTCACGTGAGGGGGTGATTCGGTTGTAACGGTCTTCCACGTGTCATCTGAGCCTGACGCGCACTGTTCCACGCGTGTCCCAAACCACGCGCTGTCATGATGTCACCCTCGGCCTATGAGACGAGGCCGAGGGCAAAGTTTCTTCCGGTAGTGAGCCTGGCTTGATTCTGGCCTCGTACCGTCGTACCCTCGTAGGGTCGTCCGGAGCCTGGGGAAGGGTCGTCCCCTCGTAGGGTCGTCTGGAGCCCGGTAGAGGGTCGGCCCCTCGTAGGGTCGTCTGGAGCCTGGTGGAGGGTCGGCCCCTCGTAGGGTCGTCTGGGCCTGGTGGAGGCCAGCTGGGGTTTGGTGAAGGGTCGGCCCCTCTTAGGGTCGTCCGTTGTGGAGGTAATCCTCATCTAAGCCGAGGATATAAACGGGTATATCAATCACCCCCCAGCCCTTAGCCATAGGTGTCATTGAGATGGCTGAGGGATATTTGCTGCATTCGAGACACGTGTGGTCAGTTAGGTGAGTGACACATGTGCAGATACTCATTGATGTTCCAGTTTCCAAGGCATGACGGCTGCACACTGCGCTTGGGTCCTTGCACCCTAATGATGCCTTCCTCGTGGGCTGTGTCCTGCCTTGGTCAATGGGCCCACTCATTGCTAAGGTATTTAAGGTATTTTCAAACCCTCTTTCTTCCTTCTTCTTCTTCGCGCCTAAGCATTCTCTCTCTCTAGAATTTTCAGCCTACATCGCCATTTGCAGCCTTCGATTCTTCCAGGCCTAGCAGCGTTCTTGTTCTCTCCTCATCAGGTAACCTCTTTCATCCAGTGCTCTCTTTTTCTTTCACTTTCGTTTGTTTTTTAGGCTCGTAGGCGGCCATTTTCCTTAAGTTGTGCCATAACCTTTTCCGGTGTCTTTTCCGGTGTCTTCTCCGGTAACTGGCTCTTGGATGTTCTTGAGTGTTCTTGAGTGAAAACCTTTGAGTTCTTTGTTTAATCCAAAAGTCAAACCTGGTCCACTCCCCACTTGTTTGTAGCTAAATTAGCGAAGTCTAGTATAATTTCTTCAAGTGTTGGGTCTTCCCCTTAATGCTTAGGAGGCTTTACAACCTGGTGTCTGAATTCCCGTCCCTGAGAGAGAAACTATTTACCGAGATCAGACGAATAGAGGAAGAGGAAGAGAGGAGACGAGGGGCCGACCCTAATTGCGTACGACCCATTTTCCCCATTCCTCTTGCCACCATTAGACAATCTGAACCCTCTGAGTCTTGTGGGTCGTCCTCTCGTCCAGCCGACACCTCCAAATCAAGTGAAATGGACGAGAGAACCTCCTCTCCAACTGGTGCTGGAACGTCTGGTAGAAGGGACACGTCTGATCTTAGCCCTCCCCGAGAGGCCGAGGATACGATCCCCTCTGAGGCTGTCCCTGTGACAACTCTTTCCCCCAATGCCTTCCAAGTAGCATTTCCTCAGGGTCCTCCTGCAGGTGATGAGGAGGATGAGGACGATGATGCAGATGATGAGGTTGATACCTCCCATGCCTCGTCTTTTATCTCATCTGTCAGGGATAGGGATCTTCTGATATGGAGGCATATTTACGGAGTGCCACCTGGGGTGACTATGAGGGTTCCCTCCGAGGATGAGAGGGTCTTTGAGGGTGAAGAGGGAGAAGTTGCAGTCTACGAGCAAATGTTCAAAGTAGGTGTCAGACTTCCCTTTCACCCTGCCATTATAGATATTCTGTCGGCTCTGGGCATCTCCCCCTCGCAACTTCCACCCAATTCTTGGAGGACGATTCTGGGGTACATCTCTCTGTGGAAAAACGCTTTCACTGACGAGCCCTCGTCCGACGTGTTCTTGGCCTGCTACAATATCACCTCTTCATCTAAACAGCCCGGATACTATCATCTGGGAGCGAGAAGGTCTGAGAAGAAGCTGCTCCACGTGGCTCAAACTTCCAATCATGATTGGAAAAAAAGGTTCTTCTTCATATCTGGGGCATGGGAGAGCTCCACCGAGGCGTCCCCTTCTGCCGATGCTCCGAGGATTCCTAACAGATGGTCTAACCCCTCCATGAAAGCTAGGTCAGACCCCGGACTTAGCTTGGAGGAGAGGGATATTGTTGAGTATCTGAGGGGACGAGGGAGAGAGGGTGAGATCCCAAAGTTTGAAGATTTGATGACCCCCCGCTTCCTTAAAGAAGCTGGTCTGAGGGTCGGCCAGTCATGATTGCTGAAGAGACCCCATCGGTTGATGTTGAGGCTCTGCCTTCTGATGTCATTCCTTAGGGTGGCTGTCTGTAGCCTATACCCTCATTTTTGTATTTTTGTTCAAAGGCCTTGTAAAAACACTTGATGCTTTATATTAATACCATCGTCTCTTCCTTTCACAACTGTCTCCCATAACTGCTGTCTTCCATATTTAATTCTGTTATAGTTTGTTCCTTGCTAATTTGCTTCTTCGTTGACGATGATGATACTAACCCTTCCCTCGTCTTTCTTGAGGAGAGTGGAGGGGTCGTCCCCTCCACTGATCCTCATTATAGCCGAGGGTTCAATTAACCAAATTAATGATTTTTAACAAAGTCTACCCTCGTCTTTCTTGAGGACTGTGGTGGGGTCGTCCCCTCCACAGATCCTCATTATAGCCGAGGGTTGAATTAACCAAATTAATGGTTTTTAATTTAGTCTTCCCTCGTCTTTTTCGAGGACAGTGGAGGGGTCGTCCCCTCCACTGATCCCCATTATAGCTGAGGGATCAACTTTCCAAATTAATGGATTTTAATTTAGTCTTCCCTCGTCTTTTTTGAGGAGAGTGGAGGGGTCGTCCCCTCCACTGGTCCCCATTATAGCCGAGGGATCAACTAACCAAATTAATGGATTTTAATTTAGTCTTCCCTCGTCTTTTTTGAGGAGAGTGGAGGGGTCGTCCCCTCCACTGGTCCCCATTATAGCCGAGGGATCAACTAACCAAATTAATGGATTTTAATTTAGTCTTCCCTCGTCTTTTTTGAGGAGAGTGGAGGGGTCGTCCCCTCCACTGGTCCCCATTATAGCCGAGGGATCAACTAACCAAATTAATGGATTTTAATGTCTTCCCTCGTCTTTTTTGAGGAGAGTGGAGGGGTCGTCCCCTCCACTGATCCCCATTATAGCTGAGGGATCAACTTTCCAAATTAATGGATTTTAATTTAGTCTTCCCTCGTCTTTTTTGAGGAGAGTGGAGGGGTCGTCCCCTCCACTGGTCCCCATTATAGCCGAGGGATCAACTAACCAAATTAATGGATTTTAATTTAGTCTTCCCTCGTCTTTTTTGAGGAGAGTGGAGGGGTCGTCCCCTCCACTGGTCCCCATTATAGCCGAGGGATCAACTTTCCAAATTAATGGATTTTAATTTAGTCTTCCCTCGTCTTTTTTGAGGAGAGTGGAGGGGTCGTCCCCTCCACTGGTCCCCATTATAGCCGAGGGATCAACTAACCAAATTAATGGATTTTAATTTAGTCTTCCCTCGTCTTTTTTGAGGAGAGTGGAGGGGTCGTCCCCTCCACTGGTCCCCATTATAGCCGAGGGATCAACTAACCAAATTAATGGATTTTAATTTAGTCTTCCCTCGTCTTTTTTGAGGAGAGTGGAGGGGTCGTCCCCTCCACTGGTCCCCATTATAGCCGAGGGATCAACTAACCAAATTAATGGATTTTAATGTCTTCCCTCGTCTTTTTTGAGGAGAGTGGAGGGGTCGTCCCCTCCACTGGTCCCCATTATAGCCGAGAGATCAACTTCCCATGTATGCTAGGACTGACAATAGGATGAAGGATACACTGATATTTCTCATTAATTTTCCAAGTGTTCTGTTGGAGCAACCCTAATTACATTTATGGCCTTTCAAGACCTTACAACACTACTGATAGTATTTCTTCAAATGATCTGCATTCCAGGGGTTGGAAAATGGTTCCCCCTCTAGGTTTTCTAGTCTGTAGGTCCCTGGGACAACTTCATCGATGACCCTATATGGGCCATGACAATTAGGATGGAGCTTGTTGGGCTTCTGCCAAGTCTTTTTAAGAACCAAGTCTCCCACTGCGATAGGCCTCTGTTTCACCCTTTGGTTGTAAAACCTTGCGGTCCTCTGCTGGTAGGAAGCTTGCCTTATCTCAGCATCCTCCCTTCTTTCCTCAACCAGGTCTAGGTCAAGTCTTCTCTCTTTCGCATTCCCCTGGGGGTCATACATTTGGACCCTATGAGTAGGAAACTCCACTTCGGTGGGGATGACTGCTTCTGATCCATAAGCTAACATGAATGGGGTCTCCCCGGTAGAGGTCCTTACTGTCGTCCTGTATGCCCACAATACTGCATATAACTCCTCGACCCATCTTCCTTTTGCCTCCTCAAGCCTCTTCTTAATCCCATCTAGGATTGTCCTGTTCGTAACTTCGGTTTGCCCATTGGCCTGAGGTCGGCCTGGGGTGGAGAAAAATTGTTTGATACTTACCCTCTCACAGTACTTCTGTAAAGAGGCATTCTTGAACTGGGTCCCGTTATCCGAGATGAGGGTGTTGGGTAGACCATATCTGCATTTCACATTCTTCCAGATGAACTGGAAGGTCTTCTGCTCCGTGATCGTGACCATCGGCTCGGCCTCTACCCACTTTGAAAAGTAGTCAATTGCTACGATGAGGAACCGATAGTTATTGACTGCCCTCGGTAAGGGTCCTACCAGGTCAATCCCCCATACTGTGAACGGCCATGGGGATGTAACAGAGGTAAGAGGCTGATGAGGTTGGTGTGGGATGGTAGCAAACCTTTGGCATTTGTCACACTTTTTAACATATGCGGCAGCATCTTTCCCCAAAGTCGGCCACCAGTAGCCTTGGGTGATCACCCTCTTCGCTAAGGATCTACCCCCAATGTGGCTTGAACACGACCCTTCATGCACGTCTTGCAAAATGGAAGGGACCTCTGAGGGATGCACACATCTAAGTAAGGGGAGCAGAAACCCCTTTTTATACAGCGTGTCTCCGATGACAGCGAACTTTGCAGCCCTGTACCTCAGCTTCTTCCTCTCTTGGCTCGCTTCTGGCATCTCTCCCCCTCTAATGTATCTGATCAGGGGGTCCATCCATGAAGGTTCTTGAGAAACATTCATGCAAACACCAAGTGTTCCCTCGTAGTCTTCTATAGTTGGTCGAAGCAAGATTTCTACCGGGACTGTCCTCCTTATGTCTGTCCTAGTAGCTGAGGCCAACCTTGCAAGGGCGTCAGCACGGCCATTGTCGAGCCTAGGTATCCTCTTAAATTTCACTTCTTTGAAGTTTTTCAGCAATGACCTCACCTGATCAAGATACCTAGCCATCCTCTCGTCTTTGGCCTCATAGGCTCCTAGTATCTGATTCACCACCAGCCTTGAATCACTGTGAACCAAAATTTGGCTGACACTAAGGGATTTGGCCAAGGAGAGGCCAGCTATCAAAGCCTCATACTCAGCCTCATTGTTGGAGGCTTTGAAATTGAACCTCAGGGCGTACTCGACGTCTGTGTCATGGGGTGCTGATAGTATCAGTCCAGCACCACTTCCACTATCACAGGAGGACCCGTCAACGAAGAGGCTCCACGGAGTCTTTCCTTCAGAAAAATTTCCCTCAGAGAGGGACCCCTGTCTAAAGATGTATCTTCCCTCTTCGTTTTCAGTCACTTTCCTTCTAGCGGTGCTCGTCTCAGCCATTTCTGCGGGTGTGTCTGCGGGTCTGTCTTCTGTATCTGCCTTCCCGAGGGTCTCACCCTCGGCCTCATCTTCTTCCCATGTGAACTCAGCCACGAAGTCTGCCAAGGCTTGCCCCTTAATGGCTGTCTTAGGCTGATACACAATGTCAAATTCCCCCAACTCTATAGCCCAGGTCATTAGCCTTCCTGATTTTTCAGGCTTGTGTAGGACCTGCCTAAGAGGAGAGTCGGTAAGGATGACCATAGTATGGGACTGGAAGTATGGTTTCATCTTCCTTGAGGCGTGAATCAAGGCATAGGCCAACTTCTCCATCCTCGGGTATCTCTGCTCTGCCCCCTGGAGTGCCTTGCTGTTGAAATATACGGGCTTCTGTATCCCATCTTCGTCTCTTACGATTGCTGCACTGATAGCGGATTCTGAGACAGCAAGGTACACGTACAGTCGTTCACCCTGCACGGGTCGTGACAGCAGCAAGGGAGACCCTAAGTATGATTTCAGCTGCTTGAAAGCCTCATCACACTCTTCGCTCCATTCAAAGGCTTTCCTGAGGATCTTGAAGAATGGTAGACACCTGTCTGTAGCCCTTGACACAAATCTGTTCAAGGCAGCCACTCTCCCTGTGAGCCTCTGAACGTCTTTAATGGACTTGGGGGTCTTCATCTCAATAAGGGCCTTTATCTTTTCAGGATTGGCCTCGATGCCTCTTTGATTGACAATGAACCCCAAGAACTTCCCCGCTCCGACCCCGAAGACACACTTGGCCGGATTGAGCTTCATTTTGTATTTGTCCATTGTATTAAAGGTCCTTTCCAGGTCTGCCACATGATCCTCTGCCTTCAGACTCTTGGTCAGCATGTCATCTACGTAAACCTCCATAGACTTCCCAATTTGGTCTTCGAACATTTTGTTTACGAGGCGCTGGTACGTTGCCCCCGCATTTTTTAGGCCAAAGGGCATGACCCTGTAACAGTATGTCCCCTTGTCAGTGATGAAGGCAGTCCTCTCTGAGTCCTCAGGGTTCATGAAAATCTGGTTATACCCTGAGTAGGCATCCATGAAACTCATGAGCTCATGGCCTGCGGTAGCGTCTACCATCTGGTCGATGCGGGGGAGAGGGAAGCTGTCTTTGGGACAATGCTTGTTGAGGTCTGTGAAGTCCACAGACATTCTCCACTTGCCGTTGGCCTTTGGGACGATGACTGCATTGGACAGCCACTCAGGGTAGATGACCTCTCTGATAAATTCAGCGTCTTCTAATTTTTTAACCTCATCCCTGATGACCTCATACTTTTCTCTAGAGTAAATCCTCCTCTTCTGCTTTACCGGCTTCACTCCCTCTACCACATTGAGTTTGTGGCACATGATTTCAGGGTCGATCCCTGGCATATCTACATGACTCCACGCGAAGACGCTTCGCCTTCTCCTCAACAGTTTGATGAGGTCTTCCTTGATACTGGGATTAAGAGATTTGCCAACTTGGACGGTTTTTCCCGGGTCATCCTCATCGAGGATGATGGGTTCTACCTCCTCGGCGGCCTCTCCTTTTTTGAGCTTCGTCTCATCCCTGGGGTCTAGGGTATCAATGTTGTAAGTGGCTGTAGCCCTCTTGTGTGCCTCCCTTTCTTCAGCGGAGTTGTAGTAGCACTCTCTCGCTGTCGTCTGGTCTCCCTGAACTTCCCCCACCCCATAAGGGGTAGGGAACTTAACCATCTGGTGGACCGTGGACGGCACAGCTTCAAACCCCTTGAGGGCCACACGTCCCAGTATGATGTTGTATGCCGAAAACACATGCTCATCCAGTACAAAGAAATTGACCCTCATGGTGAGCCATCTCGGCCACTCGTCCCCCATCCTGACATCAGCCTCATATATTCCTAGAGGGTGAACCTTCTCCCCACTGAACCCAATCAATGGATGATGGTATGGGACAAGTCTGGCACGACTGAGGCCCAAGGCCTTGAAGCATGGCCAAAACATCACATCTGCGGATGAGCCCCCATCCACCAGGATCCTCGGCACTTCGCACCCGTGCACCCTGGTGGTGATGACGAGAGGGTCATCATGCGGGGCCAATAGGCCCTTGAAGTCCATTCTTGAAAATCCCACAATCAAAGTGTCCATATCAACCTTCTTCCTTTTTTCTGACTTGACCTCTACAGAGGTTGAGTGCACCGTCTTCATCACTGCCTTAGCCTCAGCGACATGGGCCTTCCTGTCGGCGACCTCAGACCCTCCTCCTGCTAAACCCCCGGAGATCATTCCCACCCCGAGGGAGATCGTATTGAGCCTCTTGACAGGGCCGTGGTCGTCTCTCGGCGGGAGGTCGGGGTCGTCCTCATCATCAGAGGGGTCGTCCCCTCTTTTTTGAGGACCTTCTCTGCAGGCATCGACTCGCTTCTTTCTGGGGTCGTCCCCTCGGCCCCTCTTGAAGTCGGCTTTATCGACGTACTTTCTGAGCTTCCCTTGCTTCAGCATCTTCTCAATCTCATCTTTCAGAGCAAAGCATTTGTCTGTTACGTGGCCGTGGTCTTGGTGAAATTCACACCACAGGTTCCTGTTTCTCTTGCCGGGGGCTGCCCTCAGCTTCTCAGGCCACTTCAGCGTCCGGTCACTCTTTATCTCATTGAGGATCTGTTCACAGCTGACCGTCAGAGGGGTGTACCCCGCGAACTTATCATCCATGGTCCTCTTCTTCCCCTCTTTGTTCTTCTTGGGGTATTTATTCCCACTTGCACCTCCTTTTTTGTCTTCATGTTTTGCGGCCATCGCCTCTTCGGCGTTCATCACCTTCCCTGCTGTTGACAACAGCTCAGCCATCGTCCTTGGAGGGTCTTCGGCAAGCTTCCATAATAGCTTCCCCTTCTGGAGCCCTCCAATCAGGGCTGTCATAGCTATGCTCTCCGCATAGTCTTCCACCTCCAGCTTCTCTTTATTGAATCTGGCTATGTAGTCTCTCAGAGTCTCGTTCTTTCCCTGCTTAACATAGAGCAGGTGTGTGGTCTTCTTCTGTGGCCTCACCCCAAAGCAGAAATTATGGATGAACAGGTCTGCCAACTGCTTAAAGTTTCCAATAGAATTTTTTGGAAGAGACGTGTACCAGACATGCGCCGCCCCTGTCAAGGTACCAGAGATGGCACGACACCTCATCTCATCTGAGATAGAGTATATGTCTGCCGTCGACTGATACATTTCCACGTGGTGGACAGGGTTGGTGCTCCCATCGTATCTTGGGGTGACCACGGGAGGCTTGAACTTCGATGGCGTGGGGAAGTTGACTATCTTTGCCACAAAGGGTGAGCCCATGGTGTATCCCCTCTGAAGAGGGTCCCGGCTCTTCAGTATGTCGCCAATCTTATCCTCTAACCTCTGGATTGAGTCATTCCAGGGCCTCACAGGGTCGGCCTGGCCGATGTTATCCCCTGCTGCCTCTCGGAGGTGGATGGAGGGCTCCGCCACGGCAGGCCTGTGTCGGCTATTTACTTCCCTTTGGCCGTCATCCCGTCTTTGGGGTCGGCCTTCTGCTTCTTTCCTAGATCTCGCTGCGCTTCTTGACTTGGACAACTTGTCTCGCAGGTCATTCACTGGGCCCAGCCTCTCGAAGGCCGACCCCCTGCTCAGGCGGTCAAAAGCAGAGCCTCTTGGGCGATCATCAGGGTTTGGTCTCCCGCACTTTCCTCTACTGTCCTGGAGGGGTCGTACTGTATTGTTGGAGACCTCATATGGCTCCCAGCATTCTACTGGAGCCTCTTCTTCCTCCAGATCATCATACCTGTCCTCAGGGCAAGGGTTTCCTTGCCTCCCCAGGCGTAAACGCCGGGGGTCAGCAACATCCCTACGCCGCTGAGGGGGTGGCAGGTCTTTATGTGGTGCCAGGGGTGGTCCCCTGGCCTCATGATGTCCTGGAGCTGCTGCCAGAGTAATCATCTCAGGTGAGACCCCGGGTGGTCTCAGTATATTCTGACTTAGAGCTGTGAACTGCTCCTGCATCATCCGCTGGCTGGCTGCCAGAGACTTTAGGGCTGCTGCCACATCAGCCATTTCAGACTGAGGTGGTAGCTGACTGGAACTGGGTCTTCCCCCATCATCCGGCGGGGGAAGTGGTGGCGGTGGCATCTCAGGTGCCATGTGCTTGAGTTATGAAGAGCTGAACTGAAGAAAATACTGGTTAGCTTGGGAACCTTAGTGGGTCTCTTTCAATGGTGAAACACCTCCTCTCAGGGGGAGTGTTGGTTCACCACCAGAGTGCCCAGTGAGGTCAAGCTGTACAAAGGAAGAGATGTCTTCTCGTTCCCACAGACGGCGCCAAACTGATGATGCTAAGATTTAGCATCACCGGATAAGTGATAGTGAGCTCAAGCAGTAGCAGCCATGGAGATGTATAAGTGTATAAGTAGGTAAGTGTATAGAAAGGGATGAGTATAAGAGGAAATTAGACAATGATGTATAGTGGTTCAGCCAATTTGGCCTACATCCACTGTGAGTGTGTGATCCACTAAGTATGGGCACTAATGGCCTTGGATACAATGCACATAACCCTCTCTCTCTCTCTATTGTGTGTGTACAAGCAGAGTTTTAGCTAGGGCTACTGTTCATGGATCGATCCCTTGTAGGGTTGTAGGTGACAAGTATATATAGGTCTTGGGGGGTGTAGTGTACCCCCCAAGTAAGCATGGTGCATGTGAATGATGATCTAACCAATCCCCTGTTGACACCTGTAGATGCCAAATGATGACATAATATTCCCTCACGTGAGGGGGTGATTCGGTTGTAACGGTCTTCCACGTGTCATCTGAGCCTGACGCGCACTGTTCCACGCGTGTCCCAAACCACGCGCTGTCATGATGTCACCCTCGGCCTATGAGACGAGGCCGAGGGCAAAGTTTCTTCCGGTAGTGAGCCTGGCTTGATTCTGGCCTCGTACCGTCGTACCCTCGTAGGGTCGTCCGGAGCCTGGGGAAGGGTCGTCCCCTCGTAGGGTCGTCTGGAGCCCGGTAGAGGGTCGGCCCCTCGTAGGGTCGTCTGGAGCCTGGTGGAGGGTCGGCCCCTCGTAGGGTCGTCTGGGCCTGGTGGAGGCCAGCTGGGGTTTGGTGAAGGGTCGGCCCCTCTTAGGGTCGTCCGTTGTGGAGGTAATCCTCATCTAAGCCGAGGATATAAACGGGTATATCAATAACCTTGAGCAACTAGTCTAGCTTTATTTCTAATTATCATCCCATTTTCATCAGTTTTATTTTTGAAAATCCAACGAGTACCAATAACCTTTTTGTGATCAGGACGTGGAACAAGATACCATACATCATGAATGACAAATTGTAAAAGTTCATCCTGCATAGCAGAAATCCAGTAAGTGTCATTCAATGCCTCATTTACATTCTTTGGTTCTAGGAGAGAAACAAAGCATGCATAGAGAGCATAATTTCTAAGTTGGGATCTTGTACGTACTGGCTCACTAGGGTTACCAACTATGTTGTTTATGGGATGATCTTTAGAAACCCAGTTAGGTCCTTCAGGTGACTCAATAGGTAATGAATTATCTATTTCAGAAGAGTCATTTTCTAAAACATTTGATGACTCTTCTTCTATAGTTAATTCACTAGTCTTGCTTTCTACAGTAGTGTCACTAACAATTACATTTATGGATTCCATTAAGGTCTTAGTGCGAAGATTATACACTCGATAAGCTCTACTGTTAGGTGAATAACCTAAGAATATGGCTTTATCTCCTCTACTCTCAAATTTAGATAAGTGTTCCCTATCTTTGCAAACATAGCAGGTACTACCAAAGGTTCTAAGGTACTTAAGATTAGGCTTTTTATTGTACCAAAGTTCATAAGAGGTTTGTTTCGAATTCTTTCTAAGATAGACCCTATTAATAAGATGGCAAGCTGTACGAATAGATTCTACCCAAAAATACTTAGGTAAGTTCTTAGCATGGAGCATGACACGTGCCATCTCTTGAAGAGTTCGATTCTTTCTCTCAGCTATTCCATTTTGTTGAGGGGTCTTAGGAGCACTGAACTCATGTTTGTAACCATTATAGTCACAATATTCTACAATACCAATGTCTTTGAATTCACCACCTCTATCACTTCTGATTCTATTCACTTGAGTGTCTTTTTCATTCTCAATCCGTAAAAGAATCTTTAAAAAAGTTTGAAAAGTATTGGATTTTTGTTTTAATAAAGCTACCCAAGTGAATCGGGTGAAGTCATCAACCATAACTAGAATATAACTGTGTCCACAAAGACTAACAGTTTGAGAAGGACCCATTAGGTCCATATGGATGAGTTCTAAGGGATTAGAGGTAAGGATATCTTTAACCCTTTTATGAGGTGCTTTAACAATTTTTCCTTCTTGGCAGGGACCACAGACAATGTTATGAATAGGTTTAATTTTTGGTATTCCTCTAACTATTTGTTGACAGGATAATTTACTCAAATTTTCGTAATTAATGTGACCCATTATGTTATGCCATATCTCATTGTCATCCATTCTGGCAACATTACAGATTTCAGAACTAGACATGACAGTATAACAATTGTCAGGAGTCCTGAATCCTGTAATTAAGCATTCTCCCTTTTCATTTAAAATCTTGCAATTGTTCTTTGAAAATGTGACAGTATAGTTTGAGTCACAAAATTGCAAAATGCTAAGTAAATTAGCCTTAAGACCTTTAACTAAGAGAACATTTTCAAGAACAGGAAGACCTTTTTCTTTAAGAGTTCCTTTGCCTATGATCTGGGATGATACTCCATCACCAAAAACAACTTTTCCACCATCAAAGTGGGTTTGATTAAAAAGTTTTGTATCATCACCTGTCATATGCTTGGAACATCCAGAATCCAAGTACCAACCAGAAGTTGTAAGTTCAGCTTTTAGAGCAGAAACAACAATATTACACTTCATCTGGGGTTCTAGATCATCTTTTCTAACCCAAATTGCTCTGGATTTCTGTTTGCGCTTGTTTGCTCTCATTTGATAAAATTTGCGAGCATTAGATTTTTGTTGAAAAACATTTTGCGCATGATTTTGAGTAAATTTGAATTCCTGAGCATTTGATTTAGAAAAGTTTCTGGTAATCCTTCTAGTAAATGTCCTTTTAGGTTTAGTCCTTCTATTCCTATAGTTAGAGTTTTTTTATGGTGGACTGGTAAGGATATAGTTGTTACGACTCCTCCTAGAGTAGTTAAAGTTAGGATATATGGAAGAATTGTAGACAGGTTTAATCAGTCTCCTAGCATAGCAATTATCAAACGAGTGGCCGTATATATCACAATATGAGCAATAAAGATTGCTCAGAGTTGGGTTTTCCTTAGGAAAGTCTCTAAATAAAGGTTTTGAGAAATTTTGAGGCTGAATTTTATTCCTAGGTAGCACAGGTTTGAAAGCAGGTTCACTTTTCCTAATAGGGGAGCAGACATATTTTCCCTTTGGTAAACTTTCATGCTTAGAGCAACTTGCATCTCCAGTGTTAGTGTTTTGATGGTCAGCAACTTGCATCTCCAGTGTTAGTGTTTTGATGGTCAAACTTAGTTTTTAGAGAATGAAAGTCTGGACATGTTTCAATAGGTCTTTTGCCTCCTGATACAAACTTGATAGGTTCAACATATTTTGTTTGTGTCTTTAAATTGGGGCAAAACCCTATTCCAGTTCTATCATCAGAATTGGTTTTAGATTCAGCAACGAATTCCTCAAAACATTTAGAATTGTTTTCAAATTTGGTAATTTTTTTGAAAACAGTTGCTGTCTTTTCTTTTGTTTGTTCCAATTCTAATAATGTTCCTTTGTATTTTTTCTCCAGAATTTCATTAGCTTCAGTCAAAGTTTTCAGTTTTTCATTAAACACTTTAACTTCACTTTCATGAGACATGCATTGTGTAGTATACTCTTCAGCATTCAGTTTTACCATTAGGTTTAGATCCTCTAGCTTTTTGGTAAGATCTTTCACAACCTTTTCTAGTCTAGTGCTTTTCTTAAGAGTTTTAGTATATAGAGTGTGGATGTCTGGGAGATCATCATTGTCAGAGTCACTAAGTGAAGTGTGTGAAGTGACCCCTAAGGTTTCATTTCTTAAACTCACACACCCATTGACATCAGCAGTATCGATTCCCCTTTGACTCACACACTCCGAGGAAGAGGTATTAATGTTCTCAGTAAGTAAAGCATCTAAACCAGTTAAAGTATGATTCAAAGCAACAGAACTAGAATTACTAAACTCATCCTCACTATCAAGCATAGGCATATCATCATTATATATGATTTTGGCAAAGAAGGCTAAACAAGGATCAAAACCATCAGATGTCTCAGGTTCCTCATTTTCAGAATCACTTGAGTCATCCCAGGTTTTGCAGATGTTGGCTCTAGAGTGTTTGTTTTGGGCATTTAAATTAACTCTACAGTCTTGAGCAATGTGTCCTAGTTTACCACATCTATAGCATTCAGTCTTCTTGAGGTCTCTGTGAGGTCTTGTGTTGTCCTTGTTCTGTTTGTCATGAGGTTTCTCATGAGGTTTGTGATTTGAAGGAGTAGAATAATTAGACTTGCCCTGTCTATTTGCAACACTGTTTCTAAATTTCACAATTTTCTTAAATTGTTTTGTCATTAGGGCAATCTGATTATCTAGACTTTCTAAGTCACAGTCCTCATCAGAATCATTACTAGGGGTGTTTAACTCAGGCTTAGTCATCTTAGAAGTAAAGCTAAGATTGGAATTGGTATGTTTCCTATTAGTGTGGGTCAATTGTTTCTTAAACTCTAATTCCATTTCCACAGTTCTTAATTTGCTACTGAGTAATTCAGGAGTTAGATTTATATCACACATCTCCTCAATAGCATATCTTTTATTGTCAAATTTATGTGGTAATGATCTCAGAATTTTAGAGACAATTTCCTGTCTATCATAAGTTATACCATTAGCATGAAGTTTAGTGACAATATCAGTCAGGTTCATATAGAAATCATCGAAAGACTCAGATTCAGACATGATTAAGGTATTATACTGTTGGATTAACATCTGAGTCTTAGCAGCTTTTACCCTAGAGTCTCCTTCGTGGGCAGTAATCAAGGTATCCCATGCTTCCTTGGAAGTGGTACAAGATGAGATTCTCTTGAACTCATGTTCGTTAATAGACATAAATATAGCGTTCTTGCCTTTGTTATTATTTCGAGAAACCTGTTTCTCTTCTTGAGTAAACTCACTCAATATTTTCTTAATCCTTTCATTGCTTCCATCAGTGGCTGGTTTAGTTGGATAAGAGTATCCATTTTCAATAATATCCCAGACATCATCTCCCAGGGTTCCTTGAATGAAAGCAATCATTCTTACTTTCCAGTAAGAGAAATTGGTTCCATCAAAGACTGGGGGTCTGGTCAAGTTACCATATCTTTCGTTTTTCTCATCCATAATTGATTTTGAGAAAACAGTTTCAGAAACTCGGGATCTTTTTGAAATAAGTTCACCAAAAGCTCTGATACCAATTGAAATAACGTTGCCAAGGCCGTTTATGAAAATAAACTATTTAAGCAACTCCGAAAGTTTGTTGAAGAAACTCTTTACTAAAATCAAACTGATTTTGAACACAAGATGTGTTAACAAAAAATATGTACGAGATATGGACAAGATTTGATAACAAGTTTTAGTAAACAGTTTAAAATGTTTTAAACTCAGCACACATCAGAATGGGATGAGAAGATGTAGAAATATTGATACTCAGGATTTTTAACATGGTAAAACCTCAACCTTAAGGAAACATCCACGACTCCCTCTACGGAGTAAAACAAAAACAATCACTTAAACAAATATGCGAGTTACAACCTATTTAACTAACATGCACACAAAAATAAATCTATACAAGTTCAGGATTGTACCCTCTGGCGTCCTTAACTTTTCTGCAGATCTTGTTTGTTGATGTAGTTGTCTCAGTTTGTCAACTCTTCTTTGTTTCAGCACTTTATGTCGACTTATGTTCACCAAATCTTATAGCCAACACTTTCAGTGTTTGTAGTGTGAAGATGTTTGTGAATAGTGTTCTAAAACACATGCATGCACACACACACACACTTATTAGTTACAGACGATCCTAACAAATCACATATAAAGTCTATATGCAGTGTATTTGTTATTTTTCTTTCTTACAAAACCAAGAACCTTTTTGACCTTTCAAAATAACCCAGATTCCACGGAGATCTTGCTTAAGAAATCGGTCAAGACCTTTCTCAATCACTTTTGAAAATATTATGGAGATTGAGAACCCTCCAAGTGCGAATCCAACTAGGTCAGGTTAAGTTTTGTAAAAACAGAAATAGAAAAACATCTATTGTTGATTCTGAAGTAAGAAAATGTTTTAACAGAAAACAATCAACAACGAAATTCTCAAGATGAGAAATAAATGCAACTAAGTGTATTATGACATGCAAAACTACAGATCTATGATTTCTATTGAACCAGAAACAAGATCTGAGTCTATGTCTAAGTTGGAAATAAGATTTATGAACACAAGGATTTCAGCAACCCAAGATCTTTCAACCAGAACTCTCATAAACTCAAGAAAACACTAAGGATGGTGTTTATTTGGTTATGGTGTTTTTTTCTGGAGAGGTAAGTAGTTTGGGCTTGAGAAGTATTTGGACGAAGTTAGGGTTTCTAACTAGGGTTTGGTTTCTCTCTCTAACTTCTCTCTTCTCTCTTCTCTCTTCTCTCTCTCTCTCTCTATTCTCTGAGACTTTTCAAAATGGCAAAAGCTTTCGAAGGCTGAGATGGGAGGCCTTTAAATAGGAAGAGAGGAAGATTCCAGAGCATCGTTCAAAAACAATGGCTGAGATTGAGTCAAGCTCCTTTGACTGCAATCCAAGGGCTCACAATAGGCGGTGGATTAAACAGGCTGTGATTGGCTTAAGGATTTACACGAGGATTCACTCAAAAGACATGCAGGCCATCGATAAGGGTTGATCCAAGGGCTGATAACAAGCGATGGTATGTCTCTGTAAAGAAACACACCTAGGGACAATCAGAGAACAACAAGTGTTGGTCTGAGGACGAATGTAAACGCGCGTCCCAAAATAATTACAAAGCCAACCCTAGAGCCTCTAGCGCTTTCGGTTTCTACCCAGAGTAACTTTAGGCCAATAAACACAACAATACATATTTATATATTAACCCCAAGACTTTTTAAATCAAATTTTAATTAAATAAAACCTTGTTTAAAATATATTTAAAATTCCCAAAAAAATTATTAAAAATCAAATTGAGGGATTTAAACACACTCACAACATTAATACACATAGAGGTGCAATATGATATGCAAGAATAAAATTCTAAGTGTGTGAGTGATGGATATAGTCTCAGGATCATCACAAGATGTATGGAAGAAGAAGCAACCCAATCTCTGAAGCTCTTTGGTTTCTAGGATGGACACTATTTTGTCACAATTTCCAAACTAGATGAGCTCTTATACAGTCTAGACTCAAATGAGTCAAAAGTATAAGGGCTTCAATCCAGGGAAAGAGGTGTTCTTTAAAGTTGGACATTTACAGGAAGTTCTCAAATGCACTAGCGGTCACAATTATTGCTTTTGTTGCGTGGATAGGATATGAGGTATACATTTGCTAAACATAAAAGAATATATATCATTCTTGCTGGGCAACAACACATCCATTGTAATTGTAGTTTATTTGTTGTAAAATGATGTTTTAAAATTCTATATATTCAATTACAAACTGTCTATCAATTGCAAATGATTAATGTATTGAAGCTCTTGTATCAAGATGTTTTTTACGGTTTTCTCATATTTGAAGTAATAAAGCCCCTGTATCAAGATGTGTTTTTTGCACATATGATGTTCCTTAAAATCGTTCCAAGAGTTTAAGATGCATTCGAACACAACACAATATCGACTCTAACATGACACAGTTAGTTATTGTTATTTTTAACGCCTCTCTTTCTATTCATTTAATTATTTCAATTATGCGTTTCTACGTCATCTAGCATTGTAATTGATTGTATGTAAAAATTGATTGTACAAGTTTCATGAGTATTTGCACTGGATTTTTGTGTGATCATGTGTCCTGTTGATTACACGTGCTAATAATATACTTGTAAATTAACTACACATATCAAATGAATTGGTTTAGGACCTGCCTTTTGCAAAATTATTTACGAATCAAATAATGATCTAAACGTCATTTCACAAACACCTTCAATGGTTTAAGGATTCACTAAAAGCGTTTCTCATTTTTTTCAACTTCATCTATGTGTATATATTGTTCTCTAGAGTGTTAGAGTGATGAAAAATGAATGGTCACAACTGCACCACATGTTTGGCATACCATGTTTCTATTTCTACTGTGCCTAAGTTTTTTTTTAACAATTTGGAAAAATTATGGTATCTCCAAATTAATGTCATTATATTCAATTGAAGTCAATGTATATGATTCATGAGGGAGAATCAATCTAACCAATAACTAAATCACCAAATAGAAGACATAAGTGTATACGACCAGAGAAGGAAGTTATCTATCATATGAAGAACCACGTCGGCACCATCATAATTCAACCAATAGCTCTTCGCCTGGATGTAATTATGTGCAATATATCGTTGCCTACTTTTGTGAACGCTGACATCAACGCGTTCCCAAAGTACTTCTGTGAGACCCCTAATCATATCCTCTTCCAAGTCAATGATTTGTGTTCCAACAAAGTAGGATGCTTTATTTTGTATGTCTTTAATTATTTCTCACTGCGCATGTACGATATATGGGTACTTCTCGTTATGTAAAAGAATATTGAACTTTGGAAGTTCATGTTGACGACGGATTGATGATGTTCTCCAACCAACCACATGATCATAACTTGCGTTAGCATATGCCACATGACGCTTAAAAGAGCGTAAAGCTGACATGAACTGAAGGTCATCAGAGTCATCAACCATCCGAAGGAGGAGTTTAAGATGCACTTCTTTCTAGGAAAGGAAGACCACAACAGTTGAATCCGATGCAAAATAATCTACTCCCCCATTAACAGACTCAACCTCCACCTTGGGCACTTTACTAGTCTGACCAGCAAAGCAACCTCTTCTCCATCTTCTAATCACTTCCATTTCACTATTATGACTAAACGATAATCTATTAGATCTCAATCCAAACACCATATAATGATATGTTTGTGCTTAGAAATTGGTTCAAAGGCTCAAGAAGCGATTTCGTATTGTGAAAAGGCTATCTCAGTTTTTAAGCTAGAGTGAACTTTATTTTGATTCATTAATGTCTCCACATGTTAAGGGATGCTTCTTTAATGTAAGGAATTCTGGTAGTTGTTGAATGATCAAATGTATGATATATCTTTTTTTTAGTATCTATTTTTTCATGCCTCATATCCATGTGTTTTTTAGTTTCATTGGCTGGCCTTATAATATGTGTAGATATATAAATTTCTTCTTGGCTCGTCTAATTGATGATTTAGGAGGGTGAGTTTGCAAGCATCCCAGTAAAGAAATTGAGGAAATAACAAATGATAAAATTTTCTCTACCTCACAATTTCTCAGGTAAGGTTGTTTATTCCATAGTTTTAAATATGGGAGTTACATCATAATGGCCTATCTCATCACTGTGATTTGTACTTAGTTTCTTAATTTGTCTACCCTTTTAGTAATGTTCCCAATTAATTGCTAGAAAAAAATTGAAGTCATTTAAAATACTATTTCAACTTGTTTACTTATCGAAACAAAAAAGAACATAAAATTTTCTAAGGTTGTATTTGTAAACCATATTATCCAAACTTCAAAAGTCAAAAAGCTTAAGAGCGACTGGCATGTGTAGTCCGCTTTATTCAATTGAGATGGATCGCTATTGATTATTATAAGGTTGCGTGCATATCAATTTTAGTTTTGCCCAAATAATTATTTTTTAAAATGTTTTAAACCCGTAATAATTTGGACATGCCATGTTGTTAAGATCATTAAAGATTACCTATCCATGGTGTTACTGTTGTCATCACTGTTGTTCATATTATGCTATTACTAAGTTACTCAGACTTGAATTTCAATGGATAAATCCAGGAATAGAGAGTACAATCATCTACAAACAAAACATAATGTCTCGTTTGCTGAGATGAATTAACTGGATAAGGTCCCCAAAGATCACAATGTATTTTTTAAAAGAAAATTTAGTATTCTCCCCATTCACACCAAATGGTAGTTTACAACCTTTTCCAAATTGACAACTAACATTGTGACATAATGTTCTTTTTCAAAGGCATATAGTCCCATTTTCTTAATTCCTATTGCAAGGATCACTCATGTTATCTAGTCTTTAACAAAAAAAAACAGTGTTAGATAACTCAATATTACAATCATGCTCCTTGGCGAGTTGACTGATGGAAATAAGATTTTTTCGTAATTTAAGCACTAAAAGAACATTCTTCAAAGTAAGAGATGGGGAGATATTCTTATTACTAGTGTGTGTAATGTGTAGTGGTGTGCTTTATGGTTTCTTGCAAGATTCGAGAAGATGAAAATAAACGCAATGGTGAAGAACCTCCCAAGTCTTTGTTTATGACAAAATTGAAGAGACTGGGTATGATTCCCACTTCACTTCTTGAGGAGAGTAATAAGGGAATCTATGGTGACGATTAGATTAGATTTACAGAAAAAGACAGAGGTTTATCATATATAAATGCAGTGTCAACGGATGTTGAGAAAAGCCTATATAAACAAATGGAGCGATCCATGCCATTAAATAGTGAAGGCCTTGAGGGTTTAATTCCACGTGCTAAACTTTTCGTAACCCTGGGTGGTACATTCTTCTTGGCATTTGGGCAATTAATCCTTATTATTGTTGTACTTTTCTCTGGTCTCTACCTTTATTTTGGGTCAATGTTTGTCCAAGATGGAACCGACACTCCCATAGCACCTCGTCTAAATTGAAGGACTAAACATCTTAGCCTACACCATTTGCCTTGTACTTCACCCAGGTATCTGTTGCATATTGGCTTTTGCCTCTTCTGTATATTTTTCACTCTAAAAGGTCAAAGTTAGGAATTTCTTTTCTCATATTTGTTTTTTTGTCTCCTATTTTAGGGGAAGATGTCATGTATGATCCATCTGTTATTTTGGAAATATGAATGTTATAAGGTAATCCCATTACAATGCCAGTGGTGTGCCATCTCCAACAATAATAACGTTTTATTAAGTCTTTTATTACACACAAACTAGTACAATAGTAGTGTTATATTTATATCTAGTACATTTAACAGCATCGGCGTTATATTTATAGCTAGTACATATAACAAACCTTAAAAATTTTAAAAAAATGAAAGTTATTGACTGTGTAAAACTAACTGAGATTCATGGATTTGGGGAACTAAAATTCTTGAAATTGTTAGACTTTTGTGGATTCAAATTGATTGAGAATGAACCTGATTTGTCAAACCTTACAGCTCTAAAAGAAATACATGCTTTTGGTTGTTATCATCTAACTAAGATTAGAGGACTTGAGGAACTTAATTCCTTAGAATCGTTGAACATTAGTGAATGTGATTCTATTAAAAAATTGATGTATCTGTCCATTTTTATTCAAATAGATGAGGAAAAACAACCTTTCCTCAGGAATAATATTTCGAACTAATGCATTTTCCTTTGTTTTCAGATTAACACAAATGCACCACACAGTTACCAGAACCTATGTTGGCGTAAGACTGGAATTGAACAGAGATACACGAAATTAAACAAGGATGAAGATAATTTAACAACTACACTCCCAAGTCAACTCGAATCAATAAAAAGTCTTAGTAACTCATGGGGTTACCATTTCAAATACTATTTGAATAGAACGTAGAAAAATCACATAATATTCTAACTCTTGTGCTTAAATCTTAGTTTGTTGGTTTATGTTTGCCTTTTGTAGATTATATTGGAGATACTCAAGATAATGAAATCAGTAGGCTTTGTTGAAGTCGACACACAGGTTTATAAAAAAATTATGTTTGTGATCGATTGATTCATCTTGTGTTTAAAGTTTTCTGATTGAAGAAGCTAGAAAGATTAGAAAACATACATATTTAATAAATAAAAATTCATTTCCCTTTAGGAAAGTGAAAATGCTAATAATTGTAACGTAAACTTGGAGATACATTTACTATTGAAATTATCAAAGGCCCATTTTTTGTAGCCTAAATCCAACATTGTTGTTGGTTCACTCCAAATACATACAATAAAATTTGTCAACTTAATTGAATTTTATATTTTAATACCATAATTGCTAAGATGCATATTGTAGAATGATTTGACAATATGATAATAATTTGCAAAACTCAAGACATAGGCTTAAAGACATGTCCTCAGAGGGTGAAAACCCAACCCAACCCCCAAATAGCTCCGTAAGAGGCACAAACACCTCACACGGGATCAATATAACTTGTAGGAACAAACCCCGTAATCACGTGACTCCCGATTTGAGAATATTAAAATAATTTAAAAATCTCTAGATTAGGCTTAAAAATAAGTCGTTAAATGGTGAAAATCCAAACCAACCCCCAATCGGCCCCGTAAGAGGCATGAACACCTCATACAAAACCAGTGCAACCTGTAGGAATTAATCTCATAGTCACTAGACTCACGGATTGAGAATATGATGATAATTTGAAAATATCTAGATTAGGCTTAAAAACAAGTCGTTAAAGGATGAAAACCCAAACCATCCCCCAAACGGCCCCGTAAGAGACATGAATACCTCGCACGAGACCAATTAGCCCGTAGGAACTAACCGCGTAGTCATGAGTCTTTAGATTTGAAAATATGATGATTCTGTTAAAATATTTCGATTAGGCTTAAACGCAAGCTGTTAAAGGTTGAAAACCCAAACCAGCCCCCAAACGGCCCCGTAAGAGGCATTAACACCTCGTACGGGACAAATGTAATTCGTAGGAATAGACGTGCATAGTCACGGGTCTCCCGGTTTGAGAATAAGACGATAATTTGAAAATATCTAGATTAGGCTTAAAAACAAGCCGTTGAAGGGTGAATACCCAAACCAGCCCCCAAACGGGCCCGTAAGAAGCATAAACACCTCGCACGGGACCAATCTAACTTGTAAAAACTGATCGTATAGTTACGGGTCTCCTGGTTTGATAATATGACATTTAAAAATATCTAGATTAGGCTTAAAAACATGCCGTTAGAGGGTAAAAACTCAAATCAGCCCCCAAACAGTCCCGTAAGAGGCACTAACACCTCGCATGGGACCAATATAACTAATATGAACTGATCATGTTGTCACAAGACTTTCGATTTGAGAATATAATGATAATTGTAACTCATATATACAAATTTTCAGCTTGAATACGATTTTTTTATAATTTCTTGGTTACTAATATCATCTCTAGTTTGTATCCTATTTTTTTATGCAGGATAACATTTTATCATTAGCTTTTATCCACGTGGAACACATGAAGAAGTCAATGATTTACAAAATAAGGGATTATTTATTTAATATCCCTAATATTTAGGATTCTATTTTTTTACGTGTTATGATCGTGCATGTTTTTGTAGTTTTATTGTTAACTTTTATTGTCGTACGAGCTTTTGTAATTTTATTGTCATATTTTATGGTCGTGCGGGCTTTACATTACGTAGGTTTAATATTAGCAAGCTTTAAAATGTCCAAAGAATAGAGGAAACTCTACCCAATTTTTTTGGATCTGCGAACTATTAAGACTTGTCATATTTTGAAGTTTGTATGTACATTAGTTTATCAACAACGTGCGAGATTCACAATTTGTGAATTTTCTTGAATTTTTTTTTGCAAATAATAAATATTTTTCCTACCAGATTTGGAATTTGCTGATTTTCCTGACTTGTTTTCAAATATTAATTTTTTTTATCAATTGAAAAATATGGCACGGTTTAAAACCGTGCCAAATTATAAAATTTGAGTACTCTTATAATTAATATGGCATGCTTTATAACCATGCCAAAAGCATTCCATAAAAATGGAAATTTGACACGATTTAAAAGCATGTCAAAAGCGTGCCAGATTGGGGAATCTGGCACGGTTTTAGACCATGCCAAAAAATCTGGCACCCCTGATTCTGGAACGGTTGTAAACTATGCCAGATTCCTATTTTTGGTGTAATGCAAACCATGACAAGAATCACATTAACCTCATCATTAACAAGAATCTTATCAATGACAAATAGAGCATCCAATTTTTTAAGGCGTGCAGTTTGAAGCAAAGAACGGTTAGTGTGGGTATCGAACAAGCGAGAAACTTAAAGGATGTTTGTTGCGCCATGAAGAATTACCTATGCGAATAATTAAAAACCTACAAGAAGAACCTCTGCAAGAATCACCTCCCGACGCGGTCATCAAGTTTTGACATAGTGGTGTTGAAAGATAATATTCTGCCAATTGTTTAACTATTTGTCATCCATGGAATGAGTTCTTGGAGAGAGAGCCTAGGGATGAAGAACTGTAAAAGAGGGAGAAAAACATAGAGAACGGGGAAAAGAAAGTTAATATCCAAAATCTTGGTTCCAAATCATATGATGATTTGAAGTGTGAATGGGAGGATTGGACTAAGGGGACACCGGATGAAGGGAATAAAACATAATCGGGTCAACTTGTACTTATAAGCCCGATGAGAAAAAAAAACCCACAAATTTTATGACAAAGTGTCTTTGACTCTAGTGAGTTTGAATTTAATTATCACATACACACTAGGATAAAAATAATCTTCAAATTATTGTCCAAAATATATTATTATACTATAGGAAATGATAGATGTAATGGAGAGCAGTCATTCGTAGTGCAACTCATAAGATATTGACTAAGATGCCTTAGATAAGGTATTTGGGAAGTACAAAAAGGGGAGGACAAGAGGAGTGAGCTCCAAGATTCCAAGGAACAAATTCCTTAACAACTCAACCATTATGGAAGATCTCAGTTCAGTGAAAACTCACATGTCCAACCATGAGTTAGAAATGGGGAATGTGAAAGAGCGGATGTCAGATCTTAAGGCGAACATATCCTCGGTTACCAATACCTTGAGCGGACACCCATGATTTGTGCCGAATTTTTAATAGAATACAAGGCGACTCTCACTTAATGTCTCCTCCAACATTTGCCTCTTAAATTTCTCAAGGTTTCCCCTCTTATATGCCTTAAGGTTTTCCCTCTCAAATTCCTCCACCAATATTTCATTATCAAGCACCTTCAACTATTGTACCATAGTTTTTAGAATCATCATATTCCCAACACGCTGACTATGCTGATGAGTATTATATAAAGCAATTGAACAACACCAAGGTTATTCATCTATGAACCATTATTTGTATGACTCCAGAAATATTGGTTCACAATCGCCCTTTGAGAAGAGGTGGGGATCGAATATTGATGAATGAAATCTACCCATTGTGCAAAGAGGAGAAAGTTCTTGTTGACCACCTTAACGAATGGGATCCAATTTCTAAGTATATGAAGTCATTTATGGCTTAGTTAATATATTTTCTTCAAAAATTAGTGTAGTGAATCAATTTCGAACAATATTTATTTTAATTTTCTTGGACAAGTTTATAGAGGTTTTAATTTTCTTGGACATTTTGACCACCTTGTGACCAATATTATAATTTATTTTTTTATTAATTGCATGATTGAAGTATTATGACCATATTAATTTGAATGAATTCTCATGGATTATTGATTGAGGGTTCTTGTATGCAATATGGCCTTCATTTCAACATATTTATATGCATGAATTGAATTTGGAAGAACTCTTTAATAGATTTATTAGAACATAAAAGTGGATGGGAGAGACTGATAGGATTCCAATAATCATATAAAGGCGTTTCATGAATTTGTTAAGTATGCAGCTATAAATCATAACAATGACAATATCGCGTGTTCATGCACCCGTTATATGTACAACATTTTTAAGTCTTTGGAAGAAGTTAAGTTGCATTTTTTTTAAGATGGGGTATGTTGCCAGAATATAAGATATGGACATTCTAAGGGGAAAATAATATACCATATGTTCCAAATGAACTACCATAACTTAACATAGTGGAAGTGATGAATGATTCGTCAACACATCCTATTTTGAATGACATAATTGATAATGCTTATGGAGTCCACCACCATAAAAACCTCCAACCTATGGATTTTGACATTATGATCAAGTTAATAAACAAGTTTATTCTCATTTAGATGAAGATCGGGAATATATACAATTGAAAGATGGTGAGGCTAGACCTCTATATATAAATTCTGACTAAGATCACTCGGTATTGCATGCCATGATTGGTTTGCATAATTTGGAGAGTTAGTATGATTTTTCAGGAAATAGTGTAACTGGATTTCTTAGGTGGGCTAAAGACATTCTCTCAAAATAAGAACACGTTACTGGATAATTATCCAAGAATGAAGAAGATCTTGAAGGGTTTGGGTTTAAAGTACGAATTTATATGTGCATCCTAGTATGATTGGATATTGCACTGTAACAAACACAAACTAAAGGATAAGTGTCTTCTATGCAATGAGACAATATTTACTATTTGTAATAGTGGAAATGACCAACCCACTACATTTGACAAGTGCTTGCATGTTTCACAAAATGTATTGACGCATTTTCCCCTTTGGTAATAGCTAATAAGATTTTTCACTGTACGATGGAAACAAAGGCCATGACATGGAACGTTCGAGCTGAGGTTGGTGGGAATCTAGTGCATCATCCCATTAATTCAAGCATATGGAAATTTTAAAATACATGACACCCTGAATTTGTAAAGGAATAACACAATGTCCATTTTGGATTATCATATAATGGGTTTAATTCGTTTAGTAATTTAAGCATTAATAAGAGTTATTGGCTAATTCTCTTGGCGCCTTTAAATCTCCCCAAACATTGTGTATGAAAAAAAGAGTTCATAATATTATCGTTGTTGGTACCAAGGCCGAAGTCTATGAGCAACGAAATTGATATTTTTGTAGCCTCATTAATTATATAATTGAAAGAGTTACGGGTTGAAGGCGTGAGGGTGTTTGACGCTCATAAGTGTGAATAGTTCACACTTAAAGCCATATTTTTTATGGGTGATCAATGACTTTCCAGCCAATGGGACCGTGTATAGTTTCAATGCTTATTGTTATTATTGATGTCCTATATGTGCAAAGAAAACTAATTCCACTTGAATGAAGTATATAAAGAAGATATTTTGAATTGGCCATCATAGATTTTGCTGAATAGCCACTCTTTTAGGAATGATAAGCCCAAATTTTTACGTACTAGTCACGAACATAGGACGTAACCTATTCAACCTTTCTGTTACCAAATTGAAGAGAAGGCTATGAGTTAGGGAATAAGTTTGTAGGCAAACACCCCCAATTTCGGGGCCAGAAGAAAAAATATAGGGAGGAGCCAAAAGATCCTAATATAATAAAGGCATGATCTAGATAATCAATATTTGACTTGTCGTATTGTAAAGATCACTGTGTAAGGCATGTAATTGATGTCATACACACGAAGAAGAATTTTACAGAACATCTCATAGGACCATATTTGGGTGTATCTTATTCGAAAGATGGAGAGAAGGCGTGTCGTGATCTAAAGGTAGTGAAAATTTAAAAAATACGGTTAAAAACTAATCCTACAATAGGAAGAAATTTGATTCCCATGGGTTCTTTGTCTTTGAGTACTAGTGAGAAAGAGATACTACCAGACACATTCTTAAACTTAAAAATCCGATAGATTATTCCGAGGATTTGTGAAGGGTAGTAAATTATGGATCAAATGATTTGAAATAGTGCACGTCTCACGATTGGCACGTCGTTAGGCAATTAACCCTTTTGTTATTTAGGCATTGCTTTTCCAGCCACAAAGATTGATGCATATTAGTATGTGCCTTATATTACTATGTGAAAAAGATATAAATAAAAAGGACATTAAATTTGCAAAAGAAACTCTAGCTGAGATGACTTTTGTCTCAGATAAATATTTTCCTCCGTCGTTTTTTGGCATAACCATCGACCCAATTATGCATTTGCGCAATGAGGCATTATTGCGTGGACTTGTGAGGTATCATTATATGTATCCTTCTGAGTGCTTGATGAAAATATTTAAATATTATATTATGAATTGGGGAAGAATATGTAACAAAAGAATCATTGTTATACGCTCGAGAATATATGTCAAAACAAGGGACTAGGAGGTTCAATACTCGTGGTGAATGAGTGGTTGAGGAAGTTGACGAGTTTGATGATGAAGTGTCTTCTAGGAACTCTAAATAGGTGATTTTCATAGATGTGCAATTCTAGAAAACAACTTGTTATGTTTTTGAAACACAAAATGAAGTTAACAATTAGAGATAGTAAGTACTGACATGTATAATGTATTTTTGTTTAAGTATGTGTATTCTCTATATTTTCATATAATTTCTAGAAGTTCATGAAAATATATGGGAAGTATGAGAGAGAACTTACCCGAAATTAAAAGCAAAAAGGTCTAACTAACATGATGGATAATTATTGAGTATGGGTATCAAAAGAGGTAATTGTCACATAATTTTTTGCGATTACTAATTCATGTGTTGTCAAACGTATCATAATATATATATATCCATTAATAAATTAATCTCTTAAAATTAGGTGATGTACCTTCAAGGCTTGAACGCCTAGCTAACGGTCCAAGTTTTCATGTAAAAGATTTCCACACAAATGGTTTTTATTTCATCCCATACCCATGCGGGGAAAAACTTTTGACTTCTTATGTGGATAGAAAAGTCGATAAAAATCCAAAAGATGTGATGCTGACATATTATTGCAATGTCTAATAAATCCTAGAACTAGATGAGATAGATTTTAAGAAACTAATTTATATTATGACTGGGTGAAGGTGGGTGACACTACTAATGATTATAAAGTTGATCCCACCACAAAACTTATCATGCTAGATTTATCCAAGATGATGAGTAAAGATCTCATGGTCGATGAGATAGATTTTTTTATCTTTCAAAATATGAAGAAGGTATTCTACTCAAAGTTCATAAACCATGATAAATGGTCTGTTGTTTTTTCATGTGCCAAAAGGTTTGACTATTCATGCAGATGCATTAAAGTTCCCTACAGAATTTGAGTATGCTCTTGATGACAACCTAAATTTAAAGGATCATTACTTATTTTAAATGATGATTGAGTGTTGGTACATTATCTTATTGCCATTTGTTATTCTAAATTTAGACAACGATTAAGTGTTGATAAATTATTTATGTTCATGTATGATTTTATTCTCAGATTTTGTGAAGTTTATTTTTCCACAGATGAAAATTTATTTTCGATGTTTCTTTTGGAGCATCATTTATGTGTTCCAAACTTTATTGTTCTAAGGTGAAAAATTCTAGATTTTTATATAGTTTAATGTTATGTATATACAAAATTATACAAGTAATCTTACATGTCAAACCCTTGCACACTAATATATAGATGTTTACTAGAGTATAAAATTTACAACCATTTGAATAAAATTAATTATGAAATTTAATGGATTATAATATTATTAGTTTTGGATTCAATTAATTAATTTGACGGCTTGATAATCTTAATATTATTACTTTTGGATTGGTAAATTAGTTAGATCTGTAATCAAAATCTTTAACATGCTTGAAACATATACAATATTTTTTTAGAAACGAACAAAATCGAATTTTTTTTTAAAACAAATCTATGATAAAATTTTTTTACTTTTGGTTTTATTTTTTAAAATAAAACTAACTTGGCCGTTTATGGTCAATTTTGATTGTAGGAGATCAGTTTGACCATCTTAGGTCAAATGAGGCCGAATTCAGCATTTTTAGACTAATTTCTCTATTCTCGTTTTTTATAAATTATACAATTGCGAATGGTGGATTTGTGCCTAGTCATGGCGACTGACTTGTACCACTACTATAGTGGTTTTAATGCAGTCGATCATCTTATTTCTAAGTTGTACCACCCAATTCTTAGGTGGATTTTTGTCGGATGATCAAGCTACCGACTTGGTCTATGTCGTACCAATTCTTGAGTGGGTTTGATGCTACACATAGGGGACCAACTTAATTCTAAGTTGTACAACCCAATTCTTAGATGGGTTTGTGCTATATTCTCAGACTAGTGACTTGTTATAAGTCATACCACTGCTAGAGTGACTTTTAGGTGTCACGTTTGGGGTGCGATAGATGCCAAAAGTGGGCGCGACTTGTTCCACTTACAGTTTGATGGGTTTTAAGTGCCACCGTTAGGGTGCACTAGATGCCTAACATAAGCCTAACTTGTTCTAGGATGTACCGTTACTTGGGTGGGTTTTAAGTGCCACCACTAGGGTTCGCTAGATGCCAAACGTATGACCGACTTGTTATAAGTCATACCACTTCTTGGGTGGGTTTTAAATGCCACCATTGGAGTGTGCTAGATTCCAAACATAGTCACGACTTGTTCTAAGTCGTACCACTACTTGAGCGGGTTCTAAGTATCACTGCCAGGATGCGTTAGATGCCATATATAGGGTTGACTTTTTCTAAGTCGTACCACTGTTTGAGTGGGTTTTAACTGTCACCATTGGGGTGGGCTTTGTGGTCGATTCTCAGAGAGTCATTGTAGTGAACTTTCAAGCAGGATTAACGACGCTATGTAGATCCCAATATGGGTGTGTGAACAAGTCTATCTGATTTCGATGAATGATCTTCTACTAGTTTTCTGTCGATGACAAGATGTTGTGATCAAAACTTAAAGTGACTGAGCTCATAGAACCAACGAATATCTGCAAATGATCGAGCATCTTATCGGGCAAAAGTTCTATAGACAAATGTTATGCCAATCATTTTCTCGAACTATGATGAAGTATCTGAGTAAAATGAACGGTTATTCAATAACCAATTTATTGTTGGAGAAGATTCTCAAGTCACTATCATCTTATTTTTTATTGGGCACTAATGGGTGAAGTGGTACATGTATATGGTTATACCACGCGCTGGATAGTCAATTTTCATTAACCCCACTTGGTTCATGGTAAAGTTGGGTGGAATTTTAACCATTCCAAACATTCCTGGGAAAGTGTAAGATTATTGTGTTTGGTGTGAGGTTAAGTTGCATGGGAACATGGGCACCAATGGAATCAGATTACCTCCGTTGGGGGAAAGTGGGTAGAATCAAAATCCATCAAATATAGGTGGTTTTCTTACTTTCCCATGGGAATCCTTACAAATAATTTTTGTGAAGACAAAAATACCATTCAAAATTATTAAATTATAAAAACTACCAATAAGGTCTAAATATTTATTTTATGAAGACAATTTTGTTATTTCGGTTTGTATTAAATGTAAAATCAAACAAATTTTATTTACGAATTTTTTTCTACTTATGTAATAATTAATTTGATTAACTTACAATATAATGCACACATATCTACAATATATTATTATATTTGTTAAATATTGGAAAAAATATATATTTACAAAAAAACATATTTGATTTCATACATTTATAAATAGTGAACCATATTATTATATATATATATACGCGTGGACACACTCACACACATATGTGTGTGTGTGTGTGTGTGTATATATATATATATATATATATATATATATATATATATATATATATATATATATATATATATATATATATATATAATTGCTAAAGGGTATTATTGATATATATGATACATTACCATGTCACTTTCCATACATGAACCAAAAATAAATTTTAGTTACTAATAGGAATTCATTGGCTAACCAAATAGAACAGGGGCGGACCTACCCCATTCCGAATGGGGGCGGCCTCATCCACGGGTTTTTCAAATTTTTTTTGTGAGTATTGGTAAAAAAAAATTATACCTATTAATAAGTTTTTAAGAATATGGGGGCAATTATCTGAATAAGCTAAAGTGTTAAAACGTAAAACCTAAAAAAAAATGTGTAGCCTCTCTATTCTATACCTTAAGAGACCGATCTCTTTTTTTTTTCATCTCTTTTTCCTCTCTCATCTCAGCTCCGCCCCTGCCTTCTCTCCCTTACAACTCTTATTTTCGCCCCTGTCCTCTCTTCTCTTCTCTCCCTCACTCGCAACATAGTATTGCCGCTGAACCCTGTTGCCGTAGCAATGAAGGAGGGCATAGGCACGCAAGAAAGAGTGCATCCCTTCCTTTTGAGTATGTTTTTTTCAATAGATCTCATTAGTTACTTTTTTTAGTTATTAATTAGTTTTTAGTTATTGTTGTTGAAATTTTTCAGTCTGCTGAAATTTTTAATAGCCCCCATTTCTTTTGAGTATGCTGAAATTTTTAATTATTAACTTATTGTTGTTGTTGCTAAAATTGTTGTTAATTTTTAGTTGTTATTGTTGCTGAAATTTTTAGAAATTGTTGCTGAAATTAGTTGTTAATTTTTAATTGTTATTTTTGCTGAAATTAGTTGTTAATTTCTAATTGTTATTTTAATAACTAAACCAATTTTTTAGTATGTTATTTTTTTAATATGTTCGTTAATTTTAATTAGTTTAATTGTTATTATGCTGAAATCAGTTTAGTTATTATTAGTTATTAGTTAAAAATTGTTAGTTATTGCTAAAATTTTAAGTTTAATTAGTTTAATTGTTGCTGAAATTATTAGTTATTGCTGAAATTTTAATTAGTTTACTTGTTGCCGAAATTTTAATTAGTAACTAAAAATCTAATTTGATATAATGTTTCAGATTTAGACAATTAGAGTTAAAAAATTGCAAGAAAAAAGGTAAAAATAGTCCAAAAAATTCGTCTCGGGGGCTCCCCCATCGAACCTCCGGTCTTCGTCAAATATTTTTGCCGCCACTGACTCAAAATCCCGAGTCCACCACTGAAAATGAACTAAAAAATTTAAAATTTTGATAAAAGATTGGGGCATATACCAAGTAGTAGCTTGAACTTTTGTTAATACACGTTTAGTCCAAGCCTTTTTATTTTGCACCAAAAAGTCCTTCACCATGCCAGAAAGGCTTTACCATGCCGCTGGCGCTAACATTTAAAGATAAGATAATAAGGGACTTTTTGGTACAAAATAAAAGGCTTGGACTAAATGTGTATTAAAAAATATTTGAGGGGCTTTTTGGTATTTGATCCGAAAAGATTTATTGATAATTACTTTCCTGAAAACGAGGATGCATCCAAAATATTACTGCGCCTCAGCAGTTCCATGCCAAATTCTTACCAAGTCTACGAAGCAAACGATGTTCCATCAATGGCTGAGATGCTTTGACTACCCTGCTTATTTGTACATGAGGGGGAACGAATGTGGATTTTGGAACTTTGAACATTTACAACAATTTGTTCCCCTTTAGGGTAGAAAATAGGATCAAATACCAAAAACTCCCTTAAATATTTTTTAATACACATTTAGTCCAAGCCTTTTATTTTGTACCAAAAAGTCCCTTATTCTCTTATCTTTAAAGGTCCGCGCCCGCGATATGGTAAAGCCTTTTTGGATTGGTGAAGGACGCCAAAGGCATCGTAAAGTCTTTTTGGCATGGTGAAGGACTTTTTGATGCAAAATAAATTTGCTTGGACTAAACGTATATTAAAAAAAGTTCAAAGTACTATTTGATATATGCCCCTAGAAAATAACTCTTTCCCAACTCCATAGGTCACTTAAATCGGATCCAAGTAGGGCAGACAAAATTATATTCGGTCAAAGATCACAAAAAGGTGTCACTCTTGTGGGCAAGTTAACGGGTATTTAAAGAAAGAAGCCATATGCAAAAGGATTTTTTTAAATGCTTAACCACATTTTTCATTAGCACCGAACTGTAAGAAAGCCACAACTATCACACCAACTAAATCATGGAAGAATTCTGACTGAAGCTCCATAGTTGATGAATCCCAATAAGTCAGTTATTTTTGGACTCCAATATAGCAGAAATCTAGATTCGGTGATGATGGCCCTCAACTTTTCTCCCCAATGTACTGGAAAGAGGACGGTCTGGTGGGACCTCAATTAGGCCTCCTCAAACTGAAATGCTCGCGCTCAGCTCATGTTCTGCTCCTTTAGAGCTCGTTCACTTAGGGCCTGTTTGGTTGTACCCAAAATTATAAATTAGCCCATTTAAAATTAACTCATTCATTAATTGCCTTATTATTAGTGTTTGGTTACAAGAATGAATAAATTCAAAAAATGAACCAATTCAAAAAATGAACCAATTCATGTTGATTCACAAAAACATAAATTAGTTCATTTCACCAAAAGCTTGAAATTGCACAATTTACAATTACAACATGAATCTTTAATGCACCACTCCCATAGAGTACCTCTCACCATACTACTCTCTCTCTCTCTCTCTCTCTCTCTCTCTCTACACACACACACACACAAACATACACAAAAAGTAAATAACTCCATTTTTCTTTTCCAAACACACCGCAAATTAGATTTAAACCCATTTAAAATTAATACATCGACAATCTATTCATTTCAAATTGATCAATTTATAAAATTAAATAATTTATGCAAACAAATGGGCCCTTAGTAAATGAACAATATCAAGCTCGTTTAATAAACCACGGCTCGACTCGATTCGTTTGCAGTCCTACTGGTGATTTCTCATAAAAAATCCCAACAGACTCTATAGTCTCTTGGTGGATTCATTAATAATCGGTTGATGATGAACCGACTTAACCATCTTTATAGGATAGAATTTTACTATCAACGATTGCATCAAATTTCTGATAGTCCAAAACCAAGTCAGATTCTTCTTCGACCTTGCAACCCTTGAAAGAAGAATTATCAGATATTGATGAAACTTTGCACCGATTAAATAATCAAAAATTTAATTTGAAGGTCGATCGCCATGGGATCGGTGATCTTCTGGGCAATGATGTGCACCAAATTGATTCCTCCTTTTTTAACCATGAATTCCACTTATGTGGGGAATACAGAATATAAATAAAATAGTGGTCATTCTTATTATCGCATACGTACATGTATAAATATTATCTTGGGATATCCTTTTATTCATTTTTTATGATTTTTTCTTGGAAATCTGGTAATAAATCAACTGTTCTTGTTTTTCTAGAGACTAAATTAATGAAATTATCACAAATAAGTGTTTTCTAGAAAATATTTGTGTTGACTATTTTCAAGGCATATAATTTAAAGAAAATTGCATGACTACTTGGTGCTTTATTTGTGTAAAAAATAAAGATTCTAACGCTACTACAAGCATAAATCGATAATAATGAATATATCCAGGTATTCTCATTATGAACCACCCATAGTTCGCAAAACTTTGTATCTAAATGCATATGAGCTTAACATATATGAATACAAAGAAGAGAATACTGGAATTATTCTCTACGCAATTAATCATTGTAGTGCAATCAAGCATGATTGAAATAATAAGAAGGAAGGTATGAAATAATATTACCAACTTGAAGAAAACAAATAACATGCGAGAGATTCACACCAATTGAAGAAAATCAAAAAATGAATGGTTCTTATATTGATTTGATGATGAAATATATAAAACATGTGCTCTAATTAGTTCTTGATCATAAGTTGCGTAACTATGACTCTAACTAAGTTAATTAGATTCCTAGTGGCCTAAAACATGTGCCAAAATTCGCCCAAAGTAGTTTAGATAAGCTCAAATTACTCTAGCAAAAATATAGGAAGAGATCAAAAATCCCGTCTAGGACCGAACCCATGATCGAATCGAACCCATAACGGTGAACCAGTTTGCTGACTTAACTGGTTCGGTCAGGATCTCTGTCTAAACTTTGCCTTCTTCTCTATTTTCTTCTTAGTTGTAGTTTTGCCCTCGAAATTCTTCTCAATTTTGAACGATAGTAACTTCTTCACCGTATCTCGGATTGAGGTTCCATTTCTTCTAGTATTCTCGTGACTTCAAGCTCTTCAACTGTTTTGTTAGCTCCTCTACCAGATTCTGGAAAAAAATAATCGATATGTCCTTGACTTTTCTTTCTCATAATTCTTTCACTGTTTTGACTTTTCCCTTCCATCCACTAGCACGATTTACCTGTAAAATATAAGAGAAATACAAAAAATACGAAATTCTCTCCAAAAAGGTTAGTAGTACAAATATGAGATAAATTGAGCTAATTGAATTGTGCGGACCGTAAAAATACCAAAATTAAGGGAATAAATATGAAATATTTATGCCTCATCAAATCTCCCTAACTTAAAGCATTGTTAGTCCCGAGAAATGAAAAGACTGTATAATCTATAAATACCTTTAGACAACTAGAGGATAAAATACCCTTTTCGCAAACAAACGATTGCATTTAACGTATGTAACAATCCATTAATCCCCTAGGTTATGCTAGTACGATGAGTGGTGTCTCATGGGGTTTTGTTATGAATTTACTCACAAAATTCATTTTCTACCATATGGTACGACTCAAAGAAAGTATCAATATAATTAAAAATCGAACAATTTAAATTCCAGAAAAATAATCACAACAATATTTATTCGATAAATCTCAATACATAGTGTGTTTAAGCAAAAAATTAACCACCAACTTTCACCAAATAATCATTACATTACTTTCCAAAAATTCATTTTGATTCAATTTCTCATAGAATGCTCTCGTAAATGAACCATTTGGATGTGGTTTTTTCTCTCGATGTGCGTAAAATTAAGAGTAAATGCAATTGAACACGAGTTCTTGCACACAAATTGAAAGACATAATTTTTTATGGTGAAAAGATCTCATGAACGGAATACATTTGTTGGAAAAAGGAAAAAACATCATTATTTATTTGCACCGTTTTGTCTCTTTATTTTATTTTTTGTGTTTTTAGCTCTTCATGCGATAATTGACTTCATTATTCAAACTCGGTTAGGACTTTTTCGGGTTAAGGGTATTTTGGATAATAATGGGAAGGTTGGAAAATTTTCGGAGTTGAAATTTTTTCTTATGAATTATCTATTGTCACTTTTGGGGCTTTTGCTCATTTTTCTCCTTTTCTTTTCTTTTCCATCTATTTTTCATATTTTCTCCATTTCTCCCATTTTTCATATTGTATTTTCATTCCTATTTTTCTTTGAGCATTTTTTCTATTTTGCCCCCTTTTATGTACCTTTTGGACTTGATCTATGAATTTTTCAATTTTCATAAATTAGAGTCAATTTAGGTTTTTTGGGTCAACAGACGAAAAGGAATATTATTTTTAAGCTTAAGTTGGTTTTCAAAAGGATATTTTTCATGATTTTGTATGGCTAATATTTTTGGGTGAACAAATGATGTCTTAACTTCGTGCGCCCTAATTACTAATCATGTTACCATATGCATCTTGAGATTTATTTTTATTTTTGAGACATTTTTAGAACATTTTCAATATAATTTTTCCACTCGTTTTATGTAACCTATCAAACAAAGATTTAGATATCAACAACAACTTCATTACTGAAAGAACATTTGAGTTAATATTTAAATCGGATTGATTTAATTATTCGAAAATCAGAATAGGCACAAATAATCTCATCGGGTTAAAATATCCACACTTATTCGCTTAAGTCGTCAATTTTCACTCACTTTTCGTTTTTGATCAATTTATGTAAGGACATAGTCCGTCATAATTAAGTATGTCATATATCGCTACAACCGTCAAAGAGGTTCAAGATCAAATATGCAACGACACGGTCCGAATATCAAGCTTCATCAACAATCAAGCCTCCGTGAAATGAATTTTACTTTTATGAAGGAGATTTCAACATCATATGGCTATGTGTCATTGAGCTTCGCTGCGTGTGGATCTTTGCTGAGATAGGACTGTAGTTCTTGTGGATTACTGCGCGTAATTCATTGTTGACGACGACGACCGATGCGTGCGGGTATTCGTGTGTCAAATTGTATTTTATTATAACCATGTAAGTTGCAATTTCCAATTATAATGAAATAAAAAGGTTTTGCCCTAAGGATTTTTTTCCTGAAATCTGTCTGTATCAGTTTATTCATCGCATGATTTAATTTTTGATTGGATCATTTCAAACTCGATACGTCACGAGGTATTTGGTTTGTCTCATGTGTGTAGGTACAATTGAAGATCATTATGTTGCACACCCTGATGAGAAAATCTTGAAGTTTTGAAGAGTTGATTGTTGAAGAAAAGTTTGAAGACTTGATAGTTTATCTTTCCACTTTTGAGTTTATGGGAGAGTAGATTTGTATAGGTCATTTTTTAGATTGATAATTCAAATGTTTTTATTTTGTACCAGCATAGACATAGGGGGAGATTTGTAAGGACATAGTTTGTCACAATTAAGTATGTCATATACCGCGACAACCATCGAAGAGGTTCAAGATCAAATATGCAACGACACAATACGAATATCAAGCTTCATCAACCATCAATCCTCTACGAAATGAACTTGACTTTTGTGAAGGCAATTTCATCATCATATGGCTGCATGTCATTGAGCTTCGTTGCGTGTGGAATTTTGCTGAGATATGACTGTGGTTCTTATGGATTGCTGCTCGTAATTTATTAATGATGACACCAACCAATGCCTGCAAGTAGTCGTGTATTAAACTGTATTTCATTGTAACCGTGTAAGTTACGATTTACAATTATAGTTAAATAAAAAGGTTTTTCTCTAATGGGATTTTTTCTTAACTTTGTGTCGCATATTTTATTTATGTTTGTTTAAAACATGCACGCACGTAGCTAGTTGATTTTGTGGGTTGAATTAAATTGACTCTAAGTAAATAAGTTTGTGATTGGAATTTGCATATCTATTCAAATCTTTATCACACGTAAATTTTACAATTTCGGCTTAGTGCAATGGATTTTTACAAATTAATATTTCAAACAAAAATTTAGTGATATATTTTAGGATTTTAAATTCCAGATGTTATTTATTTTGAAGAAAAATATTTTTGACTTTTTTGGAGTTTTTGACATTTTTCAATTTTTCTTGGCATTTTAAAATTTGTCATGTTTCAAAGATGCACTTATATCCCCCCCCTAACTTAGACCTTTGCATTGTCCTCAATGGAAAGGACTAAAATCTAAATAATCAAGAAATGGTGCGAAATATGTAAAAACCAAAATGCAAAATGCAAAAAGACATATATAACTCAAACACAACTTCATTAACAAGAGATAAAACTATTATATAGTTTCCCTAAAAGATATGTGACAACTCGTGATCCGAAATAAGGGGTGGCCAGCCCGATACTCCAATATAACGGAATCATGGATGGAAATCATTCTCAGTATCACAACAATAAAATAAGTATATGGGAAAACCACCCAATAATTCAGAAAACGGGTTGCCAAAAATTTTAAATTTAGTTTTATTACAAGTTAAGAAAATAATTTAAACAACCCAATCTGAAGAAAAAGTGGAATTCCAAAAGAGCTTATATTACAACCATAACAAATATACAATAAGAGGACTGAATATGCTGCCGGTTAACAGTTACATACAATGTATTACAACAGTTTAATAACATACATAATACATTCATTAAACAGTTACAAAAGTTTGGGCCACACGCCCGAGTGAAAGACCCGATCATATCTAGAACACAAAAATGAAGGCGTCTAACAAAACATCCTGTAATATCCGCAAAATCTTACAGCTCCTCAAAAGTATTGGAGTAGGAGAATCAGAACGGGCGTCCTTGAGGATGAGCATCTGAGCGGATACAAATTCCATGCACAACAAGACAATTAAACGGGTCAGGGCCCGATTTTATGTGGTCACCAGATGAATAAAAAGCATGACAGTTATGAATATATAATCATGAATGATAAGGATGAGAATCTAACAACTTAATCACAAAGCATATTAAGGCAATTTAGATGAGTATAAATTTTATTAAATTAAGTAAGGGAATATAATTAGACATCGTAAATTAAAGGTCTCCATCATTTTTCACCATTTTATTTCATTTTCCATTCCTTATCAGGAATGTAATTACCATCATATGATCTTATAGCTTTTCTTATATTTCAAGTCCCGCTTGAATCAGAATTGTTATATTCTTATACATATAACGATTCTAAGACCGCCCCTCCGAGTTTCCCCACTGGGCGCCCCCCTAAATGACTATCATCTTCCAGGGCCTATCGAACATGACAACCTGGGCACCTAACGCACGTCAGGAAGTGGCCATATACCTGCGAGTGAGTCATAACCACACCCTGAATTACCTCACTAGCGCAGAATAAAACATATAACAATCCCGCATATGGCCGAGGACTATGGTCTCCCTGCGTTCACTAGTCAGGGGGCATCACCTCATCCGCGAGCTTCCCTTATGATAGCATTTAGAGAGGTGTGTTTAAGTAAATTAGCATTTACCATTTAAATCTCGTTTTCATTTCCATTATTCATATGTATGTTTCATTTTATTCGAAACCATCATCATTGAATATTCTCATTAATATTCATCATATTTTAAGTCCCGAATTATTCTCCAAGTGATCAAAATAATTCTACAAGTCCCAAGGTTTTATATACCTCCAGTGAGCCCCTAAAGTCTCCAAGTATGGGCTTACGACTCCTAAACTCCTAATAATGTACTAAAGTAAAGAAAAGTCTTAACCTCAATTTGTACATCTCAGGAATAATCCCCGTTTAATCCAATCCTAATGTAGGGTAATGACTTAACTCAACTAAAACTCTAGGACTCTAAGTTTACTTCATTCAAGAAGGTTCCTACGTCCTAAGCCTAAAGAAAAAGACTAAAAATTGAGTTGGAAAAATCAACTCAAACAACAAGGTCCGAATCGATTCGCCCCACAAAGCGAATCAATTCGCCCAAAAGCGAATCGATTCGGGAGATGAATCCAACTTTCTTCTTCAGCCGAATCGATTCGGCCTTAACCCTAATCGATTTGGGTTTACAGGCCTGTAGGATGACCCTTTAGCTAATCGATTCACCCTACGGCCGAATCGATTCGCCCCTGCGAATTTGCCAAGTTTGGCTATGGAGTCTTGGACTCCCAAATTTCCCCAACTCCAAATAACCCAAACCAAGATCATTTATTGCCACCAACTGAATATTAATGCATCCAACAACAATGATTACACCAATACACATCCAAATCAACCTCCAAGGATTCAAAACCCATAAATCCATAAAAACCCTAACATTGTTAAACCATAACTATTACACAACTATCAATACTAATTATTCATCTTAAATCACATAATATCAAGTAGAAAACTTGCCTTGGTGTAGGAATCTCAGATTTTCTTGTAGTAGCAACAATCTCCAAGCTTGAATCTCTCTATTTTATTCTTTCTCTCCAAAGTTCTCTTCCTCTCTCTTTCTCTCTAGGTCACTAAATGCACTTAAGAGAAATAAATGAAATGCAAGACTTAAAATTCGTGGCTTAAGTCTAAACTCCAACTTGAATGATAAATACCGCGATAAAATGATTCCTAATACGCATTCAAGCCATAACCAGTCAAAAGTGCCCGAAACATCAAAATACAATATGGCACTTATTTCGACTATCTCGCAAATTTCGGGACTAACTACACCCTCCAAATTATCATTTGGAAATTTTATAACTCATTTCAAGTTTGGGTTTCATTTTAAACCATAATATCATTTTAAATCTTATGACACAATAAAACACAACATGGTGATATTTACCTACACATAAGGTAAACATGCAACATTTTAGTAAATATTAACTTTTATCTTCATTAAATTAATACTTACTCCATAATCCAACATTTTATAATTACATAACACAGTAAGTAAATATAAAATAGGTTCTCAAAAGCGAGGGTTGTTACATACTCCCCCCCTTATGAGGGAATTTTTGCCCCCAAAATTCAGGCGTACCTTGTATAAAGAGATGCGGATACTTTTCCCGCATATCATCTTCGCGTTACCATGTTGATTCTTTGGCGTTATGATGACTCCATTGGACTCGCACCAAGGGCACCACTCGAGACCTCAACCTACGTTCCCCATGCTCTAAAATAGCAACCGGTTGTTCTTCATACGAAATGTCGGGTTGCAAGTCAATATCTTCAAAAGGGATATGCCAAAGGGCACCTTCACACCTATTATACTTCTTCAAAGAGGAGACATGGAACACGTCATGGACTTGCTGCAAGTGTTCTGGTAAAGCGAGTTGATACGCCACCGGACCCACCTTAGCAATAATAGGAAAAGGTCCAACGGAACGGGGTGCAAGCTTCCCTTTCTTCCCGAAATGATTTATACACTTCATTGGTGACACTCGCACCAAGACTTGGTCCCCAATCTCCAATTCCATGTGCCTTCTATTTGTATTAGCATAACTCTTTTGGCGGTCTTGAGCTATCCGAATGCGATTCCGAATAAGTTCAATCTTAGAAGAAGTATCCTGGATCATTTCAGGTCCAAGGAATTTATTATCCCCCACCTCCAACCAACACGTGGGTGATCTACAAGGCCGGACATAAAGTGCTTCATAGGGCTCCATTCCAATAGTAAATTGGTACGAGTTGTTATAAGCAAACTCGACCAAAGGGAGATATTTTTCCCAACCACCCTTGAAATCAAGCATACACATACGGAGCATATCCTCCAACATTTGGTCTACTCTTTCAGTCTTCCCCTCCGTTTGAGGATGATAAGAAGAGCTTAACTTCAATTCGGTCCCCATAGCCTCTTTGAAACTTCGCCAAAAGTGGGAAACAAAAATCTTGTCTCAGTCGAAAATTATATTTAAAGGCACCCCATGGAGTCTGACAACCTCTGCGATGAATAATCGGTCATAGCGAGCAGTGTCATAATCGATATGCACGGGTAGGAAGTGTGACGACTTAGTCAAGCGGTCGACAATCACCCAAATAGAATCACAAACACTCTGTGACCTTGGCAAGCCCATAATAAAGTCCATTGATATACTCTCCCACTTACACACCGGAATCTCCAACAGTTGCAATAACCCTGTCGAGCGCTGATGATCTATTTTGACCAATTGACAAGTTGTGCATTGGGATACGAACTCAGAAATATCTCGCTTCATGCCTGGCCACCAATACTGACGGCGCATGTCTTGATACATCTTTTCCCCACCAGGATGTACCATAAATTTAGACCCGTGAGATTCTTCCATCACCGCCCGTCTCAAATATCCCTCCTCCGGGACGATGAGTCTCCCGTGAAAACGTAATCCACCCTCTGAACTTATCGAGTAGGATTCCGCTCCCTCGGTCAGTAATCGCCGTATATGGTCCTGATAACCTTTAGCTCTTCCTTGGGCATTTACAATCCTTTCCACTATTATAGGCGTAACAGTCATCACCGACATGAATGCCCTAGCAACCGCATCCTCTTAACTGAGCTCTTTCCATTTAGCTTTCCATACTTCCGCCAACTCCCCTTCGGGCTTTCTTCTCAAAGCATCTTCTACCACATTCGCCTTGCCCGGGTGGTAATGAATGTCGAATTGATAATCTTTCACGAACTCTAACCATTGGCGTTGTCACATATTTAAATCTTTTTGTGAAAATAAATATTGCAGCGATTTATGGTCCGTGAAAAGACTTAATTTCTCCCCTAAGAGATAATGCCTCCAAATCCTCAAGGCAAAGACAACCGCGGCAAGTTCTAAGTCATGCACCGGATAGTTCCTTTCATGGGGATTTAGCTTGCGGGAAGCATAAGCAATAGCCCGTTGCTCTTGTTGAAGTACACCTCCTAATCCTTGTAGAGATGCATCGATGAAGACTAGATATTCCAACCCCGGCTTTGGCAATGCAAGGAATGGAGCCGAAGTCAACCTGTCTTTGATCTCGTCAAAAGCGGCCTGACAAGCGTTATCCCAAATAAATCTCACCCCTTTTCGGGTCAAATTTATCAAAGGGCTAGCTATTTTAGAGAAACCCTTGATAAACCGACGATAATAATCCGCCAAACCCAGAAAACTACGAATCTCGGTAGGTGTCGTGGGCTGACCCCACTCCCTCACCGCAACCACCTTGCTTGGATCCACCGATATACCCTGGGATGTCACAATATGTCCCAAAAACTGTACCTCCTACAACCAAAATCCACACTTCTAAAACTTAGCATATAGTTGGTGATCCATCAACCTTTGTAGGACCAACCTCAAATGAATAGCATGATCAGATTCCGTTCGAGAATAGACTAGGATGTTATCGATGAAGACAATAAAAAATTGGTCCAGGAAGTCTCAAAATACCCTATTCATAAGATCCATAAATACGGAGGGGGCATTGGTTAGTCCAAAGGGCATAACCAAGAATTCATAGGATCCATATCTCGTCAGAAAAGCGATCTTGGATACATCATGCTCCCGTATCCTCAACTGGTGATACCCCATCCTCAAATTGATTTTAGAGAAGTACGACGCTCCCCTAAGTTGATAAAAAAAGTCATCGATACGAGGCAAAGGGTATTTGTTCCGGATGGTGACTTTATTCAACTCTCTGTAGTCAACACATAACCGGAGAGAACCGTCCTTTTTCTTTACAAACAACACCGGAGCACCCCATGGCGACGTACTACGCCTAATGAATCCCTTCTCCAACAACTGCTGGATTTGATCTCTTAACTCCCTCATTTACACAGGAGCCATGCGATATGGAGCTCTCGCAATCGATCTCGTTCCCAACACTAAATCGATCACAAACTCGATCTCCCGACTCGGAGGCAAACCCAGTATTTCTCTAAAAACATCCTCAAAATATCTAACAATCGGAATAGAATCCAAGGGAACAACTACATCCCGAGAAGTCTCCTCTGCGATACAATACAAATAAATGCTAGTACCTCCTTCTAAATGATGCATAACCACCAAGAACATTTCTTCTCCCGAAACGGCAAAGACTATACTCTTCCCTTAATAATTAACTATTGCATGATACTTCACTAGCCAATCCATACCCAATATCACATCATACCCGACCATGTCTAGGACGAGCAAATAGGCCTCAAAGCACAAATTACCAAGAGTAATTCCTATTTGTTTACAAACTGAGAAAATGAGCGAACCCTCACCCATAGAGGACTCAGCGCTAGTGAAGGTAATCTCTACAGATTTTATCAACTCTGTAGACTGAGCAAAACTTCTAAAAATAAATAAGTGTGTAGCACCCGTATCAAACAAAATGCGACCCATGTGCCCCTGAATAAGGAACTTACTCTCAATGGCTGGCAGCGCCGACGGGGTCGGCGGCGCCGGAGGAAGCATAGCATCCTAGATATGATAAACTCTCCCATACTATAGTTGACCCTGCTGTGGAGGGGCGACTAGGTTAGGCACCTGTGGTGGTAGATGAACCTGTGGCTGCTGAGGAACTCTAGGAAGCTGAACCCCAATCAACTGAGGACACTCCTTCTTGTAATGACCCGCCTCTCCGCATTGGAAACACCGTCCCACCATATTTTTCGTATTTCGGCCCCGATTATTTCTAAACTGGTTAACACCCTATCCCGGATGGCCCCAACCCCCTTAACCACCCCGACCTGTTTGTTGTTGCGAGGCACCCTGACCGTGCCTACTATTATTGCCACCCGAAATAAACCCACCATAACGTTGCCTTTTTTACACGTCCCCCTGCTGGGGATCCCTTTCTTTCTTCTTATTACCCGAAGATTGGGATGAAGGAAAAGCTCCTCCTCCATTCCCACTACCTCCAGGCTTTCCCGCTTGTCCCACTATGGCAGCTTTCTTGCCATTCTGCATGTACAACCGATGTTCTTGGCAATGGAGCAATGCTGCATTCATTACCTCATCGAAAGTTCGCAATGCTGGATTACCTAGCAAATGTTGCTGAATCCTCCAATTCAAACCTCCCATGAACTTCGAAACCTTCCTTCCTTCCGGAGTCACCTCATCCGGTACAAAACTTGCTAACCGGGTGAAATCCTCTTCATATTCCGCCACGGATCTCTCACCTTGCACCACATCCTGAAGCCTCCTTCTCATCTCCCTTTGAACTGCGGGAGGGAAATACTTTTGGTCAAACAAGATCCAGAAATCAGTGATAATCATGGTATCTCTCTGATCTGGTGTAGTCATCGACTCCCACTAATGCAATGCGACCCTAACAAGTTTAAAAGTAGCAAGGACTTATTTCTTCTCCTCACTACATTCCACCATTCGCAGATGGCATTGCATATCCTTCTTCCACTGATTAACTCTAATAACATCATAACCTCCATCAAATTCCAGGGGATGGCCCTTTGAAAAGGACTCTCTAACTCTCTCCCACGGAGAAGGTCCCATAGGAGCTTGTGCATCCTGCGCTCGTTGTTGAGCTTGTGGCATTTGCTGAGCCACTGCAGTCATAGTCGCATTAACCGCTTGAGCCACAATGTTTGCTACATCCGCAGCGTTAATGGTTCCTTGTAGAGGCGGTGGAGGACCAACATCCTCTTCTACAACCCTATTACGTCTCGATGGGAGACCTATCTTAGGCGGCATCTGAGATGAAGAAACAATAGAGTTAAAATACTATTCAAAATAATCTATCTTGTAGAAGATCGCAAACATAAGCAACAAAGCAGTCCTAACATTAGGCTCTATATCAAAGAACGCTACGGTAGAACGTGACAAGTCCGTATAGATCCTAAAGACTCTAGAAGCTGATGCTCTGATACCATCTGTGACAACCCGTGATTCGAAATAAGGGGTGGCCAGCCCGATACTCCAATATAATGGAATCATGGATGGAAATCATTCTCAGCATCACAACAATAAAATAAGTATACGGGAAAACCACCCAATAATTCAGAAAAAGGGTTGCCAAAAATTTTAAATTTAGTTTTATTACAAGTTAAGAAAATAATTTAAACAACCCAATCAGAAGAGAAAGTGGAATTCCAAAAGAGATTAGATTTCAACCATAACGAATATACAATAAGAGGACCGGATATGCTGTCGGTCCACAGTTACATACAACGTATTACAATAGTTTAATAACATACATAATACATTCATTAAACAGTTACAAAAGTTTGGGCCACAAGCCCGAGTCAAAGACCCGATCATATCTAGAACACAAAAATAAAGGCATCTAACAAAACATCCTGTAATATCCGCAAAATCCTATAGCTCCTCAAAAGTATTGGAGTAGGAGAATCAGAACGGGCGTCCTTGCGGAGGAGCATCTGAGCGAATACAAATTTCATGCACAACAAGATAATTAAATGGGTCGGGGCCCGGTTTTTTGTGGTCACCAGATGAATAAAAAGCATGATAGTTATGAATATATAATCATGAATGATAAGGATGATAATCTAACAACCTAATCACAAAGCATATTAAGGCAATTTAGATGAGTATAACTTTTATTTAATTAAGAAAGGGAATATAATTAGACATCGTAAATTAAAGGTCTCCATCATTTTTCGCCATTTCATTTCATTTTCCATTCCTTATCAGGAATGTAATTACCATCATATGCTCTTATAGCATTTATTATATTTCAAGTCCCACTTGAATCATAATGGTTATATTCTTATACATATAACAATTTTAAGACCGCCCCTTCGAGTTTCCCCACTGGGCGCACTCCTAAATGACCATCATCTTCCAGGGCCTATCGAACAAGACAACCTGGGCACCTAACACACGTTGGGAAGTGGCCATATACCTGCGAGTGAGTCATAACCACACCCGAAATTAACTCACTAGCGCATAATAAAACATATAACAATCCCGCATATGGCCGAGGACTATAGTCTCCCTGCGTTCACTAGTCAGGAGACATCACCTCATGCGCGGGCTTCCCTTATGATAGCATTTAGAGAGGTGTGTTTAAGTAAATTAGCATTTACCATTTAAATCTCGTTTTCATTTCCATTATTCATATGTATGTTTCATTTTATTCGAAACCATCATCATTGAATATTCTCATTAATATTCATTATATTTTAGGTCCCGAATTATTCTCCAAGTGATCACAATAATTCTACATGCAAGGACATTTTTGTTCATTAGCATTTTATATGTCGTACGCCGTTACACCGTTGAGAAAATTCAAGAATCATTCGCTCATCAACGGAATCCGAATATCAAAAGAAGAAAAGGAATCAGGGAACAGACCGGACCAATCTGGCTCAGATAAATGAACCGATCCGGTTCCTCTGGACCGATCCGCCTAAAGAGATCGGACTGATCCGCCTGCTGAGGTGAGGCCAGTGTACCCCGGATCCATAGTGAATTGATGAAGCCAAAATGCCGAACCGATCCAATGCCAACCGGATCGATCCGCCTTCAGATAAAAGAACCGATCCGGTTCATCCGGACCGATCCGCCTAAAGAAACCGGACCGATCCGACGAGGATAATTCCAATCAAATCGTGTTCAGATCATGTTTCGAATTTTAGGGCTCAAGTTCTCCTATTTAATCCCACTACGAGAAGTGGTTTTTCCAAGACTTCTACACACGATTTTCAGAGTAGAGAAAGCCCAAGTCTTCACCTATTGAGTACCAATACTCTAGGTATTTTGATTCACACAAAATCCATACATTTGTGAATCCTTTTGGTAACCCAGGAACGCAGTTTTGCAGTTCAACCCTTATGGAGGAGACTGTTCTTCTTCTCCATTGCAGCCCTACTGGAAAGGGATAATTCCATCCGCGACTACAAAATCCGATACCTGAGGGTAATTCTTAGTCAACTTGTATTTTCATTGTAATCCGATTGTAAGCCGTTTTCTTACAAATTATAGTGAAAATAAATGGTTTTGCCCCTGTGGGGGATTTTTCCTCAATTATGTGTGTTTGAATAACTCTTGCATGATTTCATATTGTTTCATTCACACCTAGTTGCATGTTTAGGGTTTGTTTGGGTTAAAAGGTGTTTTAAATATAATTTGATCATTTGAACGCGAACACACACGTTCTCAAATTGGTATCAGAGCAGGTTACGCTAATTTATCTCGTATTCCTTTTTCCGCAAAATTTTTCTAAGATATCAATTTTCTGAAAAAATTGATTTTTGAAAAAGTGCGTGTTCAAATGGAGAAGTCATATTATAAAATGCCTATTTTTTACGGGACAAATTATGCTTATTGGAAAGCCCGTATGAGGTCGGCTTTAAAAGCCATTGATGAACGTGTCTGGATTTTGGTTGAACGAGGGTGGACTCCTCCCACCGTGACTGTTGATAATGTGACCAACTTGAAACCTGACATTTCTTGGACTGATGAAGAATTTAAATGTTCATCTTTTAATTCTAAGGGTCTAAGTGCTATTTCTGGGTCTGTCACACCTGATGAGTTCAAACGCATAATGACGTGTACCACGTCAAAAGAGGCATGGGATGTTTTACAACTCACCCATGAAGGAACTAATGCTGTGAAAGAGTCTAAGTTGCAAAACTTGACAACTCAATTTGAAACAATCACCATGCATGATTCTGAATGCTTTGATGAATTTTATGCTAGACTTTCTGACATTGTGAATACTTGTTTTAATCTTGGTGAACATATTCCGAATGTTAGAGTTGTTAAAAAGATTCTTCGTTCTTTGCCTAAGCATTTTATCCCTAAAGTCACTGTGCTAAATTCTATGGGTAATTTAAATACGCTAAAATTGGAAGAACTTGTAGGAGATTTGCAAACTTATGAAATTGATATGTTCCCTAAAAATGCTAAATCTAAAGATAAGGGAATTGCACTTAAAGCCCAAGATAGAAGGAGTGAGGGGTCAGCTAGAAAGAGGGTAGAGTCATCTAGAAAGAGAGAGACTGACACGTCAGATTCTGAGTGCGATTTTGACTTAGATGATTTGGCTCTTTTCGCAAAAAATTTCAAGAGGATTCTCAAATTTAAGAAAAATGGAAATTTTAAAGATAAAAAGAAATTTGAGAAAAATAAGTTTGAAAAGAAAAATGAAAAGGATTCCAAAAATCCTCCTCTAAAAGAAAGTGAGAGATGTTTTGAGTGCGATGGTAGGGGTCATAGAGCCTTTGAGTGTGCCAATCGTCTGAATAGAGAGAAAGGGAAAGTTGTCCTTAATGCTACTCTTACCGACGACAGTGAGGTCGAGACGGTGGATTCAGGAGATGAATCACCGCATGAGTGTAACTTCACCGCATTCATGGCCAGTCATGTGAGCACTCCTAGCTCTCCTCACGACGATGAGGATGATGCTTCACAGGGACACCTAGACAGTGAGATCGATGTGAGTGAGGGGGAGGATGATTCAAGTGAGAGCGAGAGTGATATTCAACGCGCCTACGCTGAGTTGTATTCTGAGTCTTTTAAAACTAAAAAGAGAAACAAATCGTTAGTTCTTAAGATCACCGGCTTAGAGGAAGATTTAAGAAAAGCGAGAGAAAGAGAGTCCTCCACCTGCACCGCACTGAGAGAGAGAGAATCTGACTGTGTCGAGAAAGAGATCCTATTTAGAGAGAGAGAGAGTGTTTTAGAGAAAGAGATAGGGGACTTGATTAAGCAAGTGCCTAGTCTTACGAGTCAGCTCCATTCCTCCGTGGAGACTCGGAAGAAACTTGAAGCCCTTGTTGCCCAGCTGACTCATGATCTTGAGAAAGCACGGGAAGTCAAGGTACAAATCGAGGACAAATCTGGGAAGATGGGAAAGATGCTCCTCGGCCCCGCTTTAGATTTTGGTGATCGTCAAGGAATTGGATATGATGGTGCCTTCACGTCCCAAATTGCACCTGGACCAGTTCCTGAGTTTACTACAACTCCTTATGGTCACCGTAAAAAACCTCGAAGGAGAGTTCGACCAAGAAAAGCAAACCAAGGTCCGCCTTTGACTGTGCTCTTTTGTACTTATTGCAAAAGAAAAGGCCACCTTAGGGAAACTTGCTATAGCATGGGTCGGACACGACGTACTACTGCTCCACCACGTCATACTGATGAGTTTTCTAGTCTGAGAGAGCGAGTTGAGTTCTTAGCTGCCACGACTCAAAGTTTGATGAAAGAATTTAGACGGATGTCTTCGTCGTTAGTGAATGCTTCTCACATTCCAGCTAAAATCAACAACAGCAAAGACAAACAAAAGGTCATCTCTGCTTGGGTGCCTAAGAAAGATAAAAAGGCTTTTGTTGTTCATGTTGCTCTCAAAGCACATAATACCTCTCAGTGGTATTTTGATAGTGGGTGCTCCAGACACATGACAGGTGATGCCTCATTTTTTACTACTCTTGAGGACTATCAAGATGGCAGAGTCACCTTTGGAGATGGGAGTAAGTCTAGAATTATAGGACGAGGTACTATCGAGTTACTTGGTTTTCCTAAGCTAGAAAATGTTTTGTACGTCAAAGGTTTGAAAGCAAACCTTCTCAGCATTAGCCAGCTGTGCGACACTGACTTTGCAGTAAAGTTTGACCGGGATGCGTGTAATGTCTACAATCAAGCCGGTAAACTTTTGATGCAAGGGGTGAGGACTGAGGATAATTGCTATGGGACTGAGCCCACATCCTCACTTGTCTGCAACAGCGCCACGATCACTCCTATGGATCTGTGGCACCAACGTCTAGGTCACGTGAACGTTAGAGATCTTAATCGTTTATCTAAAAAGGACCTAGTACGTGGCTTACCATCTCTTGGAAAGTCAACTTCGACCGTTTGTGGACCCTGTCAGTTGGGAAAACAAATTCGTAGTCCTCATAGGAAGTTACATTCCATTACCACCTCTCGTGTTCTGGAGTTGATTCACATGGATCTTATGGGTCCCACTCGTACTGAGAGCCTAGGTGGTAAGAGGTACATCCTCGTGATGGTAGATGATTTCTCTAGGTACTCCATTGTAGGTTTTCTGAGAGAGAAATCCGATGCTGTAGAATTTTTAACGACCAAGTGCCGTGTCCGGCAAAATCAACACGGTGTCACTATTAACAGAATACATAGTGACAACGGCACTGAATTTAAGGAAAAGTGGATTTGTACTGTGATAGCCTTGGGATCAAACATGAGTTTTCTGCTGTGAGAACTCCTCAGCAAAATGGGATTGTTGAGAGAAAGAATAGAACGATCCAAGAAATGGCTAGATCTATGCTTCTAGGTCGTAAAGTTTCTAGGAGATTTTGGGCAGAGGCAGTGTCTACTGCATGCCACACGGTGAATAGGGTGTATCTACGTCCACACACACTTCAGACTCCATATGAGTTGTGGACTGGCAAGAAGCCTAACATGGCATATTTCCATGTTTTTGGGAGTAAATGCTACATCCTACGGGATAGAGAGCAATTAGGAAAGTTCGACTCCCGGAGTGATGAGGGAATATTTCTAGGATATTCATCGAATAGTAGAGCGTACCGGGTGTTTAACCTGAACAGCTCTAAGATTATGGAATCAATAAACGTCACCGTGCAAGATGACGAACCTCCGACGGTTATTGATCCTAATCTTCAGTGTGAGGATGAGGATTGTTCTAACAGTGATTTACCTGTTCCTCTCTCACACTCTGTGGATCCTACTCCTGTATTAGGGGACACACCTTCTTGGGTTCGCAAGAGTCATGACCCTTCTGTCATTGTTGGTGATCCCACTCTAGGGGTCAAGACTCGTGCTCAGCTAGAGAACGTTGTTAGCCATCTTTGCTACACATCCAAAGTCGAGCCCAAGAACCATAAAGAAGCTCTCAAGGATGAACACTGGATATCTGCTATGCAGGATGAGTTGCTTCAGTTTAAAAAAAATAATGTCTGGGAATTAGTCCCCCGACCTAGTGAGACTAATGTGATAGGTACCCGGTGGATTTTCAAGAACAAAATGGATGAAAATGGTACCATAATCCGAAATAAGGCTAGGTTGGTCGCTCAAGGCTACACACAGATAGAGGGTGTAGACTTTGGGGAGACATTTGCTCCTGTTGCGAGGCTTGAGTCTGTCCGTCTTTTACTCGCCATCGCATGTCATCTGCGCTTCAAGGTATATCAGATGGATGTCAAGAGTGCCTTTCTGAATGGCATTCTACAGGAGGAGGTTTATGTGGAGCAACCAAAAGGGTTTGAAGACCCTCAGCACCCTGAGCACGTCTACTATCTGAGGAAAGCCTTGTATGGTTTGAAGCAAGCACCCCGTGCTTGGTACGAGAGGCTTACTTCCTATCTCTTAGCTCGTGGCTTCAAGAGAGGGGGAGTAGATATGACGTTGTTTGTCAGGAGAGATGACGGTGCTATTTTGGTTTCCCAGGTCTATGTGGACGACATAGTCTTTGGATCCACATGCTCCAAGCATGCTCACCATTTTGAGAAGGAGATAAAAAGTGAGTTTGAGATGAGCATGGTTGGTGATCTCACATTATTCCTTGGTCTCCAGGTTCGTCAGCTAGAGGATGGGATGTTCATCTCTCAATCCAGGTATGCTAGAAACCTAGTGAAGAAATTTGGTTTAGACTCCGCTAAGCATGCCCGTACACCTATGAGTACCACTACCAAGCTTAGTAAGGACACTTCAGGCAAGGACGTAGAGCAAACCTTATATCGGAGTATGATAGGTAGTCTTCTCTACTTGACTGCCAGTCGTCCCGACATCGCCTTTAGTGTTGAAGTCTGTGCGCGATATCAGGCATCCCCAAAAGAGTCTCATTTACTTGCTCTAAAACGTATTATTAAATACGTGAGTGGGACTCTCTCATACGGTATTTGGTATTCCTTTGATACCGATGACCGTTTGTCCGCCTATTCGGATGCCGATTGGGCTGGGGATGTAGATGGATGTAGGAGCACTTCTGGTGGGTGTTTCTATTTTGGTTCTGCTCTTGTCTCCTGGCTGAGCAAGAAGCAAAATTCCATCTCTTTGTCCACTGCGGAGGCTGAGTACATAGCCGCCGGGAGTTGTTGCACACAACTCTTGTGGATGAAGCAAATGCTGGAGGATTATGGGATATCACAGGACACCATGACCATTTCCTGTGATAACACGAGCGCGATACACATATCCCGCAATCCAGTTCAGCATTCGCGCACAAAACACATCAGGATACGTGAGCACTTTATACGTTAGTTAGTTGAAGAGAAAGTCGTATCCCTGAGTTTTGTTCCCACCGACCGTCAGTTAGACGATATTTTCACGAAACCTTTAGATGCCCTTACATTTGAGAGTCTTAGGAAATCTTTAGGGATTTTCACAGTTGACTGAGGGGTTGGTCTATGTCTAGAATAGGATGCTTCTTTATGTTCATATCATATGCTTCCTATTACTAGTCTGTTTTATATGTACCATTGCTTAGTTGTACAGCCTTGTTTTATTCTTGTTGCTTTTTATATTTCTTTTGAAAAATACAAAAAGATTTTCCTTTTAGAAAAATTTTGAGAAAAAGCACAAAAAGATTTTATTTTGATAATATTTTTTGAAAAAGGCCAAAAAGATTTTTCTGTTTTTGCACCTTTTATGGATGCGCATTTAAGTTAGCCAAGTCACAACTTCATTCCATATATCCCTGTGACTGTTTGATAGAGATTTGAGAGGCTACATCATTTCATCCATGTGCTTTACATTGATTGGAGTCTTTGAGATGTAATTAGTGATATCTTCCTACATGTTTGACTCCTATATCCTTTATTGCACACATGCACGGCTATATTTGATTATTGCACTTATCTATCTCATGTTGGCTTGCGTGTTTTCATCTCAATCCTGTCTATACAATGTAAAATATGCGATAAAACTTGACAAGATTGGAATGCATGTAAAAACCGTTTTGGTGAGACTGTATGTTTTTGTATAACGGGGAGGGGCTGCGAATGGTAATCATATATCCTTTGCGCAAAAGCCACCGTTAAAAAGGACCTAAAAAATGGAGGAATTTTAATATCCGAGGTCCTAAGAGGTTAAAAGAGCCCCGAAAAAATTTACAGGCAATAAAAAGCAATTCATGCCAAATATGGGCCACTTAGGTTTCACCATCAATTCTCCAAAGTTTGAGAATTTAGAATGCCTCTATTCAAAATTATATCTGAGGGAGTTTGGTTGGAGCATATAAACGGGTTTGCACTTCCTTGAAAGTACGAAAAAGCATAAAATCATTTTGGACGTTATTGGTGTGAAAATCATTTTGAGCTTTGATTTGTTGATTTGATTGAGTCAATATCTTATATTGTCATTATTTTACACCAAAGGAAGCATTTGAGTTCATTCTCTAGGAATATCCAATATTCATCGTGCACATATGTCATGTTTGTATGCATTGATTTTCCTATCGAATTTGATCACACCACTTCATTTACGCTATCTTCGACTTGGTGGCTTTGTGTTCATTCATGGTGTGGTTTTATCCCAGTGACACCCCGCTCTTGCTTATTTGATCTATTTCTCTCATTTGTCTATTTGGGGACATCATAAAAAGGGGGAGAATGAATTATCTAATTATGGGGGAGAATTGAAATTTTGAGTTTGCTCATAAATTGATATATATATGTTTATCTCATCATTTCAAACTCGATATGTCACTTGGGTATTTTGTTTTTCTCATGTGTGTAGGTACTACATTGATTATCATTGTATTGCACACCCTAATGAGAAAAGCGTTGAGATTCCTAAAGATTTGAAGATCAAACGATGCAGTCTTATTCACTTGTACTCTTTCAGTTTTGGGTTCATTGAAGGGTAGATTTGTATAGGCAATTTTTTTATGATTGATAATTCGGATGTTTGTTTTTATGTATGTACCGGCATAGACATAGGGGGAGATTTGTAAGGACATTTTTGTTCATTAGCATTTTATATGTCGTACGCCGTTACACCGTTGAGAAAATTCAAGAATCATTCGCTCATCAACGGAATCCGAATATCAAAAGAAGAAAAGGAATCAGGGAACAGACCGGACCGATCTGGCTCAGATAAATGAACCGATCCGGTTCCTCCGGACTGATCCGCCTAAAGAGACCGGACCGATCCACCTGCTGAGGTGAGGCCAGTGTACCCCGGATCCATAGCGAACCGATGAAGCCAAAATGCTGAACCGATCCGATGCCAACCGGATCGATCCGCCTTCAAATAAAAGAACCGATCCGGTTCATCCGGACCGATCCGATGAGGATAATTCCAATCAGATTGTGTTCAGATCATGTTCCGAATTTTAGGGCTCAAGTTCTCCTATTTAATCCCACTACGGGAAGTGGTTTTTCCAAGACTTCTACACACGATTTTTCAGAGTAGAGAAAGCCCAAGTCTTCACCTATTGAGTACCAATACTCTAGGTATTTTGATTCACACAAAATCCATACATTTGTGAATCCTTTTGGTAACCCAGGAACGCAGTTTTGCAGTTCAACCCTTGTGGAGGAGACCGTTCTTCTTCTCCATTGCAGCCCTACTGGAAAGGGATAATTCCAGCCTCGACTACAGAATCCGATACCTGAGGGTAATTCTTAGTCAACTTGTATTTTCATTATAATCCGATTGTAAGCCATTTTCTTACAAATTATAGTGAAAATAAATGGTTTTGCCCTTGTGGGAGATTTTTCCTCAATTATGTGTGTTTGAATAACTCTTGCATGATTTCATATTGTTTCATTCACACCTAGTTGCATGTTTAGGGTTTGTTTGGGTTAAAAGGTGTTTTAAATATAATTTGATCATTTGAACGCGAGCACACACGTTCTCACTACAAGTCCCAAGGTTTTATATACCTCCAGTGAGCCCCTAAAGTCTCCTAGTATGGACTTACGACTCCTAAACTCCTAATAATGTACTAAAGGAAAGAAAAGTCCTAACCTCAATTTGAACATCTCAGGAATAAGCCCCGTTTAACCCAATCCTAATGTAGGGTAATGACTTAACTCAACTAAAACTCTAGGACTCTAAGTTTACTTCATTCAAGAAGGTTCCTAGGTCCTAAGCCTAAAGAAAAAGGATAAAAAATGAGTTGGAAAAATCAACTCAAACAGCAGGGTCCGAATCGATTCACCCTAGGTCCGAATCGATTCGCCCCACAAAGCGAATCGATTCTCCCAAAAAGAGAATCAATTCGGGAGATGAATCCAACTTTTTTCTTAACCCGAATCGATTCGCCTTTGCAGACCTGTAGGATGACCCTTTAGCGAATCGATTCCCCCCTTGCGAATTTACCAAGTTTTGCTATGGAGTCTTGGACTCCCAAATTTCCCCAACTCCAAACAACACAAACCAAGATAATTTATTGCCACCAACTGAATATTAATTCATCTAACAACAATGATTTACACCAATACACATCCAAATCAACCTCCAAGGATTCAAAACCCATAAATCCATAAAAACCCTAACATTGTTAAACCATAACTAATACACAACTATCAATACTAATTATTCATCTTAAATCACATAATAGCAAGTAGAAAACTTGCCTTGCTGTAGGAATCTCATATTTTCTTGTAGTAGCAACAATCTCCAAGCTTGAATCTCTCTCTTTTCTTCTTTCTCTCCAAAGTTCTCTTCCTCTCTCTTTCTTTCTAGGTCACTAAATGAACTTAAGAGAAATAAATGAAATGCAAGACTTATTATTTTTGGCTTAAGTATAAACTCCAACTTGAATGATAAATACCGCGATAAAATGATTCCCAATACGCATTCAAGCCATAACCAGTCAAAAGTGCTCGAAACATCAAAATACAATATGGCACTTATTTCGACTATCTCGCACATTTCGGGACTAACTACGCCCTCCAAATTATCATTTGGAAATTTTATTACTCATTTCAAGTTCCGATTTCATTTTAAACCACAATGTCATTTTAAATCTTATGACACAATAAAACACAACATGGTGATATTTACCTACACATAAGGTAAACATGCAACATTTTAGTAAATATTAACTTTTATCTTCATTAAATTAGTACTTACTCCATAATCCAACATTTTATAATTACATAACACAGTAAGTAAATATAAAATAGGTTCTCAAAAGCGAGGGTTGTTACAAGATACATCCATGAGAAATGAGGAAACTACATAATCAAAAGCAAATGTCCACAAGAGCTAGTGAGAGGTGTCGGGATCACGAACATAAGGGTCCCAGTAGTATTAGGGCAATTGGTAACTAGGGCTCATGCTAAGGCGATATATATCGACTTGGAGTCACATCATCATTCGTGTGTCTCTCCAGTAGTTGGCAAGGTCATCGCGGTACTCGAAAATGAACCTATCAAAACGGGTCTTAAGTTGGTCCATTCAACTATTGATGATTGTCATGTTGTAGGAGTATACATCACTTTCTTCATCGCTTTCCTCATCTTCTTCCTCTTCGGCACTTTACTCTCTCATCTTAACGTCTTCTAGAATGGGTTTGGGGGGAGGTGGAGGATTACAAGTTTCCTTGTTTCTTTGACCAATGGAGGTGGAATTTATGGTCTTTGGCTCGCGGGCTTAGTGGCCCCATGGAAGGACACCCACTTCGATGCATAGTGAGGTAATGAAGCGGGCATATGGAAGATAAGTTTTCCTGGTGCAATTATAGGTTACTGTTGTAATCCCGTTAAAATAGATATACCGTAGATGGATAGCTGAGTCATTCTTTGTAAGGAGGATGGTGTCGCACGTGATTAAATTGGCCAAGCGAGCTCGGGTCATGAGTTGCCTTGAGGGAAATTTCTCATGGTTCCATGGAGTGTCGGGGGGCCATCGGTTAGAAAGTTGGATACGAGAAAGGATCGAGCCCTAATATGGATATGTGTAGTGATCAAAATATGGACCGAAAACACACAGTCTCACCACGCATTCATTTTTTCACTCTCTGGACGGGTCTAAAAAAATTTAAATAGTTCCTTTCTTGCTAAAATGGACTCAACTCACTCCTAAACACTATATGTACTCACACGACTCAAAAACACAACAAAAACTCACCCCATATACGTCGGGGGTGTGACGACTTCTCTCTGAAAACCTACTCATCCCCATGTACGGGGTTCGATAATAAATTATCTCCACTTCTCTGATGCACGCTCTAGATATGAATTTGGCGTTGTCCATTAACCTTAAACGTGCTCCCATCCTTAGAACCCTGTACATCTATCCCACCATGTGGGAATACTTCCTTCACAATGAACGGTCCGGACCATCGTAATTGTAATTTTCCAGGAAACAATTGTTGACAAGAGTTGTAAAGGATAAATTGTTTATCTAAAATAATATCTCTTCATTTTATATTTTGATCATGTTCAAGTTTCATCCGCTGTTTCACAATACAGGTTCTCTTATACGCATAGTTGCATATTTCTTCTAACTCATTTCCTAGTCTCCCTAGCTTTATCCAAATTAAAGTTTAACCTTTCAACGGGGAGATGGAAAGACTTGACAAACACAAAGAGGAATGGGGACATCCCGAGGGGTTCTTGTACGTGGTTCGATAAACCCATAGCTCATCGAGTAATCGGTTAGACCAATCCCTATAATTGGGATCAATGGTCATTTTGAGAATATTTTTTATCACTCGATTTGCTAACTCAACTTGACCATTCGTTTACGGGTGGTAAGTCATCCCTAACCTTATGGATGACTCCATAATTTCTCATTAACTTCTCAAATAGCCTATTATAAAAATGCGTATTGTTGTCATTAATGACAGCTTTTGGAGGATCGAAATGAGAAAGGATGTGTTAATGAATGTACTTCACCACCACTTTAATGTCATTTGTCCGTGTAGCTATTGCCTCTACCCACTTAGACACATAGTCTACCGTGACAAGGATGTATAGAAAGCTAAAAGAGGGAGGGAAATGTCCTATGAATTCGGTGCCCTAATAGTCGAATATCTCAATAGTGAGAATAGAAGTCAATGATATCATATCACGTCTAGTAATATCTCCCATATTTTATCACCTATCGCAAGATCTATATTAAAAATTCACATCCCGCAAGATAGAGGGCCAATAGAGACCGTATTGAAGGATCTTTGCAGCCATCTTTTCTTGGAAAAGTGGCTTCCATAAGCTTTCAAGTGAAAAAATTGGATTACACTTTGAATCTCATCATCCGACACATATTTCCAGATTATTTGGTCCTCGCAATAATTAAATAAATAAGGATCTTCATAAAAAAAGCATGCACAACCATGTGACGAACTTCCTCTTCTCTTGAAGAGTCTAATCGGAGGGGCCGACCCTTATAACTAAATAGTTCACGATGTTCTCAAACCAAGGAATAAAGGAAGTAGCAAAAAGATTCTCATCTGGAAAATACTCGTCTATAGATACAAGATCTTGAGGTACATCATATGAGAACCTAGACAAGTTATCGGCTATGGTGTTCTCTACTCCTTTCTTATTTGTTATGAATAGACCAAACGGTTAGAGTAGTAAATCCACCTAATGAGGCATGGATTTGAATCCTTCTTGGAAATGAGATATTAAGTGCCACATGGTCGGTAAAGCATGAGATAGGTGACACCATAAAATATGAACGTAGCTTGTCGAAGGTGAATACTACTGCTAGTAACTATTTTTTCATGGTGGATTAGCTCAGTTGAGGTTCAATTAAAGTCTGGGTAGTGTAGTATATGAAACGGGCCTTCTTATCTATCCTCTGCCCTAAAAAATCCCCTACCGCATAGTCACTCACATCACACATAATCTCGAATGGAATGGTCCAATCCGAAGCTTGAATGACAGGAGTGAAAATGAGCATGATTTTTAATGTCTCAAAAGCCTTTTGGAAAGCTTCACTCCACTGAAATGAATCATCCTTCATGGGTAAGTTACTTAAGGGCCTAGCTATGGAGCTAAAATACTTAATAAACCTACGATAAAACCCTGCATGTCCCAAAAATGATCGAACGTCTTTTAGTGACTTGATTGGGTGAAGTTCAACAGTTATGTCAATTTTTTCCCTATCGATTTATATCCCCCTGGATGACACTATGTGGCCTAGAGCTACTTCTTCAGTAACCATAAATTGATATTTATCTCAATTTAGTACCAAGTTCATTTTCGCATATCGAGCAAGCACCTTCTTGAGATAACAAAATAATGGTAAAAATAGGGGCTGAAGATGCTAAAGTCATCCATGAGTGCCTCAAGAACTCTCTCAGCTATGTCGCTGAATAAACTAATCATGCACCTTTAAAAGTTCATGGGAGCATTACACAATCCAAATGGCATCCTTTTGTAGCAAAAGTGGCAAAGGGACATGTGAAAGTAGTCTTATCTTGGTTTAGCACGTCCACTTCTATTTGGTTATGTCCGAAATAACCATATAAAAATAGTAAAATGGGCGGCCCGAAACTCTCTCAAGCATTTGGTCTGTGAATGAAAAAGGGAAGTGGTCTTTTCTTGTACCGATATTGAGTTTCTATTAATCAATTCAAACGTGCCACCCATAGGTGGTATGTTTTGGAATAAGTTCCCCCTTTTCGATCTCAACCACGGTCATTCTCGACTTCTTGGGAACGACTTGAATTGGACTCACCCATTTACTATTCAAGATGGGATTAATGATGCCCACATTCAACAAATTAATGATCTTAGTTCTTACAATGTCTTTCAAAATCGATTTCACATGTATTTGCATCTCCTTAGAGGGCTTCATGCCCTCCGCTTGGATTTTGTGGATACAAATCAAGTTACTTATACCTTTCAAATCCGCAATGGACCAACAAAAATCACCTTTGTGCTTCCTCAAAATAGTCATAAGATTACCTTCTTACTCTTTATTTAGGCTATGGGAGATAAAAATGGGATGGCTCATCCTCTCTTAAATGAGCATATTCAACATTGAGAGGATGCTTCTTCAATTAGAGATTAAGAAATTCAACATCGAAGGGAACCATGTAAAATTCCCTCGGTAATAATTCCTCAAATTGGGAAACCCAAATAACATCTCTTGTATCGTCCTCAAGCTTTCCCTCATCTAACAACTCCCTCATCCTACTCATCTCTCGATTGAACTCATAATAACTTATTTCACGGTCACTCATCGTCACTAGACATGCCTCTAGTACATCCCTAACATGATTACCCTCAAAGTATTTATATACTCCCTCCTCAATAAGATCCATTTCATGTAAATCGTCCCCATCACCCATTTGCTTAGTTATGTTAAAGATATTCCTTTTAAGTGTCATATTCCCAAACATGAGTTGCATTTTCCCAATACACGTATTAATCAACGCATCAATTGAGGCTATTAAATATCACCCAAGAATAACAAGAATATGATGACTCAATAGGGAGGAGGGATATGTGTCCTAAATGACAAAATCTACTAGGAAGTACAAAGTGTCGACTTGGATGATCGCGTCCTCAGATATTCCACGGGTTACTTCATGGAACGAACCGCAAGTTGGAGAGTAATTTTAGTGGGCTTAAGATCTCCCAAATAAAGCTTCCTAGAGATGGAATTAGATAGAATGTTGACACTCGCCCCAAAATCTTTATACTTGGGTGGGAGGTCTCTCAATAGTACAGAACTCACATTTTGTGCTACTAAAATCTTCATCTATACCTTTAATTTATGTTTCACCATGTGAAAGTCTTTTAGGAACTTAGAGTACACAGGAATTTGCTCTGTAGCCTCAAGAAAAGGTAGGTTTAGCTTAATTTTATTTAGCATCTCTATAATGTCATCACGAGATGCCCCTTTATGAACAAGGACCAATTATTGAGGTTATGGTGAAACTATAGGGTTTTCACTATCCCTTTGTGCCTAACTTTGTCTTCTTTTCACTCTCTTCTAAGGGAGCATCTTTGGACTCTTGTGTGTCGAGAAAATCTCCCTTTCCTTTTTGCACGTCATGTGGAGGAGGTGATAAGTCAACAACTCGTCCACTACATAAAGTGGTTACCACTTTGCATTTCTCTTGATTTTCATCTAGAGTATAGTTAACACATATTTGACCATGTGGATCTCGTTGGCCTTGAACGGTAAACTTTACCTTATCTTTGAAACTTAAAGAGGATTGCAACTTAGAAAACGATGCCTTTAATTTGGTGAAATTTTTAGCATTTTGGGCATTTATCATTGGCTGAGTTTGCATAAATTGAGAAAGAGAGGCCTCGAGACTCTTTCATTGTGGGATCACATAAGGAGCGAGAGGAGGCGCCTGCATGGATAGCACTTTTTGGTAAGGTGGGAGTGGTGGCGGTCATTGGGCAACGCGTTTATTTGGGTTCATCGCCGCATTCGGTTGCCCATAATTAAAATTGGGATGGTTCTACCATGATGGATTAAAATAATGTACGTGGGGGCATTAAAATTCCCTTTATAATCTCCCACCGCCTTAACTTTCTCTTGGAGCATAATTTTGTGGGCGGGTATGGTTGGATATTCCTTCGTTAGATGTCCCACCTCAAAAATTGTGCAAATATCTTCCTTTATATCTCTATATGGGTCGGATATATCTTTCCCGTAACTTCGGCCACGTCCTCTAGTCGCTTGGATAATTAATTAATTTGAAGCTTCAACTCGGCTTCGTTGTCCAATTGGTAGAGTTCGAATGAGGAAAGAGTTGTGGACGTGATTCTATCCTCGGGTTGGGTGTTCATATCCAATGTTTCCTAAGATTGATTAGTCCCAGCGACATAATTAAAGTTGGCCTCTACATCGTCCGCATCTAACCCAAAGAACTCTCATGGACACATTGTTTCAATGAGTTGTTTTTAGCTTAGACTAAGCCCATTATTAATGTAGGAGACGAGTCTCCACTTCTCCAAACTGTGATGTGGGAACATGTTGACTAACTCGTTGAACCTCTCCCAACATATATAAAAAGTCTCATTATTATTTTTTTTAAAAGTCTGAATTTGAGCTCTATTAGAGTTGGTCTTGTAAGTGGGAAAGAACTTCTAGGGAAATTTAGCTTCCATGTCTCTCCACATAGCGATAAATTTCGGTTCTATTGAACAAAGACAAGTTTTGTCCTTGTCCTTATGTGAGAAAGCGAAAACCGTGATACGTACAACATCTTGGGTGCAAGTCTGATCGTTAAATATTTTGCACGCCTCCTCGAACTCTCTAACGTGGAGATAAGGCTTCTCATACTCCATACTATGAAAAGTACCAAGAATTTGAATCATCATATCCTAAAGTGGCATTGTCCCGCATTATACGGGAATATATAACATCCCGGATCGACGGTTCAATCCGAAAATAAGAGGTCTCTTATAGGGAGGTACGAAATCATACCATCTCCCTTCCCAAAACTAGCATTATTCGACATCACACTCACACTTAAAGAATCACTATCCTTACTAGAGTTCCTAGACGTTCGACTTGTGGTGTGACTAGTTAGTGTAAGAGGTGGTACCCAGAAATTTGGAGTGTTTGGAGTGTTATTTATAGAAGGAGGGAGTTCTATTATTAGATTGGGATTTGGATTGGGCTGAGTATTTTGCATTTAAGGACTTGAGAGAATATGTTTATTTTTCTTTTGACTTTTTAATTTTTAAAATATTTTTGGATCTTTTTTTGTGTTTTTGGGATTTACGAATTTCTTTGTCTTTCTAAGAATTAGAGTCAAATTTAGATCAATTTGACCTAAGCTATAGTCTACCTAATCGCCGACAACGATGCCAAAAACTTGATGCGATGTAGAATATGTGTGCTATGTTGTACCAACGGATCAAGTGCAAGTTGGTCACTCAAGTAATACCCAATTAGTCGGGGTCGAATCCTCAGGGAATAAGTCATAAAATGATGAAGAAAGTAGGGTTGGCTTCTAGAATCTGGGTTTCGACTCGAAAAAGAGAGAAAAGGTGATTTTTTCTTTTCAGGAAAATTTCTATTTCTCTAAGTAAACTAAACTAGGGAAGAGAAATTTAAACTAAGAAAAAGAAAGAGTTGAAATTTTTGGTTTTGAAAACTTTTGGGGAAAATGGAGTTGGAATCCATTCTCCCAAACTGTAGGAAATTTCCGCTAAATATAAAATTCTCAAAATATTTTTAATTAATTAATAAGAAAACATAAACTTATTTAAAGTACCAAACACGCGTGGTTGTTAATTCGCACAATATTTACTCAATAATTTAATTTACGTGAATTATAAGATTACCGACACATATATTACACTCTCTAACACTCTAGTTGCCTTCGACAAATGACGTTAAAAGATTTATGATCATAGTCCCGCTAAAAATATCAAACTATAAGAATAAATCAGATAATTATTTTGAACTCTATATTTAACATCAAAAACCTAGGTTGGGTTCATGTTCCCAACTCACTATGAGTTTAGCTAGACATGGAATTATTCTCTACGAAATTAATCATTGTAGTACAAGTAAGCAGGATTGAAATAATAAGAAATAAAAGATGAAATAATATTACCAACTTGAAGAAAATAAATAGCGTGCAAGAGATTCACACCAATTGAAGAAAATCGAAAAAAGAATAGTGGTTGTATTGATTTGATGATGAAAGATGTAAAACTTGTGCTCCAATTAGTTCTTGATCATAAGTTGCCTGACTATGACTCTAACTAGGTTATATAGATTCCTGATGGCCTAAAACATGTGCCAAAATCCATCCAAGGTTAGATAGACTTAAATTACTCTAGAAAATATCTAGGATTGTGACACCCTGCCGAATTTAATATCAGGTGATCAATCCTTTATAAAAGTTTAAAATAGAATGTTCGGTTGGTACATTTTTAGCCTCATTGTCGAAAACATTAACTTTATTAATCACCTAATATAAATTAAGTTAGTGCCAAAATACTTTCCTCTTAAATTTTAACCAACAATTATATTTATAAAGTTCAAGAATTTAAATATAATTCATTCACCATTCAACTAAATAAAATAAATAATTAAAATGAATCACGTACTGAAATAAATACGACTAGATAAAACATTCCAACTCAAAACTCTAAACCACAGATCCATAGTAAAACTAAATCGAACTAAAATGAATAGAAGTAAACTAAATACAATCTCTGATAAAATGTCTAAGGAATGGGAGACGCATGCCCTAAATGAAAAGTTTAGATGAACTGAGAGAAATGATAGGAGCGTCTAATGTAAAGACCTACAGCTTCCATATCATCCGTAGCACGCCAAGCAATCCAAGTCTCTAAATCTGGTGTCCATGTGGCTGAGCACCTAATATAATACATATGTATATAGAAAGAGAGAAAAGAGATGCAAGAGACGGGTCAGAGCCCGATGTGTAAAAATATGTTTTAGCAAGTATTTAAAACTGCCTTAAAGCAAGTATTATGTGCATGTTAGATTCTTGCTCTCACATGAAGTTCTCACCTCTCTTTTATTGTTCACTCCTATCGCATCTTCTATTTAGTACTAGTAATTCTACCCAAGTTAACTAGTTCAAAGTCACGTAACACTATCTACATTCAACAGTAGTATTTACGTATCGCCCATACAATACCCCATAAGTAGTCTATCACATTTTACTACCTTTCATATTCACTCTTAGAGTATTTAAATCTTTATATCATCAAGATTGTTTCATATGTCATTGTTGCCATAACTACTAGTTCTCTGAGTATAATTTCTCTCTCTCTCTCTCTCTCTCTCTCTCTCTCTCACACACACACACACACACACACACACACACACACACACACACACATATATATATATATATATATATATATATATATATATATATATAGTCACAACATCCCTATACATATATATTCCAGTCCTGCACCCCCGGTTTGAATTCCCATTAGTGCTATAAATAAAATGATCATGCACCCCCAGGTTATCACCCAATAGTGCACTAAATAAAAACCTTACACCCCCGGGTTATCACCCTTTAGTGTATTTGAAAACATAACCTTGTACCCCCGGGTTATCGCCCATTAGTGCACTTTAACAAAAATTATCAAATAATAGGCATACACACATCCTATTAAAATTTATAGGTATTCTCCCAACCTAGTTGTATACTTACCATACGTATTTTATTCTCATTGTTACGTATTGTATAATATTATTCGATAACCATAACTCTCTCGTGATCTTCAAGGTAAGTCTTCTTCCCGAAATATTTAAAGTATAAATCTCACACACTTTCTCGTAAACCTGTCTCGTTTTAAATTTATTAACTGGCAGTTCCTCTCACTCCAATAAACTAAAAATTCCAATACTGGATTCTAAGAAAATTCCCAGAATTTACCTCATCGCTCGAACCAGATGGAAACGTCATTTGATCGACTGCCACATGTCGCTCGAGCGACTTCACGTGACATCTCTATCTCGATCGAACGACTACGCGTGACATCACGCGAGATGCACTATTTCACCTTCTTGCCCAGATTTTAGCGTTTTTCCACCATTAACACCTCTAAAACCTTTATTGTTCATTCCCAAACACCCAAACAGCAAACCCAATTGATTCTCTAACATATTTAGATGATTTCTAACAACCTAGAATCACTAATTCTTCACAATACATCAATTAAATACTAAATCCCCAAATCAAACCATTAAAACCCTAGTTCTTCCAATTTTAATTCAAGAACTACTATAACCCAGATTTATTCTTGGAAATTATTATAAATTCGTGGATGATATCCTATCTACATGAAATAATTTACTCTCTTATAATCTCAGACCCAATAATATGCAAGAAACCCCTCTATGTTTCATCATAATTATCATCAAATTCATGGGGAAATTTATCTACTCTAACATAAACACAATTATTGCTAAAAAGGATCAAGTAGTAAATAAGTGCCTCAAATCAACCATATGATCTCTTGATGTTGTTGGTATGGGTGTGTTCCTCCTGTTTCGATCTACACGATGGTGGTGGTGGTTGTGAAAGGTGGTGCTAATTGGGCCTTCCTTCTTGGGATTTGTTCTCCCTCACACACTCTGTGGTCATTCCTTAATTTTGTATATCTTAACCCTAATGAACCTCTCGTGGCTAATATAATAAACTCCTAATTTTCATCGATTTAATTTCTCCAAAAATTAAAATTATAAAATTACCCCTACGGGGTGCCGGTTTGGCCTAAAGTCTCCCGGAGTCTAAATAAAATACCCGGTAGTGTTTTCTGACTATCTCGACCCTCCCGGACTCAACGACACACTCGCAATTACAATACGAGTTACTTAAAAATAATTTACCTTTATATTCCATCCAATTAGTCTCGACACGACTCACACGCGTGTCCCGACTTAATATACCAAATTGTTGTATATTTCACTCTCGACAATTTATCAGATTCAAGAATTCCATATTACTTTTTCACTCGGTAATATTCAATAATTCTCATTAATAAGTATTAACCCTTGTCATGCTAGTTAATATTTATTTTTAAATTCGAAATAATCACCAATTAATTCTCGCATATTAATTTAATTAATCCCACAATAATAATTAATCACATAATTATTTAAGTTCTCAAAAATACGGGGTGTTACATGATGAGATAAAGAATCCCGCTTGGGACCGAATCCATGATCAAATCGAACCAACAACGGCGAACTGGTTCATGGTTGGGTTAGGATCTTTGCCTAAGATTTGCTTTTTTCTCTATTTTCTTCTTATTTGTAGTTTTGCCCTCAAAATTCTTTTCAACTTTCAACGATCGTAACTTCTTCATCGTATCTCATATTAGGGTTCTGTTTCTTCCAGTATTCTTGTGACTTCGACCTCTTAAAATTTTTTGTTTCTTCCTCCTCTGGCTTCTGGATGAAAAATTACCAATTTTCCCTTGACCTTCCTTCCTCGCAATTCTTTCATTATTTTGACTTTTCTCATCCACCGACTTGCACGATTTACTTGTAAAACATAAGAGAAATACATAAGAATGAAATACTCACCAAAAGGGTTAGTAACCCATATATAATATAAATTCGAGTTAATTGGAATGTGCGATGCCGTAAAACTACAGAAATTAAAGGAATAAATATCTAATATTAATGCCTAATCAATCACCACATGATCCTTGTCTTGCATTTATGGCCAACCATCTTAGTATTTCTAGTTCATCCCACATCGGTGAAGACATTTTTAAATGTGATAGCCTCAAATATTGTTGAACCATTATGAAGATAGTGAGAATGATGATGAGATTTTGAGTGAGGGATAAGGTGAACTTTAATGCGCCTACCGTGAACTTTTCAAAGAGTATTTGATAACCGAAAATCAAAATAAAAGTTTGACTCTTAGGGTGTTTGATTTAAAGAAGGAGGGAGTTTAAGGAGTCGGTGAGTTAACTCGATAAGTTAAAAGTTTCTTTGTGTGAGGAATTTCTTGTGATTAGTAAGGAGGAGATCGATTTGACCAACACTGTGGCTAGTCTTGCGAGAAATCTTCAAGATTTATTGGAGACTCGTGAGAAACTTGAAGCCCATATTTCCCATCATGATAAAGATCTCAAGCGTGCCTGGGAGGTCAAGGTCACTATAGAGGACACGTCAAATAAAGTTCGAAAAGATGTTCCTTGATCCCGCATTAGGTTTTAATGAGAGGCAGGGAATAGGTTCCGATGGTGCATCCACTTCCAATACCAACCCGGACTAATTCTCGATTTTATGATGGATCCTTATGGTCCTCGAGCTAACTCACCAAAGAGACCTAACCAACCAGTGAGAGTGCATCCTAGACGTTTTGGCCAAGGTAGACCTAAGTTTGTTTATGTTTATTCCCATTGCAAACATTAAGTTAACCTTAGGGAGTTTTGTTTTAAGCTAAGAAGAGTCTGTCACATATGTGTTCCTAGATATTCTCCCACACAAGTTCACATATATGTTCTAGCACGCACTCTCACACATGTTCCTACTCATTCTCCCACACACGATCATAAATATTTTGAGAGTTTTGTAGAACAAGTAAAGTTTTTAGTAAAAACTTTGCAAAGTTTGATCGAGTAATTTTAAAGGATGTCTACTCCTTTTGAGAACTCCTCTTGGACCAATGATTGAGTTTGGGTACTTTATCAAGTATAGGGTGATATATCATGTTCATAAAAAAATTTCCAATTGCTAGATTGTCTTTCTATTATATTTATATATATATATATATATGCTTTTATTTCGTAAAAATATTAAAAAATGCAAAAAGATTTTTATTTTTTTAAAAAAAGGTTTAAAAAATTCTAAAAAGATTTTTTTTGAAAAAGACAAAAAAAAAATTGTATTTTGTTTTCACCTTATATGGATGAACATTTATGATGTTCGAATCACCCCTGCATTCCATCCATTCATATGACTTTTCACGGTGCTTTGATACATGGCTTTATTTCTTTAGAATGCTTAATAATGCATGGCTAGCATTTCGTTGTCCATCTATGATTACTTACTTCATGCTAGACTTTTTATCACCTTTATTGCAAACAGGCACGAACTTCGTGAACATTGTACTTACTTGACATATGTCGAATACAGTGTTCTTATCCTAGTGTTTAATAATGAATCAAATATACTAGAGATAAGTGTGCTTATAAGAACCATTTCTTGAATTTCATTTCCTGGGAAAAAAATTATGTTAAGTAATGTGAAGGGGATTTAAAAAGAATTTTTCCCTTTGTGTTTAAAGACATCATTTACAAAAAGAGCCTAAAATATTAACGACACAAAAAAACATAAGTGTCAAGGCCATTTTTGTCATTGATGCTTCAGTACACATAAGCATTATGTTATATTCAAAATTTTGAGAGTGTATTCTTAAATATGTGAAATTTTGAAGGTGTTATAAAGTTGAAGATTAATGGGTTTGCACAACAGACTCTCTTTAAAAGCATTAAATATTTTGGTGTTATTGATTTGAGAAGAAATTAAATTCATGGCATGTTGCATAATTTGAGTCAATTTCATTTAGGTTCAACATTCTTACACTTAAGGTTAAGATTTAGTTCCCTCTTTATAATTATCTCATTGACTTTGTCCACTTATGTTATGAATGCCTATGATGATTTTCCTTTGGAAAATGTTCACACAATTACATTCCACTTTCATGATTCGAACATTTTAGTGTTATTCCATGGTGTCTTTTATTTGTGCCTATTTTTACTTTTATACCTATATTTTTTACTTGAAAAATAAAAATAAAATAAAAAATAGTTGGTATGCTTCTTTTGGAAATTCATCACATGTGATTAATTGATTATCTTTGTAATGCTTGTTCTTCAATGTCTAACCCTTTGTCTATTACGGACAAAAAAGGGAAGAACAAATTGAGGGGGAGTTTATTATCCTCTAAACTCATACGAGTCACGGTATTTCTTTTGACTCGTGTGTGTAGGGCACTCCACCTTGATGATGATTTCACGAACCACACAAGATGAATACTATTTTGTTGAAGACTTATATATTTATGCATTTTTGTTCCATGATTTGGGAGGGAATTAGTTGTATTAGACTTAGGGGTCAATTTGGTTTCGGTTTGTGTTTTGTACCAAAATAGCCAAAGGGGGAGACTTGTAAGAGCAAAATTTATAATTGCTCATTTTATTTTTATTTTTCTTATCCCATTACCCCCACTGCACCTTCATGACCATTCTCAACTCTTAGAAGATAATAAACGTTGGTGACATTAGCAAACAATGAAGATAATTCATCACAACTTTACCTGAGAAGAGTTATGAGGTGGTTTCGTAAAGACTTTAAATATTATGCGGTTGTCCTAAAAGGGTTTGCATTTAAAAGTTTTTAAAATGTTTAAAATGATTTTTAAAGATTTTTTTAAAAACTTGTTAACTTGTGAGAACGAGATTGACATGTCGTTTGAACGAGTTACGTAGGGTCATTAGAATACGGTTCTCATTTCAAATGAGATCTGGAATGTTGCCTTTTGGGTTCGCTCTGGAATGTTGTTCTAAGTTTCTTTGGAAGCCGTTTGAATGGGATTTGGTACATCGTTCGAACGAGGTGGCAGATTATTTGAACAAGTACGCGTGTTTTTTATTTGTCATTAATTTTTTTCCAAATCTTTGATCCCTATCTCTTTGCAAAAAACTCTCCCTATAAATAAAAATGCGAGATTAAGTTTTTAATATGCCTTTTAAAAGTTCTTTTTGTGATAAAACTCTATCATTTTTTCATCCAAACCCCTTGGATCTTTGAGGATAAATTTTTCAAATCAAGAAGAACAAAATCAAAGTTCTAAATCCCTTACATATATTTTTTTTATTGTTGATTTGTGGAGTCGAGGCTCAGCGACGAGAGAAGAAAGAAATTAGGATTTTTGAGGCTGATCGTTGGATACCGAGGCAAGATCTACTTGTTATGGGAAATTTTAGATTGTACCATTTTCCATTGAAGATTTGAAGACTCTACCGCATTATACTTAGTTTATCTCTAAGTACTCTGTAAGTCATAAAGTGTCTGTCTTTTCTTAAATAGTGTTGAATTAAAGGTTTTGTCCGAAAGATATTTTTCCTCTATCTTCTTCCCATTCTGTTTTTGGTTTGGAATTTGGCTTTATAATTTTATTGAATTTTCACTTTAATTTAAATCAAGATAAAATCTGGTAAAAAGTAAATTTGTGTGTTTGGCCTAAAATACAAGTAATTCCATATAACCCCATTCGTGCTGCTTTTTCACCAACAATATTATTTTCTCTTTCAATTTTCTATGTCAAAAAGTGGGAGAACATTTGTATTCACCTTGAGACCTTGTGTCAAAAAGGGGGAGAAATATTTTACTTCTCACGTCTCACTCTGTCAAAAAAGGAAAGAAATATCTACAATAGGGGGAGTTACTGGTAGGGGAAGCTTTATCACATTACATTATTGACGTGATATTAGATGATGCTCCTTTATATATCACATGTTCACATGTTTTACTTCATGTTCATATGATTTATTTCATTTATATCACTTTGATATTTGTCGAAGGATTTCTAGGCAAATGGAAGTTTCTCTTTGTGCATGTTACTTCCTGCATGATGATTTCTGTTGTTTCATGTGTTATTAGGCATAACTTTGACGATTTTGACTCCACATCATTATTCTGCCTCGACTGTTGATGTGTCAATGGTCTATTGGATGGTTTTGTTCATTAATTTTGACTAATCTCAATATATGGGTAGTGAGGTGTTAGTTTTGTATGGATAATCAAGTATTTTTTGTTTACGGGTTTTTTTTCACTGAATAGCCAAAGGGAGAGATTGCAAATGTAATTTTTTAATTAATAATAGTTGGCTACATTCCGTGATAAAATGTTTGAATCATTAAGTGAGGCTCATTTATTTGTAATAGATGGACCTCTGAAGATTGAAGATCTTGTAATCCGCTCATTGAAGACTTTCATTGCTATACATTCACTTGGATTGAAGATGATAGCCTTTTTTCTAATTATTGTGAATTGTTTATGGCTAAACACGCACACATGCACTATGTTCTAAAATGTGTGAGGATGTTTAAAATTTTGATGTAACAAGTCTTAAAACTATCTCGAAAGTTTGAGAAAATGACTTTCAGGAGTTGGTCTTTTTTTTGTGCAAAGTTAATTCTTTTTAAAGTTTTGGAACCTTAACCATCCGCACGACACTAATTTGTGCCCGCGCACACAGCCTTTCTTCTCACTGCATCATTTTGTGACCATGCACATGGCCTTGGACACATTCCTTACTATCATGAATTGTGTGCACGAAAAAGGTCAATTGTGTTCACGGCGGAGCCATATTTTGAAATCTTCCTATAAATAGACCATTTTCCCACCCATTTGTTATGATTTGAATTTTACACAATTGAAAAACCTATTTGAGTGTGTTTTCAAAGTTAAGAGATCTTTTTGCTTCTCTATTATTCAAATTTCACATGTTCCTCATAAAGTTTTCAAACTTTTATATATGGCTTGATCATAGTATATGTGAGTGAATTTAGAGTGTTTTTGATCATATCATCACTAGAATTTTACAATTCATCAAAATACTTTTTATTTGATATGATCTCATGATTCTTGATTTAAAAGAGGATGAAATTCAATTCATTAGAGGAGTTGAAGTGTGGAATTGATTTTGAGGAGAATATTGGAGTTTTTCATTCGCATTGTGGAGTTAAGTGTGGATCTAACTACACGATATAGATTATGTGAGAGGTATCTTCTTGCCTTGTGTAAAATTGGAGTGTGTCGATATTTTTTACCCCTTGGTGGGTTTTTTTTCCTCATAAGCCTTGCCTTTTGGATGTTTGTGAATGATTTGTACTCATATGCACACATTTGATCATGCACATCACTCAGATCACACTTGAATATAGTGAATTGGATTAAAATTGAATTCGGTGTGTTAGATGTATTTTTCTCATCTAGCTTAACCTACTTTTATATTTGTGTGGTTTAAATTAATTTGGAAATCACTTTGATAAATCATGTGTTTACTAATTTTAATTTGCAAGAAAAATTATTGAATTAAAAAAATTGACCACAAGATGACTTCAAAACTATTGACCCCCTTCCTCTAGGTTTGGTGTAGGTTAAAAACTCACTTTAATGAGAAACATCCTCAAAGATTAAGGTGTTTTCACTATAATTGTAATGAAAAAAGGTGGAGCAATAGTAAATTGGATGATTATGAACAAAGAGTCATTATCTGAATTTTTACTATAGCGGGACAATTACATCGTAGTAACATGATAATTGATTACTATTAAATAGTGAGTTGACCAACTTCAAGAGACACAAAAGCTCCCACAAGTTGACCATACAAGATTAATAGCAGGGATTCATGATAATTTGCAGAATGGACCAAGGTCAATATTAGAATTTATCTTAGGCAATCATTGTTCGAAAAAGTGCGAGTGAATGCGAGTAGTCAGGATTAAGGCGCATTTAGGTGTAATAAACAAATAAATATTATAATAAAATAAAGATAAATCAGAAAAAATATTATAACATATGAATTTTACCAAAAAGATCCATAATAAATATTATTGATACTAAAAAATGTCTAAAATCAACTTTATCAATAAATATTTGCGTACCATAGTTAAGAAAATAAATATTGAGATATGTTAATTAATAATTATTCTAGGCGATAAAACCCTAATGTTAATGATTCAACGCAAATAAGTTGATAAATAAATAAAAAAATCAATCACACAGTAACAAAAGATGTACGTGGGTTAGCAATGTACCTACATCCATGTGGTGTTGCTCTCTCTCTCTCTCTTTATTAATTAACTTGATAAAAAAATATTTCACGCCCCTTTTACCAGGGGTGTGGGTTATATTTATAGAGAACATGAAGAGAATAAGTCATGTGGGACTTCATGACCTTGGATTATTATTGCGGTTTGATCGAGTAAATCAAAGTATGATATTTCTGTTGATCAACCTCCCTTTGTCCTTATTTTGTAGTTGTAATTTCTTATCAATTTCATTGGACACATGTCAGGTTCTGTTACCCTAATCGCATAATTCCTCCACAATTACCCCTAAAGTCTTATAGTCTTAATTGGGTGCATAAGTTTATTCATCGTTGAATGCGACGCTGGTCGGTAGTGAAATTTGATCAGCCATAGAAACTATGGTCGAAAAATATCAACACTTGGTGTTTTTTTAAGAGAAAACCCAACTTTACTCTTTTAATTGAGTTTAAAGGGCAGGCTTGTATTTTGTACGGTGGTAACTTTGTGATTTTTAATGAAAGGGTGATAGTGTGAGTGCCATTATTTAGGGGTGTGTCTTGGCAATGATGGCTTTGACTCATAAGTTGAGCCCTATCAGTTAATGACTTCCCCACCGTCAGTTTTGAAACACATTATATTCTTCAATTGTTCGAAACCACTTTGATACCTTTGCCTTCTCCATTCACTATAAATCTTCTCCTTATTATTTATCCCAAATTTCTCTTCAGGCATTATTTACATTTTTTTGTTGTTATCTTTACCATTGAAAATGGTTTATTCAGTCACTAAGACATCCTATAGGAGAGTTCAGAAGGCATTTTTGTACTCCTGAGTGGGCCAAAATCGAATTTGAGGAAAATCGATTGATTACTAAAATATTGAGGGATGACAATAGTTATTCTCTCAATTTATTTCTAAATTCGGTATAACTTTTTGTAGAGGGGTGTTTCAAGCTTCACCATTATATTTATGGGTGAGGGCCCCTCAAAGACCCACCCCCCCTTAAGCTTACAGAAAATATGAGGTTGAGGGAACCTCTAGGGTCTCTCCATCACAAAAGTGCCATATTAGAGAAGGAACCCCCAGGGTTCCTCCATCATAGTAGTGCCATATTGGAGAAGGAACCCCCAGGTCTCTCCACCACAGAAGTGCCATATTAGAGAAAGAACCCCCAGGGTCCCTCCACTGCAGAAATGACATCTGAAAAGTGCCCCGCAAGGGCCATTGCATAAGTACAAGTTGAGAAGGTCCACCGCAAGGGTCACTATAGAAATGACATTTGAGAAGTACCCGGGAAGGCCCACTACAGAAATGACATTTGATAAGTGCCCCACAAGGGCCACTACAGAAGTCCAAGTTGAGAAGGGCCACTCCAGAAGTGACATTTAAGAAGTGCCCCGCAAGGGTCACTGTAGAAATAACATTGGAGAAGTTCCCTGCAAGGGCCACTGCAGAAGTCCAAGATTGAGAAGCGCCATCGCAAGGGTCACTATAGAAATAACATTCCAGAAGTTCCACCACAAGGGTCACTGTGAAAATGACATTTGAAGAAGTTCCCCGCAAAGGCCACTACAGAAGTCCAAGTTGAGAAGGGACACTGCAGAAGTCCAAGATTGAGAAGGGCCACCGCAAGGGTCATTGCAGAAATGATATTCAAGAAGTACCCCGCAAGGGGCACTACAGAAATGACATTTGAGAAGTGCCCCACAAAGGCTGCTGCAGAAGTCCAAGTTGAGAAGGGCCACTACAGAAGTCCAAGTTGAGAAGGGACACTGCAAGGGTCAATGCATAAGTCCAAGATTTAGAAGGGCCACCACAAGGTTCATTGCATAAATGACATTCGAGAAGTACCCCGTAAGGGTCACTGCATAAATGACATTTGAGAAGTGCCCCGTAAGGGCCAATGCAGAAGTCCAAGTTGAGAAGGGTCACTGCAGAAGTGACATTTGAGAAGTGCCCCACAAGGATCACTGCAAAAGTCCAAGTTGAGAAGGGCCACTGCAAGGGTCACTGCAGAAGTCCAAGATTGAGAAGGGCCACCGCAGAAATGACATTAGAGAAGTGCCCCGCAAGGGCCACTACAGAAATGACCTTTGAGAAGTGCCCCACAAGGGCCACTGCAGAAATGACATTTGAGAAGTTCCCCGCAAGGGCTAAAGAAGTCTATATAAGAAGGAATCCCCACAAGGCTTCTTCAACATCAAAAATTTAGTTTAAGAGGGAACCCCCACTAGGGTTCCTCAATAGCAGAAACTTACATGGGAGGAGGGACCCGCAAGGTCCTTCCCCACGTAGCTCCCATAAAACCAAGTTAGGATGATGGGGTGTCTACCATAAGCAACCCCTCATCACAAAAAAAGAATAGAAGTACTAACACTTATTTTCTTGTACAGGTTTCCTAGTTGAGCAAGCAGGGCTCAAGTAGGCCAGTTGGGATCTCTTGGGAGTTTTGGCTTGGCAGTTGAGGGACAAGGTATGTTGAGAAAGCTCAACCACTTAGAACTATAGGATTGAGAGAATACTAGTAGGAAGGCCCATCAGTCACTCAAGACTACACACACTTCACACTTGGTCACAAGTGAAGTGAGGGGCCAAAGAGCTGGCTGCTCACAAGGAATAAATTCTTTATAAAAAATGACTTTTCCAAAAGAGGGGGTCCTCGAGGTCCCTTTCAAGAAAAATAATGATTTTAGAAGAGAGGGGTCCTTAAGGCTTACCGTTTCAAAAGATAATCACCAAATTAGATAGCTTGCCTTCATCAGGAGACATATGTGCTTTTTAACTTTGGTTGGCGCCAGGTGGTGCCTGCAGGAGGGGACAGGCAAGGCTGCCTGCAAGTAGGGACAAATGGTACACTTCAGACATTGTTCCCCACCAACCCTATCAGTTTTGGTGCCCAAAAATGCCAACTCAACCCTGATGCCCAAGTATAAATAGACCTCTGGGCAAGATCAATAGAAACACAATTGAAATTGTATTGTTACTCTGCTAAAACTACACCAGACCTACCTAGTATTCTCTCCCTGCTCATTCTCTTAGTACTGAGTGCCTTGTTCTTTCACTCCCCACTGACAACCATCATTCCCAGGTGTTTCCCTTGAGAAAATTACTATTTTTGATGTGAAAGGTCATCTTCTCGAAGGGAGTGAGTTGAAGCTTGAGTTCCATTGTTACCAGAAGGAGAAAGTTTCTTGAGAAGTATCACCAGAAGACCTTGAAGACCTTGCAGGCAGTGTCCATTTGAGTGGGTCATGCTTCACCCTTTCCAGTTATTGATAGACCCCAGTCTCACTACCCTCCTACATTTGGCGACTCCGCTGGAGAGGTATCCTCACTTTATGGACAAAGAAGGTTTGAATGTGTCTAAGCAACTCATTTTTTATGGCATTCCATCTGGGAATGTCGTTCACCATGACCAAACTACTTAGGAAGAAGTGGTGGTGGTTGAAGCTAAGGCACCTGTGACTCATGGAGGGTAGACTATCTCGTCGGCAGCAGCTCCGATGATAGCCTCCTTTATAGGGGCAGGCACTACAGGAGCGCTTTCGGTGAAAGTCGGTCCACCGCAGAAGGTGGTACCGAAATAAGTCATAACACTGCTATGTTCCAAGGCTTATACTATAGAAGAGGTGAAGAATCTACTCTCCTCTTTCCAAGAAGGAGGCATCTCATTTTTATGATGAGTCGGACAACCCCTATCCAGAAAGTTTAAATATGCAGTCATACTTTGGGGTATACTCTTCCCAAATTTGTCAAGCCCAATGGCAAAGGAGAAAGTACAAGGGTAACAAAAGTCCCATGCGAGGAACTTTCACTGATATGGGTTCGCAATGGGGGACTCCCAACCATACTGGTTCTAAGGGAGGAACCCCATGCAGGAGGTGATGATACGAGAAATCAGCCATAAGGCGTTCTCATACCAGTCAGTCAAGAGTAACGTGTGTGTGTTAAACAAGTAAAGCAAGCAAATAGAGAGAAGACAAGATATAGAGTGGTTCAGCCTTTAAAGTAGGCCTACATCCACTGTGTTGCTCCATTCTCATTATGTGCGTTGCATTGTACAAGATAATCATGCCTAAAGAGGCGTACAAGTATGAGAATAAAGGTGAATACATGGCAGTATTGTTGTTTTTGGTGAGCCCGGGAGGTGGCTGTGATGTAGATGCGTGGCCTCCAAGAGATATGTTGGGGTCATGTAGAGAGAATCTGTATTGCAGTGCCAGCCCTAATCGGGTCTGGAATCTCTTTTTTCTTCCTCCTGGGTGTGGTCCTCTATTTATGAGGAAATGCGTTGAGTCACATGCCCTGAGCACGTGGCGTATAACAAGTCTGCAGCAGTTGTGGAAGAGAGGGGTGCGGCCTGCAAGGCAAGCAGTGTTACAAGCTGGTGGGGTGATGTACACCATAAGGTGGAGCTCTGTGGTCTACAATGGACTGGGCCGCACTCTGTGCCATCTAGTCCTGAAGGGATCATGTCGAGTGAGTTCTGGCTGTGGCCTGTATGACCTATGATGCCTGCGAACTGGAGAAGAATACATGCCGCGACAGGGTGCTATATTTGTACTATCAATAAGCCCCCAAGCCGTAGTGCCAAGGGAGATCAATTGGGACTGCGGCTAAGTAGCCTAGGTGCCGCGGTGCTTCCAAAGTGACGATTCGTCTTTCGAGCTCCCTTATATAAATTATTTCTGGCCGTAGACTTCATTACGTTTCCAAAACCTTTGAGAGCACATCGAGAGAGAAACTCTGTACTTTCTTTCTTGCTTATTCCGGAAACCTTCCGAGGTGGTGTGTGGCGGTTCAAGGTGACCTGTAGCTGATCATTGCGAGTTTCTTCATTTCCAGGTGACTTTTCAACCACCATACTTTCGTAAAAGCCATTTACAGTCTTCTGCCCTTTTGATATGATTTCCCTTTTTCTGGTTCATTTGCTAGAAATCTAGGGTTTTATTTGTTCGTTTTGTTCTTTTCCACATATGTTGCATATAAAACACATACAACTGCTCTTGGTGTTCATAATCGAACTCTTCGTATTCTACGAGTTTGATTCTAAAAATTATTAGAATTTAGATAATCAACTATTTAGGATAGATTCTGCGACATGATAGGATTTCGATACCCATTCCTGTGAACTGGTATGGTCCTTCTACGTCATACCGTGCCAAATGGTCGCGATCCCTCAAATTATCATCCGCGGCATCAAATCACCACCCTTGGTAGTCTTGAACAGCCTTAAAACTTCCATGAACCCAAGACATCCATGTTAAATAACTGTTGCTGTTACTAGAGCACATCAAATTGACTCTGAAAAATTAGGAAAGGCCGTGTCCAGGAATGCCTTAAAGCAATTCTATCTTAATACCACGGCAGCCTACGTTCCACTGATATGGATGTGGCCGCGGCTAGTTGGGACAGTACGATCCCACAAGTCATAGAGGACTCCCATTAATAAATGTGTTAGGGACATAATTCCAAAGACATTTCTAATACTTAAAAATACCCTTTTGTGGCTTCTTGAAGTCTTACAAACCATACTGGCTGCGGTGCCTAACTACGAACTCTGCTTTTCAGGTACTGCTGCAGCCATATGAGCTTTGACCCAGACAAGTTACTGAGAGGCTTTTGGGCAAAGAATTTTAGGACCTCTCCCCCCGAGCTTACCTCCGTGCCCCCTCTAAGATCAATAGGGCTTTGCAAACTAAAAGATTGCCCAAACTGTATGATGCTCGACTCAGAGTCCGCGGACTCTGCATCTGGGAAGGATTTCCAATCTCCGCCGATGGAAGAGGAAGCCAACTCAAGTACTCATCCAATGGGTTTAGGAGACAGTGTCGCGGCTGTTAGAAATAACCCAGGAGGTATATCTGGGAGGGCTGAGAGACCCTTGGCCGCACTAGATATCCGCGGCTCGATGACTCAAGATTGGGTTGAGCAGGTGGCTGAGGCCTTCGAATTTTCAAAAAATTTGGCGTGCTCAGCCCCTGCCGCAAACCAAATCCGTGCACGGCTCTATCCGATGATGGAATTTGCTTCCCTTTGCACTCCTTCATTTATGGGTTGCAGCTGCCTGTTGCAGTTCCTATCCGTCGTCTTTTTCAGGCAATGAACCTAGCACCAGCACAGTTAGACCCTAATGGATGGAGAGCCATTCTCGCTGCAGTTGTCCTTTGGGAGAATTTGTTCAAAAAGGACATCACTCCCGCGGAGTTCTTTCACTTCTACCGCCCAAAGGAGAACTCAGTAAAGTTCGCAGGCTACTACTACCTTTCTAGCCGCGGTAGGGACGAGACCCTTTACACTGGGAGACCGACCAGTGTGAAAAACTGGAAGGGGGAATATTTCTATATCTCCGGAGAAGGCTGGGAGATGCATCCCGACGAGAATTAAAGGGAAAGGTCATATGTAATGCCGCGACAGTGGGGGCACCCTAAAAATTAGGTATAAGACTATAGTCGCGTCCTTTTATTTCACATGTAACTTCAACTAACCTTTGAATTTCCTTTTCTTTCTGCAGCCCTTGACAATCTGTACTTGAACAAGCGGCAGGAAAAAAGAGTTATTGAGGCCGCGGAAGTTCTTGTTGAACACAAGAATTTCAGCACACTTGTAACGTCAGCAACCATATTTGAAGCGGGATTTTTCCCAAACAAATCCATTCCTCAACAAATGGACGCGGAAGGTAATTAACTTCGCCATGACCTTTACTCCGCGGATATTTATTCTCTTGAACTCGAACTGATGCTATTCCTTTTCAGGTGAAGAAGTTGGCAGGGAACTGCTAGCGGCGCCTCTAGCGGAGATGGATGAGGACGCAATTATCCTAAATAATACGGCGCGGAGCAGAAAGAGGAAGAGGTCCAAGGCCAAGGGGCCTACCGCGACCCCCTCCGGAGAAAATAATGTTGCCCCTGCCGTGGCCCCTGGAGAAAACACTACTGAACCTGCAGCGGATCAAATGGTTAATGAGAACCCTTCGCATGACCATTTTGATGATTACATAGGGGAAAACCTGGCCGCGGTGGGCCTAATGTCAACCGATGTGCCCCTTCAGTCATCCTCCCCTCCGCCGCCCAATGTTGTGGCGGTTAATGCGAACTTGCCACCTCCTCAATTCCGCGGAGAGTCTGGGCTTGATGGAAGACCAAGGCCCCAATTGAGGCAGTCTGACCCCAATTCTTCTTAGGACACTACCGCAAAGGCTGCGCGGAGAATGAAGCGAGCCTTGGATGCCGCGGACCTTGACAGGCTAGTGGGATAAGATCATGAAGATCTAGAGGACTGTGGCCTCCATAGCCTTCAAAAGGTACGTACCAGTTGTCATTTAACTTTTACATCTCATTTTTTTTCATATTTTTTCTAACGTCTTTTATTTCAGGCCGCAGATGTGATTGTGGTCCATAAGAGGAAGTACGAGGCCTTGTACAGGTTGAAGGATGCCGAGAAGAGTGCCCACACCGTGGACTTGCAAGCTGCACGGACTTCTTCTTTTGAGGCAGGGAAGAAGTCTGTTGCCGCGGCTCTTCAGGCAGCCTATATGGACCTTGAGAAAGCAAATAAGGCTAGAGAGGAAGTGGCGAAGAATTTTAATCAAGTCGCGGAATCTCTGAAATCCTCCCAGGCCCAGACTGCCAAAGTCGCCCGTGTCACGGAGATTTCAAATGCCAAGTTTGCCCTGCTCCAGCAGAAATATGAAGAGCTGGAAGCCAAGTCCTCCCAAAAAGATGAAGATCATGTCGCGGCAGTGAAAAAGTTGGAAGTTGATCATGGCGACGCCCTCCAGCTAGCCATAGATCATGCCGTGGAGTCATTCAAAGGATCCAAGGACTTCTTCCTTATCAATAACAGGGCATATCTCCACGGCTACCAGGAGCTGCATCAAAGATTTATTAAGAGGTTCCCTGAGGCCAAGGAGGAGGTTCTTGCCTGGAAGTTAAGCGATGTCGAACATCAAGAGTGCATCGCTGAACTTAAGGCCGCGGCAGAAGAGAGAGAAAGGCTCAGGGTTGAGGCAGAGGCTGAGGCAGCGGCTGTGGACAGAGAGACAGAGACTGTCGTGAGTGAACAAGAGGCTGATGATGATGATGACGCAGTCTCTTAATCTCTTAATTTTTGTATCATTAATATAGGGTTGCGTCCCTCCTTTTTGTAATCTAACTTCTGTTGTGGCTGCGGCCTTCATCGTGTAATCTTTGGCTATTAATACCAAGGTTGCGGCCATGTTTTTACCACTGACTGACTGCTTGGTATTCCTTGCTTTTTTACATTGCTTGCCATAATGAATGTTGTACGTAACTGCCTTATTTTTGAAAATGCATCCGTGCCTCAATAGACATAACGTTTTAAGTCCGCAGACAGAGATCCATTGCTCCGTAGTATGATTATTTGTCAATGTCCACGCCCACATAAATGGTGCCATTTTACTCCCGTAGGACATCGACTGCTTCGTCACAAGGCAGCTGCGTGCAAGCCGCGGCCCAGCATTATGTCGCATCATGTAAACATCTTCCCTTGATTGCCGAGGACATGATTTCAAGGCTGGGGCCTGTTGACTATATGGATCCCCAGCTGCTTTCATTGCACATGGTTGTCTGAACCGTTTATCTTTTGTCATCCCATAACCAACATGGAACATGTAGAGAAAGCCTTTCCTTAGACTTGGCCCAATTGATTCTCCTCCACCGTGGCATTTGACGTTGTGGCAGGTGTTATGGTTTTTTTATGCTTCATGATGTTAGTGCCTCAGCACTTTCATGAATGGATGGCTCCTAGAGCTCTGCAACCGTGTCGGTGGGATGCGGCACATTTCTGGTTCACCCGAACAATGTGCCTCTGTAGACATACGTTGATATTTCCAAGTCTTCTCGAGTTGGGTCATGTTGCCAAGCCCTAATATGCGAGACACTATCAAGCCTCTCCAGGCTGGGTTATGTTATTAAGCCACCCACAGCTAATATACAAGACACTATCAAGCCTCTCTAGGCTAGGTTATGTTATTAAGCCACCCACAGCTAATATGCAAGACACTATCAAGCCTCTCCAGGCTGGGTTATGTTATTAAGCCACCCACAGCTACTGATATATATATAAAGCCATCCCTGGCTAGATATTATAAGCCTACCGGCTCGTTGACGCATCCCGAAAGCTAATAGCGAGCATTGTAAGCCATCACGGCTAATTACGATTTTCAACAGCTGAGAACGGGCATTGTTAGCCCCCGTGGATAATAAGAGCCCCTTGAATTCTCAGATGTTTTCGCGAATATGATCATCAGAAGATAAGATGTAGTTGCACATTGCGAGGGGAACTTCTGAGCTAATGAAGGTCGTAATCCCTCCATAAGTGCATCTCGAAGTAGAATAATCCTTCGAGATAATTTTGTTATTCTTCCTCTGGAATCTGTTTAAGACAAAAAGGTCTTTTTTGTGAGATAACAGATTATGAAACCAAGAGAAATATCAGATATGGCAAAATTTGCTAATTCATATATTTATATATGCATGCTTCAGCTAATGACTTTGTTAACAAAACATAAAGTCTTGAGTATTAAGTCTCTAATGAGCTTCATAAAACATGAAAAAAATAATTGAAATTAGAAAGACTAAGGATGAGGTGCGACATGCAGCCTCTATTAGGTCCGGCTGGGTCCTATATGCATTCTTCAGGAATTCCTGCAGCATACCTTGCCCAATTAGCCTTTCAACTTCAACCTTCAGAGCATAGCATTGCTCTGTGTCATGGTCATGGTCCTGATGGAATTTGCACCAGCTACCTTTGTTCCTCTTGTGGGGTGGAGCTCTCAACTTTTTTGGCCACCTCAAAAGCTTGTCCTCTTTGATGAACTCAAAGATCTCTTCAACCGGGAAAATCAACGGAGTATAGGCACCCGATTTCTTTTCTGATTTCTCTGCTCTCCTTTTCTGACTTCTACTGGTTGATTATGCGGCTTCTTTAACTGTCGCGACAGACAAAGCTTTTTCCTCCGAACCCGCGCCTATATTTTGAGAGGTCGCGGCCTCTAGCATTAGCACCCTCTAAGTTAGATAATTGACCTGGGTTTGAAGTGAGGCATGGATGTCATAAAGGTGATTAAGGTGATTATACAATTGCACAATCTCCTCCTTGACTTCTGTGCTCTAGCTGGATTCTCCTTCCATTTCTGCTTTTGTTAGTCTTTATAAAGTATATAGAATCTGAGACAAAACTAACAAAAGTGAGTGATCACAGGAATATTGGGAAGGGGAACTTGAACTGCTCCATGATATGCTGAGGAGGCCGCGGCAAGTATGGCACACAAGTGTACTGCCGCAGCCCTTTAATGTTATTCACCAAGGTCGATCTGAAGGCCACTTAAGTCCTTCCCACGGTGATTTTAAACTGTTGTAATAGGTCCGCACAAGTAAGGGTCGCTGCACGAGAGGCTGTTGAACTTACAGGCCGCGGAGAGATCCCACGACGCGAACTTGCCTTTTATCCCCCAACTCTCGAAGAAAACCTACTAGGGTCCATTGATGAGAGAATTCTCTTTTGCAATATGGCACAATTTCAATGATAACCCCTAGATCATAGGTAGATGGCAACAAAAATGGGAGTAAATATAACCCTTCCCTAATCATCCACCTTTTCGGGACTAAAGTCCACCATACCTTTCAGCATTATCTAGATGGAGTGATATCATAGGGGTATGTAAAATAGATCCAAAGTCATCAAATGAAGATTCAAAGACAGATCCAGAAATATGAAATACCCGTTAAAGGGGGCAAATGTAAAGTAGAGCCCAATAACCAGTAACCGACCCGTGAGAAGATGATCCATAGGACCCTCAGGGGTCGAATAAGGTGTTTAAGAACTCATATATGTAGAGAAACAAGATTGAAATATCTCGCTTCCCACAGACGGTGCCAAACTGATGATACGAGAAATCGGCCATAAGGCGTTCTAATACCAGCAAGTCAAGAGTAACGTGTGTCTGTTAAACAAGTCAAGCAAGCAAATAGAGAGAAGACAAGATATAGAGTGGTTCAGCCTTTAAAGTAGGCCTACATCCACTGTGTTGCTCCATTCTCATTATGTGCGTTGCATTGTACAAGATAATCATGCCTAAAGAGGCGTAAAAGTATGAGAATAAAGGTGAATATATGGCAGTATTGTTGTTTCTGGTGAGCTCGGGAGGTGGCTGCAATGTAGATGCGTGGCCTCCAAGAGATATGTTGGGGTCGTGTAGAGATAATATGTATTGCAGTGCCTGCCCTGATCGGGTCTGGAATCTCTTTTTTTCTTCCTCCTCGGTGTGGTCCTCTATTTATGAGGAAATGCGTTGAGTCACATGCCCTGAGCACGTGGCGTATAACAAGTCTGCAGCAGTTGTGGAAGAGGCGGGTGCAGCCTGCAAGGCAAGCAGTGTTGCAAGCTGGTGGGGTGCCGCACACCATAAGGTGGAGCTCCGCGGCCTACAATGGACTGGGCCGCACTCTGTGCCATCTAGTCCTGAAGAGATCACATCGAGTGAGTTCTGGCCGTGGCCTGTATGACCTATGATGCCTGTGAATTGGAGAAGAATACATGCCGCGGCAGGGTGCTATATTTGTACTATCAGTAGGCAGCTTTCGCAAGGAACCCCGTCACGGCCACCATAGCATCTGGCGAGGAACCATGATGGGATAATATTTATTCTCAACCAGCTAAGTAAATTATCTTAATTCAATAACTGGTGAATATGTTCATTTCATAAGTCCCAATTTATGTTCTAACTTTAGTACTTCAACTGATAAAGAAATCATGCATGCTAATATATCTTGAAGTAAAAGTGTTAGAAGGGGAAACGTACATAATAGTTCTCTGTACAAGTTAATGGGTATAAGGCCACATTTACAATGAGATTTTTATTTTTAGTATGAAAGTATGGTTTTGCTCTGACTGCACCTGTAGCTTCTACTGCCTTACACCTAAAGAGAAAATGTCACTTCATTTCTTCAGTGGAGTATATTTGTTTCTTAAACTAAATAAATAAATAAATAATTTATTTCATCTTAAAAGGAATTATTTATAGCAAAGTCCTCGAAAGGACTGTGTCCAGATATTCTGTAGAAGAGAGATCATCTCGATTAAAAAAAATTTGCTCAGATCGTCAAAATAAAAAAAATAAAAATTTAGCCACCATTTGGAAAAGTAAAGACTTTGACAAATCAAAGCAACCCCAACATCTTATGGGAAAGGACGTGGAACTTGAAAAAAAGAAAAACACAAATATTAGTGCGAGGAACCCCTGTCAGTGCCAAGGTGCGAGGAACCCAACACAAAAAAAATATACAAATATTAGTGCGAGGAACCCTGTCAGTGCCAAGGTGTGAGGAACCAACACAAAAAAATACAAATATTAGTGCGAGGAACCCCTGTCAGCGCCAAGGTGAGAGAAACCTAACACAAAAAAATTGCAAATATTAGGCATGAGGAACCCCTGTCAACGCAACAAGTTCGCGAAAGGTTGAGGAACGTGGTATTGTGAAAGGGGAACTTACCATTGTAAATAATTTGGGAGAAGAACACACATTGACTGATGGCACTCGTGAAGAACCTGCAGCGTGCAAGGAACCCCGTGACTTTGATAGCAGGTGTTGTCGGCATAATAGAAGATTCAAATGAGGAATAAGGGTTTGACAGAATAGTTAGCGAGGGACCATACTCCAAAGATTAAACGCCCCATTGACAGCGTGCGAGGAACCCCTATAACCTTGATAGCGGATATTAAAACTTTTGAAGTAAAAGCATAGAACAACACGCCCCTTGTAAAACCAAAGGTCGAGGAACTGCTGATGAGAAATACCTCTGATAAAGAATCCACCAAATCTGAAGCAGAGAACAAGGACCCCCCATTCTCAGGCTGCGGCGAGGATCTCGCTTGGATTTTTTGACATCACGAATTTTTGCTCAACGAATTAAGGTTTGTGGCTTTGATTTTCATGAACAAAACCAAATTTTGATTACTGAGGGACCCTTAGACATCCCCTCCACTACCAACAGCCCCCGACCCCCTTGAAAAATGGAGTCACCAGATGGGTTTCTTCAACCCATAAGGCGCGAACAAATCACAAAATGATACGAACCATTCTCTCAAAAGGTAGCTAAGCCCTAATTTCCCTTTTCCATTGCATGATTGGGCAATAAGATGCAGACTGCAAGGAAATCCTAGCGACATCCAGTAGTTAAAAAAAAGGGCATTGACGATAACAAACACCAGAAATCACTAGACCTCGTGGTGATTATTTGTTCAACTTGAAAAATGAGAGTACATAGTTTTAGGTGATTTAGAAAAAATGTAAGCGAGGAACTGATGAAGACGGTTATAAGGTTTCTGTAGACTCAGTTTTACTTTTGGCATTACCTAATATGCATTCCTCGAAATACTCATCTTGAAAGAATGATTCCAACTATACTGCGAGGATGACCCATGGTGGATGTTGAACCCACGAGGGTAACAAATTTTATTTATTCTCTCACCCCTGGTCGAATAATTATGGGACCAGATTGACTTGTTAAAATTTATCCCATTACAACCAATATAGTTAAAAAATGATGCTCGCACAATGACGCTGAGCTAAAAAGTATACAATTTATCCACATTCATACAAATATCCCACAGTCAAACGGGGATGCGTTAAAAAGTGTAACTTTCTCAAATTTATTCAAATATCCCACGTATCAGCAGGGGGTGCCCTCCTAAATAAATTTTTTATTATTACTATTGCTCTTGTTGCCCACGGATCTATAATCTAAGAACAAGTTCTAACTTATGTTCCAAATAATTACGGGCTTTAATGAATAAGAATGTGAAAGGGGGCCACCTCCCTTAAATATTTTTCTTAAAAAAGTTTAGGAGTTCTTAAGTGAAGCATAAAGCAAGTACCCCGCAGACTAGGGGCAGTTTTACTAAAAAAATAGAGAAATGGATATTCCCCTAAGTATATGAAATATTGATATATTTGGTAATTTTTGAAGTATATTTTGTGTGATTAAACTACACATACCATTTCATGATATGATTTAAAAATCGGGTATAAAATATTATTGGTACAAGTATAAAAGGTACTTCAGTATAGTACCTATGGCTCCTAAGGGCACCGGAGCGCTCACAGTCTTGAGAAAGTGCCAAGTATAAACATAATGTGCGCCAGTTGAGAGCCTAAGGCTCCAAGGGCATCAGAGCGCTCACAGTCTTGAGCAAGTGCCAAGTATAAATGTAAGGTGCTCCAGATGAGCACCTAAAGCCCCAAGGGCACCAAAGCGTTCACAGTACAGAGTAAGTGTCAAGTATAAATATAAGGGGCGCCAGTTGAGCACCAAAGGCTCCAAGGGCACCGGAGCGCTTACAATCTTAAGCAAGTGTCAAGTATAAATATAAGGTGCGCCAGTTGAGCACCTAAGGCTCTAAGGGCACCAGAGCGCTCACAGTCTTGAGCAAGTGTCAATTATAAATGTAGGGTGCGACAGTTTAGCACCTAAAGCTCTAAGGGCATCGGAGCGCTCATAGTCTTGTGCAACTTCCAAGTATAAATAAAAGGTATGAAAATTTCGTGCACAAGTCTCTCGACATTACAAGACACTTATGCACGAGGGGGATAATATTCAGAAGTCCTCAAGCAAGTCAATAAAAAATAAAATAAGCTTGGAGTGTGGGGACCCACTTAGAGTGGCTCCACCTGCCCAAGATTGCAAGTTTGATAGAAAATAGCCAAGGGCGAGGGACTCACAGTGAGCAATCCCTCCTCCCAAGATGAAAGGCCACAGAAGAAGGCTTAGGGCTAGGGGCTCACCACGAGTAACCCCTCCGCCCAAGAAATAAGGCCACAGAATAAGGACAAAGGCAAGGGGCGCACCGCGAGTAACCCCTTCGCCCAAGATAAAAGGCCACAGAAGAAGGCCAAGGGCGAGGGGCTCACCGCGAGTAACCCCTCCACCCAATATAAAAGGCCAAAGAAGAAGTCCAAGGATGAGGGCCCCACCGCGAGTAACCCCTCCACCCAAGATGAAAGTCCACAAAAGAAGGCCAAGGGTGAGGGGCTCACCGCGAGTAACCCCTCCGCCCAAAATGAAAGGCCACAGAAGAAGGCCAAGGCTGAGGGGCTTACTGCGAGTAACCCCTCCGCCCAAGAAAGAAGGCCATAGAAGAAGGCCAAGGACAAAGGGCTCACCGTGAGTAATTCCTCCGCCTAAAATGAAAGGCCACAGAAGAAGGCCAAGGGGAAGGGACCCACACGAGTAACCCCTCTTCCCAAAATGAAAGGCTATAGAAGAAGGCCAAGGGAGAGAGGTCCACCTTGAGTAACCCCTCTGCCCAAGATGAAAGGCCACAGAAGAAGGCCAAGGGAAAGGGGTCACCGCGAGTAACCCCTCCGCCCAAGAGGAAAGACCATAGAAGAAGGCCAAGGGCGAGGGGCTCACCGCGAGTAACCCTTCCGCCTAAGATGAAAGGCCACAAAAAAAGGCCAAGGGTGAGGGGCTCACCGCGAGTAACCCCTCCACCCAAGATGAAAGTCCATAGAAGAAGGCCAAGGGTGAGAGGCTCACCCCGAGCAACCCCTCTACCCAAGATAGAAGGCCACAGAAGAAGACCAAGGGAGAAGGTCTCGCCATGAGAAACCAAGATGAAAGGCCACAGAAGAAGGCCAAGGGAGAGGGGCTCACCGCTAGTAATCCCTCCGCCCAAGATGAAAGGCCACAGAGGAAGGCCAAGGGCGAGGGGCTCACCTCAAGTAACCCCTCCGCCTAATATAGAAGGCCATTCTAAGTGGGAAAAGGGCGAGGGGCTCACTTTGAGCAACCACTCTACCCAAGATAGAAGGCCGAAGAAAAAAAGGGCCAAGGACGAGGGGCTCACCATGAGCAACCCCTCTAAAAAAATTAGAAGGCCATAGAAGAAGGCCAAGAATGAGGGGCTCACCGCGAGTAACCCCTCTGCCCAAGTTGATACCCAGATAAGGAGGTCCACTATAAGTGGCCTCATCTACAAAACTTGGGATGAAGTGACATAACATTTAATGACCCTAAGGGGAATGATGAAGGAACCCTACGGTCCCTCAAAATAAAAAATAAAAAAATGACTTTATGGCGTAAAAAGCCTTTTGGTCTACCCAACACAACAGACTTTTCACGAGGGGCTAATATAGAAGGGTGTTTCAAGCTTCCCCACTATATTTGTGGGTGAGGGTCCCTCAAAGACCCCACCCCCTTCAGCTTATAGAAAATATGAGGTTGAGGGAACCCCCAGGGTCCCTCCATCATAGAAGTGCCATATTGGATAAGGAACCCCCAGGGTTCCTCCATCACAGAAGTGGCATATTGAAGAAGGAATCCCTAGGGTTCCTCCACCGCAGAAGTGCCATATTGGAGAAGGAACCCCTAGGTCTATCCACCGCAGAAGTGCCATATTAAAGAAAGAACACCCAGGGTCCCTCCACTGTAGAAATGACATCTGAAAAGTACCCCGAAAGGACCACTGCAGAAGTCCAAGTTGAGAAGGGCCACTGCAAGGGTCACTGTAGAAATGACATTCGAGAAGTGCCCCGCAAGGGCCACTACAGAAATGACATTTGAGAAGTGCCCCATAAGGGCCACTGCAGAAGTCCAAGTTGAGAAGGTCCACTGTAGAAGTGACATTTAATAAGTGTCCCGCAAGGGTCACTGTAGAAATGACATTGGAGAAGTGCCCCACAAGGGCCACTGCAGAAGTCCAAGATTGAGAAGCGCCACGGAAAGGGCCACTGTAGAAATGATATTCTAGAAGTGCCACCACAAGGGTCACTGCAGAAATGACATTTGAAGAAGTGCCCTGCAAAGGCCACTGCAGAAGTCCAAGTTGAGAAAGGCCACTGCAAGGGTCACTGCAGAAGTCCAATATTGAGAAGGGCCACCGTAAGGGATACTGCAGAAATGACATTCAAGAAGTGCCCCGCAAGCACCACTGCAAAAATGACATTTGAGAAGTACCCCACAAGGGCCACTGCAGAAGTCCAAGTTGAGAAGGGCCACTGCAGAAGTGACATTTGAGAAGTGACATTTGAGAAGTGCCCCTCAAGAGTCACTATAGAAGTCCAAGATTGAAAAGGGACACTACAAGGGTCACTGCAAAAGTCAAAAATTGAGAAGGTCCACCGCAAGGGTCACCGTAGAAATGACATTCGAGAAATGCCCCGCAAGGGTCACTGTGGAAATGACATTTGAGAAGTGCCCCGTAAGGGCCACTGCAGAAGTCCAAGTTGAGAAGGGAACCTGTAGAGATGACATTTGAGAAGTGCCCCGCAAGGGCCAATGCAGAAGTCCAAGTTGACAAGGGCCACTACAAGGGCCACTGCAGAAGTTCAAGATTGAGAAGGGCCATCGCAAGGGTCACTGCAGAAATGACATTCGAGAAGTGCCTCGCAAGGGCCACTGTAAAAATAACATTTGAGAAGTGCCCCACAAGGGCCACTGCAGAAGTCCAAGTTGAGAAGGGCCACTGCAAAAGTGACAATTGAGAAGTGCCCCGCAAGGGTCACTATATAAGTCCAAGATTGAAAAGGGCCACCGCAAGGGTCACTGCAGAAATAACATTCGAGAAGTGCCCCGCAAGGGTCACTACAAAAATGACATTTGAGAAGTGCCCCGTAAGGGCCACTGCAGAAGTCCAAGTTGAGAAGGGTCACTGCAGAAGTGACATTTGAGAAGTGCCCCACAAGGATCACTGCAGAAGTCCAAGTTAATAAGGTCCACTACAAGGGTCACTACAGAAGTCCAAGATTGAGAAGGGCCACTGCAAGGGTCACCGTAGAAATGACATTCGAGAAGTTCCCCGCAAGCGTCACTGTAGAAATGACATTTGAGAAGTACCCCGTAAGTGCCACTGCAAAAGTCTAAGTTGAGAAGGGACACTGGAGAAATGACATTTGAGAAGTGCCCCGCAAGGGCCACTGCAGAAGTCCATTTGAGAAGGAAATCCCCCAAGTCTTCTTCAACATAAAAAATGAGGTTTGAGAGGGAACCCCCCACTAGGGTTCCTCAATAGCAGAAACTTACATGGGAGGAGGGACCCGCAAGGTCCTTCCCCCCGCAGCTCCCAGAAAACGAAGTTAGGATGATGGGGTGTCTACCATAAGCAACCCCTCATCACGAAAAAAGAACAGAATTATTAACACTTATTTTCTTGTACAGGTTGCCTAGTTGAGCAAGCAGGGCTCAAATAGGCTAGTTGGGATCTCTTGGGAGTTTTAGCTTGGCAGCTGAGGGATAAGGTATGTTGAGCAAGCTCAACCACTTAGCACTATAGGATTGAGTGAATACTAATAGGAAGACCCAACAGTCACTCAAGACTACACACACTTCACACTTGGTCACAAGTGATGTGAGTAGCCAAAGAGCTGATTGCTCACATGGAATAAACTCTTTCTAAAAAAATGACTTTTTCAAAAGAGGGGGTCCTCGAGGTCCCTATAAAGAAAAACAATTATTTTAGAAGAGAGGGGGCTTAAGGACCCCTCTCTCAAGATTTGTAAAATTGCACCACAAGTAACCGTTTCAAAAGATAATTACCAAATCAGATATCTTGTCTTCATCAGGAGACATATGTGCTTTTTGACTTTGGTTGGTGCCAGGTGGCGCCTATAGGAGGGGGCAGGTAGAGTTGCATGCAGGTAGGGACAACTGGTACACTTCAGACATTATTCCCCACCAACCCTCTCAATTTTGGCGCACAAAAATGCCAACTCAACCTTGATGCCCAAGTATAAGTAGACCTCTAGGCAAGGTCAATTGCAACACAATTGAAATTGCATTGTTAATCTGCCAAAACCACACTATACCTACCTAGTATTCTCTCCCTGCTGATTCTCTTAGTGCTGAGTGCCTTGTTCTTTCACTCCCCACTGATAGCCATCATTCTCAGGTGTTTCCCTTGAGAAAATTACTATTTCTACTGTGAAAGTTCATCTTCTTGCAGGGAGTGAGTTGAAGCTTGAGTTCCATTATTACCAGAAGGAGAAAGTTTCTTGAGAAGTTGCATCAGAAGTCCTTGAAGACCTTGCAGGCAGTGTCCATTGGAGTGGGTCACACCTCACCCTTTCCAGTTATTCATAGACCTCGGTCTCACTACCCTCCTACACTTCCCTTCCGAACGAACTTTTCTTGGAGTTGTGTGATTATTTTTATGTTGTTCCCACCCAGTGTACCCCCAAAACTTGGAGGATAGTTAATTGAGTGAATTGAATAAATGACTCGTATGGAACTTAGGTAGGGATTTTAAAGATCCTATACTGCTATATGTGGGTGCGAATAAATTATAACACATTTTACTTTAAGGAAAGGAAAGCATAGAGGGTATTGGTTGTAAATTTGCCTTATTCTAATAAAGATTATTGAAATCACGTCTTTGTTGTGAAGTAGTGGGAACACACACCCATTCTTAAGGGTGATGAACCTTACAGGGGCTATAAGTTTTCCTTTATTCTCTTGTCCAATAGCTTCTAAGAGGAAAGAACCCAAAAAATACCATATTTATTTTGAGGGATGAAGAATGGTTTATAAAATTTAAAGACCCTTGTCTTTTGGTGTCGAACATCCTTTGTCGGCATTGTTGTTGTTAAACTACACGAATACACCACTTGCTTTGTCACTTAGCCAATCAAAAAGGAATCGAAAATTCCTGCTCTATTTGAGGAGGAGTCTTCAAACATGATCTTATCAGTCTCATTTGAGTTTGTGGATATCTCATCCATTCTTGTAGCGTTACATTCTTCCTTCGAAGAAAAGATTATGTTGAAGATATGGATCCCCAACCTATTAGAGGAATCTGATGATCTCGCTTCCCCAAAAACCAACCCTCCAAAAAAAAGAGATCGGGGGTCCATCCAACCCCTTCACTTTGGGGGATTCTCCAGAATAATTGCAAGCCCATTTTCAAAGGTAGAGCAAGATTGGAACTAAACTTATTGTTGTTGTTTTTCCCACCAAGAAGGTAGATGCCCTTAGTAAGTGGAATAGCCCTACTATCATTTCAGTGGATAAAAATCATGATGTGTCCCTTACACTACTGAAGTGGGCCTACTTAAATGCCATCAAGAAGGTAAATATAATGGAGAGAAAGTTCAAAAAAAAGGGGTTGACCAATCTAAAATCCAGAAATGAGCAGCTGGAAAAGGATGCTGATGAGTCTGCCCGGACCTTCTTTGAGGCTTTGGAGTCCAAGGACAAAACTTACGACTAGGTGTGGGAAGGTGCTTTTACTCATGAAAAGAAATAATTTGACTATATTTATAAGTCCTTCTTTAAGAAGGGCTAGGAGGAGACTTGGTTAAGAAGGGAGTTCCCCTTGAGTCTGAGCTCTTTAGCGAGCATAATCTTTGTTCTCCTCCAAAATTAAATGAAGAGGAGGGTGAAGCTTCAGGCAGTGATTGTGTGAAGCAGGGAACCAAACAATAAAAAGAGATGGCCGAAAGGCCAAGATAGTTAGATTAGCTTAAGACCTCTTCTTCTTTATTTTTCTTGTATTTTGATTTTTTTCATTTTAAGGGATTGAGAAACTTTATACAACAATATAGAAACTTATTATTCTTGGCCTTATTGTATTTTGCTTTAATTGTTTTTATTGTTGGTGTATGCTTGCTTTATTTCTAGTTTATGAATGCCTTTCCTTTTTTTGATATTAGTAGCCTAATAGAAACTTATCCTTAGTGCTAATAACTCGGGAATTAAGACTTGGGCTTGATCCTTGGCTGGAATTCTCTCAAATAATCTCGAGAAGTTTCTTAAATGTTCATAAAGAATTTCACAAGATGACAAGTGCCTTTGGCTACCAAAGTTGAATGATTTCTTCTCTTCAGGATGAGGCTAATGAGGTTGGTGGCATTACTGATTTTCTGCAGAATAAGAATAATCATCTTTAGGAGAAGCTTGGCAAGGCTGAGGAGGAATTTAAGAGAAATAAGGCGATGAAATAAGGCCATCACCCCTAGATCATGAAGTTAAAGGATCACTTTCGGAGTGATCCTAATATAGTTTGGGCCGCTGAATATAACGAAGGTTGGATTAGTGCCCCCTTGCATTTGGACGAAGCCAAACAGGTGTCCTATAAGCATGGTTACCTCAACACCTTAACAATTTTAAAGGTTCCCAAAGATTCCCAATGTTGAAATTGGTACCAAGTAGAGTTTCCTCCTTATTGAAATCCTCCCCATGGGAGTTATTGGATGTAAAACTTACTCATTAATGTGGACCAATGATAAATGGACACCTATCCTCCTATGTGGAAATCCTAGCTTTCTTAATCGGCTCCAGAGGCATTTAGTAGGCCAGCAGGTCGACCAACTACAAGAATACGAACCATTAAGAATATCAAATGTTACTCAGATGGAATAGCAACAAGCACCAATGAATTTCAACAGTCTTATTTATTGTATACAAATGTAAATGCCTTAACATATAAAGGCATTCCATCTTTTGGGTTTCTAACCATTATAAATACATGATCTCCCTTAGCTCAAAGGGACGATTCAATCCAGCACAAGGACACTCAATACTGGGCTATTATAGTCACCAATAATAATATCAACAGTGGATGTAGGTTTTTCTTATCGCTGGACCACTTTAAAAACTTCGTTTGTTTTATTTTTGGTTATCTTTATTTATCTCTGATTATAAATTTGGACACCCTCCATTTTTAGACATCAGCAGATTGGCATTGTCTACAGGAAATGTTTGTTTGTCATCATTCTCTACCACTCGTTTTATTTCTTTTTCCTTGGAGAAATGACTGATTCGAAAAATATCCTTAGGAATGAAGGAAACGTTGTTATTCCATCTTCTCCTCCTAGTGTGGCAGATCTTTAGGGAATTTTTCTCAACCTTGCTAAAGGAAGGAAGCCATGCAGGAGTCAGTTCGTTAATTGGCTTTAACATTGTAAGATAAATCGATCCCTGAACCATCCCGGAGGAACATGCCACCTCCACCAGATAAAAATGAGAGAAGTAATCATTTAATATCCTCTCACAATATATCTTACCGTCTTACAGCAATATCATCTATTCGATCTACGATTTATTATAATGATCGATCTTTCTCCAACGAATGGCCGAGCGCGTTGGAATGCTTAAATGAGGCATCTACCTTTGATCGTGTGGGGGGATGAGCAGCTAGAGGTTATTACAGAGATCTAGATCGATCCCTTGAGCACATACTAGGATCCGTGAGGTCTAGGGCTAGCATAAGAGTGTCTGTGCGTGTCGAGGAAACTTTCAAGGAGGAGAGCTCAGCATATGTGCATAGTAAAGCCACCAAATCTGCCCCAGTCAAGTCTAAGTCAGAGGAACATTTTGGGAAATGATCCATGCAATGATTAGAAGATCGCTTAAGAGAAATTACTAAGACTAAGAATCTTTGCATAGGAGTTTTGTGAAGGGATCTCCTTTCATTTAGACCATTATGGACTATCCCACACCTTCTAAATTCAAGCCACTAGTTGACACTCCCAAGTATGATGGGAAGACTGATTTAGTCCTCCATTTTGAGAAATATCAAGTTTCTGCTGACATCTACTCTGTACCCGATGAGATCCGTTGCCAAGCATTCTTAAGTTCAATTATAGGCCCAACCTAGATATGGTACAACAACCTACCCGGAAGAAAGATTGCTAATTTCCATCAGTTGGTCGAGATGTTTATCAATAAATTTTATTTGGAACAAAGCCGATTAAGGGTGTCACTCATCTCTTGACTGTTCATCAAAGACCTAGATAAAGTACTCAGGAGTACATCACTCGTTTTAACAGTGAGAAACTAAAAGTGGTTGATTACAAACAGAAGATAACCATTACAACGCTGATGAGTGGGTTACTCTCCAAGGACCTTTGTTATGCTCTAGAAAAGAATCCTCCTAAGAACATGATAGAGTTAATGGCTAAGGATGGGAAGATTGTGAACACCGAGGAGGATATGGATGCAAAAGAAGATCCAGAGGTGAAGACTGAATGCTAGAAGAATTTAACTAAGAAAGATCAGAAAGAGAAAAAGGATGACAAAATCAAGAGGTATGATGAGTATACCCCCTCACCAAAGGTATCCACCACATATTAGAGGAGATCAGGAGAAACAAGGATTTAAATTACCCCAGGAAACTAAAGTCAGCTCCCAACATGAGAGATAAATCAAAATATTATGATTTTATAGAGATCAGGGGGGACCACTGACAATTGCATCGACCTAAAGAGCGAAGTAGAAAATCTTATTCGGTGCGGAAAATTAACCAAATTTGTTGATCGGGCTGGTTGTTTGGACACTAGAAGAAGGTCTGAGTCATCTAGACGAGAAAAAGATGATGCAAAAAGGACATGCAATAATAATTATTAGGATGATCGCAACCTATTGAAGAATCCTAAGGAGACCAAAGTTGAGGTAAGAATGATTTATTTTGTTTGTCATTTCATTACTGTAGGATACGCGGGTGATGGAGATGATATAGTCGAGAGAAAGGATTATCTAAATGAAGCCAAATTTTGTCCTTCTATTAAACAGATTGACATGTCTGAATGCACAGATGGTCGGCATAGGAAATTCAACAAGGATAGATTAGTGATCATTTTCTCTAAGAATGATCTGAGTGGAGTACTTTACACTCATGATGACCTACTGTTTATCACTTACAAGGTTCATCTTGGCAGATTAGCAAGAATATTAGTAAACAATGAGAGCTCTCCAAACATTGTGTTCTATACCTATTTTCCAAAGCCTAAGGCTACGAGATAGTAAATTAGAACCTTATCACAAGCCTCTCATAGGATTCTCCAGAGAAAGATTTTATCTCTTGAGGACAATCAAGTTGGACGCCATGTTCGGCACTTGGCCAGTAAGTAAAAATGATAGGATTCTCTTATTTACGTTGGATGAAAATGTTCTTTCATCCGACACCATGAGTCTCGACAGAGTTGGGATGAAGTAGTTGGAAGAAATGCCATATACGGTACATTGGTGTATGAAATTTCCAATTAATTATGGAGTCCGATAGTAAATGGAAACCAGATGGAAGTTAGGGAGTGCTATTACACCTCTGCTGACCAACAAGAAGTCCAAAAGAGAACTACCACCTATCATATTGACACCCTGGATATTTTAGAGTAAGAAGATATGGTCAAAGGACAAGTTATAAAGGCAACAAAGACCATTATTCTTGATCATGAGAATTAAAAAAAAACACTCAAATTGGCTCAAATTTAACACCTTCTCTCAAACAGGAGCTAATTAATTTCCTAAGTGAATAGAAGAATGTGTTTACCTGGAGCCATGAGGATATGCCAATAATTGACTCTAATTTCATTTGCCATGAACTAAATATCTGCAAAGACTAAACCAATCAATCAGAAATAGCTCAATTTATAGAAGACGTCAAATATCCTAGCTAGTTGGATAATGTAGTGATGGTTAAAAAGAAGAATGACAAGTGGAGCATGTGCATATACTTCATTGACCTCAATAAATCAGCCCAAAGGATCATTTTCCTTTACCAAGGATTGATCGGTTGGTAAATGAAACTGCAGGTCATGAGTTACTTAGCTTTATTGATGCTTATTTTAGTTAAAACTAGATTAAAATGAAGTCAAAAGACAATGGAGCACTTCCTTTATCACTAGTTGAGGAACATATTGCTACAACGTTATTCCCTTTGGGCTAAAAAACATTGGAGAAACATACCAAGCGATGGTGAACAAAGTATTTGAAGAGAAGATAGGAAAGAACATTGAAGTGTATATGGACGACATGCTCATCAAGAGCAAGGTTGTCGTCGACCACATAAAAATATTGGATCAGATATTTTCCATTCTTCGAGGTGCTCAAAAAGACCTTTGAATGGAATGATGATTATGAGAAAGATTTTCTGGAGCTCAGGAAGTATTTAGGCTCTCTGCTATTACTCTCCCAACCAGTTTTGGGAGGAAAATTGTATTTATACTTGGATGCCTCAGAGTCAGATGTTAGCTTAGATTTGATCTGACTAGAAGGAGGAGTTCAGAAGCCTATTTACTACACCAGAAAATCATTCCAAGGATCGAAAATCAGGTATCCACGCTTGGAAAAATTAGAACTAGCACTTATTGAAGCCTTAAGGAGGATGAGACCATATTTTTAGCCACACACTATTGTAGTATACACTGATTTTCCCCTGCAACAAAGTTTGCACAAACCCAACACGTTAGGTAGGCTGATGTCCTGAGCAATTAAACTAGGGAAACACAAGATTTTCTATGAGCCAATAACTGCATTAAAAGTGCAGACAATGAAAAATTTTATTGCATAATTCCCATACAGAAAGGTGATCAGTAATCCCAGTTTACCTATCGAGCATACTTCTTCAAAAGAGATATTAGTTCAAAAGTAATATTGATATTGTCGCTGACTAACCAGAATCATCGACTGCCCAAGAAATAGCTCAGCGATTGGTTGAACAAAGCAAGAAGATATTCAAATATGGAGTGATGTCAGAGGAAGACTTCCATAACAACATTCCAATTTAGAATTTTTTTATAGATGGATATTCATATGCCACTGGCAGTGGAATAGGACTTATCATCAACACTCCAGATGACTTAGATGTAGAATATGCTTTGCGATTTCAGTTCCAAGCTTTTAAAAATGAGGTTGGGTACAAGGCATTGATTATATGTTTGGAACTTACTTTATCACTGGGTGCCGAGAAAGAGATAACACATAGTGATTTTGAACTCATTGTCAATCAGATGCTTCATATTTATGGAGTTAAAAGAGAAATTATGATAGATATTCGAACAAATCTATGGAGGTTCTCTATATTTCCTTCTATTAAGATGGTCTGGATTCCAAGGGTAAAAAATGCTCGAGCAGATGCCCTTGCTTGGTTAGCCTCAGTAACTCAAATTGAACTCTGACAAACCATTTCAATAGATATCCTCATATATAAAATCATTAATATGGAAGTTGTCAACATTATATCTGTAATATTAGATCCTTCTTGGATGCATCCGATAAAGGACTACATTAACAAAGGGTTTCTGCCATCCGACCAGAAAGAAGCCAAGAAGTTAAGATACGAAGCAACTAATTATGTTCTAGAGAAATGCATCTTGTGCTGAAGGGAATACACTGTCTTCTTACTTCATTGTGTTCATTTAGCCTAAGTATAGGACTTGATCGAGGAGGTACACGAAGGTTCATGTGGACCTCATTCAGTCGACCGATCACCAGTACAAAGAATAACTTTGCAGGGCTAAGACTGGCCGATAATGATGGCATATTGTATTTCTTTCGCGAAGAAATATGATAAGTGCTAGAAGTTCACCACTATCCATAGAAGAATGGGGGTTGCCCTAACTCCCATAACTTCTCCCTAGCCGTTTTCTATGAGGGGAATATACTTGGTTAATCCATTGGTGACCATTAGAGGAAGGTTTAAGTATTTGGTTGTAGTAGTGGATTACTTCACCAAATGTGTAGAGGTTGAGATTTTGGTTGATATTCCAGATCAGAGGGTTTTCCAATTCATATGGAAGCAAATCATATGTTTCTATGGGATGCCCTATTCTTTCATCACCGAACATTATACTCAGTTTGACAATGATGAGTTTGAGGAATATTACATCCAATCCAAAATTCAGAAGCTTCATTCAACACCGAGAACCCATAGTGTAATGGTCAGACAGAGATCACTAACAAGACTTTGCTTGACGAGTTGAAAAAATGTTGGATGATTCTAAGGGGAACTATATCAACGAGTTGCATAATTTCCTTTGGGTTTACATGACTGCACCAAGAAGAGCAACAAGGGAGACTCCATACTTGCTCGCTTTTCTCACTAAGGCAGTGGTACCAACTATAATAGGTCTGTCGACTCACATGGTATTGAATTTTGACACTCTAAAAAGTGATCTCACGAGGAGACTAGATTTAGACATGGTTGAAGAAGTCAGAGAGGATGATGAAATTTGAATGGCTATTTATCCACAAAGGACTGCTAGATTCTAGAACAGGAGGGTCAAGCCGACCAACTTAAAAGAATGAGACTACTTCCTTAAGAAAGTGATTAAAAAAGGCAACAAGTTGAAGCCCAACTAGAATGGTCCTTATCTCATCTCAGAAGTCATCTGACTAGGTACCTATCACATTGAAACGCAGGAAGAGAGGAAGAATTTAAGAATCCGTAGAACAATGACCACCTACGAAAATATTATCAGTAATTGTGATTTGATGTTACCATTTATTGAATTTGATGAAGTTACGAGTTTCTGTCAATTCAATTATACTTCCTTTTTACGTTTTCTTTTTGGGGTACGGTTATATTCTCCAACAACTTTTTCCAACTACAATAAATTCAAACTTTTCCAACTTCACACTTTTCCAACTTCAAAAAAGTTTAGTTTGGAACTTTCTCTAATTCAAACTTTTCTAACTTCAAAAAGTTTGGTCATTTCTTTTGGACTTCATGTATGAATTAGTATTCGGCAAGTGAAGAACGAGAAGTTAATAAACATTCTTGAACACAAGAAGTTTTACCTGGTGCATTAAACAGAAGAATAAATATACATTCCTAACACACTTGGTCGCCAACAATAACTAACGCAAATACTTGGTTTAACAAAACTACTTACAATTTTATCTCAGTGCATTAGTAGAATCTAAGGCACTATAAATCAGGTTCAGCGGTGTTTTTATGGAAGAGGGAAAGCACCCCCAATCAACTTATTCATTAAGTAGAAACAACCTCTCTAAAATGGCACTTACAAGACCGAGAAAATATTGCAAAACCACACGAAAACTTGATAAAATTGGGGCTTTATCTAATCCCCATTACAATACTAATTATATGAAGAAAGTCTAATGTAGTGGCATCGAATTGCATCCATCTTGCAAACACCTCTGACCACCCTAGGAAACTCATGAATATTTCTGAAATTTTTTCCTACTGGAAGATCAATACCACCATTTGCCAATCTATCTATAACCATGTTCCATGCTATATAATAGTGCTTTGTGGAGAATCGAAGCTAATTAAGCATAGATATGATTTCATTAACAAGGTTTAAGAATTTCCAAGGAGGCTTCCATGAATTACCTATCACCTTCACCACTATTAAAGAGCCAGACTCAATTTGAATATGATCAAATTTTAACTTCAAACACAAATTAATTCCCAGTTTTAAACTAAGAAGTTCCACCTATGAATTTATAGCAATATCAGCTGGATAAGCAAAAGCAAACATCACCTGACCTCTATCATTTCTTACGATCCCTCTATAGACACTAGGACCTGGATTACCCTTTAAATCACCATCTACATTCAGCTTGAAGGATTGAGAAGGAGTGGGCTTCATTTAATTAGAGTAGGAAATCTAAAATTCTTCTTAATGTTTAAATTGAACAATTCCTTTATTCTTAAATCAAGGGGTATACAATCCTTTGAGATTTTCATGACATTGCATAGATTTGAAATCATTAATATTGAGTTTGAAATGATAGTTTGATGCCTAAACTTTACCCCCTCAAATAACTTTTTGTTTCTTCCTTTCCACACCTCCTGGCATACTACAATGGGGATTGATTTGCATAAGAACCTTTAATAGTATCTACTTCCAGATTTGTTCTACCAACTCAGTAGAGAAGTGGAAATATTATTCCTATCAAAGCTAATTCCCAAAAGATTTGAAAAGAACTCCCATAAAAGTTTTACCTATGGACACTCTAAGAACATATGTTTACCAAATTGAGTGCTTTTTAAGAAAGGCTGACATCTAGAAGACAAAGGAATCCCCAAATTTTGGATATTATCATCTAAAGGCAAAGAGTTATTGAGGATTTTTCACATATTGATAAATAATTTATTTGGCAAAATTTGGGGCCCAAACTCTGTCAACCACTATAGACTTTGGATACCTACTATCAATGACCTCATAAGCTGAAGAGAATGAGAATTCACCACTATTTAAAGACTTCCAAATCCATTTACCTACCATGAACTCTATATTATCAAGAGCCATATCTCTAATTTTTCCTTATATTTTTCCAAGCTAGAGAACCTCCTTACCGATGATGAGACCAAGACTTAAATTTGGCCTTAATATAGGCAGTCCGTAGAGACTCCTCAGAGTAGAATTTCCAAATCAACCTTAGGCTAGAGGCTTTAGAAATAATATTAAAATCTTTGAAACCAAGACCACCTACTACTTTTGGTTTACACATCTCCTGCCATTTTGTCAAATGGTGTTTCTAACCATCAACTTCATTACCTCCCCAAAAGAACCTTCTAAGCATCTTATGAATTCTACCAATAACATATTTAGGAGGGTTTTATGAGGCAAGAAGGTATGTAGGGATAGAGGAAAGGACATGTTTAATGAGGGTAACTTTACCTCTAATTGATAACAACTCACCTTTACAACCTTTAATTTTTACTCTAATGGATTCAAAAAGAGGAGCATAGTAGCAGGCTATATTTCTCCCCTTAAAAAGAAGAGATCCGGGGTATTTAATAGGCAAGGTTTTAAAGGATAAACCTGTACAATTACCTATAATGTTCTTCCTTTGAATAGATAATTTCTTGGTTGCAATCACACTACTTTTGCTCATATTGATTTTTTGCCCAGAAGTAGTAGAGTATTCTTCCATAAAACTCATCAAGTTTGTCACACTTATTTTATCACCTCTAGAGAAGATAATGAAATCATCTGCAAAAGACAAATGAGAGATTAGAGAGCTACCCCTTGGTAAGTGAAAGTGTTGAATCTTCCTATTCTTCATTAGATTGTCCAAGCCTCCATTAAGAACTTCAGCTGCCAGAATTAATAGGCTCGGGGATGACTTGCTTCAAGCCTCTAGATGACTTGAAAAAACCTTTTGAAATTCCATTAATGAGAATTAAAAACAAAAAAATTGAAATGCATCTCCAGATCATATCACTCTATCTTTCACCAAATCCAAATGAACTCAACACATTGATTAATAACCAATGCATTCTATCATAGGCTTTATCCATATCCATTTTAAATATGACATTCCCCTATGGATCTTCCTACTAATTTTATGCACCATCTCTTTAGCTAATAGAACATTGTCTTGAATATACCTTCCTTTCACAAAACCACTTTGGTTAGGTTAAATAAGCTTTTGAAGATACTGACTTAGCCTATTATTCATAATCTTAGAGATGATTATGTATGAAAAGTTACACATACTAATATGACTATAGTCTGCATAGGTATTGGGGTGTTTCTTTATTGGAATTGGCAAATTAGTTTTGCTGGACCAGCTTTGAGGAATTTTTTTACCTGTATAAAAATAATTAGTAGCAAGAAGGAGGTCATATTTAATAATATTCCAGCAAGATTTGTAAAAAACTCCATAAAATCCATCAGTCCCAAGGGAAACACTAGGACTCAACTCATTAATATCTTTATAAACTTCATCTTTAGTAGCATAAGCTTTAAGAGTTTCATTATTTTCCTCATAAATTAATTTGGGAATATATTCAGGAATGGAACTATCCTTCACTTGTTGATCAGCTTGCGTCAGGTTTTGATAATACTCAAGAATGATGGAAGTGATTCTTTCCACATCTTCTGCAATATTTCCATTAGAGTCTTGAATATTGGTGATCCCCGTTCTTATATACTTGTATTTGACACTAGCATTGAAGAACTTTGTGTTTTCATCCCCAAGGTGAAGCCATCTAGATGAAGATTTTTTCCTCCAATACATCTCCTATAACTTAATCTTAGCTCTATTCTCCTCTTTTTTTATCCATTTCCTATAACACCTTGGAACACATCTTTGAATTGCTTTCTATTCCACAATCTTAAAGACCATTTTAATCTCTTCAATTTTTTACTAAATACTGTCATCCCACTAGCCAGTAATGGCTCATTCCAAGAGACACTAACTACGTCTTCAAACTGCTGGTGGGTGGCCCACATATCTTGGAACTTAAAAGATTTTGGTTTGGAATCCATACAAGTGTTTATTATCATTAGCATTGGATAATGGTCTGAGTTGGTTATGTTCAAATATTTAATAGAGGATGTTGGGAAAGAAGATTACCATTTCAAATTATAAAAAACATCTATCAAGTCTTTCCATAATGACCCCTTCTTCATCACTATTATTACACCAAGTGAATTTTGAACCTTTGCAGTCATGTCTTTAAGCCCACAATCATCAATTATTTGAGTGAAGTCTCCCACTTTTTGTTTATCAATCTCATTACCACTTAACTTTTCATCTTGACAAACAACCACAATTAAATCGCCCATTAAAATATGATGTTTTTTTGGCAATCAACGAATAAATACTGTAGTTCCTCCCAAAGATCTCTTTTCTCTTCCTTGATACATTTGGCATACACCACTGTTAGATAAGAGTCCAACCTATATTGAAGATGGTCCACACTGATGACTAATTATTGCTCTAAATTTGAAATAACACTGACTATCATCTCATATCTCCAAAAAAACCAAATTTCCCATTCTAATTATAACAACAATCATCAAAGCCCCATTTAGTTTTGAACCTATTAATTTTTTGACATACCACTTTTGGCTCTAGCACAACAAGAAATAGGATTTTATGCATTTTCAAAAGCTTTTTTATTCTTCTATTTGCTGACTTCTTGGCAGCTCCTCTTATATTCCAAACAATAAGTCTTTACATTAGAAACTTTGAGAAGGGCATTTAGTGGTACCTTTAGGTCCTGATCCTGTGATTCTTTTCAACATTGGATCAATAAAATTTTGTTTTTTTCCTTTGAGTTTTCCCCATTGACTGTTTAACTGGACTTATGTGCCCCTCCATCTTCTTTCTAAGATGGATCCTCTTGTCAAGGTTCCTGTTGAAATCATCAGTGCTTTAATTAATGAAATTGGCTATATAACATCTTTCTCCCCATTACTAGCATATAAAGGATTAGTAATAGTGTTCTTGTCATATTTTGGCAGGTTTGTACTTCTAGGGGTTTAAGAGGTATGTTCCACTTATTGGACTCTTAAGTTTGGGCTAGGTGATTTGTGTTTTAATTTAATTTTAAGGCTATGATTAGGACTGATGATTGCCCCTTCTTCCTTGTTAATATCCACTATATTTTCCTCATAAAAAACCTCATAAGTGGGCTGCATATGGTTCTTTAGAGACTTGTTTGTAATTAGATCCACCTTCTCTTAGCTTTGAGTTACTTGGATTTTATTTTCATCTTTTTTATGAGTACCCTCCTCATTTGGTTGTACTTTAATTTATGTTCTCTTCACCTGGTCCTCTCTATGTAAAATTTTCTTTGGAGTGAATTCTTGTCTTATCTTTTGCTTCTCCCCTTTTGTTGGCATCAAGAACATATAAGATTCTTCATTGTAACCTTTATTAGAGTAATTATTGAAATACTTAGGTTTATCTTCCACTAAGACCTCTTTCCAGAAGCCTGAAATACCACTTATAATCCAGATCCTCTTAGGGATATATTTTAAGAGATCCAATTCCACACACACACTAGCAATTATAGGTCTATTCATCTCCACTGTTGAGGTATTTATCTTCAAAGGATAATGAAATCCAAATCGGAGCCAACTTACTTTCCTTATTCGGTCTAAATTTGGGGGTCCATTCAATATTCTCATAGGAAACTTGCCAACATACCAAGCATATCGCATCCACATTCTTGATTAATATTCTTCGGAGTGCAACCTATTTAATATGTATTTGTGATCTAAAGGACCAATACTAAATGCAGTTTTGAGGGAAAAGGTTTGGAAAACCTGTCTAATAGCTTCCATAGAGAGTCTTCCATGGGGAAAATTTCCCACCAAAGAATGTTTAAAAGGCTTGGATAGAATCTCTATATCTTCCTGGGTAAATATAACTATTGATTCACCTTTGAATGATGCAGTGATCTTGAGGCTTAGATTATGAGTGATGGATGAGGATTCAGCAACAACGGATGCAAAGGATCGACTCCATGCTTTTTGTATATCTGGGGGTTTTGGATCAACGTGGGGAGAATGAGTTTAAGAATCCATGCAAACCCTAATTAAGGTTTAAGTAGATTACTTATTCGAAAAGCTAATTAACTAATCATAAGATAGGTTACCTAGTCGGCAAGCTGATTAAAACAAATCACAAACTTAAAAAAACGAAAGTGTATCACAAGAATACACATTAAAAAATAAGTCCATTTTATTCCCAACACTTTGTGTTACAATGTATAAAGCAAACATCAAGAAATATTTCTTGATGTTTGCTTTATACATTGTAACACAACGTGTTGGGATTTCGGCAAGTGTTGGGATTTATAAAGAAAATATCAAGAAATACAAGATATGAATTTCAAGACCATTTCTACAAGCACCTGCAAAATGAGTTTCTTAGGGTGGGTTATGCCGCACGTGCAATTATTTCAGTCGATACCCATTTAATGTGTGTAGATTCGACAAGACGTTTTCCTTCATCTTTACTCATCCTAGCAAAAGGCTCATTAGGGGTGCTTGGCAAGGTGGTAGATTTGAAATTTCTTGGCCTATTTTGTTTGTTGTTGTTCGGCTGGTCTAGAATATGGGGGTAGTTAACATATTCATCCTTTCCTTAAAGGTCATAATATCCAATGTATTTTTCGAATAGTCTTTTAGGAATGGTATTTTCTGACTAGGCTTTGAGGTGGTAAGTATTTGCCTCTAAACATCACTACATTCAACCATATGGAGGTGACGTTGGATATCCTTTTTCCACTAACTCACCACTATCACATCGGCTCTTCCCTAAAATTTTAGAGGATGCCCTTGTTGGAAGGATTCTAGAACTCTCACCCACATAGATGGACACATGTGGGTTTGAACTACTGGTGTTGTTGGCTACTGCTGAGATTGAGGAAACTGTTGAGCCCTAGCGGTAATGCTTAAATTGACTTCTTGAGCCACTATATTGGCAACCTCTGCTACAATCATAGTTCCCTATGGCAATTGCGTCTCGACATTCTATGCCCCTCTACTTGCCTAGTCGGGCGGACCCTTTTTGGAGGCATCTGAAACAATAGCAAAGTGTATCAGACTACCATTAATGTAACTTCTCATAGCATAAGATCGTAAATGCGCAATGAGAACAACAGTCCTCATAATAGGTCTCTATATAAAAAATGCTACGGTAGAATGTAAAAAATCAGCACAGATCCGAAAGACATTATAGCCTGATTCACTAATACCATCTGTGATAGCCCACTTATTAAAATAAGGATGGCCAACCCTCTACTAAAATAAAATAGGAATCTCAAATGGCTCATTCTTAGCATCACTATCACACAGACCAAAATATAACTAACCACCTATAAATTATAATAAAGCGGATGACAAAAGTTTCTAGTAATATAACACATTAAAATCCATTAACAATAAATACAAAATGGATATATATATATGTAACAAACTGTACAATAAAAATAACCAAATAAGCTGTCAGTTAACAGTCCCACATAATATAACAAAAGCCATAAATATAAAATATATTCATCAATATAATACTTGAGCAACACATGCCCAAATTACACTAATAGTTCTTAAATAGATTATGAAAAAAGGAGATGCGACTATATCAAAAATCCTGCAACATTCCACATATGCTGCAGCTCCGTAGACTATGGAATGGCAGCTCATACATGGATTCCTTGTGGTGGGACACCTATAGACACAACAAAGGAAAAAGAAGAAGAAAATATATATATGGGTCAGCGCCCGGTTTTAAAAATATTTTAACAAATGAATTTAAACGCATAATAATTAGAATGCAAATATTCCATAATTAAGGTTATTCCGCCCTCTCTTGAGATTCACACTCACCCCTCAACTACAACGTGCACCTAATGTATGCATTTTAAATCTTAGTTAAGCTACCCGACTCATTTATGGATAACCCAACCTCATACTCACGCGTTAACCCACACTCGCGTATCTAATTCATACCAACATAACCGCTTTTAAATATCATTCTCAATTATCATATATAAATTCATTACTACTAACTTTCACTAGTTATAAGCATATTGATTCACACATTATTCATTAAAGTCTGTATAATATTACTCTCATTATTATACATGATTTATCATTTCACATCAAGTACACATACATATCACTCATTATATGCATACTGACCATCCCTCATAGCATGAGATCACTGGATGAAGTCTCCAAGTGCAACCATCTTCCAAGGGATACGCACACCATCCTGGGTACCAACCGTCAGACTCTCACACCGATTTGGTAAAACAATGCACAAACGTATGGGAAGAGGCCATAGTTCATCACCTGAAAGTGAGACGAATCATACCCAAGACGTCTTACCTAAGATAAAAGCCACACTACATAAATATTGGACGCTATAACCTGGGGACTATACTCTCCCTGCATTCACTAGACAGGGGGTTCATCCACATCGCGCAACATACCATGATAGCACTAGAGGGATGTGTTCCACATAATATATCATGCGCACAGGATATATATATACATATCATACTTATACATACCATCTCATATCCAAATGTATATATGTCAATAAACTCAGCTACCTGTGTATATCACTCAGTACACTAGTCGATACTTCTTCACATATATTCCTAATCTGCTTAGTACTCCATCACTCACTTAAGCTTTAAATATACATCGCTGATTTGATTAATCCACAAGTTTAACATAACTCTGGACACACAAATTCTCTCAACTAGCCCATATCCCACATCTTAATTGAATTCCTCCTCCCAGGAAAATTTCTGAAGGAGTCGGAGTATTAATCTCCCTAATACACTCTAGTAATCATCCCGATGTCTCCTTATCATCCTAAAGTATCATTATCTAGATTTTTACATCATAAACATTAATATTACTTCATATTAAATGTTGTTCAATCACTAAAACCAATTGGAAAGGAGTAAAAGGAGAGTTAGAAATCTGTGCCATGCGAACCGAACCGATGGCTTTAAAAATGAACCGGTCCACTACACTGAATAAGGCAAACTGAACTGATGAATTCCAAAAATGAACCGGTTCGCTACTTCGTAAATGAATCGATCCGAGGACCACAAATCGAATCGGTCTAGTCTATTCATATTTTGACTTATGAGATTTACCCCACATCTCTATAACCCATTGCTAACATAACTCCATCATCCAAATCATATATCTAACATCAAACTCAATAACTTATCGACAAAAATAAGATTTAACAGTATCTAACATCAATTTCAAGGGTTTATCAACAAAAATTAAGATTTAACCCTTAATAAACAAAACACAGTAACCCACTAATTAATTATGCAATAATTCACACACAAGAATTATTTTTCAAGTTTAATTACTTGCCTTAAAGTTGTATAATCCAAATCCTCTTCATAGTTATGGCTTTGGCTGGAAAATCCCAAGATTCCTCTTCTTTCTTAGGTTTTTTCCTCAATTGGGTTTTCTTAAGTGGGTTTTCTCACTTGGCTAACTCTCTCTCTCTCTCTCTCCCCTAATTGTGAGATTGGCTAACTCTCTCATAAGCCTAATAACCAATATATCTATTTATCCCAACTTTAAATGATAATACACATGTAAAATGACACGTATACCCATATTCGAGTCCAACTATCCAAGAAGATACCGAAACCCAAATTAAACCCCCGGGCACTCATTTTGACTACCTCGATCCATCCCAGGTCAACCATGCACCTCAAATTGACATCCAGGATTTTGATAATAAAAAGTACTATCCCAACCTCATATAACTCACACATATATGCCTCGGTTGAGAAATAATCAATTCTCGTCGCTTCTACATACATACGACGAAGTAGCATATTGTATGATTATAAGTACTTTATCACACTAGTAAATGTACAATTCGCATAAATATTAACTCTTACACACAAATTAATATTTATCTTAAATTTCCATTTTAATTCTCAATTATATTAAATCACTAATGCAAGGTAATTTTAATACTGAAAAATAAATGCTCAAAAGTAAAGGGTGTTACATACTACCCCCCTCCTTACGGAGGAATTTTGTACTCAAAATTCAAGCATACCAGGTAAAAAGAGGTAAGGATACTTGTCTCTCATATCGTCCTCTCGTTCCCACATTGACTCATCAGCGTTGTGGTGTTCCCATTTAACTCGAACCAAAGGCATTACCTTCAACCATAGATTAAGCTCACTATGGTCTAAAACGGCAACTAGTTGCTTCTAATATGATATATCTGGTTGCAAATCAATTTATTCCAGCGGAATATGCCAATAAGCCATCTCACTTCTTTATACTTCTTCAACGACGAGATGTGAAACACATCAAGAATTCTCTGTAACTGTTCTGGCAAAGCGATCCTATATGCCATAGTCCTTATCCTCTCAATCATTGGAAAAGGTCAATCATACCTTGGCGCAAGTTTGACTTTGTTCCCAAATCTCATAACGCCTTTCGTAGAGGATACCCTTAACAACACTTAGTCTCCCACTTCCAGTTCCACATGACTATAATCCACATCGACATAGCTCTTCTATCGATCTTGCACGACTCGTATGCGATTCCGAATAAGCTCAATTTTAGCAGAAGTATCTTGTATTATCTCAAGTCCAAGAATTTTATTATCCCCCACTTCCAACCAATAAGCAGGTGATCGGCATAGTCGACCATATAATGCCTCGTAAGGTGACATACCTATATTGAACTAGTAGGAATTATTATATATGAGAATTCTACCAATGGAAGGTGTTGCTACCAACCTCCCCTAAAATCAAGTATACACATTCTAAGCATATCTTCCAACATTTGATTTACTCACTTGGTCTGCCCATCAATCTGTGGGTGATATGTCGTACTCAATCGTAACTGTGTCCTCATTGCCTCCTGGAAACTCTACCAAAAATGGGACACAAAGATATTATCTCAATCGGGCACAATATTAATAGGAACCCAATGTAACCTCACAATCTTGACTATAAAAAGCTAGGCATACTGTGCCGTCGTGAAATCCATCCACACTGGTAAAAAGTGTGTCACCTTGGTTAAACGATCCACTATAACCTAAATGGAATCATGACCTCACTACGACATCTGTAATCCCGTGATAAAATCCACTGATATAATTTCCCATTTCCATATCAGAATTTCTAACAGCTGCGACATTCTGGTAGGTCACTGAGTGTCCACTTTCATTAACTAACAAGTAGCAAATTTGGTGACAATTTCAGCTATGTCCCTTTTCATGCCAGCCCACCAGTATTGTCTGCGCATGTCCATGTACATCTTTTCATCACCGGGATGTACCACAAATTGTGACCTATGGTATTCTAACATAACAACATGCCTTAAATCCCCATCATCCAGAATTACTAACCTCCCGTTGAAGCATAACCCACCCTCATAACTAATAGAGCAGGATTCCACTCCCCCGATTAATAATAGTAACACCCTGTCCTTGTAATCTTTATCCCCGTCTTACGCTTTCACCACCCTCATCACAATCTCGAGTGCGGCAGTCAACACTGCCATGCATGCCCTAACAACTACATCATCCTGACGAAGTTCATTCAACTTGGCTTCCACACTTTCGCTAACTATCCGGTGGGTCATCGACTCAACGCATCGGCTACCACGTTAATCTTCCCCACGTGATATTGGATATCAAACTGATAATCTTTTATAAATTCCAACCATCTACACTGGCTCATATTGAGATCCTTCTGAGTGAACAAATACTGCAATGATTTGTGATCCGTGAAATGACTAAACTTCTCCCCTGGAGATAATGCCTCCATATTCTCAAAACAAAAACTACCACGGCTAAATCTAAATTATGTGTGGGATAATTTCTTTCATGGGGCTTGAGCTTGGGATATGCATAGGTGATATCCCTGTCCTCCTCTTGTAGAACACCCCTAGTCCTGGAGGGATGCATCAGTAAATACTAAGTACTCCACTCCCTCTTTAGGCAATGCAAGTATGTGTGCTGAAGTCAACCTATCCTTTAGCTCATAAAATTCTAACTGACAGTGATCAACCCACACAAACTACACTCCCTTCTAGGTTAAATTCATCAAAGGGCCTGCAATCATCGAAAAGCCCATAATAAAATAGTGATAATACCCCATCAATCCCAAGAAACTATGGATTTTCGTTGGTGTCATGGGTTGACCCCACTCCCTCACCATTGTAACTTTACTTGGGTCCACTGAAATGCCCTTTTCTAACACCATATGACCCAAAAACTGCACTTTAAGCAACTAAAACCCACATTTCTCGAACTTGGCGTGTAATTGATGATCTTGTAGTATCTACTGGACCAAACACAAATGCTCAATGTGTTCGCTTTCTATCTGAGAATAGAGCATAATATCATTAATGAACACAATCATAAACTGGTCCAAAAAGTCCTGAAAGACCTTGTTCATCAGACCCATGAACACTACAGGGCGTTAGTTAACCCAAACAGCATAACCAAAAACTCATAAGATCCATAATGGGTTAAAATGCAGTTTTATAGACATCTTTCTCACTAATACGTAGCTGGTGATACCCCGATCTCAAATCAATTTTAGAGAAGTACGTCGCCCCTCTCGATTGATCAAATAGATCATCGACACGAGGTAACGGGTATTTATTTTGGATCTTCACCTTATTCAGCTCTTGGTAATCCACATACAACTGAAGAGAACCGTCCCTCTTTGTCACAAATAATACGGGGGTACCCCCAGTGACGTACTCCGCAGAATAAAACCCTACCCCAAAAGTTACTGAATTTGGTCTCGTAACTCCCGCATCTCTAAAGGAGACATACGGTAAGGTGCTCATGCAATCGGCCTAGTCCCAGGTGCTAAATCAATAACGAACTTGATCTATTAACTCGGTGATAAGCCTAGTATCTCCTGAAAAATATTCGTAAACTCCCTGACTACCGGAATCAAGTCTAAGAAACAACTACTTCATGCGAAGTCTCCTCCTATATATAATACAAATGAGTACTCAAACCTCCATCCGAAAGGGTCATGGAAACTAAAAACATCTCCTGACCTGGAATGGAAAATACAATAGATCTCCCAAAATAATCCACCATCGCCCGATATTGTGCCAACCAGTCCATACCCAAAATAACATTGTACCCGATCATATCTAACACAAGTAAGTCGGATGCTAAACTAAATATTTTTACATCAATCTCCACCCCTATATATATGGAGTGGATAAGTTCACCACTACCCAAGGGAGAATCTATACAAATTAAAAGGGTATCGGCTGACTCTAACAATGCCACCACATGTGCAAAATGAACAGCTATGGATGAATACGCTGCTCCTGTATAAAAAACACCCGATCCATATGCCCATGGATAGGTAAAGTACTATCAACTGCTGGTGGAGGTTTCCGTATCGGAGGTCACATCGCATTTTGGGCATTATAAACTCGCCCAAATTGTGTGACACCCCGCCTAATTAAATACCGGGCGATCACTCCTTTATTAAATCAAATCAAGGTAAACAGTTGGTTCATTCTCAGCATCACTGTCGATAAAAATAAATTTTCCAATTTAACACCCTAAATAATTAAGCTAAGTGTCAAAACCATTTCATACATACTTTCCAAATTTTAATTAAAGAAAAAGATTTATTTATTTAAAAACAACATTTCTACAATTAAGAATCACACCACAATAAACCAGATAATATAATACATTCGTCAATCGAATGTCAACATATGAAAATTAAAGTCACAAATCCAAACTGAATAAATCCCATGGAACAATACTGGAAATAACTGAAATATAAATGTCCCAACAACAATGAAGTAATGGAAAGGGTGACACATGCCCAATAAATGAGAATGCTAGAAGTGGAGTCAATAAAGGAAGCCGTCTACGCAAGTGACCTGCAACTCCCACCTAAGCTGCAGCACATTCCTCTCAAGGGATCCTAAGCAAGACGCCCCTGTGGCTGGGCACCTGAAATATATACATATATATACAAGAGAGAGAGAGAAAAAAAGAAACGGGTCAGAGCCCGAAAGTGTGTTTGATTTAAAATACGTTTAGCAAGTATTTAAATTGATACAGGCCAATGCAATAACATATTAATACGTCCCTCTCTTGAGAAATACTCACCTCTCTTCTAATGTACACACCTATCGCACTAACCTTCCCAACAATTTAACTCATCATTTTATCATACTAACCTTCCCAATAATTTATCGTATCTTAAACTTCCTCATAAGATTTCAAACCGAACAATATTTTTGTTTAAAAAGAATACTTCCAATTAGTAGCACAACTCTTGTTTTAGCTTTTATTCATATATAAAGTTTCCCAGTGTCATATTATACTCTCACAAAACAAGAACTTACTATATGTGTCATCAACCATGTCCTACTTATCAAATCACAGTAGGCAGTTTCAAATTTCCAAATCTCATATATGTATATACTACTAGTATAATATATATAAATAGCAGCACCCCGAATAAAACTATGGTGCGTGCATACTTATACTATCCAAACCCCATACCACTCATATCAAGGGGAATACAAGTTCGTAATCACTCTCGAACTGTATTAACACATACACAAACAATATCGAGGCGAAGCATAGATTCCAAGTCTCTAAGAGGATGGCACATACTTGCGTCTCTTAGGACCATCTGAACTATCGATTCGATAGCCTGTACCAAGGATATCTATCTTCTAGGGTACAAGTCAATAACCCCCATAAAGGTCCCATCGAGATAAGACTGTCCCAGCGCGATAACCTCAAGGATAGCAAGTAGCGTGGTATGTTTTTCACATGCATATAACATATGTACACACAATCATATAATTATACCACTTTATCATATTAATATAGGTTCTTATCGTCACCCATAATTATACCATTTATCCTTAATTTCACATTTATAGAATTACGTATAAGGTTTCATCTCTAACCTTAACTCGAAGGGTTTTCTCACTTAATACACGACATTCGTTGACTCTATCCTTCCAAGTAGGAAAATTCAGTAGGTATACCTCTATTTACTATCGTAGCTATTCGCCGCATTCTCTCACTTGAAATACGTAGTTTCATTGTTCAATATATAATTATCCCAAAAACAAGATTCTCATCTTATAATAACGTTCTCAACATTTATTCATATGTCCTACTGGCCCTCAATGTCTCCCAAATCATTTTATCAAGAATGCCCAAGAATTATATCACGACAATTTGAATTTAACTCATTTAAAGAGGGAATTAGGAGTCTTCCAGGAGGGGTCGATCGATCGAAGCTTGGGGCTCGATCGATCGAAACTTCGATCGAAGCTTGGGGCTCGATCGATCCAAACTTCGATCAATCGAAGCTCTAGGCTCGATCGATCGATCAAGCAGGTCTGCGAAAAATTCTGCAGAATGCAGTTACGGGTTTCATCACCAAAATTACACCAAATCCATATTTTCAAGTTCCAATCGTCCCAGAATTCTACTACTAACATAATAACAATATACCAGATGATTCTAACGTGAGGCATGTACATATTCATCATTTAAACATGGATTTTCAACCTAAAATTATATCTAATTATCAAGAACCCTAGAATTTTCTTAAACAGTTTTCTAACAAATCTTTCTCCAAAATTTCTTTCTTAAGATCATCAAAATTTCGTGGGTTATATTCCTTTACATGGCAAGGATTCCAGAATTTCATACAAATCATTTCTACATGCATTTTCCTAACACAAATTGGGTGTTCTTCCATATTTATCATCTCTAATCAATCCTAAACCAATATGAAGATTGCATTAACGAAAATACGCAAGTTAAACACTTGCCTGGGATTTTTGGTATTCTGATTCACGGCTGATTTTGGTATGGCTGTGTTCCTCGTCTCGCGATCTACGCGGTGGTGGTGGCGGCGGTGCCAACCGGTGACTTTTTGGCCTTGAATTGCCTTGGAGCTCTCTCCTCTCTTCTCCAATGGCCGTCACTTGATTTCTGGATATTCTAACCCTAAAAGACTAACCTAGTTGGCTGATATAGGTTGCTGAAATTCGTGGGTATAATTACCCAAAAAGGTGAAATGACTAAATTGCCCTCCCAGGGTACCAATTAGGCCTAAAAACGCCCCGAGACCCAAACTAAACCCCCGGGTACACTTTTCTGACTATCTCGACCCTTCCGGACGCGTTGGCGCACTCAAAAAGACCATACGAACAACTTATAAAATATTCACTTTTTATTTAACAAAATTAGTCCTGACGTGACACGGGCACGTCCCGACTTAAATTTCCGAAATAGTCATTTAATTCACTCATGACATTCAATATAATCAATATAATATATTACTTTTCTCATTAGTAATATTCAATAAGTTTCCCATAATTACTAACTCTCGTCACGTTAATAATTATAACATAATTAATTTCCGAATTTTTTTATTAAATAAATCATTCACATTAAATTTAATAAACCCCCAAATTAATATAGCATAAAAATACGGGGTATTACATACTTCCCCCCTAATAACGGAATTTCGTCCCGAAATTCGGAAAATAAGGCATACCTGGTAAAAACAACTCTGGATATCTCTCGCGCATATCTGCCTCACGCTCCCAAGTGGATTCCTCCACATTATGATGCTCCCACTGGACTCGCACAAGTGGAACTATCTTCGACCTCAATCTCCTCTCACTATAGTCTAGAATAGCCACTGGTCTCTCCTCGTAAGAGCTATCAGGCTGTAATTCGATCTCATCTATCGCAATGTGAGAATAGGCCATATCATCCCGAAGATATCGTCTCAACGACGAGATGTGGAATACATCGTGGATGCGATGTAAATGTTCTGGCAACCTGTATGCAACCGGCCCAATTCTCTCGATGATGGGAAATGGTCTCACGTACCTCGGAGCCAATTTCCCCTTCTTCCCGAACCTCATCATCCCCTTCATAGGAGATACACGCAATAACACTTGGTCTCCCACATTAAACTCCCGGAAGAACCGTTTCGCATCGGCGTAGCTCTTCTGCCTGTCCTGGGCCACCCGAATACGACTCCTGATCATCTCAATCCTCGCGGAGGTCTCCTGAATCACTTCTGATCCTAGCAACTTGTTGTCCCCCACCTCGAGCCAACAAGTTTGATAACGACAAGGCCTTCCATACAAAGCCTCAAATGGAGCCATACCAATCGTAAACTGATAAGAGTTATTATAAGCAAACTCTACCAGTGGGAGATGTGGCTCCCAACCTCCTCCAAAATCGAGAACACACATGCGTAGCATATCCTCTAACATCTGATTAGTACGCTCTGTCTGTCCATATGTCTGTGGGTGGTAAGCTGAACTCAACCTCAACTCAGTACCCATAGCCTCCTGAAAGCTTTCCCAAAAACGAGACACGAAAATCTTGTCTCTATCTGACACAATATTCAGGGGCACCCCATGTAATCTGACAATATCCGCAATGAACAACTGAGCATACTGACCCGTGGTATAATCTGTCCGCACGGGCAGAAAATGAGCCACCTTGGTCAAACGGTCTACAATCACCCAGATAGAATCGTGGCCCCACTGTGATGTAGGCAACCCTGTAATAAAATCCATGGAAATACTCTCCCACTTCCACGCGGGTACTTCCAATGGCTTAAGCAATCCTGACGATTTCTGATGGTCCACCTTCACCAGCTGGCAGGTAGAACACTTGGACACGAATTCAGCAATGTCCTTCTTCATCCCACTCCACCAGTATTGCCTCCTCATATCCTGGTACATCTTATCTCCTCCAGGATGTATTGCAAATCGGGACCCATGAGAGTGAGTCATCACTGCATGACATAATTCTTCTCCTTCTGGAACCACCAATCTCCCATTAAACTGCAACCCTCCATCAGAACTAACAGAATAGGACTCAGCACCCTCGGCTAGAAGTCGCACAATCTGCTCCTGGCAAAACAGGTCTGTGGTCTGTGCCTGTATCACCCTCGTAACAATATCGGGTGTGACTGACATCACAGATATGAAAGAATGTGCCACTGCGTCCTGGTGACCCAACTCCTTCCATTTTTCTTTCCAGACGTCCGCTACATCGTCTACCGGTCTACGGCTCAACGCATCAGCAACTACGTTGGCCTTCCCCGGATGATACTGTATATCGAACTGGTAGTCCTTCACAAACTCTATCCATCTGCGCTGACGCATATTCAGCTCTCGCTGAGTGAACAGGTACTGCAGTGACTTATGGTCTGTGAACAAACGAAATTTCTCCCCCAATAAATAGTGCCTCCATATCCTCAATGCAAAGACGACCTCTGCTAACTCCAGGTCGTGGGTGGGGTAATTCTTCTCATGCGGTTTAAGCTTACGGGAGGCAAAAGCTATAGCCTTCTCTTCCTGCTGAAGTACTCCCCCAAGTCCCCGTAAGGACGCATCGGTGTAAACCAGGTACTCCATACCCGGCTGCGATAACGCAAGGACTGGCGCTGAAGTAATCTTGTCTTTCAGCTCGTCGAAAGCCAATTGACAACCGTCATCCCAAACATATGATACCCCTTTGCGAGTCAGATTCGTCAATGGACCCGCTATTTTGGAGAATCCCCGAATGAATCTCCTGTAGTATCCGGCTAATCCCAAGAAACTACGCACTTCCGTCGGTGTCGTGGGCTGTCCCCACTCTCTCACCGCTGACACTTTGCTCGGGTCAACTGCAATCCCCTGCTCAGAAACAACATGGCCCAAGAACTGTACTTCTCGCAACCAGAATCCACACTTCTCGTACTTAGCATACAACTGATGCTCTCGTAGAGTCTGAAGAACCTGCCTCAAGTGCTCGGCATGCTCCTCCTCGAAGTGTGAATATATCAAGATGTCATCTATGAAGACGATGAGAAACTAATCCAAGAACTCTCTGAATACTCGGTTCATCAAGTCCATGAAAACGGCTGGGGCATTTGTGAGTCCGAACGGCATCACCCTAAACTCATAGGACCCATATCTCGACAAGAAGGCAGTCTTTGAAATATCCTGCTCTCTAATACGTAACTGATGGTACCCCGACCTCAGATCTATCTTCAAAAAGAAGGTTGCTTCCCTCAACTGGTTGAACAGATCATCAATTCGAGGCAACGGATACTTATTCCGTATTGTGACCTTGTTCAACTCCCGGTAGTCCACACACAATCTCAGTGAACCATCTCTCTTCTTCACAAACAAGACTGGAGCACCCCAAGGTGAGGTACTCCTACGAATGAAGCCCTGACCTAACAGCTGCTCTATCTGATCTCGTAGCTCTCGCATCTCTGCCGGAGCCATACGGTACGGTGCGCGTGCTATAGGTCTCGTATCTGGCAATAAATCTATAACAAAGTCTATCTCATGACTGGGCGGTAGGCCTGGTATCTCCTGAAACACATCGGAATACTCCCTGACAACAGGGATCTAATCTAAGTAAATCACAACCTCCTTAGAGGTATCCTCCTCTATGTAATACAAATGAGCGGTCGAACCTCCCTCTGGGTGAGGCATCGCCACTACAAACATCTCTTGCCCCGGAATGGCAAAGACAATGCTTCCACCGAAGCAATCAATCATGGCTCTATAAGTTGCGAGCCAATCCATATCAATAATCACATCATGCTCGTGCATGTCTAAGACTAACATGTCTGCAGGTAATACCAAACTACCAATCTCTACCCCCACTCCCCGGCATATAAAGAAAATAAGTGACCCACTCCCCAGTGGTGAGTCCACACACGTCACTGTGCTCTCTGCTGTGGCTAACAACCCTAAGGCCTTCGCAAAATGCGTAGCTATAAAATAATGTGTTGCCCCCGTATCAAACAAAACCCGACCCCTAGTACCATGGATAGGAAACATACCCTCAATCGCGGGTGGTGCCTGTGGAGCTGCTGCCTGGTGGACGTTATAGACACGTCCATACTGTAATTGCCCCTGCTGCACTGGAGCCACTGTAATGGCTGGTAGGGCTGGCACCTGGGTTAGAGCTGGGAGGGAAGGTGGGAAAAGTGGTCTCTGCGGCTCATTTTGGGCTCCCTGCTGCTGTGGGGCCCTATCGCTCTCTGGGCAATCCTGGCGCCTATGGCCATGTTTACCGCACCCAAAGCATCGGCCTTTGAAGTTACCTCCCCTCTGACCTTGCTGTCCACGACCCTGCTGGCCGTTACCTCCACGCCACTGGCCCTGTTGGCCCTGATGTGCACGCTGTTGGCCCTGCTGCTGTCCCTGCGGTCGGTGTTGGCCCTGCTGATTAGGCTGGCCCTAATGGCCTTGCCTGAAACCCTCGAATCCCTGCCTAGAATCACCTGAACGGAATCGCTTAGCAGGGTCCCCCTGATGGGAACTCTGCTCGTGCTGACGAGTCTGTCCATGAGTTGGTGCCCCATTGGCACTATTACCCCCGATCCTGCCCTGCTGGCTGGACTCTCCTGCTCTCTTGCTTCCCTACAAATGGAAGCGGTGATCCTGGCAATGTAGCAATGCGGCATTGAGTACATCAGTAAAAGTACTCAGGGATAAATTCCCAATAAGGTGTTGACGGATCCTCCAAGCTAACCCGTCGACAAACAACAAAATCTTTTTGCTCTCAGTAGGTGCCTCATCTGGCACAATGGTGAGAAGTCTTGTGAACTCCACCTCATACTCAGCTACAGTAAGGTTCTCCTGCTTCAGATTTAGTAATTTCTGCATCATCTCAGTCTGCACTGCGGGTGGAAAGTACTTCCGGTCAAACCGCTCCCAAAATAACTGAATAGGGATCGTGTCCCTCTCCTCCAAAGTGGTAGTGTACTCCCACCACTGCAATGCGGCTCCCACCAGCTTAAAGGAAGCCAATAACTGCTTTTGCACATCAGTGCACTTGTACATACGGAGATGCCGCTGGATGTCCTTCTTCCATTAGCTAACTGTAACAATATCGGAGCTACCAGAAAGCTCAGGGGGATGCGCTTTCTGAAAAGCATCCCGAACCCGCTCCCATGCCGATGGAAGCTGTGCTGGTACTGGCGCCACTGCCTGAACCTGGGGTGGATCCTGCTGAATCACCGCTATCGCGGCATTCACCGCCTGAGCAACAATGGCGGCTACTTTATTTGCATTCATTGTTCCTGGTGCCGGAGCTGCTGGCTGCTCGGCTTGGGCACGCCTATCTTTCGGAGCACGTCTCGGAGGCATCTGAAACGTGAACAAGTTTATTAGTCTATAGTTATCATCAAATCTCAAATAGCTGAAGACTTAAACGTAAAAGCAAGAATACAACAATCCTAAAAATAGGGCTCTATAGCAATAACGTTAAGCTGAAAGTGAAATAAAGCGTACAGATCCTATGGACACTAGAACCTGATGCTCTGATACCACCTGTGACACCCCGCCTAATTAAATACCGGGTGATCACTCCTTTATTAAATTAAATAATGGTAAACAGTTGGTTCATTCTCAGCATCACTGTCGATAAAAATAAATTTTCCAATTTAACACCCTAAATAATTAAGCTAAGTGTCAAAACCATTTCATACATACTTTCCAAATTTTAATTAATGAAAAAGATTTATTTATTTAAAAACAACATTTCTACAATTAAGAATCACACCACAATAAACCAGATAATATAATACATTCGTCAATCGAATGTCAACATATGAAAATTAAAGTCACAAATCCAAACTGAATAAATCCCATGGAACAATACTGGAAATAACTGAAATATAAATGTCCCAACAACAATGAAGTAATGGAAAGGGTGACACATGCCCAATAAATGAGAATGCTAGAAGTGGAGTCAATAAAGGAAGCCGTCTACGCAAGTGACCTGCAACTCCCACCTAAGCTGCAGCACATTCCTCTCAAGGGATCCTAAGCAAGACGCCCCTGTGGATGGGCACCTGAAATATATACATATATATACAAGAGAGAGAGAGAGAGAAAGAAACGGGTCAGAGCCTGAAAGTGTGTTTGATTTAAAATACGTTTAGCAAGTATTTAAATTGATACAGGCCAATGCAATAACATATTAGTACGTCCCTCTCTTGAGAAATACTCACCTCTCTTCTAATGTGCACACCTATCGCACTAACCTTCCCAACAATTTAACTCATCATTTTATCATACTAACCTTCCCAATAATTTATCGTATCTTAAACTTGCTCATAAGATTTCAAACCGAACAATATTTTTGTTTAAAAAGAATACTTCCAATTAGTAGCACAACTCTTGTTTTAGCTTTTATTCATATATAAAGTTTCCCAGTGTCATATTATACTCTCACAAAACAAGTACTTACTATATGTGTCATCAACCATGTCCTACTTATCAAATCACAGTAGGCAGTTTCAAATTTCCAAATCTCATATATGTATATACTACTAGTATAATATATATAAATAACAGCACCCCGAATAAAACTATGGTGCGTGCATACTTCTACTATCCAAACCCCATACCACTCATATCAAGGGGAATACAAGTTCGGAATCACTCTCGAACTGTATTAACACATACACAAACAATATCGAGGCGAAGCATAGATTCCAAGTCTCTAAGAGGATGGCACATACTCGCGTCTCTTAGGACCGTCTGAACTATCGATTTGATAGCCTGTACCAAGGATATCTATCTTCTAGGGTACAAGTCAATATCCCCCATAAAGGTCCCATCGAGATAAGACTGTCCCAGCGCGGTGACCTTAAGGATAGCAAGTAGCGCGGTATGTTTTTCACATGCATATAACATATGTACACACAATCATATAATTATACCACTTTATCATATTAATATAGGTTCTTCTCATCACCCATAATTATACCATTTATCCTTAATTTCACATTTATAGAATTACGTATAAGGTTTCATCTCTAACCTTAACTCGAAGGGTTTTCTCACTTAATACGCGACATTCGTTGACTCTATCCTTCCAAGTAGGAAAATTCAGTAGGTATACCTCTATTTACTATCGTAGCTATTCGCCGCATTCTCTCACTTGAAATACGTAGTTTCATTGTTCAATATATAATTATCCCAAAAACAAGATTCTCGTCTTATAATAACGTTCTCAACATTTATTCATATGTCCTACTGGTCCTCAATGTCTCCCAAATCATTTTATCAAGAATGCCCAAGAATTATATCACGAAAATTTGAATTTAACTCATTTAAAGAGGGAATTAGGAGTCTTCCAGGAGGGGTCGATCGATCGAAGCTTGGGGCTCGATCGATCGATCAAGCAGGCCTGCGAAAAATTCTGCAGAATGCAGTTACGGGTTTCATCACCAAAATTACAGCAAATCAATATTTTCAAGTTCCAATCGTCCCAGAATTCTACTACTAACATTATAACAATATACCAGATGATTCTAACGTGAGGCATGTACATATTCATCATTTAAACACGAATTTTCAACCTAAAATTATATCCAATTATCAAGAACCCTAGAATTTTCTTAAACAGTTTTCTAACAAATCTTTCTCCAGAATTTCTTTCTTAAGATCATCAAAATTTCGTGGGTTATATTCCTCTACATGGCAAGGATTCCAGAATTTCATATAAATCATTTCTACATGCATTTTCCTAACACAAATTGGGTGTTCTTCCATTTTTATCATCTCTAATCAATACTAAACCAATATGAAGATTGCATTAACGAAAATACGCAAGTTAAACACTTGCCTGGGATTTTTGGTATTCTGATTCACGGCTGATTTTGGTATGGCTGCGTTCCTCGTCTCGCGATCTACGCGGTGGTGGTGGCGGCGGTGCAAACCGGTGACTTTTTGGCCTTGAATTGCCTTGAAGCTCTCTCCTCTCTTCTCCAATGGCCGTCACTTGATTTCTGGATATTCTAACCCTAAAAGTCTAACCTAGTTGGCTGATATAGGTTGCTGAAATTCGTGGGTTTAATTACCCAAAAAGGTGAAATGACTAAATTGCCCTCCCGGGGTACCAATTAGGCCTAAAAACGCCCCGAGACCCAAACTAAACCCCCGGGTACACTTTTCTGACTATTCGACCCTTCCGGACGCGTTGGCGCACTCAAAATGACCATACGAATAACTTATAAAATATTCACTTTTTATTTAACAAAATTAGTCCTGACGTGACACGGGCACGTCCCGACTTAAATTTTCGAAATAGTCATTTAATTCACTCATGACATTCAATATAATCAATATAATATATTACTGTGCTCATTAGTAATATTCAACAAGTTTCCCATAATTACTAACTCTCGTCACGTTAATAATTATAACATAATTAATTTCCGTATTTTTTTATTAAATAAATCATTCACATTAAATTTAATAAATACCCAAATTAATATACCATAAAAATACGGGGTATTATAAATTGCATATGTCCCTGCTATGGTGGGATGACTGGAATGGGTGCTAGAGGTGGTAAAAGTGCTAAAAGAGCCTGTTGTACCTATTGGGCTCCTCATATTTGTACCCTATTCTATTGTGGGCACTTTGACTTCCTATGAACACAAAGTTCTATAGGCTCTGGCCCTGCTGGCCGAATCGAAACTGCCCTTATCGCTGGCCCTGGAAACCTCTACCCTGTTGTCCTCCCCCATTGTGCCTTTGACCTAAATGGACCTAGGGAACATTTTTCTGTTGCTGGGAGCCCTGATGGATATGCCTGAAACTACTTCCATCATATCTAAAACCTTCGGGATGTTATCTCTTAGCCAAATCCCCTGGATGGAGATCCCTCTCTTTCTGATGGTTACCTTGTTGCTGATGCTGTTGTGTCCCACCAGCACCATCTCCTCCTAACTTACTCGGCTGAACAAAATCCCTAAGTCGCTTATTCCCCTTCAGGTAAACACGGTAATCCGGACAATGCAATAATGTAGCATTCATCACATCTGTAAATGTCAGTAACGTTGGGTTCCCTAAAAAATGTTGTCAAATCCTCCAATTTAAGCCACCCATAAACTTTTATATTCTCTTCTCATCAGTATTTACCTTGTCGGGCACAAAGTTTGCCATTCGGGTAAATTCTTCTTCATATTTGGCCATCGATCGATCCCCTTGAGTCACATCTAACATTTTCCTTCTCATTTCCGTTTGAATCATAGGAGAAAAATATTTATGGTCAAATCGAACCCAAAACTTCGTTATGGGTATCGTGTCCCTCTGGTCCAAAGTAGTAATTGACTCCCACCACTGGAGAGATGCACCTACTAACTTGAAGGTGGTAAGTATTTTCTTCCAAACATCACTACATTCAACCATACATAGGTGATGTTGGATATCCTTTTTCCACTGACTCACCACTATCACATCGTCTTCGCCCTGAAATTTTGGAGTATGTCCTTTTTGGAAAGCTTCTCGAACTCTCTCCCACACAGATGGCCCCGTGTGGGTTTGAACTACCGGTACTGCTGCCTACTGCTGAGCCTAAGGAAAATGTTGAGCCATATATGTCATGGCTGCATTGACTACTTGAGCCACTATATTGGCAACCTCTTCTATAGTCATAGTTCCGTGCGGCAATTGGGGCTCCACATTTTCTTCCCCTCTATTTTCCCTAGTCGGGCAACCCATTTTTCTAAACATCTGAAACAATAGCAAATTGTATCAGAGTACCGTTAATATAATTTCTCATAGCACAAAATCGCAAATGCGCAATGAGAAGAACAGTCCTAATAATAGGTCTCTATGTAGAAAACGCTACGGTACAACGTAGTAAATCCACACAGATCCTAAAGACACTAGAACCGGATGCACTGATACCATCTGTGACAGTCCTCTTATTAAAATAATAAATGGCCATCCCTCTTCTAAAGTAAAACAGGAATCTCAAATGGTTCATTATTTGCATAACTATCGCACAGACCAAAATATAACTAACCACCCATAAATTATAATAAAGTGGATGCCAAAAGTTTCCAATAATATAACACATTAAAATCCATTAACAGTAAATACAAAATGTATATATATATATATATATATATGCAATAATCTGTACAACAAAAATAACCAAATAAGTTGTCGGTTAACAGTCCCCCACAATATAACAAATGCCGAAAATATAAAATATATACATCAATACAACACTTGGGCAACACACACCCAAATTACACTGATGGTCCTTAACTACATTAACAAAAAAGGAGGTGCGACTATATCAAAAATCCTACAACATTCCACATATGTTGCAGCTCCATGGACTCTGGAATGGAAGCTTATACTTGGAGTCCTTGTGGTGGGAAACCTACTGACACAACAAAGGAAAAATAAGAAGAAAAGATATATACAGGTAAGTGCCCGGTTTTAAAAGTATATTAGCAAGTGAATCAAAATGCATAATAATTAAAATGCGAAAATTCCATAATTAAGTTGGTTTCGTCCTCTCTTGAGATTCACACTCGCCCCTCAACTACAACGCGCACTTAATGTATGCATTTTAAATCTAAGTTAAGCTACCCGAATCATTTATGGATAACCCAACCTCATACTTAGGCATTAACCCACACTCGCGTATCTAATTCATACCAACATAACCTCTTTTAAATATCATTCTCAATGATCATACATCAATCCATTGCTAATCACTTTCACTAGTTATAAGCATATTGATTCATACATTATTCTCTCATTATTCATTAAAGCCTGTATAATATTACTCTCATTATTATACATGATTTATCATTTCACATCAATTGCACATACATATCACTCATTATATGCATACTAACCATCCCTCAGAGCATGTGCTCACTGGATGCAGTCTCTTAGTGTTACCATCTTCTAGGGGATACGCACACCATCCTGGGTACCAACCGTTGGACTCTCACACCAACATGGTAAAATAAAGCACAAACGTATTGTAAGCGGCTATAGTTCCTCACCGAAAGTGAGACGAATCATAAGCAAGATGTCTCACCTGTAATAAAAGCCACACTGCAGAAATACTAGATGCTTTGACCTGGGGACTATACTCTCCCTGCATTCACTATCCAGGGAGTGCACCCACATCGCGTATCTTCCCATGATAACACTAGAGGGATACGTTCCACATAATACATCACACACACACACACGAAATATATAGATATCATACTTATATATGTCATCTCATATCCGAATGTATATATGTCAATAAACCCGGCTGCCTATGTATATCACTCATTACACTAGCTGACACTTCCTCACATGTATTCCTAATTTTCTTAGTATTCAATCACTCACTTAAGCTTTAATAATTAATAGCACATTTGATTAATCCAAGAGTTTAATATAACTCAGTACACACAACATGTCTTAACTAGCCAGTATCCTACATTTTAATTGAATTCCTCCTCCCAGGAAAATTTGTGAAGGAACTGGAGTACTAATCTCCCTAATACACTCTCGTAATCATCCCGATGTATCATTATCAGCGTAAAATATCATTATCCCACTTTTTACATCATAAACATTAATATCACTTCATATTAAAGGGTGCTCAATCACAAAATCCAATTGGAAAGGAGTTAAAGGAAAGTTAGAAATCTGTGCCATGCGAAGTGAACCGATGGATTCAAAAATGAACCGGTCCGATGCAATGAATAAGGTGAACCAAACCGATGACTTCCAAAAATGAATCGGTCCTCTACTTCATAAATGAACCGATCCAAGGACAACAAATCTAACTGGTCTGGTCTGTTCAGGTTCATCCAAAAACAAGATTTAACAATTTATATCATCAATTTCAAGGGTTTATCAACAAAAATTAAGATTTAACCCTTAATACCCAAAACACAACAACCCACTAATTAATTATACAATAATTCACACACAAGAATTATTTAGAAAGTTTAATCACTTACCTTGAAGTTATAGAATCTGAATCCTCTTCGTAGTTGTGACTTTGGCCCGAAAATCCCAATATTCCTTTTTTCTTCCTCTTCTCTCTTATGTTTTTCTCTCAAGTGGGTTTTCTCACTTGGCTAACTCTCTCTCTTTCTTGCTTATGAGATTAGATAACTCTCTCATAAACCTCATAACCCATATATGTATTTATCCCAAATTCAAATGATAATACACACGTAAAATGACTCGTATACCCCTACTTAAGGCCAACTAGCCAAAAAGACCCCGAAACCCAAATAAAACCCTCGACCACTTATTTTGACTATCTCAATCCATCCCGAATCAACCGTGATCCCCAAATTGACATCCGAGATTCTGATAATAAAAATTCCTATCCCAACCTCATATAACTCACACATATATACCCCGATTGAGAAATAATCAATTCCCAATTCTTCTACTCATATACGATGAAATAGCATACTATATGATTCTATTTACTTTATCACACTAGAGAATATAAAATTCTCATCAATATTAACTCTTATACAAAAATTAATATTTATCTCTTCTTCAAGCTCTCTAGTTACTCCAGTAGTCTGGCATTTTCCATATCCAAGAATGAGATGCCTTCATTTGTCCTAGTGTCAGTTATCTTCTTCAAATTGTCTAGCTCATTCCTCAAAGCTTTATTTTCTTTTTCCAAGGGTACAGCAATCTCCTAAGTAGTTTTTGCTTATTTATTAAGTGTAATTTCTTTTTATTCAGGGAAGAAGTGATATCCTATTGTTTCTTGTCAAAACCCCAACCTGCACTCAAGGCTTTGTATTTAGATTTATAGTTTGAGTAAAGTAATGCATGAGAAAGTTTGTGGTCTTCTTGCAGCTTCTCAGTCATTTTATAGTAGGTGGCATTATTCGCCACAGTCCTATCAAGACAGTGAAGATGAACATAGGCATCTTTCACTTGGTTGGAGGCATATGAGCTGAGAAAACCCCACTATATCTTTTTCAGTCAAAGTTACATGACCAGCTTCAATAAGACTTTTACATCATCTCAATAGGTTGGATTTGGTAGAAGCTATTATATTTTTCCTAGCATCAAACTGGAAATTTACAAGTATAAGCATGTAAGACAGACTCAAGAAGACAAGCAACAAAGATCAAAAAGGAAACAACATCAAATAGATATTGGAAAGATTGCCCAAAATTATTTCAATTCATTAATAATTCAGAGAGATTATAGTGGTTCCATTACAAAGAAAGAAAACAAAAATACATAAAAAGATGACAAAAATTTACGAAAGGACTTATAACTTCTCCTTGTCCTTAGCTGCTGAATCAAAAGGAGGTAGGTCGAAAATAGCAATGGGAGCTATATAAGATTCCCTAGAACCTTCTTCGTCATTAAAATCCCCATCTAGGTTGGGAGGGGTTCCTGGGTCGTGCCTTTGAAATAATTGAGAGTTTTCCTGAGTTTTGACCTCCTTCAAGTCATCAAACCAACCATCGTTATAAGATACTTTCTTAGCATACTCAATTTGGATGGCGACGAGAGAAAATGCCTTATCCCATCCTTTGTTGGCGACCTCCTCGTTATCAGATTTATTCTTAGCCTTTAGCTCCAAAAATTTCTTTTCCTTTAAAGTAACCTCATCAGTCAAAGTGGTGACCTTATCAATCAAAGTGGTGACCTTATCCTTAGCAAGTTTAGCCTTGTTTTCGTCCTCCTTTAATTTATCCTCAGCAAAAATAGCTCTATCTTCGACTATCCAGATTTAATTTGCCCAAGACTTTCTCTTAGTCTCCATAGCTTTTTCAGAATACTTTAAAGACTTTTACAAGCCTATAAAGGCTTCCTCCACATCTGCTAAGGAAGCTTTCAGCTGGTCATCCTTCTCCATCATTTTGTTATAATCAACCAAGAACAGCAAAAGATGAAATATACAACATCAATACAGGAAAAGGTCACATATATATTATTGAAAATAGATGATGAAATTAAAAACTTACCAAGTCTAAGTTTTGTCTATCCTATTCAACCAAGCGAGCTCTTACTATCGAAACTGTTGTTAACCTATCTGTTGGAATAGTTCTAGCCTTTATATACCCCTAGATAATCCAAGTTTAATTACCATATAGGCATCTTTAATCCTGCCTTGGTCAGCAGAGGCCTTTTGTGTGAACTCTTGATGGTTGGGCAGACCATTCTTTAACCTCATAAATTGAGGCACAACAGTTCTGGCTTCTTCATCATTCATGATTTAAGGTCTCTTCTCAGAAACTTGAGGCCTCTTGTTTACAGTAGTACTCTTTTTGGAGAGGGAGACCCAGATCCAACCAAAAAGCTCGGGATCTTTATCTTCACCATTTCTACAAAGGTTAAAGTAGGTATGGTTGTAATATTAAGATATTCAAAAGAAAAAGAAGTTCTTCCTTGGGCAAGCTCTCTCTAATCTAATTGACTCGATAGCAAAGGAGGTGGAAATTGGTTCCTTATCCAAATTGATGGGGGACTGAGACATAATGATTGTTTGTCAGGCAATAAAATAAGTTATAGAACTCTTGTATTCTAGCAACACATAAGCTGCTTGGGTGTGCTCCTCTCCAGTTCTTAGGTGGATGGCCCACAAGTATTTGAGGTATTCAATGTTAACTTCACTTTATTTTAGGAACTTCTTTTTACATTCCACTACATAAAAACAAAACAAACGTGTTATTCAACAAATCATCAAACCGTTAATAAGCAGGGGAAGAAATTGAAAATAAAAGTAAAAGTATGACCTATGACATTCCCGTCATTGGGGAACCTGGGTCGAGTGTATGTTGCCCCTCAGGAAGGGGATCATATTGCCAACTCTTCACTATAACACTATAATCCCAGTAATCATTATTGGAATCTGGCAAGTTGACCTCCAATGCCCTATTGACCTACCTAGTCTTCATGTAATAAGTATTATCACTAGTGGTTCCCCACTTGTAGCAGAACATTGACTCAAGAATCCCAATACTTTATTTTATCTATTTACCCTCTTTACAACTCTCCATGTATTGGAGGCTACTTGCTTCGTAACTACATTAAAATAATGGTAAAACTAAAGAAAAATTGGGTTTGGGGAAAATGTGATACCATATTCATCAATAAACAAATATGGGATCCAATAACCCTAAGCCAATGACAACACATCAACAGGGTTGCCTGCCATTTCAAAATCGACCCAACTAGGAATTTTTCTTTTTTCTCAAAATTCCTCTATAGAACCCTCGTCGACAATGTACACCATAATGGAAAAATAGAAAAATCAAAGAAAAAGGAAAGAAATCGTATAGAGGTGAAAAATAATAGCAAATAGAAAGAAATGAAGCTCAGAGAAGGAAATGTGAGAAGAAATGGAGAGTATAAAGTTTAGAAGGGTTGAGGTAAAAAGAAATTGAGGAAAATATTTGTTCCACTTATAGGTTACCTCAAAACTAGAAAAGAAATGATTAACTAAACGAACGATTGAACTGATGACGGTCGTATGCTTCTTAACATGCAAAAAGACCAACATACCTATTAGCAGTTCGCAAAAGATCAGGTTATTTACAAAAATTCCATTATAAAAAAGAGTGATGAAAATTTTTACAAGTCCAGGAGGTCGGTAGCCAACCAACAGCATGTCGAGCAAGATTTTGGAATAAATACTCCATTTCGATCAATCATCAAGCATGGATCATTGGGTGATTTTGTTGTATGTAAAAATTACTTATCAGCGTGGACCAATAAGAAATGGACACATGTCCTCTTACCTGGATATCCTAGCTTTCTTAATTGGCTCAAGAGGCATTTAGTTAGCCATCAGGCCGACCAACTATGAGAATATGAGGCATCAATAATAGCAAAGGTTACTCGAGTAAAATAATGACAAGCACCAATGAATATCAGTAGTCTTATTTTTTGTATACATATGTAAATTCCTGAAGATATTAAGGAATTCCATCTTTTGGGTTGCTAACCATTATAAATACATGATCTCCCTTAGCTCAAAGGGACGATTCAATCCAGCATAAGAACACTAAATACTGAGCTATTGTAACCACCAATAATAAGACCAACAGTGGACATAGGCTTTTTTTATAGCTGAACTACTTTAAAAACTTCGTTTATTGTGTCATTGGTTATCTTTGTTTATCTATGATTATAAATTTGGACCCCCTCCATTTTGAGACAACAATAGGGGTGAAGAATGTTGGATACCCCTTGGTGTTTTTCTTCTTCAAATGGTGAAGAGATATTTATTGGACCATGACAATGATGATGAGTTTGAGCACAATCCTGATGATGGTCACCAAGCTTTTATAACTGAGATGGTGACTCACCGATGATGATGGCTATTTATGTTTCTTTGTATATTCATCTTGCAATCTATTCGACATGTACTTTTTATAAAATGAACCATTTTTAATGAAATTATAACTTAATTCCATATCTTGCATTTTCCCATCTCGATGTCGATCATGTTTTTTATTGTTTGCCTTACCTTTTAGGATAGTTTCATCATACCATTTTTGGCCTCGTACAAACCTTGGACAAAATGCACCTAGTCGTAAGACCATTCACCCATTCAGGATTTTAGCCGACCAAATTTGAGATACTTAGTACCTAGGGATCCCCCATAGGTATTTTTCTTTCCTGGGCATTTCTTAATGTTTTCGTGTTTGTTAATGACAAAAATATGTAACCTTAAATCACAAAACTAAGTGTAATCACATTAAGGTATAATAAGGGGTGATCAAAACTTGATTGTCCAATTTAAACAAGTTTGTAATAGTGATGGCCACGCCATAATGTAAGTTCACGATTATCAACGTTAGCCTCCCATTTGTGACAATAAAAAAAGTTGATTACATTCATTTGAACTTAAATTATCCAATAAATTAGAATAGAAAAAAACAAAATTTTCATTAAATTAGCAAAAATGCTTTAAAAATAAATTTTCTTAAGGTCAGCCTCATTCCAGGCACTAGGTATCTCCCCCCCCCCCCCCCCCCCTCCTAATTATTTCCAGATGGTAGGCTCCTTGGAGGTCATATCTGATGACTTTTAATGGTCTTTACCACTTAAGACTCAATGAATCCATGTACAGAGAGTAATGGTCTAAAAAACAAAAGTCAATTTTATTATTTTTAAAATTAAACTTATAAACTTAAACAAAATTAAACCAAGTAAAACTTTGCACCCATTTTAATCCAAGTTGTTATGAACCAACTTACCAAATTTTATCTTAACCTAAAACATGCATCTAGGTGATAGTAGATAAAATAAATAAATCAAACCAAAACATGTCGATGTATGAGGAAAATCCACAATAGGAAACACCTCGAACGACTACACCAAAAAGGCCAAATTGTCATCTTTCAGCCGGCTAGCCTTGTCACGATCAATGACCATGACAAAAAAACATGCATTTTTGTCATGGTCAATGACCGTGACAAGTGCAGTTGTCACGAACTTATCATGGTCAATGATTGTGAAACATTATAAAGTTGTCATGGTCAAATACCATGACAGATCTGAGACAACTTGGGTAGTAAAAAAAACTTCCCCTTCTTTTTTTCCACCGTTTTCACTTCCCTATTATTTCTCTCTCTAGGCACGCGACTGCTCTCTCTCTATGTTTTCAGGTGATTTTTTTTTCTCGCTTTCTCTTTCATTTGTCTATATGTGTGTGTATATGTGATTGTATATGTGTGTGTGTGTGTGTGTGCAGGTGGGTGTTGGGGGAGGGGGGTCGTGAGGTCTGGGGGGGGAAGGGGGTTTGGGTGATGGTGTGTGTGTGTGTGTGAAGGTGTGTGTATGTGTATGTGTGTGTGGTGAGGGGAAGGGGGTAGTGGGGGTGGGGGGGGGGGGGGTGAGTGGGGGAGGGGAGTGTGTGTGTGTATGTGGTTTTCAATTTGGTTTTATGAATTATAAATATCGATTGAGTATTTTTATTTTTAGTTTAGGACTTGAAATTAATTTTTAATGTTGATTGGGTGATGTTAGTTGGGATTGAAATTAATAGGTATTGTTAATAGTAATTGAATCTTATTGTATATTCTTATTTAGGTTTGAAATTTGTTAAAAATTGTTAATGTTGAATTAATTGAGTAGATGAATTAGAAGGAGTATGGAATACACATTTGTTGCTTTGTTGTCGATGTTGGAATATATTGGACGGATGTGGTTGGATATGGAAGTTCGTTGTTTAATTTTTTTAAAATCCTTAATTCAATTCACACTAATAAATCCTTAAATAATTAGATTGTATTAATTTCTGGGGTTGGTTAATTTTGGAAGTGTCATGACCACTATATTATTGTTAAAATAGGGGGAGGGGGATTTTCAACTTTTTTCTAAAATTACTTTGTGTCACGACCCGTTCGAGAGTGGTACGACCACGAACTTATGATAATTAAATGAAACATACTTGAAATTACACGTAGTGTGCATAGATACTATCCTTCTAGTTCTTATTCATATACATTCAATAGCCCTTAGACTCGTTCGAGAGTCATTACCCCTGTAATGAGATTTCTCGAATTGTCCCGTTTGGACAGTTTGGGACTGCATAGTTTCTGTATAATAATATTCTTAGTGGCTTAAACTTGTTACTTTTTGAGGAAGTTATGCAGTCGTATCTTAATGTTCTCTGGGTACATACTAGATGATGTGATGTTAAGTTTTATTTAAATTATCAATTGAAATAACACTCACACTTGTGAATCTATGTCGTGTACTTGGAGAACAATGGGGATATGCTTCCGAACAATGTGCATGAGTTGTTAAGTATATGACAAAAATATGTTGTCTTGAATGGGATAGGACCACTCACCCTTTAGAGGAGATGGAGGAAAAAGGAATTAATATTATAAATTGAATTTTAATTTGAAATTTAAAAATCGAATATAAATAAGACATAATTAAATGAAACATACTATAAATTTTATACAACAAGTAATAGGTGATTGTTTATACTAATGGGAACTAAATGTTCACACTTTTGTTTATACTAATCCACAAATATATGCTTCTTACATGTAACAGGTGATTTTTTGGAGTAGTTGTGATGGGATATCCTAAATAAAAAGAGTGGATGGGTGACACAAATAGATCAGGGGATGTGTTTCGCAGATGTGCTAATGAATTTGTGAAATGCGCAAAGAGATGTCATAATGATGAAGAGTTTCCGTGTCCGTGTGCTAGGTGTGAGAATGGTAAGGTGTTTGGGTGGAAAATTGCTAAACTACATTTGTTAAGATGGGGTATGCAAGATAGTTATCGATTTTGGAGTTTTAATGGGGAATTGAAAGTTCCTTTTGTCCCCGAGAAACCTTCACAACAACCTTCAACAAGTAGGATAGATGTATAAGGGGATGACGTAGATTATAATATGTTAAAAGATTTAGTTGATCACACTTACGGAGTTTATGAAGTGGAAGAGAATGAGGTCATTAATGATGTACAAGGTTCAGGTGCTCATGAAGATATCAGGATAAACCTTGACGATGACTACCAAAGTTTAAAATTTAAGGCGACCTAACCGTTATACTCTGGCTGTGAGAAAGATCAAATAACTTTACATGCCATGGTTGGTTTGCATAGTCTGAAGGCTCAATATGATTTGTCTGAATTGGGTAAAGGTCTTGCTACCCAAGGAGAATACACTTCCAAATAGCTATCTTGTTATGAAGAAAAGTTTGAAAGGTTTGGGAATAAAGTATAAATCGATTCATACTTATGTGTATGAATGCATGCTATATCGAAATGAGTATGAAAATCTTGATCAGTGTTTGGTATGCGATGAACCTAGATATGTCCAATCTACTGGCAAGGAAGGCACAAGCTCAAAAGTGCCTCAAAAGTGTTGAAATATTTTCTCGTTGGGCCTAGATTAAAGCATTTTTTCATAGTACCATGGATAGCGAAGGCAATGACCTAGCATGCTAGGGCAGAAGTAGGGGATAATCTCATGCGTTTTTTTTATTGATTCTACAACTTGGAGGAGGATGAGTTATGAGTATCCCAATTTTGCTCGAGAACAACGTAACATTCATTTGGCAATATCAACAGATGGTTTCAATCGATTTGGAAATTTAAGCACCATTCAAAGTGTATTTCCAGTGATCCTATCCCTACTCAACCTCCCTCCTTCACAGTGTATGAGACTTGAATTTTTTATGTTGTCTTTGTTGATACCTAGTCCAAATGCACCAAGTGATGACATTAATATCCACCTATCTCCTTTGATAGAAAAATTAAATGAGTTATGGGAGTAGGATGTGCAAGAATTTGACTCTTTTACAAAAGAAGAGTTTACACTGAAAGCTATGTTGATGTGGGCAATTCATGATTTTCCACCTTACGGTAATTCATGATTTTCCAGCTTATGGGTTAATCGTAATCTGTAATGATTACTAGTATATGATTTGGTATATACTTTATAATTTGATTTATTTTGAGTAGTGACACTCTTTGTATGGATTCATATGTGGATATTTTATTAGAGTAGTGACACTCTTTGTATGGATTATGTGGAGCCTAAGTTGGGATAACACTCGACCATTAGATATTGATATTGGAGTATATCCATGAGATTGATAGATATTATGAGTTGTGTGAACACTCTTGGTTATATCCTATCGGTTTAAAGATTGATGCTATGATTTGGGTTGATACTCTTTGTTGTGTCCGGTTTAGGATAGTAAATTTATTTGGATGATGTGTTATATGTATGTTAATGGAGGTATACATATATTGGATTTTTGGGTTATTTTCTTAGAAAGTCTCACACCATTTTCTTAGACGAACGACCCGGTTAGACAAAAGTTTAAGGGAGGTTCCTTGTTTGGATTTCGCTTGCAAGATGTCCCAAGCATTAAGTCTAGTTCTATCAGGATGTAGGGGATATTAGGTGTAGGTCCTTATGACTTACCTAATGTAGATGATTGACTTATATGGATATTATTGAGAGTCTTAGTCTAACAGATCTTAGGTTCCATATAAGATAAGCACAAGTGAATCAAGGGTTCCTCATTTGGATTTTAATTACGAGACATACCATGCATGGAGCTTAGTGAGGTTAGGAGTTGGGAGATAGTGAGGCATTATATTGTTAGTATTTTATGTTGTACTTGAAGATTGTTTTCATCCTTAGTGATATGGAATTGGACTTAGAGTGGCTAAGGTTAGTTAGAATTGTATCAAGTTAAATGAGAGGTGAGGTATGTATGCATGAGTGTCAATGGGTGATGGCATGGGGGCGTAAATTGGTGGCATTTAAATAATGTTTAGCAACATAATATTTTTTGCAACTTTATAGCACTGACCCAAATCTGTAAAATCTTTTTTCCTCGGGTATTATTATCATTATATAGGAGCTGCATGATTGAGAAGTTAGAGTTAGATCTAGGAGTCAAAGTTGTAGATTATCTTAGATTGAGTTCATCATCCTTAATGTAGGATTTGATTTCTTTTCAATTATTACTCCAATAGTATTTGTAATGAGTATTTTCATTTACATTTCAGTTGGAGACCTTTGTATTTTGGAAACTCTTATTAGTGGATTCAATTTCTATTGGATAATTATTTCAGTTCAGCTACGTTGTTCTTTTGTTCATTATTATTCTTATGTCATGGATGGTTTTTATTTACTGACATTTTTATTTATCGTTGTTTGAGTACAACCAAATTAACTAGGCGTGGAAAATAGGGGTGTTATAGTTGGTATCAAACATCTAGGTTCTAGTGTCTTTAGGATCTATGTTATGTCCATTTAGTTTTTTGTTGACCATTGTTTGATATGTTTAGATCTTGTCATAGGGTTTTGTATATCGGTGTTATGATGATGTGTGTGTAAGCATCATTTGTTATCGTGTGAGCATTGGCAAAAATGGAGGAGCATTAGATCATAGAGGAACATGAAAATAAATATCTTTCTGAGTCAATGGTCAAGGATATAACGAGTGGTTGAACAAAGGAATTCCCCACCATTGTAAGGATGATTTTTAGGAGTTATCATGATTGGGTAAGATCTGCAACTTAGATATTTTTGCATGCATAAATATTAAACGTGTTTTGCGATGATTTTATTTTGGAGACATTAAAGAATTTGGGGTTTGAGGATCCCATTAGAGATTTGGATTTTACCTATAATGATAAAGATTGTGATGGCAATTGAAGCTAGTGGAATTCCTTTTACAAGATCGTTTTCACCAAAGAGGAGCCTATTAGAGGTGTGCACCTAAGATTGGGTGCACCTAAGACATTAACTTATGAATATGTTTCTACGAAACATATACACAAGTTGCCCAAATTCATTATTTCAATACGGGCAATAATTTATTAAACTAACACATAAATTGATTCAAACATGTGATTCGTCCTTAAAACCCATAATAAAATTATACAACTGTCTAAGCATGCGATATTTCCAAGCATGCGGTATTTCTTCTTAAATCAATTTTTTAGATTTAATAAAAATAAATTTATAGGTTCTCACTTCTCCTAATTAAATTAGTAATTGTTTTAAGAAAAACACGCGTCATTAATGTTTAGGCAACATTTAACTCAAACAATACTTAAGGAGAAAATAGTGATAATCTTGCCTGAAAATAATTCTTCTTCAAAATCTAAATACTCGGTTGCATTCGACTTGCAAAAATAAGAAAGTCCCTTTCTTGGATAGTCTTGATAAAAAATGATTTCAACCTCTAAGAATTGAGTTAAAACTTCATTTTAATAGAGGTTTTGGTTTTGGAAAAGAGGGAGAGGAGAACTTTGAGATCTATTACTTTTGGTTGAGGGAAAAATTATTGAAAAAGTCGTGAGTCTCGTGATTTTTAAAAGCTTAAAACAAAAGAATATGAATCCCACTCAAATACTCACAAAACAACCCACCCATACATACTACCACGAATCGGATCGATCCAACAGGCCTGGGATCGGATCCCTCCTCCAAAAAATGTCGTTTCTCTCCATAAATTTAAATCAAAACAAAACCATTTTAATTTACGTTAAATCCAATACAATTATTCAATAAATTAATCAAACCCAACAGTTATATAAATTTCTGATTTGTAAAATTTGTAATTAAATTTTCGATCTAAAAATACGAGGTATTACAGTCTTCCTGACTAATATAAAAATTTCGCCTTTGAATTTCGATAAAGCATATACTTCGTAACATAAAATCGAATAAATAACAAGGCCTGTATACACCTAAACAACACACATACCAACATAAGATTAAAGTAAGGCGCACATATTTCTATCCATGGTATTCCAAAACTGGGGCGCCCATGCACCCGATCGCACGCGCACACACCCCGCATAAAAATATATCTTTATATATCCCAATTTTATATGTAAGGCATAACTAATCATAGAGCATACCCAGCTACCCCACTAACCACGTCTAGCATCTTTCATAAAAGTCCTAGCACAAATTCCAAATCCTCAAATATCCAACATCAATCTCATCTCTAATATCAATACTAATGGTTCCTCAACTCAAGGTAACTAACTTTAACTTAAATACCCAAAATAGCCCTAACATAAATTCCCAATTTCCATAAAGATAAGACTAAAACATATGTTAGACCCAAAGACTAGGGAGTACAAATTAATAACAAGAATCAAATATTGGCAATGCGAAAGATATAATAGACTTAAAACCTTTGACACGTAAGACTATGCTCTGATACCAACTGTAACATCCCACGGCGTTGAAGCTTGTCAGGCATTATTGCCAACCTACATGAAGCGTTAGAATTAAATACCATTATTAGCATGTGATAAAATATGAAACACGAAATTTCTCTTCTATAAGATATAATGAAGAGTAATCAAATAAATAGATCTAGCATCCACTACCATACAAATATATCACCATGCTAAACTCCAAATGTAATAATACTAAAATGAAATAAACCAACTATAAATCTATCTAACTGAAAGCCATAAACAACTGTGGAGTCGAATGACCCACAAAACCCATAATAATTGTCTCATAGATAAAATGATTGAAAATAATACGTGTTCCCAATATCATTCTGAGGTACCCAGACCCAAATTCTCCATCGAACGAGTTCCCAATATCGTTTGAACAAGAATACATGTTTGTTCAAATGATGCTCATTTATTGTTCTAACGATATCTCATAGAACCCTTATTCTTCTAGTGAAAATCACCATTGTTGCCCTTAAATTCTCGTTTCTAGACCCCTAAACATCCCCAAACTTCAAGTTTTAGACGTATAATTGTCCTAATAGAAATTCTAACAATTCTGTTAGGCTTTTAGGTTGTTCTTACATAATTTTCAGAAGTAAATCCTAATAGTCATCTCAAGAAAACCTAACATGTGATTTGATCCAATTCAATCCAATTCCAGCTTAATCCACAAGATTAACAAGGGGTATCCAATCATTTAACATGAAATATCATAACCATATCATCACTTTAGTAAATTGTACTATAAATCATGATGAATCATTCAAATTTCAGAATACACTAAGAACATGGATTATAATTGTTGATACCAAATTTAGTCTGCTGACGTGGACCAATTACGTGGAGACATGCGTCAATCAACATGACACCCACAAAACAGTTTTAAGGGAAAACACACTGACTCCGAGGAACTTAATATCCCCGACCTACTCAGGTGTTCCGAGCAACATGGGTTCTTCAAGGAACTTCATCATACCGAGCAACTCAGGGGCCCCGAGCAGCTTAAGCGGTGCGAGCAGCTTAGTCGGTCCGAGATACTTAGTGTACAGAGCACTCAAATCAGGGAATCAAAGAGACGATTGCGCATTAAATGCTCGTTATTATGATACAGATGTACATGTCCACTAGATAACAGTGCATTGTCCCTTCATTTGTACAACCTCAAGGCTATAAATACATTGTAACCTCCTCATTAGCAGGGGACTTGGAATTTCTTGGTAAATCCATTATCGAGAATTCTGTAAACAGTCATCAATAACAAATACAATGGATGTAGGCCATTCTTACAAGGCTGAACCACTTTAAAAATCTTTTGTCTTATTTATTTTTATCTGTGATTGATAAATTAGATATAATCTAATTTTTTACATCAACAAATTGGCGCCGTCTGTGGGAAATGACTATAATTAGCGTTTTTTCACCTAAACAATTCATTATCAATGGCTGATAATCCTGAATCCAGTAATCGAAATGATGGAAACCCCCCAAATCCATCTGTTCCCCCAAATGTTCAAGATCTGGTTGGTATAATGGCTAATCTGGCTCAAGGCCAGACGGCCATGCAAGAAACCATGCGACGACTCATACAAACCGTCCAGGGTGGGGTACCTACCCATTCAGGACAACGAAGCATTCAAAGAAACACCCGTTTACCTTCTTCGCGTACCAGGCGAACGTTATTCCTAGAGGAATCTCGATCCAGACGTACTGAGTCATATCACACTGAGAGATCTAATGATCTTTCTTATCAACCTGGTCGAACTTCGTCAGTACGAGCTACAGACACTCAATAAGACATCACTCTCTCTCCAGAAAGGACCAGTTCTCTTGAAAGATTGAGTAGAGTCTCTCCCTTTGATCGTTTGGGTCCTAGGAGGAATAGAAGTCCTCCTAAGATTGTGTCGAGGAACTCTCAACGACCATCTGATTTAAAGGGAGGCTCTACCCAGTCACGACCAGCTGCTCGTCGTGAAAGATCCCAAGAGGCAAATTCAACATGGTCTGTTACTCGAACCAATAGGATCGAAGAAGGAAATGACGCATGGAAAGGCTCCATTCAAAGGTTGGAGGATAAACTAGGGGAAATGGCTAAGGCCAAAAATCCTTTACAAAGGTCTTTTGTCCGAGGAACACCATTCATAAAAGGAATTGTGGACTTCCCCACACCGTCAAAATTCAAAGCCCCAATAGTAACACTAAAATATGATTGAAAAACTGATCCTGTTCTCCATATAGAACAATACCAAGCAGCTGCTGATATATATGTTGTTCCAGACGAAATGCGATGTAGGGCATTTTTAGGAACTCTCACTGGATCTGCTCAAATATGGTACAACAATCTTCCTCGGGAGAAGATTGCAACTTTCTTTCAACTAGTCGAGCTCTTTATTGGAAACTTTTATTTTGGAGCAAAACCAGTTAAACAAGTAGCACACTTGTTAAGTGTTAGATAAAAAGAAGGTGAGAGCACCAGGGATTATATTACTCATTTCAATAACGAGAAGCTCGAAGTTATTGATTACGAGGAGAAGACAGCAGTTACTGCTCTGATGGGTGGATTGTTGCCAGATAAATTATACTACACTCTGGCCAAAGATCCACCTAGTACCATGGCAGAACTAATGGTAAAAGCAACAAAGATTATGAACATCGAGGAAGCTATGGCTGTGAAGAAGAATGTGGATACCAAAGAGACCAAGGTTGAGGTCGATAAGGTTGAGAAGAAGGAGAAGAAGAACAATGGTGGCAACAAGCAGTCAAAAGCAAAGCCAGCATGGGAACTGTTGAGGAAATTTGGAAATTATACTCCTTTGAAAGTAGATATAAACCACGTTCTAGAAGAAATTAAGAACCGCGAGGAGCTAAACTGGCCAGAGAAAATAAAGACAGATCCTGACAAGAGGAATAAGACCAAATATTACGAGTTACATAAAGACCATGTTCACAAGAACAAAAATTGCATAGCTCTTCAGAATGAAATTGAAGCACTCATCAGACGAGGAAAGCTGGCCAAGTATGTTGATCGTCGAAATGATGGAAAGAGCAACGACCGAGCAAGGCAAAGGTCTAGATCTCCTCGTCGAGCAAAAGAGGACAAGAAGAGAAATCATGAAGACCCAGAAGATGACCAAGATGACCCCGATATCCCCAAAAGACCAAAATAACCAGAACGTGAAGTATTTTCTATCCATTTTGCATCATTTAAATGTAATGTCATTACAGGTGGAGATGCAGGAGGCGGTGATATGACTGCTGAGAGAAAATCCTACCTCAATGAGGCTCAAGCTTGCTCGTACATTCAGCGAATAAATTTGGTTGAAGATGATCGCCCGAGAAAGGTGAATAAGGATAAATTGGTCATTAGTTTCTCTAAGAACGACTTGGCAGGTGTACTATATCCTCATGATTATCCATTGGTGATCAAGATGAGAGTGAGGGAAGTGGTGATTTCACGAGTACTGGTAGATAATGGTAGCTCGGCAGATATCATGTTCTATCCATGCTTCGACAGTTTAAATTTGAAGTTATCCCAGTTAGAACCATATCATAGGCCCCTCCTTGATTTTACTGGTGAGAAGGTTTTTCCACTTGGGACGATCAAGTTGGATATGCTTATCGATACATGGCCTGCTTATCGAACAGAACGAGTACGCTTTTTTATAATGGATAAAAATATCCAATCAGCTTACAACATCATCATGGGAAGAGTAGGTCTGAAGAAATTCGAAGTAGTACCATCTACTGTGCATCAATGCTTAAAATTCCCAACCAATTTTGGGGTAGGAGTTGTGAAAGGCGACCAGAAAGTAGCTCGGGAGTGCTACTATTCATCTGTCGAGCAGGAAGAGCATGAAGAATCCAAAAAAATGACTACTACCTACCAAATATAAGATATGGAGATTGAAACATTAGACCCTAGAGACGAGTCCCAACTCATGAAGGGACAGGTCGTGGAAGCTACCGAGAATGTCCTTATGGATGACAAGCATCCAGAACGAACAACTCAAATTGGTGCATCCTTGGATGTGTCGATAAAGCAGGAACTGATAGCATTCCTTAGGCAAAGAAAATATACCTTCGCGTGGAGCCATGAAGACATGCCTAGGATAGATCCAAATTTCTTGTGTCACGAGCTCAATGTGAATAAGGAAATCAAGCCAGTAAAACAGCGAAGAAGAGTGTTCAGCCCTGAGAAAAATCAAGCTATACAGGAGGAAGTAGAAAAGCTACAAAAAGCCTCTTTAATTGAGGATGTTAAATATCCTGACTGGCTAGCAAATGTGGTGATGGTAAAGAAAAAAAATAACAAGTGGAGGATGTGTGTAGACTTCATCGATCTCAATAAAGCATTCCCAAAGGATCATTTTACTTTGCACCGAATAGATCAACTGGTAGATGCTACATCGGGGCATGAATTGCTGAGTTTTATGGATGCTTATTCTGGTTACAATCAGATTAAGATGAAGCCTGAGGACAAGGAGAGTACCTCTTTTATTACCCCAAGGGGAACTTATTGTTATCATGTTATGCCTTTTAGACTTAAAAATGCAGGTGCGACATATCAGCGGCTGATGAACAAGGTGTTTGCGGAGCAAATCAGTCGTAACATGGAGGTTTATATTGACGATATGCTGACGAAGAGCAAGAAAGATGTTGATCATCTAGTTGATTTAGTCCAGACCTTTGATCAACTAGAAAAATATCAAATGAAGCTAAATCCCACCAAATGTATATTCGGAGTACGAGAAGGCATGTTTCTCAGATATATCATTAACCAACGAGGAATTGAGGCGAATCCTGACAAAATCAAAGCTCTATTAGAACTACAATCTTCGACGAGGAAGAAGGAAGTGCAAAGTCTCACAGGACGAGTGGAAGTACTTAATAGGTTTGTATCACGAGCAACTGACAGATACCTACCATTCTTCAAAACACTCCGAAAGACTTTCGAGTGGAATGATGAATGTGAGAAGGCCTTTTAAGAATTGAAGAAATACCTTGGAGCACATCCATTGTTATCTAGACCAGTGATGGGAGAAAGACTATACTTGTACCTGGCTGTTTCAGAAAACGCAGTGAGCTCGGTGTTGATAAGAGTGGAAGATGGAGTGCAAAAACCAGTCTATTACACTAGCAAGGCCTTCCGAGGAGCAGAGATCAGATATCCAAGGCTAGAAAAATTAGCATTAACATTGATCGAAGCAAGTAGAAGGATGAGGACATATTTCCAAGCTCATACTATAGTTGTGTACACAGACATGCCGTTAAGGCAAGCTCTGCACAAACCAGAGAAATCGGGACGATTGATGTATTGGGTTGTAGAATTGGGTGAATACGATATAATTTATGAGCCTAGGTCATCACTCAAAGGACAAGCAGTGGCAGATTTTATCGCAGAGTTCACCTATCCAGATATCTCCGGTGAGCAGAAGTTGAATATCGACCAGCCTGTGGATATTACAGGATCATCAAAGTTAGATCCCGACCAATTTAAGTCGGTAGACAAGCAAGAGAAGATGGTCGACGAGCAGCAAGAAGTGCTAGAGAAGGACATAAAAAAGCAACAAATATTCCACCTAGTAACTTTATCCGATCAAAAATTTGATGAGGAGGTTCCTATATGGAATTTATATGTAGATGGCTCTTCTTGCACTACAGGCAGTGGAGCAGGATTTATTTTGAATAGCCTCGATGAGATCGATGTGGAGTACGCTTTGCATTTTCAATTTAAGGCTTATAATAATGAAGCTGAATATGAAGCTATGATCGTGGGTCTCAGTCTAGCCAAAACTATGAAAGAAAAGAAAGTCGTTGCATTCAGTGACTCACAGTTAATTGTAAACCAAATATTGGGAGTGTATGCAGTAAAAGGAGAATTAATGATCCAATATCATGCGAAAGCAATGGAGATTGTATCAGGCTTTAGTGCAGTACAGTTGATTAGAATACCAAGATTAGAGAATGTAAGAGCAAAGGCCTTAGCTCGGTTAGCCTCAGCCACATGCACCGAGCTACGAAGAACAATCCCAATAAAAATCTTGTCTAATTAGAGCATTGACAAAGATCTGACGATGAACTTCATTGCCCTTGATTTAGGACCATCATGGATGGATCCCATCAGGGCCTATATTGAGGAGGGGGCTTTACCAACTGATAAACTCGCAGCCAAGAAACTGAAGTTTAAAGTTGCTCGTTATGTATTGACTAATGGCAATTTAGATAGACGAGGAATTATGGTAGGTTTGCAAAGATGTGTGCATCCCTTCGAGGTGAAAGATTTGATTGAAGAGGTCCATGAAGGGTCCTGTGGAGCCCATGCAGCAGGTCGGACGCTTTTGCAAAGAATAATGACGCAAGGATATTAATGTCCGACAATGAGGGATGATTGTATAGCCTATGCCAAGAAATGTGACAAATTTCAATGCTTCTCTTTTATCCGAAGAACTCCCCAAGAATTATTGACACCCATAACATCCCCTTGGCCATTTTCCATGTGGGGGATAGACTTGGTCGGGCCACTCCCAACGATCAGAGGAAGGTTCAAGTACCTCGTAGTCGTTGTGGATTATTTTACTAAATGGGTGGAAGCTGAGCCTCTTATTGATATGACTTATGATAAGGTGTATCAATTTATTTAGAAGAATATCATTTGTAGATATGGTCTTCCCCATGCATTCATCACAGATCATGGAAATCAGTTTGACAACGAGGAGTTTGCTGCATATTGTCATCAGTCCAATATATTAAAAACCCATTCTGCACCAGGCCATCCCTAGAGCAATGGAAAAACTGAGGTGATGAACAGAACGCTGCTGAATGGTTTAAAAAAATGACTGGACTATGCAAAGGAAAATTGGATTAACGAGTTGCATTATGTGCTATGGGCTTATCGTACAACACCACGAGCAGCAACTGGAGAATCTCCATACATGCTGACATTCGAAAGTGAAGCTGTCATACCAGCTGAATTGGGTCTGCCCACACACAGAATACTAAATTTCAATTCTCCTATCAGTGACTTGATGAGAAGATTAGATCTGGATATGCTCGAGGAAATTAGAGAAGAAGCAACAATTAGGAATGCAGGATACCAACAACGAACAACTTTATTTTACGATAAGAGGTTAAATAAGTGTGATTTAAAGGAAGGAGACTATGTGCTGAAGAAAGTAATCCAAAAGCACAACAAACTGGAAGCTAACTGGCATGGACCATACAGAGTAACAGAAGTTGTTCGACCAGGGACATATAGGATCAAAACCTTAGAAGGAGAGGAGTTTAAGAATGCATGGAACGCAGAGCATCTGCGCAAATATTATCAGTAGTTAAAATCCCTATGTAATGCAGTTTTCTTCAGTATGAATAAAGTTTTGGAAGTTTTACCCAATTCTCTCATTTTGTTGAAATTTTTCGAAGTGCTAGTGCTACACACTACGCATCAAGTCCAGATTAAAATCCACCAACTCCGGTTGGTCGGGAATAAAAATCCACCAACTCCGGTTGGTAGGGAATAAAAATCCACCAACTCCGGCTGGTCGGGAATTAAAATCCACCAACTCCGGTTGGTCGGGAACAAAAATCCACCAACTCCGATTGGTCGGGAATAAAAATCCACCAACTCCGGTTGGTCGGGAACAAAAATCCACCAATTTCGATTGGTCGGGAATAAAAATCCACCTACTCCGGTTGGTTGGGAATAAAAACCCACCAACTCCTGTTGATCGGGAATAAAAATCCACCAACTCCGGTTGGTCGGGAATAAAAATCCACCAACTCCGATTGGTCGGGAATACAAATCTTAACCAACTTCGGTTGGTCGGTAAGCCAATTTTAGTTAACTCCAATTGTTTATATTAAGCAATACCATGGAATGTAAGTTGTTTTATTAAAATTAAAAGATTTAAAATCACTACAATGAGATAAGTATGTCATAAACATATATATTTACCAACCAACAAGCAAAGACATTCTACAAATTACTTAGAAGAAACTGAAATGACAAAACACCAAAACTTTTCATTCAAATCGAGAAGGATTACATATGTTGTGGAAAGAAAAAATCATTTCATAAAAATCCTATTCTACTGGTTTCGTTCCCTCTGCCTTTGAAATAGGTTCTACTCCAGCAGGAGGATCATCTAAGGCATAAGGGGAATTTATGAAATTTACATCTCGAAGTATCCTGACATTCATCACAGATGGTCGATCAAGCAAGTGCTCTGGGCGAGATATCTCGAAACTAGAATGAAGACTGTAGTCACCGAGATACTTGGAGATTAAGCACCGAGGAATTGCCCGAGTAGGAATCTAGCTCATATCAAGTTTAAAAGGTGGCACGGGCAACTCGAACAATCCAGGGTCATAATAATCCCATAGATAGTGGCCATGTTCCAACTTTAACACCCCCAGTGCATTCAGCCATCCTTGCTTGTAACCCTCGTTATTTGACTGTTGGATCCGATCATCGAGATGATAAAGGGCTTCATTATATTCAGCCATCCAAAACTCTCTGGGATGTTTGTGGAATTGGTAGGTCAACCACTCCAGTTGATCATGGAGATTCTTCACTAAATTTTCCTTATTCTCCAAGGCAGAACGCTGAGTAGTAAGTTGCTCGCTGAGGTTCAGAATCTTCATGGACATCTCTGCTAAAGCTTTATTCTTCGCTACCAGCTGAACTGCCTGATTTTCCAAATATGCTTGAGTTCTTGCCTCTTCAATAGTGACCTGAGCAGCCCTTTCTCGTCCCCAAGAAGATCTTGCTCGTCCGTGAGCAGAGGTGGAAGGTCCAACTCTTTTTAAAGATTCCAACTCATCTCTTAAGTTGGCATTTTCGACCTCCAAGAAGGAGAAACCTTCATCGTTGATAGGATGTAAGGCTCCCGAGGAAGAAGCAGCAGACTTGAGTTGTTTTATTTCCTCTTGTAAGGCAATGTTCTCTTGCTCCAGCAACTTGGCGATCTGCCTATGCTCCTCGACCTCAAGCTTCAAAACGCTCTCCTTCTTCTTATGGGCATAGATGAACTTATCATATCCTTTTTCAGCACTTAACTGTTGAAATTTTTTCTCGTACCTTTGGTGCAGAAGAGTGGAGGAATATTTATACTACAGCTGGAGTTCCTCTATAGTACCTTGGAGATCCTCGATCATCTCATAATAAGCCACATTATTGGCAACATCTCGATCGAGCAAGCACTTCAGATATTGGTAAGCTTCGACTGCTCATTCAGAAGTATCTGAACCAAGGATGTCAATGATTTAAGCCTCATTTAGGTCAGCATGGCCAGCCTTGAAGTAGTCATTGCATTTTTTTATCAGTTCAGTATCATGAGCTGACAAGAGCTCCATCCTAACCATAAACTAGTAAGAAGAAGAGATAGAAAGAATCAATAAGAATGCAGACAGAGCAAGTAGAGAAAAAGTTCATACAAATAACTAAAAGTTTGAACTTTCATTTCATCATAAAAGAAAATACAAAAGTCGAGGTTACATTCAAAAAAGTGACAAAATAAACACCCAAACTACTCTACACCTTCTCTTTATTTCCCATAACTTCCTCAGGAGGTTTTGAGGAAGAGGTTGGTTGCTCGGTGGACACGAGTAGCTGCTCGGTAGGAGTAATAGTTGGTTAGGGTTGCTCGGAGCATGATTGAACAGCTGGAACAGAAAGGGCCTGATCTCCAATTATCATGGAAGATTCTTCTGAGGAAGCTTCGTCCTCTTCTTCTTCTCCAAAGGAAGGAGGAGGCCCATGAGTGTGTTGCTGAAATAAATCGAAATCTTCAGCAACTTTCAGCTCTTGTAGAGCTGCCACCCATCCATCCCTAAAGTATTTAAGGTTGGCATATTCCATTTGTGAGGACATAGCAGCTAAACACTTATTCTATCCATTGTCCTAACCTACGCTGAAGGATTTTGTGACAGCTTTCTTCCTTTTAACCTTCTCCAAGGAAGTCCTCTCAGTAAGAAGTTTCTCGATAGCTTTCAGTTTCTCCTCCACCTCCTGCTTCTGGCGATCAACATTACGGAGTCTACCAACCTCCTCTTCAGCAGCTTTAAGTTTATTCTCAAGCTCTGCAGCATTCTTGAGTTTTTCTTCAAGATATTTATTATTCTTCTCAAACTCCCCCAATTTCTTCTCTAAATCCTTGGAGGCCTCCACAGATCGATCTCTCTCTTGCTCGACAGACTTAACCTGTTTCTCCCAAGCAATTTTATTCTCCTCATACTTTTGATAAGATTCCTTCAAAGACTGGGTCAATCCAGTAAAAGCTTCTTCTACACCTCCCGGGGAGATTGAAGCCTTGATAGCCTCATCCTTCTTCAGAATTGTGTTGAAACATGTTACCAGTTGGAAAAATAAAATAACTATAAGTCAGTGCAGGGGCATAACATTGAAAAATGAAAATTTAGATTAGTAATACTTACTGAGGTAATATGTTGAGCAGCCAAGGTAGTGACCCTGTCACGAGAAAGATTGTCCTCAATACCGTGGACTTCTGGGATAATCCAAGACTTCACCGAGCTCATAGTAGAGCTCGGAGGAACAAAAGTGGGAACACCACCTTCAACATTTAAAGACTGAGAGACAAGTTCTACTGGTCTCTCAGAGGAACTTTTCCTTAATCTCCTCGTAGGAGCAGGAACATTCTCAACCAAAGATGCTATCTTGGTTGGTGATATAACAATGACCTCGCTTGCAGGATAAACAACAATAGCCTTAGTCAGAGCCACAGGGGGCTTTTCAACGATCTTGCTCGGAGTCACAGGGGGCTTCTCGCTAAACTTCTTGGTAGCATCAGAAGGGGGTACCTCTACAGTCTTCATCCCCTCTCCTGGGACATCTTTTTTACTTCTCTTTGTCTCCACAGCAGGAGAATCAGACTTGTCAAAAAAGGAAGGAACTTTTCTTCTCTTCATTATGTCACCAATAGGAATACTTGATTCATAGGAAGAACCCTCCACACTAGACTCAGCGGCTGGTATTTGGTCCAGATTAACCACCACTGGACGAGCAGTAAAGAATGAAATGTAACTCTTGTACTGCAATAAATAAGAGGCCAATCTAATGTGCTCCTCAGCCACAGTTTGGTGCAAACTCCAGATAAGTTTCAAATGCTTCAAATTAACCTCTGTCCCCTTTGGAGATTTTCTTTTTCTATCAACTGCAAATAGTAAAAATTAAATGTCAGTGATACATTTTGTCAAACACCAAGAAAATAATATTTCGAAAAATACAAACAACCTATTCCATTGCCATAAGGGGGACACCTGGGACCCTGATATACATCATCTCCATTTAATGGAGCATGTTGCCATTTTTTCATAACAACCCTATGCTCGAAGTAATCCATGTTGCCATCTGGGAGATTGACAACTAAAGCCCTATTTAAAAATCTAGTTTTTAAATAAAAAGTACTATCGCTGACAACCCATCTATAGCAAAACATAATTTCTGGAATTCCTAAACGGGTTCCATGAATTTGGTTTAACCTATGGACTCCATTAACTATTCTCTAGGTATTGGGAGCTATTTTTGTAGGTACAATGTCAAAATATTGACAGAACTCTAAACATAGGGGATTTGGAGGAAAAGAAAAGCCACATTCGGCTATAAAGAGACTTGGCAACCAATGTCCCTCACCCAAAGAAAAATAGTCAGAAGGTTCAAAAAGTTCTTCTAATATGACCCATGAAGGAATTGAAAATTCTGAACGAAATTTGTCAAGAGATTCAACAGGGTAAACCATGATGAACAGAATAAGTAAAAGAAAAGGAAGAAGAGCTTACATGAGAAGACTGGGTCAGTTGACAACGAACAATGGAGGAAATGAACGCACAAGTTAGAGAGGAAATGAAAAGTTTGAATACACAGGTTTGAAAAGTAGAAGATGATAGGATTTTTGCCACGTTTAAATACTTTACCTAGGGAATAGAGAAAAGCAATGATTATCAAGGCGAACGTTTGCGTATCCGGCATATAAAAAGAAGAAGAAGGGCACAAAAATCGAAGCGGTCATGGAAATTCAAAATATTTTAAAAGCCTGATACTATGCATTCAAAAAAGAAGTTATATACAACGAAAGTTTGCCTAAAATCCATTCAAATCAAAAATCTAAGCAACAGAATGTTCCATACTTTTCTTCAACATCAAACTATGAAACATTGGGGGTTATCTTGATACCAAATTTAGTCTACTGAAGTGGACCAATTATGTGGAGACATGCGTCAATCTACATGACACCCACAAAACACTTTTAAGGGAAAACACACTAACTCCGAGGAACTTAATATCCCCGACCTACTCAGGTGATCTGAGCAACATGGGTTCTTCAAGGAACTTCATTATACCGAGAAACTCAGGGGCCCCGAGCAGCTTAAGCGATGCGAGCAGCTTAGTCGGTCCGAGATACTTAGCATACAGAGCACTCAAATCAGGGAATCAAAGAGACGGTTGCGCATTAAATATTCATTATTATGATACAGATGTACATGTCCACTAGATAACAGCGCATTGTCCCTTCATTTGAACACCCTCAAGGCTATAAATACATTATAACCTCCTCATTAGCAGGGGACTCGGAATTTCTTGGTAAATCCATTATCGAGAATTCTGTAAACCGTCATCAATAATAAATACAATGGACATAGGCCATTCTTACAAGGCTGAACCACTTTAAAAATATTTTATCTTATTTATTTTTATCTGTGATTGATAAATTAAAGATAATCTAATTTTTTACATCAACAATAATCTTATTACTCAATTATCATAATTCTAATAATTGTTATGTAGATTGTTTAATTCTGATTATTATAATAATAGGTTATAGTCAAATGGATAATCATATTATAACACAACTTCAATTATGAAATTACACTAACTAAACTTTCCTTGATCAAAGATTTGATATTCCAATCCAATTTTCCAAATTCCTTCTTTTCCGAGTCCAATTGCCTCCAATTTCTTCTTCATCAACTATTTCCCTCTCTCTAGCCTCTCTTTTAACTTAGGCTTTTATCTCTAAAGTGTTAAGAATGAACTAAGCTAATCCTAATATTCTTTGTATTATGTTATCCACAAAATTAGGGTTGGCTCACTTATTAACCATGACCCATTAAGTCCAAAATTATCTCTAAGTAGTCTAAAGTCTAGCCCAAACCATATTCTAACCTATGGGCCTTAAAACATAACCTTTTAAGGTGTAATCGAACATCCTAGACATATCTAAAGTCACTTCAATTATTCCATCAACATAATTGTTTTTATTCGTTAAATAATTATTATTTCATTATTGTATTTTAAATTCAATAAAATTTTAAATATAAACATAATTTTTAGTGACATCCCCAGTCACAACAGATAAATACACACAAATATACACATATATAATTTATTTAATTTTCTTTAAATTACAAGGTATTACATGTTATGAGTTGTGTGAATACTCTTGGTTATGTCCTATCGGTTTGAAGATAGATGAAATGAGTTGGGTTGATATTCTTTGTTGTGGTCGGTTTGGGATGGTTGATTTGCTTGACCGACATGTTATATGTATGATTGTGGAAGTACACATATATTGTATTTTTAGGGTATTTTCCTAGGGAGTCTCAGACGAACGATCCGGCTAGACAGAAGTGTCTCGAGGAGTTCTTGTTTAGATTTCTCTTGTATGACATCCCACGCATGAAGTCTAGTTCGGTCGAGAATTAGGAGATATTAAGTGTGAGGTCTTTACAACTTAATTGTATTTGATGATTGACTTATGTGGATATTATGTGAGATTCTTAGACTAACAGATCTTAGGGACCATCTAAGATAACTCTTGTGAGACATCCCACGTATGGAGCTTAGTGAGGTTAGGATTTTGGAGATATTGAGGGACTAGAGTGTTAGTATTTTATGTTGTACTTAAGGATTGTTTTCAGCATTAGTGTTATGGAATTGGACTTAGACTCGGTATGGTTAGTTATAACCATATTAGCTTAGAAGAGAGGTGAGGTATGTATGCATGACTATCGGCGGGTGACGGCATGAAGGCGTAAATTGGTCGTATTTTAATATTGTTAAGCACATATTAAAACTTTAGGTCACTAACCTAAATATATATAAAAAAAATTGGTTATTATTATTTTTATACAGGAGCAACAGGATTGAGAAGTTAGAGTTCGACTAAGCAGTCAGAGTTGCAAATTATCGGAGATCGAGTTCGTCATCCTTAGTGTAGGGTTTGATTTATTTTTAGTTTTAATTCCAGCAGTACTTGTAATGAGGAGTTTCATTTACATTTCTATTCGGGAGATTTGTACTTTGAAACCTCGTATTAATGGATTCATTTTTTATTGGAGATTTATTTAAGTTTAGTTCAGTTATTCTTTTGTTTATTATTATTCTTTTGTCATGGATTATTTTTATTTATTGTCATTTTTATTTATCGTTGATGTTGAGAATGATATATATTTCATATCACACCCTGTATTCGGCGTACAGCCTGATCAACTGGGCATGGAAAATAAGGGGTCTTACATTATCCCTTAAGAACTTCCTCAGCATGGACATATGGAAAACGTTGTGCACATGTTAAAGGTGATTGGGTAAGGCCAAATTATATGCCACCGATTGCACATTATTCAGGATCTTGAACTGACCTTTATATTGGGGTTCTAATTTCCTCTTGGACTCGAACCTCAGAACTCCCTTCATCGGTGGTACCTTCAAAAGCACTTGTTACCCCCACTTAAAATTCCAATTTGAGTATCTTCCTATCCACATAACTCTTCTGCCAACTTTGAACAATAGTCATATGCTCTTGGGTGAGTGTTGCTTTCTCTAAGTTCTCTCGTACATAATTCATCCCTATAAGCTTTCTATTCTCCGTCTATAACTAATAACTTGAAAAACAACAAGGTCGGATGTACAAATCCTTGTAAGGTGCAATACCAATAGTTTATTAATGACAATTGTTATAAGAAAAATCCATAAGAAGTAATTGTTGATCCTAACTTCCCTTAAAGTCGAGTATACATGCTCGTAGCATGTCCTCCAGAATTCGGTTCACCCGTTCAGTCACACCGTATGTCTGAGGATGAAACACCATACTCATATGCAACTACACACCCATAGCCTCTTAAAAAACAAAGTTATGAAATAAAAATGTGGTTCCTATTAGATATAATATCGAGTGTTACCCTATATAGACATGCTATCTCTGAGATGAAAAATCAAGTCAACTAGTCTATTATATAGTCTATCCAGACTAGAAGTTAGTGATACACTTTAGTCAGTCTATTGACAATGACCCAAATGTCATTATGTCCCCTATGGAACGTTGGTAACCCCCCGATGGTTCTTTACCTTCACTAATTAGTTAGTGGCACACTTAGACGTAAATTCTATTATATCCCACTTCATACATTCTCACCAGTACTATCTCCTCATATCATGATACATCTTCTCACCCCTGGGATGCACAGTGAACCATGAACCAGACATCTCGATCAAAACTTATTTTTGCAGCTTAATACCCTCTGTTTTCTCGCCCTTATGATGCACAGTGAAGCATGAACCATGCGTCTTGATCAAAACTTTTTTTTGCAGCTTGGTACCCTCTTGAATAACCAATCATCCTTTGAAACACAAACCTCTATCTGAGCCGATATAATAAAAAGGAACTTCTGCAGACAGTAACTCCCATACATTCCCCTAACAAAAGAAGTCTTACACTTGGGCCTGAATTACTCATGATAGACTATCTCGAGTAATTGTCATTACTACCATAAACATATCTACTGCATCAATATGCAAATTGTCCCACTTCTCTATCCGTATAGTTAATAAACTTCCCTATGTTCTTCCTATATAGCGCAGTCAACAGTTCAATGCATTTTTTACGCAGTTTGCCTTCCCTGAATGATATTGAGTGGAAAAATAGTAGTCATTCACAAACTCCAATCACTTCCTCTAATATTTGTTCAACTCCTGTTGTGTGGCCCGATACTTAAGGCTCTTATGGTCTAATAATAATATGAATCTCTCATCAAACAACTAATGCCTCCAAATGCAAAGCACAAAATCAACTGCCACCAACTTCAAGTTGAAAATAGGGCAGTTTCCTTCATGAGGCTTAATCTTAAGAGAATAATAATCTATGGGCTTATCCTCCAACGTAAGGACCCTTCCTAGTTCTTATAGTGATGCGTATGAAGAGACCATATACTCCACCCTACCATGAGGTATGAAAAGTATCAGTACAGTCATGAGCCTCTCTTTTAAATCCTCAAAAGTCCTCTAGAAGTGCTCATCCCAAGAAAACTATACCCCCTTCATGGTGAGGTGGTTCAGTGGACCTATAATCTTGGAAAAGACATAAATGAACCTCCTATAGTACCCTGACAAGCCCACAAAGCTCCTGACCTCCGTAGGTGTCATGGGCTTTCCCCACACCATCACCTTCGATACCTCGTTAGGATCCATATTAAACCCAGTATCTAATTCAATGTTCCTAAAAAACTATACCTCTCGTAACCAGAATCCACACTTGGAGAACTTAGTGTAAAACTCATGATCCTGAAGTGTCTGTAGAACTATCCTCAAATGTTGGTATGCTCATCCTCAAACCATGAGTAGATCAATATGTCATTGATAAAAATAATAAAAAACTAATTCGGGTACGGTTTTAAAACTCGATTCATCAGATTCAAGAACATGAATGGAGCATTGGTGAAATTAAACGGCATGACTCAAAACTCATATGATCCATGTCATGTTACAAAAGTTAATGTTAAGATATCCTCATATTTAATCCACACCTGGTGATAACCCAAATGCATGTCAATATTTGAAAAGAAAGATGTTCCCCACATTTTATTAAACTGATCATCGATACACGACAATGGATATTTTTTTTTTATCATGCCTTTTTTAACTCCCGATAGTGGACACATAATCGTAATGAACCATCCTTCTTTTTAATAAAGAGGATTGGATATCCCTACGGTGGTGTACTCCTCCGAATAAATCTCTGACTCAAAATCTATTGAATTTGTGCTCGTAACTGACTCATGTCTAAAGGAGCCATTTCATAAGGGGCCCTCGCTATGGGTCTGGTTCCTGGTGTTAAATCTATGAAAAAATTGATCTCAAGGATGGGCGATAACCTTGGTACCTCCTCAAGCGCTTATGGGAAATCCTAAACAATTGGTATAGAATATAAAGAAACAATAATCTCCTATGATGTGCTCATATCAATATAGTAAAGGTGTGTGCTAGACTATACCGAAAGCCTAGGCATCGCTATAAGAATTATCTCATGCTTAGGAATAGTAAACATAATTTCCTACTCACTGCAGTCAATCTATGTGTGATACTAAGCTAACCAAACCATTCCCAAAATAATATTATATAACCTCATATCTAATATCAACAAATCAGCTGAAAAGAAAAGTCAATAAATCTCAACTGTTATGTCTTTACAATCATGTCTTAAGTCAACACCACTACCCACTAAGGTATCTACGTGAAATAAACCTCGATGAAAATATCCAAAAGTCCAGACGTCATAGAAAAAGTACTACTGGTAAAGGAATGGTGTGCCCAAGTGCTAAATAAGTTCATGTGTAAGAACCATAAACATGAAACATACCCTCAATGTCCTGTGATCGAGCCAATTTATTTTACTGATAAATGTTATACACACTTTCATAGTGAAGATGAGGGTGACCCTATGCTGAGTCTCTAAAGGTGTTGGCAACACTAGGTACTACGGTGGCTCTGAATGGCCTGGTTTCCCCTAGGTCATCTCTTGAACAAGTAGCCCTTATCACCATAAGTATCATACTTTTATTTAAAGGGACCATCAAAATGATGACTATATTGACCTTGCCCACGTGATTGATCTCACTGACCCTAATCATGTCATCCCTACCCATAAGTGTCTTTCACGATCTTGGTTCCCTTGTCCTTTCTAGCCTTGACATCTCTAATCATATGATCCTAGGGACATCTTCAAAGTTTCCCCCTGTGATAATCCCCTCTGCTGATGAGGGATTCCCTGAGCTCGAGATGACTCTCCACCATCTTTAGTCCCAGCCCTTGTTCGGCCCAATCTTCTCCTTCTTTGGAAATATATTCCTCTGGTATTCATGGTGGCACTGGTAGTGTAAGAGATCAACTTCCACCAACTGAGAGTAAGTGTTGAAGGTCAATTTTTCTGATAAAAATTAATACTAGATTAGTCTTAGATAAATTTACCAATGATCTAAAAATATAACCAGATAAGAGATAAAATACTAAATGATGAGAACATAAATGAAGTATAAAGCAAAGATGGAAAGATAAGGACTTAGATTTATATGGTTCAACCAATTTAATACCTATGTCCACATGTGTTAAGATCTTTATTCGAATAATATATAATTTCCAACGAAATACAATCGAGTATAAGATCTCTATCTCTACAATTTGTTAGAAGAATAGTATAGTAATATCTCTTACCTATATTGAGGCCAATATGCTACCATTTATAGGCTACTTAGAGTGAAAGAATAGGGACACATGTCTCACCTTTATAAGTCAAGTGATATCACATTTTACAACTTGAGTGAGGAATAATCACAAGCTATTTATGGAACATGGGGGAGTATATCTTAATATCTCCTTCTATTGAACATGTATCTGGCTATTGATGTCATCCACTCATAAGGTACACTTTCCATGAGGCAATGTTAACTAACGAGGTAACCTTTTTCTATTTACTCTAGGATAAATCCGACTAAGGATGAGTTGTCCTCTTGCCCAGATCACGGCTCCTCATGTTAACTGTCACCTGGTTTAGCCAACCCCTTTGACAGGTGTCACCTTTTAATAGTTCTATGAGGTATACTATATTTAGGGTACTATAATAAACCCAAGACTTTATTCATGATTTTGTTTATGATGCAGATCTCTATAAGAATGGCTCCTTTTAGGTGTATGCATTGTGGTTGGAGTGAGTGAAGTATTTTCTTATATCCTGTCATTGGCTTGACGCCTTTTCCTTGTATTGAGTCCACATGAAAGCCTTTCATAATTTCAAAATGCAAGGTGTTGGACCTTCCATGAGTCAATCATCAGCTGGAGGGATAGGTCATCATTAATGCGCATGAAATTTTGGCAGTGGGCGCGCAGTTTTAGATTGACCGGACATTTCCTAATACCATTTGTGTCATGATTATGTCAAATCTATCACTAAAATTCTAAAACTATTTAATTTTACCTTTTTCAAAATTTAACCTTTTTAGAATACAAAATATTTAGTTGCTTTAGAGAGAGAAAGTTGTAAGTTCAAAACCCAACTGTCATCCACTGTTGTTTTGCATTTTCTGGATAGATTAGTTTATTTTTATTCAGTCATTGTTTTTCTTTATCCTATTCACCTCCATTGAGTCCAGGTATCTCTTGTCCTATATCTATAGTTTTTTAGGGCTTTTACATTTTATTAGTTTTCCCTATAAGAAAATATTCTTGTGGTTAGGTTTTGTACTACTTTGTTGTTGATTGGTTGGGTGGATGATTGATTGGTGGTTTATATTATTGTTGAGTTTGTTAGCAAAGGATTTTTCCAGTCTCTAGATTTCAAATCCTTACTCTTACTCTTCTTATTGTGGTAGGTGACCCTTTAGGGTTTGTAAGGAAAAAATTTCCAATTGAGTCCATTGTATAGTTTTGATTTAGTTCCGGAACAAAACATGCTTGAGTCATAGGTAGTATTTTTATTATCATGATCCCACACACACTATGACATACTGAAGTTTATTAAAGACATTGCGGCAAAGCTTAAAGATATTATGTATGTCGAAGTTTAATTAAGGCAAGTTTATTCGTCTTCAAGATCAATTGCATTTCGAGATCACTCAGGTATGAATATGCAATTTTAATGGGACTCAAAATTTATTTTTATAAGGATGCTATTTTATTTAATAAATGCTTTTAAAATGTTTTATAAGTGTTTGGAATGTTTTACACTTCATTTAAATCTGATAAGGACGGATTAGAGAAGAGTTAATTTGCGCATCGCTCAAACGACATACACCGTCATTCAAGCGAGATGCCATTATCATTCAAATGAAATGGTCATATTGTTTGAGCAACAGATTTCATCGTTCGAGCGAGCACCGCCTTAGGAAAAATATATATAGGTGTGTTTCCTTCAGATTTCGTAAGTGTGCGTTCTGGAAAAACTGTTTACGAGCCAGTACGTTTCTGCACACAAGTTTTCTAAGGTTTTCCAAAGTAAATGCATTCTTAGAGTTTTAAAGATCCGAGTTATCATTAATATATGCTATAGTGATCTTTTTGGAACCAATAAGATTTGTTATACACTTGAACATTGATGATTTTGCGGTGAAGCTTTGGTGGAGTTCGGTTTCAACATCGTAGATGTTACAAGAAATATCGATGGACACCGAGACATACGTGGACGCGTGTGTTGTGGAAGGGTATCGTGGAAGAAGGACTTTTTTCATGGGCACTATGAGAGGAGTGGTTGAGGATCAGAAGAGAGTCAAGTCTCACGGGAATCAAGTCGTTGAGTAAGACTAGTGTACATTCATTGTAATTCCACATTCATAGTGATTGTCTTGCTTGGGTTATCTGAGGTTTTACATTCGGCATTGTGAATATTCTTTACTTTATTTTACTTGCTTTAATCACTATATGGATGTTTAGGATTAATCAATATAAAATTGGGTTAAGTTAGAATCGTTCACAACTTGGTGCGAATTAAAAATTGGAAAAAGGTTTTTCATAAAAAGAGAAATTGTTTTATCATCCTTAAAACACTTTCCACATCAGAAGTTAAAATGGACCATCGGGGTTCTTTACCTATTCCTTGTCTTCCACCCTTTAGGAGTGAAAAGGAGTGGGTAGAGAAACTTTCAATGAAATTGTGTGAAGTTGATGGTAACATCCTAGAGCCTCTTAGACCTATGTCCTTAGTCATAGTACCCCTATGGTAACATTTGCCAATGACCCTAAGGAAATTGAATCGGACCCTTCAGAATATATTTTCTCTTCCCCTTTGCCCCCAAGCATCCAATATTGTAGATTTGAATTCATGGCATCTGATAGTGTTTCTTAAGTTGCTAGGAGTTAAGATATAAGGAGAAATTAGGTAGATGAGACGTTGTTTGAGTCCGTCTCCCCTCCACTTGGTGATTCAACCAAGGAGGTTATTTATTATCGTACTCCCTCAACTTCGCCCAACTCTGCTATTAAGGTACTCGTAAATCTTATCAAGGAGCTCCTTATGTGTCCACCAGTTCATAGAACCCCTCCCAAACGAATTTTTCGAACTATGCATGTGATATCACCAAAACTGAAATACTAAAGTATGTTGATCTTTATAGAAAACCTATACGTAAATATCATCAATATGAGGCCATATAAGAATGAATAAGCCTATAATTGGCTAAACTCTAAACATATCTCCATATCCCAGTCTTCCTTAATTATTGGGCGTTATCTTCCTTTGCACCCCATCATCTCAGGCATTCTGAAGGGTTATGGCGTAGCCCCCACTTAACTTAACCCAAATGATTACATGATGATCTTGGGGTCTATAATTGAAGAGTGCGTTTTTGTTCAAAATAAGAACTTTTTTAATTAAACTCAGTTTTTCAATTAAATCCTAAAACATGCACCTACGTGTGTGTTTGTGTCAAGCCATAAATATATAAAGCATGTGACACAAAATATCAGGAAAAATCCCCACAGGGCAAAACCATTTATTTTCACTATAATTTGTAAAAAACGGTTACACTGATTATAATGAAAATAAGTGTGACATACGAAATACCCACAGGTGTCGGTTCCAATGTCGTCCGCTGGAATCTCTCGCAAGAACTCCAGATGGGAAGCAATGAAGAAGAGACTGGCTTCTCCACAAATTACTCCAGATGAGTAAAAATAACCTCTTTAAGGTTTAACAAATGCACGTTCATAATTGGGAGAATTATTTTCTTTATAAAGGAGGCATAAAGCCTAAAAGGAGAAAAAGGTGAAGTCTTTTGTCTGTGTCGTTTCTGTGCCGGTTTTTGCAGAAAATGTATTTGAAAAAGATTTTGAAAACTGTGTAGAAAGTGATAGAAAATAATACAAAAATCGAGCCGGTAGTGTGGTTCGAATGAGATAGGCATCTCGCTCGAACGAATGAAACATGTCGTTCGAACGACATCGCATGAGATGCTATCTCGCTCGAATGATAGGCCATCTCGTTTGAACGAGCTAGTCGACCTAGGAAAATCCGTTCTACACTTAGAAAATTTTTTGCAATTGATAATAAAAAATTAGGACTTCAAAAAAATATTTTCTAAAAAAATTCCCAAATATATATACAAATATAAACAACTCCAATAAATCATTTTACCAATAATGCGTAAACGGTTGAGCAGCACGTCGCATGTAGCATGATACACGTGTGAAGATGATAAATGCATGGATTCAGATAAAGGCCGTCGTGGATGATCGTGATGACATGATGAATGTATCTGTATCAGACTTACAATCTGTGATTTAGGGAAGATAGAAAAATCCTAGATTAAACCCTGGACATTTATAAAATTATATCCTTACAAATCTCCCCCTATGTCTATGCTGGTACATACATAAAAAAATCCGAATTATGCAATCTCCCTAAAACAAATGACATATAAGATAATATCCCTATTAAACCCTCAAACTGAGAATACTAAATGACATGTCTTCAATCAAACTTCAATATCTTCAAATTTTCAACTCTTCATAAACTCCCAAAGCTTTTCTCATCAGGGTGTGAAATCCAATAGATATCAACTTTGTACCTACACACATGAGAAAAAGCAAATACCCGTGATTAATCAACGATCAATTAGGCTTAAGAAAATCATTGATAAATCAACAAAAATAAATTTCAATATTTCTCCCCCATAATTCACTCTCCCCATTTTTATGATGTCCCCAAATAGATAGATATGAGAAGCATAAATATGGAAAATGTCACAAAAAAATCTTTTATTTTTTTGATTTTTTTTATACTTTTCACACAAACTATACAACAAAGAATGTGGAAAATGTCATAAGGAAAAAAAAACTTCTATTTTTGAATTTTTCAAAATTTTTCACACAAAATATACAATCAAAGAATCACACCATGAAAGAACACAAAAACAGCCAAGTCGATGATAGCGTTAATGAAGGGGTGTGATCAAATTCGATAGAAAAATCAATACATACAAAAATGACATATGTGCACGATGAATATCGGATACTCCTAACAAATGAACTCAACATCTTCCTTAGGTGTAAAAGTATGGAAATATGAGATATTGACTCAATCTAATCAGTAAATTAAAGCTCAAAGTGATTACAACACCAATAACATCCAAAACGATTTAATGCTTTTTCAGGACTTTCAAGGAAGTGCAAATTCGTTTAAATTCTCCAACCAAACTCCCTCAGATTTATATTTTGAATAGAGGTGATATAAATTCTCTAACTTTGGATAATTGATGGTGAAACCTAATGGCCCATATTTGGCATGTATTGTTTTTTATTGCCTTTAAATTTTTTTGGGCTCTTTTAATCTCTTTGGACCCCGGATAATAAAATTCCTCAATTTTTTATGTCCGATTAACGGTGGCTTTATTGCAAAGGATAGATAATTACCTTTCATAGACCTTTATCGTTTTAAAATACCACACAATCTCACCAAAAGATTTATATATGCATTCCAATCTTGTCAAGTTTTATCGCATATGGTTCGTTGTATAGACATAATTGAGATTGAAACACTCAAGACAATATGTGATAGACAAGTACAATAATCAAATAAACCCGTGCATGTGTACAATAAAGGATATAAGGAGCCAAACATGTAGAAAGATATCACTAATCACATCTCAAAGACTCCAAACAATGTAAAGCACATGGATGCAATGATGTAGCATCTCAAATCACTATCAAACAGTCATATGGATAAATGGAATTAAATTTGTAACTCGGCTATCTTAAATGCTCATACATAAAAGGTGTAAACAAAATACAAAAATCTTTTTGTGCTTTTCTAAAATTTTATAAAAAGGAATTTTTTTTGGATTTTTTTTTTAAAAATATATAAAAAATAATACACATGATAAAAACTAGCAATAGGAATCATATGATATGAACATGACAAAGCATCATATCCTAGACATGGACCAATCCCTCAGTCAACCATGCAAATCCCTAAAGACTTCCTAAGACTCTCGAATCTAAGGGCATCTAAAGGTTTCGTGAAAATATCGGCTAACTGACGGTCGGTGGGTACGTAACTCAGAGATACGACTTTCTCCTCAACTAGTTGTCGTATAAAGTGCTCACGTATCCTGATGTGCTTTGTGCGCGAATGATGGACTGGATTGTGGGATATGTGTATCACACTCGTGTTATCACAGGAAATGGTTATGGCGTCCTGTGAAATCCCATAATCCTCCAGCATCTGTTTCATCCATAAGAGTTGTGTGTAAAAACTCCTGTAAGCGATGTACTCAGCCTCTGCGGTGGACAAAGAGATGGAGTTTACTTCTTGCTCAACCAGGAGATAAGAGAAGAACCAAAATAGAAACACCCACCAGAAGTGCTCTTACAACCATCTATATCCCCGGCCCAATCGGAATCCGAAGAGGCGGACAAATGGTCATTGGTATCAAAGGAATACCAAATACCGTATTAGAGAGTCCCACTCACGTATTTGATAATACATTTTAGAGCGAGTAAGTGTGACTCTTTCGGGGATGTCTAAAATCACGCACAGACTCCAACACTAAAGGCTATGTCGGGACGACTGGTAGTCAAGTAGAGAACACTATCATACTCTGATACAAGGTTTGCTCTACGTCCTTGCCAGAAGTTTCCTTACTAAGCTTGATAGAAATACTCATAGGTGTACGAGCATGCTTAGCGGAGTCTAAACCAAAATTCTTCATTAGGTCTCTAGCATACTTGGATTGAGAGATGAACATCCCATCCTCTAGCTGACGAACCTGGATACCAAGGAAGAAAGTAAGCTCACCTACCATGCTCATCTCAAACTCACTTTTCATCTCCTCCTCAAAGTGGTGAGCATACTGGGAGTACGCGGATCCAAAGACTATGTCATCCACATAGACCTGGGCAACCAAAATAACATTGTCATCTCTCCTGACAAACAACGTCATATCAACTCCCCCTCTCTTGAAGCCATGGGCTAAGAGATAGGAAGTAAGCCTCTCGTACCAAGCACAAGGTGCTTGCTTCAAACCATACAAGGCTTTCCTTGGATAGTAAACGTGCTCCAGGTTCATAGGATCTTCAAACCCTTTTGGTTGAACCACATAAACCTCCTCCTATAGAATGCCATTAATTAAGGCACTCTTGACATCCATCTGATATAACTTGAAGCACAGATGACATGTGATAGCGAGTAGTAAGAGGATGGACTCAAGCCTCGCAACAGGGGCAAATGTCTCCCCAAAGTCTACACCCTCAATCTGTGTGTAGCCATGAGCGACCAACCTAGCCTTATTTCTGATTATGGTACCATTTTCATCCATTTTATTCTTGAAAATCCACCTGGTACCTCTCACATTAGTCTCACTAGGTCAGGGGACAAGTTCCCAGACATTATTCTTTTTAAACTGAAGCAACTCATCCTGTATGGTAGATATCCAGTGTTCATCCTTGAGTGCTTCTTTTTTATTCTTGGGCTCGACTGTGGACGTGTAGCAAAAATGACTAACAACGTTCTCTAGCTGAGCACGAGCCACGACCCCTAAAGTGGGATCGCCAAGAATGGCAAAAGGATCATGACTCTTGTGAACCCAAGCAGGTGTGTTCCCTAACACGGGAGTAGGGTCCACAGAGTCTGGGTGAGGTACAAGTAAATTTTTGCCAGAAAAGTCCTCATCCTCACACTGAAGTCTAGGATTAATTAATATCGAAGGTTCGTCATCTTGAACGGTGATGTTTATTGACTCCATAACCTTATAGATCTGCAGGTTAAAAACTCGGTACGCTCTACTATTTGATAAATATCCTAGCAATATTCCCTCATCACTCCGAGAGTCAAACTTTCCTAATTTCTCTATATCTCGTATGATGTAGCATTTAATCCCAAAGATATGAAAATACGCAAGGTTGGGTTTCTTGCCAGTCCACAATTCATAAGGCATCTTAAGAGTGTGTGGACGCAGGTAAACCCTATTCACTGTATGGCATACAGTAGACACTGCCTCTGCCCAAAATATCCTAGCAACCTTACGACCTAGAAGCAGAGATCTAGCCATTTCTTGAATCGTCCTATTCTTTCTCTCAACAATCCCATTTTGCTGAGGAGTCTTCACAGCGGAAAATTCATGTTTAATTCCTAGGCTATCATAATAAAGATCTACCTTTGCTTCCTTAAATTCCGTACCATTGTCACTACGTATCCTATTAATAGTGACCCCGTATTGATTTTGCAGGACACGGCACTTGGTCGTTAAAAACTCTACAGCATCGGATTTCTCTCTCAAAAAACCAACAATCGAATATCTAGAGAAATCATCTACCATCACGAGGATATACCTCTTACCACCCAGACTCTCAGTACGAGTAGGACCCATAAGATCCATGTGAATCAACTCAAGCACATGGGAGGTGGTAATGGAATGCAACTTCCGGTGGGGGCTACGGATTTGTTTTCCGAACTGATAGGGTCCATAAATCATGGAAGTTGGCTTTCTAAGAGATGGTAAGCCACGTACTAGGTCCTTTTTAGCTAAACGTGTCAAATCTCTAACGTTCACGTGACCCAGACGTTATTACCGCAGATCCATATGAGTGATCGTGGTGCTGTTGCAGATAAGTGAGGATGTGGGCACAGTCCCATAGCTATTATCTTATGTCCTCACCCCTTGCACTAAAAGTTACCGTCTTTATTATAGATATTACATGCGTCCCGGTCAAACCTTACGGTAAAGTCAGCGTCGTACAATTGGCTAGTGCTGAGAAGGTTTGCCTTCAAACCTTTGACGTACAAAATATTCTCTAGCTTAGGAAATCCAAGTAACACTACTGTACCTCATCCTACGATGCTAGACTTGCTCCCATCTCCAAAGGTGACTCTACCTTACTTATAATCCTCTAGGTAGGTAAAGAATGAGACATCACCTGTTATATGTCTGGAGCACCCACTATCAAAATACCACTGTGAGGTATTATGTGCTTTGAGAGAGACATGAACAACAAGGACATTTTCGTCTTTCTTAGGTACCTAAGACATGGTAAACTTTTGTTTACCCTTGTTGTTGGTTTTAACCGAGATGCGGGAAGCATTCACTGACGGCAAAGACATCCGTCAGAACTCCTCCATCAAACTCTTTGAGGTAGCAGCTAAAATCTCAACACGCTCTCTCAGACTGGTAAAATCATCAGAATGATCTGGTGGAGAAGTAGTACGTCGTGTTCGACCCAAACTATAGTAAAACTCCCTGCGGTGGCCTTTTCTTTTGCAGTACATACAAAACAAGACAGTCTTAGGCAGACCTGGGTTTGCATTTCTTGGTTGAACTCTTCCTCATGGTATTTGGTGATGGCCATATGGAGTCGTAGTAAACTCAGGAACAGGTCCAGGTGCAATTTGGGTTGTGGAGGCACCATCAAAACCTATTCCCTTCCTATCACCAAAACCTAAAGCGGGGTTGAGGATCATATTTCCCATATTTCCAGATCTATCCTCGATTTGAACCTTGACTTCCCGTTCTCTCTCAAGATCATGAGTAAGCTGGGCAACAAGGGCTTCAAGTTTCTTTCGAGTCTCCAGGGAGGAATGGAGCTCACTCGTAAGAGTAGTCACTTGTTTAGTCAAGTCCCCTTTCTCTTTCTCCAAATAGTCTCTCTCTGTCTCTAAACAAACTTTCTTTCTCAACACAGATAGACTCTCTCTCTCTCTCTCTCTCTCTCTCTCTCTCTCTCTCTCTCTCTCTCTCTCAAGGTAGTGCAGGTGGAGGACTCTCTCTCTCTGGCTTCTTCTAAATCTTCCTCTAAAGCGGTGCTCCTAAGAACTAGTGCTTTGTTACACTTTTTGGTTTTAAATGACTCATTATATAACTCAGCTTAGGCGCGTTGAAGATTACTCTCGCTTTCACTTGCATCATCATCCCCCTCACTCACATCGATCTCACTGTCGAGGTGTCCCTGTGAAGTATCATCCTCAACGTCGTGAGGATCACTAGAAGTATGGCTAGACATGAATGCGCTGAAGTTACATTCATGCGGTGACTCATCTCTAGAGTCCACCGACTCGACCTCACTGTCATCACTAAGGGTAGAATTAAGGATAGCTTTGCTCTTTTCTTTTGCAAGTCTGTTCAGCTTAGTAGCACAATCAAAAGCTCTATGACCCTTATCGTCGCACTCATAGCATCTCTCACCGTCTTTCTTAGGAGGGTCTTTAAATTCTTTATCATTTTTCTTATTTTTCTCAAAATTCCATTTATCTTTGAAATTTCCATTTTTCTTGAATTTGAGAATTTTCTTGAAATTTTTAACAAACAGGGCCAAATCATCTAAATCAAAATCACACTCAGAATCTGACGTTTCTATCTCCCTTTTTCTAGATGACTCAACTCTCTTTCTTCCCGACCCCTCACTCTTTCTATCCTGGGCATTAATTGCAATTCCCTTATCTTTAGGCTTGACAGATTTAGGAAACATATCAATTTCATACATTTGTAAATCTCCTACAAGTTCCTCCAATTTAAGCGTGTTTAAATTATCAATAGAATTTAGCACAGTGACTATAGGGATAAAACGCTTTGGCAGTGATCTTAGAATCTTTTTAATAACTCTGGCATTAGGAATGTGTTCACCAAGATTAAAGCTAGTGTTAACATATCAGATAACCTAGCATCAAATTCATCAAAACATTCAGTCTCAAGCATGGTGATAGTTTCAAATTGAGTTGTTAAATTTTGTAGTTTAGACTCTTTCACAGCATTAGTTCCTTCATGAGTAAGTTGCAAAACATACCATGCCTCTTTTGACGTGGTGTACGTCATAATCCTTCGGAACTCGTCAAGTGTGACAGATCCAGAAATAGCACTTAAACCCTTAGAATTAAAAGATGACCATTTAAATTCGTCTTCAGTCCATTCAGTCACAAATTTTAAATTTGTCACGTTATCAACAGTGATGAAGGGAGGTGTCCACCCTCTTTCAACCAAAATCCAAACACGTTCATCAATGGCTTTTAAAGCAGATTTCATGCGGGCTTTCTAGTAAGCATAGTTTGTCCCGTCAAAAACTGGCATTTTATTATATAATTTCTCCATTGAACATGCCCTTTTTAAAAAAAATCAATTTTTCAGAAAATTGATATCTTAGAAAAATTTTGTTAAAAATTACACGATATAATTGTGTAATTGGCTCTGATACCAATTTGAAGAGTGCAATTTTGTTCAAAATAAGAAATTATTTAATTAAACTCAGTTTTTCAATTAAATCCTAAAATATGCACCTAAGTGTGTGCTTGTGTCAAACCATAAATATATAAAGCATGTGACACAAAATATCAGGAAAAATCCCCACAGGGCAAAACCATTTATTTTCACTATAATTTGTAAAAACGGTTACACAGATTATAATGAAAATAAGTGTGACATACGAAATACCCATAGGTGTCGGTTCCGATGTCGTCGGCTGGAATCTCCCCCAAGAACTCCAGATGGGCAGCAATGAATAAGAGACTGACTTCTCCACAAATTACTCCAGATGAGTAAAAATAACCTCTTGAAGGTTTAACAAATGCACGTTCATAACTGGGAGAATTCTTTTCTTTTATAAAGGAGGCATAAAGCCTTAAAAGGAGAAAAAGGTGAAATCTTTTGTCTATGCCGTTTCTATATCGTTTTTTGCAGAAAATGTGATTCAAAAAGATTTTGAAAACCGTGTAGAAAGTGACAGAAAATAATACAAAAATCAAGGCGGCAGTGTCGTTTGAACGAGATAGGCATCTCGCTCGAACGAATCGTGCCGTTCAAATGACATCACGTGAGATGCTATCTCGCTCAAACGACAGGTCATCTCATTTGAACGAGCTCGTCGACCTAGAAAAGTCCGCTTATACACTTAGAAAAATTTCTGCAATTGATAATAAAAAATTCAGACTTCAAAAAATATTTTCTAAAACATTCCCAAATATTTATGCGAATATAAACAACTCCAATAAATCATTTTACCAATAATGCATTGTGGAGTTGTGGGAAAGGTTTGAGAAGCACGTCGCATGTAGCATGATGCACGTGTGAAGATGTTGAATGCATGGATTCAGATAAAGGCCATCGTGGATGATCGTGATGACGTGCCGAATGTAGCGGTATCAGACATACAAACTGTGATCTAGGGAAGACATAAAAATCCTAGATTATACCCCGGACATTTATAAAATTATGTCCTTACAATAATATACTAGAGAGGGTATGAGAAAGACATTTATGAGAATATTTACATGTACATTCATAACCTAAAAGATAACACAAAAGTCCGAGGCTTTTATTACATCCTCCTCAAAAACCATAAAATAAATCGGTTAAGGTTGCATAAACGAGTAATCATTTATGGAAGAATAAGATTTCTTCATCAAGGTTCATTGGGAGTTTGGATCGTAAGAGACCGAGAAGACTGTGTGAGTTCTCGTGACTAGAATGGTTCAAATTCCATTAGTATTTGCATTTTTTACTATTTGGATAACCTTGCTTTTCCTTATGTGATTTTCCTCTAATCTTCAATTTGTTTTGCTTGTCGACAATGAAAGCTTCCTCTCAAATTACCCTTGTCAAGAAGAGGTTAGTGTATAAATTCTACCAACCTAAACCTTTGGTACTTGAGGACATGTTCTATTTTTTAAGCTCCCCTAGTTCGGCTATTATTTAACTAGTGTTCGAACCGATGCTTCCGCTAAAGTCAAGGCCTAGAGCAAGGAGAGTAATTGAGAGATTTTTCCAAGTGTTTGTTCGTATATTTCTAGTGTGTCTTATACTAACATTTAATCTTATTTATGAAGCATCAACTCTATCTACGTCTCAATTTTAGAATCAATCTACCTGGATAATGACACCAAAAGCAACCGATCGTGCTGCCCTTGATATTTTGAAAAAATAGTAGACCAAGGCTAAAAAAATTCCTACCGAAGTTGTTATTACTTCAAGCCCCAAGATGGTCAAGACTGATCCTACAAAGAACACGGGTGAGCCTATTATAATTTATGGAGGTTGGTTAAGGCGTATGCTTAAGGAGGTTAATGCACAGGTGTCGATGATCATTGTATCTAAGAATCCACCCTATTCTAAATACTACCTTTCCCGTATATTATGAGAATTTCATTAAGGACAAGAAAATAATATGGGCCAACTTTACCAATGCCACCAACCACCTGGGATATTCTAGGTATGAGCCGGAATACAGGTACCTTAGGTCCTTGGATACCAAACCTTATGGTATTATTCTCGATACATGCCTATGTAAGTAATATTATGTCCTTTTTGTTTGCATTCTTCACTTAAGACTTTTTGTCCTTTGACTTTTTGCTTATCTTGTTGTAGTAAGATATGTTATCAACCATAATACAGGCTCAAGACTTACTTTGGGGGGAAAATGCGAAGACATTTAAAAGGGAGAAAAAGATAAAATCCTAACTCTAGAACAAGGTGGTCGACCTGTATAGGAAACTACTTGATGCTGAGACAAAGGAGACCAAGTTTGAGAAAAAGATTAAAAAGGAAGATAAATGTAAGAGGGAGATAAAGACTATGAGGGACGAAGATACCTCCAACATCTAGAGTCTGAGGGAGGACCTCACCAAGACATGTGAATCCATAGTCAGAAAATTTAAAGCCTCCCTAGAAAACACTATAGATAAAATAGGATGCTTTCCTAATGGGTATGCCAAGATCAAGAAGTTAGTAGCAAGAATTATCCTGATAGTTGGGGTTTTTGAGACCTTGGAGGGTGACAACGAAAAAGTCATGGCCTTAGACTTAGCCGAGGAGATGTACTTTGATCTCCATCCCTAGAGACTAATTAACTAACTATAGTTTTAGATTATGAGGTAGCTGATCTAGCCGCTGGTCAGGCCTCCATTATTACAGACCCTTCAGCTATTCCTATTTCAAATGCCTGAATTTTTTTTTAAGATTTAAGGATATTTCTATAATGTTTTCACTCAAGGGAATTTTTGAATTTTTGTACAATCTTGTCAAGGCCTTTGTGCCATTCTATAAAATTTTGAGATCCCTTCTTTTGAATAAAGAAATTCGTATTTTCCTTTGAATTATATATAGTATTTAATTCCTTTAAATGAATCTATCACTTTTTCAATTAGTTTTCTGTCCACTAATTAGTTGTAAACTTTTACATAATTATGCTTTGAGGTTGAACTTCCCTATTGGTATTTTAGTAGAATAATTCACATGAGTGACTTAGGATTTTTAATCCTTCAAACCACATTTGTTTGAGCTATATTTTTTATGGATGGCTTAATAACTTAGTCAATTATTGGCCTTTAGGTCATCTCCTGGATGACCTGGCCTGTTGACTGCACTGGCTACCGGGTGGACGAATAAAATCCATGCCCTGATATGTCCAAGGGATGAGATCACTCATGGAATGTTTAATTGATGAGGTTGTTTTAATTGATATGTATCTTATGTATTGAGACCTTTTTCACTTATCTTTACTCATTAATCTACTTTTGCACTATTTTTGGTTGGGGTCGAGGACATACACTTAGTTAGTTCCCCTTGAATAAATATTAACCCGAGTTATTGGCCACTAGTTTCTAGCAATAATATTAGCCTCGGGACATGATTTCGAAGCTTCTTACCCAACTCGTGAGGCTAGCCTCTCAGAAAATTATATAATACCAATGAACTAACAATAACAATTATCGATGAGAATAAATACCTTTTCATAGATGATAAGATTTGTAATCATTAAATTTTTAGTTTTTATTACATCAAACCAATCTAGTGATAATACTTTCTTAGATGTTCCACATTTCACAGCTTCTTAAAATCTTCTCATTCCAGTGTTTTTATTTGGCAAGTCCCTAGTTGGACTATCAAACTCACTCTATGCGGCCTTGCAAGTTGGGCTTTAGCCTATTTCCCTTCTGAATAATTTTCATCAATATAAGATCCCCCTCTTTCAATGTCCTTATCTTTACCCTCTTGTTATAGTATCGAGTTTTCCTTTACGAATAGGCCGCCACTTTGAGTGCATATTGATCCATTACTTTTTCAACTAAGTCCAAATCCATCCATTTCAGGAAATCGCTCATATGCGAGTTGAAGTTTAGTACTCAGTGTCTCGACGAGCTGACCACTTTTGGGACCACAACCTATGATTCAAAAGCTAACATAAAGGGGGTTTCTCTAGTAGGAGTTCTCAATGTTGTACTTTATACCCAAAGTACATTATGGAGTTCATTTATCTAGTTAGATTTTTCATCTTTGAGTCACTTCTTAATTCCATCCAGAGTGGTGTTATTAGTGACTCTCATATGTCCTTTGCACTTTGGGTAACTCGAGGTTTACTAGATGCATTTAAAATGGAATCAGATACAGTAATTATCGAATCACTCATTGTGGAACTATGTGTAGTGATCTATAATGAAATCATTTGAGATAGCATATATACAAATTATAATCTTCCAAAATAAATGGAATGTCTTCATTTTACTGATTTCGATAATCAGTTTGTCCTTCACCCATTTGGTGAAGTAGTCAACTTCAACCACCATGTATCATAATCATTATTTAATCTTGGGTATTGGTCCAACCAAGTATATTCCCCACTTTGAGAATGACCAATGGGCAGTGATTAAGGTCAAGGCCTCCATTGGTTATCTTCTTGTCATAGCACTCCTTTAGAACTTATCACATTTGCTTACGTACTCAGGTCAATCTACCTCTATTATAGGCCAATAATAGCTTTATTTTATTATTCTCCTGACCAACAATCTCCCTGTAGTGTGAGCGCTTCATGACCCCTCATGCACCTTCTTTATTAGATCCTGCACTTCACTGGTAGAACATACCGGAGAATTAGAAATACAAAACCTCATTTGAAAAACACACAATTATCAAACACATATATTGCTGCTTTATATCACAATATTTTAACTTCTTTAGGGTTGCTTGGGGATTCCTCAATTTGTAAATAAGATATAATGGGGTCTATCTAAGATGTCCTCAATTCTATCTCAATGATATTCACTTATTCTTCGTCGATGCTTCGGTTCAATAGAACTTCTATTCGTATGGTCCTCCTTATCTCATCTTGGGTAGTCAATGATAAACAAGTCAGTGCATCTACTCTTATTTCTCTACTCTTTGTATTCTGACCATCTGTACTGCAGTAAAGTTTGGCAATAATTTTTCACTTTTCTCAAGTATTTTTTTATCTTTTCTTCTCTCTCCTCATATGAACCCATAACTTGATTCACCACCAAATGAAAATCATTGTGAACTAACAAATTTAGATCCCCCTAGGGTTTAATCCTTGTACTCACCTTCATTAATGGAAGATTCAAAGTTGAACCTCAGTGCATACTCAACATCTGCTTCTTCTGGATGAAGACAATGAGACCAACCCCACTCCCATTCGCACAAGATGAATAATCGACAAAAAGTTTCCAAACTTGAGTGATTCCATCGAATCCACCGTCAACTAAGGATCTAACATTAAATAGTTTCTTTATATTCTCTAAATCTCGGGTTCGCACGGCTAGATTAGGAAAAATTCTTCTTCAAAATCCACTGCAGTGGGTGTTTCCTTGGGCCCTGCATCCTTCTCTTTTATCTTTTTCTTTGTACGTAAATTATGGAATAAAATTATCCACGACCTGCCCCTTGATTGCCATTCTCGGATCATACATTATGTCAAACTCACCCAGTTTAACTGCCCATGCTATTATCTATCTCGATTTATCGGTCTTATAAATGGATTGCTTGAGGGTCTAGTTTGTACACACCACAATTGTATGTTATTGAAAGTAAGGTTTCATCCTCTGCGATGCTTTTATTAAGGAAAGCTCTAACTTCTCCAGTCTCAGATATCTAATCTCCATACCTCAATATGCCTTAATTTTATAGTACACCGAATTTTGGACTCTATCTTCATTCTGTACCAAAGCCAAACTTAAGAGTATGCCTCTCGATGGTAACTACCCAAAATAATTAATTCTCTTAATTTAAGTGGAAAAGGAGGAGCAATTTGTTATTTCAAAAGGGAAAAAAAATTATAAAGTCTAACTGACAAAATATTTTACTAAGTTTTAGAATCCAAGCTTTATCTTCTTTCATTAAAACAATGAGCCTAAAAGATGCAGAACTGGTAAAATAATCTCAAGACTAACGATAAGTGCGACAAATGCACTTGGCAGGGTTTTCCAAAAGGAAACTGTGAGACACTTAAAAAGCTTTCACTATACACTCTTTCACACCATATCTTTCAAAAAAGGTGTCAACATCTAAAGAACGCTAGACAACCACCGTCGATTTTGGCCCACGACCAATGTCTTCAAATCCACGTGATTATACTTTAAAGTCGAAGAAACTTTGTTCCAAGAATGGAAAATTCCAGCAACCACAAAAGCTACATCTAGGATTGTGAGGAAATCCTAAAATGTTGGGTAGGTGTGTTACAAGGGTATGGTGCTCTAAATCTCACAATGAATTTTCAAGCCAAAGTAGAGAAAATATATACTCACGAACAAAAGTTATGAAAATGATTTGAACACAAAGATGAATAAATAAATATCAAAGAGAAAAACCTAGAAGTTTCGGCTTGAAGAGCTCAAAGAAGTTGAGTGAAAATATGCTTTCAAATATTGAACTGATTTTGATCAGCAAAAATATGTTATTAAACTCTCATTCTTGGTTTATAAGGATATAGATGTTCAAATACAAGTGTTCTTAGTTTAATAAAACGATGGGGGTGAATAGGTTTAAATCTAATTACACCCAATTTTTGCCAAATTCAATTTTCTTTTAAATTTTAGTAATCCTAGCACATGAATCAACTAGGTGAAGTCATATGAGACATGTGGATTAACAAATTAAAGAATTAATTAGGAAATTTAGTTCAATTCACTGGATGCAAAAATCTTAGTCTTAATTTTATGGACTTAGCTGAATATAAGTGAGATTTAAGTGTAGTGTGTGATGTAAGTCAAGAAAATAACATACAAAACATACAAGCAATCCATAAGTCATATTTTATGAGGAACCCCCCCACCCCCCACTAAGGGGTAAAAAAAACTCGATGCACTCTAATATCGTACTCAACTTAAAAAGGTTTTATAAAATTTAAGAAAGTACCTCTCTCTTGTGAACTCACGAGAAGTTACCTACGAACATCGAACTTTCCCCCATTAAAAAGCAAGTATCAAGTATATATCTAGGTATGTGAACTCAATCCATACCTAGCCATAGCCATGTGAACGGTCATTTATTCAAATCCATTTATGTGAACGATCATTTCCCTAAATTTAAGAAAGTACCTCTCCCTTGTGAACTCAATCCATTTATCAAGTATATATCTAGGGTTTTTCCTCAATTTGTAAGAAGAAAGTGAATTTGAAAATTGAGAGACAAAACAAAATCTCTCAACCTCAAAAATACTCTTTGAGATGTAGAGAAGTAATGAAGAACTCAGATATTTTGAAAAAGGAGGGAAAATACCTATTTATAGGAAATTTATAAAATTCATCTCCGTCAAGAGCATTGATAGTACAAATATGGCACCCTGCCGCGGAGAATACTGCATCTCCAGAAGCTTATAGGTCACGGACCCCACTAGGCAAAGGGTGCTGCCCTACTCGGCACAGGGTGCTGCCTTATCAAGTATAGGGTGAGGCATATGCCACTTGGCCTTATATACAGGCCGCAGCCCTACCTCGTACAGGGTGTGGCACCTCTGGCTTTAGCCTCATGCAGGATGCAGCACTCAATATGTTTGCCTTACAGGCTGCATCCCTCTCTAATATAGCAACTCTAGACTTGGTATACATCACATGCTCAGGGCACGTGACACAGCTCACATACCTACTAAAAATAGAAGACCACACCTCAAAATAAGGGATAGATTCCCCCTTAGGCAGATTCTATACTTTGCCAAATTCTCTCTACACAACCTCAACATACAGCTTGGGGGTTACACATCTATATTACAGTCACCTCCCCGGCACACCGAAATACTCATTACTACCACGTATTCTCGTTTATACTCTTACTTGTACGCCTCTTTAAGCATGATTATATTGTACAATGCAATGCATATAATGAAAATGGATAAACAGAGTGGACGTAAGCCTATTTTAGAGGCTGAACCACTCTATATCTTGCCTTCTCTCTCCTTACTCGCTTTATTTGTTTATTATGCACATTATACTTGATTTGCTAATATGAGAACAAACTATGGGCAATTTCTCGTATCAACAATTTGGCGACGTCTATGGGAAATGAGATATTTCAATCTTGTTTCTCTATGTTTTGAGTTCTTAAACGCCTTTTTATATTCATGGGGATCCTTTGGATCATCATCTCATGAGTAAAATTTTGGTTATCGAGTTGTGTTTTATATTCACACCCTTAAATGGGTATTTCTTATAGTCGGATATGTTCTTAGGTCTTCATTTTATGACCTTAGATCTATTTTACATACCCCTGTGACATCATTTCATCTAGATAGTTCTAAAAAGCATGAAGAGCTTTAGCCCCGAAAAGGTGAATGGTTAGGGGTGGATTGTATTAATCCCATTTTTGTTGTTCTCGACTTATGATCTAGGGTTTATCATTAAAATTGTGCCGTTTTGTGCACCGTGAGGCTGTCCTCTCATTAATAGACCCTAGTAGGTATGCCCTACACCTGTTGGGAGAGAAAAATTCAGTCTGGGCTTAAAATTTTGGGATTGCTCCCTTTGCTGCCTAGAGATGATGCGGCCAGGCAGTTCAAATGCCTTTATGACCGCGGCTTCTACTAGTGAGGATGCATTACACAAGCTTCAAAACATCCGGGAACGGACTCAGGTGATCTCCAGCTCAACCTTAATGAATATCATACAAAATCCACGGTAGTGCACCTTTGTGCCTTACTAGCCGTGGCCTCAGCAATAATACCATGCAGCAGTGCAAACGTTGCATCCCTATTTTCTACTTGGTTACTCTAATATTTATGAGATTACTCACTTCTGTTAGTTTTGTCTCAGCTTATATATACTTTGTAAAGACTAACAAAAGCAGAAAATGGAACGAGAATCCAGCCAAAGCACAGAAGTCAAAGATGAGATTGGCAGCTGCACAACCACCTCAACCATCTCTACGATAGTAATGCGTCACTCCAGACCCAGGTCAACTATTTGACTCAGAAGGTCATCATGCTAGAGGCCGCGGCTGCATCCAAAGTGGGTGCATTACCCAGGTTCAACATCCTTAGCTGTGGCGGCAGTACCAGAAGATCTGTCCACGAAAGCAATCAACAGAAGATAGAAAAGGAAATCAAAGAAGACAGAAGGGAGCTCTAAGGCCTACACCCCATTGTCCTTCCCGATTGAAGACATCCAAGAGTCCATCAAGGAGGACAAGATGCTGAGGTGGCCAGAGAGGCTTAAGGCTTCACCCCCACAAGAGGAACAAAGCCAGGTCGTGCAAGTTCCATCTGGACCATGGCCATGACACTGAGCAATGCTATGCACTGAAGGATGAAATTGAAAGGCTGATTGGGCAAGGGATACTGTAGAGGTTCCTCATAGATATTTAGGGGTGCATCCTAGTCTCACATACCACATGCCCATTTTTCATGCTTATGCCTTATATTTCATCTATTTCTATTTTACAGTAAAACTCTTCCTATTATATTTTTAAATTAAACTTTGTAGTGTCCTTACAAAGTCATGAATATATAAATAGATATATGGAATCAAGTTCACTCTTCTACTGCCATGTTTTGATTTTCATTTCCATGAAATGCTACCTTATAAACGACTGTTTTATCTTAAATATATCTCAATTCGAGACAATATGTTATATCGAGAATGATAATAGTTAAATGGTCCAACAACGCCCGCCGTGACGTTGGATTATACGCGACAATTCGAGAATGATATTTGAAAATGGCGAACGCAACTATTGAGAGTGACGGGAAAGATTGGCTTATAACATCACACGTGGAGATTATATCTCGGCGTACAATGATTACATTATTGAAAGTGTCTATTGGGATACACCATTAGCTGCAAGGGCCAACGATGCCCGATCTTAGCTTTCGGGATGCGTCATTAGCCTAGGGAGGTGACTCCCTCGATAAACATCATTAATTTGGTGGATAGAGACAAAACATCATTAACTTAGTGATCTCATATTATCTTGGGGAAGCTTCATACCTAGCCCGGGAAGGCCTGAAAATAACCCACAGGGGCCGGAGACTTAATTATCTACGGATAATCCTATATTTGAAGGGGATAAAGACTTAAATGTCTACGAATAATTCTATTATAGCCTCGAAAGGCATTATATATATCCACATGAGCTTGGGGAAGCTTCAAATACCTAGCCGGGGGGGGGGGGGGGCTGATAATAACCCAATCAAAGCGACTAAAGGAAAGCCATGAAAGGTAATCAAAGCGACTAAAGGAAAGCCATGAAAGGCAATCAAAGAAACTAAAGGAGGCTGCGTTGCTGTGATTACGAAGAATGCCAAAGTTACATAAGGATGGCCTCAATTAATTAAAGGTCTCTTAAAAGGTGCCGCGGCCCAGTTCAAAAAGAGACTGCGGCTGCAGCCTATGTGGAAACCTACACTACAGTGTCGCGGCCTTAAAGCATCAGTTCAAGCATCAAGGCATAGGAAGAATAAATCATACAAATGGTATACAAAAACCATTGGGTTTTAATGGTGGACGTGACCTTGATAGTAAAGTTTGAAGAAAAGAGTTGGCAAACAATCAAAAACATGCGGAGAAATAATTCATTCAAGTATTGAAGAAAAGCAGAAGAATAAAAAGCTACTAGAAAAAGGAGGCAAAAGTAGTCAACATTAAAAGTGGCCGCATCCTTGATAATATTAGTGTTAAGATTACAGACAAAGGGCCGCAACCATTTTAAAGAGTTAAAAAAAGATAGTGGGATGCAGCCCTAAGATTCAACATCGTCAGCTTCATCTCCTTCTTCTCCCTTCACAGCCGTCATGGTCTCTTCATCAGTTGTCGCTGCCTCAGCCTCTGCCCTCATCCTGGCTTTGTCCTCTTCCGCAACCTTGATCTTGGCCACGCATTCCTGGTGCCCATCATCACCAAGACCCCAGGAAATAATCGTCTATTTAGTCTCAGGAAAGTTTTTTATGACCATGTTCCTGAGCTCTTCATAGCCGCGGAGGTAGGCCCTATTGTTTATAAGATAAAAGTCCTTTGAGCCCTTGAATGACTCCATAGTGCTATCTATGTACAATTAAAGGGCTTCGACATGGTCCCCCTCCATTTTCTTAATTATCGAGGCATAGGCTTCGGCATCCTTGGTCTCCAACTCCTCGTACTTCTTTTAAATAATTCTGAGCTTGTTATTGGAAATTTATGCATCTTTTGTAGGTTTCGCGGCCTGAGAGGGATTTTGCGGCTTTCTTGAAATTTTCCTTCACTTCCCCCTTTTCTTTTACTGAAGCTTCGAAGTCCATATGAGCTATCTGGAGTGCTACGACATCAGACTTTTTATCGGCATCAAATGAAGTGTTCCTTGCGCTCTTTAAGTCAGCAGCATGTACCCTCTCTGTGGCCTCTTTCGCTTATACAAGGCCTCATACTTCATATTTAGACTAATCATGGTGTCCGCAGCCTATAAATAGAATGAGTTAGGAGCAAGGTACGGAATGAAAGAATAGAGCTGAAAAGGTACTTCCACTTACCCTCAAAATACTGTGGAGACCATAGTACTCCAGGTCGTCATGATCTTCATCCACGAGCCTATCAAGGTCCATGGAATCCGAGACCCTCTTCATCCAGTGGGAATCCCTCGCAGTCATGTCCCAAGAGGATTCAGGGTTGGCCTTCCTCAGCTGTGGCCGTGGATGGCCATCAATACCCATGCTGGTGCGGCACTGAGGAGGCGCCAGGTTGGCATTTATTTCGATAATTGGCAGCGAGAGAGTTTGAATGTATTGGACCATCAGAGGTCAACATCAGCCCTACCGTGGCCAAGTTGTACCCAATGTCATCGTCAAAGTCCCCTCAGGCCTCTCACGAGGATCCAACTCAACTTATAGTTGGGGTGCGGCGGGCATAGTTTGTTTCACAGCTTGACTTTGGGTCGCGGCAAGTGGATTTTGGTTATCTGATGGGACCGCGGCACGTAATTTGCTCTTAGACCTCTTACTCTTCCTGTGCCTGGCAGTGTTATTAAGGATAACTGCGTCCTTATCCATCTCTGCCAGTTGGGCAGCCAAAAGCTCCCTACCATCCTCCTCACCTGAAAGAAGAGATGCAATAGTAAATATCTAAAGTTTAGAAACTAATTTCTGTGGAACAAAAGTGTTGATAGAATTATTACCTCCCGCGAACATCTCTTTTGGTATGGATTTTCTTGGGAAGTAGTCCTCTTCAAATACAGTGGCAGAAGTCACAAGTATGCTGAATTTCTTATCCTCAGTCTGAACAGCCGCGGCCTTGGCAACCCTTTTCTTTTGTCGCGGACTCAATTGCAAGTTGCCAAGAACTGCAGAAAACATTTCAAAGGTCAGTACAAAAGCAAAGTGGAGAATAATAAGCAATTATAAAGATGGGATGCGGTTATAATTAAAATACCTAGCTTGGAGGGACACCCCCATTGTCGCGGCATCCTAAATGATCTCTCCCTCTTGTTCTCCTGAGGGTGAATCTCCCACCCTTCTCCAGAGATGTAGAAATATTTCCCCTTCCAGTTCTTTACACTGGTAGGCCTCCCAGAGAGTAAAGGGTCTCGTCCTTACCGCGGATAGAGAAGTAGTAATACCCAAAAAAATTCACGGAGTTTTCTTTCGGGCGATACAAGTGGAAAAACTCTGTGGGAGTAATATCTCTCTTGAATTGATTCTCCCGTAGTACGATGGCTACTAGAATAGCCCTCCATCCATTGGGATCTAATTGGTCTAGGGCTAACCTCATCACTTGGAAAGTTGTTCTCATGGTAATAGGGACTAGCAGCCGCAACCCGTAAATGAAAGCATGTAGTGGGAAGCATACCCCATCGTCAACAAGTGTTGTTCACGACCTTTACTCCGCGGCAGGTGCTGAGCACATCAAGCCCTTTGGAAACTCGAAGGCCTCAGCTACCTGATCAACCCATTCTTGGGTCATAATGCTACGGATATCAAGCGCAGTAGGAGGTCTCTCAGCCCTCCCAGATGGGTCAGCTGGTTCATCCCTAGCATCAGTTGCACCCCCTACCACCGCATTATCTTCTACGTCCACCGGTTGGTTACTAGAATTAGCTTCCTCTTCTATCAGGATGGTCATAAAATCCTTCCTACAGGCAGAATTCGGGAAGTCAGAGTCTAGTACTACGCAGTTGGAGCAATCCTTCAGTTGACAAGGCCCTATTGACTTTAAAGGAGGCACGAAAGGAAGTTCAGGAGGAGCTCCAAAATTTTTTGCCCAAAATCCTCTAAGAAATTCGCCTGGGTTCATATGGATACAGCAGTACCTGAAAAGCAGAGTCCGTAGTTAGATGCCACAGCTAATATTATTCTAAAAAACCTCTGAGAAGCAGTGGCAGGACTAGCTATATGAAGATTAAAGTGAATAGAAATGATCAACAAGATTGGCTAAATATGCCAAGTGTTGGGTTCAAGAGCCCTAAAAGACAATTGTCATCGTGGCATATTGATTTCATAGGTGTTATTTCCTTGCATGCCATAGTTACTATGCGCTAAAACATCGTTGACTCTAATTTGAGAACCTAAGGCTGTAATCATCATTCTATGGGCTTAAATGTCGTGGAGTCTAAATCTAAACCTAAGGGATTACCCTCAAAGGCCATGGCCGCAGCCATCACCTAGATTACTAAAGGGGTATTTTATCATTCCGCGGCCTCTCACTCAAACAATTTAGTATTTGATGTTGATTCATTTAAAGATTGAAGACTCATAATGTTAAGGGTTATTCAAGAACAGTTACATGATTTTAATGCGATTCAACCCAAATACATGCTATATGATCTAAGAAATGGAAGATTAAGGGTTCATTTCTTCATAAAAAGATCGATTCAATATCAGTTACCAAGTTCAAATCCAAGCAACTACGCATTATCAAGATCAATTGAGAAAGGGGAAGAATCAGATATAGCAAACATGACTCAAGTTCAATTCAAGTTCAAAGTAATTGCAGAAATTCAGAAGTTCAAATGATGAATTGTGAATTGTAAACTGAAAAGGCTATTGGAAAGGTTTGTAGTTGAAAAAAATTACTTGGAAAGGAAGAAACCGACAGAGCTTAGACTCAAACTACCTCGTAACACCTTGGAACCACCACACAGATTTTAAAAGTCGCCAAAAAAAGAAAAAGAATGAATAAACAGAGTTGGGCTATCGATATGCTCTCAAATATTTGGGAAACATAATGAAGTTCACGGGTAGAACAATTTATATAATAGGGCACGAGAAGACGAAGTGTTGCCCTGAAAGTACCACGGCACCTTAAGAGGACTTAACTATCAACCGCAACCCCAATTGCAATCTCTTAGTACTATGACTTGGGGGCTTATTGATAGTACAGATATGGCACCCTTCCGCAGAGAGTACTTCATCTACATAAGCTTATAGGTCGCGTCCCCCACTAGGCAAAGGGTACAGCCCTACTCAGCACTTGGTGCGACCCTATCAAGAACAGGGCGTGGCATATTCCACTTGGCCTAATATACAGGCCGCAGCCCTACCTCGTACAGGGTGCGGCACCTATGGTTTTAGCCTCATGCAGGATGCAGCACTCAATATGTTTGCCTTACAGGCTGCATCCCTCTCCAATACAGCAACTCCATACTTGGTATACATCGTGCTCAGGGCACGTGACACAGCTCACATACCTCCTATAAATAAAAGACCACACCTAGAAATAAGGGATCGATTCCACCTTGGGCAGATCTATGATACCTGGAGGTACCTTGCCAAATTATCTCCACACAACCTCAACATACAGCTTAGGGGTTGCACATCTACATTGCAGTCACCTCTCCGGCACACCGAAATACTCACTACTACCATGTATTCCCCTTTACACTGATACTTGTACGCCTCTTTAGGCACGATTATATTGTACAATGCAACTCATATAATGAGAATGGAGCAACACAGTGGACGTAGGCCTATTTTAGAGGCTGAACCACTCTATATCTTGTCTTCCCTCTCCTTACTCGCTTTATTTGTTTATTATGCACATTATACTTGATTTGCTTATATGAGAACGAATTATGGGCGATTTCTCGTATCAACAAGCATGAGTATAATTTTCCACCGCGCTAATGATTTTATGTAGTGTCAAAATAACATGCATAAAATTTGTTATCGTTCACACATGGACAAAACATTGTTGTGCACACGATTTTATGTAGTATCTAAAGAATGCCTAAAATATTGTAGGATCGTGCACACTGGTCCAATATGGGACCATGTGAAAGGTTTAAGGCTATTTTGAAGAACTCCTTAAATAAAAGAACTTTTGAAAAGGTTTTGGTCTTTGTCTAAGGTAAAATAATGTATATCAATATCAAAAAAAACTTGTTTAGTCTATAAAAACACATTTTTGACAAAAACGTATATATTCGCACATCTAACTATGTTCAATAACAAAATCAAAAAAAGGATACATCTTCAAATGCAGCAACGACAGTGTTATGAAGTAGAGAAGCCTTATACATCTTCAAAGTTAAAATGTCCATCAGTCAAAATTAATTATCCTCAATTTCTACTCAAACGTCTCACCACGATTCAAACTTGTTGGCTTGAATGACTCATGGCTCAAATGCTTTGACACAAAATTTAGACAACTTATAATATAGTATAAATGATTACTTTTTCAATAGCCCCCTTAGGCTATTCTGTAGAAAAACCCCAAAACCCCCAAAATCTCTTGATTAATCCTACCAAATCCACTCCACCTTACCCATATAATGAGGGTAGTGGAAGTAATGAACATATAATCCAAGTACAAATAACGCATCAAAAGTCGAGTGTGAAATCTGGGAATGAGCTACATCAACATGACTATGCCTGAAATACATGAATAAAAAATATAAGATCATAGAGGTAATAGCATGCACCAAGGGTAACTCCCGCTGCTTTGGAAATCTTTCAAAAATCAATAAGAGATATATAGATGATATAAAGCATGAAAGTATATGAAAGGTGATAAGATAAAACAAAATTAACTAGTATAACAAGTAAGCCATCCCCTACATAAGATATATTCTCCAAAACCATGTTTTTGCACCCCCCCCCCCCCCTCCCCCAATACACACATAAATCAATGTGTCTCCCCCTAAATTAAGGAACAAGGGAAATCCCCCAATTGTAGAAGTTTCTCCCCCTTAGAGAACTAGAAATACATTGGCAATAGGTATAGCATGGCAAGATAGAAATAATCATAATGAAAAATAAAAACAAGCAAAGCAAAAGCTAGATAATTATGTGGAATGACCAATGTTATAAAGAAGGGCACTCAATGGAAATCATCATGAGTATGAGAAATATACAAGTGAAACAAAATATGAATCTCAAAACAGAAACTAGAAGATAAGATATATCAATCAAGTAAGCATATGAGGTAGGATAAGTGATTTAAATTTATCTAACTAGAATGAGATCATAACAATCAATAGATATAGAAATAATAAGGCATAAAACATGTGGATTAGCAGTAAAATCCATAAATCTACCAAAATTATCATCATCCATAAGATAAATAATACAAAACCATTAAGGAGTAATACATACAAATATCCAGTACAAACAAAAAAAGTATCAATGAAAGATACTCAAATGTCTCATCAAAAGAACAAACATATAGATAACATAAAACATCTCTAATCATCATAAGTCCACTCATCAATAGTCTAATCGTCCTCATCATAATCACCATCGTTGTCGTCATCATCATCATCATCATCATCATCATCAATAGTAGGAACATAAGATGGAGTCGGAGACGAATCACGTGTAGGTAGTGGTGTAGATGTAGATGGTACGTGCCCAATATGTCCCATATAGTTAGCAAGGAAATTAACATCATTCCATATGCTAGCATACTCTTTATCCCTCTAGTCGAAGCAATAATCAAAGTGGTCATACATCCTAGTCATCTGTGTAGTCATCTCATTAAAAGAAGCTCTCATGAAGGCAAATTGTGTATCCATGTACACTCGAGATCGTTGATGAGCACAAGGTGTCGGAGCTGGTGCATGGGATCCATCAATATATATAGGCTTGGTCGGAGGGCCAGGCAGCATGATGTCTAACTGGTAGAGTGTGACATACTAATGCTAGAAATCAGACCTAATATCACAACACTATCATTAGTATAAAGTCTTAAAACACCTAGTTAATAACGGTATTTAATGTTTATACAACCATATGGTGAGGCCTCCTGACCCGTGTCAGTACAAGAATAACATATAACCTCTAGAATGAGCCCAAGGTAATTAATAGGCTCACGGAAAACTATCGCATTCATTAAAAGCCCTATCGCAAAAGGAAAATCATGAGAACTACATCGAGGCATAAGGTTATAAATAATCAAAAAATGAAGTATATAGTACCTTTTCCTCATATTAATCTGTAGGAATAAACTCCCAACTCATGTCGTTTCCCTACCAGTAAGAAATTGAGCAACCTAATTGTGCGTAGTAGATTGCTCGATAAAAGGCAATGTAGAAGGGTGTTTCAAGCCTACACAATAGACATATCGGGGTGAGGGACCCTCAAGGACCTCCCCCCTTAACTTCCAAAAAAATATTGGGGTGAGGGACCCTTACGGCCTCACCCCCTCAACCTCTAGAATATATTGGGGTAGGGGACCCTCAAGGCCCTCCCCCTCAACTTTCAGAAAAATATTGGGGTGAGGAACCCTCAAGGACCTCCTCCCTCAACCTCCAGAAAATATTGGGGTGAGGCACCCTCAAGTCCCTCCCCTCTCAACTTTCAGAAAAATATTGGGGTGAGTGACCCTCAAGGCCCTTCCCCCTCAACCTCCAGAAAATATTGGGGTGAGGGACCTCAAGGCCCTCCCCCCTCAACTTCCAAAAAAATATTGGGGTGAGGGACCCTCAAGGCCCTTCCACCTCAACTTCAAAAAAAATATTGGGGTGAGGGACCCTTAAGGTCATCCCCCCTCAACCTCCAGAAAATATTACGGTGAGAGACCCTCAAGGCCCTCCTCCCTCAACTTTCAAAAAAATATTGGGGTGAGGGACCCTCAAGGCCCTCCCTTTTCAACTTCCAAAAAAATATTGGGGTGAGGGACCCTCGAGGCCCTTCCACCTCAACTTCCTGAAAAATATTGGGGTGAGGGACCCTTAAGCCCCCCCCCCCCCCCCCCCCTTAACCTCCAGAAAATATTGGGGGTGAGGTACCCTCAAGGCCCTCCTTCCTCAACTTCCAGCATTTGGGGCGAGGAACCCTCAACTCTCTCCCCTTAGTTTCCAGAAAATCTTGGGTGAGGAACTACAGGGTCCTCCCCCTCAACTTCTAGCATTTTGGGCAAGGGACCCTCAAACCCCCACCCCCACTCCCACCCCCACCCAAAACTTCTAGCATTTTGGATGAGGGACCCTCAAGGCCCTCCCCCTCAGCTTCCAGAAAATCTTGGGTGAGGAACCCCAGGGTCTTCCCCCTAAACGTATAGAAAATAGGCCAGGATGAGGGAGTGTCTACCATGAGCAACCCCCTCATCATGAAAAAGGCATACTTCCAAAAAACAAAAGTACTAACACTTACTTTCTTGTACAGGTAGCCTAGTTGAGCAGGCATGGCTATAGACCAGTTGGGATATCTTGGGAGTTTTGGCTTGGCAGTTAAGGAACAAGGTCTGTTGAGAAAACTCAACCACTTAGAACTTTGGGATTAAGATAATACTTGTAGTAAGACCATATGGTTTTACACAGTTCACACCTAGTCATAACTTGAAATGAGGAACCGAGAGGTTTCATACCATAAATGAACTTCTTTATAAAAATGATTTTAGAGAAATGGGTCCTCAAAAACCCCACCCTCTCAAGAGAAATAGTTTTAGAAGGGGTAGCCCTTGAGGAAACCCCTCTCAAGTTCACAAAGTTTGTACCACAAGTTACCGTTTTAATATACCAAATCAGATATTTTGTCTCCATTAGGAGACATATTTGCTTTTTGACTTTAGCTCACACCAGGTGGCACCTGTCATAGGGGACAGGAGGCTGCACACAGGTTGGGACAAATGGCACATTTTAGACCCTGTCCCTCACTAACCCTCTCAATTTTGGCACCCAAAAGTTCCAACTCAACCCTAGTGCCCAAGTATAAATAGGACCCTGGGCAAGGTCATATAAGAAGGGTAACTCAAGTTACACTGTTACTCTATCAAAATCACACAATATTCTCTCTATGATCTCTCTCTAGTGCTAAGTGACTCTCTCTCTCTAGTGCTAAGTGCCTTGTTCTTTCACTCCTCATTGATAGTCATCATTATCAGGATTTTCTCTTGAGAAAAGTTACTATTCATGTTGTGGAAGTTCATCTTCTTGTGGGGAGTGAGTTCCAGCTTGCATTCCATTTTTACCAAAAGGAGAAGGTTTATCATAAGCAACTCCAAAAGTTTTTTAGAACCTTGAAGACAGTGTCCATTGGAGTGGGTCGCGCCTCACCCTTTCCAGTTATTCATAGACCCCAGTCTCACTACCATCCTATATTTGGCGACTCCACCGAAGATGTGTTCTTTCTTTAATGGACAAAGAAGGTTTCAACATTTCTAAGCAACTAGTTTTGGATGACATTACACCTGGGAATGGAACTCAAAGTGACCAGACCACTCAGGAGGATGTGGCGGTGATCGGATCATAGACACCTGCTCTTAAGGGAGGGCAAACCAGCTCACCGATAGCATCTCCGATGATAGGTATGAGTCTTATGAGCATGTTTTTTTACTTCTTAAAACAAAATAATGTAGACCTATAAAGTTTGGGTCAAGGATATGTAACACCAGCAATTGCCCCCTCTGGTGGGGCAGCCACCCCAATAGCAATTCTGACAAAAGTGGCTCCACCATGAAAAGTGGTGTCAGAGCAAGGTCTGGCACCGTCGAGTTCACCAACAGCAAAGGGTGTGAGTTTGGAGTAATCACCCTCCAAAGTTGTTACAGGACCCCTATCCACGAGAGGTGAACAAGAAGCCATACCCGAAGGGGTATATTCCACCAAAATTTATCAAGTTCAGCAGCATAGGTGAGAATCCAAGAGATCACGTGAAAAGGTTCATTGAGTACTTGAGAGTCCATGTCAATGAAAAAAAAAATAGGTTGAGGGAATTCTCTAATACCCTTACAGGGAAGGCCTATAAATGGTACTCCCATTTGGCACCCAACAGTATCCCTACTTGGGAAGAGATGCACAGGCAGTTCCTCCAGAAGTTCTTCATAGCAAAGGATGAATTCACCTTGAGACACTTAGCACAAGTGGTTCAGAAGTATGGTTAGGAGTTAATGCAGTATATCAAATGTTTTCGTGAAAGGGCATTGGATGTCCATGAGGATGTAACAAAGGCAAGGCTACTGCAAATATATGTCGAGGGACTCTTGGAGGAATACAGGTTTCATTTAATTAATGAAACCAGAGATGGAACTTTTAGAGAGTTCACCAGGGCTGCTAGTAATATAACTATGATAATCATGCCAAGGACCTCGAGTTGGAGGACGCAAGTTCCACTTACTCCTGGGAGGTTTCAATACTCGAGGAGGCATGCAGTCAACTATGTGGATGGAAATCCCAAAGAAAAGAAAGGAGGCTCTGGATTCAAGAACAATAGCCCAGGCAACAAGAGGAAGTTTGGGGAAGATGCCCCACCGTCGCTACCTTGCAACGTAGCAAAAACTATGGATTGTTATCGTACTTTGGTACGATAAGGGGTAACAGGTAGGGGTGGCCGTGGGCTGGGCCTGGGAAGGCCCGGGCGGGTTCGGGCGGGCTTGAAAAATTAAGTGTTATCCCAAGCCCGCTCGGGCCTAGATCGGGCCTTATTATGTAATCCCAAGCCCGCCCAGATTTGAAAGCTCTTTACCCAGGCCCGCCCGATCGGGCCCTATTATGTTAATTAAAATATTTTTTTTAAATTAAAATACCAATTTTTTTAATTAAAAATCTGTTTTAAACTCCATATATTACAAAGTCCATTTATAAAGTTTCTCACTTTACATGAAAAGACTTGGTATACGTTTTTATATTTATAGAAGTCCCCCCCCCCCCCACATATATATATATATATATATATATATATTTTGGGCCTCGGGCCGGTCCGGGCCTCATCGGGCTTAAGAACTCATGCCCAAGCCCGCCCGAAAAAAAATCGGGCCTATAAAATTTTGCCAAGCCCGCTTTGCAGGCCTATTTACCTTACCCAAGCCCTATTTTTTTATTGGGCGGGCTTGGAGGGCCTCGGACCTATGGCCACCCCTAGTAACAGGTCCTCCAAACTTGAATGGAGAAACCCCAATAGTAGCTGACAAAGTTAACCCAAAATATTGCGAGCTACACCAGTGGGTGCAACACTCCACTAAGGACTGTTACTACTTAAGGAGGATCATTATCGAGCAGGTGGCCAACGGTACCTTGCAGATTACTCATGTGAATGTTAATGAAAATCCACTTCTAACACATCACCTTGTCACTGCCAACATGGTAGTGGAGTATAATGAAGAAGCATCCCAAGAGCTGATGGAGTGGGAGAATGATGATTAAATATGTCAAGGGTTGGAAAGGTTAGCACTAAGTAGCCAACAGAGAATTGAGTTTGAAAGGAAGCGAGAGGAGTGGTTCTTCACTCTGGACCAAGAAGAGGATGGAAGTGAAGAAATTGAGGAGGTAAATCTCCCAGGGGGATAAGTGGATGCCATCCTCGCTCTGGATGAAAGGGGCATCCGAGGTAGAATATGTTTGTAATGCCCAGACATGTGAGGTAGACCTAGATTCAGAATGTGAGGCCATAGCGAGGATCCCCAAGTTTAAGTGGTTCTTTAACCAAATAAGAGTGAAGTATGATACCAGAGTAGTCATATCAAGTAAAGTTTTAGAAGTTGTGCAGTAACGAGGAGACCCCTCACTAAATTGGCAAGGACCGATTGGGAGGTTGGTTAAGAGGTATACTTATGAAGTGGTATTTTCAAAGGAAGATAGGCAGGTGACTTACTCCCACAACTTCCCACTATATGTTAGAGCTATGATCAATGGAGTCTCATTCCCCAAAGAATTAATGGATGGAGGAGAATCTATTAACATTATGACAATCAATACATTGTATGAGACGGGGATTGATCATGAGAAGATAGTTCAAGTACCACTAGTGATTTCAGGATTTGATAGTGTCGGAATACAATCCCTCGAATATGTGAACGTGGGAATCAAGTTGGGAAATTTCACTTCCCACATCAAGTTCCATATCATCAATGTTAATAAAATCTACCAGCTACTCATTGGGAGGGTATGGATGTATACATATGGCATAGTACCCTCCACCTACCATCAGTGTGCAAAGGCTAATATTCGAGGAACAAAGATCATCATCAAAGAAACACAGAAACCTTTTTTCACTGAGGAGGCCCATCTGCTGAATGCGGCATTTTACACGAAACTAGACGCGAAAAGAAAAAAATTTGCTAGAAAGCTAAAAGAGAAGAAAGTGGCTGGATGAAGTGCCCAGCCAAAGAAATTTGTCCATGATCGTATGGGGGAGAGTAATCCCCCACATAGAAAAAGGCAAGAGGAAGGTGGAGGAGGTGATCAAACTTTTGTGAACTTGTAAAAAAGTGGTCCTACCCAATGGGAAAGTTATTTACCATTTATAACGGTCTGCGCAGGTGGTGTTCTGGGATCAGAGCACCGACTTAGCACCAGAATGTTTTGTTATTGATGAATCTCATATCATTGATCATGTTGAGGAACTAGAGGAACCTCCAGAATGCATGCAAGACAGACTTAGGGAGCAGCTACAAGAGTTAGAGAATATTAACCTAGGGGTAGAAGGGGGTGAAGGTCAACCCATTCTCATCTCCAAGAGTCTAAACCTAAAACAGAAGGAAGAGATCATTGGACTGCTCAAAGAGTTCACGAATTTATTTGCCTGGAAGTACACGAAAATGCCAGGAATAGACCCAGAGGTGAGCTCTCACAGATTGAATGCTCTTCCGGTAAGGCAAGCCATACACACATACAAGGTTGACCTCGATCTGAAGATAAAGACGAAGGTGGAGAAGTTGTTGGCAGCAGGCTTCATTAAGCCTATTTAGCATCATGTGTGGCTCTCTAACATAGTGCACGTGGCAAAGAAGTACAAGAGTCAAATTAGAATTTGCGTGGATTTTTGCGATTTGAATCAAGCATGTCCCAAGGATGAGTTTTGTAAGGACACAAATTTCCAATTGAGTTCGTTGTAGTTTTGGCTCAATTTCGAACAAAAACATTTAAGTCATAGGATAGAGTATATTGATCATCCTTCAAGCCTATGACGTGTTTATTAAAGATGTATCGGCCAAGTGTATAAAGCTTCATCACATTGCCGAGTTTGTTTGTGCCTCGTTTCTACGTCATCAATAGTGGTTCCATGCTCCCAAGGTATGAATGCATTACATATATATATAGGAGCTTGGAACGGTTTATAATGGGTGTAGGTTTAATTAAAAAACTGTTGTTTATTTGTTAGAAAGATTTTATTAAACTTTTATATAAAGTATATAAAGTTTATGGGCTAAATTTGTAATTTTTAACTTTCTGGTTTCTCATTCGATATTTTCATTCAAACGAGATTATCGTTCGAACGATAATGTCGTTCGAATGAAGCTACCAATGAGCTTCCCCATAGGCCACTGGAACATCATTCGAATTGTCGTTCGAATAAGATGGCTGTTCGAACGAGACTTCGAACGAGATTTCTAACGAGTTCATCTTTAAGCCACTGGAACTTCATTTGAAAGGCTCGTTCGAATGAGACTTCGTTCGAACAAAAATCTTGTTCGAACGATATTTCAGGCGAAAAAATTTTATGGAAGTTTTTAGCAGTTTTTACCCATGTTTCCCACTTCCTTGCCCCACTAACTTTTGACAGATCTTAATAGTGCGGGAACCAACCTTTTTGGTTCAACTTTTTCATACACATCTATCTCAAAGAGAGAGTTTGAGAGAAAAATTGATTAAGGAAAAAGTTCATGTTTTAAAGTGTCTAAGTTTTCAAGAAAAATTAATTATGTTTATCCAAGCTTCCATAGATATATTTGTACTTTCTTGGAGTTTTTCCACCGGTTCTTCATCTCTACCGTCTGAAGAGACATTTTGGGTTTGCTTCTAAATCCCACAAAGAAGAAGAGGTTTCCATTGATTTACCCTCTTGGAGAAAGTCCCCTAGTTCGAGTGACGATGACCATATAAAGTCCGATCGGTGGATTTCGAGACCGCGGTGGAGCTCCGTGGTTATTCGCTAGGTGGAGGTGTTTACAAGAAGGAGCGTCGGGTCTTGAGAGGGATCGAGTCGTGTGTTGTAAGTCTACTGTCTTGTATTTGTAAATTCCGTACTTAGTGGATTTGAGGCTAGAGCCGTCCGAGGCTTTTTCCCGTTGTGGGTTTTTCCTCGTACATCGCAGCGTAGTGGATTAATTGTTTATTCTATCTTTTGCAAAATCACCTAAAATGCATGCTTAGGTAAAAAGATAAAATTGGTTTAATTTAATCATTACGTGTTTAATTTGGTGCAAATTAATATTGGGTAATGTTTATGTTAATTTAATTCAAGTCATTTTATTTAATTGATAAAATTGGTTTGGCCTATCTTAATAAAATTGCGACATATGAATTAGGCGAATTTTCTAGGACTTGAATTAATTAAGTGTGTTCAAGTGAAATTAACATAAGTGTGTGTTTTAATCTTATTTCACTTTGGTATAATTTTAATTTTGAAGTAAATTAAAATTTGTTATTTTGTATTATATCTGAACCATCATCTAACGCTTCCGCATATCTCAACAAGGAAATTGATTTTAAAGTGTAAGGATTTTAAAATTAGGGGCCTTCGGGATGTCTTCAATTTTCCTCTGCCAAGTATAGACAGCATAGTCGATGCTATCGCAGGGCATGAGATGTATAGTTTCATGGATGGGTATGTCAGATATAATCAGATTAAGAAGGACCCGATGAACGCAAAGAAGACTGCTTTTTGCACGTCATTAGGGAACTTCCACTACATAGTTATGCCATTCGAATTGAAGAATATCGGGGCCACATACCAAAGGACCATGATGGAAATTTTTCATTATCTATTTAATGATATACTGGAATTTTATGTAGATGATCTAGTAGTGAAATCCAAGAAATAAAGCAAGACCATAAAGGACCTCAGGAGAGTCTTCGAGAGGTGTCGCAGATACAAGATGTGGATGAACCCTTACAAGTGTGCATTAGGGGTCACCACAGGAAAGTTTTGGGGTTTTATTGTGAATAGGAAGGGGTGAAAGTAGATGCAAAAAAGATGAAAGCCATAATGATGATGCCACCCCCGAAAAGTTAGAGGCAGCTCAAGAGATTTATAGGAAAGGTTTCCTACCTGAGAGGTTCATACCCGCGCTGGTAGAAGTGACTCACCCATTCACACCAATGTTGAAAGACAAAGCCAAGTGGACTTGGGGGAGGAGAAGAAAAAAGCATTTGAAAAGATTAAATAAATTTTAGCTTCTCCATCCACAATGATACCACCAGAGGCTGGAGCACCACTATTACTCTACCTCACCTCAACAGAAAGGTCCATATGGGCATTCTTGGCCCAAGAGAGGGAAGGAGTAGAAAATCTAGTGTACTACTTGTCAAGATTAATCTCAGGAATATAATTTAGAAACATCAGCGTGGAAAGGCACTATCTTGCCTTGGTTTTTGTGGCTCAAAAGTTGAGACATTATTTGCTAGCCTTTACAGTTCATATAGTCATTAAGTGTGACCCTATCAAGTACCTCCTAGTGCGAATATTACTTGTAGGATGAGAAGCAAGGTGGTTTTTGATTTTTTTAGAGTATGATTTAAAATTCATAGTGCCCAAAGCCATCAAGAATCAAGCAGTAGAAGATCTGTTGGCTCATTTTCCAAGCAAAAACTTTGAACCCCATAGTGAAGAGATACTTGGGGATAACTTCCAAGCATACATGGTGGAGGAAATGGAAAAGTGGGAAATGGAGTTCGATGGCTCTAGTGCCTAAGGTACAGGAGGTGCGGGCACCATACTCTCGAACAACAAGGAGAAGATCACCCTTTCTTTTAAGTTAGACTTCGAATGCTCAAACAATGAGGCTAAGTATGAAGCTCTCATTTTGGGTATGCTGGAAGCACTCCGGAGGGGTGTCAGGGTATTATGCATCCGGGGGGACTCTAACCTATTAGTGAAACAGGTTAATGGGGAGTTTTCTCTCAAACATGCTAACTTGGAACCCTACAAATACATCATCCAGAGGTTGCTACGATAATTCTTGGAAGTAACTGTTGAGAGACATGCAAGAACAATGAATAGGCACCCCGATGCACTAGCTACGATAGCACAGAAGTTAGATATGGATGAGGCAAAATCCACGATCACAGTGAGATGGAGGACAGTGCCTACCAAAGTTAAGTGTTTTTTCCCAAGTAATGAACCGGAAGGCTGGGGGCACCTAGTTGTGAAGCAGCTAGAGATAAGAGAGAGGACGATCAAAATGTTAGAATTAGCTAACTACCACCTATTATAGGGAACATTATACTTCAAGAGCCAAGGAGGGTTCTTAAAAAGGTTCTTCGGAGAACAAGAAGCTAAAGAGAGGTTGGTCGAGATGCATGAAAAGCATTGCAGGGACACAGATATCCCACTTTACCACCGGTTATAGTGGGGGGGGGTTATTATTGACCCACCATGAGCACAGAGGTTGCATGTCTGCAACAGGTTTTTTAAAGTGCCAAACTCATTTCGACCAGCCAACAAAAGCTAATTTTACGGAAGATTTTGAAGACTGGAGGTAATCGTATATAGCATGTCTGAAAGACGATGACTTTCCCACAGAGAGAACAAATGAAATTTCTCTCTGGAAGAAGGTAGCCCATTTATAGTTGGTGGAAGGATAGTTTTACAGGAAAGTCTATAATGAGAAGGCACTGAAGTGCATAGCTAAGGAATATACAGAGAGAGTATTGAAGGAAGTCCATGAGCCCTCTCACTTGGGAGCGGCAATCTATATGATCAATGGATCACGCTGGGGTATTATTGGCCAACCATGGAGGCTGATTCCATTGGTTAAGTAAGGAAGTGCAGAGCTTGCCAAGTACATGGTAACATGGTGCATGCCCCTTCTATCATCTTATAAAGCCTAGCAGATCCCTACCCCTCCCACACATGGGCATTTGATCTGGTAGGAAGGATCAACCCAGCCTCTCATGGAAAAGCTTTCATCATTGTAGTTACAGAGTTATATACCAAGTGGGAAGAGGCCATTTCTCTAAGAAGGGTAACCGCCCAAGTGGTAACCAGTTTATCAATGAATACATCATATTCAGGTTTGGCATACCCAAGGTCATCCTTACAGATAATGGGAAACAGTTTGTATGTAAAGATATGGAACTCCTCATGAACAAGTACAAAATTATTCATAACAGCTCAAGTATATCCTATCCAAAGGAAAATGGTCAGGCAGAGGCCAAGAATAATACCTTGATCAATATCCTGAAGAAGATGCTGGAAGACATGCCGGGGGCATGGGATGAGAAGTTACCCATGGTATTATAGGCCTACCTCACTTTGAAAAGAAATCCAACTGGGTTTACTCCATTCTCACTTGTGTATGGGACTGAAGTTGTCCTATCAATAGAACTAGCAGTGCCCTCATCTAGGGTTGCTCTAAGTAATGGGTTAATCCCTGACCCATGACACGTGCAGCTGTAGGCATTGTATGAACACAGAGATAAAGAAAGGGAGAACTTCAAAGTTTACACCTAGAAATTGTTAAGAGCTTATGAAAACCTAGTCAAGCCCAGGGAGTTTCAAGTGGGAGACTTGGTCCTCAGAGAATCTACTAATCACCTTCGTAGAATGTCAGCATCAAAATTCAAACCTATGACACCCCGCCTAATTAATTACCGGGTGATCATTCCTTAATTAATTAATTTCAGAATATCAAGTTGGTTCAGATAATGCATCACTGTCGAAAAACTCAAATTTTAATTGAATAAAACTAACCACTATTTAAAAAGGTTGGTGTAAAAATTTTATCTTGTTATTAACCATCAACATCAAAGTGAATATATAAAGTCGTCATCATACATCACAATAGCATAAAGAAAAGTAACTGAATATAAATAAGGAACTGGAGCAAACACATCCAGTCAAATCCCATACAATAATCCAATGAAATGAAATTAAAGTCTAATCATGAAATAAAAACTCAACATGTCCAACTGAAATAAAAAACTAATAGATAAGAAGAAATAGACTCAGAAACGTCTACTAGTAATATCTTGTAGCTTTCACAGCAGCTACAGCTCGGCAAATGAATGGAAACTTCTAAGTCTGGTTTCCCTGTGGCTGAGCACCTAAAATAATAGAATAAGATAAGAGATTTGCAGAAAAAGGGGTCAGAGCCTGGGTAGAAAATAGTTTAAATATAGCAAGTGCTTAAATTGATTTAATTAGTACATATATTATCCATGTTAACTTAGCGTACTCACTTGAGATGCTCACCTCTCATCTAATGTGCACACCTAGCGAATCTAACTACCCATACTAGTCTCGTCACTCTACCTGACTTTATATAGGATAATCTCTATGCCTGATAAAATAACTAATAATCTGAAACTAATATATTATTATTATTATTATTTAGGAATAGGTTTAAGGATGTTATAGCTCATTCTTATAGCATTTTATTCCCAACTGGTGGCCCAAAAAGTATATACTTTAATAAAGTATCCAACAAGAAACAAAGAATGGAACTTATTATACATATATAAAATCTCACTATGTTTACATACAAACATATCTATACAGCACCCATGGTTAAGAAACCCCTGGTGCTAGGCATACTCGGCTATCTAGTCTCATTGCAACGCTCACACATAAAGGACAACAAGTTCGATCTCTCAACAACCAATGAAACATATACACCTATTGGAGGCGAATATAGTCCCAAGCCGATGGGCTACGCACATACCTATGCACCCATACGACCGTCATCACTATCATTCTCACAGATAGCCCGTACCTAGGTTCCATGCTCTAGTGGTACGACTCAAAATCCCCCGAACACACACAAGATATGGTCGTCCACAATGCGTTAACCCCCGTTCGATAGCCAGTAGCTAGGTAGGTCATACACATGATATTCCAAGTAATAAGCATGCACACAACTTATATACAATAATAGGTAATCACATAACCCAAATACTAGAATTCGTAAGTACTATTAACGCCATTACTCTCCTCGATGCCCGTATATATATAGCCTCTCTAGGACTTACATCCCCTTCTAGGTTTCCACACAAATTCAATACCCCAAGTACCACTACCCTTTAATTCCTTAACACTTTGGAAATTTAAGCTACCCATTACTCACGAAGGTTAATACACTTATATAGATAACCCTAGGAAGATTTCCAACCCAAACAAACCGTAAAAATCCATTATAGAATTTCGTAAGAAGTTCCAGTATTTTCGTTCGAACGAGGTCGTTCGAACAAATTTCCCACTTCGAACGAACTCAGCAACTCGTTAGAAAGGTCGTTAGAAGTCTCGTTCGAACGACCTGGATAGGTCTTCTAACGAAAATTCCGGACAGACCCAGTTCTTCCCCAACTTCGATTTTTCTCAACTTTTAATCCTTAAAAACATATGAATACTCATCCCAATCCAAATCAAATGTTCCTACACTAATCCCAATCACCTTAAGACACTTTTTAACACGAGTTAAAGGTCAAATTCTTATAAAATCAATCCAAATTAAACAATCTCTTAAACTTTCAATAATTCTCTTAAATATGAACCCAGAATTTTAATTGCCCAAAACTCTTATTATAATTCGTGTATAAGACATAAAATTTCCAGATTTTATTAATCTAATCAAGGGCAAGACCTCTACATGCATACCCATCTCCAATTCATAAGTTTTCTTCATCATTTAGTCTAACTAAACCTAACTTTTCATTGTTCCAAATTTATATCATCAAACCTAAATTAACAAGAATAATATATGCTAAAAAGGAGAGAAAGATAAACACTTGCCTCGTAATGAACTTCTGATTCTCGGACTAAAATTGGTATGGGGACGATTCTCTTGACACGATCTACGGGACAGTGTAATTTTTGGAGTGTAAGCTTGAGTTATTGGCTTAGCGCTCCAATGGAGTCTTCTTCCTTGGGTCTCTCTCTCTTTTCTCTCTTTCTCACGTAAGTTGAAACTGAAAAACCACTAATGCTCAATGTTTTTAATTAAACTCAATTTTTGTCCATTTAATTACCCAAAAATCTCAAAAGACGAAAATACCCCTCTGGGGTGTCGTTTTGGGCTAAAATGTCCCGGACTCCAATTTAAATACCCGAGTAGTGTTTTCTGACTATTTCGACCCTTTCGAACACTCTGGCGCACTCAAAATAGTCATTCGAGTTATATAAAAATAATTTACCTTTTAAATCCCCAAATACATACTAGTGACGTGACTCATACGCATCCCAAATATTTAATAACATAACTTCCGTGTATCTCCATCCCCGACCATAATATTATTTCAATAACTACTAACTCTCATCACGCTAGTAATTATTATCATAAAATCGGATTAATTACAATTTAAAATTTTCTCCCTCTAATTTAGTTTATCCCCATTGTTCATGATGCAATAAAAATAAATATGCGTAAAAATACGGTGTATTACAAAACCCAACTAGGAAGGCCCCTTTGTGGTAAGAGGGGTAGGGAAGTCAGGATATTTCCAAATTTTGGAGCTGGAGAGCGACGGCCTCCAATCCATCAATTCTAAGTGGCTAAAGAGATATTATGCCTAGTTTTGTTAAAATCTTCATTTCTCTAACAGACTCTGAACAGTTTACTCTCATACCATAAAGGTTCTTTTTTGTGAAAAATGATAGAGCAATACCATCTTGTAAATAGTACACAATAGCAAAGAAATGAATAGTAACACTTTTGATTAATTGTTGATGTTGTTTTGATTACTCACCTACTATAAGAGGTAGACCCAATAGGATATTTTTTTTCAAAAATGCCCTCTGCTAGGCTAGAAGAGTGTACATGAAAAAAAAGAGGAACGTTACTCATTATACTTGGGGGGGGGGGGTAATCCCATACTAAAATAAAGTATACTAAGCAAAGTCCTCCCAGATATGACAGACAATTGTTTTTATATAGTCCCTCCAAGTAATAATGTTTTTTTAAGAGAACAACTTATAACCTTTGTTCTCAAAGAAATATTTTACCTGACCAGAAAAATAACTGGAGGTGGAGAAGGGGGTCAAATACCCCTTCTATAATATTATGAGATCATGGAAGATCTTAAAGAAAATATAGAATAAAAAACCCCATAGACTAGGGGCTAGTTAATTTTGACAAATGAGAAGAACAATCAGTTATCATTTACTTCTTCCATTTGAAAAAAAAAATCTTTTGAAATAGAACCTAAAGGACGGAGGTGGGGTCATTATGAACACAAATAATAATGTGTAGGAGCACGCCCACAAATAGAGGGGGTGATCCAAAATAGTAACATGAAAACTCCCCATGATATATGGGGCAACATAAGTTGACCAAATGCTCACAGAAAATTAGAGTAGGTCTCAGTAAATAGATGCCAAATGTATAGATGAGGGAAAAATAATGAGAAGTGCAAAAGAAACAAAACAACATTTTTCTCATTTATAAATGATCACTTCCTTACACATGAAAAGCAAAATAATACAAGGCAAGAACTAGCCTATCCATTAGAAATAACAAAAAACAAGTCGTCGCGAATGAGGGCGCCAGAATATGATGGACCAGCCTCCTGCAAGAACTTCTCCTCCAGCCTAGCTAATTTGGCATCATCCTCCTGATCACCAGATTTAAGTCTGTCAATCCAAGACTGAAGTGACGCAATACAAGACTGAAATGATGTAATCTGACCCTGAATCCTCACAGCCTCATCCTCAGCCTCCCGCTGCTTGACCTTAGACTGTCTGGAGATGTGAAGTCTCACCATCTTCCGAAAGGGAATGCTCAAAAAATGATGAACTCCAGCATCAAGACAATCTAGATGAAAATGATAGAATTACTGCAAGTCACGGAGATCATCCAAAAATATCAAGGTAAAGGCACTAGTTAACTCAGCAAGAGAAGTAGCCAAGAACTCCTGAATATGGCTAGAAAGAGGTTTCAGGTTGAACACCGCGAGGCTATCAATATGAAGTACACTCTGAGGAGTGAATGTCTTGCGATGATTCTCCAATATCAAGTCCAGGATCTCGCGCTCATGTGTCTTGAAGCACCCTGGTTTCTCCTCGCACCACAACCTAATCATAAAGGATGCAGGAGCCTCTACTTCAACATCATCATCGGAATGGTGTGACTCTATCTCGGAATGGAGTAAAGAAGACTCTTCACTAGAATCAACATCACCGGCTATAGGAGTGACCTCGAAGTATGATCCCCTCATCAGATACCTCGGTGGACCCACCAATAAGATCCTAAAAATAAGTTTTCATAATGAGTCAAAAGAGAAAGAAGACAATTACAACTGTATCTAGGCCCTAGCAAGGGCTATAATAGAAAACTTATCCTAAAACTCAAGGAGGTGAGTATGTTGTCACCAGTCTGAAGAGGGTCATTCAAATGGGGGATGCCATGCTAAATATAAGAAATAGCAATAAGGAATATCAATGTAGGTCAAAAGTTAGCAATTGGGAAATAGTAACTTGAGAATAATAGTGAAGTACCTGAGGAGTGCGTAACACAACACTCTATGTCTGCTCCATAGATACCTCCGGAGCAGTCACCTCACTCACCTATAAATAATGAAGTAAGGGTGAAGATGAGAAAACTTGCACTGTATATGTAAAAATAAAAATGGGAAACAATAAAAAGAGAGGGTATTCCAATATAATACCTCTCTCACAGCCATCTCTCCGATATGCTCCATAGTTATTGGAGCAGCTGCCTCGCTAGCTTAGAAACAATGAAACAAGGGCAAAGGTAAGCATACTTACATAGTAAAAATATAAGAAGAAAAAAATGGGAAGTGGAAAATAGGTAAAGGTATAAAAGTCTAATACCTCTCCTACAGTTATCCCTCTAATGCATTCTACAGCGACTAGAATGATCTCAGCATTAACCTGAGAACATAATAAACAGGTAAGTGTTAGCAAACATTTGTACATAATTTATATACAAGAGCGGTGTAGAAATAACTACTCTTATATACGATTCCTGAGTAATTTCCTCCATAGCAGTCGAGGGAGGAGTTGCAGGTACTCTTAAAGGGGCGTCCTCAGCAACACTGGTCGCAAATGTGGTGGATAAGGAAGCCTCTGCAAAGCTAGCCTATAAATGATGATAAAGATGTAAGAATCAGCAAGTCACTTACCTCATAAAGATAAGTATATAGAAGAAAACTCAAAGACTCCATAACGAAAATGGTTACCTGGAGGGGCACTATAAAGGGGCTCTCATTGAAGGTAACAGGGCGAGGTGGATCGTCTGTAGTAGGGGCTACTGGATAAATAGTAGCAATGGCCACCGATAAAGTAGTATCAGGGGACAGCTGAAAGAAAAAAAAAGAAATGGGCTTATCAGTAAAGGCTAACCTCACCTAGACAGAGAAATGATAGGCAAGAGGATAATAGAATACCTGAGACCCATAAAAGTAGAAAGAGAGAAAGATGACTACGGGCACTGTAGGGGTTGTGCTGATGACCTGCAGACATTAAAAGATAGTATAATCATGACCCTGGGAGAAGAATCTACCGACATCTGAGTAGAAGAAGAAACTTGTGACATGGGATCAATAGTTGAGGCCACGATAAATACTGGGCCATAAGAAATAGGCGGGATCAAAGTCCTACCATCCATAAATATGTGAACTCGGGGGGACAGATATCCATCGTGAATAGGACAAACTTGGGATAGTAACATCAGGAAAGGGAAGAGTCCATCCTGTGGAAGAGAGGCCAAAAAGTGCCGGACCCTGAGAAATGAAAAATGAAATAAGCACCAAAAAAACATAGAAATAAAAATAAGGGGAGCCAAGGGAACAAGTAGACCTCTGAAAATGAGGTAACCATGGGCTCAGTTGTAGAAGTGCCTAATGCTGAAGCAAGAGAAGATGAAGTGGAAGGGATATAAGGAACAATCCTATGCAATCAAAAAAAGATAGAGAACACAAGGAAAAGGAGATTAAGAAAAAGAACAGTGAGATTGGCCATAAAGAGAAAGTCAAAAAAATACCTGAGCAGAATGGAAGGTTACAGAAGCAACCCTGGTACTAGTAGATGCACAGATGAAAGTTGTAAGGAAATAACAATAAATAACATTTAATTAAAGAAATGTAATTTGTGACTTATCAAAATTTCAAAGATCCTTTGAGGGAGTAATAAACCTCTCTGAAAAGGCCTCGGGAAGAAATGAGCATAGAATTCCTCTCCCACAGCACGATGTAGTGGGGAGGTGAAGGACTACTCGCCTCTACGAAGGTAGCCTGTGGAAATATCGTAAGAGAGAGATTTAGTAAACAAGCCAATGATGAAAGAATAAGAAAATCATATACAATAGGGGCCCAAGTAAAGAAAGACTTACAGTAGCGGGACTTATAGTCTAACTATAAAGAAGGGGTTTGATGGTAGAGCTAACCCCCGAAGGGGAATATGGTGCCTCATCGTCACTGGAAGACTCCCTCGAAACTGATAACAAAGCATAAGTGTCAGTAGTGCTTGCACCACGAAAATCCAATCCATCCACATCCCCCGAAGAAAAACTATGATCATCATAAGAAGGTGTGCTTACATAGTCAACTAGTTCCTCTTCCAATGAGGGGGAGGGGGAAATAGCAGGCAAAAATTTCTAAGAGCCAGTTTCACTAAGTAAAGAATGTCCAAATATAGTACCTTCCGCAATAGGAATAGATGTGACTTCATCTCCCGAGAAGAAAATCCCAATGCCTCATAACCTATCTATCTTTTATAGTCTTGTAGGTCTCATCCACTCCGAGATCATTGGTATTGGACCCCTGGTCTAGGGTGGAAGGAGCAACATCATCATCATCAACCCCTTTCTTCCTCTTAGCAGCTCTCACCCTCACAAGATAAATGGGGGAGAGGCGGTAGTAGTAGGGATGAAGTTAGACACATCCGTATTAGGGTGCTTTATCTTAATTATCGCAGGAGACTTTATTTTTCCTTTACTCTTAGATGGTCCTTTAGATTTTTCTGGAGGCATCTCGGTCTGCGAAGGCTGGAAAGAATCAGCGACAAGTGGCTTCACTAAGATGGGAGTAGTTTGCTCAAGAGGTGTCCTGGGAGTGGTGTTAAGGTTCTAAGCCTCCTTCTGAGTCCACCTGATTAAGAACTAGGCTTTGACATATTTATTGGGGTAAGCCTCATGAGGAGGCCCAGTCATGCAATTCTTGATGAGGAGAACTTATCGCTGCCAAAGCAAGAACTAGGAGGCAGTGAATGAAGGCAGATAATCGCGAGGAGGCACATAGATCCCCCTAAGTCACGTACTCTATAAAACATTCCTTGAAAGGTGAAATTTATATATGCCTCTGAGAATAACTCTGGAGGGTCACTGCACGAAGGGCGAGGAGGGGTGTGGACACCTTGGTCATAGACAAACTATCTTCTCGCTCTCTCGGAATAATAAAATTCAGCGCCTCGACCTAGCTATGTTCAAGAAAGGAGGAGGCTCAATAACAGCATCGCCACTACATTGATATTTGGACAGGAAGAAAAATATTCAACATCAAAAGGACAATAAAAAGTGCCACTATAACCTGGGAAAGAAAGTCAGTTAAAAATGCCACCAGGACTCTTGATGTAAGGACGGAAGCGAAACTCCTCGGTATCATCAATCAAAGGCCCCAAGGGCTTCTTGGGGGACTTCTTATGCCACGTTAGAAGATGAGTAGCATTATTGTGGTAGGCCTATGCCTCAGGGGGGAAATGGGGAAAATGCTCAAATAAGAAGGCCATCGGGAGAACATAATTTAAAAATTTAGCACCATCATAATGGCCGCAAGATCTCTCAGCATCTATATGATTAAGGTCCATCCAGGTGTAAAGAGCACCAAGAACTAAAGCAACAAGAGGTATCAACCTACCTCGTGACAATCTCACAGCTAATTTAAAAAGGAGCTCATAGGGAGAGGCTTTGGGTTTACCTGGGAGTAATAATCGACTCAGAAAACTAACTAGGAAGGCAACTAAATGTGAGGAGGAGTGAATCTTGGGATTGTCCTAACTTTTGAGAGATGTACTGGAAGTCCCCCCTTTCGGTGGATGCTCGAAGTATATGAACCAATACCTTTTCCACTTGGTGAAAGAATGTTTGGTGACACCAGTCAAGTTTATGGACACATATTTTGAACATTCATTAAGTGTTGCCTACAACTCTTCCACCATTTCCTGATTGAGGGAATCCTCGTAACCATCAGTAAAAACATGCTCCCCAAAGAAAGGTACAACATACAGCTCACAAATATCCTCCATATTAATGGTAAATGCACCCCAACTAGTCACAAAGTATGAGATTCCCTGCTCCACCAAGACAATAAAATATTGAGGGTAGAGTTATGTTTGACTATAGTGCAAGACCTCAAAATATAAATAGCGGTAAAAAGGCCCACTTCCTTAAGGTCATCCTTATAAGAAGGAACACTTAGAAAATAATCAACCCAAGTGGACCACTCCTCTGGGTACCCCCTACTACTTTGATTTCAATATTGTAGAAAGGGAAGTCATCGTGATCGACTCTAACTCTAAGCATAGAGTCGAGTAAAATAATAAGGGAATCAGTGGACTCACCTAATCCCATATGGGGTCGCTTGAGAACATTGGAGACAAATTTCTCCTCAAATTAGGTAAGGGAAGCCATGAAATTATCACTTGGTCCAAAAAAGGGTGCACGACGATAGACGCTAAAATCCCATCCCTGAGGAATGCGAATGTAATTGTGATAACCCGCTGTCCGAAATAAAGGGTGGCCAGCCCGATACCCCGATGGAACAGGAATCATGGATAGATATCATTCTCAGCATCACAATATCATACAGAGTATCAGGAATAATCACACAATATTCCAGAAAATGGGTTATCAAAAATTTTAGTTGATAATTTAAAGAAAGCACTTTCAACAACCCATAATAGAAAAAGAGGGTGGAAACTCCCACAAACATATATATATATATAATCCAATAGATAAGAAAGGACCGAATAAAGCATCGGTCTATACAATCCATACAATGCACAGTAAGTTCCATGTATTACATAATACATCAATTATACAGTTACACCATTTGGGCCACACGCCCGAATAAAGGCTGATCTTAGCTAGAAAACAATAATAGAGGCGTCTACACAAAATATCCCGTGATCCACGCAAAATGTCACAGCTCCTCAAAAGACTTAGAGAAAAGAAAGTCATTACGGGCGACCTTGCGGCGGAACACTTGAACGAAAAATAGAAGATACATACATAACAAGAAACGAAGAACCGGTCAGAGGCCGGTTTTATAGGGTCACTAGATAAATTACAGGTATGACAATAACGAACAAGTATCATGGATGATATTCTATCATGGTACATCATATAAAGAACTAAGACAGCTAAATGATTATAAAATGAAATTCAATGTTACAAAAAAATAAAAGTACTTATGAGCCTTTTTCATCTTTCCTCTTTTTCATTTCCATCTTCTTTCCATTCCTTATCAGGAATGCAATTATTACCATGTGATCTTTATGGCACTTATCTCAATAGTATGCTCTTTGTGGCATATACTTTGCTCTTTATGGCATTAGTGTTCCATCGAGTCCAACTCGATAATAGAATAGTTATAAAAATATGTATATAACGATTCTAAGACCGCCCGTCCGGGTTTCCCCACTGTGCGCGCCCCTAAATAACCATCATCTTCCAGGGCCTAACCTAAGACAACCAGGGATCCTATCGCAACGTCGGGAAGCGGCCATATGCCTGCGAGGTAGTAAAGACCACACCCAGAATCTCCTACCCATCGCAGAAAAATATAAAACAAGCGCTCATATGGCCTAGGACTATATCCACCCTGCATTCATTAGCCAGGGGGCTTCACCTCACGCACGGACTTCCCTTAAGATGGTATTTAGAGAGGTGTGTAACATCCATTTTATTAATTTCTATCTCATGATTCAGTAAATTATGTTTTACTTTATCCATTTTACATTTTATTAAATGCATTATGGTATACTTCACATCATCATAATAACCTCGAAGAATATTTAAACTCCCAAGTTATCTCTCCCAAATGTCCTTGTCTGGACTTGATAATAACCCATCAAATGAGATCTAGTTCGCATTTACTCCTAATGTCTCCAAATTCGACCTTAAGATTTCCTAGACTCTTATTGAACTACCCGACAGAAGAAAATGCCTAAACATTACTTTAAATCTCCCCTCCCCCTGACAAGAACCCTAGATGAACCCTTTTGATTCTAGGGAGTCGACCGAACTCAACTAATACTCTAAGTCCCTATTTTTACTTCATTTAAGAAGGTCCCTATTTTCCTATGAAAAGAAGAAGCTAAGGACTGAAACTAAAATATTTGGGAAGAAAACAGGGGACCGGTCGACCGGTCCTAAGACCGCGGTCGACCGCGTCTCAAGAGTTGGCCTAAGAAGAAAAGCAGAAAGTTCATTTTGGCAGGACCGGTCGACCGGTCAGGGGTCCGCGGTCGATCGCGCCATAATTTTAGGCCATTGAAAGAAATGCAGTGAACGCTCTCTCATAGACCAGGTCGACCGGTCTGCAAACCACGATCGACCGGTCTGAGCAGACCTAGACCACAACTTCCAATTCTCAAGCAACCCCAAAGCCAACTCATTTACTCTAACCCACACAAAATAAATGCTACTACCACTACCATCAACATCAACAATCATTCAACTATCCTTTAATGATTCAAAACCAACCAACATCCAAACCCTAAACTAGTAAACCATAATCAAATACATCATTCTCACACAAATCATTTATCTTAAACCATAAATAGCAAGTAGTAAACTTGCCTCAATGTAGAAAATGCAGATTTTCTTGGTGTTGGAGCAAGAATCCTCCTTAAATCTTCAATACCCTTTCTTCTCTCTACTCTTTCTCTTCCTCTCTTTAGTTCTCTAGGTTTAGAAAATACAATTAGGTGAATAGTGATTCACCCAAGACATAAATCGTGCCTTTTGCCAAAATCCCAACTCAATTGATCAATATTGCGATAAAATAATACGCAATTGCATATTTAAGGTACAATTAGTCAAAAATGCCCAAAATCTCAAAACACACAATGGCACAATTTCTGACTATCTCGCACGTTCCGGAATCAACTGTGGCCTCTAAATTATCATTTGGACATTTTATAATTAAATTTAAGTTCCGGTCTCATTATTAAGCTAAATATCATTTTAATTCATATGATATTAATAAGCATAACATAGCAATATTCACCCATAGTTATGGTATATATACAAACTCATAGTGAATATTAACTTTTCTTCATTAAATTAGCACTCAATTCATAATCCAAAACTTATATCTAATTACCATACCTAGTAATTAATATGATTTACGTTCTCATAAGCGAGGGTTATTACATACTCCCCCCCTTATGAGGGAATTTTGTCCACAAAATTCAGGCGTACCTTGTAAGAAAATATGTGGATATTTCTCCCGCATCTCGCCTTCACGCTCCCATGTTGATTCTTTTGCATTGTGATGACTCCATTGAACTCTTACTAAGGGAACCACACGAGACCTTAACTTGCGCTCCCCATACTCAAGAATAGCAACCGATTGTTCTTCATATGAAACATCGGGTTGCAAGTCGATATCTTCAAAAGGGATGTGCCAAAGGGCACCCTCACATCTTCTATACTTCTTCAAGGAGGAGACATGGAATACATCATGGATTTGTTGCAAAGGTTCCGGTAAAGCAAGTTGATACGCCACGGGACCAACTTTTGCAATAACTGGGAAAGGTACAATAAAATGCGGTGCAAGCTTTCCTTTCTTCCCGAAACGTTTAATGCCCTTCATTGGAGATACTCGCACCAACACTTGGTCTCCAACCTCTAACTCCATATGTCTTCTACTCGCATCGGCGTAGCTCTTTTGACGATCTTGGGCTATCCGAATGAGATTTCGAATAAGTTCAATCTTTGAAGAAGTGTCCTGGATCATTTCAGGTCACGCACTTCCAACCAACAAGCAGGCGATCTGCATGGCCGGACATATAAAGCTTCATAAGGTACCATTCCAATAGTAAATTGGTATGAGTTGTTATAAGCAAACTCAACCAATGGGAGGTATTGTTCCCAGCCGCCCTTAAAATCAAGCATGCACATACGAAGCAAATCCTCCAGCATCTGGTTTACCCTTTCAGTTTGACTATCTGTTTGAGGATGATAGGAAGAGCTTATCTTCAACTCGGTCCCCATGGCCTCTTGAAAACTTCGCCAAAAGTGGGACACAAATATCTTATCTCGGTCAGAAATAATATTTAAAGGTACCCCATGAAGTCTAACGATCTCCTCGATGAACAATTGGGTGTAACGAGCGGTATCATAATCCGTACGTACAGGCAAGAAGTGTGCCGATTTAGTCAAACGGTTGACAATCACCCAGATCCCTCTGTGATCTAGGTAAGCCCGTAATGAAATCCATCAAAATGCTTTCCCATTTCCATACTGGAATCTCTAGCGGTTGTAACAAACCTGTCGATCGTTGGTGGTCAATCTTAACCAACTGACAAGTAGTGCATTGGGACACAAACTCCGAGATATCCCTCGTCATACCACCCCACCAATACTGACGGCGCATATCTTGGTACATCTTGTCCCCACCTGGATGTACCATAAACTTTGACCCGTGAGATTCCGTCATCACCGCTCGTCTCAAGTCCCCATCTTCGGGAACAATAAGTCTTCCATGGAAGCGTAGTCCACCCTCAGAACCAATCGAATACGACTCCGCTCCCTCGGACAACAGTCGGTGTATATGGTCTTGACAACTTTTATCTCTCCCCTGGGCTTACACAATTCTCGCTATAATCGTAGGAGTAACGGTCATCACGGAAATGAATGCGCTTACCCCTGCATCCTCCTGACATAGCTCTCTCCACTTAGCTTTCCACACATTAGCTAAGTTTCCCTCGGGCTTCCTACTCAAGGCATCCGCTACTATGTTCTCCTTTCCAGGATGATAATGGATATCAAATTGGTAGTCTTTCACAAACTCCAACCAACGACGCTGACGCATATTCAAGTCCTTTTGGGAAAATAAATATTGTAGCGATTTATGGTCTGTGAAAAGACTAAACTTTTCCCCCAAGAGATAATGCCTCCATATCTTTAAGGCAAAGACTACTGCGGTAAACTCTAAGTCATGCACCGGATAGTTCCTTTAGTGAGGCTTCAACTTACGAGAAGCGTAAGCGATAGCTTGTCTTTCTTGCTGAAGAACACCTCCTAACCCTTGAAAAGATGCACTGGTGAAAACTAGGTATTCCAATCCCGGTTTTGGCAATGCAAGGACTGGAGCCGAAGCTAATCTATCTTTGAGCTCTTCCAATGCATCTTGACATGAACTGTCCCAAACAAACCTTACTCCCTTTCGGGTTAAATTCTTCAACGGTCTAGAGATTTTTTAAAAACCCTTAATAAATCGACGGTAATAACCCGCCAGGCCCAGAAAACTACGAACCTCAGTAGGTGTCGTGGGTTGACCCCACTCTCTCACCGCAATCACCTTGCTAGGATCCACAGATACACCCTGGGATGACACCACATGACCTAGAAATTGAACTTCCTTCAACCAAAATCCATATTTCTCAAACTTTGCATACAATTTGTGATCCCTCAATCTCTGCAGGACCAACTGTAAGTGAGTAGCATGGTCAGACTCTGTCTGAGAATAGACTAGGATGTCATCGATGAATACAATAACAAACTGGTCAAGGAAATCCCAGAACACCCTATTCATAAGATCCATAAATACAGCAGGAGCATTGGTTATCCCAAAGGTCATAACCAAGAATTCATAGGATCCATAACGGGTCAGAAATGCAGTTTTGGATACATCTTGCACCCGTATCCTCTATTGATGATACCCCGTCCTCAAATCGATTTTGGAGAAGTATGATGCTCCCCTAAGTTGGTCAAACAAATCATCGATGCGGGGTAAAGGGTATTTGTTCCGGATGGTGACTTTATTCAACTCCCTATAGTCCACACATAACCGGAGAGAACCGTCTCTTTTCTTCACGAACAATACCGGAGCACCCCATGGTGATGTGCTACACCTAATAAATCCATGCTCCAATAGCTGCTGAATTTGATCTCTCAACTCCCTCATCTCCACAGGACCCATTCGATACGGAGTTTTAGCAATCGGTCGAGTTCCCGGCATTAAATCAATCACAAACTCTATCTCCCAACTTGGAGGTAATCCCGGTATCTCCCGAAAAACATCTTCAAAATCTCTAACAATCGGAAGAGAATGTAGGGGAACCACAACATCCCTAGATGCATCTTCCGCAATATAATATAAATAAGCACTCGTACTCCCTTCCATACAAGGCATAACAACCAGGAACATTTCTTGTCCCAAAACTGCAAAAACTATGCTTTTCCCATAACAGTTTACTATCGCGCGGTATTTCACTAGCCAATCCATACCCAATATTACATCATACCCGACCATGTCAAGGACGAGTAAATCGGCCTCAAAACACAAGTTACCAAGATTAATCCCTTTGTTTTTACAAACAAAGAAAATCAATGAACCATCGCCCATAGAGGATTCAACGCTAGTGAAGGTACTTTCAGCAAATTTTATCAGACCTGTGGTCTGAGCAAATATCCTAGAAATAAAGGAGTAATGTAGCACCCGTATCAAATAGTACTCGACCCATATGACCATGAATGAAAAACTTACCCTCGATCGCTGGTGGTGCCGGAGGAGCTGGAGGAAGCATAGCCTCCTGAAGATGGTAAACCCATCCATACTGCAGTTGCCCATGCTGAGGAGGAGCAATCGGATTAGGTGCCTGGGGCGGAAACTGTACATACGGATGTTGTGGAGCCTTCGGAAGATGCCCTCCAACCAACTGAGGACACGCCCTTTTATAATGGCCCAACTCCCCACACTGAAAACATTTATTAGCCACATTCTCCTGATTCCTACCTTGATTGTTTTGAAATTTCCCCGCACCCCGGCCCTGCTGGCCCCTACCTCCATTTCCACCTCTACCTCCCTGTTACTGTCCGCCTTGACCTGGACTGTTATTATTATTATTGCCACCAGCATTAAACCCACTAAAACGTTGACGCTTGGACAAATCCCCTTGCTGAGGATCCCTCTCCTTCTGCTTGTTCCCCGAGGATTGGGACGAAGAATATGTTCCCCCTCCGATCCCGTTACTTCCCGGTTTCACCACTTGCCCCATTGCTGCAGCCTTCTTATTGTTTTGCACAAATAATCTATGTTCTTGACAGTGAAGTAAAGCAACATTCATCACGTCCCCAAAGGTTACCAAAGATAGATTTCCAAGCAAATGTTGTTTTATTCGCCAGTGCAAACCTCCTACAAATTTGGAGATCCTCTTCGCTTCCGGAGTCACTTCATCCGGTATAAAGCTTGCTAACCGAGTAAACTCTTCTTCATATTCAGCAACCGATCTCTCCCCTTGTACTAAATCTTGAAGCTTCCTCTGCATCTCCCTTTGAACTGCGGGAGGGAAATACTTTCCATCAAACAAAGCCCAAAAATTGGTGATTGACATTGTATCTCTTTGTTTGGGTGTCGTCATTGACTCCCACCAGTGTAAGGCCGATCCAACAAGCTTAAAGGTAACAAGGATTTGCTTTTTCTCCTCACTACATTCCACCATCCTAAGATGGCGCTGCATATCCTTCTTCCACTGGTTTGCCTTTATAACGTCCGAACCTCCCTCAAATTCTGGGGGATGACCCTTTAGGAAAGACTCTCTTACCCGTTCCCACTGAGAAGGTCCCGTAGGAACTGGTGCTTCTTGTCCCCTCACTTGAGCTTGTGGCAATTGTTGTGCCACTGCATTCGTCGCTGTATTGACAGCATGGGCCACGATATTTGCCACATCAGCGGCACTGATATTCCCCGGTGGCGGCGGTGGAGGACCAACCTCATCCTCGACAACCCTATTGCGTCTAGCAGGACGTCCTCTCTTTGGCGGCATCTGAGATAGAGAAGAGATAGAGTTAGAATATTATATAAAACAATCTATCTAGAAGAAGATCGCATACATAAGCAACAAGACAATCCTAACATTAAGCTCTATATCAAAGAACGCTACGGTAGAACGTGACAAGTCCGCATAGATCCTAAAGACTCTAGAACCTAATGCTCTGATACCATCTGTGACAACCCGCTGTCCGAAATAAAGGGTGGCCAGCCCGATACCCCGATGGAACAGGAATCATGGATAGATATCATTCTCAGCATCATAATATCATACAGAGTATCAGGAATAATCACACAATATTCCAGAAAACGGGTTATCAAAAATTTTAGTTGATAATTTAAAGAAAGCACTTTCAACAACCCATAATAGAAAAAGAGGGTGGAAACTCCCACAAACATATATATATAATCCAATAGATAAGAAAGGACCGAATAAACCATCGGTCGATACAATCCATACAATACACAGTAAGTTCCATGAATTACATAATACATCAATTATACAATTACACCATTTGGGCCACACGCCCGAAAAAAGACTGATCTTAGCTAGAAAACAATAATAGAGGCGTATACACAAAATATCCCGTGATCCCCGCAAAATATCACGGCTCCTCAAAAGACTTAGAGAAAAGAAATTCATTACGGGCGACCTTGCGGCGGAACACCTGAACGAAAAATAGAAGATACATACACAACAAGAAATGAAGAACCGGTCAGAGGCCGGTTTTATAGGGTCACTAGATAAATGACAGGTATGACAATAATGAACAAGTAAGCATGGATGATATTCTAGTATGGTACATCATATAAAGAACTAAGACAGTTAAATGATTATAAAATGAAATTCAATGTTACAAAGAAATAAAAGTACTTATGAGCCTTTTTCATCTTTCCTCTTTTTCATTTCCGTCTTCTTTCCATTCCTTATCAGGAATGCAATTATTACCATGTGCTCTTTATGGCACTTATCTCAATAGTATGCTCTTTGTGGCATATACTTTGCTCTTTATGGCATTAGTGTTCCATCGAGTCCAACTCGATAATAGAATAGTTATAAAAATATATATATAACGATTCTAAGACCGCCCGTCCGGGTTTCCCCACTGTGCGCGCCCCTAAATAACCATCATCTTCCAGGGCCTAACCTAAGACAACCTGGGATCCTATCGCAACGTCGGGAAGTGGCCATATGCCTGCGGGGTAGTCAAGACCACACCCAGAATCTCCTACCCATCGCAGAAATATATAAAACAAGCGCTCATATGGCCTAGGACTATATCCATCCTGCATTCATTAGCCAGGGGGCTTCACCTCACGCACAGACTTCCCTTAAGATGGTATTTAGAGAGGTGTGTAACATCCATTTTATTAATTTCTATCTCATGATTCAGTAAATTGTGTTTTACTTTATCCATTTTACATTTTATTAAATGCATTATGGTATACTTCACATCATCATAATAACCTCGAAGAATATTTAAACTCCCAAGTTATCTCTCCCAAATGTCCTTGTCTGGACTTGATAATAACCCATCAAATGAGATCTAGTTCGCATTTACTCCTAAAATCTCCAAATTCGACCTTAAGATTTCCTAGACTCTTATTGAACTACCCGACAGAAGAAAATGCCTAAACATTACTTTAAATCTCCCCTCCCCCTGACAGGAAACCTAAATGAACCCCTTCGAGTCTAGGGAGTCGACCGAACTCAACTAATACTCTAAGTCCCTATTTTTACTTCATTTAAGAAGGTCCCCATTTTCCTATGAAAAGAAGAAGCTAAGGACTGAAACTAAAATATTTGGGAAGAAAAGAGGGGACCGGTCGACCGGTCCTAAGACCGCGGTCGACCGCGTCTCAAGAATTGGCCTAAGAAGAAAAGCAGAAAGTTCATTTCGGCAGGACCGATCGACCGGTCAGGGGACCGCGGTCGACCGCGCCATAATTTTAGGCCATTGAAAGAAATGCAGTGAACGCTCTCCCGTAGACCCGGTCGACCGGTCTGAGTAGACCTAGACCACAACTTCCAATTCTCAAGAAACCCCAAAGCCAACCCATTTATTCTCACCCACACAACATAAATGCTACTACCACTACCATCAACATCAACAATCATTCAACTATCCTTTAATGATTCAAAACCAACTAACATCCAAACCCTAAACTAGTAAACCATAATCAATTACATCATTCTCACACAAATCATTTATCTTAAACCATAAATAGCAAGTAGTAAACTTGCCTCAATGTAGAAAATGCAGATTTTCTTGGTGTTGGAGCAAGAATCCTCCTTAAATCTTCAATACCCTTTCTTCTCTCTACTCTTTCTCTTTCTCTCTTTAGTTCTCTAGGTTTAGAAAATACAATTAGGTGAATAGTGATTCACCCAAGACATAAATCGTGCCTTTTGCCAAAATCCCAACTCAATTGATTAATATTGCAATAAAATAATACGCAATTGCATATTTAAGGTACAATCAGTCAAAAATTCCCAAAATCTCAAAACACACAATGGCACAATTTCTGACTATCTCGCACGTTCCGGAATCAACTGTGGCCTCTAAATTATCATTTGGACATTTATAATTAAATTTAAGTTCCGATCTCATTATTAAGCCATATATCATTTTAATTCATATGATATTAATAAGCATAACATAGCAATATTCACCCATAGTTATGGTATATATACAAACTCATAGTGAATATTAACTTTTCTTCATTAAATTAGCACTCAATTCATAATTCAAAACTTATATCTAATTACCATACCTAGTAATTAATATAATTTACGTTCTCATAAGCGAGGGTTATTACAGTAATCTTCCCAAGACTGATAAGAAGATGAAGTAGTGGAAGAACTACCAATATCCATTAGCTCTAGTGAGGAAACCACAGTCACAGAAGACACAAACGTAGACCCCACTATGATCAATACCTCGGAAAAAGCGCCCACAGTTGCAAAATGCCTATACGAGAAACCCTTTGTGGTTAACACCTCACGCGTGGAACCTGTAACTGCCCCCACAGAATGCGAGGGACCCCTTTTTAATTTTTTTGGAAAATTTTGAAATTTTCTAATTTTTAAAAATTTTTTGGGCATTTTAATATTTGTGCCCCCTACCTTAGACTTTTTCATTGTCCTCAAGCAAAAGGACTAAAATCTAAATAAGAAGCAGAGTGCAAAAATAAAAAGAACAAATATTAAAATGCAATAAGACACCATATAACACCAACACGCGACTCAAAAATACAAAAAAAAATCACCCCATACGCATCGGGGGTGCGACTACCTCTGTCCTAAAACTTACTCAACCCCATGTGTGGCGTCCTCCAAATCATAAATCAAAAGTCTGAACAATTTGAAGTCAACCCAATAGAACAAGTATACATATGGAGTAACATAAATAATGTGGTGAGTGAAATCGACATGCACCACCACGTCATAACATAAATGGTCACACTTGAAGATTCTATCATGCTAAAATTTCGACTGACACATTAAGCCTAGATTTTTTTCTAACTCGAGAACGGATAAATTGGGCTTCAAATAGGATGATACTCTAGTTATTTCCTCGATCTCATCCAAGAACTCCAATGGCAATTTTGAATGTGGTGGAAAGTGATAATGCAGTATGACAAACCAGGAGTCACCGGATTGAAAACGCTCGAATAGTTTTCCCAATCTCATCACTAATAGATAAAATCTCATGTTTCAGCATACTTTTAAAAGGCTCGGGTGCATATTTATAAAGAATGAATTTATATATCCTGTCATTCCTGTTTCTCTGATTTAGGACACCAAATGAGTCCAAAAATGATTGAACTTCAATAGTGAGGTCCCCATCCATCGGGCCGAATTCATTCTCAAAATCTCCAAGACTTATATCTAAATGTAATTCGGTTGTGTCACTATCATGTGGGGTGTTCTCAAGACTCATATTTTTTCTGGATTTTTTTATTTTTTTTATTTTGAATTTATAATTTTTTTGGCTTTTTTAAGAATTACACTCAAATTTTGGATTAAATAGACCTAACCTAAAAGTCTACCTAATTCCACGGCAATGGAACCAAAAACATGACACAACCATAAATGTGTATCTAGTATGCATGTTATATAGGCTCAAGCGCAAGCTTGTCACGTTAGTAATAATCCAGTAAGTCGGGATCGTCTCCACAGGGAAATAAGATGAAAGATCGTAATGACGTAGGAATAACTGACTAACCCTAAATTGATTCTCGAAAAGAAATAAAAAAATGATTAATTATGAACGAAATGACTACTACTAAATGTGAAATAAATTTAAACTACTAACTACTAAGTGAATAGAAATAAACTACTGCACTAAAGTGAATATGAATGAGGGAAAGATAGGTTAGGATACAATCCCCCAAACCCTAGTACATTTACCGGATAGAATACTAGCTTTTGAATTAGAAAGTTGATTGAACCCAGTCTTTAGTAATCCTAATAATTACATATATGAGGGTACTAGCCCACATCATACATAATCAAAGGTAAAAGTAAAGCGGTATCGAATAGCTAACACGCGCATCGGATCCTTAAACACCCCGATTACCTAGGGCGGACGAGGTTAAAAGGCCTACTACAGTTTTGCCTACTACACAACACGATTCATTCATTTTTCAATTCAAACCCTATTTTCTACATAGATAAATTACATCGGGTCGGGTTCATGCATCCCAACCCTTGGAAACTTAGCTGAACGTGATTAAAGTAAATATTACCTCAGAACTAAATATGTAGAAATTCATACGTATGTGAGAAATTGAGAATAAAATTTGGAAGTAAGAATTGCAACCCAAATTTAATAACTAATTAAGCTAAACTATGAACACAATTAAAAGTATAAATTAAATAATACTTGGAATGAAGAAATCTCGAATTAAAGATTCATTCTTGAATTAATGTAGCAAAACTTAAAAACCTAGGGTTCTTGAATGCAAGAGCCCTCTAAAACTAAGAATAATCGAACCTCCTAATGTTTGGCACTAAATTAAATTAAATACACCACAAAATTTCCAAAAGTTGGATCAAAGTAAAACTTTTAATTAGAAAAGAAAAAAAAATCGCTTTCGAACCGGTCCAGCATAGATCTTAGGTTAGATCCGGTAGCATCCGGATCGGTTCGTTTTACTTCTTTAACGAATCGGTTCGCTAGCCAAATTTATGCAGAGTTCTTAAAGGCATCGAACCGGTTTGTTTTCATCAAAATCCGTATCAGTTTGATGTTAGAATTTATTCAAAGTCTTCATGCTTCCCGGATCGGTTCATTTATGACCAATCCCATTTCGGTCCGGTTCTAGATTTCTTCCTTTCTTCTTTTATCTTGATTTTCTTTCTCATCTTTGGAACTCAACAACTTCTCACTCAGGGCTCGGTTTAGGATGCATTTCTTCCTACGTACTGGTAAACGCAAGGTCTTCAATTTTCATGTTGGTCCCTCATCCGAACTCTAAATGTGAATTGACCATTTTTTCCCTTAACTTTCATTAAAATCCTGATTTCTTGGTCTTGGATTCCTCTTCTCTTCACTTGCATTAAATACCTGTAAAATGCAAAGAAAATACAAAAAACTCGAGGCACTATGTAGGAATTGTCAATAGAACATATATGAGATAATTCAATACAAATTACATAGTTCGAGGTGCTAAAAGCTACAAAATTAAGGGCATAAATTCAGAAGAATTTATGCCTAATCAATAGGTTTAAACATTGTTATTCCCAGTTTTTGCCAATTTTAATTTTCATTCAAATTTTAGCAGTCATAGCACATAAATCAACTAGTTGAAGTCATATTAGGCATACAGATCAACAAATTAGAGTGTTAATTAGGAAATCAAGGTCAATTCACTAGCTACAAAAATCCTAATCTCAATTTTATGGATTAAAAGTGAGAGCTAAGTATAGCGTGTGATGTAAGTGAAGAAAACAACATATAAGAAATCGGTATGTCACATTTTATGCGAAAAACCTCCCAGTAAGGGTAAAAAAACCTCGACACGCTTTAATTTCTTATTCAACTTGAACAGGTTTTATACAATGAAACAAAGTACCTCTCTTTTGCTCACTCACGATAAGTTACGTATGAACATTGAACTTCCCTCCATTGATGATGAGAGATCCGTCCTAAGTTAAAAAGAATGAATAAAGAAATACATTCTCCTCCTTAGAGTCACATCATGCCTAGATCTATCCAATGGAACAAGACACCTCCCTTTAGATCTAGGAGTGTAGATCATCATTTTAGATGTAGAATGGCTTGGAATAAACTTTTGCTAAGGGTATCTGATTCAAATTACTCTCATTTCCTCTCATTCCATAGATCAAGTATAGTGTAAAACGCCACATTTTTAATATTAGAGTTTATCAAGCCTAAATACTAAAAATTGAAAAGGTGTTATAATTTAAAAATATCATTCTTAACACATGACAGAAATATGAGACAATTTAACCTTTTTTCCTTTCAATAGATGGTACGAAATATAACAATATGAGCAACTTTCAGTAATGATAATTGGTTACAATATCCTCCAATATCTCAACCCTAATACAATCATCTCAATACAATAACTTTAAATACAAATGGCGGAGTCACAAGCGAATCTAAAATCTAATAGTCATCTCATATAAAATTTAACGAAAAGGAAACTACACTGGAGCATAAAAGCAAATCTCCAAATCATTAACATGTTCTTCCAAGATACAATCACTCCTAAGACTTGAATCAAACCTGATGGGTTAGTCAATGCAACATGTGAGGGTCCACTACAAGAATAGTAGCTATGTTTCCCAATTAGGGTAACATAACCCAACCATAAATACTAAATGAAATAAATACTACGATAAAGTTTTTTATATAACGAAAATATTTATATTTAAAATCTTTATCAATGTTTACCAGGTAACATACTAAATTAACAATTTCAATATCAGTAGGATTCATAAATGTTCACAAGTTATAAACTTAACCATTTAAATAGCAACAGGTTATGTCCTTAATTTATAACATATCGGGAGTATAAAGGAATATCCAGTTGCTAACAAAGTATAAAAACTAGTCACATAATATCAAATTGTTTTCCATAATATACTCATTATTTAGTAGCAATCCCATATATTTATCAGGTGAATCATATCAATCGTTTGTCAAACCACCGACTCGCCATAACCACATGATGTTCAATTCAAAGTTATGATTTGAAAGCCTTTTTTTTCACTTTCCATTTTCCATATTTATTTAATTGCAACAATGCAATTTCATTTAGTTATATCATTCCGTGTTTTATATTTAATCCATCCAATTGGCCTTTTATTAAGAATCTCGTTAACCATATGTTGACTAATTTCAATTTACTTATTCCATTTACATCACCTTTATTCTCTTAACACCTGTCTCATTAACCGTCCTATTGTACAACCCCAAATATCATGTGGTATTCACTACATCATATAACTATTTACCCAACCCCAAACTAGCATATAGTGTTCTCTACATTTATATTCATAACAATATAATTCACCGATGTTCATCCTAGCCTAAACTAGCATATATTATACATTTCCTCTATCTTTATAACAATATAAACCTCTAGCCTATATCACGACCTAAACTAGCATATAGTATGTTTCAGATAATATTTATAATAATATAAATCTCGGCCTATATCTTGGCCAAACCACCTTATAAACCAAGGTAAAATAAACCATGATTACTAATGAACCTCGACCAAACCACTTTGAAAACGTAGGGAAAATAAACCATCATTACCGATGAACAGTTTATGTCTTTAACATATGATATATCCATATTCAATCGACAATATATCCATACTAATATAACCGTCAAAGTAATTAGCCCGTATAGGCCCTACACGTATAATTATGACATAGCTAATCGACATTAAATCTGACACTATCAATGATGCCCACGATAACTTTAGGTGAAAATATAAATATCCTTAACTCTCAACATCTGATCTTCCTTAGACTCCATGCATGGGACGTCTCATAAATGAATTCAAACAAGGAACCACCCCCACCCCCACACACTCTTATTAAGGTTAGACAGTTGTCAAGACTCTACATTAACTACTGCTCAACTTATACCTCCTAAACTCCCAACTCCTAGCCTTCTTTACACTCCATGCGTGGAATGTCTCAAAAAGGAAATACATAGAGGGAACCCCCTGATACACCCACTGTAGTGTAGTAATGGTGTCAGGATATCAAGAGGCACTTGAGGTTGTTGAGTTCCATGGAGGTGCAAAATCAAGTTTTATCTAAATTTCAGTTGGTTGGGTACGCTTTCTTGTGGTGGGACAGTGTGACATCTATGGAGGATCAAGAGAGTATGACTTATGGGGAGTCTGTGGTATGATTTGATGCCAAGTTTTTACAAGAGTCAGTTTGGGACTAAAAGAAGACTGAGTTTCTTCTCCTTGATTATGGATTTTGTATCGCAGTTGAGTAGGAGTAGGAGTAGGAGTTTACAAGTTTGTCCCTTTTTGCACATGATGAGGTTGATACAGAAAAGAAGAAGATGAGTAGGTTTATAATATGGATAGTGTGGCCTATAAGATAGCTTCTTATGGGGAACCTGACCAATATCACTGACACTCAGGTGGTAGATACCACACTTATGCATTGCCACGATAGAATGGATCATAAGAAGAAACTAGAAAAGGTGGGACAATCTAGTGGGGCCAAGGAATATGTGAGTTCTGGAGAAGATAGGCATAATCTATAGGGACCATAGGGCCTAGGGTAGTGGAGGCATTTCGACCAGGGTAAGAGAGATGCCATCATCAGCTGCATGGATCCCCTCAGACTACATAGGGGCAAAAATGGTCGCTACACCCACAACACCAGTAGAAATATCAGGGGGTGCCCATAGCCCCATTTTATGTAGTATTATTTAGGTGTGGTGGCACAGAACATAGATCCCAGGTTGGGCAGGGTGTGGATACTTAGGGATATCAGAGCCAGGGCTAACTAGGCCAAGATGTATAAGAGAAAATCCACTAAGGCCAATAGGTCTTCAAGGCTTAGCAGCAACAACAACAACCATATCACCCTCTGTAACTTCCACATTGAGTCCATAACCAATACTAAAACTACCCACACCCCCAGTTGCATAGAAATAACATAGCTTCACTTTGGGTAAGTTCATATTTCACAAGCCCAGTAGGAATGTTAGGGGCAGGTCCAAGTAGTGGACGATACATTTTATGTTTATGGAACCTTAGCCAAGGTCTTATTTGACACTGTCTCCACACAGTCCTTTGTATCATATAGCTTTGTGGAGATTTATATATTACTACCTAGACTTTGCGATAGGATTTATTGATAGCTACTTCGTTAGACATATCTACTCGTATTTTGGAGATTTATGATGAGAATGACCAACTCCCCCGTCGTGTTTATAGATTTTAAGATCCGAGAATTTTGATCGTACTTGAATTTGTTTATCATCATCTTCATAGATGACATTTTGATTTATTTATGAACTGAGGAGGATCATGTTATGCATTTGAGAGTTTCACTTCAGATTTTATGGCAGTATAAGTTGTATGCAATGTTATAAAAATATGAGTTTTAGAAAGGGGAGGTGAAATTTTTAGGCTATGTAGTTTCAAAATTGGTATTATCGGTGGATCCAAATAAGGTGTTCACACTTTTGGATTGGGTACATCCGACGACACCTACAGAGGTGCGTAGATTTTAGGGATTGGATAGGTATTATCGGAGGCTTATTTTGTGGATTTTTTAAGATAGTGGGACCACTGAACGAGTTAACTGGAATAGGCATACAGTTTGTTTGGACTGAGAAATATCAGCATGCCTTTGCCACTCTCAAGGATAACTTGACTTCGGCTCTATTTTTAGCTCTACCTAGGAGTGGGGTTAAGTATTTTGTATACATTAATGCTTCCATACAGGGATTAAATGGGTTGTTGATGAAGGACGGTCGTTTTATTGCCTATGCATCTCAAATTTTTAAACCCCATAAGGGTAACTCTCCGATATATAATTTGGAGTTAGCAGGAGTAGGGTTCGCACTACATATTTAGAGGCATTATTTGTGGGGTAAGAAGTTAAGTCTCTTTAATCATCACAAAAGTCTCCAGTACTTATTCACACATAAAGATTTGAACATGCAACAATGGCAGTGGTTCAAGTTTATCAAGAACTACAAGCTTACAATTCGATATCACCCGAGGAAGGCTCATGTAGTAGCAGATGCTTTAAGTGATGACTGAGCGATAATTTTTCAACTCTTTAGTTGACTGATGCGGGATCTGTTCAAGTGATTGGAGAGTTGGCCAATGCATTCATGGGGATGCTCACCGTAACTCTCAATATCCTTGTGTTGATGGTTTGAGCATATATAAATAATGTGTTTTATAAGGAAAAGTGGACGAGATTTTAGCCACCGGTGTACCTCTTTACACAATTGGTTCGGGTAGTGGATTATGGTACAAAGAAAGGTTGGTTATCCCTTCAAATGAGGAGTTACGTAGGACCGTTATGGAGAAGGTCCATGGATTGCAGTTTTTGGTGCATCTCAATGGGGATAAGATGTACCAAGAATGAGGAGACAATATTTGTGGTCCAGGATAAAGTGGGAGATTACCACATTTGTGTCCCGGTGTAGCAAATGTTAAATAGTGAATCTGGACTACCATCAACTATTGGGGAAACTTTAACCCTTACCTATTTTCGAGTGGGAGTGGGAAAATATTTCGACAAACTTTATCATCGAAATGCGTTTGACTCCAAAGTAGCACAACTCTATGTGGGTTATAGTGGATCGTTTGACAAACATTTTACATTTTTTTCCCATTCGCACGAACTTCACAGTAGAGCAATATGCATGTTTGTGTGTAACTAAGATTGTTCGGCTCCACAGGGTACCTTTGTTAATCATCTTAGATAGAGATCCAACATTACTATCTCACTTTTAGGGCAGTTTCCAGCATTTCATGGGGACTAGGTTACACTTGAGTACGTCGTAAAACCCTCAAACAAGTGGATAGATAGAGCCGGTGAACCATATTTTAGAGGATATGCTTTACACATGCGCTTTGGAATTCAGGGTTAGTTAGGAGGTGCACTTACCTTTGGTTGAGTTTGCCTATAACAGCATTTATAAAAAATGATCAGTATGTCACCGCATGAAGCATTGTATGAATGACTATGCAGGTCACCGTTGTGTTAGTTGGATGTAAGGGAGAGTAGCTTATTGGGACCCATGTTCATTCAAGAGACTATAGAGAAGATTAAAATAATTTGGAATTAATCAATATGTCCCAAAGTTGGCAAAAGAGTTATGCGGACTTGGACAGGGATGATGATAAGTTTCAAGTGGGTGATCAGGTACTTCTCAAGGTGTCACCCATAAAAGGGGTGATGCATTTTGGGAAGAAGGGAAAGTTAGCCCCGATGTAAGTCGGACCATTTATGATCACATAATATATAACTTATAAACCATATATCTAGGCTACATAATGTTTTTTATGCTCGGGTGCTTCATATATTCTTTTGGGGTAAGGACGCATACCGACACATCGACTTAGAGGACGTTCAGTTAGATTTCGATGCTTCGTATAGTGAGGAGTGAGCGCGTATTTTAGACCGTAAGGTCCAAATTCTGAGGACTATGAAGATCCCCTTAGTTTTCATTCACTAGGGTCATCATAGTGAGGATCAGTCTACTTGGGAGCGATAGGATACAATGAGACAATAATATCCGTACGTGCTTTGAGGTTGGTATGTGTTAATTTTTTATGAATTTCGAGGACAAAATTCTTCTTGTAAGAGAGGAAGAATGTAATACCTTGTAATTTTTTAAGGATTAATTAATTAATAGTGATTTAATTAATTAAAAAGTCATCGTGATTTAATTATGAAAAATTAAAATTAATTATGTGTCAATAATCTAAACTGACTTGATGTGATGAATTGATCAAATTAAAATAAGTCAATTTGGAATTTTAGTGCTCATTGGTTAAATTACAAAAGTTTTGGGCCTATAAGTTAAATTATATAAAGTTAGTGCTAATATGGTAATATTATAAGTTAAATAAACAGTTGGGCTTATTTAGTATCGTGACACACCGCCTAATTAAATACCGGGTGATAAGTCCTATATCCAATTAAATCAGAGTATAAAGTTGGTTCATTCTTAGCATCACTGTCGAAAAATATTTGTCTTTATTAATTCACCTAATAATTAATTAAGCTAGTGTCAAAAAACTTTTCCATTTTAATTTAATCACAATTATTCCACGATACGAAATAATCACAAGTAACCTCATAACATGACAGAACTAAAGATGACCAGAATAAATGCGACTGTAATAACTCTCCCATTAAAAATATATTTCAATACTATCAAATACAACAAAAATCAACAGTACGGACATAAATGATTACAATAGACTAGAAGGGAAATGGGAATACTAAATCTTGGGCGACATGCCCTACATGAGAATAAACACCACAGATGTGTGAATCAACTGAATGGAAGCGTCTAAACAAGTCTGCCTCTCCAATAGCAGCTATAACCCATCGAGATATCCATATACAATGTTGGCATCCTAGATACTGGATACCTGATGTACAATATAAAATAGAGAATTGAAAATGCAAGGAAACGGGTCAGAGCCTGATTGTAAAAGATTTAAAAATTTAGCAAGTGTTTAACAAATGCAATTATGCAGGTATTATATACATGTTAGATTCTTGGGTTCTCTCTTGAGAATTATCACCTCTCATCTAGTGTGCATGCCTAACGTACCTTATTATCTCCCAATTTAAGGTCTCTCACTTATGATTCTAACCCATATTAGTTCCTTGTATTTCCCACATAATACTTTTGATAGTTAAATCTATTTATTTCTCTTCATAATGAACTATGCTCTCACAACTTTAAGAGTCAAATTTCACTATCCATCTTTATCTACAATTTCACATAGTAGATTACCTCATAGTACATATATGTTAATCTACCAATTTCACACAGTAGGTTGCATCGCCATATATAGTTTAATCTACAATCCTCACTAAGTAGATTATATCATAGTATATATGTATAAACATCACACTTAATATATATATATATACAATATGGCACCTCCCCTACACAGCTACGGTGAATGCATACTCTGCTATCATGTCATGGGGCATCACTCATTGCATAATGGACAATTGGTTCAGCGTCTATCATGAACCATCAATTTCATAACACAAATATTGTAGGCGAGCATATTCCCTAGTTAAATGGGTCACGCACATACCCACGCTCCCATTCAACTGTCGAAACTATCATTCATCATGATAGAACGTACCAAGTTCCTATGCTCAGTGTGCGAATCTAAATCCCCTCAAAAGGGTCCAATCGAGATAAGACTGTGCACATCGCGAAAACTACACCTCGATAGCAAGCAGTGTGGGTATGTTATACAAACAATATAAATAATATATGTATTCACCCTAGCTACATATAATAGAAATATGGCACACACACAACCCATATAAACACTTCCATATGTAGTATTTTTATCTCACATATTCTACATATTTACATATTATGACTTTACTTCTTAATTTATATTCACCATTTTTTCTCATCACTCGAAGGGTACTTATTTATTTCTTATATAAATTCAGTAGGTAATCACTCATGTCTTACAAATCCATTTCATCATTTCTCTGAATTAAAATCATCTTCAATTAGGTCTATTACTCGATAATCCCTAATTAAATTTTAGCCCTTTTCATTCACCTATCAGGGTTAATCCCACATAAGCCTATGGTTATTCCGATAATAATAATTCTCTTACTACTAGTCCTAACAATAAATCCTCCTCTATTCGACTTAAATCCCAATATATATATATATTTCCACCATAACGAATTTAATTCATACTGGTTAATTTCCTCCCTTTCCATCCATACAAAAATGATATTTTTCGAGTCTTAAGCATACCCTACTGGCCTTCTCTAAGTCCCAATTTTTTCAATTAGTCACCACAGAAGATTTATACAATATGAGATTTAATCAAACCTTAAAATAAAAAAATATCAAAATTCAGGAGGGTCGATCGATCGAAGGGAAGGGTCGATCGATCGATCCAACAGGTATGGGCAATTCTACATAAACTTGTCTATGGGTTTAATCATTTTTAATCCTCAATTCATATGTTTTAAAGTCCCAAACTCTTCATAATTTATTCTACAAGATATGGTAGCATATATAAATGATTTCCAATCATTAAACAATCCTAAAACATCAAAAGGTTTGGATTAAACAAGCCAATTCTCCTAATTTCCAAAAATCCTTCTTTTATTATTTCTCCAAGAACAATATAAAAATCCCAAATTCATTCACCATATGATTCCCAAATTTCACGATTCAAACCATATATTTAAAAAGAAATCTATCCTTCATAATTCTCATTTTAAGGATTCCTCAAAAAGTATTTTAATTCATATATCTTTTCAGAATTTTCTAAATAACCTAACATGGACAAAATACATGTTGAAACTTGCAGTAATTAATCACTTGCCTCTAATTTGTAGGTCTGAACCATTGGAGAAGATTGTTCTCTAAATTCTTCTTCTTTTTCTCTATCAACCTCCGATGGTGGTGGTGCAAGGTGTCTCTTAGCCCCTTGGTTTTTCCCAGAGAACTCTTCCTCTCCTAGAGAAGTCCATTTCTCTCCTCAATAGCTTTCTCTCTAAGTTTTGGGAATAAACTATAAATCTAACACCTTTTTAGACTTATAAATAATCTCCAAAATTTTGTGGGTACTGTTCATTTCCCCGATAAAATGACTATAATACCCCTATGGGTGTCTATTCGGCTCCAAGATGCCCCAAGACCCAAATCAAATACTTAACTGACTTTTTTTACTATCTAAACACTTCTGGACACTTTGGTGCGGTCAAAACGACCATTTGGATGACATAAAAATATTTTACTTTTCATTTCACTAAAATATAGTTCCCGGCATGACTAACACGTGCGTCCCAACTTAATTATCATAATTAGCGTACTCGTCTCTCATGATAATTTATTAAAATCATAATCATATGTAAAGTCATATTCATATATATTATTTTTAATCACCAAGTAATATTCAACATAAATAACATATTACTTTACTCACGAGTAATATTTAAATTCGGATTAATCTTCAATTTTCCCACAATTAATTCTAATTAATCCCATTTTAAAAGTCATTAAAATTATAGGGTATTACATACTTCCCCCCTTACAATGGAATTTCGTCCCGAAATTGGGAAAAATATGCCAGATATGAATTACTCGATTACATGTTGCGCATCGCATCCTCGCGCTCACGAGTAAACTACTATGTACCGCCCATATATTACGCTATCGAATACTCTAAATAATGAACACCTCACATTTGTTCATTTTAATTTCCCGATTATCCTGGCACGTAGGTTCTTGAATAAGTCTTACCGTTTAAGTTTCACTACTTAAACTTATTTAATATAATAGTCTTCTACTATTCGTACCTTAGTAGATTAATCATTCTTTAGATACATACGATCTCGGTTATCGAAGATCACAAACAAATGGGTTATTTGTGTAGTATATTTTACACACATAATATACTCTAAATATTAGCTCACCTCTAATTGTAACAATAGTATTGGGTTCCCCACCTTTAACTAACAAGCAAGAGAACAACGAGGTTTACCATGCCATACCTCAACTAACACTATGCCCAATAGTGAACTTATGTGAGTTATTACACCCAAACTCAATTCGTGGAAGGGATTGCTCTCATCCTCCCCTAAGATCCATGGCTACACATATAATCTATTATCCCAACATCTGATTAGTTCGCTTGATTTGCCCATTCGTTTGCGGATAATAGGTAGTACTCAATCACAACTTGGTACCTAAGGCCTCATGGACACTCTCCCAAAATTTAAAAGACACAGATCTCATCCCAATCGAACACAACAATAAACGGTACCCCATTTAAACTCACTATCTCTATTATAATGATCTCGCATATTGTCCCGTAGTATAATTTATCCTAATTGTTATAACGGAATCTACTTTGATCAACCGATCCAATATCACCCATATAGAATCGTAACCCCCTTTGGGAATAGTATCCTTGGGAATACTATCCCATTACTACTTCGGAATAGCTAATGATTGAATAAAAACACCTAATGGTTTTAGATTCTCCACCTTTTTTCCTAACAGTCATGTGACCTTTTGCAAAATGAATTTAGCAATTATTTCTTTTCATTAAATCCCCTCACCACTGTCATTCAATACATGATGCATCTATAGTCTCTCAAATGTACCTCTAACCGGGATTCATGAGACCTTGCCTCACCGCGCGTCAAAGATCTTTTCCCCGCTCTAAAATCAATTTTCTCGTGAAACGTAAGTCTCTAACAAATCTTACGGAATAAACCTCTACTCCCCTGGCTAAAGGTTGTCGAATCACCATGACTATTATAATCTTCCTCCTAGTACAAGACCATTCTCGTAATCGTACCACCAAGTTCTGATATCTCAACTTCTATATTTGTCTTATTCCATACGTCCCAAATGGGAATAAAATCAACATTCCATTACCTAGGGTGCCCATGCACCCTATGCTTCGCTCATTATTGTAAAAATGAAAATATATTCCCACATCATAGCTGAATTCTCCATTATATTCTCGTATATAAAGAGTAATTAAGGTAAGAATTCCATGAACAATCATCCAAACTTCTCCCTAACTTCCGACGTTTGCTAGTTTCATGTGTGGGATGTCTGGCAAAGTGAAATCCAAATAAGGAACCCCCCTCCCCCCCCCCCCGATGCATTACTACCTAATATAGTCGGTTATCGAGATCCGGAAAGCCCTCAGTTCATAATATATACCATCTCACACTCTTCGTATGTCGACACATAAATTTACTTATGTCAATTAGAAATCATATGAAACATGTCACTCTCACTATCCCAAGTTCGCGGCGTTATACATATTACGAGCTATATCTCGTTTGCTAGATAAAGAACACATCATATCCTGAGTCACACCAGTAAATCAATTCCTACACATCGGGATTACATATAACTAGACAACACACTCACTGAAGTCTATGATACCATGAAATTTTCCTATATATATATATAGGCCCGACCCTATTTCAGGTGGCGCCTCACAATAGTAATATTGCTCACACAGAGTATCTGGTGCGATGGTCTTATCCACAATCTTCCATCATTCAATCATTCGATAATTAATCACTACACATTACCATAATACGCACTATATGCTAACTCAAAGAAGTAGTAAATTATAACGATAAAAATACTCGTAAAGCCCACCTAGCTTGCTCACGGTGACATCAAAATCTATATACTCATAAGTACATTTGTAACTAGACTGTTAAAATTAACATACTCACTAAACTCGACTCGCACGCAAACTTTAGTGTTAACAATTCAGGTATTTATATATTGACACACATTTCCACGGAATTAATACTTTACTTACAAGGACGAACAAAGCTTCATCAGTCTTACCTGATTCATAGGGTCCCAGCACGTAGCTGACAACACGACCCATGAGTATCTGAAATCGTTATGCATCAAGTATTTCTCCCAATAATTGCCCCTCCTCATTATGGGCAAATTATTCTATTTTGTGGTTTACATGCCCATCTCTGAAATGTTGGCCCAAAATCTCTAGGCCTCAATTTTCTGCCTAAACCTACCGCTTCTCGGGTTGTAAATTCCTAGGCCCAATTTACTTAACTCAATTCTTCCACTGGAGATCTCACTCTTCCACTTGTTATGCCTAACTGCTATAGTTTACTATTCTCAAACTTATCGGTCCCACTGCTTAACATGGACACATTCAACACTTGTAATCCTATATGTTGCACGTAGGAAAACATTTCGAGCCATTTCCCCATCACTGGTCCTACGGATCATTTTGGAATGTCCTTCTCTCAAACCTGACAATATTCGCTTCCCTTTGCAATTTTCGTTGTTCCTTTGGATCATTAGTCCCATGGAACACGTTGTCGACCCTTCTGGTCTTTACTAGATTCATCGTTTCATAATAAGAACTTAAATAGGTTCCTTTTACTGGTTATACCTTCTGGTAGTGTTTCAATATAATCATTGAATTCAATCTTATCCTTCAACTAGGTTTTTCCTAACCCACTGGGTCCCCTTCTTCTGGAAGCAGTTACAAACTCCTTGAAGACATTGGCCCTAGTCATCTTCATCATATATCTCACCCACACTTTAGTATTTATTTCATGAGTCCTTTCACAACAAGGAACTCTCCTTATATTCTATATACCCCTTAGTCGCTGGGTAAGGAGTTCGTTAAGCAAGTTGATTGTTCTCTCGCGTTGGATTTTCTTTCTTACCCATATGAGATAAATTTAGAAGTTCCATACATATCCTATTTAAAATAACAAATGGACGATTTCACGATCAAACCATAACCCAAAATTTCTCATTTTAGCTTCACATGTGCTTATTTATATGAGATATCTGTCTCTCGTCACTTTAAATAGTTCCTATGAGCAAAAAAAAAATCGCCCAAAATTTTCAAGTCTTGGGTGTTACTACACTTCACCCTACATAATTGCCTTTGGATTTCTTCCTTCACAAAAGTCCTACAGAATTCCTCACCATTCACTGACAGTGTTGGGTAGGTTTGGAATGGCACAACGTCATCCATGACGGTATTCGGGAAAACTACAGCTCCTGAATGATTCATTTATTGTCCTCAGCCTGAAAAATAATTTTGGAGAGTTATATCTCGATCACCATCTTAAAAAATGCTCTAGTTTTGTGGTTGAGTCCTCCTCCTGTTATTCTTCTAACGACACTCGCTAGTCCTCGATGCCCGATCGAGTTCGTGTAAGAATTCCATCGCTTTTATTTTCTGGCAAGAGCACGTAAGTCGTAATATGCAGAGGAGTATAAGATCCTTATAATAGGGATTTACATCAAAGAATGCTATACTGAAACGTAGAAAGCCGTACATATACTAAGGACACTAGAACCGGATGCTCTGATACCTCCTATGACACCCCGCCTAATTAAATACCAGGTGATCAGTCCTATACCTAATTAAATCAAAGTATACAGTTGGTTCATTCTTAGCATCACTGTCAAAAACATTTTTCTTTATTAATTCACCTAATAATTAATTAAGCTAGTGTCGACAAACTTTTCCATTTTAATTTAATCACAATATTCCAAGATACAAAATAATCACAAGTAACCTCACAACACAACAGAACTAAAGATGACCAGAATAAATACGACTCGAATAACTCTTCAGTTAAAAAATATTTCAATACTATCAATACAGCCAAAATCAACAGTGCGGACACAAATGATTACAATAGCCTATAATGGAAATGGAAATACTAAATCTTGGGCGACATGCCCTACATGAGAATAAACACCACAGATGTGTGAATCAACCAAATGGAAGCATCTAAATAAGTCTGCCTCTCCAATAGCAGATATAATCCGTCGAGATATCCATATACTATGTCGACATCCTAGATACTAGATACCTAATGTACAATATAAAATAGAGTAGAGAAAATGCAAGGAAACGGGTCAGAGCCCGATTGTAAAAGATTTAAAAATTTAGCAAGTGTTTAACAAATGCAATTAAGCAAGCATTATATACATGTTAGATTCTCGATCTCTCTCTTGAGAATTCTCACCTCTCATCTAGTGTGCACGCCTAACGTACCTAATTATATCCCAATTTAAGGTTTCTCACTTATAGTTCTAACCCATATTAGTTCCCCGTATTTCCCACATAATACTTGTGATAATTAAATGTGTTCATTTCCCTTTATAAAGAACTATGCTTTCACAACTTTAAGAGTCAAATTTCATTATCCATCTTTATCTACAATTTCACATAGTAGATTACCTCATAGTACAAATATCTTAATATACCAATTTCACACAATAGGTTGCATCGTCACATATAATTTAATCTGCAATCCTCACCAAGTAGATTACATCACAGGATATATATGTATAAACATCACACTTATATATATATATATATATATATACAGTATGGCACCTCCCAGACACATTTGCGGTGCATGAATATTCTACTATCATGTCCTGGTGCATCACTCATTGCATAATGGACAATTGGTTCGGCATCTCTCAGGAACCATTAATCTCATAACATAAATATTGGAGACAAGAATATTCCCTAGTTAACTGGGTCACGCATATACGTACGCTCCCATTCAACCGTCGAAACTATCATTCATCACGATAGAACGTACCAAGTTCCTATGCTCAGTGTACGAATCTAAATCCCCCCAAATGGGTCCAATCGAGATAAGACTGTGCACAACGCGAAAACTACACCTCGATAGCAAAAAAGCGTAGGTATGTTATACACACAATATAAATAATATAGGTATTCACCCTACCTACATATAATAACAATAGGGCACATGCACAACCCATATAAACAATTACATATGTAGTATTTTTATCTCACATATTATGCATATTTACATATTATGACTTTACTTCTTACTTTATATTCACGAGCTGCTCTCATGGATATGCCCAAAGTGTACCCTCATACTCAGGGTCACTAAACTCGGACTATCTCACAGCCGAGTTGACAGGAAGCCTACAACAGCCATCGAGAAGGTCATCTCCTAGAAGGTCAGCTCCTTATTGACCAATCTTGGTTGGGCAGCAGCCGAGGTCGATAACATCCTATGGGGTCAAGCTATTTGCAACATCGTACTCTACCTTAGCAGATGTTGAAGCCTAACCTTGGCCAGTCTCCCAGGACAAGGTCATACTGATGATTGACAGGACAAAGCAACAATATCAGACTTCCCTAACCTCGTACTCGGCCAGGCCGAGGTTACTGCAAATGATGTCACAAGTCCGAGCACATGCAAACAAATGGAACACGTGGGCTAGGCAATTATAACTAAATAATCCCCCTCACGTGAGGGAATATTTAGTTATCATCATCTACATGAGATTAGTTAGGTGTCAACAGGACACTGGTTCGATTCTCATATACATTCTCATTACATGCTTGGGGGGTACACTACACCCCCAAGCACTGTATATGCTTGTCTTCACCTACATTATAAGGAATTCAAAATTACAACCCTAAAAGAAACTCTGTTTGTATACACAGTAGAGAGAGAAAGTAAGAGATTGTATCATAGGCCACTAGTGCCCCCATTTTAGTGACTCTTACTCACACACTCATAGTGGATGTAGGCCAAATTGGCTAAACCACTTACATACCAGTGTTTCTCCTATTCTCCTCACCTCATTCTATTGGATATATATACTCTTGTGTTGCCATTGTTATTACTAGCGCGAGCTCATCAACACCTTATATGGTGGTGCTGTTTCCAACATCATCATTTTGGCACCGTCTGTGGGAACAAGAAGTTATATCTCTTCCTTCTTGAAGCTTGGCCTCACCGGAGACTCTATTGGTGCACCAGTCCTCCCCAATTATGTGGAGCTATTTCACCATTAAAATAGCTCCTTAAATGTACCAAGCTCTCCAGTGTTTTCATTTACAAGCACTCTAGTCTTCTTACATGGCACCAGAGTTGCCACCGCCACCATCTGGTGTTGGAGGACCCAGTTCCATCCAGGCACCACCTCAGTCCGAGATGGCTAAGGTGGCAGCAGCCTTGAAGTCCTTAGCGGTGTAACACCCCGTATTTTTTAGGACTTAAATAATTATGCAATAATTATGTGATAAATTATTATTGAGGGACTAATTAAATTATATGCGAGAATTAATTGGTAAATTAATCCAGATTTAAAAATAATTATTAACTAGTGTGACAAGGGTTAATACCAAGGTTCTAAAAAACACGGGGCGTGATCGAGGCGTGGAGGTCAAGCCTTAAGCCTTAGAAGCCTAGGCGGTCCTTGGCGTAAAAAGGCGTGAAAAGGCGTTTAGGTCTTTTTAATATATTTTAATATTTTTTAACCATAACAAGGCTATTAAAATACTAAAATTGTACATATCATAAAAATATGTCAGAATATTTGCAAATAAAAATACTATTTGATTATTTTGGATGAGATAATGGTCCGGTTTGCAAAAAAAATCTTTAAAAGACGATATCGTTTCACTAAAGCATTGTCGTTTTTAGAGAAAAAGTACGCCTTAAGGGTTTTACCAAGCATAAGGCGTCAAAATCTTAAGGCGGGGCGTTTCTCCCAAGCCTCAAGCCTAGGCGTGCCTAGGCGGAGCCTAGGCGAGTTTTTTAGAACAGTGGTTAATACTTATTAATAAGAATTTATTTAATATTACCGAGTGAATAAGTAATATGAAATTCTTGAAACTCATAAATTATCGAGAGTGAAATATACGACAGTTTGGTATATTAAGTCGCGACACGCGTGAGAGTCGCGTCGGGACTAATTGAATGGAATATAAAAGTAAATTATTTTTAAGTAACTCGTATGGTAATTTCTAGTGCGCCGTTGAGCCCGAGAGGGTCGAGATAGTTAGAAAAAACTATTCGGGTATTTTATTTGGACTCTAGAATATTTTAGGCCAAATCGGCACCCCATAGGGGTAGTCTTGTAATTCGGATTTTTGGGGGTTTAATTAATGACAAAAATCAGTATTTACAAAGGTAAGGTACATGAATAGATCATTTCCAATCAGCTTCTAAACCTAAGTGAGAGAGAGGGAAAAACCTAAGAGAGAGAAGAAGAACTCCATAGGTGTTCTTAGAGAAAAGCCAAGCTTTTGCAATGAAAATTCCACCAATGCGTAGATCGCAAAATGAGGAATGCGTCTATACCAACATCACCAAAAAATCAAACCTTCGATTTAAGGCAAGTGTTAATTACTTGCATGATTTAGCTATAATTATGTTCATGATTAGAGTAGGTAATAACCCATTAAATTTATGAGACTTAATTTTGATGAAAACTTGATGAATTGATTCATATTGGGTCTGAAATTTTAAGAGATTAAGTTTAATGTAGATAGGATGACATCCACGAATTTGTGTTAATTTTCGTGAACAAATTTGGGTTATAGTAGTTCTTAAATTGAAATAGGAAGAACTAGGGTTTTAAATGGTTTTATTTGGGGATTTCGTATTTAATTGACGTATGATGAAGTTTTAATGATTTTAGGTTGTTAGAAATCATCTTAATATGTTTAGAACATCAATTGGAATTGTTGTTTGGGTGTTTGAGAATGAACAGTAGAGGTTTTAGGGATAAAAATGGTGGAAACGCGCAGAATTCTGGGGAAGAAGACGATACAGTAGGTCTCGCGTGATCTCGCGCAAAGGGTCGTTCAAGCGAGATCCTTATCTCATGCGAAGCCGTTCGAACGACACGTGGCAGTCGTTCTAGCGACAGGTCAAAAATTCTGGGTATTTTCAATTTTCACCTCAAATTAAATTTCGCAATAAATTTGAGTGAGAAAACTGTTATTCGATGGACTTAGCCTAGTGCAGAATTTTTAGGAAGTATTTGGGAAATAATACTTTAAATAATTGGAACGATATGTTGACCTTGGAGATTACATGAGCAATAGTAATCAAATTAAATATATCATACGTAGTAAGGAGAATAAATTACGTATAGTAAGTATGCAAATAGGTTGGGAGAATACCAATAATCTTTAATAGGATGTCTGTATGCCTATTATTTAATACTCATGTTAAGGGCACTAATGGGTGATAACCCCGGGGGTGCAAGGTTATGTTGGTTAATACACTAAAGGGTGATAACACGGGGGTGTAATGTTTTTATTTAGCGCACTAATGGGTGATAACCCGGGGGTGCAAGAATATTATATTAAGTGTACTAATGGGTGATAACCCGGGGGTACAGGATTATTTTATTAATAGCACTAATGGGATTTAAATCGGGGGTGCATGACTAAAAAAAAAAAAATATATATATATATATATATATATATATATATATATATATATATATATATATATATGGATGAGATGGCTATATATATATGTATAAGAATGAGAAATTCTAATAAGAGAAACTAGTAGTTTTGGCAATGAAGATAGATGAATTTAATCTTAATGATATAAAGACTTAAATATTCATAGTGCACGTGATAGGTAGTAACATGTGATAGACTACTTATGGGGTATCGTATGGGCGACATAAATACTATTGATGGATGTAGATAATGTTAAGTGACATGAACTAGTTAGCTTGGATATAGTTTCTAGTACTAAATAGAAGATGCGTTAAGGGTGCACAATAGAAGAGAGGTGAGATCTTCATGTGAGAGCACGAACCTAACATGCACATAATACTTGCTTAAAGGCGGTTTTAAATACTTACAAAACATTTTTACACATCGGGCTCTGACCCGTATCTTGCATCTTTTCTCTCTTGCTATATATATGTATTATATCAGGTGCTCTGCCACAGTGTCGCCAGATCTAGAGACATGGTTTGCTTGGCGTGTTGCAGCTGATGTGGAAGTTGTAGGTCTTTGCTATAGACGCTCCTATCTTTACTCTCAGTTTATCCGAACTCATCATTTAGGGCATGTGTTGCCCATTCCTTAGACATTTTATTTGAGATTGTATTTTGTTTACTTTCTATCCATTCTAGTTGGATTTGGTTTACTGTGGTTCTTGGCTTAAGGTTTTGAACTAGAATGTTTAATGCAGTCGTTTTTATTTCAGTACGCGATTCAGATTTATTATTTATCTTTGTTGAATGGTGAATGATTTATATTTAGATTTTGAATTTTAAATAAAAGATTTTTATTACAATTTTAAAAAGGGAAAAAGTATTTTTGGCACTAGCTTAATTTAAATTAGGTGATTGTTAAAGTTAATGTTTTTCAATAGTGATGCTGAGAATGAACCAACCGGACATTCTATTTTAAAATTATATAAACGACTGATCACCCGATATTTAATTGGGCGGGTTGTCACGGGTGGTATCAGAGCATCAGGTTCTAGAGTCCTTTAGGATCTATATGGCTTACTGTGCTTTCAATTTAGCGTCCTTTGATATAGGACTTATCTTTAGGACTGTCGTATTCTTGTTTATGTAATCACGTCTTCAGCTATTTGAGATTTTTACGATAACTGTGGACTAATAAACTTCTTTCTCGTCTCAGATGCCTCCTTGATATGCACTAAATCAAAGGAATACCCATCCCGAGCCACAACCAGCTCCCGCTCAGGGCATGATGAATGCTACAAAAGTTGCTGCCATCGTTGCACAGGTAGTAAATGCAGCACTAGCAGTAGTATAGCAGGCACCACCACAGGCACTAGTAGTGGCGCCAGCACCTACTCCTATTTTCCCTACTGCATGGGAGAGAGTCAGGGATGCCTTCCAAAAGGCGCATCCTCCAGAGTTCTCAGGAAGTTTTGATGTGGTGATGGCAAGTCAGTGGATGAAGGATATACATAGACACCTTCAAATGTATGAGTGTACTGAAGTACAGAGGCAAGTTTTGGCTACCTTTAAGCTAATAGGGGAAGAGTGATGGGAGTCCACTACTACTTCAGAGGATCTAGATTTGATGTCGGTTGCCAATTTTTGGGTGCGGTTCGATCGCAAGTACTTTCCTTCTGCCGTCAAGACTGAAATGAGGCGAAAACTTTTAGACCTCACCAAGGAAGGGAAGACAATTGTGGAATATGAGGAGGAGTTTATGCGATTGACTATTATGGTACCTAACGAGGTGCCTACTGAGGAGAAATGAATCCAGATGTTCCTGGATGGTTTGACTTGGAGGATCCGACAGCATCTTTTGGGTAACCTTTCCCTACACTCCTACACAGATGTCCTAAATGCAGTATTATTACATTGCCAGGACAATGGCTTCCATACTAAGGGAAGAAAGCGGGGGGGAGATCCCGGCCAGTTGGGCAAGTCAGGGGGAGGTAGTGCCAGTGGGGCACTATCTGATCATAGTCAGAGGCAGGGTTCCTAGCAGGGGATTCTGCTAAGAGGTTTCGTTCAGGGGGTTTCAGGCATGGTCACGGGGGCTTCAGACAGGGCCAACACTAAGGTCAGCAGTAAGGCCAACAGTAGGAAGTATAGCAGGGCCATCAGGGCCAAGTTAGGGCTGGTAACGGCCATCAGGGCCGATGTTATCAGGGACAGAGGGGAGGAAATTTTTCCAGTAAATGTTATACTTATGGCAAGACTAGCCATAAGAGGTAGGATTTCCCCGATAGGGACAGGGTCCCTCGGCAGCAGGGTGCTCACCAGGAGCCCCAGAGACCCATCTTTCCTGCCACCCTACCAGCCCTAGCGCCAGTTCCAGCCTTGTCCGCAGCTTCAGTGCAATAGGGGCAACTTCAGTATGGACGGGTCTACAACCTCCATCAGGCCTCGGTCCCATAGGATCCACCCGTAATTGAAGGTATGTTTCCTATTCAGGGGCGTACTTTATTTGATACGGGGGCCACACATTATTTTATTCCCATGAGGTTTTCATATTCTTTGGGATTATTCGATACAGTAGAGAGAACTGTTAAATGTGTAAATTCGCCTTTGGGTAGTGGCTCACTGATTTTCTTTAAATATCGAGGAGTGGGTATAGAGATTGGGAGACTTACTTTACCTATCGACATGCTTATATTAGAAATAACCGAGTATGATGTGATTATCAGTATGGATTGGCTTTTTGCATATAGGTCCATGATCGATTGTTTTAGTAGGAGTATTATTTTTGCTATACCTGGTCGTGAGATGTTCCTGGTGGCGATGCCTCGTTCTGAGGGAGGATCTTCCACGCATTTGTATTATATAGAAAAGGAAACCTCTAAGGAGGTGGTGATACCTATTGATTCGACACCGGTGGTTTGGGAGTTTGCTGATGTGTTCCAGGATATTCCAGGATTACCACCTAGAAGAGAGATAGACTTTATTATAAATTTGATGCCAGGAACTCGGCCAATAGCCCGCGCACCATACCGTATGGCTCTAATGGAGATAAGGGAGTTACGGGATCTGATAGAACATCTATTGGGACAGGGGTTCATTCGTAGGAGTACTTCACCTTGGGGTGCCCTAGTACTGTTTGTTAAAAAGAGAGATGGATCGTTATGGTTGTGTGTTGATTATCGTGAGTTGAATAAGGTCACGATACAAAATAAGTATCCATTGCCTCGAATCGATGACTTATTCGACCAGTTGGGAGGAGCTGCTTTCTTCTCGAAGATTTACTTAAGGTCGGGATACCGACAATTACGAATCAGGGAGTAGGATGTGTCGAAGACTGCCTTCTTAACGAGATACGGTTCCTACGAGTTTAGAGTTATGCCTTTTGGTCTAACCAACGCCCCAGCCGTGTTTATGGATTTGATGAACAGGGTGTTCAGAGAGTTCTTGGATCAGTTTGTCATTGTCTTTATAGATGACATCCTAATTTACTCTTAGATGGAAAAGGAGCATGCCGAGCATTTGAGGCAGATTTTGCAGACACTGTGTCAGCACGAGTTGTATGCGAAATTTGAGAAATGTGGATTTTGGCTGAAGGAAGTTCAATTTTGGGGGCACATTATTTCGGATAGAGGGATATCCGTAGACCCGTGGAAAATGTCAGCAGTAAGGGAGTGGGGACAGCCCATGACGCCGACGGAGATACGTAGTTTCTTAGGCCTAACAGGATACAACAGGAGGTTCATTCGGGGATTCTAAAAAATAGGGGCCCCATTGCTCATTTGACTCGCAAAGGAGTGCCATTCATCTAGAATGATGTATATCAGTTGGCTTTTGATGAGATGAAGGACAAGCTAACTTCAGCACCAGTGTTAGCACTGCCCAGGCCGGGAGTGGAGTATCTAGTCTACACTGATGCATCCTTACTAGGACTTGGGGGTGTGCTTCAATAGGAGGATCAGGATATAGCTTATGCTTCTCAAAAGCTGAAGCCTCGTGAGAAGAAATACCCCTGCCACGACTTAGAGTTAGCAGCAGTCGTGTTTGCACTCAGGATTTGGAGACATTACCTTTTGGGTGAACAGTTTCGCCTATTTATAGACCACAAGTCACTGCAATACTTGTTCACGTAGAAGGAGTTGAATATGCATCAATGCAAGTGACTAGAGTTTGTAAAAGATTATCAGTTTGAAATACACTATCACCCGAGAAAGGCTAGCATAGTTACAAATGCGTTGAGCCGTAGGCCAACAGATGAGACGGTCGGGGTGTGGAAGGCAAAATGGAAGGAATTAGGGAACCAGGATGCAGTGGCCAGATCATTTATGTCGGTTATGACCGTCACGCCACAGATAGTGATGAGGGTGGTCCAGGCACAGGCAACAGACCCTTTTTTCCAGGAGAGGATTAAACAGCTCTTAACCGGTGGAGCCGAGTCTTATTCAGTAAGTTTTGAGGGAGGCTTGCGTTTTAACGGGAGACTCGTGGTTCTAGAGGGGGAGGACCTTCGATATGCAGTGATGACGGAGTCGCATGGGTCCATATTTATGGTACATCCCGGAAGGGATAAGATGTACCAGGATATGAGGCAGTAATACTGGTGGAGTGGGATGAAAAGGGATATCGCAGAGTTCGTATCCAAGTGTACCACTTTCCAGCTAGTGAAAGTGGACCATCAGAGACCACCAGGTTTACTTCAGTCGTTAGATATCCCATGTGGAAATGGGAGAGCATTTCCATGGATTTTATTACCAGGTTGCCTCCTTCGCAGAGGGGCTACGATTCCATATGGGTTATTATGGACCGGATGACAAAAGTATCCCATTTTTTGCCAGTCGGGACAGACTATATCGCAAGGCAGTATGCTCAAATATTTATTGCATAAATAGTAAGATTACATGGTGTGCCTCTTGATATCATATCAGATAGAGATAATACATTTGTGTCTCGATTTTGGGAGAGTTTTCAGGAGGCTATGGGTACCGAGTTGCGGTTGAGTACGATGTATCACCCGCAAACTGATAGGCTAACTGAATGTACTAATCAAATGCTTGAGGACATATTTCACATGTGTATCATTGACTTTAAGGGAAGCTGGGAATAGTAGCTTTCACTAGTGGAGTTTTCTTACAACAACTCCTATCAGTTCACGATTAGCATGGCCCCATTCGAGGCATTATATGGAAGACTTTGTCGTTCTCCAGCCTGTTGGCTAGAGGTGGGAGACAACAAGTTACTTGGGCCTGAGGTAATTCAGGATACATCAAGCAGGATCGAGATGATTAGAATTCGCATACGGGTAGCCCAAGACAGACAAAAAATTTACGCCGATGCTAAGAGGTCCTTTAGAGAGTTCACAGTGGGGGGCCAAGTTTAGTTGAGAGTATCTCCTATGAAGGAAGTGATGAGGTTCGGGAAAAGGGGAAATTAGCTTCGAGATACGTAGGACCATTTCCTATTATCGAGAGGATCGGACCAGTAGCTTACAGACTTGGGTTGCCGGAGTTTTTACACCGTATTCATGATGTGTTTCACATATCGTCACTAAGGCGGTATCTTCGGGATGAGTTGGCCCACATCACATCGTAATAGAGGAGATCGATTTGCAGCCTGACAGTTCTTATGAGGAGGGGCCAATGGCTATCCTAGATCACAGTGAGAGGAGACTGAGGTAAAAGGTGGTTCCACTTGTGCGGGTTCAGTGGTAGCATCACAATGTGGATGAGTCCACTTGGGAGCGAGAGGCGGATATGTGCGAGAAGTATCCAGATTTATTTGTACTATGCCTTACTTTCTGAATTTCGGGAAGAAATTCCGTTATTAGGGGGGGAGTATGTAACACCCCATATTTTTTAGAACCTAAATAATTATGCGATAATTATGTGATTAATTATTATTGAGGGATTAATTAAATTATATGCGAGAATTAATTGGTAAATTAATCCGGATTTATAAATAACTATTAACTAGCGTGACAAGGGTTAATACTTATTAATGAGAATTTATTGAATATTACCGAGTGAATAAGTAATATGAAATTCCTGAAACTCATAAATTATCGGGAGTGAAATATACGATAGTTTGGTATATTAAGTCGGGACACGCGTGAGAGTCGCGTCGGGACTAATTGATTGGAATATAAAAGTAAATTATTTTTAAGTAACTCGTATGGTAATTTTGAGTGCTCCGTTAAGTGTGGGAGGGTCGAGATAGTCAGAAAATACTATTCGGGTATTTTATTTGGACTCCGAAATATTTTAGGCCAAACTGGCTCCCCATAGGGGTAGTCTTGTAATTCGGATTTTGGGGGGTTTAATTAATGACGAAAATCAGTATTTAAAGAGGTAAGGTAAATGAGTAGGTCATTTCCAATCATCTTCTAAACCTAAGTGAGAGAGTAGGAAAAACCTAAGAGAGAGAAGAAGAACTCCATAGGTGTACTTGGAGAAAAGCTCAAGCTTTTGCACCGAAAATTCCACCAATGAGTAAATCGCAAAACGAGGAACGCATCTATACCAACATCACCCAAAAATCATACCTTAAATTTAAGGCAAGTGTTAATTACTTGCATGATTTAGCTATAATTATGTTCATGATTAGAGTAGGTAATAACCCATTAAATTTATGAGACTTAATTTTGATGAAAACTTGATGAATTGATTCATATTGGGTCTGAAATTTTAAGAGATTAAGTTTATACATGTAGATAGGATGACATCCACGAATTTGTGTTAATTTTGTGAACAAATTTGGGTTATAGTAGTTCTTAAATTGAAATAGGAAGAACTAGGGTTTAAAATAGTTTTATTTGGGGATTTCGTATTTAATTGACGTATGATGAAGTTTTAATGATTCTAGGTTGTTAGAAATCATCTTAATATGTTTAGAACATAAATTGGAATTGTTGTTTGGGTGTTTGAGAATGAACAGTAGAGGTTTTAGGGATAAAAATGGTGGAAACGCGCAGAATTCTGGGGAAGAAGACGATACAGTAGGTCTCGCGCGATCTCGCGCGAAGGGTCGTTCAAGCTAGATCCTTATCTCACACGAAGTCGTTCGAACGACACGTGGCAGTCGTTCGAGCGACAGGTAAAAAATTCTAGGTATTTTCAATTTTCACCCCAAATTAAATTTCGCAATAAATTTGAGTGAGAAAACTGTTATTCGATGGACTTAGCCTAGTGCAGAATTTTTAGGAAGTATTTGGGAAATAATACTTTAAATAATTGGAACGATATATTGACCTTGGAGATTACATGAGCAATAGTAATCAAATTAAATATATCATACGTAGTAATGAGAATAAATTACGTATAGTAAGTATGCAAATAGGTTGGGAGAATACCTATAATCTTTAATAGGATGTTTGTATGCCTATTATTTAATATTCTTGTTAAGCGCACTAATGGGTGATAACCCCGGGGGTGCAAGGTTATGTTGGTTAATACACTAAAGGGTGATAACACGGGGGTGTAATGTTTTTATTTAGCGCACTAATGGGTGATAACCCGGGGGTGCAAGAATATTATATTAAGTGTACTAATGGGTGATAACCCGAGGGTACGGGATTATTTTATTAATAGCACTAATGGGATTTAAATCGGGGGTGCATGACTAAAATATATATATATATATATATATATATATGTATAAGAATGAGAAATTCTAATAATAGAAACTAGTAGTTTTGGCAATGAAGACAGATGAATTTAATCTTAATGATATAAAGACTTAAATATTCATATTGCACGTGATAGGTAGTAACATGTGATAGACTACTTATGGGGTATCCTATGGGAGATACGAAAATACTATTTATGGATGTAGAGCATGTTAAGTGACATGAACTAGTTAGCTTGGATATAGTTACTAGTACTAAATAGAAGATGTTTTAAGGGTGCACAATAGAATAGAGGTGAGATATTCATGTGAAAGCACGAACCTAGCATACACATAATACTTGCTTAAAGGCAGTTTTAAATACTTGGAAAACATTTTTACACATTGGGCTCTGACCCGTCTCTTGCGTCTTTTCTCTTTTGTTATATATATGTATTATATCAGGTGCTCAGTCACGGTGCCGCCAGATCTAGAGACTTGGTTTGCTTGGCGTGCTGCAGCTGATGTGGAAGTTGTAGGTCTTTGCTATAGACGCTCCTTATAAGGACATATTTTCATAGGTCCGTTATCAATTTATTATGTCATATACCGCTACACCGTCGAAGAGCATTCAAGAGACATCTACATCAAAGACGGATCCGAATTACTCAAGTTTTTCATCATTCAAGACTCCACGAAGTTTACTTTGGTAAGGTTATGTTTTAAATACCTTAAATTTTCACTTAGAGATTTTGGGATATTTTTTACAAAATATTTTTCTAAAGATTTTGTTTTCAGACTCCTTTCCGTAGAAAAATCATAACTAATTCATAAAAAATCAGAATGATACGAAACTGGTGGCCACGCGTTCATATCAAAATTTTCTACAGGCTCGCTTGGAATCTCGCTTGATAGGTCATTCGAACGACCTACATATGTCATTCAAACGACATAGCATGTCGTTAGATCTCGTTCGAACGACTTTTGTCCTTCGTTCGAGCGACTTGCTGATCTCGTTCAAACGAGCTCTATTTTCGAGGCAGCACGATTTTTTATAAAATCTCATTATTTGGTTCCGTTTTCATTAAGAAGTCATAGCGTTTTGATGAACAGAAATACTGCGAAAGCATAATCCTTTTTGGCTTCTTCCTTTAGGGTTTTAATCCTTTTTGTTTTCAATTCACAAAACTCCCATATGCTTTAGTGAATTGTTTTGGTTTTCAAGAACATACTTTGCTCTTGTTTATACTTTGTGGGGAGATCTCTACAACCGACAGTTTCATGCTATTGTGGAGGGAGTCCTTATAAAGTTCACTCTTGTGGAGAAGCCGTTTTCTTCTTCATTGCTGACCACATGGAGTTCCTGCGGGAGATTCCAGCCGTAACTTGTGAAGGAGCCGTCTTCTTCTTCACTGCTGCCCTCCTGGAAAGGGAAAGTTCCAACCGAGACATCGAAACCGACACCTGCAGGTATTTCGTATGTCACCCTATTTCATTGTAATCCGTGTAAGCCGTTTTCTTACAAATTATAGTGAAATAAAAGGTTTTGCCCCTTTATGGGATTTTTCCTGAAATTGTTTATTTTATCCTGCATGCTTTATTTTATTGGATAAATCATCTAGATGCATGTTTTGGGGTTTAACTAAAATTTGGGATTAATTAAAATTGGATTTTATTTGAGAAGTCGCAATATTTCCGCTGTAGCGATTCTACAAATTGGTATCTGGGCTTATTTAAGCGATCACGATTCTACAAATTCGTATCAGAGCCTGTTGCACTAAGTTATTGTGTTTTGATCCTGATTTTGCATAAAAATGGCTTTTGATGGTTTTTATGATCTTCTATGTCAAATTTTTGAAAAAGTTAATTGGAAAATTCACACGAACTCTTATTTTAAATCTTCTGTTGAAAACGATTCTGAGAGGTGTTGTTGTTGTGAGGGTTTTGGTCACACGTTAGATGAGTGTACCATAAATTTAAAGAAGAAATTGAATAAATCGATTTCTCATGTTTCTACCCTTAGTGATAGTGATTCGGAAGAAGAAGTCTTTTATGATTCTAGGCAAGAGCTTCCCATCCGTGTGATTAGTGATGAGAGTGAGGGTGAAAAGAGTGAGGAGGAAGAAGAACAATTGAGTGAGTTGTAAGTTGCCTACAATAATTTGTATTTTGAATGTTTAAAGACAAAAAAAAAAAGCAAACTTGAAACTTGAAGCTCAATTGAAAGAGTGTGCCTTAAAAAATAATGATGTTTTAGTTAAAGAACTTAGGGCACGTGAGAAAATTTTGAAAGAGAAGCTTGAGTACGTCGAGGGTGAGAGAGATAGTCTTAGAGGGTTGATGGAGACTATGAAAAAGGAGCTTTTAGAGTTTGAGGATTCTAGATGTGTACTTGAATCTAGAATAGGTGAACTTGAGGTAAAATTGAAAGATTCAAGTAAAGTGAAATTTGATTTGGAGTCTAGGTCTGAAAAACTTGATAAGATTTTAGGCACCATCGAGATAAAAAAGGATAGGGGTGGGATTGGTCTTGAGAAACATGTTTCACCCATTCCCACACGTGTGAGAGAGCCTCCTAGGATTGTTAAGAAAGAGACACCTAAGGTTGTTAGGAAAGATCCCCCTAAGAACATCGTGAGAGAACCTCCTAGGATCATTAGGAGAGACCCACCTAGGCAAATTCGGAGAGAGCAACCGAGAAATTTGAGGAGAGGGCCACCTTTAGGCAACACATACCGCCCGATTTACACTTGCACACATTGCAGTAGGCAAGGTCATCTTAGGCGCTTTTGTTATAATCTTTTAAATGGACCTAGGAAGGTTAATAGAAGAATAAATTTGATTCCCCACACCCCCACACTTCGTTACACATCTATTTGGGATAGGAAATCGGATTTAGAGGCCTATGGTTTACTTGTCCACGATTCCCGTTTACTTGCACGTGATTCACCACATGTGAAATCTTTTGGTTGATTGTGTTGGATGTTTTATCATACACTAGCGACGCATCATGTTATACTCTTTCTAGTGTAATGAGTCACTTTGATGTAGCACACATTGGTATATTTGTTGTATTTGTATGTTTCGCTACTGTTTTAGCACTGTTTTGAATCTGTTTGCCCCTTTCAGGTACTGTTTTCATGAAATTTTTGCACTAGGCAAAATTGTATGATTTTTTGGGAATACTGGGAATTTTTTATTTTCTCGTTCGAGCGAGATGTATTGTCGTTTGAGCGACATCTCTATCTCGCGCGAAGTCGCATCTCGCGACATGCCCTTGTCGTTCGAGCGACAGAGCGATATCGTTTGAGCGACCTGTCTAAAAATTCTGTTTTTGCTTCCCTTCTGATTCCAGTACCCGGTGTTCATATGCTTAGATTTTTGGTACTGATGGGTTTGCTTTTGGTCGTTTATATGCAGTTATTCTTGGTATCCATGCTTAATTGATAACACTGCATTACTCATTTATCACGTATGCGTTCATTGTGGATTCTCTTATGTGATTACTATTTGCTAGCATAGGATGTTGTGCATATCGATATTATATGCCTATTGTTGGTTGTATCATTTTGTAGTTATATTTTTTTCTGTTTGAAAATTTTGAAAAAAAAATACAAAAAGATTTTATTTTGATAAAAAATTTAAAAATCCAAAAAGATTTTTGTATTCTGTCTACACCGTTTATGGATAGACACTTGGATAACCGAGTCACAATTTCATTCCATTTATCCATGTGATTATTTGATAGTGTTTTGAGACAATAGGTCAATTCATCCATGTGTTTTATAATGTTCGGAGTCATTAAGATGTAATTAAGTGTTGCTTCCTACATGTTTGACTCATAGTTTCCTTTATTGCACACATGCACGGATTTGTTTGATTATTGTTCTTGACTTATCACATGTTGGTTGGGTGTTTTCATCTCAATCCTGCCCTTAAAACGAACCAAGTGCAATAATATGAGAGTAATAAAAGTAGTGCATGTAAAAACCATTGCCCGTGAGGAATAAATTGTTTAGTTAAAAAAATGATGAGTGAACACGGGAAAGGGCTGCGAGTGAATAATAATCACGTCGTGAAAGCCATCGTTTGAAAAGAGCCCACACAAAAAATTAAGACTATAAAAAGATTAAATATGCCAAAAATTTGGGCCAATAGGTTTTCTCTAAGTTTGAGAATTTAGTACCTCTTCAGATATAAAGAATTGCATTATTATATATGAGGGAGTTTTGGATGGATATATCAATGGGTTTGCACGTCCTTTGAAAAGTTCTCGAAACGGCACTAAATAGTTTTGGACGTTATTGGTGTGGAAATCATTTAGACTTTGATTTGCTGATTTGATTAAGACGATGTCATTTAAATTCAATAATTTTTACACCTAAGGATTCTTTTGATGTTCATTCGTTAGGGGTACACGTATGCATGGTGCACATATGATTGATTGAGTTTATTTACCTATCGAATGTGTTCACACCCATTCATTATGTTTCCATGACTTGGTTGTTTGAGTTTAAATCCATGGTGTGATTTTTTTTGTATCCTATTTTTGTATGAAAAATCAAAAATAGTTTGTGAATGTTTTTGGGATACTCCTTTATATGCGCGTTGATTGATTCATATTTGCTAAGCAATTTTATCGTGACACTCCATGTTTTGATTGTTTCTTCACATCTGTCTATTTGGGGACATCATAAAAAAGGGGAGAAAGAATTATCAGTTATGGGGGAGTTTTTTGCATTATGGGGGAGATTTGATTTATTAATACTTTATTCTTATATCATTTCAAACTCGATGCATCATGAAGGTATTTTGCTTTATCTCATGTGTGTAGCTACAAAGACTGAATATTATGATGCTGCACACCCTGATGAGAAAAGCTTTGAGATTTGATGAAGATTTTTGAAGAACAGTTTGAGATCTTGCAAATTTATTCATGGGAGGGTAGATTTGTATAGGTATTTTGGTTTTTTGATAATTTGGATTTTTTATGTATGTACCGGCATAGACATAGGGGGAGATTTGTAAGGACATATTTTCATAGGTCCGTTTTCAATTTATTATGTCATATACCGCTACACCGTCGAAGAGCATTCAAGAGACATCTACATCAAAGACGGATCCGAATTACTCAAGTTCTTCTCATTCAAGACTCCGCGAAGTTTAATTTGGTAAGGTTATGTTTTAAATACCCTAACTTTTCACTTAGATCTTTTGGGATATTTTTTACAAAATATTCTTCTAAAGATTTTGTTTTCGGACTCCTTTCCGTAGAAAAATCATAACTAATTCATAAAAAATCAGAATGATACGAAACTGGCGGCCACGCGTTCGTATCGAAATTTTCTACAGGCATGTGTAGAATCTCGCTTATTAGGTCGTTCGAACGACCTAAAATTGTCATTCAAACGACATAGCATGTCCTTCGATCTCGTTCGAACGACTTTTGTCCTTCGTTCGAGCGACTTGTTGATCTCGTTCGAAAGGGCTCTGTTTTCGAGGCGGCGTGATTTTCTATAAAATCTCATTATTTGGTTATGTTTTCATTAAGAAGTTATAGCGTTTTGACGAACATAAATACTGCGAAAGCAGAATCCTTTTTGGCTTCTTCCTTTAGGGTTTTAATCCTTTTTGTTTTCAATTCACAAAACTCCCATATGCTTTAGTGAATTGTTTTGGTTTTCAAGAACATACTGTGCTCTTGTTTATACTTTGTGGGGATATCTCTACAACCGACAGTTGCATGCTATTGTGGAGGGAGTCCTTATAAAGTTCACTCTTGTGGAGAAGCCGTTTTCTTCTTCATTGCTGACCACCTGGAGTTCCTGCGGGAGATTCCAGCCTTAACTTATGGAGGAGTCGTCTTCTTCTTCACTGCTGCCCTCCCGGAAAGGGAAAGTTCCAGTCGAGACATCGAAACCGACACCTGCGGGGATTTCCTATGTCACCCTATTTCATTATAATCCGTGTAAGATGTTTTCTTACAAATTATAGTGAAATGAAAGGTTTTGCCCCTTTGGGGGATTTTTCCTGAAATTGTTTGTTTTATCCTGCATGCTTTATTTTATTGGATAAATCATCTAGATGCATGTTTTAGGATTTAACTAAAATTTGGAATTAATTAAAATTGGATTTTATTTGAGAAGTCGCAATATTTCCGCTGTAGCGATTCTAGACTCCTATATTTACTCTCAGTTTATCCAGACTCATCATTTAGGGCATGTGTCGCCCATTCCTTAGACATTTTATTTGAGATTGTATTTTGTTTACTTTCTATCCATTCTAGTTGGATTTGGTTTACTGTGGTTCTTGGCTTAAGGTTTTAAACTGGAATGTTTAATCCAGTCGTATTTATTTCAGTATGTAATTCAGATTTATTATTTATCTTTGTTGAATGGTGAATGAATTATATTTAGATTCTTGGATTTTAAATAAAAGATTTTTATTACAATTTTAAAAAAGGAAAAAGTATTTTTGGCACCAGCTTAATTTAAATTAGGTGATTGTTAAAATTAATGTTTTTCGACAGTGATGCTAAGAATGAACCAACCGGACATTCTGTTTTAAAATTTTATAAAGGACTGATCAACCGATATTTAATTGGGCGGGTTGTCACAAGCGGCAACTCAACAAGCGATACAAGAACAATTTTCCTAGCTAAGCATGAACATAATAATGAGGCTACCTAGGGTCTCACTGGAGATGATAACTCCGGCAGCTGCTCAGCCACATCAAGAGGACAGGGGACCACCCCAGGCACTACGAAAGGACCTATCTACTTCTACGTGGAGGAGGGATGTTGGTGACCCTAGGCGTTTACGCCTGGGGAGTCAAGGAAACCCTTGCCCTGAAGATAGGTATGATGAGATTGAGGCAGAGGATTATCCGGAAGACTGTTGGGAGACGAGGTCTGAAACAACATTGTACGTCCTATCCAGCAGAGCTGAGGTCAGTGTGAGAGACGAGACTGTGATACGAGCCAAAGAGGATCAGCTTTTCATCACTTAAGTAGAGGGTCATCCTTTGAAAGGATCGACCTAGTTAATAATCTGAGGGAAAGATTGTCTAGATCAATAAGTCTCGTTAAATCTAAAAGTGAAGGAGGTGACTGTCGTACCCATAATGGCCAACCCCCACACGACCGAGACTGTAGTCAGGGGGAGGTTAACAGCCGACATTGTGCAGTAGCTAGGGAACCCTCAGTCCACCCCTTGGAGGTGGATGGGATAACCTCGGCCAAGCCGGCGTTGCTAAACCATGGAACGATTCTATTCAAAGCCTGGAAGATAAAATTAGAGATCTCTTGAAAAGTTGAGACCCGTTGCAGAGGAGGTACTCAGAGGGTTTTCCATTTGTGACAAGGATTGTCAACTTCCCAACCCCTGCCAAATTTAAACCTCCAATCGTGTCTCCCAAGTACGCTGGAAGTACCAACCCAGTCCATCATATTGAGATGTATCAGTCTATAACTGACATTTATTTCATCCCTGATGAGATGAGGTGTCGATCTTTCTCAAGCACTTTGATCGTGGTTGCGTATATCTGGTTCACTTCTCTTCCTAAAAATTCTATTAAGAGTTTCAAAGGTCTGGACGAAAGGTTCATCACAACTTATGCTTTGGGATAAGACCTCAGAAGAAAATAACCCATCTGCTGTATGTAAAGCATGGGAAGAATGAAAGCCTCAGAGATTACATCACGAGATTCAACAAGGAAAAGTTAGAGGTAGAAGATTACGAAGAGAGCATAGCCATAACAGCTCTCATTAGGGGTCTGCAGAAGGGAAAGATCTTATGGAAACTAGCCTAGGATCCACCTAAGTCAATGGTCGAGTTGTTGGAAACTGTTGGAAAGGTCATTAACGCAAAGGAAGTTATGGATGCAAAATACGAGGATGAAAGGGGGAGCAGCATCGGAGGAAAATTTCAGAAGAAAAACAAAGACGGTATGAAAAGATCTGTAGACAATAAATTCTCAGACTTCATTCCTCTAACTGTAAGTTGTGAACACATTCTCAATGAAATAAGGAATTATAGATCTCTGATATGGCCAGAGAAGCTAAAAGATTCTCCACATAAGAGAAACAAGAACTTATGGTGGGACTTCCATCAAGATCATGGCCATTTGACTGAAAAGTGCTTCGCTTTGAAGGATGAGATTAAAAAAATGTTGAAGTATGGAAAGCTCAGAAAGTATTTGGATAGTAGAGCTTCTAAGGGAGGACGAGATGATCCTAAGAAGAAAACAAATGATAAATGACGAGAAGATACCCCTACTAAAAGAGCTGATGCCTCAGATGATAATGACGATGACCCTGATCTCCCACCAAAAAATGACAATGTCCTGGTAAAGATGGTCAGTATGATCTCATTTGGTGTGAATACTATCTGTGGAGGACTATCAGGGGTGGCTCAGAGGTTACTGATCACAAGGCTCACGTGGCAGAGACTAAAGCAGTGACTAAGGCCGAGTTTGTGAATTTAGCTTCTGTAGAGGTTAAATGTGAGTAGAGAAAGAAGGTAGATATGGACACCCTCGTAGTCAGTTTCTCATAACTTGATTTCAAGACTATCTTAGCTCCCCACGATGACCCTTTAGTCATCACTATAGGGGTATATGGATGAGAAGTTTGGAGGACCCTTGTAGATGGGAGTAGCTCTGCAGACATTATGTTTTGGCACTGTTTCAAGAGTTTGGGTCTTAGCCGAGCAAGGCTTGTCCCTTACCATCACCCTTTGATTGATTTCAGCAGGGAGAAGGTCCATCCATTGGGAATGTATGACATAGATGTGAGAATGGGATATGAGTGGCCTGAGAGGTTGACCAAAAAAATCAATTTCTTTATGATGGATGAAAATGTCTTCTCATCCTACAACCTCATCATGGGACAAGTAGCCCTTAAGGAATTTGAGGTCGTGCCTTCAACGGTCCACCAGATGCTAAAATTACTGACTCCCTATAGAGTAGGGGAAGTGCAAGGTGACCAAACGTCGGCACAAGAATGCTACTTCAACTCTACAGAAGAAAGAGAGTCTCATAAGAGGAAAACAACCACTTATAACATTTACACCCTTGATCCCAGAGACGAAACAAAACTCAAGAAGGGAGAGGCCACAAAAGAGGTAGAATCCATCATCCTCAATAAGGACGAGCCGAAAAAACCATCCAAATTAGCAAAGACATAAAGCCTGAGATCAAAGAGGAACTAGTGAAGTTGTTAAGGAAGAGACAAAGTATCTTTTTCTGGAGCCATGCAGACATGCCGGGTATTAATCCTGAGATCATATGTCATAAACTCAATGTTGTATAGGACGCCAAGCCTATTAAGTAGAGAAGAAGGATATATTCAAGAGAGAAGTACGAAGTCATCAAAGATGAGGTTCGAAAGCTTGAAGAGGCTAAGTTCATCAGAGAAGCTATATACCCTGAGTGGTTATCTAACGCTGTCATAGTACCCAAAAGTAATGGGAAATGGAGGATGTGTGTAGACTTCATCGATTTAAACAAGTCTTGCCCAAAGGACTATTTTCCCTTGCCTAGTACAAATCAGATGGTGGATGCCACAGCTGGACATGAACTCATGAGCTTCATGGATGCATACTCCGGGGATAATCAGATCTTTATGGACTCGACTGACTCAGTGAAAACAACCTTTATTATAGACAAGGGGACCTATTGCTACAAGGTCATGCCCTTCGGCCTAAAGAACGCAGGGGCTTTATACCAACGTCTTGTAAATAAGATGTTCAAAGATCAAATAGGCAAGTCCATGGAAGTTTACGTGGATGACATGCTGATGAAGAGTCTGAAGGACGATACATATGTGGTCGACCTTGAAAGAACTTTTGACACCATGGACAAATATAGAATAAAGCTCAACCCGGCCAAATGTGTCTTCGGTGTAGGAACAGGAAATTTTTTGGACTACATCATCAACCAAAGTGGAATAGAGGCTAACCCTGAGAAGATCAAGGCTTTGCTAGAAATGAAGACACCCAGAACCATCAAAGATATTCAGAGGTTGACCAGACGAGTGGCTACATTTAATAAGTTCGTATCTAGAGCTACAGATAAATATCTTCCTTTTTTCAAAGTTCTTAAAAAGGCCTTCGAATGGAATGAAGAATGTGACATAGCTTTTAAAGAGTTGAAGTCCTACATCGGTTCCCCCCACTCATATCTCGACCAATTCAGGGTGAGAAGCTATATGTATACTTAGTTATCTCAGAGTCAGCCATCAATGCTGCAATAGTAAGAAAAGAGGATATAGTGCAGAGACCAGTGTACTTCAATAGAAAAGTACTCCAAGGGTCTTAGAAGAAGTACCCTCAGATTAAAAAGTTAGCTTATACTTTGATACATGCTTCTAGGAAAATGAAGCCATACTTCCAGGCCCACTCCATGGTCAAGACAAATATCCGGATGGAATGACAAGAGATTCCCCACTATGACACGTCCTTCATAAGCTTGAGAAGTCAGGAAGGCTAATGACCTGGGCAATCAAGTTGGGGGAGCACGATATTTTTTATCAACCCAGGGTTGCCATTAAGGGACAGGCACTCGCAGATTTTATGGTCGAGTTTACCTGGGGTGAGGCCGAGGTTGAGAAGAATCAAGAGGCTACAGTTGTGCCAAAAGAGAGAAACGTTGGCCAAACTTAAATCGAGGCCGAGACAAGTACTGTCAGACAAAGAACAGTTGAGAATGAATAAGAGAGATACCTCTTCAAGCAGGGTCTCTTCATGTGAAACCATCTAAAACCTCTTCGTTGATGGGTCATCCTGTGAAAGCGGAAGTGGAGCGGAACTGATAGTGTCGGCGCCAAATGGTACAGATATTGAATATGCATTAAGGTTCAACTTTAAAGCTTCCAATAATGAGTCAGATTATGAGGCATTAATAGCAGGTCTCTCTTTAGAAAAAGCCCTCAATGTCGTTCAGCTCCTAGTCCACAGTGACTCAAGATTAGTCGTAAACCAAATCATGGGGGTGTGTGAGGCCAAAGATGAAAGGATGGTCAGATACCTGAAGAGAGTGAGAACGATGATAGATAAATTCAAGGAAGTAAAGATAAAGAGGAAACCTCGATTAGATAACAGCCGGGCTGATGCACTCGCGAGGTTGGCCTCAGCAATAAAAACATACCTAAGGAGAACAGTGCTAGTCGAGATTCTTCTCAAACCGAACATTGAAGAGGAAGAGGTTGTAAAACCTTGCTTAAATGAGTTTGGGGGCCTCATGGATGGACCCTCTTATCAAATACATCAGCGAGGGACTACTACCAGAGTCAAAGCTGTAAAAGAGGAAGCTAAGGTTTAGAGCTGCAAAATTTTCTATTATAGGTGATGTCTTGTATAAAAAGGGATTCATGCTCCCTCTCCTCAGATGTGTCCACCCTTCAGAGGTTACACACATTTTGCACGATGTGCATGCGGGCTCTGGTTCAAGCCACATAGGAGGGAGGCCACTGGATAAAAGGATAATTACTCAAGGATATTGGTGGCCGACCTTGGCCAAAGACGCAGTTGTGTATGTGAAGAGATGTTATAAGTGTCAAAGGTTCTCCACCATCCCTCATCAACCCCACCAACCTCTGACTTCAATTAGCTCCCCTTGGCCTTTTGAAATATGGGGCATTGATTTGGTAGGACCCTTGCCAAGAGCTGTAAACAACTATCGGTTCTTAATAGTGGCAATTGATTATTTCTCCAAATGGGTAAAAGTCGAGCCAATGATTACAATCACTAAGTAGAATTCCTTCCAGTTTTTCTGGAAGAACATCAAATGTAGGTATGGTCTTCCAAACACCCTCATCTCAGACAATGGAATCCAATTCAAGAATATATCCTTAGAAAAATACTACGAAAGAGTAGGGATCAAGCAGTTCTTCTCTTTTCCTGACCGACCCCAGGCAAACGACCAAACTGAGGTCACAAATCGAACAATCCTTGATGGGATAAAAAAGAATATGGAAGAGACCAAAAGAAGGTGGATAGAAGAAGTATATTATATGCTTTGGGATTACATGACGACGATGAGGACACCCACAGGGAAACTCCATTCATGCTAACTCATGGCTCAGAGGCTATTATCCCAAGAGAGATAGGGCAACCCACCCATAGAGTTCATACATACGACCCTTAAAGGAATGGGGAAGAAAGAAGACTTGATCTTGATTTGATTGAGGAAAGAAGAGAAGATGCAGAGATAAGACAAGCAGCCTATCAATAAAGAACTGCAAGGTTTCATAATCAGAGGGTAAAGTCAAGGCCAATAGCTGTGGGAGACGTAGTCCTCAAGAAAACATGGCAGAAAACCAATAAGCTCAATCCCAACTAGCATAGTCCTTATAGGGTCATTGATGAGGTTGTGCCAGGTACCTATTGACTAGAAAATCTTGAAGGAGAGCCTTTCTCCAACCCTTGGAATGCCAATCACTTAAAGAAATATTACTTATGATGTTGCAATTATTCTTATCTTTTTGTAATGCATGTATCAGTTTATACAAAGGATGTTAATGAAAAGATAACAATATTAGGTTGTTACTTTTGTTACAATGTATATATCTTTAAACATCATTAATTTGGTGAAATATGAGGTGAAACATCATTAACTTAGTGACCTCAGACCTTAAACATCATTAATTTGGTAAAATATGAGGTGAAACATCATTAACTTGGTGATCTCAGACCTTTAACATCATTAGTTTAGTGAAGTATGAGGTGAAACATCATTAACTTGGTGACCTGGGGCCTTTAAACATCATTAATTTGGTGAAGTATGAGGTGAAACATCATTAACTTGGTGACCTCATGCCTTTAAACATCATTAATTTGGTGAAATATGAGGTGAAACATCATTAACTTGGTGACCTCAGAATTTTTAACATCATTAATTTGGTAAAATATGAGGTGAAACATCATTAACTTGGTGACCTCAGACGTTAAACATCATTAATTTGATGAATTATGAGAGGTGAAACACCATAATTTGGTGACCTCACACCTTATAACATCATTAATTTGGTGAAATATGACGTGAAACATCATTAACTTGGTGACCTCAAACATTAAACATCATTAATTTGGTGAATTATGAGGTGAAACACCATAATTTGGTGACCTCAGCCCTTAAACATCATCAATTTGGTGAATTATGAGGTGAAACACCATAATTTGGTGATCTCGGACCTTAAACATCATTAATTTGGTGAACTATGAGGTGAAACACCATAATTTGGTGACCTCAGACCTTAAACATCATTAATTTGATGAATTATATATCTGTTGTTACTTGATTTGATTCCCATTATTCAAATTTTGTGATATGGTGGATGAATGAAACATTATAGACATGAAACAGCAAAGCAACAAGTAAAGGAAAGCAGCAAGTGAAGGAAATGGAACTGTATTCATTCAAACTAAAAAGTGTTACATCATTCTAAGAGAACAGGTTACAGTTCATCAAATAAAAGGGGTTATATAAAAGTTTCACAAAAATTCAGACATACAGAATAGACACTCAGACACTCAGGCTTCAGTCGACCCACCAGAAGTAGGGTTGCTTGGCTCTAGCACTTTATTGGTAACTTCAACCCCGTCATCCTGATGTCCATCATCCTCGATCTCAATCACGTCAAGATGGTTTATCTCGGCTGGACAACCCTCTTTAACCTCCTGCAGAGCCTTAGCGAGCTGGGCATTGCCAAAGTTGAGGCCAATAAAGTCCTCAGTTGACAAACCACCGGAACTTTCTTGCTTCATGGCAGCCCATCGGCTGGTTGCTTTGATGCCTCTCTCTAAGTACTCTAGGCTGAAGCTAACAAATTCATCAGAGGTTTGATACTCTTTGATGATTGTCTCTGAAGCATCCTCTATGGCAGCCTTAACTGCAACATCAACTTTAGATTGAAGGCTCTGATCTTTGTCCCTCAGAGCCTGGGCATGATCAGTCTCCATCTTAACAATCTTAGCAAATCTCTCCTTATGACCCTGCTTCAAGTCAGTAATCTCATTCCTAAGATCCACTTCAAACTGCTCAGCGTCCCTGCCTTTCTGGATCAGAGGCAGTTTCTTCAGTGTGTAATCGTCCAAACGGTGAAGAGAGAGGTCACTCTACAAAAAATAAGCATCATACATATCAGTAATAATGAAGCTAAGATCAGAGGTAACACAGCAAGTAAATACCTGAACCGCCCTATGAACTACAAACTCTGCCAGTAGAGGGACATCCATGGAATGAAGAAAGTGTTTATTATCCTCGGTCATAGCATGGCCGAGGGCATCAGAAGCCTGAACACTGTTGCTAATGAGGCTGTTACCGATATTTAGCTGAAAAAGCCAAGCCATTAAATCATCCTCTGAAGAAATGGGGATACCACGCTCGGTATTGGGAGCTTTGCTGAGCCTTGTGTATGAAGGGTCTGCGGGTGCCTTCCTCTTCTTAAATGCGAGCAGGGGCCTTCCCCTTCTTTGTATGGGCAGGGAGTGTTACAGTCTTGCAATCACGCTTCTCTAACAGTTTTGTAATGCTGGGAGCAGACATATTCCAAAGGTCTTCAGAAACTCCTTCTGATTTCTCTGTGAAAAGAAAATATCGGAGTTAAAAGATCAAACATATGAAATCTATGAGACTAGACGTGGTGTAAAATTGCTTGTTCTAGAATACTTATGAAGCTCGATCAGAGGGCTACTCCCAAGACCGGTCTGAGATAAATAGTAAGGGGTCATCAGATGCTCGTATTTGAAGAGGTTACCATTTTTTCCCTGGCTACGAAGATCCTCAGCATTCTTATGATTATATTGGCTCAATCCAGGGTCAGTTTTGGCTGAGAAAGAGACATTGGCCCACCTCAGAGGTGTCCTTGGAATAAATGTTCCACAAGCCTCATTAGTACCAAACTCCCAAGCCCTTGAGGTAAAGAAGAACCGAGGCTTCCAATTATTGTTAGAGGTCTAAGTCACTAGTAATACCTTCTTCTCAGACTTCCTGGATACAAAGTGATAGTAGCCAGGGTGATTTTTAGCAGATGAGGGTATGTAACAAGCTAAGAATACCCTAACTGGAAGGTCGGTATGATGAACCACCTTCTAGAGTACGATTACCCCAACCAAGACCCTCCAGACATTGGGGGAAAGCTAAGAAGGAGCGAGGTTGATCTAAGAAATAACGTCTTGAATAGTGGTGTGAACTGGGAGATAAAAGTCGAGTTTGAACATCTTCTCATACACGCGGAGCTCTCCCTATCGACCGTCGAAGGCCCTCTCATCCTTTAGGGGTTTCCTTAAGGTAACGGATGAAGGAATGGCATACAGGTGTCTGAAGACAAGAAGGTCGTATTTAGTGGCAGAAGACTCAGGACCATTAACCTTGGAAGTGTCAAGTTCACTCCCTTCATTATCATCATTACCATCAACAGGTTGAGTCTGAGCCTCAGAGGGGGCACCATCAGGAAACCTTTTTACAAACTCAGCACAGAGGGATGGCGTTAATAGGAGGGGAATTACCACATTGGGCCCTAAGATTTCAATGGAGGAAGATCTACGAGTGCTAGCCTTTTGATCTGCTTCCTCAGAGGCTACACTTCCCTTGGGGAGAAATCTATAGCCTCTTGGAAAGAGTCTACAGGCTCAGCAGCCTCAGAGGTAGACATGGGATCTGAAGAAGATGATTCAGATATTGGCTCAGGAACCTCAGGGACTCCAGCAGGTTCAGAAAGCTCAGGATATATAACCTTTAAAGGTGGAGGAAAGATTGATCTAAGGGGAAATGCCTCATCCCTACGAGCCTCCTCCTGGGCTAACTCTATCTGCCTAATCTTTTCAAAGGTCTTCTCACGCAGAGATGGAAACTCTTCAACAAGTTGGTACAAAGGTCTGAGCATATGGCAGGCGACACAAAACTTATGGGAAGGAATCAAACTGAAAATAAACACTCAACTTGTGCTACCTAAACTAAAGATCAAAGTTTAGAAATTGAAGGGTTTCAAATAAGAACACACTAAGCTAGGTTACCGGAGAAGATGAACGGAAGGTAATCGAAAGGCCTAAAAGAGGGAAGTTTGTGGCTAAAACCACCTCAGAGTATCCTGGTATGGCTCCAATACTACCTAAACATTGCAATCATAACCCTATAACCACTCAACAATGGCAGAAAGCCACGCTGGAAAAAGGAAAAGATTATCGAAAAACTAAAATTGTAAAAGTAATTACTAGAAATGGAAAAAGAAAGGTCAAAGGCAATGCCTGGTTGGTCGCGAGTGAGGGTGGAAGAGATTAAGAAACAAAGAAAACCTTGAATCGCAGCACAACAATGGAGGGCTTGAGAGAAAATTAAAGGAAAAAGAAAGAGAAAATAAGGAAAGAGAAGGCTTTTTAAACCTTCTTAATGATTGGGCACGATTTCCAACACCCTCATTATTACCCTAGGGAACTCAAAAGGTGCGAACAAAACTGTCATATCTTGGGGGAAATGCTAGTCGCTTCAGTGAATGACATGTGTCTAAGGAACCACTCCAAACCCCAAGACATCAAAATGTCCCTTCATTAGCCTGGATCTCATACCCCTCAATCACCTACTCACACATAAGACTAAGGGCTAGGGGTGATTGATATGCCCAAAGTGTACCCTCATACTCGGGGTCACTAACCTCGGCCTGTCTCACAGCTAAGTTGACAGGAAGCCTACAACAGCCATCGAGAAGTTCATCTCCTGGAAGGTCGGCTACTCATTGACCAACCTCAGTTGGGCAGCACCCGAGGTCGACAACATCATATAGGGTCAAGTTATTACCAACATCGTATTATACCTCAGCCGACGTTACGGCATAACCTCGTCCAGTCTCCCAGGTCGAGGTCGTACTGATGATTGACAGGACAAAGCAATAATATCAGACTTCCCCAACCTCGTACTCGTCCAAGCCGAGGTTACTACAAATGATGTCATAAGTCTGAGCGCACGCAAACACATGAAAGACTTGGAAAACGTGGGATAGGCAGTTATAACTAAATCATCCCCCTCGCGTGAGGGTATATTTAGTCATTATTATCTATATGAGATCATCTAGGTGTCAACAGGACACTAGTTCGATTCTTATATGCATGCTCATTACATGCTTGGGGGGTACACTACACCCCCCAAGCACTATATATACTTGTCTTCTTGTCTTCTCCTACATTGTAATGGATCCGAAATTACAACCCTAGCAGAAACTATGTTTGTATACACAGTAGAGAGAGAAAGTGAGAGATCGTATCACAGGCCATTAGTGCCCCCATTTTAGTGACTCTTACTCACACACTCACAGTGGATGTAGGCCAGATTGGCTGAACCATTTACATACTAGTGTTTCTCCTCTTCTCCTCACCTCATTCTACTAAGTATATATACTCTTGTGCTGCCATTAGTATTCAAGCATGAGCTCATCAACACCTTATCTGGTGATGTTGTTTACGGCATCATTACTCATTACTCTAAGGGTACTCATTTATTTCTCAAATAAATTCAGTAGGTAATCACTCACGTCCTACAAATCCATGTCATCACAACATCCGAATTTCTCTGAATTAATATCATCTTCAATTAGGTCCATTACTCGATAATCCCTAATTAAATTTTAACCCTTTTAATTCACCTATTAGGGTTAATCCCACATAAGCCTATGGTTATTCCGATAATAATAACTCTCTTACTACTGGTCCTAACCTTAAATCCTCCTCTATTCGATTTAAATCCCTATATATATATATATATATATATATATATATATATCCACCGTAACGAATTTAATTCATACTCGTTAATTTCCTCCCATTCTATCTATACAAAAATGATATTTTTTTGGATCTTAAGCATACCCTACTGCCCTTCTATAAGTCCGAATTTATTCAATTAGTCTCCACAAAAGATTTATACAAGATGGGATTTAATCAAATCTTAAAGAAAAAAAATATCAAAATTCAGGAGGGGCCGATCGATCGAAGGGAAGGGTCGATCGATCGACATTCTTGAGTCGATCGATCGATCCAACAGGTATGGGCAATTTTGCATAAACTTGTCTATGGGTTTAATAATTTTTAATCCTCAATTCATATGTTTTAAATTTCCAAACTCTTCATAATTTATTCTACAAGATATGGTAACATATATAAACGATTTCCAATCATTAAACAGTCCTAAAACATCAAAAGGTTTGGATTAAATAAGCCAATTCTCCTCATTTCCAAAAATCCTTCTTTTATTATTTCTCCAAGAACAATATAAAAATCCCAAATTCATTCACCAAATGATTCCCAAATTTCACGATTCAAACCATATATTTAAAAAGAAATCTATCCTTCATAATTCTCATTTTAAGGATTCCTCAAAAAGCATTTTAATTCATATATCTTTTCAGAATTTTCTAAATAACCTAACATGGACAAAATACATGTTGAAACTTGCAGTAATTAATCACTTGCCTCTAATTTGTAGGTCTGAACCATTAGAGAAGATTGTTCTCTAAATTCTTCTTCCTTTTTTCTATCAACCTCCGATGGTGGTGGTGCAAGGTGTCTCTTAGCCCCTTGATTTTTCCCAGAGAACTCTTCCTCTCCTAGAGAAGTCCATCTCTCTCCTCAATAGATTTCTCTCTAAGTTTTGTGAATAAACTATAAATCTAACACCTTTTTAGACTTATAAATAATCTCCAAAATTTCGTGGGTACTGTTCATTTCCCCGGTAAAATGACTATAATACCGCTCCGGGGTGTCTATTCGGCTCCAGGATGCCCCGAGACCCAAATCAAACACTTAAGTAGGCTTTTTCGACTATATAAACACTTCCGTACACTTTGGTGCGGTCAAAATGACCATTTGCATGACATAAAAATATTTTTCTTTTCATTTCACTAAAATAAAGTTCCCGACACGACTCACACGTGTGTCCGAACTTAATTATCATAATTGTCGTACTCGTCTCTCGTGACAATTTATTAAAATCATAATCATATGTAAAGTAATATTCATATATATTACTTTTAATCAACAAGTATTATTCAATATAAATAACATATTACTTACTCACGAGTAATATTTAAATTCAGGTTAATCTTCAATTTTCCCATAATTAATTCTAATTAATCCCATTTTGAAAGTCATTAAAATTACAGGGTATTACAGGTATTCTTTGTTTAAGTCTAAGGGCATTATAGTCATTAGGGCTTGGCTTGAGTATCAAGTATTAAGGTTTATCGTTAAATTTTAAAAGGGTTTTATTTTTAGAGGATTGCGGTGAACACTAAGGGGAGTCTCTATAGCGGGCTGGTACAAGTAGTTTACAGTGGGTACAAGTAATATATAACTGCTATAGAGGCAGGGGGAAATTATAAGGGGCGACTAACCTTATTTTTTTGGAATGCAATTTATTTTCTCTCCGCTCTTTTTCTCAACTTATAAACTTTTTTCTCTCCTCTACTTTCCAGCAAAACCCACAGTCTTCAGCCACCATCTTTAATCCCTCACCCAAGTTTAATTCTAATTATAAATCAAACCCTAGTTATATGTTTTCATCTCTCAAGTCAAGATTTGAAAAGAAGGTTTCAAGGGATTTTAAAGGAATTTTCAAGACTAATTCCAAGGGACTTTCTTCACACACAAATAATTCAACTTTGAACCCCATTTTAGGCAGATTGCTTTCTACCCTTCTCCTTTTATATATGTAATATGTTAAATTTCACCGATATCTAAGTCAAATGTTAAAATTAGTCAGAAACCCTTGGGACATTGGGGCTTCCTAATATATTGTTGTGATTAGGAGAAATTCATTATCCTATCATGATTTCATATTAAGTTTTGAGCCCCAATAAACTGAGAAATTAAATACTGGACCTTAAATTATAAATTGACATTTTAGAGTTTGTAACCTCATTTTAATAGTTAATTAAGTGGGACTAGAAGATGAGTAATATGGTTTATAGGGTAAGTGTCGAGGAGAAACACCCATATATTGAGACACGTACCGAGGAGGAACACCCATATGTTGAGACACTTGACAAGAACTATTTGATATGGATTATTTATTGTGTCACACAATGTTGTAGAGCTCCAACGCTCCGTAATAGGGTGGCTATGGGTTTTTTAACACTATGAAGAAGATGTCTACGCTATGTGTGAATGTTCGATTTGGCATACCACATGTTCGTGATATGGCTGGGGAAAAGGGGGTGGATATTGGTTACGTATTAATAAATTAATAGAATATTTAATTATTGAAATGAATTGAGTTAATTCTAATGCACGGTGAGATTGCGTGTATCACGATGAGTTATCATTGTTGATTAAATAAACTGTGTATTAATTATTTAGATGTATAAATACTTTGAGTTACATAGCTAAGCGACTTGATAGGTTTTAACCCATCTTTATTCGTAGTGACTTTCAGATGGTAGAGATGGACCTCTCTCCTAGTTTTCCCTTTTTCCAGCTAACACACAATCCCCCCCCCCCCCAACCATATATATATATATATATATCAGGGATTTCAGATTTAGAGGCAGATGTAGGTTTTTAATCATGTTAGACTATTATCTTATTTTTTCAATCGAGTGAGTTGTGATTAGACTTTCATTATTAGCATGTATCATTTTTTATATTTATATATGAGAATTTATATTTGGATATTATCACATCTCTTTCAATTATGTTATGGACATTTCATTATGAGATTATGTTTGAGTACTTTCATATCATTTCCTTATGATTGTTAAATGTTTAATTTGGTTTGTTCATATTGAGAATGGTATTTACTTGTTTTAACAACGTGGGTAATTTAATAATTAGACTTGATCAAGATGAGAATTAAAATATACAGGTTGTCACATTGGTATTGTAGAGGTAGGGGATTAGGGGTGTATTAATCGCCCCTTGAATCCTTCAGTGTGATTTTGGTCATTTTTCCACCAAAAAAGAGGGTGGCTCGTCCTCCAATTAGGATTGTAAGGGTAAATGTTGTCCTCGCCATATGGATTAAAGAATACGCCTTTTTGTAAGCCCCAATAGCATTGGTTTACTTGAGCATCTCCCCTTTGGTACCAGAAGTGTGGGGAACTCCTTGATTGGGTGGCCAATTATATCACAGATAACACAAACTTCCTCCATAATAGAAACCTTTTGGGCAGATTCTTAGGACAGTTGCATATCATCGACCCTATGACATAATTGTGCATACTTCGTACGCAAACAAACCTTGATTTTACCATGAGGGCTGATTCTTGATATGGTGGCATGCTCGTAAGGACTTGATATATCCCAACCTTATGAGGTTGTTTTTATAAGCTCCAAATATGTAAATGTTGTAGTAAAGCCTAAAATATTACCCTTAAATAATAAAGGGAAGTTAATACACCAAGATACTCCAATGTCAACAGATACACCCAGTCAAATATTCAAACTAAAAACCTAACAATTAAGCCCAAGCATCCATGGTGGGTTAATGCTCCCTAAAAATGAGACTAACTACACATGCTAAGAAGGAAATCAGAATATAAGGTAAATGTAACTAAAGGAAAATAAACAATTTAACACAAAGTTTTAAAGCTAACTACTACAATAAATAACCATGAAGTATTCAATACACAAAGCACAGACAAACCAAACAATAAATACTTACACTGGAGTAAATGGAGAGAGGGAGAGAGAGAGAGAGAGAGAATAAACAATCTTTAACCCAATGAGAGAGAAGAAAATATTTTTGCTTATATATAGGTTGGAAAAATATCAAATCTCTATAAACAAGAAAAACCAACTTGCTATTTATCGTAAGTTAGTTTTTTAAAAGGAAAAAAGAAAAAGAAAAAGAAAAAGCAAAATTAAAAATCCCGCAGCAGTCGATCGATCGACTGGAGCCAATCGATCGACTCATTTGAAAAACTTCCCACTCTTTCTTCAAGGAATGAAAATGCATACGAGAACGACCATTTATCGGTCATTCGTAAATGGCTTGACAATCCATCGATAGCCATGAAAAGATAACTCAATGAACTATGCAACCTTGGAATCTCGTGTGACACCCCGCCCAAATAAATACCGAGTGATCAGTCCTATATCAAATTTAAAACAGAAATCTCAGGGGTTCATTCTTAGCATCACTGTCGAAAACTTTTTAAAACTTTACTAACCACCTAGTATTCAAAAAGACTGATGTCAAATTTTATCTTTTTATTAAACAATTAAATATGCATGATAAATAACAAATAAACCATACATCCAAACCATGAGCCTAAAATAGTACTAAATGAATAAATGACCTTCCGAATAAACAATCGGCTCAAAATACCAATATAATAATCCAATAAATGAATACATAAACCACATACTGAGTCTAAAAGTAAAAGGGGAAACATGCCCTGAATGAATCTACAACTGAGATAATAATCCTACTCTAGGAATAAAGAAATGATACGTCTAAATCAAGTCCTGCAACCATCCACAATGTTGCAGCTGCGTAACCCTGGAATAGATAAGTCAACTATGGCATCCCTGTAGCTAAACACCTGTTAATATACATATACATAGACAAGAGAGAAGAAGTACAAGAAACGAGTCAGAGCCCGATTTATAAAAATGTTTACCAAGCATTTTATTGCAATAAATGAAATGCGTAGTATATAATGTTCATAATTACTTTTATGGTCGTACTCTCTTAAGGACAATATCACCTTTCATCTATAGTGCACACCTATCGTATTCATTTATTCCTCCTAGTCGTTTCTCTATCCAGCTAGTCCATAACAGCTATATAACTAGCCCGTTAATCATCCAGTCGCAATTTAAGCGTACTTTTATAATTAGAATCACATATGTAAATTCTCAGCTTTATGAATATTTTTAAATATTACCTCAATACTGCCAATACTTAGTTACATACTATCTATCTCTCTCCATATATATATATATATATTTATGACATTAGTTTAACCCAATGTTATTACTACCTACGTTCACTCTAGAATACCTGTATCACCCATACGATACGATATCAAAATAGTTTGTACCGATAAGTCAATTACGTTCATTATTTGTATAATTAATCCTTTTCTCACTAAGATTATTTTATTTATCATGGCATTCACCTCTACTAATTACACACAATAGAATTGTTTATCATTGTATATATTTAATCACTCCATATATATATATTCTAATCATGCACCCCTAAATTAAGACCTCTTGGCGCAATGTATACTTTGTTATCGTGTCCCGGTGCATTAGTCACTGCATGGAGAACTACTATTCATTTCAGATTTTATTATTATTCATGTCTACTTAATTCACACAGTAGATATCATCACAAGTACATGTATATATATAAGCACACTATCTTATATAAATATATTATACTGCACCCCGAGACAAAGTTGCAGTGCCTGCATACTCTGTTATCATGTCCCGTTGCATCACTCATTGCATAAAGGACTATAGGTTCAATCTCTCGCGAACCATCAAAAAAAATTACACATATTGGAGGGGAATATAGTTCTAAGCTGATGGGCTACGCACATACCTACGCACCTATACGACCGTCATCACTATCGTTCTCACAGATAGCCCGTACCTAGGTTCTATTCTCTAATGGTACAATTCAATATCCCACCCGAAGGATCCTCAAGGCATGATTATCCATAACGCGCAACCTCCACTCGATAGCAAGCAGCGTAGGTATGTCATACACATAATAAAACAATCAAATAGGTATTCATGCACCCTATTAAAATCTTAGGTAATCACACAACCTTTCATTGTTTGAGGTATTCACGTAACCTATTATCATTTTTCTATTGGATTATGTATTCCCATATTTATATATATAATTCCCACATATATATATATTCCAATTATTAACGAGTTCGCTCGTATTAAATACGATCCAATACCAAAATAAACACCTCCCGCTATTTAATATAATTCATAGGATGGTATATTTCACCTCATATATACCCTATTAAGTTCATATTAATCCCACAAAGGTCCCTAAAAATTTTGGTTCCAATTCGAAAAAGTTTCATCTCTAAATAAAACTCCAAGGGCATTTTAGACATTTCACACCTTATGCCTAAATAATAATTTCTATATATCAGCGTACTGCTCTCCGTTAGCTACGCATGACTGCAAATGGAACGTAAATCCGAATTCTTATGACAAAACTATGCTCATTCAAAGTTATGCTAAAAATAAAATAACTCGTTCCGTCTTCAAGGGTATTTTAGACCTTTCAATTTTTGTGTCTAATTAAAAACATTCCCGGGACAGCGTAATACTCTTCGCTATCTACGCATGGCCGCGAACGTCACACTAATCCGAGTCCATATGCCAAAAGTTAGGGCATTATAAAGATTCACCTCAAAGAAGATTTAAAAAAAAAACTTTCTTAAAAAATTTCCCCACATTCTGCCCAGAATAATAAATTGTTGTTTTGAGGCATTTTGGAGCAGTTTTGGGGGAAGCCCGTGAGAGAACAAAATGTAGAAAACTTGATTTTCTAGAAGTTACAGTGAACAGAATCGCCATTAAAGCTCCAAAACCTACAATTATGCCCAGATATTTTACCCCCAAAACCTCCCAAGATTCATCATAAATCCACCCAAGCTTCCTCATCAACAATTTCTTCCAACAATATCACTAATGGATATTCAAAAACCAAGACCTAATCATTTTATTCACTTCTCGAATTAAGTTATAATCTCACTATTAACCCAATTTCTCACAAAATTAGAAATCCCCCATTAATGGTTATTCTTCATCTTCTTCACCATAAACCCAAAAATTTCAATTCAAATTCCTACTTCCAAATTTTCAGAATTAATTGACATAATTACAACTATTTACATCATTAACTACAACTCAAATTAAAGCAAGAAAACACTTACCTTGGTGGATTAAATCCGACGATCCCATGTCAAAATTCTGGTCCGGATTGCTCTTGTCATCCTTATTTCCTTCTTCTTCTTTCTCCTTTCTCTCCTCTCTCAATCCTTTGTGTTTTGGAATGACTCATGGCTGCCCAACACACTTAAACCTAGGTTAAAATTCCTCAATCCCGTAATTAAGCCTATTGGCTAATTAAAAATGACTTAAATGCCCCCCGTAGGGACTTGGTCATGTCGAAAAATGCCCCGAGACCCATTTACTATCTCCGGATACTCTTTTCCGACTATCTCGACCCTTCCGGAATCAACCGTGCACTCAGAATTGTTATCTGAGATACGTTATAAAAAATTTCAATTTCAAGCTCAAAATGCGACACATGTGAAAAATATCAATAACCCGAATTAATTTAAATTTCTAAATCCCCAAATATAAATGAAAGTTCTAAATCTCCATTTTCAATCATTTCTCCAATTTAAATAAATTAAATCACCAAATTAAATAAATTTCAAATCACTAATTTAATTAATTTATATATCCCCTAAAATATGGGGTGTTACATCTCGCCACACAGAATCCAAAGTCTATAAGTACAAAAATATCCTTGAAGTTATTTCTTACAATGAAACTTTCTTGAAATGCATCCAAAACACCTATAAAAGCTCAAATAATACTTGCAAAAAGATATATACATTGAAAATAAAGGTTATTAGGAGCATAGTTATAGGGGAAATGGAAAAGATAGGAGGCGTGAATAAAAGGGATATTTTATGCAATATTTATGACTAATCAGAGGGTTAAACACCTTACACACTGAAAACGCCCGGGGATAAACAACCCAAAACACTACATTTCTTAAAAAATTACACTTGGTCTTAAACGACTTTGAGGTTCACATACCCTTAGCCCTAACATTTTTACAAAGGATTTAAGGATTCCATTATAGATTTTGTAAATCCTAAGGTGTAAAGACCTTAAATTTCATAAAATTGTAAAACATAAAGAACTTCAACCTTGATCCCACTACTGCTTTTTAAGGTCATGCAACCCCTAACCTTTTATTGTCTAGTTTGTAAAACACATTGAGAAAAGATTCAATGATTTAATAATAAGAAATAGGGGTTGGGGGCTAGGCGTACTAGAAAAAATTAAACCCCCAAAATTTTAAACACAAAATAAACAATTTCTTCTTGATAAAGAATATAAGTAAACCCAAGACAAGTATACAGATAAACACGTACAACTACAAGACGGAGGAAAATATCTTTTTTTTTCATTCATAAAACAGATCGCATGATAAATCATAAAAAGATGCAGCAAAAGAAACAAAAAGACAAAGAAGGACTCAAACGGTCTTGACGTTTTCTTTCGAATCTTGATCTAAGGTCCGAGAACGCCGATGCAGATCTTCACTCTTTGTCCAAGAGCTACCGACTTGGTTAGAGGCATTTTCAACATTATCATCATCATCATCTTATTTTTCCCCTAAGGCAGAGATGTGTAGAACTTTTAAAACGTCCATATCTGGTCATAGAGAAGTCACTTTAGCGTTACATTCAGCCAAGTTGGACGCATACCGACCACTGATATACCTCGGATAAGGAGAATATCGTAAGTAAAAATGAAGCTAAGCTTTGGCAGTGTCATTTACATACCCCTTCAACTTGACATACTTGAAACCAGCCTCAACCAACACCTCCTTAAACCTCAAAGCTTGATCATAATAATGCTCTTGACCAATCTCAGAGTCTCCCAAGAGGACTTTGACTTTGGATAAATAATTAAGTAAATGAAATTAATTGCAAGGAAATTACTTGCAAAAAATTTTAAGGTGTGTATGATTGACATGAATTTTTTTTCATGAAATATAGTTGTTTTGGCACATGTTTTATCTAGTATTTTGATTGTAAATAATTCATGTAAGGATAATACTGATCCACGTAACAAGTGCTCCATCTCAAACTTCATTTTTAGTGAAAATTATTTCTTATTCACCCACCAAATGATTGGTTTCCATAGAAAATAGAAAAAGTATGATAAAAAACTCGTATGTTTTTTCACGCATTTTTCAACTTCTCATCCAAAAGAACTATTTTCTGTGCATTTTCCATGTTTGCAATCAAACACAACCTAAGTGAATCCGTTAACTCGCAACGACTAATGGATATTTTCCCTTAGGCGACCCTAATGACCAGGTGTAAAGATGTGATATGATGGCACAACCCCCATCAAAACCACTTAAACGGTCCAGGAGAATCACATACACTAAAAGGGTTGAATATGAAAAGATATTGATGGGACGGTTCAAATACACATAAACCAATTTTTATAACAAATTTTTCATTTTAAACTTTTTCTTAAATAAGATTAATTCAAATTAGTTAAGCACCAATTAAATAGATTTATGATTAATTAATTTTATCTTTGACCTAAGTATGCATCTAGGTTAGTGTTGATACCAAATTTAATCTGCTGACGTGGACCAATAATAAGAAGACACGTGTCAATCTACATGGCACAATAACAACGAGGAAGTTTATTCCCCCCCCCCGACCAAGTCATGTTCGCTCCGAACAACAAGGACACCCCGAGGAACCACAACACTCCGAGGAACTCCAACGCTCCGAGGAACTCCTTAACGACAAGCAAATAAGGCGGTCCGAGCTGCATCTCGGCCACAGCATTGATTGCCAGATAACGAACAGTCCAACTGGTTCATTAAATGATTATCCTTGACGCACAAGCCTAAGGGCATTAAATGTATTACCCTTTCATATGTATATCATTTAATGTATCGACCCTTTCATGTACAGCCTCAAGGCTATAAATACCTTGTATCATCCTCATTCAAGGGGACCGGAATTTCTTGAGAGAACTTGTAATCAAGAATTCCACAAACACTCAGCAATAACATAACAGTGGACGTAGGCTTTATTCCTAGCCGAACCACTTTAAAAATCTTTGTCTCATATATGTTTGATGTGAATGTTTATCTTCATCTTCAATCTCATCCTCATCATTTATCTGCTGTTGACGCCACTAAAATGGCAGTGGCCATTTTCTGTCTTCAACAGATTGGCGCCGTCTGTGGGAACGTGTTACAAGCGTTGTTCTCCACCAAAAGCTAAGTTTTTATTTTCTCTACATATAATCAATTATACATACATCTTTTGATTGAATCGTGATTTTTATGTTTATATACATAAATTAATTGTCCAATTTTTATCTGCAAAATATTGCATATCATGATTTTTAAATCATAACTGTTAGATTCATTCTTATTTAGAAATCTGAAAAATAATGGATTTCGTAAATCATAATTCTTTGCTTGATTCTTTGCTTGATCATTTTCATTGTTGATTTTGAAATAAATTTTGTAAGATATTTGATGTCTATTCATATTCCCATCATATTTTTAATCAAAGAATGGGAAAAGGTTAAAGACAATGAAAAGTCTTTTCATGGAAATCATAACCCATATATATTCTCTCTCTCTTCAAGTTTGAGTCTCTTTGCATTCGCTTTTATGAATTATATACTTAATTTGGTCCATCTTCCATCTATGTCAATAAAGTCAAATTGATTGATTTTTTATTTTTGGTCCAAATTGGGAATAGGAAGGGGTCAATACCCAAAATAATTTTCTCTCACCTGAAAAATCATTACCCACCTCTTGTAAAAGACTCTTTGGCACAAATTTGATATATTGGCCCCTCATTCATCACATCACATGGTTTCTTTATCGGAATCACACGATATAGTGGATTAGATAATTATTCATTTAATTAACATTCTTAAGGCTTATATTTTACATCGAATGTTATTTCTTGATCTAAAGATTCGATATATTCTGGTCATCCAACCATATATTCTATTACTTGAGATATCCTTAAATGTTGGTCGGCAACATCCATGTTGTTTGTTGGCAGCAGTAGAGTATTGGGGTATTAAAAAACGCTAAGCACCCCTGATATTTTGAAATTAATATTTTTATTTCTCAAGCATATACATATCATATATTGATTGGATGAGTAAATTATTCTCATGACTAATCAATTCAGCCTACACATATGGTAGAGCAAATTATTAATTTTTACAGGCACAAGATTCAATGCCGACGAATGCTGAAGCACAAATTATTCTATATCAGTTGGGATTCATATTTTATATTTATCTCAGCATGGAGCTCGAAAAATTTCTTCTCTCTATATATATTCGGCTCCGAGGAAAAGCTACAACAGTTATTATATTTCACCCCCAACGGATAGTTGGTCGGGGGAAATTCTTATTTATATTCAGGCCCAGATATCTGCTCCAGCACAAATGATTTTATATATCCATTGGGATTCATATTCTATATTCATCTCAACATGGAGCTCGACGAGATACTTATTATCATATTCAGCTCTGAGGAGAACTGTAACATTTATTATATTTCACCCCCAACGGATAGTTGGTCGGGGTAATTCTTATTTATATGCAGGCCCAGCAAAGTTCTCGGCCATATTCTTATGTTCTGGAAAATATTATTCTTATTCGGCATTCTGCAATTATGCCTCGACAAGATACTTATTCAGCTTTAAGGAGAATTACAACATTCATTCGGATAATTCTTATTTATATTCAGGCCTGACAACGTCCTCGGCCATATTCTTATGTTCTGAAAGATCTTATTCTTGTTCGGCATTATATGATTCTACTTCGACTGATCGGCGAGACACTTTATTATTTTTAATTATTCTTTATATCTATTTGGATGCATATTCTATTCTCATTTCAGCATGGAAGTCTCCAGCATTTATTATATCTTATTCAGCTCCAAGGATGTCTCCTGCATTTATTATATCTTATTCCCAACAATCTGTTGGTCATCGCCGAGGAGGTATCCTGCATTTATTATATCTTATTCAGCTCCAAGGATATCTCCAGAATTTATTATATCTTATTCCCAGCAATCTGTTGGTCATCGTCGAGGAGGTATCCTGCATTTATATTATCTTATTCCCAACAATCTGTTGGTCATCGCCGAGGAGGTATCCTGCATTTATATTATCTTATTCCCAACAATCTGTTGGTCATCGCCGAGGAGGTATCCTGCATTTTTATTATATCTTATTCCCAACGAATCTGTTGGTTAGCGCCGAGGAGGTCTTCAGCATTTATATTATCTTATTCCCAACGAATCTGTTGGTCAGCGCCGAGGAGATCTCTAGCATTTGTATTATCTTATTCCCAACAAATCTGTTGGTCAGCGCTGAGGAGGTCTCCAGTATTTATATTATCTTATTCCCAACAAATCTGTTGGTCAGCGCCGAGGAGGTCTCCAGCATTTATATTATCTTATTCCCAACAATCTGTTGGTCAGCTCTGAGGAAGTCTTCATCATTTATTATCAATTACCACCAACTCTGATCGGTAGATAAAATCCAACTCCGGTTGGTAGACAAAATCCAACTCCGGTTGGTAGATAAAATCCAACTTCGGTTGGTAGACAAAATCCAACTCCGGTTGGTAGACAAAATCCAACTCCGGTTGGTAGATAAAATCCAACTTCGGTTGGTAGAAAAAATCCAACTCCGGTTGGTAGATAAAATCCAATTCCGGTTGGTATTGGTCGATAAATCTCATTCAAAGTTCACATTCCACAGTTGGGGGCTTATATTACAGATATATTTGTTCATTTGGTGGCACATTCTTATATCATCATGCAGTCGAGCATCAAATTCAACCCCGACTAATCAGGAGGTATATTGAAGTTCAAGAGGAATATTGAAGTTCAGGAGATATATTGAAGTTCAGGAGGAATATTGAAGTTCAGGAGGTATATTGAAGTTCAAGAGGAATATTGAAGTTCAGGAGATATATTGAAGTTCAGGAGGAATATTGAAGTTCAGGAGGTATATTGAAGTTCAGGAGGAATATTGAAGTTCAGGAGATATATTGAAGTTCAGGAGGAATATTGAAGTTCAGGAGGTATATTGAAATTCAAGAGGTGTATTCAGAAGTATCACGACATGATGAAAGAGAGCGACAAGTATTCCACCGAGGAACTCTGTCAGACCAGAAATTTGAAGACGAGGTACCTACATGGAGATTATATGTAGATGGATCATCTTGCACAGCTGGTTGTGGAGCAGGGATTGTTTTAAACACCCCAGATGATATTGACATGGAGTATGCCTTGAGATTCCAATTCAAAGTTTCCAATAATGAGGCTGAGTATGAGGCTATGATAGCAGGTTTTCATTTGGCGAAAGTCATGGAGGCACGGCAAGTAATTGTTTTCAGTGATTCTCAATTAATTGAATCAAATGATGGGAATATATGCAGTGAAGGGAGAGTCGATGGTCAAGTACCATGCAAAGGTGATGGAGTTATTGACAGAATTTGATGCTATTCAATTGGTGAGGACACCGAGGATGGAGAATGCTAGAGCAGACGCATTGGCCCGACTAGCATCAGCTACTCGTACCGAGATGCGAAGAACTATACCGATTGAAGTATTAGAAGGTCGGAGCATAGATGAAGATCTGACAATGAATGTGATTACCCTTGATTTAGGACCATCTTGGATGGATCCCATCAGGAAATATATTGAAGAGGGTGGATTGCCGGAGGACAAACTCGCTGCCAAGAAACTAAAATATAAAGCTGCTCGGTATGTGTTAACTAATGGTATTTTGTATAGACGAGGAATTATGGCAGGTTTGCAGAGTTTACTGATCTTAATACTCCCGAGAAACAAAAGTTGCTCGCTGATCAACCTGTGGATGTTACAGGATGCAATGCAGAAATGGTTGGGAGGATTCCTAATACTCTCGAGGAACAAAAGTTGCTTGCTGATCAACCTGTGGATGTTACAGGATGCAATGCAGAAATGGTTGGGAGGATTCCTAATACTCTCGAGGAACAAAAGTTGCTTGCTGATCAACCTGTGGATGTTACAGGATGCAATGCAGAAATGGTTGGGAGGATTCCTAATACTCCCGAGAAACAAACATTGCTCGCTGATCAACCTGTGAATGTTACAGGATCAATCAAGAAGACTGCTCTAAGGAGCCATGCTCTATGGAGCCATGCTCTACGGAGCCACGCTCTACGGAGCCATGCTCTACGGAGCCACGCTCTACGGAGCCAAGCTCTACGGAGCAAAAGTGCTATAAGTAGCCAACCTCCTTTGGTTAGGAGGACACGCTCTACGGAGCAAAAGTGCTATAAGTAGCCAACCTCCTTTGGTTAGGAGGACATGCTCTACGGAGCCATGCTCTAAGGAGCCAAAAAGTTCTAAAGAACCCTACTACTCCTTTGGCTAGGAGGTATACACCAGCATGATCAACTACGGTTGGTAAGACTTTATATATTCTCGCATTACAACTTATGTTGGTCGGGAGGTAACATTATTACAAAAAGTTCTTTAAAGAACAAAATATTCCAAACTATACCAAGTATGGTTGGTCGGGGATAAAAACCCATCAACTGTAGTTGGTCGACAAACATTATTTATCCACCTTGGTTGGTTGGAAACAGTTTGAATAAATTATACTCATTACTTTATTATTAAGTGATCGAGCAACATTACTAATACTTGTAACTTTTTTGGTCGATGAACCATACAATATTGTTATGCAAGCACAAATAATAAAGTGTTTGATATTTACAAAACAATAGCAAATTCAAATTTGTGAACAAAAATGAAATTCTTTCACTGAATTCAAAATGAATTACGCAAATTTATTACATTGATATTAAATTGTGTACTAACTATTACATTGAGATTCCTATTCTATTGGTTTTCTCTCCCTCTGCTTTAGAAACAAGTTCCTCGCCAGCAGGAAGATCATCCAAAGCATAATGGGAGTTTTATGAAGTTAAGATATTTCAACATTCTGATATTCATCACAGATGATCTGTCCGAGAAGCACTAGCTCGTTCCCAAGAAGCTCTTGCTCGTCCCTGAGAATCACTTGTTAGTCCCCGAGAACCTCTTGCTCGTCCCCGAGCAGAAGTAGAAGTCAAAATCATCATCTACAGCACTGAGATCTTTGCTAATACTGTCTCGACCAAAATTGAAGAAGAAGTTGCAAGAAAATGTTTCAAAGTCCACCACTAGCTCACAGAATGCATTAAGTCGGCTAACAAACCAATCAACATACTTGAAGATTATGATAAGCTACAAACAGCCTCATATGTCGTCCAGGAGATAATGCCCTTTATGTCCAATAAATCAAGAAGGTAGATCAAGAATTTCACGAGCACCGAGCAACACTGCAGAATAAATACTCCATCCTTTCAAGTAAACTATCAAGCATGAAGCATTGGGGGCTTCTGTTGATACCAAATTTAATCTGCTGACGTGGACCAATAATAAGAAGACACGTGTCAATCTACATGGCACAATAACAACGAGGAAGTTTATTCCCCCCCCCCCCCGACCAAGTCATGTTCGCTCCGAACAACAAGGACACCCCGAGGAACCACAACACTCCGAGGAACTCCAACGCTCCGAGGAACTCCTTAACGACAAGCAAATAAGGCGGTCCGAGCTGCATCTCGGCCACAGCATTGATTGCCAGATAACGAACAGTCCAACTGGTTCATTAAATGATTATCCTTGACGCACAAGCCTAAGGGCATTAAATGTATTACCCTTTCATATGTATATCATTTAATGTATCGACCCTTTCATGTACAGCCTCAAGGCTATAAATACCTTGTATCATCCTCATTCAAGGGGACCGGAATTTCTTGAGAGAACTTGTAATCAAGAATTCCACAAACACTCAGCAATAACATAACAGTGGACGTAGGCTTTATTCCTAGCCGAACCACTTTAAAAATCTTTGTCTCATATATGTTTGATGTGAATGTTTATCTTCATCTTCAATCTCATCCTCATCATTTATCTGGCCATTTTCTGTCTTCAACAGTTAGTATAGTAAGATAAAATAAATCAACCACAAAGCCCGATGTACGAGAAAAATCCAAATGGAAAAAACCTTCACCTAGCCACACAAAATTCAGGAAGTACGAAATTACAAAGGGTCATGATCAAAGACTTACAACATAGACTCGGCGCCCTCGCAAATCTTGATGTTCTTCGCTCCTTTGGCCACTACTCAGTGACACATCGTAGTCCACCTGCAAAGCTTCAACAATATGTGAGTCCACACATGCCTTAGAATCCCCCAATAAGGCTCAATAATCGACACGCACATATAGTCCACCGTATATAAACCAACGAGCATGGAATCCACCGCAAGAAACTATTCTCAACTAGATGTAGAGAATAAACTATGGTGACTGTTGATGTAAAAAACTAGATTCGATCTAATTAATTAATCACAGATAAAAAGGAATAAAGAAATAAGACAGGAAATTTTTAAAGTGGTTCAGCCTTATGCAAATGGCTTACGTCCACTGTTTGCATTTGCCGGTGTTTTTCTTAATCCCAATGATGATTACAAGAGATTAATTACCCCGCTATGGGGGGTGTTACAATGTATTTATAGCCTTGGGGCTGTTAGTATGAATAGACGAGATGCCACTGTTTAATAGACATATACATCTGTAAAATAAGAATGTTCATTAAATCCAATGTTCATTTAATGCGTAGTCATCGGTTGATCTTCCTATCTAGATACTCTGCACGCTGAGTAGCTCGGCACGCCTTGTAGCTCGGTGAGCATATGTATTTGCCACATAAGATGCTACGTGTCTTTATATAATTGGTCCACGTCAACTGCCTAATTTTCGCATCAATAGAAGCCCTCAATGTTTCACAGTTGAGTTTTGATATGAGAGTGGAATATTTTACTCGAAAGTTGCTCGAGCACCTTTGTGCGTCTTGTTTACTTACAGATCCCCAACACATAGGGTTTTTACCTTTAGTCCTATCATTTGAGCGCGAAATGGCAAATTTGTAAATATTTTGAATATGTGCCAGACGCTTGGGTATTTGCGTCTTTTTCATCATTTAACCGCCGGGAACGTAATCGTCTTTTCTAGTAATCATTTATTTTCCTACTTCCCGATGCAAGGCATCTAAAAGCGATAGGAAAAGAATCGTCATCCACTTTTTACCTTCAGATTTCTAAACTCTGTATTTTTTCACTTTGTTTTTATATTATCGTTCTCTCCATCATCCGCCTTAGCAGATTTTGCAATCTTTTGTAAGAATTTCTTCATTCTTCTTTCTTTGCTTTAGTCATCATGGTTTATCTTGTTGAATCTTTGGATAAATTTCGAATCAATTTTGTAATTCCCTCTTGGGTTATGCTAGAAGAACTTCCTTCTCCATCTGATTTATTCTCTCTAGCTGAGGGACACTGGTTTCCCTCACTTTTCATAGTTGAATGTGCCTTTTCTCTTTTGCCAAATCCCCTGTGTTTGTAGTTTTGCCAATATTTCGATATTGTTCCTGCAAGGGTACCTTCGAATACATAAAAGGTAGTTAATGGCGTACATAGGTTAAACCAAATTCATGGGACTCACTTAGGGATCCCTGAAATTATGTTTTGTTATAAATGGGTTACCAGTGATACCACATTTTATTTAAAAACTAGGTTTTACAATAGAGCTTTAGTGGTCAATCTTCCTGATGCTAATAGGGACTATTTTGACCATGGGGTCGTGCTGAAAAATTGGAATCACCCCCCACTAAATGAAAATGATGTGTATCAAGGTCTCAGATGTCCACTTTATGGCAATGGGATAGGTTGTTTTTACTTTTTCTCAATTTAGATTTGATTATGTTTGATGAAATGCGTCACTAATATTCATTTCACTTTTTGAAGTTGATAACAAAAGAAAGCCCCCAAAAGAAAGGAACATTAATATAAAAGATCTTAAACTTATCTCGAGTTTTCACCAATCAATTGCTGGGGAGCATATCAGAGTTGCTTCTTATTTGTTGAGATACAAAAACACCGCCTCTTCTTTCATTGCTCGTCCTCTTGATATGGTAATTGATCTTGACCAAGTACCCACACCTCGAGCAAGCATAGAAGAATCTTCCTCTTATTTGGGTATATCTATTGTTGATTTGATGACGAGGAAGAGAAGAATGCCTTCATTCTTTACCAAGTATGCTCTTGACACTGATGGGGCAAAGAAGAGCAAAGGGGATGTCCCAGTTGAAGGGACAAAGAAAGTGGATGGTACTTCCTCCAAAGGAATAATTTCACCTGTCAAGGAAGTCGGCAGGAAACCTCCTTCTGTCCCAAAAGAGGCAGCACCTTTGATTAAAGGTGCTACTATTGCACGAGAAGAGGTAGCATTTTTTATTGAAGATGCTCATTTAAGGAGATTGAGGAGAGGTCTTGCAGAAAGACCTGTAGAAACTGTTGCTCGACCTTCTGATGTTGGGGGTCCTTCCTCGGGAGCTAGCGCTTCAACTTTTATTAACCCGAGTTCACCCAGGGGTTTGATCAAATCTTGGACCATTCCGGAGTATCGAGATGCTGGGGGTTCCCTTCTACGATCGCATCAGTAAGTATCACCATCCCTACCACTTCATTTTCCTCATACTATATTCATAGTCTGATTTGAGATTATTTATTTTTTTATTTTTTTCAGTTTATGACATGCTTTAATGATATCCTGGAGAGAGATGAGGCTATTAAGGCTTCAAATTCATCCAGCGGGATTGAAAAAGCTTTTTTTGGGTTGTCTCCATCCTTGAAGGACTTACAGAAGAGATACGAGGGAGATAAAGCTGCTTGGGAGATAAACTTCTATCTGCGGAGTCAGCTCGTGACCAAGCCATAACCGCCTCCAAGGAGTTGGAAGAAAAATTGAAGGTCGTCGTTTCCAGCAAGAAGGAGGCTGATGGAAAGATTGAAGAGGCTGAATGGCGTAAGAAAGACCTCGAGGAGAAGGTGAGGCTTGCTGAAGAACGTGCTTCTACTGAGAAGACTAAGAGAAAGGCCGCGATAAAGGAATCGTTCAGTTCTGGTTGGGACAAGGGATGGAATAGAGCCTTAACCTCTATTACTTGCCAGATGGAGTATGCAAGTCTGAAGTACTTCAGGGACGGGTGGGTCACAGCATTAAAAGAGTTGAATGTTGCGGATGATTCAGAGTTGTTCCAAAAACACATGCATGGCCCTCCTCCTACTATTGACGAAGAAGAAGATGACGAAGCTGCATCCGATAAGTCTTCCATGATGATAGTATAATAAGTCCCTATTGCTACTGCTCCTCAACCCTCCGAGAAAGTTCAGCAAGTGTCAACTTCTATCGAGCAACACCAAATTCCTCCCGAGTAACCAACTCTTTCGTCCAAATCTGTTGATGGTGTTATAGGAAATAAGGAGAAGGTGTAGCGTTGCTCGGCTCTTTATTTATGTTGTTCTTCTGCTTTTCCTTTTTTTTCTTAAAACTTTGGTTGTACTCTCTCCTTTTATAATCAATAAAATGGGTTGTTGTTGTCCAATATGAATTTCTCCTTGACTTGCTCTTGTTTGTATCATTGTTGATGCGTTTTTATTTTTCCTTACTAGTTTGTTGCCAGGATGGAACTCTTATCGGCTCATGACATAGAGTTGATGAAAAAATGTAATGATTACTTCAAAGCGGGTCATGAAGATTTTACTGAGGCCCAAATAATTGACATCCTTGGACCCGATGCTTCTGAGCAAGCAGTTAATGCATACTAATACTTGAAGTGTTTGCTTGATCGTGCAGTGGACAATAATGTGGCTTATTACGAAATGATAGAAGACCTTTAAAGGATGATCGAGGAGCTCCAAATTCAGCACAAAGAGACCACCGCACTCTTACGCGAAGGTTATGAGAAAAAATACCAAAATTGAGTGTTGTAAGGGCTATGACAAGTACATCTCGGCCCATGAGAAAAATGAAAGTGTGATGAAACTTAAGATTGAAGAGCATAGGAATATTGCCAAGCTGTTGGAGCAAGAGAATATTGCATTGCAAGAGGAAGTGAAGCAACTCAGATCTACTGCCTCTTCTTCGTCGGGAGCCTTGGTTCTAGTTAACGACGAAGGCTTTTCCTTTTTAGAAACTAAAAATGCTGCCTTAAGAGAAGAGTTGGAGACTTTGAAATGAACCGAAACTACCACTTCTGCTGGTGGCAGAGAAAAACCTTCTACCCGTGGCCGAGCAAGGGCTGGTCAGATTAATATTGAAGAGAGGAGGACCCAATTGGCTTTAGAAAATCAAGACGTTCAATTGACGATAAAAAATCAAGCCCTGGCAGAAATGTCTAGAAAAATTCAGAGTCTTACCGACCAACTCTCCAACTAGAGCTCTGCACTGGAAAGTAAAGAAATTTTGGTGAAGAAACTCCACGAGCAGCTTGAGAGATTGACTTATCAATTTCACAAACAGCCTAGAGAATTTTGGATGGCGAGATACAACGAAGCCTTATGTCATCTCGATGCTCGGCTATAATAACCGAATAACGAATGATATAAACAGGGATGGTTGAATGCCTTATGCATGATGAAAGATGATCGATAACTATCCTTGTGGGATTGGTGTGAGCCTGGTTTACTTGACTTGCTTATTCCTCCTTTTAAACTTGATGTCAGCTGGATTCCAGCTCGCGCCATTCCTCGGTGTTTCATTTCTAGGTATATTGGTGATTACCAGCTTCATTCAAAGTTTGGATATCTCGTCTTGAACATTTTCTTGAACGACTATGCCCGAGCAACATCAGGATGCTGCAAGACATGAATTTTATCAATTCTCCTTATACATTAGATGATCCTCCATCCGGGATGAAACCTGTGTCAAAATCAGAAGGAAAGAAACCGTAGAATAGGCAATTTGTACTTAATGAGTCAGAAATTCATGTTTATGCAATTTTCTTGTGTTTAATGAAGAAAATTTTGGTCTTTGCTCAATGTTACTTCCTTGAAAATACTTTATGAGATGGTTTTGTTTTTTTCTTGTTATTTGCTGATGAATGTATATATATAGAGAGAGCGACAATATGTCCTATTTTACGTAGACTATGGAGCTTGCCCCATTTGCTGCCTAGTTGTAGTGACTTGTCACCCATTAGTGCCTAAGCAATGGGATGATTTTCATCCCATTTTCCTACTTAGTTGTAGTAATCACGTCAGGATTAACTTGGTGCCTAGACAGTGGATGCCCCAGGAGGCCATTCATCCTCTTGTCTAGTTTGGGATGTCCCTTGAGATCATCCGTGATCAAACAGGCTTTGCCTTGTATGATTGATATGCTAACTTTATTAGTTAATTTTATTGGTACCGACCAACCGGAGTTGGTGGTGATTGTTGAATGCCGACCAACCTTAGTTGGTGGTTGCTGCTGCCGACCAATCAGAGTTAGTGTAGTGTGTAGCACTAGTACTCCGATGAAAAATGAACCAAAAAATAATATGGAAAACCATCAATTTTATTCATTGAAAGAGAAATGTGTACATGTAAATCTGTATTACTGGTAATACATGTGCAGATGATCCGTATTCCACGCGTTTTTCAATTCTTCTCCCTCTAAGGTTTCTATTTTATAAGTCCTAGGGCGAACAACTGTAGTTACTCGGTAGGGGCCATGCCAGTTGGCTTCTAGCTTATTATTCTTCTGTATAACCTTCTTGAGTACATAATCCCCCTCTTTGAGATCGCATTTCTTCACTCTTCTGTTGTAAAACATGGTTGTTCTTTATTGGTAAGTTGCGTTCCTGATTGCCGCATCTTCTCTAACTTCGTCGAGCATGTCCAGATCTAAGTGTCTCATCAAATTACTGACAGGAGAATTGAAATTAAGTACCCTGTGCGTGGGTAAACCCAATTCAGTTGGAATAACGGCTTCACTTCCAAAGGCTAACATATAGGGTGAATCCCCAGTGGATGTTCAGGGTGTTATGCGATATGCCCATAACACAGAGTGTAGCTCGTTAATCCAGTTTCCTTTTGCCTTATCCAGTCATTTCTTTAAGCCGTTCAGCAGAGTCATGTTCGTCACTTCAGTTTGCCCATTGCTCTGGGGGTGGCCTGGTGCAGAATAGACCTTCTGGACATTGGATTGATGATAATATGCAGTGAATTCCTCATTATCAAATTGGGTTCCGTGGTCGGTAATGAAAGCGTGTGGCACACTATACCTGCAGATAATGTTCTTCCAAATGCACTGGTAGACCTTTTCATACGACATGTCAATGAGAGGTTCAACCTCAACCCACTTGGTGAAATAGTCAACAGCGACTACCAGATATTTGAACCTACCTTTGGTGGTCGGCCGAGGCCCGACCAAGTCTATAACCCACATAGAAAATGGCCAAGGGGACGTGATGGGTGTTAACAATGCTTGGGGGTTCTTCGGACAGAAGAGAAACGTTGGCACTTATCGCATTTATTTACATAGGCTGTGCAGTTAGCTCTCATCGTAGGCCAATAATATCCCTGCGTCGTTAACCTCTGTAGGAGTGTTCATCCTGCCATATGAGCTCCACAAGATCCTTCATGAACTTCTTCAATCAGGTCCTTAACTTCCTAGGGATGTACACATCTCTGTAGACCCGCGATGATACCCCTTCTGTACAAAACACCATTATTCAGTACATATCGAGCAGCTTTGAACTTCAACCTCTTGGCTTCGAGTTGGTCCATTGGCACAATCCCTTCCTTGATGTATGCCCTGATGGAGTCCATCCAAGATGGCCCCATATCTAGGGTAATAAATTTCACCATTAAGTCTTCATCTATGCTCCATTCTGTCAATATCTCGATAGGAATCGTTCTTCGTAGCTTGGTGCGAGTAGCTGAGGCTAATCGAGCTAGTGCATCATCCCCTTGTATTCTTCAATCTTGGTATTCTGACCAACCGAACTGTGGTAAAGTTGGACACAATCTCCATAGCTCTAAAATGGTATCTTGACATCAGGTCTCCTTTCGCTGCGTACAACCCCAGAATCTGATGTACAATTAATTATGAATCACTAAACAAGGCGACTTGCTCTGCATGCATTATTTTTGATAAACTGAGGCCCACGATCATAGCTTCATACTCGGCCTCATTATTAGAGGCTTTAAATTGAAAGCGTAGAGCATATTTGACCTCTAATCCATCGGGGCTGTTCAGAATTATTCCAGCTCCACTTCCTGTTACACATGAAGAGCCATTAACATACAAGTTCCACACAGGTATGCCATTATCAAACTATTGGTCTAATAAGGTTCCCTGATGGAATATTTGATACTTCCTTTTACCATTCTCCTCTGCTGGGCTGTTACCCGATGACGCTTGTTGCTCGTTATTCGTCCCTTCTGATGAATCTGCTAACATTAGTTGATCAGGTACTTTCTTTGATGATCCCGTAATATCCACGGGTTGTTATGCATTAAGCTCTTACTGGTCGGGGGTATCTGGGTAAGTGAATTCCATAATGAAGTCGGCCACCGCCCGCCCTTTGAGTGATGACCTTAGCTCATAAATAATATCATACTCGCCCAGTTCAATCGCCCAGTACATCAATCTGCCAGATTTTTCTGGCTTAAAAGCCTGTCTGAGTGGCATATCAGTGTACATCACTATGGTATGGGCCTAGAAATAAGGTTTTGTCCTCTTACTCGCCTATATTAGATCTAAGGCTAGCTTCTCTAGCCTTGGATATCTAATTTCTACTCCTCGGAATGCTTTGCTAGTGTAATACACCAGTTTTTGCACTCCATCCTCCATTCTTATCAATGCTGAACTAACGGCGCTTTTCGAGACAGCCAGGTATAAGTATAATCTTTCTCCCATCACCGATCGGGACAACAATGGAGGTGTCCCAAAATACTTCTTTAATTCTTGAAATTCTTGCTCACACTCATCATTCCACTCAAAAGTCGTTCTGAGGGTCTTGAAGAATGGGAGACATTTATCTGTTGCTCTCGATACAAACCTATTAAGAGCTACAACACGGCCTATGAGGCTTTGCACTTACTTCTTCGTAATTGGGGATCATAATTCCAACAAAGCTTTGATCTTCTCTGGATTTTCTTCAATACCTCACTGATTCACGATATACCCTAGGAATATGCCTCCATGTTCTTGCCGATTTGTTTGGCCGAGGTCAGCTAGATGGTCAGCGACTTTCTTGCTCTTTTGGTTAGCATATCGTCGACGTACACCTCCATGTTCTTGTCGATTTATTCTTCAAAAACTTTATTCATCAACCTCTCGTACGTAGCACCTATATTTTTATGTCCGAAGGGCATAACGTTATAGCAGTATGTTCCCCTTGGGGTAATAAAATAAGTAATATCCATGTCTTCTGGTTTCATCTTAATATGGTTGTAGCCAGAGTACGCGTCCATGAAGCTCAATAACTCGTGCCCCGATGTAGCATCCACCAACTGATCAATTTGGGGCAAGGAAAAATGATCTTTTGGGCAGGCTTTATTGAGATCTGTGAAATCTACACACATCCTCTACTTGTTATTCTTCTTTTTTACCATAACAACATTGGCTAGCCAATCAAGATATTTGACATCTTTAATGAAAGAGGCCTTTTGTAGCTTCTCGACCTCCTCCTAGATTGCCTGATTCTTCTCTGGGCTAAATACCCTTATTCGCTGCTTCACTGGCTTGACCTCCTTATTAACGTTGATCTCGTAGCACAAAAAGGTCGGGTTTATCCCTGGCATGTCTTCATGACTCCATGCAAAAGCTTACTTTCTATGCCATAAAAAAGCCATTAGTTCCTGCTTTATCAACGGATCTAATGAAGCGCTAATTTGAGTTGTTCGCCCTGGTCGTTCATCGTCCAGATTGATGTTCTCCGTAGCTTCGATGACTTGGCCCATTACTAGATGGGACTTATCCCTAGGGTCCAAAGTTTCGATCTCTGCATCCTCAGACTTGTCCACCTAGTAGGTGGTGTTTTCTTCCTGGCCTCCTCCAGTTCTTCCTGTTCGACAGACGAATAGTAGCATTCCCGAGCTACTTTCTGGTCACCTTTCACAACTCTAACCCCGAAATTGGTCGAAAACTTTAAGCACTGGTGTACCGTGGATGGCACGGCCTCAAACTTCTTCAACCCTACTCTCCCCATGATTATATTGTAGGCCGATTGGACATTCTCATCCATTACTAAAAAGTATACTTTTTCTGTTCTACAAGCAGGCCAGGTGCCCATGAGCATGTCCAACTTAATCGTCCCAAGTGGAAAAACCTTCTCTCCTGTAAAACCGAGGAGGGGCCTATGATATGGCTCCAACTGGGATAACTTCAAATTCAAACTATCAAAATAGGGGTAGAACATGATGTTTGTAGAGCTACCATTATCCACCAATACATGTGAAATCATCACATCCTTCCTTCTCATTTTGACTACCAAAGGGTCGTCATGAGGATACAGTACACCAGCAAGATCATTTTTAGAAAATCAGATAACCAGTTTGTCCTTGTTAACCTTCCTCGGACGATCATCTTGGGTCAAATTTATATGTTGTATGTAAGAACAAGCTTGAGCCTCATTGAGGTAAGCTTTCCGTTCAGCAGTACGATCTCCTCCTCCTGCATCGCCACCTGTAATCACATTACATTTAAATAATCCGAAATGGATGGAGAATACCTCACATTTCGGTTGCCTTGGTTTTTTACGGAGGTCGGGTTCATCCTCTGGATTATCTCTATGGTCCCTCTTTTTGTCATCTCTTGGTTGACGAGGGGATTTGGACCTTTGTCTTCCTCTTTCGCTAGTCTTCCCACAATTCTGGCTATCAACGAACTTACTCAATTTTCCTCGCCTAATGAGTGCTTCGATCTCATTTTGGAAAGTTATGCAACATTTGGTCGTGTGTTTGTGATCTTTATGGAACTCACAATATTTGGACTTATCCCTCTTATCGGGGTCTGCCCTCATTTTCTCCGACCAAGTTAGCTCCTCGCTGTTCTTGATCTCCTCCAGAATATGGTTTATGTCCACCTTTAAAGGAGTATAATTTCCATACTTCTTCAACTGCTCAAACGTCTCCTTACCTTTTGGTCGCTTGCCATTCCTATTGCGCTTTTGATCCTTCTTTTCTGCTGTACCTTCAGCCTTGGTCTCTGCTTCAGTGTTAGCATTCTTCTTCGCAGCCATGGCTTCTTTGGCGTTCATGATCTTAGCTACTTTTGCCATCAGTTCGGACATGGATTTAGGGGGATCTTTGGCCAAGGTATAATATAACTTGTCGGGTAATAGGCCACTCATCAGAGTTGTTATTGTTATTTTCTCCTCGTAGTCAATCACCTCAAGTTTCTCGTTATTAAAACGAGTAATGTAATCCATGGTAGTTTCTCCTATTTTCTTCCTCACACTCAGTAGTTGTGCTACTCTCTTAACTGACATAGCACCGAAGCAGAAATTCCCTATGAAGATCTCTGCCAGCTGATGGAAATTAGCAATTTTTCACCGAGGAAGGCTGTTATACCATATCTGGGTTGATCCAGTGATAGTTCCTAAGAACGCCCTGCATCTCATCTCGTCAGGAACCGTGTAGATATCAGCAGCGGCTTAGTACTACTCTATGTGGAGGATGGGATCAGTTTTTCCATCATATTTAGGCGTCACTATAGGAGCTTTAAATTTTGATGGTGTGGGAAAATCCACTATTATCTGTACGAAAGGTGATCCTTCGACAAAAGTTATTTGGAGAGAATTCTTAGCCTTAGCCATTTCCCCTAAGCGGTCTTCCAATCTCTGAATGGAACCCTTCCATTCATCATTCTCAGCCTCAGGCCTATTTACCTGAGCAACAGAGCGCACTGAATTCTCCTCTTAGGATCTTTCATCACGATTTACTGGGTGTGATTGGGCGGAACCTTCCCTTATATCGGTTGGTAGTTGAGAATTCCTTAACGCAATTCGAGGGAGATTGCGATTCCTCCTAAGGCCCAAACAGTCAAAGGGGGAGACTCTGCTCAACCTTTCCAAAGCGCTTGTTCGCTCCGAAGTTAAAGTAATATTTTGTCTAGAATTTATAGCTCTTAGGGATGAAGTCCGTCTAGGTTGATATGAAGGATCATTGGATCTCTCAATATGATGAGAGTTACTACGCCTGGGCTGAGAAACATTCGGGAATAGTGTACGTCTGGTTCTTGAGGATGGAAGATGGGTATTTCTCTGAACGCTTCATTGACCTGACTGGGCAGGTGAACCGTTACGAACAGTCTGAATGAGTTGTCGCATAGTTTCTTGCATAGCTGTTTACCCTTGGGCTAAGTTGGATACTATTCCTGTAAGTTGATCGATAGTTAGGGGAACGAAAGGATTTAGAGGGCCCCCGGTATTGTTCCGGGTGCTGGATTCTGGGATCTCAACCATTAGTAATAAGTTTTTGGTAAAAAATGCTACGTATAATCGTTCCCACAGACAGCGCCAATCTGTTGATGTAAAAAACTAGATTCTATCTAATTAATCAATCACAGATAAAAAGTAATAAATAAATAAGACAGGAAATTTTTAAAGTGGTTCAGGCTTATGAAAATGGCCTACATCCACTATTTGCATTCGCCGGTGTTTTCCTTAATCCCAATGATGATTACAATAGATTAATTACCCCGCTATAGGGGTGTTACAATGTATTTATAGCCTTGGGGCTATTAGTATGAATAGACGAGATGCCGTTGTTTAATAGACATATACATATGTACAATAAGAATGTTTATTAAATCCAATGTTCATTGAATGCGCAGTCGTCGGTTGATCTTCCTGTATAGATGCTCTGCACACTAAGTAGCTCGGCACACCTTGTAGCTCGGTGAGCATATGTATTTGCCACATAAGATGCTACGTGTCTTTATATAATTGGTCCACGTCAGCTGCCTAATTTTCACATCAACAGTGACAAAACACGATATCAAATCATATCTAAGATGAATCTTGGATCATAAATGAGTTAGGTGTAAACTAGGGTTTGTGTTTGGAAAACTTGATCATAATGATTAACAAAACTTGGTGAAGATTTTGGAAGAGTTTATGAACTCTAAAGCATGGAAAAATTCCCTTGAATAACTGTCGCTCCGCACTACTTAAAAAGGTGGGAAAACTAAGATCACGGGGTAGTAGGAGTAGTGGAAAAAAACTGTTAATATTTGAAACACGCATCCGGTCATTCGAACGAAGTGGTACCTCATTCTAACGATGTACCCTTTCTCATCCAAACAGGAATCGAACGAGCAATCAATTGAGTCTGAAAAATGTTCGATGTACCTCGTTTGAAGTTCGTTCGAATGAGGGTACCAATCTCATTGGAACGACCTTCGAATGAGTTATCTAAGGGGATTCCAGCGAGACCAAAGCTTTAAATCAACCTCGTTTGATATCTCGTTCAAACAAGATAGGAACCACGTTCGAACGACCTATGAAAAATCGTTTTGACGACCTTACAAAAAAGGATATTATTCTCTAAAAAATATAAAGTCATTTTAAAAACATTTTAAAATAATCCTAATACCCAATAATAAAATATCCGAGACTTAACATAAATATGGATTCATACCTGAGAGATCCTTAGAACGTTGATGACGAAATGTGACACGAAACACGACATGGTGAAGTGTTATATTTATCTTGGTTCTTACGTCTTCAATAAGTACGTCATAGGCTTGAAAGGTTACTAACTCAAGTCCTAATATTTTATCTGGAATTAAGCCAATACATACAAATTGACTCAATTGGAAATTTATCCTTACAAATCTCCCCCTTTGGCTATTTCGGGAAAAAAATAAAACCAAAAACACCTGTGGGTCGTCAAGCTCTCTAAAAGACTTCATCCGCAACCCTAAAAGGAAAAATTACAGATGCTCGACAGACACATACTCTGAGTAGCTTTGCTTGCATAAAAGCATTGTCGTATCATTGCAAACCTGCACATTTAAACACACCAAGAAATGCAAAAAGAATATAATAATATAAATATGAACGAAGTGGTACCTCGTTCGAACGATGTACCCTTTCTCATCCGAACAAGAATCGAACGAGCAATCAAATGAGTCTGAAAATGTTCGAGGTACGTCGTTTGAAGTTCGTTCGAATGAGGGTATACCAATCTCCATGGAACGACCTTCGAATGAGTTATCTAAGGGGATTCTAAAGAGACCAAAGCTTTAAATTACCCTCGTTTGATATCTCGTTCAAACAATATAGGAACCGCATTCGAACGACCTATGAAAAATCGTTCTGACGACCTTACGAAAAAGGATATTATTCTCTAACAAAATATAAAGTCATTTTAAAATAATCCTAATACCTAATAATAAAATATCCAAGGCTCAACATAAATATAGATGCATACTTGAGAGATCCTTAGAACGTTGATGACGAAACGTGACACGAAACACGACATGGTGAAGTGCTATATTTATCTTGGTTGTTACGTCTTCAACAAATACGTCATAAGCTTGAAAGGTTGCTAACTCAAGTCCTAATATTTTATCTGGAATTAAGCCAACAGATATAAATTGACTCAATTGGAAATTTATCTTTACAAATCTGCCCATTTGGCTATTTTAAGAAAAAAATAAAACCAAAAACACTTATGGGTCGTTAATCTCTCTAAAAGACTTCATCCCCAACCCTAAAAGGAAAAATTACAGATGCTCGACAGACGCATACTCTGAGTAGCTTTGCTTGCATAAAAGTTTTGTCGTATCATTGCAAACCTGCACACTTAAGCACACCTACAAATGCAATAAGAATATAATAACATAAATATGAACGAAGTGGTACCTCGTTCGAACGATGTGCCCTTTCTCATCCGAACAGGAATCGAACGAGCAATCAAATGAGTCTGAAAAATGTTCGATGTACCTCGTTTGAAGTTTGATCGAATGAGGGTGTCAATCTCATTGGAACGACCTTCGAATGAGTTATCTAAGGGGATTTTAGAGAGACCAAAGCTTTAAATCAACCTCGTTTGATATCTCGTTCAAACAAGATAGGAACCGCATTCGAATGACATATGAAAAATCGTTCTAACGACCTTACGAAAAAGGATATTATTCTCTAAAAAATATAAAGTCATTTTAAAAATATTTTAAAATAATCCTAATACCCAATAATAAAATATTCAAGGCTCAACATAAGTATGGATTCATACCTGAGAGATCATTGAAACGTTGATGACGAAATGTGACACGAAACATGACATGGTGAAGTGTTATATTTATCTTAGTTGTTATTGTAAAACCCCGTATTTTTGTGATATTTATTTTATGGGATTAATTTAATTAAATGCGTATTAATTAGAAATTAATCCGGATTAAAAATACTAGCGAGATGCGAGTTGGTATTTGATTATATGTGCATATATGATTATATATGGATTTTGAATTATGAAATTTGTCGTGAGATTGAAATACGGCAATGTGGAAATTTTGTTGAGACGCGTGTGACAGTCACGTCATGGTATATAATTATGTTAATTAAAAAAAATGAATTTTATTTCTATTATCCATATGGTTGTTTTGAGTGCGCCAACGCGTCCGGAACGGTCGAAATAGTCAGAAAACACTAGCCAGGGATTTGGTTTCGGTCCCGGGGCATTTTTAGGCCATACCGGCAACGTATAAGGGTAGTTTGGTAATTTTGAATTTTGAGGAATTAAAAGCTACGAAAATTGGGAATTAATATCTGATTAGGCATTAACCCACTAAACCCACTAATACCCAAATAGACTACGGAGGTTATTGAAAGTTTCCTAAGACAAAACCCTAGCCTCCATAGCCACCATTAGAGAAGAGCTTGTAGAAAGAGAGGAGAGGAGAAATCTGCAGAGGAGAGAGATCTATTCATCAAATTCGTCATCAAATCCAGAGTTACCATTAAGGCAAGTGATTTAATTTCATTTTTATAGAGAATGTTTCTTCCATGTGTAGGAATTGTTATAAAAATCTGATTTGTTCTTGGAAGTTAATGGAAAACCCATTAAATTGGAAATAGAAATTACATTCTTGATGAGGAAATTGCATGTAGATTTGTAGTTGATGATTATTCTGATGATATTACAATTAGTATGAAACCAAAAACGGATTTAATTAGACTTCTAGATGACTTATAAATTCTAGGGTTCATGTGTTTGAAATTGGGGAAAAATATGTAGAGATTTGATATTTGGATGATGGTTATAATGATTTAATCCCCACAAAAATGTTAGTAGGTGACCTATGTATGTTTAGAGACGATTAGGAACCTTGATATATTGTTGGACTAATGTTTAGAGAAGATTAGAAGTGAAGAAAAGAGGAAAAAACGAAAAAAGGAATTATGGGCTTGAAACTGGCCACTCGTTAGAAGATCTGCCCAGGTCGTTCGAACGAGCTCGTTCGAATGAGCTTCTAACGAGTTGACCATTGAATTCTAACGAGGGTGAAGTTCATTTGATAAGATCATTCGAACGAGATCTCGTTAGAAAGACCACTTCGTTCGAACGAGATCTCGTTAGAAGACTCAGTTCGTTCGAACGAAGTCTCGTTCGAACAGCCTCGTTCGAACGAGACTTCGAACGAGTTGACAGTTTAGGCTTTTTAGCCTGTTTTGATCCCGAGTGCCCCGCAACCTTGTGTATAGGTAGAGATAGCCTTTCCTTGATGAGTAATTAATATATTTGGGATGTTTGGGATATTATGAGGAGTCAAACCTAGAAGTGTAGTTTGAACCTAAGGGAAAATATGAAGTAGGACGTGAGTCTCTATTACGATGTGAGCTATTGACGGCCTAATTAATTATATTAATCGGGAACATATAAATGGTGTAGTATTATATGTCAGTACGAGAAGAGATATGTACCAATATATTATGGTGATTACTAAGATGTGTGCATACTTAGTATATATGTATTGATTTTATGTGTATGACATACCTACCATACTTGCTATCACGGGAGGTTCGCGTTCGCTTAGGGCCCTCTAATCCTTGTGTTGCCCGGATTTAGACTGGTTACCTCGATGAACATAGGTCAGAGAAGGACTTATTGGGATGTTAATAAGTCTGCTGATCGTGGGAGCGCAGGTATGTGCTTGACCCATGTGATGTGACTGTGTTCGCCTCCATTATTTGTGATGTTGTTATCTGTGAACTATTCCTGAGAGATTCGGAATATGTGATCCTTATGTACGTGATGTACCGGGATGGATAGCAGAGTATGTGTGCACCGCAGCTAGTTCTCGGGGTGCTTGTATTGTATTGTATATTTATGATATGAATAATATACACTTAATAAATGGGGACTTTCATGTTGTTATTGTGAGCATAATTATGGTAATGTAGTGAGAGAACATAACGGGTTAACTGATAGTGAATTATGTTACTAATTGAGAATCTGAGTTAAGTGAAGCCTTCTATTTATATTGATAACGCTAGAATGTAATATGGGAATCGAGTAGTAAGAGGTAGAACTTATTACGTTTTGGTTAGATATATGTGTCATTTAGATGGGTAATGTACGTTAGGAGTGCACATGTAGTTGAGAGGTGAGAATTTCATGTGAGTGCACGTCCTAACATGTATTTTGCATTTAATATTTTAATGTTATTAAAACACTTGCTGTTTTCAAAATGTTTTCCACTTTCGGGCTCTGACCCATTTGCTTTCAAATCTATTTTTGTAAAAACCATTTTAGGTGCCCAGCCACAAGGACACCATGCATAGGATTCTCATTCAGGTGACGAGCTGTAGTTGTTTGTGGAAGTTATAGGACTTTGCTTGTAGACGCTTCATCGATTTTGACTCGATATTCATCAGTTATCAGTTGTAGGGCATGTCGCCCATTTCTTTTAGAGACTTTGCATTTATTTCAGTTATTCAGACTTTTGGCATGTAATTATTCAGGATTCAGACTTGTAGTATTATTTCCATTTGTTGGGATTATTGTGAGGAATTTTCCTCCGGATTTCTTAGTATTATTGTTGGTTATTCATTTCTTCATTATGGTGAATGGATTATGTTGTTCTTCCTTTATTCTTTTATTGCATGTTAATCAGACTTAACTTAAAATTTGGCACTTACTTTTAAATACTAGGTGGTTAGTAATTATTAAAATGTTTTCGACAGTGATACTATTAACTGAACCAACTTGGCATTTTGAATTAATTTAATAAAGGAGTAGCTACCCGGTATTTAATTAGTCGGGGTGTCACAGGTGGTATCAGAGCATCAGGTTCTAGTGTCCTTTAGGATCTGAACGGCTTATTATGTTTCTGCTGAGCTTTCTTTGATGTAGAGCCCTATATTTTAGGACTGTTGTATTCTTGTGTGTATGCTACGTTCTTCAGCTATTTTAAGTTTATAACTGCGAACTTATAAACTTCATTCTTATTTCAGATGCCTCCACGACGTGCACGAAGGGTTCCCAGGGATGCGACGCCAGAACCACACCCCGCACCAGCTCAGGGCACGATGAATGCCGCCGAGGTTGCAGCCATTGTGGCTCAGGCAGTAAATGCCGCAACAGCTGTAGTTCAGCAGGCACCACCTCAGTCGCCGATAGCCGTGCCAATTCAGGCTCATGCATTCCCGTCTGCTTGGGAACGTGTACGTGATGCTTTTTAGAAAGCACACCCTCCGGAGTTCGCAGGTAGCTCCGATGTGGTAGTTTCGAGTCAGTGGAGGAAGGATATACAGCGGCACTTGAGGATGTATGAGTGCACAGATGTCCAAAAGCAGATACTAGCTACTTTTAAGCTAGTGGGGTCAGCACTGCAGTGGTGGGAGTCTATTACCACCGTAGAGGAGAGGGATACTCTCACTATTCAGGAGTTCTGGGTGCGGTTTGACCGCAAGTACTTTCCGTCGGCTGTTCACACAAAAATGAGAAGAAAGTTGATGAGCCTCAAGCAAGAGGGTAAGACTGTGGCCGAGTATGAGGCCGAATTTACTGATCTTCTGAATATTGTTCTGGATGAGATACCGACGGAGGAGAAGAAGATACAGAAATTCACGGACGGGTTGACATGGAGGATTCGTCAGCACTTGTTAGGGAACCTCTCGTTAGCCACTTATTCTGATGTGGTTAACGCTGCATTGCTCCATTGCCAGGATCATCGCTTTCACATGGCTTAGGGCAAACGATCGGGAGAGTCTAGCCATCAGGGCAGGACTGGAGGAAATGGTGCTAGTGGGGCACAATCTGTTCAGGGGCAGAGGCAGGGCGAGCAGGGTACCCAGCAGGGGGATCACAAGAGGTTCAGGTCAGGAAACTTCAGGCACGGACAGGGAGGTTTCCGGCAGGGCCATCAGGGTCCGAACGGCCATCAGCACCAGCAGGGTCAGAATGGTCAGTATCAGTTTCAGCAGGGCCAGCAGGGCCAGTGGAGGAATGGTAACGGCCACCAGGGCCGGGGGCAGCAGGGACCGAGAGGGGGGAACTTTCCGGGGAAGTGTTTTGTTTGTGGCAAGACTAGCCATAAACGCCAGGACTGTCCTGATAGGGGCAGGGCCCCGCAGCAGCAACAGGGTGCTAGACATGAGCCACAGAGGCCACTTTTTCCACCAGCCCTCCCAGCTCCAGCCCAGGTGCCAGCTCTTCCAGCCATTCCAGCAGTTCCTATGCAGCAGGGACAGTTACAGTATGGACGTGTCTATAACGTCCACCAGGCAGCAGCTCCGCAGGCACCACCCGCGATTGAGAGTATGTTTCCTATCCATGGTACTATGGGTCGGGTTTTGTTTGATACGGTGGCAACGCATTGCTTTATAGCTACACATTTTGCGAAAGCTTTAGGGTTATTAGCTACGGCAGAGAGCACAGTGACGTGTGTAGACTCACCATTGGGGAGTGGGTCACTTATTTTCTTTATATGCCAGGGAGTGGGGGTAGAGATTGGTAGTCTGGTATTACCTGCAGATATGTTGGTATTAGATATGCATGTTCACGATGTGATTATCGGTATGGATTGGCTCGCTGATTATAGAGCCATGATTGATTGCTTCGGTGGGAGCATTGTTTTTGCCATTCCGGGGCAAGAGATGTTTGTAGTGGCGATGCCTCGCCCAGAGGGAGGCTCGACCGCTCATTTGTATTACCTAGAGGAGGATACCTCTAAGGAAGTTGTGATTCCTTTAGATTCGATCCCAGTTGTCAGGGAGTATTCTGATGTGTTTCAGGACATACCAAGCCTACCCCCCAGTCAAGATATAGACTTTGTTATAGACTTATTGCCAGGTACGAGACCTATAGCACGCGCACCGTACCGTATGGCTCCAGCTGAGATGAGGGAGTTACGGGATCAGATTGAGCAGTTGTTGGGTCAGGGGTTTATTCGGAGAAGTACTTCACCGTGGGGTGCTCTTGTGTTGTTCGTGAAGAAGAGAGATGGTTCACTGAGATTGTGTGTGGACTACCGAGAGTTGAATAAGGTCACGATACGGAATAAGTATTCGTTGCCTCGAATCGATGACTTATTCGACCAGTTGAGAGGAGCTTCTTTCTTATCAAAGATTGATTTGAGATCGGGATACCATCAGTTGCGAATCAGGGAGGAGGATGTCTCGAAGACTGCGTTCTTGTCGAGATATGGTTCTTACGAGTTTCGGGTTATGCCTTTTGGTGTGACCAACGCTTCAGTAGTGTTTATGGACTTGATGAATAGAGTGTTCAGGAATTTCCTAGATCAGTTTGTCATTGTCTTCATCGATGATATTCTGGTTTACTCCCAGACAGAGGAGGAGCACGCCGAGCATTTGAGGCAAGTTTTGCAGACACTATGTCAGAACGAGTTGTATGCAAAGTATGAGAAATGCGGGTTTTGGCTGAAGGAGGTCCAGTTTTTGGGACATATTATTTCCGACCAGGGAATATCTGTTGGTCCGGGGAAGGTATCCGCGGTGAGGGAGTGGGGACAGCCCACGACACCGACAGAGATTCGTAGTTTTTTGGGCCTAGCAGGATACTACAGGAGGTTCATTCGGGGATTCTCTAAGATTGCAGGTCCTTTGACACATCTGACTCATAAGGGTGTGACATTCATCTGGAGTGATGCCTGTCAGTTGGTATTCGATGAATTGAAGGATAAGTTGACCTCAATACCTGTGTTAGCGTTGCCGAGACCGGGAGTTGAGTATTTAGTTTACACCGATGCGTCCTTGTAAGGACTTGGAGGTGTATTGCAGCAGGAGAGTCAGGACATAGCTTATGCTTCCCGTAAGCTAAAGCCTCACGAGAAGAATTACCCCACCCATGACTTGGAGTTGGAGGCAGTTGTATTTTCCCTTTGGATATGGAGACATTACCTTTTGGGGGAGAAGTTTCGATTGTTCACCGACCACGAGTCCCTACAATACCTATTCACGCAGAAGGAGTTGAATATGCGGCAGCGAAGGTGGCTTGAGTTTGTAAAGGACTATCAGTTTGATATCCAGTATCACCCGGGAAAGGCTAACGTGGTGGCAGACGCGTTGAGCCGTAGGCCAGCAAATGAAGTGGCAGAGGTGTGGAAGGCCAAGTGGAAAGAATTGGGACACCAGGATGCAGTGGCCCGATTATTCATGTCGGTAATGACTGTTACGCCACAGATTGTCACGAGAGTGGTAAAGGCACAAGCAGATGACTCGTTCTGTTAGGAGCTGATAGTTCGATTACTAGCAGAGGGAGCCGAATCCTATACCGTTAGCTCATACGGGGGATTGCGCTTCAATGGGAGATTGGTAGTCCCGGAAAAGGAGGAATTGCGGCACGAGGTGATGGCTGAGTCGCACGGCTCACGATTCGCGGTACATCCCATTGGGGACAAAATGTACCAAGACATGAGACGTCAGTATTGATGGAGCGGGATGAAGAGAGATATTGCCGAGTTTGTTTCTAAATGCGCCACTTGTCAGCTTGTAAAAGTGGATCATCAGAGACCGGCAGGACTGCTACAGCCTTTGGAGGTCCCGATGTGGATGTGGGAGAGCATATCCATGGACTTTATTACGGGATTGCCTACGTCACAGAGAGGTCACGACTCCATTTGGGTAATTGTGGACAGGTTGACCAAAGTCGCTCATTTTCTACCCGTAAGGATAAACTACACTGCGGGACAGTATGCCCAGCTCTTTATTGCAGAGATAGTGAGACTTCACGGTGTGCCCTTAAATATCGTGTCTGACCGAGATAAGATATTTGTTTCACGGTTTTGGGAGAGTTTTCAAGAGGCCATGGGCACGGAATTGCGGTTAAGTACGACGTATCACCCGCAGACCTATGGGCAAACCGAGCGTACAAACCAGATGTTGGAGGACATGCTACGTATGAGTGTCATTGATTTCGGGGGTGGATGGGAGCAGTATCTTCCACTGGTGGAGTTGCTTACAACAACTCCTACCAGTTCACCATTGGCATGGCTCCATTTGAGGCGTTTTACTATAGACTTTGTCGTTCCCCAGCATGTTGGTTGGAGGTGGGGGACAACAAACTACTTGGGCCGGAAGTGATTCAGGATACTTCGACGAGGATAGAATTGATTCGGAGTCGCATTGGGGTAGCTCAGGATCGGCAGAAGAGCTATGCTGAAGCGAAGAGGTTCTTCAGAGAGTTTCAAGTGGGAGACCGGGTTTTGCTGAGAGTATCTCCTATGAAGGGGATTATGCGTTTCGGGAAGAAAGGGAAGTTGGCACCGAGATATGTGGGACCATTTCCTATTATTGAGCGGATTGGACCGGTTGCGTATAGGCTTGGATTACCGGAGCATTTACATCGGATTCACGATGTGTTTCATATTTCCTCGCTAAGAAAATATCTTAGAGACGATTTGGCTCATTCTCACATCGCTTTGGAGGACATCGATCTCCAGCCGGATAGCTCCTACGAGGAGGGGTCGATTGCGATTTTGGAACGAAGTGAGCGGAAACTGCGGTCAAAGATAGTTTCGTTAGTGCGTGTACAGTGGCGACATCATAATGTCGAGGAGTCCACATGGGAGCGCGAGTATGAGATGCGCGAACGCTATCCAGAGTTGTTCTTACCAGGTACATTCTAGTTCCCAATTTCGGGATGAAATTCAGTTATTAGGGGGGAAGTATGTAACACCCCGTATTTTTGTGATATTTATTTTATGGGATTAATTTAATTAAATGCGTATTAATTAGAAATTAATCCGGATTAAAAATACTAGCGAGATGCGAGTTGGTATTTGATTATATGTGCATATATGATTATATATGGATTTTGAATTATGAAATTTGTCGTGAGATTGAAATACGGCAATGTGGAAATTTTGTTGAGACGCGTCACGTGTGTGACAGTCGCGTCATGGTATATAATTATGTTAATTAAAAAAATGAATTTTATTTCTATTATCCGTATGGTCGTTTTGAGTGCGCCAACGCGTCCGGAAGGGTCGAAATAGTCAGAAAACACTAGCCCGGGGTTTGGTTTGGGTCCCGGGGCATTTTTAGGCCATACCGGCAACGTATAAGGGTAGTTTGGTAATTTTGAATTTTGAGGAATTAAAAGCTACGAAAATTGGGAATTAATATTTGATTAGGCATTAACCCACTAAACCCACTAATACCCAAATAGACTACGGAGGTTATTGAAAGTTTCCTAAGATAAAACCCTAGCCTCCATAGCCACCATTAGAGAAGAGCTTGTAGAAAGAGAGGAGATGAGAAATCTGCAGAGGAGAGAGATCTATTCATCAAATTCGTCATCAAATCCAGAGTTACCATTAAGGCAAGTGATTTAATTTCGTTTTTATAGAGAATGTTTCTTCCATGTGTAGGAATTGTTAAAAAAATCTGATTTGTTCTTGGGAGTTAATGGAAAACCCATTAAATTGGAAATAGAAATTACATTCTTGATGAGGAAATTGCATGTAGATTTGTAGTTGATGATTATTCTGATGATATTACAATTAGTATGTAACCAAAAACGGATTTAATTAGACTTCTAGATGACTTATAAATTCTAGGGTTCATGTGTTTGAAATTGGGGAAAAATATGTAGAGATTTGATATTTGGATGATGGTTATAATGATTTAATCCCCACAAAAACGTTAGAAGGTGACCTATGTATGTTTAGAGACGATTAGGAACCTTGATATATTGTTGGACTAATGTTTAGAGAAGATTAGAAGTGAAGAAAAGAGGAAAAAACGAAAAAAGGAATTCTGGGCTTGAAACTGGCCACTCGTTAGAAGACCTGCCCAGGTCGTTCGAACGAGCTCGTTCAAATGAGCTTCTAACGAGTTGACCATTGACTTCTAACGAGGGTGAAGTTCGTTCGATAAGATCGTTCGAACGAGATCTCGTTAGAAATCCCACTTCGTTCGAACGAGATATCGTTAGAAGACTCAGTTCGTTCGAACGAAGTCTCGTTCGAACAGCCTCGTTCGAACGAGACTTCGAACGAGTTGACAGTTTAGGCTTTTTAGCCTGTTTTGATCCCGAGTGCCCCGTAACCTTGTGTATAGGTATAGATAGCCTTTCCTTGATGAGTAATTAATATATTTGGGATGTTTGGGATATTATGAGGAGTCAAACCTAGAAGTGTAGTTTGAACCTAAGGAAAAATGTGAAGTAGGACGTGAATCTCTATTACGATGTGAGCTATTGACGGCCTAATTAATTATATTAACTGGGAACATATAAATGGTGTAGTATTATATGTCAGTACGAGAAGAGATATGTACCAATATATTATGGTGATTACTAAGACGTGTGCATACTTAGTATATATGTATTGATTTTATGTGTATGACATACCTACCATACTTGCTATCACGGGAGGTTCGCGTTCGCTTAGGGCCCTCTAATCCTTGTGTTGCCCGGATTTAGACTGGTTACCTCGATGAACATAGGTCAGAGAAGGACTTATTGGGATGTTAATAAGTCTGCTGATCGTGGGAGCGCAGGTATGTGCGTGACCCATGTGATGTGACTATGTTCGCCTCCATTATTTGTGATGTTGTTATCTGTGAACTATTCCTGAGAGATTCGGAATATGTGATCCTTATGTACGTGATGTACCGGGATGGATAGCAGAGTATGTGTGCACCGCAGCTAGTTCTCGGGGTGCTTGTATTGTATTGTATATTTATGATGTGAATAATATACACTTAATAAATGGGAACTTTCATGTTGTTATTGTGAGCATAATTATGGTAATGTAGTGAGAGAACATAACGGGTTAACTGATAGTGAATTATGTTACTAATTGAGAATCTGAGTTAAGTGAAGCCTTCTATTTATATTGATAACGCTAGAATGTAATATGGGAATCGAGTAGTAAGAGGTAGAACTTATTACGTTTTGGTTAGATATATGTGTCATTTAGATGGGTAATGTACGTTAGGAGTGCACATGTAGTCGAGAGGTGAGAATTTCATGTGTGTGCACGTCCTAACATGTATTTTGCTTTTTTAATGTTATTAAAACACTTGTTGTTTTCAAAATGTTTTCCACTTTCGGGCTCTGACCCATTTGCTTTCAAATCTATTTTTGTAAAAACCATTTTAGGTGCCCAGCCACAAGGACACCATGCATAGCATTCTCATTCAGGTGACGAGCTGTAGCAAGTTACAGGACTTTGCTTGTAGACGCTTCATCGATCTTGACTCGATATTCATCAGTTATCAGTTGTAGGGCATGTCGCCCATTTCTTTTAGAAACTTTGCATTTATTTCAGTTATTCAGACTTTTGGCATGTAATTATTCAGGATTCAGACTTGTAGTATTATTTCCATTTGTTGGGACTATTGTGAGGAGTTTTCCTCCGGATTTCTTAGTATTATTGTTGGTTATTCATTTCTTCATTATGGTGAATGGATTATGTTGTTCTTACTTTATTCTTTTATTGCATGTTAATCAGACTTAACTTAAAATTTGGCACTTACTTTTAAATACTAGGTGGTTAGTAATTATTAAAATGTTTTCGACAGTGATGCTATTAACTGAACCAACTTGGCATTTTGAATTAATTTAATAAAGGAGTAGCTACCCGGTATTTAATTAGTCGGGGTGTCACAGTTATGTCTTCAACAAATGTGTCATAGGCTTGAAAGGTTACTAACTCAAGTCCTAATATTTTATCTAGAATTAAGTCAATACATATAAATTGACTCAATTGAAAATTTATCCTTACAAATATCCCCCTTTGGCTATTTCGGGAAAAGAATAAAACCAAAAACACCTATAGGTCGTCAAGCTCTCTAAAAACTTCATCCCCAACCATAAAAGGAAAAATTATAGATGCTCGACAAACACATACTCTGAGTAGCTTTGCTTGAATAAAAGCTTTTCCGTATCATTGCAAACCTACACACTTAAACACACCTAGAAATGCAAAAAAGAATATAATAATATAAACACCCCTTTGTCTAACATTCAATATCTACCTAAGTTAGGACATATCCCCTTAAGGAAAAAATCTCGCCCTGACTCGAAAGATAATATACCATTTTTCCCCTTTTGTTCAGGAATAGACAAAGATTAAAGTGCATAAAATTACTAATTTCTCTCCTATTAAATGAATTCTCCCCCCTAAATGAAACAAGGGATAAGCATAAAGGAAAAACAAGTATATCATGAAATGATGTATAGTGAGCCAAGTGACAACAAACCAACTCGACAACAAAAGAACAATTAATCCAAACAATGAACAATAAATACCATTTTTAATACAATAACAAAATGATATACCAATGTTAAAACAAGCAATAAGAGAGATACCAATATGAACAAATAGCATACCAAAATTAGATATAACTTTAAATCGATGGCATACGACTAGATGCAACCGCAAAGACTAAAAATAAATTATACCATATATATAAATATGAAAAAGATACCAATGAAGAATACGCACATATATATAGGTATAAACACCACACAAGACACTAAACACAATCAGTTTTCCACACTCATATGGCATAAATTTGTCTAAATAAAAATATTTTAAATGAATTGAAGGGATGTGAACTAGATACAAAAGATTTATAGCCCAATCACTTAAACATTACCAAGGAGTTCTCTTTGACTGCAAAACTTTGTAAAACTAAGATTTATCCTCAAGTGACATATAAAGTGAACTCAAAGAACAAACAAGCACAATGCACACAAGCTTAGAATTTTTATGATTATACAAATTAATAGTGTCAGGACATGTTAAGCATAACTAGAATTCATTGTGAAAGACCATTGATCTTCAATTTTAACACCCTCAAAAACTAAACAATATATCATTTTTCAACTCAAATATTTTTAAAATACTAATTTTAATGATTATTAAAAAAAATGGCCTCAGAAATTTATTCTTTTCTTTTGACTCTTAATTTTTTTAGGCTCTTGCCAATGGTGGCCTTTCATGCAAGGAATATTTCTCCCTTCATACCCTTTCTCGTGCACACTCATATTTTGTAATAAAAAATAAACTCACGGGCAATGATTCTTACATGCAAAAATTCTCCATAGTCAAAAGATATATAGATGACAAGATTTATGGGAGAACATCTCACTTAGCTTAAATATAACATGTGAAGTTAAAGTTCAAAAGATCCCGTGCATACGTGTGGGGAGGCATATACACACTGAATCCATTAAACAAATAAATATCAAACTATTCCATGTAAGCATGATTAATAACAATCTAAGCATTGAGCATCATAACCAAAAGTTTTATCCACATGGATACATTGAATGAAGTGCATTCAAACATAAGGATATGACACATAAAATATGTAAAACTAAACTACACAAAAACAACAAAAATATCTTTTTGAGTTTTTTAACTTTTTAAACCAATTTTATAAACAAAGATAAGTCAAAAGAAAAATAAAATATTTTTGCATTTTTAATAAGACCCAGTAAATAAAAAATACAAAATATAAAAGACTCAAACCACATACAACTAGCAAACACATATATCATGAAGTACAAAAGCTAGTTTATGAACACACTCAACTATTAAATTTAGCATGAAAAATATCATGTGAAAGCATTCGAGAGTCAAGAAGTCTATCACGTAAAGACTCCAAATATGGTTTGCTAACCCACATAGGTGAAACTTGATGCTCTTGGACTTTGGGAACCTCGGTGACCTATACTTAGACTTCCTAGGACGATTTTTAAGATCAAAGTAAAAGCGCCTAAGGTGACCCTTCCTATAACAATGGGTGCACGTAAATGCACGAGGACTGTTACCTAAGAGTTGACCTCTTCTAAAGTTCCTAGCAACGGTTGACTCTCTGAAAATCATGGTTTTGACTTTAGTAGCGAAAGCATATGGATTATTGAAGCGAATCCCACACTTGTCATCTTTGATTTGGACGTTGCCTAATATTTTATCCAACTTTTTAGACCTAGACTCCAAATCAAATTTGACATTACTCAAGTCTCAAAGTATCTATTATAGCTCCACTATCCTAGATTCGAGTAAGCTATGAGACTCTTCAAAAATAAGGGAATCTTTCTTCAAAATTTTCATCAATCCCGAAGGCTATCTCACCCCCCTTTATAAATGCGAGATTTTACCTAAGAGTCTTCTCATGTACCCTAAGATCCTCAATCAAAACACATTCATTATTACCTAAGGCGCGTTGTTTCAGCTTAGCGTCCAACTTTAAGTTTGCCTTTTTTCAGTTTGATCATTTTTCCATACAACTCACAAAAGGAAACTTAGAATTCGTTCTCCTCCTCCTCTTCATAATATTCTTCTTTTCCACTCTCTTCACCATCACTCACTTAGGGATTACAATAATGGCCTTAGAAGTTTCATGCTCAAAACTATTTTCATGGGATGATTTTTTATCATGATTCACATAACTATCCCTGAACGCGGTAAAGTTATGCTCAATAGGGAATCGGGTCCCTCTTCCGATTCACTGTCATTAAGGGTGGCATTATACACCTTTGTTTTCTTACCCTCCTTCCTTAGTTTAGTGGGACACTTATCTGCCCTATGGCTATAACCCTCAGACGCAAAGCATCTATTTAACCCATCCCTCTTAAAATTATCATTAAGATTTTTAGGGAACTAATCAGCCTTGCTATACTTATTTTTCTCAAATTTCTTTGCATATTTTGATTATTTTTTGAACTTATTTTCTCTAAATTTTTTCTCGCAAACATGGCCATATTATCGAAATCAATGTCAGACTCATCATCCAAAATAGGTGTTTCCTCCTTCCGGGATTTTAAAGCAATACCCTCATCTTTCTTCTTCATTTTGGAGGAAACATGCCAAGATCATAAGTTATAAATCACGTACAAGCTCTTCAAGTTTCGTAGAGTCCAAGTACCTAAGGAATTCAAAACTGTCACTTTTGAATTAAATATTTCAGGCAAGGACCTTAAGATTTTCTTAATTATTCGGTTTTAAAGTATTCTCTCTCCCAAGTTGAAAAACGAGTTCACAACATCAGACAATCTAGTATAGAACTCATCGAAGGTTTCACTTTCTTGCATCTTAATGGTTTCAAATCGAGCGGCGAGGTTTTGGATTTTGGAAGCCTTAAGAGCACTAGTACCTTCATGGGTGAGTTGGAGTATGTTCCAAGTCTCTATAGATATTTCACATGTCATAATACGATGGAACTCCTCCAGGTTGACAGCACAAAACAAAGCATTCAATCCACGGGAATTATGATTACATAACTTATGCTCTTCCTCATTCCATCTTTCTATGAGTTTAGGAACACGAACTTCACCTAAAAAAGTTATGGGTGGGGAACACCCTTTAATAACCGCTTGCCAAACCCGCTCATCTAATAACTTAAATTTTGTTTTCATACGCACTTTCCAGAATGCGTAGTTGGAACCATCAAAAACTGAAAACCTAAAAATGAAAAATTTGCCAATAAATAAGATTTAACACGATAGATTAGTGTACCTGCTCTAATACAAATTTGAATGGGGTGAATACGGAAAGATATTGATGGGATGGTTCAAATACACATAAACTAATTTTTCAAGTTAAACGTTTTCTTAAATAAAATTAATTCATAATAGTTATAAGCACTGATTACATAGATTTGCGATTAACCCATTTTATCTTTAGCCTAAGCATGCATCTAGGTGAGTATAACACGATAAAATAAATCAACCACAACGACCGATGTATGAGAAAAATCCAAATGGAAAAAATCTCGGACGACCCGTCCACATAAAATTCACCAAGTACAAAATTACAAAAGGACACGATAGAAGACTTATGATACAAACTCGATGCCCTCCCAAGCCTTGACGTACATGGAGTCCATCGTATGTAAAACAATGAGCACGAAATCCACCGTAAGAAACAATTCTCAACGGGATGTAGAGAATATACTATGGTGCCAAAACACGATCTCAAAGAATATCTAAGATGAATCTTGGATCATAAACGAATTGGGTGTAAACTAGGGTTTGTGTTTGAAAAAATTAATCATTAATGATTAACAAAACTTGGTGAAATTTTTGGAAGAGTTTATGAACTTTAAAGCATGGAAAAAGTCCCTTAAATAATTGTTGCTCCGCACTAATAAAAAAAGGTGGGAAAGCTGAGATCATGGGGTAGTGGGAGTAGTGGAAAAATTGATAATTTTTTAAAAACACGCCAAGTCGTTCGAATGACATGGTACCTCATTCGAACTAGGTACCCTTTATCGTTCGAACAAAAATAGATCAAGTTATCAAACGAGTCTGAAAAATGTTCCATGTACCTCATTTGAAGTTCGTTCGAACGAGGGTACCAATCTCGTTGGAAAGACTTTTGAACGAGTTATCTAACGAGATTCCAAAGAGAACAAAGCTTTCAACAATTATTTTCGTTTGATATCTCGTTCGAACGAGATAGGAACAACCTATTAAAAATTGTTCTAACGACCTTGTAAAAAAGGATATTTTTCTCTAAAAAATATAAAGTCATTTTAAAATAATCCTAATACCCAATAAAAAAATATCCAAGGCTGAACATAAATATGCATTCATACCTGAGAGATCCTTAGAACGTTGATGATGAAATGTGGCACGAAACAGGACACGATGAAGTGTTCTCTTTAGCTTGGCCACCACGTCTTCAACAAACTCGTCATAGGCTTGAAAGGTCACTAACTCGAGTCTTAACCTATGACTCAAAATGTTTTATTCGGAATTAAGATAATACATACAAACTGACTCAATTGAAAATTTGTCCTTACATACACCAACAGACCAACTATGAAGAAAAACTAGCCTAGATTAGTACTCAATATGAAAAACGGGAATCACTTCATCACTAACCATATTCCTCAACCTATAAAAATAAGTATGTTGGACCGCATTAGATTTGCCATCGTTCTTCTCGAGCCACGGGAATGATGACTAACATGCTCAAATTTCTCGCACTTGCAGTCGAAGATTGCGATCTCTTCCCATCTCCAACCTCGTCAACATAGTGAATTAGAGAGGTGTGGATACTATTTCCCCATAGGGGAGATGCAATGTGTGGATTATGTCTAGAACTGGAAAAACATACCCATAATTATCAAATTTTCCATATTAGCCCAAATTATAAAATATGGGGATCATATTTTGTAACTATGGGTCAAATTTGATGTAAGGACACAAATTTCCAATTGAGTCCATATGTAGTTTTGGCTCAATTCCGGACAAAAACATCTATTCATAGGATAGTATTTAATTGTAATATTCTCAAGACTATGAAGTATGTGTTGAAGACGTAGCGGCAAAGAATTTAAAACTTCATCAAAATGCCGGTTTGCATGCCTCGTTTCTACGTCATCAACTAAGGTTCCATGCTCCCAAGGTATGAATGTAATTATATTTATATAGGAGCTTGGAACAAAATTTTATTTGGGTGTTAGGTTTAATAAAAAACCATGTTTTACTTTCAGAATAATTTAATTGAAACTTTAAAATAAAGTACATAAAGTTTCTGGGCCAAAAATTGAATTTATCAAAAATTTCTGGAAGTCGTTCGAAGTCTCGTTCGAACGAGTTTTTCGTTCGAACCAGGTTTCGTTCGAACGAGTTTGCCAACGAACCTAAACTGGTCAGTCGTTCGATATGTCGTTCGAACGAGTTTGGTCGTTCTAACAAGATATCTAACGAGTTTCTAACGAGCCCAGTCTGGTCGCTGGTTAGAAGTCTAGTTCGAACGAGAGTCAAGTTCGTTCGAACAAGATGCCAGGCGGGAACAATTTTGAGCAGTTTTTGGCAGTTTTCACCCCATTTCCCCGTTTCTTAACTGATTTTTTAAGGCTTTATTAAGGACGGGAATCATTTTTGAAGGGGTATCTTTTTCATACCATACAAACTCCTAGAGAGTGTTTTGATAGAAAATTTGTTTAAGGAAAAAGATCAAGTTTTGAGTGTTATTATTTAATGAAAAATCCTACACACTCTAGTGTTTACACCCAATAGTTGTTTATCCAAGTTCTATATACATATCTTTACTTGGAGTTTTGGCACCGGTTTTCTCTACCGAATTGAAAAAGAGACGTTTCGGGTTTCCTTCTACATCCCATCACAAAGAAGAAGAAGTTTGTTGCGGTATTACTCACTTTGAGAAAGGCTCCAAGCTTGGGTGACGGTGACCATACAAAGTCCTGTCGGTGGATTCCGAGATCGCGGTGGAGCTCCGTGGTTGTCCGCTAGGAAGAGGTTTCTACAAGAAGGAGCAACAAGGCTTGAGAGGGTTCGAGTCGAGGATGTAAGTCTTTTGTCTTGTAATTGTAATTCCATATCTAGTGGACTTGTGGCTAGGGCCGTCCGAGTTTTTTTCCCGTCTTGGGTTTTTCCTCGTACATCACGGCGTAGTGTGATAGTGTTTATTTTATCTTGCACAATAATTTAGAATCCATGCTTTAAGTTTAATTCAAGATAAAACTTGGTTTAATTATGACACTCATTTAATTTGGGACTTAATTAATTTTTGGGTAAATTTGGTTTATTCAAGTCATTTGCTAAAATTGGTTTCGCCTAACTTTGGATAATTGAAAATTATGACTTAGGCAAATTCTAGGACTTGGACTTGGATTAATGAATTGATTTAATCTTGTTCAATTAAACCAAAATTTATTTTGTTTAATTGTTGTTGAACCATCATCTTTCAACGCTTCCGCATCATTCATTGTATTATATACAAAAGGAAATTAACTTTGATTTTAATTGAGAAAATCACCATCCGGGAATTAGTAACGCTTTCAAATTGGTATCAGAACCAAAAACGATAAATTATTTCGTTAAGATCTTTTAATTTTTTGGCTAAAATGGATTTTTCCCCATTTTCAAAATTTTCTATTTTCGATGGTTCAAACTATGCGTATTGGAAAGCGCGAATGAGATCGGCACTAAAATCTATCGACGAGAGAGTTTGGATGTCTGTTGTTACCGGGTACTCCCCACCAACTTACTTAGTTGAAAATGAACGTGTTATCAAACCCACCGATAGATGGACTGAAAATGAGTTTAAACTTGCTAACTTTAATTCCCGAGGTTTAAATGCCTTATTTAGCGCTGTCACACCGGATGAATTCCGACGTATTATGACGTGTGAAACCGCTAAAGAAGCTTGGGATATTTTACAATTAACTCATGAAGGAACTAGTGTCGTTAAAGCTTCAAAACTCCAAAACCTCACCACTCAATTTGAAACTATCAAAATGGATGAAAAATAAACTTTTGATAAATTTTATGCTAGACTTTCTGATATTGTTAATTCATCCTTTAACTTGGGAGAGAAAATACCTGACGACCGTGTTGTAAAGAAAATTTTGAGGTCCTTACCCGATAGATTTATTCCTAAAGTGACCGTTTTAAATTCTTTACCCACTTTAGCCTCTACGAAATTAGAAGAGCTTGTAGGTGATTTACAAACCTGTGAACTAGATATGTTTCCCTCTAAAACTGAAAAGAAAATTGAAAAGGGTGTTGCTTTAAAAGCCCGAAAAGAGGTCAAACAAGTAGTAGAGAGCGATAGTGAAAGTGACTCGGAAGACATGGCTTTGTTTGCTCGTAAATTTAGAAAATTTCTTAAATTTAACAAAGATAAATTTAAAAATGATTTTAAGAAATTTGATACTTCTAAACATGATAAAAGCGAGAAGATTTCTAAAGCGGAGAAAATTCCTAAACCTAGCAATGACAACTTAGATAGGGACGAGTCTGATAAATGTTTTGGTTGTGAAGGTTATGGCCATAGGGCTTATGAGTGCCCCACTAAACTAAGGAAAGATGGTAAGCGACCCATTTCATATAATGCAACCCTTAGTGATAGTGATAAGGAAGAAAAGCCCGATTCCCCCACTAAGAAAATTTTTATGGCTTTTATGGCTAGTCATGTGAGTGATTGTGACAACTCATCGATTGATGAAACGATAGAATATGCCACTTCTAAGGTCATTCTACATGATTCTCTTGTTTTTGATGATAGTGAGAGTGAAGAAGAAAGTGAGAGTGAAAATGAAGAAGAGGTTAATGTAAGTGAACTTTAAAATGCTTTTCAAGAACTTTATAAAGAATCTATTAAATTGAAAAGAGCTAATTTGAAGTTAGAAGCTAGTTTAAAAGAAAGTGTCAAGGTCATTGATGAAAATGTTTTAATAGAAGACCTTAGGACACATGTGAGAACTCTTCAAGAGAAGCTTGATTATGTAGAAGGCGAAAGAGATAGCCTTAGGGGTTTAATCGAATCCTTGAAAAAGGAGCTTCTTGCTTTTGAAGAGCGAAATGTTTTACTAGAATCTAACATTGTAGAATTGGAAAATAAATTAAAAGATTTTAGTAATGTCAAATTTGATTTGGAATGTCATTCAGAAAAACTAGATAAAATGTTAGGAACGGTCCAAATTAAAAATGACACTTGTGGTTTAGGCTTCAATCCTGGTAATGAATTTACTCATAATGCCCAAACCAATGTTTTAGGAGAATCAACTAGGAATACTTTTAAAGATCACTCCTTAAGTAAATCTTTTCGACATGTTCTCACTTGTACACATTGTGGTCGACAAGGTCATCTTAGGAAATTTTGTTTAGATCTTAAACGAATTCCTAGAAAACCCCATAGTAAAGTAACCACGGTAGTTAACGTTCCTACACCCCTAGATAGTCATTCCTCATTAATTTGGGTTAGGAAATCCGACTTGGTTGCCTTACAAAATAGGGTTGTTGATTCTCATTTACTTACACATGCTTCCTCCCTTGCTAAATCTAAAGGATGAATGTGTTAGTGTTTGCATACTTTATCGTTTATACTTTATGTTATATTCACATGCTAAATGTATGCTTGTTTAGTCATTTTCTAGTCATAGCCTTATTTCATATCCCATGCTAGAAATCATGATTTGTTTATCTTTTTGTATTATATTTTGTGTTTGAATTAATTGAAAAATATAAAAAGATTTTTGTTTATCATTTGTGTTTTATTTATTTCATTTAAGCTTAATGAAAAAATACAAATGATTTTTGTTTGTCCTTTTGAGTAAATATTTATTTTTGATTAAAAATGTTAAAAACTCAAAAAGATTTTATTTTGTGTGTATTTTAGTTTGACACACTTTATGTGGCATATATTTGTGTTTGAATCCCATCGTTTACGCTCCCATGTGGCTAGAACTTTTGGTTTAGATTTTCAATCCTTAAAATGTTCTTTACCATGTTTTATATGGAGTAGTTGGATTTTGTATTGTTTAAATGGATTCTATTTCTGTATGCCTCTATTCACACATGCACGAGCTCTTTTGAAATCTTAATGTCACATGTTATATTTGAGATTTTTGAGGTGTTCTCCTACCAATCTAGTCATCTACATATCTTTGACCTAGGAGGACTAGTGCATGTCAAAATCCGTTGCATGTGAGATTTGTGTGAAAATGAAAACATGATAAATCTAAATGTGCACGGGGAAGGGCTCCGAAAGGATGAATTAAATCCTTTGCGATTGTAAGCCACCGTTTATTGGATCTAAAAGAAATACGTGATCCAAAGGCCTAAAAACATAATATTTAGCATTAAAAAGAAAACAACTACCAAGGCCTATGTTTGTTTGATATATTCATTCAAAAATAAAAGAATATATATGTTAATTGAGGGAGATTTGGATGGTATATCAACGGTTTGCACAATGTCCGTTTATCCTAGTTGTCTTTAATGTCATGACTCTATTTGGTTTGTAGAATCATCATCATGCTAGGCTTGTATGCATTGTGTATGTTTGTTCATTGAGTTCAATCTATATTGTCACATGAGGTTATATTTCAATGTGATGAAGTTTACAATCAAATGAGAACTCCGTGAACGTTTATTAAGTGTTTGGGTCTAAATTTAAATTGTTGCTAGTTCACACCCCTACACTTTCGTTTCCATATGACACATTTTTGCCATACGAGTGTGCAAACTTATTGTATTTTGTGTTATATGTGTGTTTATATCTATATATATATGCAAGTGCTTCATTGATATATTTCTAGTTCATATATATATGATATTTGTTTGTCTTTGCCTTGCTTTTAATTGCCCATATGCTTTCATGTATTAACACTTTAAGCTTCAACGTGTTAATTAGTTCTTTATCCTTTGCCTATTCCCGAACAAAAAGGGGGAGAAATGTTATCTAATCCTATTATTATCGCATCTTAGTTTGGGGGAGATTTATCTTAAGGGGAGACGTCTTTCTAAGTAAATGTCATTGTTTGATAAAGGGGAGAATTATTTTAGGGGGAGTAATTAATTAATTGCGATTAATATATTTTGATATTCCCTATGCATTTGATGAGTTTGCTTAAGTGTGCAGGTATTCTACTAAAGCGGAAACTTTAAAAGGCAAAGTGTTTTATCCTTGGGTTGAGTCAAGATTGGGCGGGTTATGTTTTGAGTCTAGTGAGCTTGACTGCCCTTTAGGATTTTTGTTTGGTTTTTGTCCCGGAATAGCCAAAGGGGGAGATTTGTAAGGACACAAATTTCCAATTGAGTCCATATGTAGTTTTGGCTCAATTCCGGACAAAAATATCTATTCATAGGATAGTATTTAATTGTAATATTCTCAAGCCTATGAAGTATGTGTTGAAGACGTAGCGGCAAAGAATTTAAAACTTCATCAAAATGCCGGTTTACGTGCCTCGTTTCTACGTCATCAACTAAGGTTCCATGCTCCCAAGGTATGAATGTAATTATATTTATATAGGAGCTTGGAACAAAATTATATTTGGGTGTTAGGTTTAATAAAAAACCATGTTTTACTTTCAGAATAATTTAATTGAAACTTTAAAATAAAGTACATAAAGTTTCTGTGCCAAAAATTGAATTTATCAAAAAAATTTGGAAGTCGTTCGAAGTCTCGTTCGAACGAGTTTTTTGTTCGAACGAGTTTGCCAACGAACCTAAACTGGTCAGTCGTTCGAACGAGTTTGGTCGTTCTAACGAGATATCTAACGAGTTTCTAACGAGCCCAGTCTGGTCGCTAGTTAGAAGTCTCGTTCGAACGAGAGTCAAGTTCGTTCGAACAAGATGCCAGGCGGGAACAGTTTTGAGCAGTTTTTGGCAGTTTTCACCCCATTTCCCCACTTGTTTCTTAACTGATTTTTTAAGGCTTTATTAAGGACGGGAATCATTTTTGAAGGGGTATCTTTTTCATACCATACAAACTCCTAGAGAGTGTTTTGATAGAAAATTTGTTTAAGGAAAAAGATCAAGTTTTGAGTGTTATTCTTTAATGAAAAATCCTACACACTCTAGTGTTTACACCCAATAGTTGTTTATCCAAGTTCTATATACATATCTTTACTTGGAGTTTTGGCACCGGTTTTCTCTACCGAATTGAAAAAGAGACGTTTCGGGTTTCCTTCTACATCCCATCACAAAGAAGAAGTTTGTTGCGGTATTACTCACTTGGAGAAAGGCTCCAAGCTTGGGTGACGGTGACCATACAAAGTCCTATCGGTGGATTCCGAGATCGCGGTGGAGCTCCGTGGTTGTCCGTTAGGAAGAGGTTTCTACAAGAAGGAGCAACAAGGCTTGAGAGGGTTTGAGTCGAGGATGTAAGTCTTTTGTCTTGTAATTGTAATTCCATATCTAGTGGACTTGTGGCTAGGGCCGTCCGAGGTTTTTTCCCGTCTTGGGTTTTTCCTCGTACATCGCGGCGTAGTGTGATAGTGTTTATTTTATCTTGCACAATAATTTAGAATCCATGCTTTAAGTTTAATTCAAGATAAAACTTGGTTTAATTATCACACTCATTTAATTTGGGACTTAATTATTTTTTGGGTAAATTTGGTTTATTCAAGTCATTTGCTAAAATTGGTTTCGCCTAACTTTGGATAATTGAAAATTATGACTTAGGCAAATTCTAGGACTTGGACTTGGATTAATGAATTGATTTAATCTTGTTCAATTAAACCAAAATTTGTTTTGTTTAATTGTTGTTGAACCATCATCTTTCAACGCTTCCGCATCATTCATTGTATTATATACAGAAGGAAATTAACTTTGATTTTAATTGAGAAAATCACCATCTGGGAATTAGTAACGCTTTCATTTGAGCTCAAGCATCAAAAGTAATCTGCCAAATATGGACAACCATTTCACATGTATCTTTATAATAAACTAACCCTAAAATCACCACATTTACTCATCCATACAACCCCCCCCCCCCCCCCCCCTCTCTTTCTCTCTCTCTCTCTCTTCCTTAATAGAAATCACAACAAAACCATCTCTCTCAAGCTTTCTCTTAGTTTTTCGTTCTATTCTTTCTCTCTCTCTCTACTTACCTACCTACCTCTTAATCTCTTCGCTTTCTCCCTCATCACACACACACACACACACACACACACACACACACACACATACATACATACATATATATATATATATATATACACCCACCTATATAAAACACACACAATGGATAAATATATGCTTGTAAATATTTGCACATATAGGGTAAATATATATACATATACAAAACACACACACAAAGGGTAAATATATGCTTATATATATTTACACACAATGGGTAAATATATATACTTATACATACATATACCTATATATACAAAACACATACACACAGAGGGTAAATACTTTTTCAACCATTCACATAGAGAAACATCGATTTGTTCACATAAAAAATAAACGGGCCAACCTGACCCAAATATCGACTTGGACGAGATTTGACCCGTCCAGATTCGGCCCGACACATTTATTTGACAGTTCTAGTTGTGTCCCATCACCTCTAAAAGAGTGAAAAAAAATAAGTTCCTCACCCATTTGCGTGTGCAGCTTGGTAATAATGGGGCCAAAAATGCTAACTTGAATCCACTAAACTATACGCGCCCAATACGGATCACAAAGTGACATATCACACCACCCTATATAAACTGATTTCATTGCACAACGAATATTAAAAAAAAAAGAACAAAATGGTTGGCAATTTTCCGACCAATTTTTCTTACATTTCAAAAATACCTTGAATTTCTCATGTATACCATATTGAAAAATAACATTGGTCCTGAGATTAATAAAAATTGATAAGACTCTAATATTTTTTGGGGCTTTTACGGTCTAGTCCTTGGACTAATAATTTTGGACAAAAAAACTACGCCCAACAAATTTTAAACAATTAGGTCCAACATATAAATACCCCAAAATTAAAACAAACACGCACTATTCAGAAATCGAAGCGCCAAAAAAACTGTATTCTCTCTTGAATCAAAACCTTAATCGTACCATCTCTTTGATCAAAACCCCAAAACGAATTTATTTCTCAATCAAATTTTGGTCAACAACAACATATAAATACTCCTGATCGAAGCGCTAAAAACTCTCTTCGATCAAAACCCTAGCTCTCTTCGATCAAACCCTAATCGTTGAAGTTCTACATTTTACATTTTAAATCAAATTCTTCCAAACACCACTAACAAGTATGTATACATTCTCTTGTCACCTTTCTGTCCATGTGTATTTTGTGTTCTCATATGTATAAATTTGTAGACACATGGACTGATGAAATCACATTCTTCTTCTTCATGATATGAAAAAATATATTTGTTTCCCTCATTTTAGTTACAAAACACACTTTTTACATGCTAGATATATGTATTTTATCATTGTACTTTTCCTCCTGTATACATAATTTATCGAGGATTTATCAAGGACTAGAAATATATACATGATTGGAATGTGTACATGTACAAGCCCTGTTTTGCGTGTACTATGTGTATTTTGCGTGTACTATCAAAAAGTACACACAAAATACACAGAGTACACACACATTTAAATTTAATTTCTCAATTCTTTATGCGTGTACTTTTATGTTTTATACGTGTACTCTATAAAATATTTATTTCAAATCCATATTTGATCAATCCTATGTTATTTTGGTCCGCGTTAGCGGCATTTGAATGATATTCCATGAGTTTGTAAGAAGTATTATTATTTTGTTAATATTTATGAGTGTTTTTGGTCCGCGTCAGCTGCAATTGAATGATATGTTATTAGCTTGTAATCAGTATTATTGCGTGTACTTTTTCATTTTTTGCGTGTACTTTGTTGAAAGTACACGCAAAAAATTCATAAAGTACACGTACATTAAAATTCAATTTGTTCAATCCAATATCCATGTACTAATGTGTATTATGAGTGTACTATTTTGTATTGTTGTGTTATTGTTTAAGAATCATACGATCAAGAATGTTCAACTACAAAACTACTGCTTGCACGTTCGAAGATCTTAACAATACAAAACCTTTCACATTGAGAGTCAATAGTACTAATGACGACGAAATTCATTTTCTCCTTCGCATCAATGATAGAGCTAAAATGTTACTTGGTTTCTAGTACTACTATGAAGACATTTACTGTACTTTTGATGTGCAACAGCTTCAAGTAACTAAATCAAAAGCGAAGGATTTAGCTAAACGAATTGAGCAGTATTACTTACGGGTTTTTGATAATGTTGGAGCTTTTAACATTCAGCTATTGTATCGCTTCTTTACTGAATATGTTAGGAGTAGAGAATCTTGGTTTTTGACTTGTCGAACAACCTCTGTTAGGTATTACCATGAAACTGACGATATATATTATCGCCTTTAGCATGTATTTTGTTGAGACTTGTATAAATTGTTTGTGAGAATATTTCATGTACTTTTGTTAAATACGCTTGTATTTTATTATTTTAGTCTATGTTTTATTCTAATTCGCATGTATTTTATTTTTTGTACATATCATTATAGGTTAGTAATTTAAATTTTGTTTATAGATCAATATAATGGGGATGAAAATGAAGGCAAGAAGAGGAAAGAAACAAAAAAAGAGCAGTTCTAATGATAGTTTTTCATCCAGTTCCAGTTCCAGTTCTAGTTCTAGTTCTAGTGTGGCACTGAAATCTAAACGTCCTGTAAAGAAGAATGACCAATATCGGTCAAATATTGGTAGCTTTCTCTATGATTTGCATCAGATTAAAGATAAAATAAACAATAGCCATATTGAACTTCTTAAGAAGACTCCATTTTGGGAGCTTTTCAATGCCTACTACAGTGAGAAAGTAGTAGAAGTGGACCACAAGAAGACGGATAAAAATATTTTATCAATTATCGAGCTGTACAATAAGAAAACCAAAAGTTTTCGTATGAAGAGTAGGATTCCAATAATGCCAATAGATATAAGTGAAATATTTGGCATACCCTGGTTGAGGGTTTAAAATCAATAGAACTGAAAAAGCGACTGAATACTGCTCAAAAATCTGGATTACAAGCATGATACTTCGCAAAAAGAATAGGAAAGTCAGATATATTGAATGATTTGAAGAAATCGGTTGAATTGGAGACAGGTGAAGGAATTGCTGATTTTGTTAAAATTGTGTGTCTCCACTTCTTGAACACGTTATTTTTCTCCAACTCAAACTTCACCCTTGGAGAATTTTGGTTGAAATACATCGATAATATTGAGGAAATGAATAAGTATGATTGGGCATCTGTTGTGCATGAGTTTCTCATATATTCACTTGATAAATTAGCAAGTTCAAAACCTAGCACAGTTACTGGATGTGTCATTTTCCTACTGGTGAGCAAAAAAACATCCTGATATTTCAAAATTTACATACCAATACTCACGTGTATTTTGAAAATACACGTGATATTTTCACTTGTATTTTAAAAATACACGTGTATTTTAACGTGTATTTTGAAAATACACGTGATATTTTCACTTGTATTTTGAAAATACATGTATATTTTCACGTGTATTTTCAAAATACACGTGATATTCCCGATATTTCAAAATTTACATACCAATACTTACCTATATTTTGAAAATATCACGTGTATTTTCAAAATACACGTGATATTTTCTCTTGTTCTTTCAAAATACACTTGATATTTAACGTGTATTTTAAAATTACACGTCTTATATCACGTGTATTTTTAAAATACACGTCTTATATCACGTGAAAGTACACTTGTATTTTACAAAGTACACGTGTACTATGTTTTGTAATTATAACCAGTGTACTTTCAAAATACTCTTGTTATATTTTCTATCAATATTATAAATGTACTTTCGAAAGTACATGTGAACTTATATTGACAAAGTACACGTTAAATTTGTAAAAATCATGTGTACTTTCAATATACAATTGTAAAATTTTTAAAGTACATGTTTAATTTTGCCTGTATTTTGAACAAATCACTTGTGCTTTCCATTATGAATCCCTAGGTAATACACGTATTAAATTTATTTTGTTTTTTTATGATCACAGTATTGGGTATGTGAGAAATTTGAAATTATTTCTCCTGTTGGAGAATTTAAAGAAAATACTCCAAAATTCTTGAAGTGGAAATTGTCGTCTTTGAGACAATGGTTTGTGAAGAATGACATTGCAACAGCAACTTTGAAGCATGCTATAAATAAGCCAGCTTGTAAGGACAGTTCTGTACAAAAGGAATCTCAGTTTGAAGGGCCAAGTTACTCTTTGAACATTTCTACAGAAAGTCATATACATGCTGACTCATCATCAGCAAAAGTTGCTGAAGATATTAATGATAATAAGTTTTCACATGATTGGAATATTTCCCTTAAAAACATTGTGAGTCCAAAGAAAAAGAAGGGAAAAAATCAACCAAAGGTTAATTTGGAGGAACAAATTGTTGTTTTGAAAAGGGAACTATTGGAAAAAAATAACCAACTATCTAAAGCAGCTGAAGACTTTAATGGTGCACTTGAGAAGGTGACCTCTTTGGAGGTGGAGAGTGTCATTTTGAATGTATAATTGCAGGTAGATCGTGATTCACTTTTTGAAGCCCGTGAGGAAATGAAGAAGTTAAAGGTGGATAATTCTAACCTTTTGAAGGAAAAAGAGTTACTAAATAAGTTGGAGGTAGAAAATGCCCAAATAGTTGAGTTAAACAATTCTTTAAAGGAAAAGCTTGATCAAGTCATAATGAGTGACTCATATAGAATTAAAGAATTGGATGAATCATTGAAAAAACAGGTAGAATCAACACGAATTTTGGAACAAAAAAATGGATATCTGTCTCTGAGTAATGAAGATCTAAAAAAAAAGTATGATGATACATTGCAAAAATGGAAAGATGCTGACATAGAAAAGATGACATTGAGGCAGAATCTTGAGGAGTCAGAATTGAAAAGAACTCAACAGGTACTTTTGAATGCAGAGTACACGCAGTTTTTCTAAAGTACACGTTAAAAGTACACGCAGTTTTCCTAATTACACGTTAAAAGTATACACAGTTTTCCTAAAGTACACGCAGTTCCGTAAAGTACACGCAGTTTTCCTAAAGTACACGCAGTTTTATTTCATAGTATTTTTAATGCAGTTTTATTTGATATTAGAAATAATGCAGAGTACATGCATTATTTGATTAAAAATAATGCAGTTTTATTCAAGTATTGCTTATAATGTAACATTCTTTTTGTATAACAGGAAAACAATAATAAAATCCTTAATGACGAAATTTCGGAGTTGAAGAAAATGCTTGATGAATCAGCATTGAAAAAAACTGATCAGGTATCTATAAAATACAATAGATATATAGTACACGCTTTACTTTCTAAAGTAAATGCAAATTATGTTTAAAGTATACGTGTATATTATAAATTTTATAAAGTACACGTATTTTATAATACATACGTGTATATTATAAAATACACACATGTATTAAAATACAGGCGTGTACTTTATAAAATACACGTAAGAGAAAATGAATCATTGTTTCAAAAAATGCTTACAATCCAACATTCCTTGTTAAATATATCAGGCAAACATTAATAAACAACTCATGGACCAAATTTCGAGTTTGAAGATTAAACTAGCCTCAAAGACAGTTCAGGGCACCCCCAAAATATCCAAAACAAAAGGGCCTCTTACTAGAAGACAGAAGAAAAGAAAAGCTGACAGCGAAACCGAAAAGCATGAACCAATTAAGAAACAAAAAGAGTCAAAGCTGAGAAAAGGCCGTCTAACAATAGCTCAACAAATGAAAGAAACTCACTTCAAGCTTGAAGCAATCGAATTATACAAATATCTCGATGAATCTTCGAAGAAAAAGATTGAAGAGTTTATTCAAAAGGCTGAGCCAGGGTAAAGTTTATTGTTTTATGATTTATCACTTCGCTAATTTATATTTTTTTTGGTGCAAAAGAATAAGGTTATTATTATTATTATACAATTCTTATTGATTATATAAAATGCAGGGAATTTATTTTCCAAGGGTTGGATTCGTATGTCCCATGGGACGATTTTGTTGAAGTCCTCAGCAATCAAGAAATTTTAAGCCAAGTATGTATTCCAAATATTAGACATCCATTAAATTTCAATATTATTATTTCCTCACCAATTTATATTGTGTGAAACAAATAATACTTGCATTTAGTGAATTATTGAGGTTAAAATTGTCAGAGGAAGGTCTTTCCTACTCACACACTTTTTCTGATTATTGTTGGGTAAGTACAATTAAACCAAAAGTTTTGAGAAACAAAATTTCAGTTTTTTTTATTAACACAATGTCTATAATTTTTATTCAGATAGAAGCTTGTAGCACAAATGAAGTCAATAAGAAGGGGGAGTTATACAGAGATTTATTTGAATACTTAGGCACTTGTAATAATTTGTTCATTGTACTAAGACATAGTGTAGGAAATTTCACATTACTTGTGATATACAAAAAAGAAAATAAAGTGGTCCACATGGATTCCCTTCGACCGAACGACAAGGAAAAAAACACAATATTCTTCGATGATGCAAAAAAATTGGTTAGTGCCTAAACTTAATTAGTAATGTTACCTGTACTTATAATATAAACGTGTACACGTGTATAATATAATGCGTGTACTTTGTATTAGTTGCACATAATCACCCAGATTATCAAAGTATACGCATCATATTTTAAAATACACGTGAAATGAACCAATACAAATTACGTGTACTTTAATATATATATATAGGTGTCCAGACACAGGGACGCCTGGATGATGATTCCTTCGAGTCAGACGTTTGCTGCAGCAGCTGTGGATGCAAGCAGGTTTATTGTAGACGCTTCTATTATTGAGATCTAGATAGGAGGTATTGTAGACATATTCGGGCTGATGGCCCAACTGTACTCATTTATTCTTCTATCGCCTTTTTGTGCGGCATTTGATTTGGTAGTATTATTTAGTACCGAGTGTTCGGTTACTTCATTTCATTTCAGTTATTGCATACAACTTTTGTAATCATTTTATTTGAATGGTTTTTGGTTAAAAGGATTAGTTAATTAAAATTTGACGACAGCCTAATAGGATATTAGTAATTAAATTGGTTTTCGACAGTGATGCTAAGAATGAACCATATGAGACTCCTGTTTTAATTTGATATAGGAGTGATCGCCCGGTATTTTATTAAGCGGGTTGTCACAGAAAGCATGGGGCGAGCAAATATCAAATCTTTTATTAATGATCAGCAATGATCCCCCCTTGTTGTTAAAGGCGCGCCTAGGCTCCAGGATCATCTAGGCGCAACATTAGCGCCTTGACTCACCCCAGGGTAGGGCCCTTCAATAAGTCGAGTTCCTTGTACGCTTAGGCTCCATGTTTAAGGCGCAACTTAGGCGCGCCTTGTTAAATATTTTTGGAAAACTCCCTCAATAAAATAATGGTCCAATTGATATGCCGATTTTATGCATTTTCCAATGAAATATGGAGAATTGGATAATTCCCCAGTCGAAAATAACCAAAATCAAGCATAATAAGTCCTCGAGTCCTGGTGAAACTCTCCTTCTCACTATTCACTATTTGAGGCAAAAGAAACAAATAAACAATCAATAACCTCGAACAGTGTTGTGTTTTGGAACAATTTTTATATGTTGATTCTGATTTTTCTTTTCACACATTATAGAGATTTCTTTTAAATATATGAATATCTTTTGTTTTGTTGATTAATGAATAATTAAAAATTGTTAAATAAATTTTGATATTTAAGTATATAATAAGGTGATACAAGTTTTATCTTCTTCTTACGTGTGTCTTCATAGTGGTGTATAATAACGATTTACGCTATATATATATTTGAAAATTTAGATCACAAAATAATCTTATTATTGCAAAGATGCAACTTTTGCAAGTTTTATAGATTGTGCGCCTCACTTCAATCAGGTGCGGACCTCACCGTGAACCTAGGCTCTTGGGAGACATTATCGTCTTGGTACACCTTGCCCCTTAAACAACTATGTCCCCCCCACAACAAATTTGGAGCAAACCAGGTTGGGTGACCCATGTCGACCGACACCACTCTTGAGCAATCGAATCTTTCAAGTGGGCGAAAATTCGAAGGATAGGACAAGAGATGATCAAAGTCATACTATCAGTTCCTCTATGGGAATTGGGAGTATTTCGTCGCCTGATATCATGATTAAGAGTGGGACCACTCCCTCCAAGCAAGGTCATGTTTCAATTAACATTGCTAATTCTTCTATTATGCAAACTAGAGTGCAAGGATTGTGGTGCTGCAAGGTTTAATGCAAGCAGTGGAAGACTTTGGGTCTCAATCCAGCGAAGGTGTTACTTCTAAGGTTGCCTAGAGATTTAAAGGCATTTTCAAAGGACATACCAAAAAATGGGGATGACCTGTGCTTGGTTCGTGGACACATCGACGCTCCTGAGTTTATAAACAATCATGAGATCTTCGAAATGGAAAATGTTGAATGGGGGTAGTCTTCAAACTTTGTTGGAAAAAAATTGTATTTAGAAGTGGTCACGTAAAAAAAAGAAATAAGGACAAGAACTCTGGAAGAAGGAAAATGGACAAATTAGGGTGAAGGAATTAAAAGGTATAAACTTTGGTATTAATTATGATGAGGGAGAAATGTTTTTTATAAAACAGGGGGTGAAACTATGTCTAATGGTAGATTCTATTTTGGAATGTTAAGGGGTTTGGGTCCTTATGGAAAATAGATAAGAGGAGTGTACTAAAGGAAGTAACATGTAGGGAAAAACTTTACCTTGCGATTTTACAAGCAAGAAAAAATGAATCATGCGGCAGAAAACTTGTGGGGAGTGTTTTGGGGATTTCAATTCAAATATTGGCTATGTTTTACCCTTGGTAGGTAAATTTGGGGGCATCATTATTATTTTGGACGTTAACAAGAATTGGATTTGTTTTAGGGGCTTTTTGGTCTCCATTTGTCTTAAATCGAAAGATGGACAACCATGGTGGTAATTCCGGTACTTATGGGTTGAGTAATTATAAGGAGAGAGAATATTATTGGGAGGAGCTAGCAAAACTTTTTAGATTGTGTGGGAATGGTGTACGGGTGGGGATTTTAACATGGTTAGATTCTCATAAGAAAAATTAAAAACCACAAGGATAATACGAAGCATGAAAAATTGTAGGTTCATTAGAGAAACTAAGCTGAGGGATATTGAAATCCAAATGTTCAATACATGTGGCCAAGTTGAAGGGCTAACTTTGCATGCTCTAGGATTGCTAGATTTCTTTTCTCCAAAGGATGGGAGGACACAATCACATGTGTTAGCAAGGGGGCTTGGCTAGGGAAATCTGACCAACCCATTTAAATGGGAGCCATCTGCTTTTATATGTGAAACCTGAGGATTAAGCATAAAACATTTGAAGAAATTTTCAGAATATGGTGGAATTCCTGTACCATTCATGGATGGGAAGGCTAGAACTTTGTACTTCAATTGAATAAAAATTAAAATTTTTGGAACAAAGAGGTCTTGGGTGATATTAAAAGGAGGAACGAGCAGGAAGTGAGAGAATTAATTTTATTGACAGGCTTGAGGGTGGGGAGGGCAATGGGCAAGGAGTTGGAAGAAAATTTAATCTCACCAAAACATTGGATGATTTAATTTTAAAAGAAGACGTCTCCTGGAATGTAAAACAAGAATAAAAAGGCATTGAAGAATGGGGTTACATCACTAAATTGTTTCATCTCCAAATTGGAGGTGGAAGGGAAGGAGGTAGTAGATAATTAGGAAGACATTGTGGAGGAAGCGATTAATTTCTTTGAAAATTCTTATTGTAAAAATAAAGGGTTAGGTTTTGAATTGAGGGAACAGAGTGGACTCCAATTGACTAAAGCATAAGGAAATGGTTAGAAAAACCTTTTGAGGAGGTGGATGTGAAGAAATCTCTCTTTGAATTGGAGGGCGGAGGGAGCAACAAATGGTTTTTCAATGGGGGCCCTTCAAAAGTGTTTGGATATTATCAAATATGACATCATGAAGATTTTTACGGAATTTCAGAAGAATGGAGTGGAGAGTGCGAGAATCTTTGCAACTTTTTATTTCTCCACCAAACTAGAAAAACATAAGAAAAAATAGCAAAAGCTATACAATAATCAAGTACACAACATTAAACAAAATTAAAATATTCCTTTGCTAAAAAATAATCCCCAACTCTGCGTTAATCAGAAACATTCCAAGTAGTCAGCAGCAGCCTCATCACAAACCTGAAACCCCACTGAATCTCCTTTTTCCAACCCAACAGAATCATAAATAATGGAATAGATTCAAAAGGTTCGAGCAAGGAAGCTCAAAGAGGAAGCCAACAATAGTAAGCTCTCTCAAAACCACTGTATGATTTTATCTTAACCTAGAAGATTAACAATTATCCTTCCAAATTGTCCAAAACTTGGCCATTGCCACACATCTCCACAAGCATCCCATTGTAGAGTTATTCCAATGCCTTTTAAATGCCATAGCAAAAGATTGCACGGTTCACATGGAAGAGGCCTAACTAATATAAACTTTGAGAAGATCTCCATCCACAAATAATATGCAAATGTAGAAGATGTGTTTCGTCACTGTGTAAGACAGGCAACTCGATTCAGAGGAAATATATGTAAACGGTCTCATGTATCATATGTCACAAAAGTTAAACCTTACCGTGGGACACTAACCAATCAAAACACTAACTTTTGAAGAAATCCCAGCTGCCCAAATCACTAAAGGAAATGTGAATTGCAAGGAAACCCCTCACTAGCCAAGTTCTATATTCTACTATCCCTCAACCCCGGTTTATAATGTATTCGTCAATCAATTTTGACAACAAAATGAACTTCGAAGTCTTAATATCATTCAAATTCCTTCCAAAGGACAAATTTTAAGAGGCCAAAGACTTTGGAGTCTAGAGAGATTAGAGATATTATGGAATTGTGGTTGTTCAAGGACACTCTATACAAGTGTGGGAAAAGATATTTAAAAGGACAAACTTCTCTAAACATCCTACCAAAAGCAAATGTGATTACCATCTTTACCTCCAAGGAAACACACCTTTGAAAGGACTCAGTGCTATAGGAAATAAACTTACAAGGACTACACAATGTCCCCCACGGTTAATCTGTTGAAATCCCAACTATTCTCTCTTATCCCATATTTAAGCCTAATGGTTTCGCTCCATAATTATTATCTTATCAAGGAAACCTCCACAACCACTTTGCCAACGACTCTTTGTTCTCTAGGATTATGTTAACAGTTTCCACTCCTCTGTTTTTTAGGATATCAAAAACTTGAGAACTTTTGAAAACTAGGTTAATAATTTGTTTGTATAAGCTTTTCCCATAAACTCATTCATATTGAGAGAGGTTAATAAACATCGATGGGACTCAATTTTCGTGAGAAGGTAGAAAGATTGCTTCAAGCATTGTGCAGTTCTATTAAAGGCTTGATATGGAGATGGTGAGGTGGAGACCTTTATGTGATGGGTTGCAAATAATTACCATTTCAGAAAAAGATTAGGAGCTGGCTAGAGAGAGCATTTTCTGAGGAGGTAGTGGAGGCCCTTCATTAATGTAGCGGGGATAAGGTCCCGGGCCTAACACTTTAGCATGGACTTGTGGCAACAGTGTTGGGAGGGGATGGTTGTGTTCGACGAGTTTCATGGTCAAGAAGATCCTGAATGCTTCGTTCATTAATGTTTGGGGTCATGTACAAATTGCTCTACAAAGTGCTAGACAAGAGTATCAGGAAAGTCTTGGATGGTATTGTCCCGGACTATCATAATGCCTTCGTGAAAAAGGGACAAATTTTGGATGCCTCTCTTATGGAGAATGAGTGCGTGGAGGTTAGGCTTTGTGATGAGTTCCCCTGGTTGCATGCAAGCTAGATATTGAAAAAGCATACGACCATATTAAATGGGGTATTATGCTATATGAGAGAATGATGTATGGAGAGAGGGGAAGGAGATGGATAGGGACTTGTATTTCTAGGTTGAGGTTCTTGATAAATGGAAGTCCTAAGGGTTTCTCTGCAAGTTCTAGGGGGGTCTTAGTCAAGGGGACTGCCTCTCACCCATCTTATTTATTATGGTCACGGGGGTACGAAGGAAGACTTTTTAGTAGGGTGGGGGGAGGGATTTTATTATAAATGTCTTGTCTCCCTGTCCTTATCGCCATTAGGACACCATTTTATTTTTCGGAACCTATATATGTTAGCTAAAGAATTTGAATTTTGGTGCTTTTGAAGCACTTTCAACTCTGTAGATCGATGTGGCGAAGTGTGCGACTATTCATTGGGCAGATGTGGACCCTGAAGTGTTGCTAGCTGTTTTTAGGTGCAAATGTAGGATCTTTTCTATGTTCCATTCGGGGATTCTGTTATGGGCATGACATAAGATGAAATCCACATGAACTCCTATGATTGAGAGGAGATTAGTGGGATGGAAGACAACTTATCTATCAAAAGGCAGGCATATGATGTTGATAAAAAGCACTCGTGCCGCTATCTCAATTATACTGATGCTTTAATGGTGAGCAAGAGGCTCATTAAGTGAACGAGGATATTTTCTTTGGCGTGGCGGGCAGAGGACATAAGTATCATCTAGTGGGGTGGAAGGATACCCATTAGTCAAGGTGACATGGAAATTAAAGACTTAGGGTTTTTAATCATTTTTACCAAGGTAGTGGTTATTGAGATTCTTGTTGGAGGAGCGCTCGTAGAGGGAGGGTCAGTCAAAATAGGGGTGGATGTTTTGAAACCCGTACGGGGTGGGTATGCAGAAAGCCATTAATAAGGCCTCAGAGTAGATTTCCAAGTTCACTTCCTTTATCATAGGGATGGAAGGAGAGAGAGGTTTTGGCTGGATGCATGGTGCAGGTTGACAGGTAGGTTCCCGAACTTGTGCCGCTTGGCGGCTGACAAGCCTGTTTCATGGTGTATTATGTTTCGATGATGGGTGGTCTCTTCTTTTGGAAGTTGGAGGCGGTTGTTGATTTTCTTTAGCTGCGTGAGGAATGAGGAGGAGGCAGGCTGCCTAGTGGTGGCAGAGGCACATTGAAATGGTTTGGGGAGTGAGTGTCAGTTTTTTGCTAAAATCTTACCACTCACTCCTTCAACAGAGGGTGGATGTGGAATCCTCATGGCAGGGAGTTTGGATGTCTTTGGCACAAATGAAAGTCGTCTTCTTTGCCTTGTCAATGACTCGAGGATCTATATTGACATATGTGAGAACCTCCAAAAATAGGTCAACAACTTGCTAGTAGGTGTTGGACGTGTAATTTGTTTTGTATTTGTTATTTCTTGGCATGCGATGGGTTATGATGAAGTCGATTGTTGAGATAATTTGGGTTGGCGGAGGTGTCGGGTAAAGGACATAATTAAGAGATGGTTAGCTATACCGTTGTTTCTTTTGCAAGCCATTTGGAGAGAATGGAATCGTCGGTGATTTGAGGGAGATGAAGTCCAATTCTCTAAGCTTCCTTACTTTTTGTTGAGTTCATTGTATGTAATATCTTTTGTAAACTTTTTGGGTTCTTTTGCAGGATAGGATTTGATTTTGTTCCCTCTGTTGTTTTGGGGGACTGAGGTGCTGTGCACTTATATTTTGTTCTTGTTGTTGTATACTTTTGAATATATATATATATGTGTGTGTGTGTTCGCCCCTTTTGGCAGGTTTTAAATATATTTTTGTTTGTGAGAGAGTGTTAGATGTTACAATCACTCCTTCATAAGGGGCTTTTATAGGGGATCAAATCATCGATCTATTTTTCATAGCTAATGAGGAGGTAGAAAAATGTAAATGTAGGGAAAAAATGCATTGATCTTTAAAAAATATTTTGATAAAGCTTATGACCGCATTGATTGGGACTTTCTTGATTACACTAGGAAAATGGATAACAGGGATAGATGAAGGCAATGGGTTGGCGGTTGTTTAAACTTAATAAACTTTTCAGAACTGGTGAATGGGAACCCAAGGGGAACTTTTTTGGCCACCGTATCCTTTCTCCCCCTTCCTCTTCTTATCATTGTAATGGATGTTCTGGATAGAGCCAATGATCACCATTTGATTCATGTAGTAGTGTCACCTTTGCAATTCACGGATCACACTATCATTTTTGTGGATGCTGATGAAAGTAATTTTGCAAATCTTATTGGGGCGAATAGTTTTTGGAAGGATTTCTGGCTTAAAAATCTTAATGTCCAAATGTTTGATAGTAGAAATCAATGTTGAAGAGGAAAACGTTAAATAACTTAGCTAACAATGTTGGGTGGGCTATTGGCACATGTCCAATGGAGTATTTAGGGATGCCTTTTCTTTCTTTTTTTTTGTGGGTGGGTGGGTGGGGGGGAAATCTGAGATCTCTCTCTCTTTTTGTGAATCAAATAGTGGAGAAAGTAGCCAAAAGATTTGATTGATGGAAAGAGAGTTGCTTATCAAGAGTTTGTAAGTTTTCTTTGATCCATTCGGTCTTGGTGAGTCTTCCTACCTATTCCATATCCCTTTTGAAGGTACCCATTAACATTGCAAAACATTTGGAAAATTTAATTATAAACTTTTGTGGGAAGGATTCGGGGAGGGAAAGAATGGCCACTTATTTAATTAGAAAATTGTTTGCAATTAAAAAAAAAAGGGTGGCCTGGGTATTGGCAATTTAATAAAGATAAATTTGGCTTTCTTGAGGAAATGTGGTTATGGAGATTCCCTTAAGAACATGACTCCCTTTGGGATTCTATAATAAGAAGCAAATATGGGATTCATATTAATGGTTCGCAATACATGGAGGTCTATTCCTCAAAGGTTAGATTCATATCTCAAATATGTTAGGCTTTAAAGCAAGGGATGGAAGAAAAATTAAGTTTTGGGGAGGGAGGGACTCTAGCCTTCATATGTTCCGATACTATAAAATGTTTCTTCTCTCCCTCATTTGCGTATTGCATCTTTCTAGTCTTGGAGTTCTTGTAACTATTCACGGGACTTAAATTTCCGTGGAAATCTCAATGATAGGGAATTTTTGGAGTTCATTTCTCTTCATGAGTTGATAGATTATCATGAGTTATTCTTAGACAAGAGAATCGCTCTTCCGGGTATTTTTTTTGCAAGTCATATATTGATATCTTGATAGATAGACTCCTCATCCTTACCCTTTTTTAGCCCTTATAAAATGATTTGGAATGGGGGTTTCCATTGGTTGGAAGCTCACGAAAGGCGAGTACTTGTGATTTGATCCAACAAAGAAAACCTAATTCATGCCAATTTTTATAGACAACTCATGTTGGTGCATTCTCTGCTAGAAAGATGACGAAGACATTTATCATTTGCTCCACTATGAGTTCTCCAGGACAATGTGGAATAGTGTTTTTCAAGAGCTTGATATGGTAGTGGAAGTCCCCGATACATGGAGTCAATTCCTAAATATTTCAATTTTGATTAATGGGGACAGCAAGAAAGCTAAAACTTTATGGAGATGGGTCGTTTTAGCAGTGGCATGGCATGTTTGGAAAGAAGAAATGACAGGAGTTTTGAAGATAAATAGACCCGAAAAAACTACATGACAGAATAAATGTTGCTTCCCTTTGGGTGTGTTTCTCTAAAGCATGTAATGGAGTTAATCCTTCTCTTATCATTGACAAAGGCTGAAAATGTGCAATGATTCTTTATCATTTAAAGGAAGATGCCTTCCTGCTGCTATATTGCTACAGGAGTTTTTTATTTTTTCCTCCTTCCAGTGGTTTGTTATATTTGGATGCTCTCTCTCTCTCTCTCCTGATCCACTTCCTCTTTTACTAACTTTTTTTCCCATCAATATATCTATTTTCTGTCTTAGAAAAAAAAAGATAATTGACATAAAAATAAACCACAACATACTCTAATTCATTTCTGATTAGCACCATTGACGGAGTCCTCGAAAGTCGCTTGCCACGGAACACATATAAAACTGCGTTCCTCTTCACACAGATTTTTCTTTCAGTGGCCCACCACCCTTTTTGGATGTTTGTGCTTGTGATTGGAATTCCATAATTGGATTGGTGCACATCATCAATCGGCATTTTCATTCGATGTTGGGCAAAATGCCCCCCCACTCCACCCACACCATCTGAAGGATTTCCCCATCCTCCACTCACCCACACACCCATCCTTTCCAAAATGAAACAAGTTAGTCCCTCCTTTTTTTTGGTGGGAATAAAGTTTCAAAATGGCCACAAAGATTCATGTTTGATCGATTATGGTGACTAAAATACTGAATGCTAAAATGAAATCTCTTATTTCGGATTAAAACAAGAAATATTATATGCTGACTATTTTAAAGCAATACAGGGGGAGGAGGAGTTTCGTTGTCATTCTTCTACTGTTCTTGTGTTTGACATATCTGTTATTTTTTCCTTATTGAAAATATTCTGGAGTTTCTATCAAAGATTCCAAACTTTAATCTTAATTCAAGAACTTCCACCCTGGTCATGGCTGATAGTTTGTAACTATACGCCTTTGGCCTTTGTACGGGGCTCCCACTTAATTTTGACACATCCTGCTTATGAAATTCTCGATTTTTCATGACACGAGCGACTTAAAATATAGTTTTTCTATCTCAAGGAAGTAATCTGGTTGACGGAAATGCGAGTTGTCCAAGTCAAGAAGAGGGTCCACAGCAACAAGAGCAGCATTCATCTGTATTGAAGCTGCATGGCTTTGGTTCTGAGAATCAGCAGAAACGATCGCAAGATGATTGTCCACAACAACAAGCTGAAAAGAACAGCTTCTTTCATATATCTCAAAGAACGAGCCCGCAAATATCTGAAAATAAGCCTGTCGCTAACCAAGAGCCACAGAAGCTAAGCTTACAGAAAATGAGTAATCAAAAGGCTACGGCAACAGGGCAAGCAAGTAACACAGTGAATAATAGCAATCATGTGTCATTAGCACTACTTACAACCATACAATCCCAAATTGATAAAGACATATTCATTCAAATCCGGGCTCTCTATACTAAACTGAAGGTGAATCTCTACACTTCTCTTGTATGCTGTGAAACCTAATCATTTCTCATCCTAACAGTGGAATACTTCACAATTTCAGAATAATGAAATCTCCAGAGATGGATTTATCCGGAAGGTGAAAAGTCTTGTAGGGGACCAGATTTTCAAGACCGCTGTGTATAAGTTGCAGACACAGGTAAGGAGACGAGACTTTGATGTGATTATTATAAAACATAAGACATAGGAAGCAGAGATATGGATACACATATTGTATCGGATACGACATGGATAGCGGATACAATGAAACTTAAAAAACTAGGATACTTTTAACAACATTATGAACAATATGACTAGAAAAGATATATAAAACGATAACAGTTGTATAAAACATAAAACAGCAATTCAATATTTTTCATAAATGTTTAAACGGTCCTTTCTTACATATCATGTTAATTCATGTTCAAAAATTGCAAAAGTGCCCCCGCTATATCTCCCAAGTATCTTGCGACATTCCCTCACGTGTTCGAGGATAAATCAGGATACATGAATATGTACAGTACATGTGTCCGTTTATCCAGATACATTTTCTATTTTTCGGATACGCTTGAGATATGTATTCGGAAAGTATCTGTGTATCTTCGTATTTGATATCGGTATGGGCACCCCTAGTGAAATATTTCGTCTTCATAGATTAAAACACTGTAACATTATTGTGAATTGATCCTGAAGCCAATCTGAAAAACAGGAAGCTCGAAACTCACAGAGTCGACGAAGTCATCCTTTCCCAATAGAGGGACTTAGCAAGCAGCAGCAAAGGCATTTGCACTTCTCACAGACATCTTTTCCCACGTATCTAAGTGCTGGAAGTAATAATCACCCCAACAAGGCAAATATTAATTGTATAACACAGTCTCCCAAACAACAACCTCATGATTCACAAACGAGGCATGTTCCTGTTCTTCCAACCATAGGTGCAGCTCAGTTAGGAACTACAACTCAGCCCATGAATGCGATGAATCTGTCTAAGTTTGAGAAGCAGATTTCTTTAAGTGAACCCAAGAGAATACAGGGTGGCATCCTCTCCCGTTTGATACATAATTCATCCTCGCAACATAGTCCACTTCATTGGCAATCATCAACTAATAATGAGCACAAAAGTGGGGCTGTTTCATCGATGACTTCTGTAAAACAGGAACAATTTGATCAAAAGAATAAAATACAGCAGAAATCACACTTGTCCACCCCTCTGGGGTTATCTTCTTTCTCGCCTGTACATGTTGAACAGGGAAATGCAATTTCAGTGAGTTCAAAGGACGAATCCTTCGAGATTCAGTCTGCTAGGATGGGGTTCTCAAAATCTACAAGTATGGTTGCATCAAGTTCAGTGTCTTCATCCATGACGACCCAGCGGGACCCTAATTCCTCGGTAATCTTTCTGAGTGATGCTAAAGGCACCCTAAAAATCTCTCCCCAACACAACACAATGCATAAAGAGCATTGTACATCACGTATAAAATACAGCACTGTGGTGTTAAGGAGAAATCTGTGGTGCCTTTAGCACCACCCAGTCTTTCGAAATCTTTAATGCTTCCTTGCTTGTTCACTTGTGTGGTTCCTACATATGGATTCTTATTTTCAAGTGAGACGTACCAGCCCCCCCTCCTTATATAATAATTGCTTCACATTTCATAGGGACATTTGATTTTGCTCATTGCAAGGCCAGGATACCTTAGTAAAATTAGAGGATTGTAAAAATCATTCTTGGTTTGTGTTTATGTAATTTTTTCACAGGGAAACAGTTTAGTCATGTCAGAATGCTAAGTGCAATTTAGAAACTCTTATAAATGTGCTATTGTTAAGTTTATTTTTGTTAATGTTTTGTCATCTTATCTTATTGTTGCTTCATTGTTCAATTCATCAAAAAGGTGAACACAATCATTTTCATCCCTTATCTTGAGAAAAATTCTTTCTGGTTGAAGGGGGGAATTGGAGTAGGATAGTCAATGACCTAATAAATCAGTTTCCTACTAGCCAGATCCCTTAAGAATATGTAACCTGAAACGGTAAAGTATGAATAATGTGATATTAAGGTGGCTAGTTTGTTTTCTGTATCAAAACCACCGAGGAAAAAAGCAATATATTTAGTCCTATGGCTCTATACAATGAGTAGACAGTTGAAAACAATAGATATTTTGGGATTTCTCCTCTGTCAATATATTATTTTTATTTTTTAGGACATCATTAAAAGACTAAAAAACAAACTCTAATGGTACTCTTATAATTCAATTTGTTCCTTCATTAACTTATAATCCAGACTGTGCCCTTTGAACAACTCAGCTCGCCTCCTCTGTTTTCATCTCACACATACAACTCAACTCTCCATTGCAGATGACATCGAGCAATGATGACGTCACCATCAATGTCATATATATCAACCTTTTCATCTCTCTATTTCTCTGTCGAAGTATTGACGCCAGTTTAAATATATAAACATATACCTCCCCTCTCACACACACATACACACGTGTGCCCTTACACTCTCACTGTTCAAGGTCATTATAATATTTTCTGATTTGGATCCGCATCTGATTAATGCATATTATCGCCGCCGCTGTCGCTGTCGCCTGTCTCAAGCTCTGAGTGCTTCAATCAGGTTAATGTGTACAGTTGGTTCCTATCACTGCCTTCGTTCTGAACCTCTAATTACTCCAATTGGATCTGATCACTCAAACTTCTGTTTGCTCGCCGAAGGACTTTTGATTATCAAAATGTTTCTCCGTGGTCTGTCTGATCTGGAACAAAGATAAAAGAGAAGGGGATAATGATCAAAATATTGTAATGTGTTGGGGATTTACAGACCAATATATTGCAGCACCACCTTTTAAGTTTGTGAGTTCACGAAGGCCTAGAGTTTGTGAAAAATTAATTTAGACTTGATTAAATTACATATTTAGTCCTCCCAAATGACTCAAATATTAAAACGGTACATAAACTTCATTTTGTCTCAATTTAGTCCTTCAACTAATCAATTTGATTTAAGTTCATCCTTTCGAAGTTGTCAATATTTTTAACAGAGTACAGGGACAGTTTAGACAAATCGTATTTTATTTTTTCTTGTTAAGAAAATACACATCATTTTACCTTTGAATGTGACCAAACAAAACCCTTCCTCTTCAATTAAATCCTAGCCTTTTCTATAAACAAAACTACCTTTCATCTTCAACCAACCTGCCTTTGTCACAATAGTTACTGGGGTCACTATACCCCCTACGTACCGCAATCCGGGGTCATACGACCCGAAACATGGTGGGTTCACTATCCGGATATCTAAATGTGGCATTCCCAATTTTAAAATTGATGATTTTAGCTATTATTGATAATAATGAAATTTTTTACTCCAATAACAGAATAAATGAGATAAAAAAAAGACTTTCAACTAATGTAATATAAGAGTGGTTTGTATATCTTAATAATATATTGTAGAATGTAGAGATTATACACTACATAGATTCTTATTGAACTCTTGTTGGTGTTCTTTTAATACTATAATCATGTCTAATGAAACGATTAGGCCTACCCCCACCATACCACCAAAATGAAGTTAAAGGACCATTTTAAAACTTGTGTCATAGTTAGGAACTAAATATGTAATTTACTCTTTAGACTTTGTACCTCCGGAGTTTTTTTCTTTTTTTATTGGAATAAATCTTTTTCTTTTTTTAGTTGCAGACTTTTTTACTTAAAAAGCATGGTGCACTATCACGAATATATTGGAAAGTATAAACAATATTTTATTGTGTCTAATCTTATGAATTAAGCATCCCACTTATGATACTATTATTATTTCTATTGATCGACACTTATTTGTCTCTTGTCTCATATTTTTGTTAATTTGTGTACGTAATGTTTCTATAATGTATACCTATTGTCTCAATAATGTATGTGTATTTTGTGTCATTTATACGTGTTTTATGTTATCATATAGGTAGGTGAGGGATGTTAGTGCCAAAGAAATATAGCACGGAACAAGATTGGAAAGAGTTAATTAGTTGGGTAGTGGACCGCCAATCTCCCTAAAACTAAATCCTTGGCTTTTCATGGAACTCAAATCATATTTAGGGTCTGTTTGTTTACACATCTGAAATCTGAATCCAAACTATTCAGATTTCAGAGGTAATAGAAATCTGTTTGTTTTGTACACCGTTGAGAGCTTAACCGGAATAATATCCTCTTAATGATTCAAAGGTTCAAACCCATCTGTATCTAATATCTTAAATCTGAATGGAAGTAAATGTACAATCATATCCTTACAATTGATTTGAAATAACAGATAAGAATCAATAATAGTGCAAACCCATTCTTCCTCTTTGTTGTTGTCGAATATGCTCATCTTCTCATGAATCCTTGTGTTTATCAACAATCTCACACACCAAAATGATCCCTATTATACTGGTACATATATATGTGTACACATATAGAGAGATAGAAATCTAAGTAAATCCTTATAGTTAATGGAGATATAACAGGTAAAAGAAAGAAACAATAGCGGTTGTACCGATATAGGTAATAAATGACAAAGTAAACAGATAGCTCAAATAATGCTTTATCGTTATCAGGGGCGGCCCTGAGCATGTGCTAAGTGAGCGATCGCACAGGGCCTCCCGTTGATCCATTTTTATTACTTATATATTGAGGGCCCATTTTTTATATCAATACAGGTAAAAGGGCCTATTTTACAATTTTTGCACGAGGGCCTTGTCAATTTTTATCAATCTCAGGACCGGCCCTGATCGTTATGGCTGTGAGACCTGCATCTAAGGTTATGCATTAACTATCTGTTAATGCCTTATGACTACTCAGGTGTTAATTTTATTTATCAACAACTATATATATAACTAATATCTTTTTATATTAAAACAGTGTTTTCTAATAATTTTTTTTAATTTATAAAAAAACATTCTTTTCTAATAAAACAATATTTTTTTAAATAAAAAAATCCAAATAACTCTATTAAAAATTATGCCATATTTTCTAAAAAAAAAAAAAAAATCGGTGTTAAACCCGGGTAGTATAGCACAACTCGTTTTTAAATTCGTCACTCCATTTAACTAAATAAAATATATTTAAATTGTAGATTATTTATAAATAAATGGTAGATTCAAGCGTTTTGCTTTATTTATTTAAAAGCCACGTTTTAGTAGTTTTTACTTTGAAGCTATATTTTATTTTTATGGTAATTAAAGATATTGGATAAGCCGGCCGACCCTTCAATAGATAGTGAACAAGGAGAAGCTCCACCAAATTATGATCAAATATTTGGATGATCACCGCAACAAGAAATGATTAATTTACGTGATCAAATTGCCGATCAATTATTCAGTAGAAATTATGATTAATGGTTCAACCTTATTAGTATTTTTGTGACTTTTAATAACTACTCAGTCAGTTTTTACATATTTTTAAATATTTTAAACTATGCAAATTCCCTACTACTTAGAATACCAAATATTATTTACCTATTAAATCGCATATTGTGTGTCATAATATTTACTTAAGGCCATGGATGTTTTTAAATATATGTTTTCATTATAAAATAAATGTAAGGATATAATGGTCCAAATAATTTGCATTCAGATTTCAGATATAAATCTGCAAACAAACAATATACATTCAGAAGTTTCATTCAGACATCAAACAAATAATTTTTTCAGATTCAGACTTCAGATTTTAGATTCAGACTTCAGATTGAGACAAAAAAACAAACGCAACCTTAGAAAGCGTCACCTCTATCTTTAGCTGGAGTTGAAGTAGTTTGGGAACGGACTTTAGAATCGGATGCACTCACTCACTGAGAAAGGCCCGAACCAAGTCAAAATCAAAAAGAAAGAAAGAGAACGGAAGGCGAAGAGAACTTCGTATGAACAATAGTTTCATTTGAAGAATCGAAATCAAGAAGAAAAAGAACCCACAAACCTAGGAGATCTTGGATCAGATACACAAAACCACGAAAATCTTTGACCCGTTCTCTCAGACCAACAAAATGAGAATGAAGAGATTGTGCAGAATCGGCATGGTATAAAGAAAAAACAATACAAGCAGCACGAAAGCAGAATTGGGGTTGTGTAAAGAATTACATATAGATGGGGCATCCGAGAGGTTGGTGTAGGATCTCTAAAGTTCAAGCCGGAGGTGTTTCTGAGTATCACGAGAAGATGTTTTTGATATCTCGCAAGTGTGTACCTAGCATCTCGAGAGTGTTGCCCGAAGATCCCAAATATCCCAAAGGTCCCATGAGGGTGTTTTCGTTATCTTGAAAGGGTGTTTCCATTACGTAGGGAGGGTGTTTGTAAAGATTCTTACTTTTTTTTTTAAGAAAAGATGTTTATGAAGATCCCGTGAGGGTGTTTGTAGAGATCTCAAGATGATGTTTTGGAATCTCGAGAGGGTGCATAAACATTTTGGGGGGTGGGGGGTTATAAGATGCATTTCCTGGGTGGTTCAAAGCATTTTACTCTGGGCATCAAGAATATTATAGGGGTACAACCATGGGTTTTCTTTGCAAAGTAGGTGCCATTTATGGTCTACTAGTGGGGACAACAAAGAAAAAAGACATCTACAGAGAATCCAAACATCAAAGCTGTTGTCCGTACCTTACAATCTACCAGCTACACAACAGGAGGGGAAACCACTACCACCTTTTTGTAACAATATTGTTAAACCCTCAAAGGTGAGGAGTCTTCACCTTCTCTTGCAACAATCTCTTTTACTTGCAACCTATGGATATAAAATAACATCCAAACACCCCGTGGCGTAGGTAAAGTTGTCGAACCATGTAAGTGATGTATCTGGGATTTTTAGCGACATGTGGCGCGTGGTTGTGCCTACGGGAGAAGACTATCTTTTATTTTTCATTTTTTAATTTAGGTTTTATTTTTAGTGTTTAATTACTTTCCAAGTATGTTTGGGACTAATGAGTCATTTTTAGGTATTAGTTGTCCTTTTTGGTCATTTTGGGTAATAACTTGGTTAGCAAGCTAACTCTTCCTATAAATAGGCCTTTTGACCCTCATTTGTACTTAACCTTGAATATTGAGAATTGAGAATAGAGAGAGAAAGAAACCTATTTCACTAGTCTAATTTATTTGTTGTTGTTGTTGTTGTTTTTATGTAGTTAATAGTTGTTGTGTAGTGTAGTAATAATGCTTCCGCATTTGAAGATTTACATCAAATTGGTATCAGAGCTCGGTATGTTCCCGATGTTCATCGGGTGCGTGAAGCGGGTCACTAGTTGAGATTCCGACTCCGGCAACCCTTCAATCGAAAGGTTGATAAATGCCCAAAAGAGAATCAGGTGAATGAAAGGCTAAATTCTATCACCACTAAAAGAGGAGATACCAACTCTTTTAGCTCCTCTATCTCCACCACCATCCTCCACCTTCACCTCCTACCACCACACAACCGCCATCCCGTTCTACATGAATCTCTGTCATCAAATTTTTTACCCAAACCCTAACTCAAGAAACCCATCAAACCAAAATTTTAACCCTAAAGAACCTACGAACTCTAAGAACCAACAAAACCTAACCCTAATCAAGTCCTACCTGCTGCCGCCAAACACCCCAGCATCCCTAGCCACCGCCGATCAACCCCCAGTGGTCTGACTTGCCCAAGATAGGGTTGGAAACCCTCCAGCAGTTGTCGCTTGCTAGAACAAAGACCAACCAGCCACTTCTTGGCTATTTCCGTCGTCGGCCAACCCATTTTTCCTCTGATTTGACTTCCCCTCCCTTGTAAACCCCCGCCGACCACCTCCTCTTACCTAAACCCCCTCGCCGACCTAAGCCCTACCCCCTTAGCCCCTTCCCCAGCCTTCGATCCACACCCCTACCCCAATTTGATCAGATCTCCCCACCGGGGATCGACCAGCCTTAAAAAAAAAAATAGTCGGCCACCCTTGCCACCTTCAAACCGACGACCTCTACACTCTAAGACGGTTTGAGGGAAACATGAAAAACAATGATAATGGATATTTATCCAATAATTATTTTTCCAAAAAATAGGATGCGGATACATTTAAGAGTATATGTTTTATAAATACAATATTATCACTGTTTCAATAAAAATAGGACTAACTTTCACATATTCCATATGTTATATTGAAAATAACAAACAATGAATTAATGACGTGAACTTTTTTATGTATGGCTCACTATTATTATATCCCTCATATAGACAAATATGCGTTTGAATAATGTTACAAGATCCTCTTTCCTTCTTTGAGTATTGTGTTTTTGATCTCCTATACCCTTTTAAGGTGCTTTCGCATCCCAGATCTACAAATCTTGCTTCCCACTTTTGTTTATGGAGAAGAATAGAATAACAAAGAAAAATGGGAAAGGAAATATATTTGTTACAAAATTGTCTTCATTTTCTCCATATGAAGAGATGTACAAAAACCCAACTACTCCTTATATAAAAACCTAATTTGAATAAAAAAAGAAATTGAGAACATCCGTGTGTTATATTTGTACACACTTTATATGGTATAATGGTACCCAAAATATTTTAAATAATAGTTCCAGGCGAATTGCGAACCGCTAGTGTCATAATTAAGCCTGATGATATATTTGACTAGGCAGGATAAAAAAAAATAAACGCCTACTTTCTAGGCTAACTATCAATACTGCATGATGATATAGATGACAATTTAGATTGTAACCTCTATCTAATCATGAAGAACCAACCATAGGATAAAAGTAAATTACTATCTAACTATCAATGATGCATCATGATACATATTCAATAAAAAGAAGCTCAAACGTTAGAGAAAAAAATGGATAAGACTAGAAGCCTACCATCATTTTTCTTCTATTCTCTGTACGTGGCTTCCTCTCTAATCTTCTTCACATTGCCATAAATTTCTTTATAAATTTCCTCTCCACTCAATCGTGTATCTAGATCAATGTTTTCAAGTGCAGAGTTAACCCTTCGTATCCATAAGTAAAGATTGATTAAGCATGAAAAAAGAAGAGAAAGGGTAAGAAATAGAGATGTGGTTGGATGGAGAAAAATAGGAAGGAAAAAAAAGGACCAGAAGAAGAAGTAACAAAAGATATAAGGAAAGAAATATGAGTAGAAGGATGGCTGATGCACTATGAAGCACCGATTCTTCGAAAACATCCATTGAACCCGCACTAAATCGTTGCACCCATGCCTTATTTTGCCGAATTGAAGAATCCTTACCCCACACCCTCATCCGCACCCCCTCTGCACCCATGCTTCATAGTTAATGCATGGTATTGTGATTTGTGATGTGTGCAGTAAGGGGTTTAGGTAAGGAAAATCAAAGGTGATGTAATGATTGTGCGATGATGAGAATGGCTACTGAGCATTAAGGATGATGGTATCATTGATTGATAATTATGTTTAGGTATCGAAAGTTCCAAGTGGAGGAAGAAAAGAGGAAATTAAATATGTGAGAGAGAGAGAGAGAGAGAGAGAGAGAGAGAGAGTGAGTGAGTGAGAGTAAAGGTGAGATATACGGGAAGGATTTATTTTTGTAAATCCTCATTTTGATGGTTTGTGAGATGGCCCATCTTCAATACTGTTGTGTACTTGCAACTTCGACAACTTCCAACATGGCTTGTGATAGAGTCAAAATATTCGGTTTTATGGCGTGTGAAATGGCCCATCTTAAATACTACCATGTCCTTTGAACTTCAACAACTTTTAACCTGACTTTAGTTTAAATTTCTTCAAATTAGGATCCACACAACTTTGACTTTCTAAGATGATAAAGCCTTCCATAATCTTCTTCTTTTAATTTTGACCATTTATTTTCTTGGGCGTTTGATCTCCAATTAATTGATTGTCTTGTTTTAATTTCCAATGAGACAAATCAACGTGACAAGTCTTTTGAAAAGAATGCTTTGAATGAAGCCCGATCAGTTCGTTTTATGGATATGAAATTGTAAAACATTAATGCTCATGAAATTCTAAAAAGTTGGAAAGATAAGGAGTAATTCAAAAAAGAAAAGAGCTATATGATGAAGTAAAAAACTATACTCGAAAAAAATCAGCATTTGGCTTGTCATGTGTGAGATGTGGAATTTGGAGTACAATTAGAAGTGGAATTGTTGTTCTTCTTATTTCTTTTCTAGATAGTTTTCTTCTTTTTTGGATTGTCTTTTATATTCTTTTCAAGGTTGTGTTTAATTTATTCACATACCAAAAAGACCATATAAATTGTCAAAAGTTATTCCTGCCACCCAAAAATGAGGCACCATTAAGTCAAAGATATTTAAACCAATTTTTCCTTTTATTTATTTTTTCCTATCTTCTTTTCTCCTTTTCTTTCTTGTACTAACTCAAAAAACCCCAAACCTTATATATTCCATCACCACCATTCCGCTTCCACCTCACCCCTCCACCATCTCGCCGCCTCTCCAACTATGGTATGGTTCTCTGTCTCGCATGATCTCTTCTCTCTCTCTCTCTCTCTCTCTCTCTCTCTCTCTCTCTGTCTTTCCTTAACGATCCACCATTGACATTCCAATTAATTTTTTACTTCTAGATACAACATATATAAGAATATATAAGCGGATCTGCGCACGCGCACACACACACACACACATATATATATATATATATATATATATCCGCCTCTCCAATCATGGTAAGGTATACGACATATATAAGAATATATAAGCGGATCTGCACACACACACACACACACACATATATAAGCACATCCTGTTGTATATGCGCATATACATACACAAGCCTCTCACGTGCTACCTGAGATGATTAAGTACTCCCGAGCGGACCTTTTTGAAAAAAATTGAATTTCATAAAAAAATTCAATTCAAAAGCTCCTACACATATACATACATATATATATATATATGTGTGTGTGTGTGTGTGTGTGTATTCGTATATATACGCATATGTATGTCGTATCAGGAAAAAAACAAGTCTGGTGGATTTGGTGATGGATTTTTTTGGTGGTTTTGTGATGGTTTGGTTGGTCTTGTGGTGGTTAGGGTTAAGTCTATGGGTGGATGGTGGTGGATTTTAGGGTTAGGGGTGGCATTGCTGGTAGTGGTGATAACACTAGGTTTTTTAAAATATCGTGGGTGAAATATAATATCAGATATTTATTGTTAGAGGTAAAAAGTTAAATTTAGAAAATAATTGTGAGTTTGACTTTTATTTCTTAAAACTTGAAACATTAGTTGAATTTATGTGGTTACCATTTATTTTGGTATGTGATGGAGGTGAGAAAAATATGAGTGCATTTAACACAACCCTTCTTTTTATTTTACCAGATTAAGAGTTCCATTCATCGGTAAAAGTGACTTCCTTTGTGGTTTACATTATACTGAGTTGTTCTTTACTTATCAATATATTGCTTATTACATGTCATATTTTTGTTTTCTATTTACTTCTGAGTTATTAAACTATCTACTTCGTCATTGTCCTTCTACCACTTGTTTTTTATGAATTAACAGTTACGTTCTCAGATCCTTTCCACAACTTCCTCAAATGGGCCTGGTAGTAATGCAAAGAACCCCCTTCAAAAGCCTGCTCTAGGCCAGGAAAAACCATTTGAAGCACTTGGTTCTTCTCCACCTCTGACAAGGTAATACAACTTATTGTGCTCGAGACAAGCTTGAGGACAGTATTCTCTTTAGTATAATAATCTTAACCCCCTTCTTAATGCTAATTTAGCAAATATTCATTGGATATGTAGCAGTAAAAAGCAAAAAGTTTCTGGGGCGTTTTTGGATCAAAGCATTGAACAACTTAATGACATCACTTCTTTCAGTGGATTTCATCTCAGGGTATGGTCATTTTCCATCTCTGTTGTGAGTTTCTAAACTATGTATAAGGGTGTGTTTGGTAACCCAATTACATGCCGTGGAAGTGGAAAATAGAATAGTTAATTTGGACTTTCTGAACCGAAAATATTCTATTTCCAGTTTCAAGGTATGGAATGTATAGATTTAAGTTGTGGAGTTAACTATGCTGGAGACATTATCTCAAATTAGGAAGAGGAAGAACAACTCTTATCTGGGCCCAAGGAAGACAGTCAACTGTCAGAAGCGTCCCGCAGGGTTGTGCAAGAAGAAGAAGAAAGAATGATTTTGCAGAAAATTCCACTTCAGAAAAAAATGGCAGAAATCAGTTAAACTTTTATCCTATTCTAAAGATATTATAATATTTTTATGGGGCATATACCAAATACTCCCTCGAACATTTTTTAATACACGTTTAGTCCAAGCCTTTTTATTTTGCTCCAAAAAGTCCTTCACCGTGCCGTTGGCGCGGACCTTTAAAGATAAGAGAATAAGGGACTTTTTGGTACAAAATAGAAGGCTTGGACTAAATGTGTATTAGAAAATGTTTTGGGGACTTTTTGATATTTAATCCTATTTTTATTCTGTTGGTGGTGGGAAAAATATTCCATTGCACATAGCTTGACATTTGGGGTTGTCGGTGCTGCTGTGTGGCAGTGAAAAAATGCGGTATAAAGGGTATAGGCAGTGACTTAGAGCGATGCTTGTCATTGGTGAGATTTTAGTTATACAGATGTGGCTCCTGAACTTTTCAACTCGTATATTTTGGGCCTTTTTATTTTTTATTTTTTTGTAACATATAAGCCCCTAAAGTATATTAAGTTTTCTCTAGTGGTCCTCTCGTCAACTTTTCCATTAACTCGGAGTCAGTCCACTTGACCAGTAATCAGGGCAGATATGTTTTTTTATTTAAACCCCATTTTTGGGTCTGGGGTATGGGTATGGGTCTGGGGGTAAAAAAAGCAACATTTTCGCCTGATTTACTAGTTACGCACACTAATGCCATAAGATTTTACAGAAAAGTTGACCGAAGGGCCATTGATGCAAACTTAACATACATTAAGGGCTTAAACATTACTATTAATGAATGAGGGCCAAGACATTACAAGGTGTAAATTTCAAACGCCACAAGTGTAATTTACTCTTTTATTTACTTTAACTTTGATTATAACTGCTGTACACCTTTCTTATGCGACGGATTGTCCAGTGTGTGGAGGAAAGAATGCGTGGACTAATAGGTAATCTGATCAGATTCTCAAAGCAGGTCAGTTGTTATCCTTCTCTCATCCCTTTTTTCATTTTGGAAACTAAAAATTAAAATTAAATTTATAGATGAACTATAATGAATTTCTGTAGCGCGTTGATATTGAGAAGCCAAGACACTGTACTGTTATCACCTCAGATATTGGGAAAATCATGACAACAAACAGTAAAGCCAGGGAAGAGTGGGAAAAAAAACAGGCTGCTGTAGATGAACTCCAAAAGACGAATGAAGTGAGTTTGTATTTACATTCATTTAATTGTTATAATCTATGTCATTGGGTTGCATATTCTATAAAAATCAATTTATGGCTTTTGAGAATGTAGCCTTAAGGCAATACCAGAGTTGATGACAATATAGAAAAGTATGATGGTCATGGAAATTGTGTTAAGGTCCTATGGATGATTTACTTTCACCCATTATATATTAATTGCTTAAACAGAACATGAAATATAAATATTATTATATTAACTATGCGCAGGCAAACAAAGAGGAGGACAATAAGATGCGGACTACAGCTGCAAATATTGCTGCATGGGCTGCTATAGGAGGGGATGACGTGTTGTCAAAATGGCAACTAATGGCTGAGCGGGCACGACAAAAACGCGAAGGAGGCATTGATGCAGCTTCTCTTTCGCAGGCGAGTAAAGACATGAGCCACAAGTCCACATCAAAGTTTGCAAGAAGTGCAACATCTGGTATGTATGAAACTGACGGATCATTGGTTTTATTTTGATGTTAGAACCATATGCCACACTACCATTGAATCAGTGGTATCATTGAGACACTCACAAATATTTTCTGGGAACAATTAGTTTTATTCTGGGTTTCGGTTGCAATAAATATTCATCTTTGATAACAGAATTTATGATTAGAAGGCATGAACAATTCTTAAAATGAAAAGTATAATGGAATGTTGGTACGTTCCTACATGTATTACTGTATCAATCTGTAAGAGGGTAGTCCCCTTGAAGCCTGGGAGTATAGTAATAATAGTAGAGGCGTAACCCTTATAGATATGGTGATAAATGATAACCCAAGTACCTTTTGATAATGACAAATGGACACTTAGTTTGGTATATAACAAACACAGATTGGACGCATAAATCTCTCGTGTATAACTCAACTGATAATAAAGGAACCTCAGAAACATCTCAAGAGAGAAGTAAGCACCCTAGATTTACCTTGGCAGGCAGCCAGCCAACACATGCCAAGGTTGGATCTTAAGAGGCGAGCCCGGGTGCAAAAGAGCTAGAACTGCTCCGTATACTCCACCACTGTCGATGTATCCTATCGGAGGGACTGGATGCAAGCAAAAAGGTCGCGCTTATAAGTCGGTGGTGTGAATGAAGCCTGAAGAGTGGCCTTTAGCTTGGGTCAGGCCTGGATGGGAGGGAGTCCTGCGGATGTCCGGCGATATCAAAGATCGTTCCACCAAACTCGGACGAATTTTTGAAATTTGGTGGCGGCAAGAACATAAGAGCGGCCTTGAACCCTCTTGTAGTAAAAAACCTTCTCCATATCAGCTAACCAATCAATCATCTCATCGGTGGAGAATCGTCTGTCGAACATAGGAACGTCAATGCGTATATCTCCATGGAGAATTTGAGAAAGTAACTTAAGGGACATTGATAGGGGGTTGCCATCCTAACGAGCATCAAGGCCCATCACATCACCCGGCACAGGTGCGACATAATTAGCAAGTATCAGTGGCATCTGGGCAGGTGGTTGATGAGGAGGATGAACATGTGGAGCCATGGGAGGTGCTAGGGGGCCGCGATGATACTGGGGACACGTGCCAATCATATGGCCACGCTCTCTACAATAAAAGCACTGGCGGTCTCGTAATGGTTCGAAGCAGAGGCACCGGGTGGTGGAGGGGGAATACACTCCAAGAAGTTGCGGTGAATGTCCCGAGTGTCGGAGGATGAAGAGGAATACGTGTATAGCAGAGATAAATCATGATGTAACACCCCGACCCGAATTTTTGGGTTACTCGTGAGTCAACCCGTTCCGAATCGAGTCGTTATGTGTGAAGTGCGACGAGACAACCTAAATAATGTTACTAAATCCAGTTTTATTTTAGTTAACGTTCCACTTATTAGCATGCGATTCCAATTTCAAGGTAAGCCACGTGTGGGACCCAAGAGGAGCACCCGGAGTCCAAGTAAACAGAGCTACTAACGTAAAATAAATAAAGTACACTTACCAGTACAACGCCCTCAAAATACGAACCCGCACTCAACCTGCCGTAACAAAGCGAGGCTGTGAGCCTATATCGAGTAGGAATATACAAGCAGCATAAAAACGAACGTAAGAAAGAAATACTCACATGCTACAACACATGCATGCGAAAATATATATATTTGTACATATATATACCTTTGAAAGTACATATTCAATGCATTAATAGTTTTACTTTCGAAAACCATACTCGTCCAAATTAATTTACCTTAATCTTGTAAAATACTTTCTTTACTTGTACTTAGCAATTTTCACGCTATTTAACACACCCGGTTCAACACTTGAAACTATTATATTTGAGTCACTCAAATAGATTCCTTTACCGGATTTACTCCCTTTAACTCATTTATACATTCTTTAGTATTTTCATTGAAAATTGCCATTTCAACTCACGCATTCACCGTGTTAGAAAAATACTTATCCCCTTTCAATATTGACTTACGAAATTATGGGTTTAACAACTTGTTTGCTTAACCACCCATTCATCTACTTACTTTATCCCATTATACCTTATCTTATGGACATTAATAGATTTACGCATTTACTTGTCCATTTATCTTTACTGGAACATTTATTACATTCATTCAAGTTAGGTTGTTTTTAACACATTTACCACACAACCCATTTCTTGATATGTTCCGTATTTCCTTTATCTTTTCTTGAAATCTTCCAATGCTGCATACTTCAATGGGCTACACACCGCCGACTATGCGCACTATATGTTGTCGCCAGTGATTTAGGGCTTTTCACCCGAGGGCTCCAAGCCCTTCTTGCTTTATCCCGGTATCATCCGAGTTCCTTTCATGTATTTTAACATTTTTACAAAATGTCCACATTATTCCACTTCTTTACTTTTACCCGACCGAAGCCAAAACCCGGACTTAATGGTTCGTTTTTCCATTATCACTTGGAAAATTGTTCCTTTTCTTCTTTAAGTCCCTTATTCACACACACGTGATCTACACCGAATTCATTCACGCTTAGGACTTAATTCATTTTCACACACACATTAGTGTAAAGACATTCTTTCACATTTTTATCCCATAAAATGCTCCACTTTAAGTAAATTACCAATTTACCCCTTATTTGCCAGACTTGCAATTTAGTCCTTTAACAAGTGTATTTCCTTTTTTAAAATGGTCAATAAGTCTCCACTTAACACTTAAAAAAAATACTTTAACCATTTTAACACTTGTTTAATATCACGCTTGTCACTTTAACACCTTTAATACATAAAATAACACCCGTTACATTAAGCCCCCAATTTTCATCTTGCGGGAAACTTAAAAATATTTATTTCATAAATATTTTGACAACATTACATCATTCCACATCATTTTATTTCCATAAAATGTCAATTATTTCTTTTTACTAGAAATATGCCAAAATAACCTTTCCTTACATTTTTATCCCATAAAAATGTGTACTAGTTCTTTTTACTAGAATTGTGCCAAATAACGTTTTCTTACATTTTTATTTCCATAAAAATATTCATTTTCAGATTTATTGGCAAGCACACTAGAATAATATTATCTTACAGTTTTATTCCATAAAAATATCCATTTTCAAATTTATTAGAAAATATACACAAAGAAATATTTTCTTATATTTTTATTTCATAAAGATGTCTATTCTCAACTTATACTAAAAAATGTCTACAATAATATTTTCTTGCATTTTTATTTCATAAAATGCCCATTAATAGCTTTACGAGGAAATATATCATCATTTCATGATAACAACTCTACCTTGAATATTTAACAAGAACAAGACTACGAAACGCATCAATGAAGTCTTAAATATAGAGAGTAGATTATCCCACCTAAATAATCATGTAGTGGTGGTGGTGATGAAGATAAGTGACTTCCCCACATTCAAAGGTGGCCCTAAAGGGAGTCACAAAAGGCTCCACCAAACAGCCCTCCATGAAAGCTCCATCAAAATACACCTTCTTGCTCCAAGAATACTCCCATAAAATCCCCCCCAAAACTCCCACTAACAGCTTCTTTATTTCGTATCTCTAACGTATGGACGGAGGGCACAAATATTTCTTTTGTGTGGTGTAGCTATTTCTCCAAGCAAAATCGGATGTCTACTGACTAGTTTGAGAAGAGAAATGGTGAGAGTACTATAAAATGTGGAAAGCCAGTAAAGATGGAGTGGGTCTCCCTTACCCACGTCTCTTAAATACTATAGAGGGGGCTTGAAGGTAATCCTGAGATTAGGGATAATTCCCTAATTAGCAATAGTGTTTGAGATTAAGCAACCGAGGCAGCTCAAGCGTGGCAACTCTGCATGGCAACTCATACTTTAGCTTGTTGTGTTAGTCATATTGTATCTTCGTTTATATTGACTGTAAGCTATAACGGTTGTTGTAGAGGGGGTTTGAAGGTAATCCTGAGATTAGGGATAATTCCATAATTGGCAACAGTGTCGGAGATTAAGCAACCGAGGCAGCTCAAGCGAGGCAGCTTGGCATGGCAACTCATACTTTAGCTTGTTGTATTAGTCATATTGTATTTCTGTTTATGTTGATTGTAAGCTATAACGGTTGTAATGATATAACGAGAATAATAATGAGTTTTAGTGTGAGGTCAAACGGTACTCGTGAGAGACCAGGCTTGGCAGGGCCTGGGAGAGCTTTCATGCTCTATCAAGTGACCTCGCTGTGGGAACTTTAGAGGGACCTGGCTTGGAGGATTGAGAAATGAGGCACCGTTGGGGCTTGTCTTGACCATCTTAGATACACCTGGTAAAAACACCGAAGGACCCTGACTGTGGAATCTCGGACGGAGTAGCTTGGAGTTCCATCGGGCGTTGAGTTGTGAACCAAACAACCCTCTACTTAATGTCACATCCACTGTAGGTGATGTCACTAGGCAGCTAAACAATGTCAGACCTGCACTTGAGTAAACTACCGTGGTATTTGGGGATGCCAGGCAGTTGGTGAGCCACCTCTGCGACAACAGCCCCCAGACACACAGTGGTTAGGCAAAAGGTATGTCTTGGCATTTAATGTTTATGACGTGGAGACAACTAGTGCATCAAGTATTTAATGTTGTGACATAAAGTATGAGGGATGTCTTTCATAGTCATAAATGACTGAGTTGCCTCGGGGATGGTGTGGGGGGCTATTTAAGGACCCCAACCACCTTTGAGGAGATAGGGTTCCTTTTGAGAATCAAGAAGTTATTGCTAGAGAGAGTTATTACAAACCAGAGGGTTTCACCCACCCACCATTGTCATTTTTATTACGAAGCTTTTAATACGTGACAGAGATTCTTGAGGGTGTTTAGTGTGTTTCTATCTGCCTACCAAGGTGTATCTAGGGTGCTTACTTCTCTCTTTCTCTAGCTGAGTTACTTCTAAAATTCCATTACTACTTTTCTGAGATATGCACGAGAGATTTGTGAGTTTAAACCGAGCTTCATCCTCATTAGGCTAGTGTTGGCATGTTTTATTACTAATACAAAGTTTTGGGCTAATTAGCTTATCATTACCATACTTAAAAGGGGTTACGTCTCCATCTACGATCTAAAGAACCCTCCTACATTTGGTGACTCTGCTGGGGAGGCATTCTCATAGCTAGGGAGTATGGCGCAAGATAATGCTACTCGGAAGACTCAACTTTGATGATATCCAGCGTAATGAAGAACAGGCCGCGAGGGAGCAAGAGGCCCTAAGGGATGGGGCTCCTCGAATAGAGGTACCTCCGGTTCTGACGACATCAGACGTTCCAGGGGCGACACCACCTTCCACGAGTGCGGGGTTGGGACCTGCCCAGATTGCGCTCCTCATGAGCAGGTTTCATGAGTTTTTGCAAACTCCAGTAGCTTCAACGATGCTGGGAGGATTGGAGGCTAATGCTTTCGTAACACCAGGAGTAGCTCCAACAGCCCCACCAGGTGCAGGTATTGCAGGAACGATCCCAGCAAGCGTACCCTCTGTTGTGAATCCAGCAGTGGGACCCTCAGGAGTTTCAACGGCTTCACCGGTAACGGTCGTTTCAGTTGCAACGAGCGCTCAGCCCATGGCTCCGCTGCTGGTTGCCTCAGCAGCCTCGCCCATGGAAGAAATGAGAAAAGAGATGCAGAAAGAGATGTTGAAGTTCATGCGGGCTTCCTCGCAATCAGCTAGCGAGGTGGCTTCGGTTTATGACGACTTCCGAACACCCTATCCTCAAGCGTACAACGATGAGCCTTACCCAAAGGAATATATTCCCCCTATCTTCGAAAAATATACAGGGAAAGGTGGGAACCCGAAGGAGCACATTAAGCGGTTTGTTGAACACTTGGGAGCACATTGCAATGATAAAAAGCTTCGATTGAGGGAGTTTTCCAAATCCCTAACCGATAAGGCATACACCTGGCACTCCCATTTAACTCCCAACAGCGTTTCTACGTGGGAGGAGATGCATGTATTGTTTGTCCAAAAGTTCTTTCTGGCAGAAGATGAGTTCACCTTAACCCAACTCGGTAGGGAGAAGCAGAGACCTGGGGAGGAGGTGGTGGCCTATGTTTGAAGGTTCAGGGAAAGGTCCCTTGATGTAAGGGAGGAGGCCAAAGAGTCAAAGTTATTACAAATTTGTTCTGAGGAACTGCTTCCTGAATACATCTGCCATCTTATCAACGAGACGCGCGAGGGGACTTTTGCGGCGTTCTTGAAAGCAGCGAGAAACATCTCTTTGGTGGTGCGACCCAATCCGGTGGTAGTACCCATGATGTTCAGGCAGCCGATGCAACCCGCGGGGGGAGGTCTCAGCCCCCACAGGTAGGGTACGCCGAGGGGGAAGATAGGGGCAAGGCACCAAAGAGGGACAACAAGAGGAAGTTTGGAAGAGACAGAGAAGACCCGCTACCGTTGCCTTGCACGATAGAAGAGGCTGTGAGTTGTTATAACGCGATGGTCCAAGGGGGAACGGTTTATGAACCAAAAGGCATTCCGATGGAAGAACCTGATGCTGCAACGAAGGCGGATCCTAAATATTGTCAGATCCATCGGAAGATCCAGCATCCGACAGAGAGCTGTTTTACACTGAGAAGAATCATTGACAAGTACATGAAGGCGGGAACGTTGCAGATCCCCCACAAAACGTTAACAACAACCCCCTACCAGCGCATGGGGCCAATCTCGTGGTGGCCTATGATGAAGGAAAGGAGTACGAGGAGGCTTTGGAGATTTGCACCAGGGGAATGGCTAACGTTGTGTTAGCATACGATGAAGCAAGTGCCAAGGATGTGGATGATGTATATGATGCCGAAAGCGAAGAGGTAAACCCGACCTTCGAATATGGGGCAGTTTCAAAATCCCCGAAGTTCACTTGGTTCTTCGACCAGGTGGGGGTACCGAAGGAGATTAGGCTGGAGATAACCCAGGCAATACTTGAGATTGCGAGGAAGAACGCAGTCCCTTCGCTGAGATGGAAGGGCCCCATAGCCAGGTTGGTGAGAAGGTTTCTGTCAGAGGTAACCTTTAGCGATGCAGATAGAGCCGTAAGGTTCCCTCATAACAGGCCATTATATGTGACTGCCAATGTCAACGGAGTTAGCTTCGCAAGGGCTCTCATGGATGGAGGAGCTTCCATCAATATCATGCCGATCAACTCCTTTCACGCGGCCAATATTCCAGAAGAGAGGTTGGTTCCCATGCCTTTGGTAATTTCGGGGTATGATAACCAATCTTCTAAATCCATTGGGTACGTTAACGTGGGGATTGTGATGGGAAATTTGAGTTCCCATATAAAGTTCCACGTGATAGAGAGTGCAACTTTCTATCATCTGCTGATAGGAAGGGTGTGGATTCACAACCAAGGGTTAGTTCCTTCCACGTACCACCAATGCGCTAAGGCGAATATCAAGGGGACGGAGGTAACTATCAGGGCTACAAAGAGGCCCTTCGCTATCAAGGAGGCACACTTGGTGGACGCGGCGTTTTATACTGAGTTGGAAGAAGATGTCCGGGTCTAACGAGGAGGATGGAGGGAGCCTGGGTTCCCTCAATCAGAGAAAGGATGGGGCCCGTGAATGGGCCGAGTAAAGAGGTTGCGAGTGGCACGAAGGTAATAGATGAAGAGGCTCACCAGGTGGTCCCTCGACCCCAACGCATCTCTAAGTAGCTTGGGGACAGGATGAGGCCCAGGGTGGATTCGATGGTGCATGAGGTCCAACGACAAAGTGTGCTGAGCCGGTCCTCAGGAAAAAGGGTGGCCGAGGCTTCTAGGGAGAAGAAGAGGAAGGCAGTCACCGCTATCAGCAGACAATGCAAGAAGGGTTTGAGAGCGAGAATGGAGAAACACGATCACAAGTGGTGGTATAGAAGGTAACGAAAGAAAGAAGTTAGGAAAGAGTAATAACAATGGAGTTTTAGCAATGGAGTTCTCACAGACTCTCTCTCTCTAAAGTGAAATGGAAGCTTGAGGAAGACGAAGCTAAAGTAAGAGAAAAGAAAGGTTAAGTGTTGGGATATGCACGTTTGAAATTTCCAACTTCGGCGTTTAGATTTCCCCACCCTCGCACGTGCGCGGCCGCCTATAATCATTTCACATGAACACGTGGCACTTCGGGAAGTACTTTGGCAGTTGAAAAGACAGCGCCACGTCATTAATGAAGTGACGCATAGAGAACAGAAAGCGTTGCCTTCTTCAACAAGTTTAAGTTTTGGCGCCAAAAGATTTTGTCAGGCATATCCATTGAACTTCTAACGAAGGAGATCCCCCAATGGTTCAACAAAGCTACGACGTCCCCTCGCCACATGTCTCATCGTTTTTCGAAAATAGTGAAGCACCACGGGGGAGAATTTCATTTACCAGAAGTCCAAACAAGTATTTGACAAAGGTTAGTAGGCCTTTCGGGAGAATTTCAAACATTAGAGCTAGAATGGTTGGGGACCAGCACGAGGAAAAAGCGGCGATGTCCCTTCGCCCAAGTCCCAATGAGAATGGCGCTTCGGCTTAGGTACATCAGGGAGAATTTTACTTTTTCCCAACGACTATATCGCTGTGGTTCTAACGGGAAAGGAGGGCCAAAATTTCTTGTTAACAGATTGAGAACTATATCATGCAGAGCAGGTTCATATCGGATTGAGAAGTTTCGTGCAAACATTTCTTGTTCCAACAAATCTCTCCACGAAGGGGCAAATGTAGAGGGGGCTTGAAGGTAATCCTGAGATTAGGGATAATTCCATAATTGGCAACAGTGTCGGAGATTAAGCAACCGAGGCAGCTCAAGCGAGGCAGCTTGGCGTGGCAACTCATACTTTAGCTTGTTGTATTAGTCATATTGTATTTCTGTTTATGTTGATTGTAAGTTATAACGGTTGTAATGATGTAACGAGAATAATAATGAGTTTTAGTGTGAGGTCAAACGGTACTCGTGAGAGACCAGGCTTGGCAGGGCCTGGGAGAGCTTTCATGCTCTATCAAGTGACCTCGCTGTGGGAACTTTAGAGGGACCTGGCTTGGAGGATTGAGAAGTGAGGCACCGTTGGGGCTTGTCTTGACCATCTTAGATACACCTGGTAAAAACACCGAAGGACCCTGACCGTGGAACCTCGGACGGAGTAGCTTGGAGTTCCATCGGGCGTTGAGTTGTGAACCAAACAACCCTCTACTTAATGTCACATCCACTGTAGGTGATGTCACTAGCCAGCTAAACAATGTCAGACCTGCACTTGAGTAAACTACTGTGGTATTTGGGGCTGTCAGGCAGTTGGTGAGCCACCTCTGCGACAACAGCCCCCAGACACACAGTGGTTAGGCAAAAGGTATGTCTTGGCATTTAATGTTTATGACGTGGAGACAACTAGTGCATCAGGTATTTAATGTTGTGACATAAAGTATGAGGGATGTCTTTCATAGTCATAAATGACTGAGTTGCCTCGGGGATGGTGTGGGGGGCTATTTAAGGACCCCAACCACCTTTGAGGAGATAGGGTTCCTTTTGAGAATCGAGAAGTTATTGCTAGAGAGAGTTATTACAAACCAGAGGGTTTCACCCACCCACCATTGTCATTTTTATTACGAAGCTTTTAATACGTGACAGAGATTCTTGAGGGTATTTGGTGTGTTTCTACCTGCCTACCAAAGGTGTATCTAGGGTGCTTACTTCTCTCTCCCTCTAGCTGAGTTACTTCTAAAACTCCATTACTACTTTTCTGAGATATACACGAGAGATTTGTGAGTTTAAACCGAGCTTCATCTTCATTAGGCTAGTGTTGGCATGTTTTATTACTAATCCAAAGTTTTGGGCTAATTAGCTTATCATTACCATACTTAAAAGGGGTTACGCCTCCATCTACGATCTAAAGTACCCTCCTACAATAGCAATAGTGTTTGAGATTAAGCAACCGAGGCATCTCAAGCGTGGCAACTCATACTTTATCTTGTTGTGTTAGTCATATTGTATCTTTGTTTATATTGACTGTAAGCTATAACGGTTGTAATGATGGAACGAGAATAATGAGTTTTAGTGTGAGGTCAAACGGTACTCGCGAGAGATCAGGCTTGGCTGGGCCTGGGAGAGCTTTCATGCTCTATCGAATGACCTCGCCGTGGGAACTTTAGAGGGACTTGCTTTGGAGGATTGAGAAGTGAGGCACCGTTGGGGCTTGTCCTGACCATTTTAGATACACCTGGTAAACATCGAAGGACCCTGGCCGTGGAACCCTGGGCGAAGCATCTTGGAGTTCCATCGGGCATTGAGTCGGGAACCAAACAGCCCTCTACTTAATGTCACATCTGCTGTAGGTGATGTCACTAGCCAGCTAAACAATGTCAAACCTGCACTTGAGTAAACCACCGTGGTATTTGGGGCTGTGAGGCAGTTGGTGAGCCACTTCTGCGACAACATCCCCCTGACACACAGGGGTTAGGCAAAAGGCATGTCTTGGCATTTAATATTTATGACGTGGAGACAACTAGTGCATCAGGCATTTAATGTTGTGACATAAAGTATGAGGGATGTCTTTCATAGTCTTTAATGACTGAGTTGCCTCGGGGGTGGTGTGGGGGGCTATTTAAGGACCCCAACTACCTTTGAGGAGAGGATGATATTTTGAGAGTTCAGAAGTTATTACTAGAGAGAATATACATCAGAGAAAGTTATTACAAACCAGAGGTCTTATTCACTCACCATTGTCATTTATTACGAAGCTTTTAATACGTGACAGAGATTCTTGAGGGTATTTGGTGTGTTTCTACCTGCCTACCAAGGTGTATTTAGGGTGCTTACTTCTCTCTCCCTCTAGCTAAGTTACTTCTAAGTTCATTACTATTTTATGAGTTATACACGAGAGATTTGTGAGTTTAAATTGAGTCTTACCTTCATTAAGTTTGTGTTCGCATGACCTATCACTAATTCAAAGTTTTGACCAATTAATTTATCATTACCATACTCAAAAGGGGTTACGCCTCCATCTTATCTAAACTACCTCTTACAAATACTATGAAGCATGGACACGTAATACGTGTTTCGACACGCGATACGCGATACGTGAATCGTGATTGGTCCAAAAACTAGGATATGACACGCTATGATACGTAATATATAATATATATTTAAATATATATATATTAATGAAATCAAACATATTTTTTCCCTAAAATACATTATTAGAGCATTCTTAATATGAAATTAAGAAAATGGACCATACAAAACAAAATTTAAACACATTTTGACATTAAGAATCATAAATAAAGCAGAATCATCATCACATGTTGGAGCGTGTTGCGTGTCCGACTTGAGTCACAGTTGACTCATGGCTTCCGGGAGAGTGTCCGTGTTTCATAGTGTCCGACACGACACGTTGCCTTCTGAGAAGTGTCCGTGCTTCCTAGCTTAAATATACACAACCAAAAGGAACCCATAAATCATATAACCGCTCCCTCGGATCCAACCCAAGTCGTCATTTCCCAAGATTCCGACACGCCGACCTGATCTATGGTTATGGTGACAGCAGGTTTGCAGAGTTCTACCCTCATATGAAATGTCAGGCCCAAAAACGGGAATGGAAAATCGACCACTTGCCAGTGATTATGGCATCAACAACCCACAACAAAACCAAAGATTTTTTACCTGTTTCATATCTGACTTCGATCATAAGGACAGCCCCATCCCCCATGCGCAACCTCCCCCTCCCACTCCCCCTCCATCCCCACCCCACCTCCAAACCCCTCCTCTCGTCAGCCCCCCACCCCTCCTCCGCCCAATCCCCCGACAACCCATGGCACCACACAACCTCCTCTTCTTTGGAAAATACCCAACCGAAAACCCATAGCCACCATCCAACATTCGCCGAAAATCCCCAATCCCGAAACTAAAAGTAGAAGAAGATTGTTATTAGGTGGGTTTTATTTTGTTTTTTAAATTTGAGTAAAATACACTTATAGTCCCCAAACTACTCCTCGACTTTCAAAATAGTCCCTAAACTAAAAATCGTGTCAATTTAGTTCCTTGACTATTATTTTAGTCCCTTAACTATACATGTTTCAACTTAGTCGCTAAATTATAATAAGTGTTTCAACTCAGTTCCTCGCAAAAATTTAAAATATGTGACCACATAATTATAAATGATTTTTTAAAAATTTGTGCGAGGGCCTGAGTTGAAACACTTAATATAATTTATGGACTAAGTTGAAACATGTATAGTTAAGCGACTAAAATAGTAGTTTATGACTAAATTGACACGATTTTTAGTTTAGGGACTATAAGTGTATTTTAATCTTTAATTTTTATTTAAATGTCGTTTTCTATCAAATTACATTTGTACCCTCTAATAATGTCAATTTACATTTTTACCCTTAAAATAGTCATGTGCATCGCACATGACTATTTTCTGTCCAAATTAGCGATCAAATGTGACAGAAGGATCTTATTAAATCAGTTTGGTTAGTTTGAGGTCTTAGTTGACACTTTTGATAGTTTAGGGGTCATTTTGGAATAATCGTGATAGTTTAGGAGTTAAATGAGTATTTATTCTTGTTAATAACACGACTGCCAATGCACATTCTCCAACTTTCATCCTTATTGGATACTAGTAAAGAAGGGACTACACACGGGCTCTTGCTTTCTTATATCAACCTTTTTAAAAACACATGATGGAAATAGTTCCCATTTTACGGTTTTATTGCATTTTATTTTATTTTTATTATTTTTTTAGTTTGTTATGTCATTGTATTTTCTTTTGCTTTAATATTTAGAGGTAGTAGTAGTCTAGGCTATTAGGGGCATTTTGTAATCAAAATATTAGCTTAGAATGTAAGCTACTCCTCCCCTTTAAATACCCATTGTAATCTTCATTTGAGGACACCCTCCATTTTGAAATATAAAAAATCTCTTAATTCTCTCCCTAAAAGTTAGGGTTTGGTTTATTTTCTTGGTCATTAACTTGTAGTTTACGTCAAATTGGTATCATAGCGGGTGTCGCTCCAACATTAGAGTTTGGTATATCGGTGTATTTTTTTATCAAATTGTACGCTACATTCAATGGCTCCAAGAATATCCAAATGACAAAAAGAGATTAATCAAGAGTTGAGAGAGGGCATTCAAGATCTATACAAGACATTTGATGCTATCTCCCAACTCATCTTCTCCAAAATCCAAAATTCAAAATCCAAAATCCTAGCCTACCCATTCAAAATCCTAACCCTAGCCTAACCTCCACCACCCTTCCCCACCCCTGTCCTAACCTCTCAGTTGCCCAAACCCTAGACCCTACCCATGCCGACCATGTTTCCCCACTCCTACACTCCTACACCCCTACCCCACCCACCCCGCTGCCACCCTCCACCATTGCCCCACCTCCGATCTCCCCCCCGACCTCAAAAACCCTGTTCTGACCACTATGTACACTCTCCGGCCCCAAAAACAGCCCATAGCCCAAAACCCTTGACCCCTTGACCCACCAACTGCCCAATAACCATCGACCAACCTCCCAAACACCTCCCATGTTGTTGCCGACCCAGAAAACTCCAATTAGACTCCATTTCAGCCCCCGACCCCCTTCAACCCACTCGCTGACCACTTTTCCTCTTCCACACACATGGTTTTTGATCCGAGTGGGAGTTTTTAGGGTTGCTTTGGGTGAAGAAAAGAAGAGAGATTGTGGTATGAGCACCCCTCAAGTTTCAGAAAATTAATTTTGGGGCTCCCACAAGATTTTGGCACAAATTTTGGAATTTTCTCACGGGTCCCCAATTTTTTTAACGGTCAAGGGAGCTTGGTTTTAAGAAGGGGGGAGTGATGGAAATGGGCCCCATTTTAGGATTTTATTGCATTTTATTTTATTTTTATTATTTTCTTTTAGTTTGTTATGTCATTGTATTTTCTTTTGCTTTAGTATTTTGAGGTAGGAGCAAGGTTCTAAAAAACGCGGGGCGTGATCGAGGCGTGAACTCCAAGTCTTAAGCCTTCGAAGCCTAGGATGGCCTTAGGCGTAAAAAGGCGTGAAAAGGCGTTTAGGCCTTCTTAATATATTTTAATATTTTTTAACCATAACAAGGCTATTAAAATACTAAAATTGTACATATTATAAAAATATGTCTGAATATTTGCAAATTAAGATAATCTTTGATTATTTTGGATGAGATAATGGTCCGGTTTGTAATAAAAATCTTTAAAAGGCGATATTGTTTCACTAAAGCATTGTTATTTTTAGAAAAAAAATGCGCCTTAAGGGTTTTACTAAGAATAAGGCGTAAAAAGCTTAAGGCGGGGCGTTTCTGGATTTTTTTAGAACAGTGGGTAGGAGTAGTAAAGGCTATTAGGGACATTTTTGTAATTAAGAATATGAGCTTAGAGTCTAAGCTACTCCTTCCCTTTAAATATCCCTTGTAATACTCATTTGAGGACACCCTTCATTTTGAAATATAAGAAATCTCTTGATTCTCTCTCTAAAAGTTAGGGTTTGGTTTATTTTCTTGGTCATTGACGTGTAGTATACGTCAATAAATATTCAACTTTCCCGTTTAGGATCTCATGATATGGAGGACTCATTTGGTAGTGTGGAAAATTTGGCAAAGTACCTCGAGGAAGAAGGTCACTTTGATGTCAAATATCTGTCATGGTAGGAAAGCCATCGGGTACCAAATCTTAAAATTTAGAAGATTTGGGTATTTAATACCTTTTTTCATAGGTAACATAAAATCTTCTTATTGTCCCAAGAGAATTCATATTTATATTCTTTCTCAACATGAACATCAAATTATCAAGGACGACCCAATAAGATATCACAAGCATCCATATCTATCACATTGCATGCAACATCTTTGTAATTTTTAACGATTGATAGAGGGACTTTGCTTACCTAACTCTAGCCTCTACTCCATTTATTATCTACTCCATTTATTATCCAGGTGATTTTGTTAGGAGAAGAATGCTTCACTGTTTTCATCTTTAACTTAGACACCAAATTCTCCACACTGCCATTGTCAATGATATCATGACAAACATTTTGCTGAACTGTGCAACAAATTCTGAAAAGGTTGTGTCTTTGATTCTCAATTTCTTTTTTAGAAAGCCAACAAAGACTTTTTGACAAACGAAAGTTAGAGGCTCCCCTTCATCTCCAGCTGTGATTTCAACCTCCTCGAATCTTTCGGAACATCACCATTAATCACCTCATTGCCATCCTCATCAACCATAGAAACCCGAGCTCTATTTGAGCAGTTATTGGACTGATGTTCGGGCTTTCCACATCAGTAATGTTTATTACCCTTTGGCCATTGGTAAGGATTGTTAGTAGTACATCAGTGCTGATTTTGTTTGATGTGCCGCGATAAGGTTCTTGCCATGCTTCTGGTTTGAGTTTGGTTGTTGAGAGCCAAAATATTTAAGACTTTCCCTTCTGGCCAATTGAAACATGAATGCTTCTGGTTTGAGTTTGGTTGTTGAGAGCCAAAAGCTTGAGGCTTTCATTTCGGCCCAATTCAAACATGATTGGCTCAAAAAGATTGAGGCCTAGCTCTTGTTTGATATTTGTAACCCGCATTAAGTTGCTGCTCCACTTGACTTGGCATGTCTATAGCTTCAGAAACTGTAGAAATGATGGGTCGAGCGCTTATAATTGTATAGCTATTATAGGTGAAACTTTATTCCTATATACACAAGAGGATCATTATCTTCGCCTGAATAGGTTTCCACTACTGCGACTCGAATCCATGACCTCACTCTGATGCCAATTGATGTGTCAATCGCTTACCATTGTATCAAAACTTATAGTTGTTGGTAAAGGCACAACATTATTCCCATATACACAAGAGGTGAGTCTACCTCATGGAGCCCAAGCCCCGCGAGGCTCAACCCATTCAGGTTAGAATATGCTCCTGCATTATGGGTCAAACGCTTACCAAAAGCTATAGTTATTATAGGTGCAACTTTATTCCTAATATACAAGAGGTGAGTCTGCCCCATGGAAGCGAGCCTTTGCCTATTTAGGTTTGAATATACTCCTGCATCATTCTCCCCACCTAAATAGGTTGCCACTCCTGTGACTCGAACCCATGACCTCGAGAGAGTTATCTCATGTCCCTAGGTATTCTCTACCTACCCACCCACCTATGTCGGTTTCGAGTACAGGTACCCTTTTGTTGAAGGTCGTTCGATCTTGTCCTGGGAGTATGGCATAATAAAGAATAATATTGGTATTGGGTGTTCGTCAATTCTAGTCCAAATATCTATGAAAATGTTTCTAGAACAGAATATATTCAATCCCTGGAGAGATGGTTCACTAATAGATGGAGGGAGAAGTAATTCGACTCATTCACGTCCAGATCATGAATGTTTGGATACCAAATGATGGGTCAAGCTCTTACCGTTTTACCAAGAGATATAGATGTTAGTAAAGATGTAACTTTATCCCCATATACAAGAGGTGAGTCTGTCCCATGGAGTTCAAGCCTAGTGAGCCTCGGCTAGGTTAGATGCTCCTACATTTAGAAATATCATGCATACAAAGGCCATCATGAATAATAGGATTCAAACCTTTAAGGTAGTTAACAACCCTTTGATCTCCACTTTCTTTTATATTAATACGGGCTCCCATTCTGTTGAACCCTTCTGTGCATTCATTAATAGTCCTCTGATTGTGTTGGATGTACTGTCCATATAATGTCTCCTCGTAATTTTTTGGCAAATATCTAGTTCGAAGATATTTTTTTCATCCTATTACATGTTTGGATAGGTGGCATCCCTTCAATATTCTTGTTGCTCAATACTTGTTTCCACCAAGCTCCTACTCTCCATCTATAAGCAATATATTTGAACTTCATTCCTCTAGAGTATTCATATAATCAAAGAGGTCTTTAATTTGATAATTCAATCCAAAACCATTCAGTGCTCAATCTCCCATCATATATAGGAAGCTCTATCATCATCTTGAAGCCCGAATGATCTCCACCATCATGTCTTTGAAACCGACATTTTCTTTGTTGTCGAAGTGTGACAAGTCTACCAAAACCTTGTTGTCCAGCACCCTTTTGACGAGCAAAGTTTCCTTTCAAGTTAATGATGCCCTCCATATCTTCAATATCCTCAAACCTTCGAGGATATTGATAACCTTCATCACCATTAAAAAATCTTAAAACAACCATAGTAGTGTTCTGATTGTGCACAAGAGGTTTTTGAAAATTGCAGTTTCTATTAGCTTGTCGACCTATCCTTATATACTGTTATTTTGTCCAGGCCACGTGGGTGACCTAAGTCGTTCTCCCTTGACCAAATGAGAAGAATATCCCCTTCACAATTATCTTCTGAACTCTCAAAATTTTCACCAATAAGAGGAAAGTTATTGGTGACTTCAATTTCTGAACCTTGTTGATTTTGAATTCTTGTTTCATTCATTGCTTGCACAAGTTGATTGATTGATTCTTCAATGTTTCCAAGTTTTCTTTCATGATTTCAAACTCGCTATGAAGGGAAATGAGCCTCTCCGCTATTTAAACTTGGTTTACTCCTTAAACTGCGTCCGTGGAGTGTGTTCTTACAACTTCATTAAGCGCCATCAAGTAAAGAAAGACCAGGCTGATACTAACTAATATATCAGAAGCCCTAGAAAAAAACAAACTCCTTAGAAATCTAAGGATCGTAAAGAAATGCTCTCTAGGAGAATCTTGAATTTTTAAGAAATAATACAAAGTTTTTTTTTTTTACTTTAATACATTACTAATTTTTCGTTTGTAGACTTTAGTACATTTTTCGTCGCTTAATGTGAAAAATTCGCCACAAAATGTGTCTTTGGTGACATTTAGTAACAAAAAATGTATTAAAGTCTAATAAAGTGATTAAGTTATATTGAAGTCTAAATCGAAAATTAGTAACGTATTAAAGTAAAAAAATCCTAAAAGAAAATAAAAGATAAAATGATGTTCTGAACATATTGATAGAAAATATCACAATCTGAATGCCCCTTCAAACTACAAAAGACTGCTGTCAAAGGCAAGCCTAGGATTCAGGCTCACCAAGGTACAGCACAACATTGGTGCCTCGGTTTCAATCAAAGCCCATGTGCACCTTGTGCGCCTAGGCTCCAGGTTCAAGGCGTATCTTAGACACGCACCTGTAGCTAAAAAATTTCTATAATATCCCTACAAGAATTGATCAATTGATATCTTGTACGTGTTCCAATGAAATTTAGAGAAGAGGACTATTTACCACTGCAAAACTAATTAAAGTCAGGCATAAGAAATCTGTAGAGTTCTGGTGACTATCTCTCCTTCTCAATCTTACGCAACAAAAAAAAGGAAGTCCCGGCCATATAAAACACTAAAAAAAAACAATGTTGCAAGACAATTTGTTTTAGGGTCATTCAACAAAAAGTCCCTCGACATTTTTTTAATTAGCGTTTAAGTTCAAACTTTTTTATTTGGTTCCAAAAAGTCCCTCTCATTATAAAACACTTTATTCTCTTATTCTAAATCTTACGATTTTTTATTTAAAAAAATGGGTAAGGGACTTTTTAAAACATAAAAAAATAAGGTGGAATAAGTGAAAAAGGTACTTAACTCCTAGGGACTAAACAATAATTGTCCCTTTGTTTTAAATATGTTAGTACATTTGATCTTGTTGATTATATGATAATGATAATGCCAAAAAAATCGATATATATATATATATATATTTGTTCTTCATTTGGTGTTAGATATATCTTCTTTGTGCCTCTTCATAACCATGGTATAATAGTAATTATGCTATATATTTATAATTTTAAATCATGAAATAATATTAATGAAAAATATTCAATCTTTGCATGTCTTTTTAAGAATGTGAGCCTGACTTTGACCAAGCGCGCCCCTCACCTTGCGCCTTATGCCTAGGCTCTGGGGAGAACTTGGTTTGCATTTCAATAAAGATGCTACACGGGGTTCTAGTTATAGCCTTATGGTTCTATATAAGAAAGTACATTCAGCTATGTATACTCCAGGATGCTTACATGTACATTAAAGAATGTATTTGCCAAGTTCTTTGAATACACAATAATCAATGTAGAGTTCAAATGCATGAATATAATTAAAATAAATATTAATGAATGTGCCAAGGAATGTACATTCAACTTGACTACTTATGTGAATTGTATCTATCCCCCATGCCACTTGACCTTGCCAAGCTTCCCCCTATTGTCCTTGTATGCTCGTCAGCTGCTGATTTGCAGTAAGGATCGCTACTACCTGATGATGTTTGTTCTAGGATTCAATACATATCGGCTATCCTACTGTTCTTTTTCCGAATATAAGTGTCGCGGTGACAATGCTTACGAGTGTGACATTCCTTCGCAGTTCTGTGTGCGTTGTACATTCAACATTCAACGTCGCGGATCTTTTGCCTTCAATGGGAAATCACGTGCCTCCCATTCCCCTCCCATTTGATTCTGGCTTCCCACTGTGGGCTTAGGCGGGCTCATTGATGGTGTTAATGACTGCGAGATGATTGTATCCTCATCAGGTCCTTGTACTCGTTATCCTATTAAGTGGGTTGGTTGGCCTTCAGTGAGAATAAGCGGATTCCCGAGGCTACCTTTTAGCATGTAGATGCCACCTTTTATTAGAGCTCTAGAGACTATAAGGCTTTTCAAGGGGGCTGAGTGACGCATAAGCGTAGCCGGGTGTGGCATGTGTTCATGCTTTATTTATTTTTTTTGTTAATTTTGGTTGGTAGACAAGTATTTAGGTACTTCTGTTGCACTAGCCCTTACATATATATGGCTCCTTTTATTTGATGTAGTCATTAGCCCTAATTGGAGAGAGAGATGAAGATGTTTATGAAACCCTAGTAATATGCGAGTAGTGTGTGTAAATTGCTTCCGCTGCATACATAAAAAAAATGACTCGGTTTTGATAGTGTTCTTCCTTGATCCTCTCGGGGACTGGAGCAATACAACTTCTTTACTTTCTGAAATAGGTCACATTTGTAAACGTATATTACTCAGCATGCCAAAATTTCAAAAGTAATATATTGTATGAATTCCATCAACTGTCACTGTCTCATCTAAATAGCACCGATTGAACATTGGTTGATATTTAACTCGATTGATGGATTATTTGGGGGCTTTTTGTTGTAAGCTCTGTGATTCTTGGTAATTTGTGCTTCTTTGCATGAGTTGCTTAAACAAATTCTCTATCTGTAGAAGCTGTAAGAAAATTTGGGAAGAAAGAAGCCATAGCCCGCACTATCTGCATTAAGGATGTCATTGCTGTGCTAGAAAGGGAGCCTCAAATGTCAAGGTCTCTGTTACTTCATAGATTGTATGAAAAATTGCCAACTCATTGCAAAAGGTGAATTCTTTTATGTTGTTCTGCCCCCCTCTTCTTTTATCTGTATATGGGCAGTTAGATGAGTGTCAAAGCTGAAGATTACAGTTTTTAAAGCTTGAGATGATGATCTAAGTAAGCTCACTATTCTTGGTTCTCATCCATCATTTCTTAATGTGCACTGATTCAACTTGAGAAGGAGTGGTTGTTACAGGTTTGAGTTGCGAAAACAATCTCTCATTGCATATAACTAATCCTCTGCAAACTCTATGGCAACATGAGTGTTCTTAATATTGTTATAAGGATAAATTGCTAAAGAAAACAATACCATTAACTGTGTAGATTTTGCAAGAAATTACCTGAATTATTCATTGTGGCGCATAGTTCAGGGTGTTATTGGTACTTGTTGCAAAATTTGGAGCTTCATGAGCTTACTTTTACAAAAAAAAAAAAAAAAAAAAAAAAACCTTGTAGTATGCAGTTTTTACCCAAAAAACAGGCGAACAACGAAAGACCTGAGCCAACTTTTGTGCCAAAAAAAAGCCTAAACTATGTTTTTTATTTTAAAGTTCCTTTGTCTTCCTAAAAAAGTATTCTTTTCTTTTTTTCTTTTGTTTTTTTTATCAATTAGTCTTGTTTACTAAGTATGTAGTTCAATAGGTTCTAACATATTTTTTTTGCTCCATAGGTCCTATGAAAAAAGATTTTTGTTCCAATAGGTCCTATTTGTAAACATGTCACTACATGTACCAAATGACCTATAGGAAAAAAAATGTTGTGATAGGACCTATGAAGAAATGTCTTGTGTAAACAAGACCTATCTGTCGAGCTCCCTTTCTTTTCAACAACAAAATGCAGAATTTAGTGGATTTTCGCCGATTTTCGCGTTATAAAACATGTTAGGGGTTTCTCATAAAAATTATATCTGATTTTTCCTTTTTGCACTTTTCCCTTATTATTATTTAATTCATTTCTAAGAACTATTATACAAAGCAGCACTATAATATATTCACTGTTCGATGATCTTCCTACCTTTATTATAGGAAGTTCATATATAATTCATCTCAAAGAACAAGTTTACATAGGTATACTAGTGCAAATTAAATGTTTGATATATCTAGTGAAATACCGAAGGTAGATTGACATTTTACTCCCTAGTCAATTATATTTATTTACTATAACAATCGGAATCAGCCTCTGGTCGGTCGTGGGCAACAGCAATGTCGATTTATGGACTTGTTAATGTGTTTTTGCTGTTGTGCTATTGCTATAGTGTTGAGTTCACAAGAAGTGAATGGATTCATAATTATCATGTGCAGGCGCCATAAGATTGAGTGGCTAAAGTAATCTCTCAAAACACTGTTTTCCCTTTATATCAGCAAAACTAAAGCCTTGTCCAACCTATCTCGAGAGTAAGCCCCGTTTCTTGGGATAGAGAATTCATTTTTATGCCTTGTAATATTATTATATGACAATCATTTTTTTTTTATAGTAGTCCCTATTTTTTCAGCTTTAACACAAGTCTTTTTATATTTATAAAATTACCATTTCTACACTTATATTAATTGTTCATAAAATAGTATGGGGTAGTTATTTTCAAGTCTTATTCACTTAGTCAATGAGACAAAAGATTCATTCACCGAGTCAATGGTGTCAAAGGTCTTATTTTGCCAACTCAGTACATTAAAATGACAAATACACCCTCAAAATACATCCAACTAACTGTTACGTCATTTAAAAAAAAAAACTACCAAATCTTTAAAAGTCCATAACTTCCAATTTACAAATCTAAAATTCACAAAATTTATATATTTGGAATTTACTCGTCAAGATCTATCAAACAACACTCATATTCGATATTTTTTGACAAAAAAATCAAAACAGATAAATTTACTGTTTTGGTAAAACCTCCATTTTTTCCGACGAAAACTCTTCTTCCCCAGCTCGAGGGATGATGCCGTTGGCGCGGACCAGAAAAAATAAAGAAATAGACGAAGAGACATAGATAAACGAGGAGAGAAAACACTCTGTCGAGAAATCCGGCGAAATTTTTCAGTGAGCTATTTCCGGTGAGTCTCAGATGGGGTGGGAGTGGGGGTAGGGGTGGAGGTGTGGCTGTTAGAGAGAGAAAAAGTGTAAAATTATGTGTTTATTTTTAGAGAGAGAGTAAGTGGGTATATGTAAGGATATATTTGTTTAAATATATGTAGTTTATAATGAAAAAATACTTGGTGTATTAGAAAAAAGTCAATGGGATTTGATGCATCTTTGACCCAATAAATAGGACTAGCCTTGAATTATCCCAAATAGTATTGGACTTTATAGTGGTCACCGGACCTCTAGCCTTCAGTTGATCCAAAATTTGGGATTACCATCAAGCTCCCATCACCTAAGCTCCATTTAAGGCAATGAAATTTTAAATTTTCAATATAAAAAAAATAAATGCAATACAACTCCATTAATTTTGGGGCATTTGTTTGTAGGTCTTAAATTTTTAATATTTAAAGTTATAAATTCTGTCAATTTATTTTTGAACTTATAGGTCCTACAAATAATTTCTCTGTTTTCGACGAACGTATAATTTAACTATTATATTATAAAAAATCCTTATTAGTACAATTGAGCATACATATAATAATCCGTCTAAATAATCATCATTCCCAAATAATTATATACAAAAAAAAAAAAACTTTTATAGACTCTGATAGATTTACTATTCATCAAAAAATAAATCTCCACCCCTTATTTATAAGGGATTAACATTTCTTAAACTTCATAAATATGCAAAAAAAAAAAAAATACAAATTCATCAACTATTCACACAACCATTTTTCAAAATCTTAGTGAACAAATAAATTTACTGACACGACCTATCGAAACAAAAAATAAAAAATAAAGCATAAGAGTTATTGCAAAATAAAAATAAAAATTGCAGGACCTAGTGCAACATACGAGTCAAATTTAGGAGTCGCCCATAATTTTACCTTAATTTTATAACTCCACTATAGTTGGAGAATCATTTAACATAGTATGTTCCCACCAACTGTGATTTGCAAATTTTATTATGCATTATTCTCTGCGGAGAATCATTTGACATATTATGGTCCCACCAACTGTGAATTGAAAATTTTATTGTGCATTATTCTCTGCAAAATTGGATTTGCAGCGTCATGGTTTTATGATGCAAAGTTCTTTTTGAAGTGTAAGAAATTTGCAATCTAATAAAATGTCAAGATTAAAAATAAAGCAAAGGAGTAATAGTTTTCTTTTTCATATCTTAACTAAGGGAGCACCTCGTATACACCCAAATCAATAGAAGATGAAAATAATATGGTAATGAGAATGATATTTATCCTCAGGCACAATAAAGTGCTTTGTTAAATGATAAAGCACCATGAAGTAAAATATAATAAATTAAGGTAAAATGCAAATTTAATCGGAGGTCTAATGTTAATTTGAAATCATGGTCAATACTTTCAAAAGTTACAAACCTGATCATGATGATTTCAAGAACTAAGACCATCTTCGATGGTCGTTTCTAACTGCCTCTTTTTTTAGCTAAGAAATAGGAAGTGGAAACAAACTTCTCCAACCCACTATTTCTCATACACGTTAATCTGATGTGACTGGTGACTCACATGAAAATTTTCTACCAACATTTCTACATGTTAAAATGTTGAGACGGCTATTCAAAGCGATATGGATACCCACGAATATATTTAGAGCCAGAATTTATTCTTTATTTCCCACCAATATATGAAGCTCTCCTACCATGTCTGCTCTATTTTACACCAAAATTTTTTCTTCTTCTATATTTCTTGTTCTCTACTTGATAGCACTAGGATATTTTGTATTACTCGAGCCCACACAGAGTAGAGGGGATTTTCTACATCTTTGCAGATTCGTGTGGTTAGTCTTCAACTGAATATTGAGGTCTTACATATTCTATTGAATATTGCGATCTTAAGCTGAATATTGAGGTCTTAAATACTAGATGAATAGATTTTTATTTTGTATACCCGAACAGAGTGAATTACAGTAAGATCAAGGAGGTAATGGGGCTGCACAAAAAAATGGTTTAGATAAAACTAATGGCTTAGAAAATTGTAAATATATACCAAGTACACATGTAATGAGTGCATGAAAGTTCTTCTATGAAATGCTTGGGTATCCATGTTTTCTCTAACTGAAATCAAAACTTGAGTATCCATGTTTTCTCTCACTGTCTTTCTTTCTCTCATTACTTTGTGTTGTCGATACATTTTATAATGTCAATTCCTTTATTGTAATTTTATCGATTCTTAGACCTATGGTTTTATTATTTTTGCAGTAATCAAACTGTGGAAATGAATTCAAACAACAATAAAGAATTTCCAATGTTTAACCCCAATAGTAATGATGACGATCAACGCACCGAAAATGATCCTTGCATTTCTCAATCCATGTATAATTCTAATGATTCTCTATTCAACTCACAACATTCGATCCCCCCTTTCCAACTCATTACCCCAACAATGCAAACCAATTTCAAACAAATTATGGTTTACACTCGACCAATTTTGCTCCTCATTTACATCAATAATATTCATTCCAAGGTCTAATGATTGCCCCATTATTTCCCTGTGAAACTCAAATGCCAACACCCTCAGAAAAGAACGGAAGAAAGCGAAAAGGAAATCTGAATTCTAAAAGCAAAAATCTAAGATACCTCAGCCTATTCGACAAAATTGGACTAAAGAGGAAGATGTAGCTTTAACTAAAGCCTGGCTACACAACTCGATCGATCTGTTAGTTGGAGCATACCAACTGAAAATTGCATTATGGGCACGCATTAAGCAATCGTGGAAGGAGTTTTTAGTGGGTGATTTTGTAGAAGACCGATAATTTAGTGGTTTGTCCAAACGTTGGTGCACAATTCAAGCTGCCGTCAACAAATTTCATGGGATATATGAGCAATTGGCTAGGACTCCAAGGAGTGGAACAAATATAGATAATTTGGTGAGGATTATTTTGGCTTGTTAATTGTGATGTGAATTACTTAATGTTGACTTTTAATTTTAATTGATTTTATTGTTCTCATTGTCATTTGTAGAAGACAGATGCAAATAAAGTGTACAAGGAAACAAACGCCGATAATAAAGCATTTTCGTTTGAACATTATTGGCCTGAATGCAAAAAGAATGCAAAATGGTGCACCGAACAATTAACCATGAGTTCATCAAAGCAACAAAGACAAAATGGTGATGATCCTACAGAGGGAGATGAAATTTGTGCCGATGGGGTGGTTAGGCCACCTGGAAGAACAACGATGAAAGTTAAAAAGAATATGCAATTACAAGATAAGGGGGTACTACTGAGATTCTGAGCAAATTGCAAGTATCGCTACAAGAACAATTTAAAACAAAGAGGAGTTGGAGTTGAAGAGGGAGAACGTTATAATATTAAAAAAAGACTATGAGTTGCTGAAAAATGCGATAAAAAAGGAATTGGAGCTAAAGGAGAAAGAATTAGCCTGAAGGATATTGCAAGATCTCTCGAAGCTTACTCCAGTGGCACGGGTACACAAGGAAAAAATGCAAGAAATGATATTGCAAGAGTGGGAGGATGAAGATTTTCAAATGTAGTGATAACCGTTGTGTGTCTTATGGTGTTCGGTTAATCGAATGGTGTTTTTAGTATTAAATTTACGTTTGTAGTTGTTTGATTAGTCCTCGGATGATATTCTTAATTTGTTGTTGATACACTACACCGAAATGATCAAACAAGCACCCTTCAACAGGCCAGCCTTGTCACGGTCATTGACCGTGATAAAAAAATAGGCATTTTTTATCACGGTCAATGACCGTGACAATATCTTATTACGGTCAATGACCGTGACAAGTCCGTGACATCTCTACTTGTCACGATCATTGACCGCGACAATCATATAAAGTTGTCATGGTCAATGACCGTGACATGTCCGTGACAATTCTGTCAGTAAAAAAAACCCCTCTCTTCTTTTTTCCCACCGATTCTCATTCCCTCCATTTCTCTCTCTCTCTCTAGCGACTGCACACTCTCTCTACAACTTTGATACATTTTCTCTCTCTATTTCTCCTCCATTTATGTATATGTGTATGTAAATGTGCGTGTGTGTATATATGTGTGTGTAAATGTGCGTGTGTGTATGTGTGGTGTATATATGCGTAGTGGGGGGGAGGGGCAGGGCCGGGGGGTGTTTGTGCGTGTCTGTGTATATATATATATATATATATATATGTGTGTGTGTGTGTGTGTGTGTGTGTGTGTGTGTGTGTGTGTGTGTATGTGTTTGTGTGTTTGGGCATGTGTATGTGTGTGTGTGTGCGTGTGGTGGGCAGCGACAGTGGGGGGTAGGGGGGCTGTGTGTATATTTAATTAAATTTTTATTGGTTTATTAGATATTGCCCCTCATATTGTCGTCCCCCTTGTAAAAGAATTGATTGATTTAATATTCATTGGTTGTTAATTTTTTTTGTAAATTAATAATTAGTGCCCCTTTCATATGCAAGTAGGATTGCCCCTCATTGTAAATTAGTAAATTAATAATTGTATACTTTAATTGATGAGAAAAACTAATTGAGTAGATGAATTAGAAGGAGTACGGGATACTCATTTGTTGTTGCCATTGCGGTTGGATTATAGTGGATCGATGTTGGGTTGGTTAATTTTAAAAGTGGATGACCACTAGATTATTGTTGATTTGGGGGTGGGATTTTTCAACTTTTTTTGAAAATTACTTTGTATAACGAACAATATATATATAGTATGATAATTAAATAAAACATTATTGAAATTACATATAGTGCACATAGATACTGGCCTTCTAGTTCTTATGCGTACGCATCCAATAGCCCTTAGACCCGCTCGAGAGTCATTACCCCTGTAATGAGATCTCTCGAATTGTCCCATTTGGACAGTTTGGGACTGCATCATTTATGTATAATAATATTCTTAGTGGCTTAAAGTTGTTATTTTTGGAGGAAGTTCTGCAGTCGTATCCTAATGTTCTCTGGGTACATACTAGATTGACAAGTGTGACTGTTATTTCAATTGATCAATTGAAATAACACTCACACTTGCCAATCTACACCGTGTACTTGGAGAACTACGGGGATATGCTGCCAATTTTTTCTCAAATCGTAACAATGTGCATGAGTTGTTAAGTATATTACAGAAATATGCGGTTATGAATGGGATAGGACCACTCACCCTTTAGAGGAGATGGAGGAAATAGGAATTTCTATTATAAGTTGAATTTAAAATTTAAAAATCGAATATAAATAAGACATAATTAAATAAAACATACTATAAATCTAAGTTTTGTTTATACTAATCCATGAATATACGCTTCTTACCTTTAATAGGTGATTAGTTGTGGTAGCTGTGATGGGATATCCGAAATACAAAGAGTGGATGGGTGAGACAAATAAAATGGGGGATGTGTTTCGCAGAGGTAATAATGAATTTGTGAAATACGCAAAGAGATGTCATAATGATGAAGAGTTTCCGTGTCCATGTGCTAGGTGTAAGAATGGTAAGGTGTTTGAGTGGAAAACAGTTGAACTACAGTTGTTAAGATCGGGTATACAAGATAATTATCGATTTTGGAGTTTTCACGGTGAATTGAAAGTTCCTTTTGTCCCCGAACAACCTTAACAACAACCTTCAACAAGTAGGATCGATGTAGAAGGGGATGACGTTGATCATAATATTTTGGAGGATTTAGTTGATAATGTGTACGGAGTTTATGAAGCAGAGGAGAATGAGGTTACTGATGATGTACAAGGTTCAAGTGCTCGTGAAGATATCACGATAAACCTTGACGATGACTACCAAAGTTTAAAATTTAAGGCGACCCAACCATTATACTCTGTCTGTGAGAAAGATGAAACAACTTTACATGCCATGGTTGGTTTGCACAGTTTGAAGACGCAGTACGATTTGTCTGGAAATAGCGTGACAGGAATTCTGAAATGGGTGAAGAGCTTACGACCCAAGGAGAATACGCTTCCAAATAGCTATCCTGTTATGAAGAACAGTTTGAAAGGTTTGGGAATGAATTATAAATCGAGTCATGCTTATGTGTATGACTACATATTATACCGAAAGGAGTATGAAAATCTTGATTGTTGTCCGGTATGCGATGAACCTAGATATGTCCAATCTACTGGTAAGGAAGGCATAAGCTCAAAAGTGCCTTAAAAAGTGTTGAAATATTTTCCCGTTGGGCCTAGATTAAAGTGAATTTTCACAGTACCATGGATAGCGGAGGCAATGACTTGGCATGCTAGGGCAGAAGTAGGGGGGTAATATCATGCATCATCCTATTAATTCTACAGCTTAGAGGAGGATGAATTATGAGTATCCCGATTTGGCTCGAGAACAGCGCAACATTCGTTTGGCTATATCAACAGATGGTTTCAATCCATTTGGAAATTTAAGCACCAATCAGAGTGTATGGCCAATGATCCTAGCCCCACTCAACCTCCCTCTTTCACAGTGTATGAGACCTGAATTTTCGTTGATGTCTTTATTGATACTTGGGCCAAATGCACCAAGTGATGACCTCGACGTCTACCTGGATCCTTTGGTAGAAGAATTAAATGAGTTATGGGAAGAGGGTGTGCAATCATTTGACTCTTTTAGAAAAGAAGTGTTTATGCTGAAAGCTATGTTAATGTGGGAAATTCGTGATTTTCCAGCTTATGGGACATTATCCGGTTGTGTAGTACATGGTTATTTAGGGTGTCCTATTTGTGGAGAGGAGACATAATCTCTTCATCTATCCTTTAGCTCAAAAAATGTATACCATTGCCATATGAGGTTTTTACCCCCGACTCATAGTTTTAGATTTGAGAAAGGTTCCAATTTTTTATTGGGCGGGGTTGAACATAGGCTAACGCCTAGATAACTTTCAGGTTTAGAAATTGAAAGTAAATCTTCTGAATGTGGCCCTAATATTCCAGGTAAGAATCCCAAATTTTAGAATGTCAAGCATAAGAGGACCCAACTGGGAGCGAAGCAGAGACAAGAAAGGCATGGTCTGAGGAGGTCAATTTTATTTGACGTGCCTTATTGGAAGAATAACTCGGTGCGCCATGTATTGGATGTGATGCATGTAGAGAAGAACTTCGCTGAACATATTCTGGGAACTTGCCTTGGGGGGAGTCATTCGAAGGATGTAGAAAATGCATGAAAAGACCTTAAATCGTTAAAACTTAAGCCACAACTATGGTTGAAAGAAGATAGTAGGGGAAGGACAATAATTCCCCCTGGTACGTTTAATTTGACGAGTGGGGAAAGGAAGGTGCTTTAAGACACAATATATAATTTGAAGGGCCCATCTAATTTTTCGTCCAACTTGCAAAGGATTGTGAATTATGATACTCATGATTTACATAAGTGTAAGTCCCACGATTGTCATGTGATCATGCAATTGGTTCCTCTATTGTTTAAGCATTGTTTCTCCAAGCACAAGGATTTGCGGATGGCTATTATGCAAATTAGTATTACCTTCTCACTCTTGTGTGAGAAGGTAGTCAATCGAGAACACATAGTGGCCGCAAAATTGGCGGTGACTGAAGCGATTTGTGTGTTGGAAAAGTACTTTCCCTCAGCATTCTTTGACATAAGTGTTCACTTATTGGTATACCTATGTGATGAGGCACTTCTTTGTGGTCCAGTTAGATATCGGTGGATGTATCCGTTTAAAAGATTGATGAAAGTTTTTAAAGATTACATCAAGAATACGCGATACATTGCAGGATCAATTGCAAAGGAATACATCACCGTGGAGTCATCAATATATACTCGGGAATATATGCCTGACTCGACCAGCGTGGATGACACTGATGAGTTCGTCGATGATGGTGGTCATGTGATGGGAAAACGAGTGAAATTAACGAGTTTGAAACATGAACAAGTAGCTCGTTATCTATTTGACACACATGAAGATGTCGAAGAATGGAAAAAGTAAGTTTAAATTATTTTAATGTTTAACATTATTTTAGAATATTTTAGATTATTTCATACATGATTAATTTTATAATATGCAGAAAATATGAAGTCTGTGAGAACAATAAAAGATGAAAAACAATGGTACAATCAGACAGCGAATTTAGGTTGTGGTTGTCAGAAGAGGTAATTATAATGAAAATGGCCGTTATATAACGTTACATTACACTCAAACTTTACAACCCATCTAATTAATTTATCTATATTCTCAACTCTTAAAGACGGGTGATGCGACATCAAGGCTTGCTTGTCTGGCCACTGGACCCTTGTTCGTGGCACAAGAGTACAAAAAGTATTGATTGAACGGTTACGTATTCGATGCAAATGTGTACGAGGAATGTAAAAATGTACAGAACTCGGGCATTTCATACAAGGCTCTTACTTTCTTTCGAGCAAGCGCCAAAGATAAAAACCTCGTTGAAGCTGAAATGACTTACTATGGTGTAATTCGAAATATATTTGAATTGGATCATATAAGTTTCAAAGAGGTTGTATTTTACTGTGACTGGGTAAGAGTTGAGGATAAAATTCTTGTAAAGTTGATCCTGTCACCAATTTAATCATGGTTGACTTGTCCAAGTTGAAGAGCAACGACCACGTGAGTGATGAGCCATTTGTTTGTGCATTTCAAAAGGTTAACCAAGTGTTTTACTCGGAGTATACAACAACGAGCCGTGGTCAATTGTCCTACACGCGCCGAAGCATCTAAATAGTAGTGTGGATGACTTGGCTGCTCGTACCGAATATCAATCCATTCTTTATGATAACCCGAATTTGAAACAATTTTTTAATTTGTAATAAATATTCCAATTTGTACTTTATCAATCCATTTTTAATGCTTTTAATTGATTGCACTTTATCATTTTCACTCTTGTGTAGTGTGCGTGTGTGTGGGCAGTAGGGGTGAGGGTGGGGATGTTTCGGATTTTTAGTAGTTGTGCATATTATGAGCTAAATATTGTTGTTTTGGAATTCAGAATTGAGGTGTTAAACATTAAAATTCATTTGGATTTTTAGTAATTGTACATATTTTCATGTCTTCTTCTAATTCATTTTGATTTGTACTAATAACAACATTTTTTTACAGAAAATGTCTCCTTCAGGTATTAAGGCGAGGATGATGATGCTGATTATGATGATGTCGTCTAGGCTCGGTGGTAGCGGAGGCGATGGGGGCTCCTCGACCCATAGGCTCCCCAAATATGGAAAATTGGGGATGGCCATCGAGAACAAAACGGGGCTATTAGCGAGATCCCTCGAGCTGGTAAAGACGATCATCAGCCCAGGGTAGACTAGTTGGAGGGAGGTCAAATGACCTGAAGTTAGCTATTTGTGTGGCACTACAGGTAATGTATTTATATGAATATTTCAATTTCAATTTCAATTTCGATTTCGATTTCGATTTCGATTTCATTTTATATTTATATTTATATTAATATTTATATTAATATTTATATTTATATTTATATTTATATTTATATTTATTCGCAACTAACATTGTATTTGTTGGACAGGAACAATTTGTGAAATCCCGTCTAATTAAATATCGAGTAGCTACTTCTTTATGAAATTAATACAGAATATCAAGTTGGTTCAGTCTTAGCATCACTGTCGAAAATATTTAATTGATTACTAGCCACCTAATATTTAGAAAGAGAGATGCCAAATTTTTACTAATTAAGTTAACATTTAACCAAGTAATTAAATCATCAACCAACAATCGCATAGACAATCGTATATGAATAACCAACGAAATGAAATAAACTGAGTCTGGAGTAAACACTCCAATAATAATACCAGAGTAAAATAAAAATTTCGATACAAGAGTCTGAATAAATAAATCAATAACTGAAATAAAACTGAAAGTTTGAGAATGCTATCTCTAAATGGAAATGGGCGACATGCCCTATCAGATGAGTAACCCTGAATAGAATCAAGTGCAAAATGTGAAGGCATCTAATACCGAGATCCTGCAACTTCCACAATAGCTATAACACGTCAATGCCATGGAACTCCTATGTTTGGCGTCCCTGTGGCTGGGCACCTAAAAGGTTTTACAAGAAAATAGATTTGAAAGCAAACGGGTCAGGGCCCGAGGTGAAAACAGTTTAAAAAATATAGCAAGTGTTTAAATTACAATATTAAACATGTTAGCTGCTTACTCTCACATGAGTTTCTCACCTCTCAACTAATGTGCACGCCTAACGTATACCCTTTACCCATCCTAGTTATGACGCTAACTAGCTAGTCTGTACCACCCCTCCTATTGCGTTCTAACATAGGGTATCTACTCGTAACACCCAAACAAGTCATATTCGTATCCCATTTTCACATTCATTAAATTACTTATCTCAGGTGTTAATTAAATTCTCACATTCTTAGCTCATTCAAATATCTTAGTTATTAACATCTACTAAGAAACAATGAACCAGCCACAAGTATATATATAATTCACTCTTAGTACATATATACATAGAAGTCACCCCTAGCCTAAGCTGTGGTGAACGCAGACTCTGCAATCAAATCCATTCACATCATGTACGTAAGGATCACGTGTTTCGAATCACTCAGGAACTATTTCAATACAAATCACACCTATTGGAGGCAAACATAGTTCACATACCCATGGGTCACGCACATACCTACGCTCCCATCATTCACAGTCATTTGTCCTTAAGGTACCAATCTAAATCCCCCCCGAAGGCACACAAAGATAAGATGACCTTTTTCCCGAAAACCAACCCCCCTGTGATAGCAAATATGGTAGGTATGTCATACACATAAGAATTCCATACACTAGGCATTCACACAACCTAAGTAATCATATTTCAATATAGGTATTCACACATTCCATCTAGTAAGTTTCGTACGTAGCAAGTTTATCCCCAAACATCATACGTAATATATATTTAACTTGATAACTCTCTTGTCGTATCAATTTGAGTACTTAAACCTATCCCAAAAGGTTACTAGGTATCCTATTAGATTCTAATGTTATCTCAGTAACTTAAAGACCCTCCGTTACTGTTCTTATCCCTACATAATCATTCATTCACATCATAATTTCAATTCGAAAGATTTCAAATCATCCTCACTCGGTAACCAGTCGTAATTATAACATTCAATCCCATAACTTATAACATTTTCTGGGCAATAACGAAGACCCTACTGACCTTAACTAAGTCCCATAATATTATATTAATCACCCTAAGAATCAATACCAGCTTTGGAATTTTCATTAAACCTTAAAAGAAAACAATTACCAAAAATCAGAAGGGATCGATCGATCGAAGAAAAGGGGTCGATCGATCGATCATTGATCGATCAATATTCTTGAGTCGATCGATCGATCAAGCAGGTATTTGCCCAGATTTCCTTAACAATTACGAGTTTTACCATTTTTACACCCCAAATCCTCCATTACAACATCCCAATCTCCCAAGAAAGTTTACTAATCATTAAACCAACATATCTATATAAGTTTTAACGTTCAAGAATCATCAAACTATCATAGAACATCATCTTCTTGGACTAAAAGTCATGAATTTCATTACAACCCTAATTCTTCACTATTTCTTCCATAATCATCATAATCCCCAATTAAATTTCTTGATTCTTAACCCTTAGTTTATAATTTCGTTCATCAAACATTTCCAGAAGCACCACTACATGCAAACCTACCCAAAAATAATTATTAAGACTCCAAATTCATGTTTTTGCCATTATTCATAAATTGACATCAAACCTAAACTATCATGTAAAGTATATGCCATAAATTATTGCACAATAAATCACTTGCCTGAATTATAGATTCTGATCCTTTGAATCAGACGGTCTGGGAGTGATTCTTGTTTTCCGATCTATCCAGTGGTGGTGACGGTGGTGTAAAAGCCTCCAAGGGTTGGTTCTCTTTTGTGAACTTCCTTCCATTCCTCTCTAATGGCCGTTTATGATTTTTGGTTGTGAAACCCAAAGGAACTCAAGTGTTGGCTGATATAATCAGTCTAAAATTCGTGGGTTACTATTCCTCAAAAAGTCAAAAATGATTAAAATACCCTCCTGGGCTGTCGATTAGGCCTAAAATGCCCCGGGACCAAAACTAAACCCCCGTCTAGTGTTTTATGACAATCTCGACCCTTCCAGACATGCTAGCGCACTCAGAATGATCATATGAATGATAAAAAATAAATTACTTTTAAATCCATTAAATCGGGCCCTGACACGACTGACACGTGCATCCCAACTTAATTACCGAAACTATCGTATTTTCAACTCACCAAAATTTTAATAAATTCAATAATCACATATTACCATAATCACTCGGTGATATTCAACATTATCATCATAATCAAATGCTAACTTTCGTCTCACTAGTTATTTAAATCCGAATTAATTTCCAATTAATTATCCCAAATTAATTTAATTAATTCCATAATTAAAAGCAATTTCATTTAATAAATCTCATAATTAAAAGCCATAAAAATACGGGGTATTACATACTTCCCCCCTAATAACAGAATTTTTTCCCGAAATTCGGAAAAGTAGGCATACCTGGAAAAATTAGGTATCCTCCAGTACTCAAAACAAAATACAAAGAAAGGCTCAATCACTACAACCCTCGCTTCACGACAAGCTTTTTGAACTTTCTTGACACTTTATCAGTTATAGGGTTACACTTCAATAAATGCACCTCACGTTGTGATCTTACTAAACAACAATCGAATAAGAATTACCTGTACATCATTGGCCACATTATCTCAATATTATTGTGAGTTCGCACCTTACTTCGTATCAACTCCCGCGTTTATTTAAACACAAAACTCCCCTCCTAGGAGCAACCATAAAACATCAGACTCCTCTTGTCCGTTATTTAAATCTCTGTTCTCAGCGTTGTGACATTTACACAAGGGAAAACCACTTTAGACGGTTGGTGGTTAATCCATTATAGTCATCGGAGTCCAACTTCTGACTGATCGAAAACTCGAATAATTCGCTCACCGCTAAGCATCCAGAGGGAGGATAGTAAGGTTTATCCACACAAACCTCAATAAGCACCTTGTCCAATATAAATAGGTACGGGTGCTTTCTCACAACTTTCCTATTAGGTAATATCCTCTCCCCATTACCATATTATACTTTACTTACTAGAAATGAAATGATCGCAATGAATCCAAAATTAGTTTCATACAGTTCCACTAGTCGTCAATCACCTTGCGCCTATTCCTCGGGCTTTAGGTGATACAAATTTCTCAAAATGAAACTTTTCTCATTACGTCCTTATACCCAATATTGAAGGTGGGTTTCGGGTATCTCATCCTAGTTCGGATTAATACTGGTTAAGGCCACATACCGGCGCGATCACTATCTAATAGTGTAAATCAACCAAGGATATAACAATTTCTTTCCTTCTTGAAAACCCGTTCCACGCATTTGAAGGAAATCGTTACTTATCTTTATGATTGCAACCCATCAAAGAAATTTACCAACTTGATTCTTCAGCTATTGGAATCGTCAGCTCGACACGAGGATTCTAGTTGATACCCTTACTCCAACCAATTTCTATCGATAAGTGGTGCATGTGGGGGCTACTAATTATGTCCTTCTCAACACCGACTCCCAGTTATAACTCCTCCCATTAAGTGGTACTTAATAAACCTCTTCTTCCCTCGGCATATGCCAAAAGTTCCGACCCATGCACTTTTGACCATGTTGTGCACATCTGGACTCTTTATACCTTATTGACATCCTCACTCTATTTACGTTTAAGCCACCCTTAACATTCGATTGGGTGGAACTTCGCTCCAAATTTGTCCATAATAGTTAAATATTTATCTTCTCAAGGGATATCCCCTTTTTAAATGGCTTCCCACTGCCCTTCAACTAATTTTGGACGTGCTACTCTGATTGCACATGAATCTATAGATTGTCGTCCTTCTTACGATGCTTAAGACACTCTACCACTTCTATTTCGTCATATTAGTCCCACAAGTAAAAATTTTGCCCATCTATGTCTCTTCTTTCGGCGATTCCGACACCAGCAAATCAAGGTGTCTACACCCATTATAACCCATGCATACGGGTTTAAACATCACATACGCTTCATAAGTACTCCAAACTCTTTATTGTCCCTACATTTTCAACGTGGCTATACCACTTGGGCATTCTCAATCACCCCCAAATTTGAAATTCTAAATCTTCCTAAACATCATTTCATCCTTCAACCCGCCAATAATAAAACAAAATTATCAGTACTTCCTCACCACATAACTGGCTCTACTGGCCTTTTATCGTAATTTACCATTTAACTTCTAATTATAACTACATACTTCCCTAACGATCGAGGTACCCACATCATGGACGAATGGCCAAACATCTCCTTACTACCAACATTACGTTAAGTTTCATGCGTGGGATATCTCGCAAAGCAAAATCCAAACAAGGAACCCCCTGATACACTACTTCTTAGCATTGTGGGTCATCGAAAACCGTTAGACCCTCAGTCCATAACATGTACCCCTATATTCCTGTCTCTTGACATCAAAGTTACATCTCCTTTCACAATTACACTTAAATAAGGAATTTCTACCGAAAGACACTGTCTCTTAACATTGATGGTAATCACATTCCATAAACATCATGCAAATATAATCGGGGCTCTCAAAATCTCATCCCCAGACATATAACTATGAGTATTAACTTTCACGTCTCTAAAGGGTGATATAACAATGCACTCTTCTTATCACCACATCCCGAGCGTTCATTATAATAACCAGCTATATCTTTCCGTTGAACAGTAAACCAAATACACTCCGAATCATATTAATAAAGTCCCTACACATACCGAGAACAAATATCTGAGACCATTATACTTTTCAAAGTCTCAAAAAAATATATATACATATATACAAATATATAAATGCGAGCCCGACCCTCTAGCAGATGGGGCCTCACCAGAACAAAACATTCTATCCCAAGGTAGTAACCCCGATAGACTTGCAATATCTGCACACTATCAGTTTAAGCATATTATAAAAACCATAATTAGGATATTATCATACTCGTATAACACAACACTAAAACGAGAAATTTCAATAAGGTATGTACCACTATCGATATACCCATTCATCCTCCGCAGATCACACTAAAGGTAACCCCACTATACCAAGGAAAATATTCACATAAATAATAACACTGCCGATATACACTAAACTCGTCTCTCATGCGAATATATCAAAAATAAAAATGTAGTAACTCGTTCATGTCACCTACAACACGCATCATCATCTGAGGATATAACTCATACTTCTACCTTGCCAATCGCCCTGGATGCTTAAATGGTTCCTGGACTTAACACACCTATCCGCACCAAACTGAAAATTTCAATAACTATTGCCCTTGCTAGGCACCATACCCTTATCCCTATACTTGCCTTGGGAAATTTTTTAACACATGGGTTTCATTCTCGACAAAATACCTCTACACATACTCCACTTATCTCCGGTCACACTGACCATGTTAGGGCTGTCCTTCTTTCGGACGTTGGTAGTCTCGACTCTGATGACTACTTTTGTTGTTACCTTAGCTTTGATGGCCCTAAGGAACACGCTACTGGCTTCGACAACTCTTACTGAAATCACTATCGCTCGGTGAACAATTCAGTTATCCAAATCATTTAAATGGGTCCCCTGATGGGTCTCCCCCTTAGGGTGCTTCACCAACACCGTTTCCTCCGGTCTTACAATATCTAAATTCTTCGATCCTTGTAGCTCCCCACACAAGAAAGCGTTTACCCCCACATTAACAAAATGCGACATTGTTACCATCTGCATTGACCGTCCAAGCAGAATTCCCCAGAAGTGCTAAAAATTCTTCTTGTAAGTTAATTTTCCCTCTTAATGTACTCTTCTCCATTGCACCTACTTCATCCGGTGTAAGGTTCACAAATTAATTAAATTTCTTTTCATAAAGTGACTTATGTCCGACCCTCTTGTGTGAGTTCAGAACAATGTTCGCATCTTATCCTGAACATCTGATGAAGTAACTTATGGTCAAACCATACGTATGCGCCTTCTCTTGACAAAACATTCCACTTCTAAGTGTGGTGGTTGCCTCTCACCATTGTAACTCTGCTCTTACGAGCTAAGAATTTTTTTTACCCCAAATTTTCACTCCTGATTAGCCATACTCCGACATATGCCCAAGCCTTTTGGATATATTACCTTCGTTGGCTAACACACACCATTTTTGCATTTCTAGACTGTTGGTTCTCTTTAATGTTTCGTCTGACTCTCCCATTCCAACCTTGCAGGGCGAGTCAAATTTGACCCCACTTTTTACTATAGTGGTTCCTGGAAGTCATATGTTTTGCCTTAATTGTATTTACCGTCTGGCCTTTCGTGCCATAATAAGGGTGACCTCAACTACGGTCATCATTCTTGAGTATACTTTATAACCTCAACTGAGCTTTGCCTCCTGCCGTCCGCCCAGCTCGCACGACATACTGCATTATTCGGCACACGAACACACTCGAATGTAAATAAGGTTCACTATTATATACATTATAGCAGGAGAATGAAACCTCACCAAAGAAATCAATAATCCTAAAAATAGGGCTCTATATCAAAGAAAGCTACGCTGGAAGCATAATAAGCCGCATAGATCCTAAAGGACACTAGAACCTGATGCTCTGATACCACTCGTGACACCCCATCTAATTAAATACCGGGTAGCTACTCCTATATGAAATTAATACAGAATATCAAGTTGGTTCAGTCTTAGCATCACTGTCGAAAACATTTAATTGATTACTAGCCACCTAATATTTAAAAAGAGAGATGCCAAATTTTTATTAATTAATTTAACAATTAACCAAGTAATTAAATCATCAACCAACAATCGCATAAACAATCGTATATGAATAACCAACGAAATGAAATAAACTGAGTTTGGAGTAAACACTCCAATAATAATACCAGAGTAAAATAAAAATCCTGATACAAGAGTTTGAATAAATAAACCAATAATTGAAATAAAACTGAAAGTCTGAGAATGCTATCTATAAATGGAAATGGGAGACATGCCCTATAAGATGAGTAACCCTGAATAGAATTAAGTGCATAATGTGAAGGCGTCTAATACCGAGATCCTGTAACTTCCACAGCAGCTACAGCACGTCAATGCCATGAAAATCCTATGTTTGCCCCCCCTGTGGCTGGGCACCTAAAAGTTTTTACAAGAAAATAGATTTGAAAGTAAACGGGTCAGGGCCCGAGGTGAAAACAGTTTAAAAAATATAGCAAGTGTTTAAGTTACAATATTAAACAACACATATATTAAATATGTTAGCAGCATACTCTCACATGAGTTTCTCACCTCTCAACTAATGTGCACGCCTAACGTATACCCTTTAGCCATCCTAGTTATGTCGCTAACTAGCTAGTTTGTACCACCCCTGCTATCGCATTCTAACATAGGGTATCTACTCATAACACCCAAACAAGTCATATTCATATCCCATTTTCACATTCATTAAATTACTTATCTCAAGTGTTAATTAAATTCTCACATTCTTAACTCATTCAAATATCTTAGTTATTCACATCTACTAAGCAACAGTGAAGCAGTCACAAGTATATATATAATCCACTCTCAGTACATATATACATATAAGGCACCCCTAGACTAAGCTACGGTGCACGCATACTCTGCTATGAAATCCATGCACATCACATAGGTAAGGATCACGTGTTTCGAATCACTCAGGAACCGTTTCAATACAAATAACACATATTGGAGGCGAACATAGTTCACATACCCATGGGTCACGCACATACCTACGCACCCATGGTCAGTTGACTTATCAACTCACAAATAAATCATTCATAGTCCTATGTCCTTAAGGTACCAATCCAAATCCCCCGAAGGCATACAAAGATAAGATGGCCCTTTTCTCGAAAACCAACCTCCCGTGATAGCAAGTATGGTAGGTATGTCATACACATAAGAATTCCATACACTAGGCATTCACACAACCTAAGTTATCATATTTCAATAAAGGTATTCACACATTCCATCTAGTAAGTCTCGTACGTAGAAAGTTTATCCCGAACATCATACGTAATATATATTTATCTTGATAACTCTCTTGTCGTATCAATTTGAGTACTTAATCCTATCCCAAAAGGTTACTAGGTCTCCTATTAGTTTTTAATGTTATCTCTATAAATTAAAGCCCCTCCGTTACTGTTCTTATCCCTACATAATCATTCATTCCCATTATAATTTCAATTCGAAAGATTTCAAACCGTCCTCACTCGGTAACCGCTCGTAATTATAACGTTCAATCCCATAAGTTATAACATTTTTCGGGCAATAACTAAGACCCTACTGACCTTAACTAAGTCCCACAATTTTATATTAATCACCCTAAGAAATATCGGCTTTGGAATTTTCATTAAACCTTAAAAGAAAATAATTACCAAAAATCAGAAGGGGTCGATCGATCGATCGTCGATCAATCGACATTCTTGAGTCGATCGATCGATCAAGCAGGTATTTGCCCAGAATTTCCTTAACAGTTACGGGTTTTACCATTTTTACACCCCAAATCCTCCATTACAACGTCCCAATCTCCCAAGAAAATTTACTAATCATTAAACCAACATATATCTATACAAGTTTTAACGTTCAAGAATCATCAAACTATCATAGAACATCGTCTTCTTGGATTAAAAGTCATGAATTTCACTACAACCATAATTTTTCACTATTTCTTCCATAATCATCATAATCCTCAATTAAATTTTGTGATTCTTAACCCTTAATTTATAATTTTATTCATCAAGCATTTCTAGAAGCACCACTACATGAAAATCTACCCAAAATTAATTATTAAGACTCCAAATTCATGTTTTTGCCATTATTCATAAATTGACATAAAACCTAAACTATCGTGTAAAGTATATGCCATTAATTATTGCAAGATAAATCACTTGCCTGAATTAGAGATTCTGATCCTTTGAAGCAGACGGTATGGGAGTGATTCTTATTTTTCGATCTATCCGGTGGTGTAAAAGGCTCCAAGGGTTGGATCTCTTTTGTGAACTTCCTTCCATTCCTCTCTAATGTCCGTTTATGATTTTTGGTTGTGAAACCCTAAGGAACTCAAGTGTTGGCTGATATAATCAGTCTAAAATTCGTGGGTTACTATTCCTTAAAAAGTCAAAATGATTAAAATACCCTCCCGAGCTGCTGGTTAGGCCTAAAATGCCCAGGGACCTAAGCTAAATCCCTGGCTAGTATTTTTTGACTATATCGACCGTTCCGGACACATTAGTACACTAAAAAATAATCATACGGATGATAAAAAATAAATTACTTTTAAATCCATTAAATCAGGTACTGACACGACTGACACGCGCGTCCCAACTTAATTACCGAAACTGTCGTATTTTCAACTCACGATAATTTTAATAAATTTAATAATCACATATTACCATAATCACTCAGTAATATTAAACATTATCATCATAATCAAATGCTATCTTTCGTCTCGCTAGTTATTTAAATTCAAATTAATTTCCAATTAATTATTCTAAATTAATTTAATTAATCCCATATTTAAAAGTAATTTCTTTTAATAAATCTCATAAATAAAAGCCATAAAATTATGGGGTATTACATAATTCATCCTGGATCCAAAGCTACGCGATTCCGTCTTGGAGCAGTTGAGCGAGCAACACAAGACGTGGAAGAAAAATATGCGGACTCGATACTTTGGGAAGACCCGAGATTCCGTTATCCGAATGCGTGAATCTGTCATGCCGAAAGAGCTGACCTCATTGGCGCAATGGCAAAAGTTCATTGGAAATGAGATCGAGGAGAGACAATTGGCATCTAACCAATCGGGGAGGGAAAATTGGGAAAAATAGACGGACGTGCACTACTCCGATCGGACGTCTTACGCCGAGGTGGAGCATAGGATGATGGTAAGATTTAATTTTTTGTAACTACAGAAATATATTATTTTGCATTATTTTACTTGGTGGGGCCGATACTAATTTTTCTTTATTTTATTTCAGGGGACAGGGAGTGGCCCTGGGGGTAGGCCATATAGGCTCGATACTTATGTGGTTATTCGGATGAAGAAGGGGAAGGATAAGGAGGTGTCCCCGAGCATCGCGACCACGATTGTAAGTAATTCGACAGTTTACTTTTTGTTAATTACGTTATAATTTTTTTATTTACTTATTTTACTAATCATGTGCTTTTTGTCGTTTCAGGCAAAGCTTAAGGAAGTGCATGAGTCAGAGTCTGATGCCGACAAGGCATCTTTGTCCACAGACGCACTCAACCAAGTGCTTGGCGCTGATCGCAAGGGGAGGACAAGGGGGTGATCTCGTGGGTGGCCAAATCTAGGATCATCGGATTGGAGACGAGCGACACCGGGTTGACTCGAATGGTGGACTCGCATGACGCGAAGCTATCCCGTTTGGATGTGACGGTCCAAGATATGTTCTCATTCATGAAGCGTTCGTTGGGAAAAAACCATGAGGGGAAAGGGAAGGAGAAGGTGGAGGAGGAAGAGGTGCAGGAGGACGAGGATGTGGACCTCGCTGCTTCATCGCCGACACGTGTGGACTTTGATGATCCACTCCCCTATTTGGCTCCCTTCGATCGATCGATGTTGATAATTGGTTGGCCAAGCATATTTTTACTGGACATATTTGATGGCCAGCGAATAGAGCGGGGGTTGAGGGGCCCGAATACCGTCTAGGGTATGCGAGTTCATGGACGTTCGCTTCAAAACATTGAGTCCAAGGTGCTCGTCATGCATGTGATACCCGGGAAGGAGAACTCCCCCTTGTGGTTGCGCGAGCAATGTGGCACGATGTATATTGATGGGTGTGTCAATTCGTATATTGTGTGGCCTACTCACCTCCTCAGAGCTAACCTTACCCCAGACATGTAGTGACATTATTTGAATTGAATTGTTTTAAGTTGTTACATTTGAATTATATTTGGATTATATCGTAATGCATATTGTTTTGAATGTATATTTGCATTACATATATTTTATTTGGATATATGATGTTTGAACATGTACAACATTGCTATAACAGGTACAAACATACTGCCCAACAGATTTTTTTTCATTTCTGCCCAAAATTGTCACGGTTATTGATCGTGACAATTTTTTATTAAAAGTCACGGGTTTGTCACAGTTTATGACTATGACAAAACTTGTCACGATCATAGACCGTGACATGACCATGATAATTATAATGAACTTGTCACGGTCATTGACGGTGACACATCCGTGATAACAAAAGTTGTCACCCCCAGAATTGTCACGATCATTGACCTTGACAATTCGATAGATTTGGTGTAGTGATATTATATGATACTTATTGGTTCTTAATTTGTTAGTTTTGAAGTTGGCTTCGAATTTTTCTTTACTTTTGCATTTTGATTGGGCTGCAACTATTAAAATTGTAGTTATTGTTGACTGTTAATATAAGTATGCAATGTGGCTGTAACTGTAACATTTATACAAGTATACAGTTGGACAGTAGGGCATGGACATAGGATCAATGATCAAACACTTTCAATATTGTGTGAACTTCAGCTGCATTGAACCTGTCATATTACTTATGAATCATAAATAGGTTATTTTTAATGAAAATGTAGTTGTTTATCCCGAAGATTTTGTTAGGTTCTTTTAATGAAAACTACATAGGTTCTTTCGTGTAATAACCCGCCCTTTTGGAGACGATTAAATCCCATAATTAAGTATAATTTGGGAATTTGGAGAATTTCTTGAATAGTGATCTTTGGGATTCTCGAGGATTTAATGATTTTGGAACGGTGTTATTAATTATTTTGGGACCATATAGGTCGAAATATTTTATTTATATGTCGCCACGGAGTATAGCGACAAAAGAGGTGAGATTTTGAGTAGAACACCGCATTTAAATATTTTGGATTAGAATAGTGATTTGCGGTCAAGTACCTCGGATGGAAATTTCGACTGCACCACGAGTTCCAGAATGTCCGAGATAGTCGGAAAAGAGTGTCCGATTGTCGAAATTGAGTTCCGGGTAATTTTGGAGTTAAATAGGCTCGTAATTGGGTAAATGAGTCGTTTTTGGGTTTTTAGGGTTAAAACCCTTTTTCTCTCTATATATAGAGGAAGAGAGGAAAGAAAGAAGAAAGAAGAGAGGGAAGAAAAGAAGAAAAAGGGGGAGATTCCGGCCGGCCTCCGCGGGATTCGGCTCGAGGACGTCGGATTGTATCCACGAGGCAAGTGTTTACTTGCTTTATTTATTTTTGAGCATAAATATCTCATATCATTGTTGGTATACCATACCCTAATGATTTTGGGTTGGGTATTCGTGAATAAAACGGGTTTTCGGGAGATAAAACGAATAAACCCCTAAAATTGGTAAATTGGAGATTTTAGTAATTAACCAAATATATTGGGTGATTCCGGGTCCTGGGATGTTTAGGACCCGTATTATAAGTGTATTTGTTGTTGGTAGAAGTTGTAGGCCGTTGGGTGGAGAGATGGAAGCTTGGGGGAAGCTTCCATGGCCGAAACAGCTTCTCGGAGAAGAAGCTGCCCGACTTGATCGATCGATCGAGCCTCGGGGATCGATCGATCGAAGCCTTCGATCGATCGAAGGCCATGGGTCGATCGATCGACCTCTGCTGAAAAGGGACAATTTCTTTAGGGTGATTTGGAAGGGATAGATTCCATTTCATCTTGCTTTGAGGATAATTAGGTAATAACCTAAGGGACCTTTTAGGACTTTAGGGTCCATAAATTAAGATAATTGAGGAGGGTAAAATTAGGGTTTTAAGTATATAAACCTTAATCTATATTTTCGAGGAAAATAGAGTAATTGTAGAAATTGATGGATTAGGATTCCTAACTTTAATTGGGGACTTCTAAACGATTATTTGGAGTAGTTATAGTCTTGGGGTTTAAGGAAATGAAACCCTTAACCCATTAAGTTTAAGGTTGTTCGGGTGAGAGAAATCCTGAGGATAATTCTCGTAGGCATATAAGCCTATATAATTATGCTTATAGAAGGCATAATTATATCGATTATCGTTAAGTATTTCCTATGAGATAATTAGGATAATTTGGTATATATATATATATATATATATATATATATATATATATATATATATATATACTTCACTTAGAGAAGAATAGTATCATTGGAGATATCCAATAAATCCTTAGAATATGATTAAAGTATATAGTGATTATTAAAGTAAGAAATACTTTGGATTTAGAATCATGCAACTATGAATGCATGATTACGATTCCTGGAGGGAATCTTTGGGATATTTAGTCATCGCTAGATGCTATAGGCCACTAAGGCCGTTTATATATATTCTAGGAAGAATATATAGGATATGTATATACTGTGTGTTTTAGGTATATATATATATGATGATGGAAATGATTTTGAAAATATATAAATGAATATTTTCAAAATGGAAAGAATAATGTTTTTCATAATTAATAAAATATGGATTACACACCTCTCTAAATCGCTATCATATGGGAAGTTGCGTTCGTATGGTGAAGCCCCCTGGCTAATGATGCAGGGTGGATATAGTCCTATAGGCCATGTGAGCGTTTGTTGTTATATTTTTCTGCGCTGGTTAGGAGATTCCGGGTGTGGTCTTGACTATCTCGCAGGCACATGGTCGCTTCTCGACGTCTTTCGATATAGGATCCCAGGTTGTCTTGGAGGCCCTGGAAGATGATAGCCATTTAGGGGCGCGCACAGTGGAGAAATCCGGACGGGCGGTCTTAGAACGCGTTTATTAAAGCAGTTCATAATAATGGATTTGCTTTAATTACATTTCCTGGATATAGGAAGGGAAATGGGTTATATATAAAGTGGCTTCGGTAACACTTCCCGGATGGAAGAAGGGATGTGGAAGCATATGTTATGATCAAAGCATTTTTATGATAATGAAAATGTCTTTGAATACATTTCCTGAGTATAAAAAGGGAAATGGGATATTTTGATAAAGGAAAAGCTTTTTATGTTAATAAAATTGGCTTTCAAAAGGTATATGATTTATTAAAGCAATTCATGATAATGAATTGGCTTTTAAATACATTTCCTGGATATGAGAAGGGAAATGGAAGTTTTTGAAATGAAAAGGATAAGTATTTATAAATACTTCATATATCAAGTAATCCTCAGTCCGGGAGATATTTATATTATCCGGAAGTATACTGTAGATGTATGTATATGTATAATTGGGTGCCGAGGGTCTAATGAATCCCGACGATCGACCGTGCCGCATAGTAGTGTATCGGGGGGGTTCCTTGTTTGGATTTCTCTTTGCGAGACACCCCACGCACGAATATGGCACTGTGTTGAGACTGGGGAGAAGTTTAATCCTTAGTGCTCTTATATTATTAAATGTTTATGGTATATATATTATATATATCTTTCTGTACTGAGGGACTGGAGGATCTCAAAGATCGACCTTGCTGCATAGTAGTGTATCGGGGGGGTTCCTTGTTTGGATTTCGCTTCGCGAGACACCCCACGCATGAACATGGCATAGCGTCGAGATTAAAGTGAAGTTAGCCCTTAGTACATCTATTTGACTATCTAGGTTAGATAGTGGTTGGGTATTAGATTAGTTTAGCAGAGTAGCTTGACTAGGAGGTTTTAAGGGATGCGCTAGGTGTGCACTGTTAGAGGAGAGGTGAGGGGTATCTCATGAGAGTGCGATACCAATTTAAATATGAGATAAAACTATTTTTCTAAAAATAAAGCATTTATGCACTTGCAAAATATTTTCTAAACATTCGGGCTCTGACCCGTTTGTCTACTCTCCTTTCTTTCTCTATACTGTATATATTTAGGTGTCCAGACACAGGGACGCCTGGATGGAAACTCTTTCGTGTCAGACGCCTGCTGCAGCAGCTGTGGATGCTTGCAGGTTATCGGTAGACGTTTCTTTCCTTGTACTCTAGATAGGAGTTATTGTATAAACTTTCGAGCCAATGGCTCAATTGCATTTATTTATTCTTTCAGTACAGCATTCGATATGGTTGTATATTTGGACCGAGTGTTCGGTTATTTTAGTTCCTTTCATTTCCATTTCAGTTCATTACGCATTTAATTGTGAATGTTTTAATTTGTGCGCTAAAAAGAGTAGTTAGATAAAAGTTTTTAACGGCCACCTAATAGGATATTAGTAATTAAATGGACTTTCGACAGTGATGTTAAGGATGATCCATTTGTGACTCATGTTTTAATTTAATATTTGGAGTGATCGCCCGGTATCTTATTAGGCGGGTTGTTACATTTCGATGGCTCCTACCATAACTAATCACATAATAATTTATTAGTTATGCTCTATTTTGAGATTTATTTGTTGAAATATTTACTATTGTCTTTCCTTTTCATTTCTTTTGTTTTGTTTCAATCTGAAATTTATGTTTGTTGTATCTATTTTGAAATAACATGTTCTCTCACATTTAATTACTGATTGCACAGTACTTAAGTTTTCAAATTTCCATAGTACTTAAATTTGCAAATGGTACTTAAATTTGCACAGCACTGATTGCATAGTACTTAAATTTGCAAATTTTCATAGTACTTAAATTTGCACACTACTTAAATTTGCAGATTTCCGTAGTATTGTGCAGTGCTGATTTCCATAGTACTTAAATTTGCATAATATATCTGCAAGTGATAAAATGATAAGGTGGTTACCGTGCAAATGATACATAATATATCTACAAGTGATAAAGTGATAAGGTGGTTTCCGTGCAAATGATACTTAAATTTGGTACTATGGAAATCAACAGACCATTCAGGGGCTGCAATCAATACTGGTATAAAAAGAAAGCATGCTAACAACTGAGTTGCGATCAATTTCACTTAATTCTATTAGAAAAACACATCAAAATTAGAAAAAAAAATGCATAACAAATCATGTTAACAAATGATTGTATCTAACAACAAGGACTTTTCTCAATTGACAACAACTAGCATTACGTAAGGTCACTATCTCCATGAAGTTCCCATAATGATCAACTAAGTCTCTTTTTAAATAATTATTCTTTTATTTGTTTTACACTTAATTCAATTGTTTAATCATTACATCCAAGATAAATTATCGATCACTCTCTATCTCAACATTTTGAACATTTTCATTTGACAAAGGCTCCCAATTTTCAGGGTCCAGTCCTTGATGATGCTCACTTTTAATTATCATGTTATGCAAAATGATGCAAGTTTTCATTATCTTTCCCAAATCTTTTATTTTTCACATACGCATCGGGCCTTTGATAACATGCCACTTTTTTTTGTAAAACTTTGATTGCTCGCTCCACGTCTTTTCTCACACTTTCTTATTATTTTGCAAACAATTTCTATTTTGAATTTGACGGCTTCGATATTGTTTGAATAAGAGTTGCATACGGGGTTAAATACCGTCGGACAGGTAATATCCCATGTCGTAATTATGACCTCGTAATTCGAAGTTACACACTGGAGCAATACCATTTACAATGTCATCAAACAAGGGAGATTGATCTAAAACATTTATGTCGTTATTTGTGCCGACCATACCCAAAAAATGCATGCCATATCCACAAATCCTGTGACGCAACAACCTCCAAGATAAGAGTGGGGACTTTTTTATAACCATTTATGTATATTCCGTGCCATGCCTTAGGACAATTACTCTGATGCCAATGCATATAATCAAGGCTTCCGAGCATTCCCGGGAAGCCCCGCGCCACATTTTGTTTGAGTAAATTTCCAATGTCACCACTGTTTGGTTTCCTCAAATATTGTTGCCCAAAAAATCTAATTATAGCATCACAGAAATGAATTAGGCTTTCAATTGTCGTGCTTTCTCCAATCTGAACATAGTCATCAACATAATCAGTTGGGATGCCATATGCAAGCATACTTAATGGTGAAATCATCATCTTTAGTAAAGGGCTCAATCCTTCCCTTGCCATTGCATCAAATTTCTATATGAAGTAATTGTCGTACTCTTTTATTGACTCCAATATGTGATTAAATAAATCCTCATCCATGCGAAAGCGACAATGAAATTTTCTCACGAATATTTTCATTCCTCACCCATGAAGTAGTCGTTTACAATTTGATCATGTCTCTTCTCCCTATCACGAGAAATAAAGTGCCTACCGGGCATAGAGCCACCATGTGACCGCTTTTTTATGACATATTTGCTACTACAAGAGGAACATATGTTGCGATTGTTCCAATCAACATATGTTTAAAATTGGAGGAAGATTCAAAAGGTTCTTCTTTGTCTATTGGCTCGGTTAAAAGGCATTTGGTGATCGAGAATGACTCCATGAAAATTAAAATGTTGAAATCATGATTGGAACCGAAATTAGAAAATGTCATTTTGTTGCAATAAACTATGAATAAACATAACATTGTCGGATTTCAAATAGTAAGAAAATAGATGCGATGTATTTTTTTTAGAATAAATCAATGCAAAAATATTGAATAATAAATTAGAGTGATTCTAGGGAGACCCTCAAATTGTACACAATATAAGAACTCGATGATGTGTCAAGCATGTATTGGTTAATATCGCTGGAGCGAACCCACAATCACAAACACATCAACCAATACCCGTGTGACACAACATCGGGTTTGAGTTTCGTGTACAATTTTGAGGGTCTCCTTAAAATTATTCAATAATTTATGACCCATATTTGGAAGAATTTTTTATTTTGACAGAAAAAATTGCATTATAAGTTTGATATTAAAGTTTATTTATGGGATTTATAATTGTCTAACCTTTTTATTATTTGCAAAAGGTATCAACAAAAATGTTTGATAATCTCATATGGATTGGATGTATCAGGAGATTGGATGGTTTTAATTAATGGAGTTTGTACTGATTGGAAATTTGAAAGGAATTAAATTTCTCAGTTAATTTTTTTTTATAAAACTATCCGTTTGATATTTGAATCCAACAACCTTTTAAAATAACCAGAATGGTAGAATCCACATGTGATTGAATAGACAGACTGTTGGAGAAGTCAAACATACCTAATGTTCCTCTAACTTCGGATATGTGCTTAGAGCTTGTTTGAGAGTTTTGGAGAGAAAAGAAAGGAAAGAAAAAGTTTATTAGGAGAGAAAAGAAAAGAACGGAAAATTAATAAAAGAGAAAAGAAAAGAAGAAAAGAAGAAAAGAGAAGAGAAAGGAGTTTGGAAGAGAAAAGAAAATAATTTTTCTTTCTTGTGTTTGGGAGTTTGGGAGGAAAATAATTTTTTTAAGAGGAAGAAGGTACAATTCATTAAAAAACTTTCCTTTCTCTCCATTTCTTTTTGATTTGGAAAGAAAGCTTTGCAGAGAAAGGAAGGGAAAGTTTTTTCAACAATTTTCCTTTCTTTTCTCTCATTTTAAACTCCCAAACGAGAGAAAGTCACTTTATTTCCTACTTAAACTCCCAAACGAAGGAAGGAAACACATTTCCCCTTCGATTCCCTTCCTTTCCTTTCTCTTCTCTCCAAAATAAAATTTGCAAGCAAGGCCTTAAAGATGGGTATGGAAATACGACCATTTGAGATGCTCTAACAGAATTTAATATGAGTGCCTTAAATGATAACTTGGTAGTCTAGTTTCACCAATGAACAAGTGACACATGTTTAAAAAAAGGGCAATTTACAATTAGGTCTCTTGGAAACAATTTTTAAACATTTAAGGAAAATTTACTATTAGGTCCACTTGTTACGCCACTAGCGTGGAATTTTACAAGAAGAAAATTAGTATACCTAAGTGTTTTAAAAAATTTCAAAATTCCTTTAGTATTTAAAATTTGTTTGTGAGTGACCTAAAAGTACTTTTCCCTTAAAAAATGGAGGTTTTATTTCAACCCACTTATTTTTTCCAGCACCCCAATTTTAGTATACCCCTATTGTTGGATTGATTTTCTATTTTCCCACCCCATCTCATGTGGTGGTTTAAATTAAAATTAAAATATACTTTAAATACATATGCCAACACTCTAAAATATTTTTTTCATGTTTTGTTTTTATAGATTTTCTTCATTATTGATACTTTTCAGTTATTATTCTTGATTTATTTCTTAATTCCTTTTATCTTTATTATATCTTAGTAAACAAATTATCTTCCTATTTTTGGTTTCATTTTTCATCTTACAATACACATGTAATACAAGAAAAAATATGCTTAACAAAATAAAGAGAAAAATATACTTATAGTTACATTCTACAAAATAATAATGACATAATTATGAAAAATTCAATCATGCAATTCTTAAAAACAAAGTACTAACATTCCAAAAACTAATGTTTATGCAATAGTAAAAAAAAATGTTTGAAACAAGAAAATAATTGTCTATTAAAAAAATCATCCAAATAATGTTGTTGAGATAATGTTCATGCTTTTCCTGCAAAACAAAAAAAATGGGTTACATTTTACAGTTATATGTGGAGATTTAGTTAAAAAATAATGCAGTGGTTTTATATTTTGCATACCTTTGAATCCTTAGTTGGTGTGCGGTGTTAATCACACAATATATGTGTAAATCTCCCTTTCGCTGTTAAGAATACGTAAAAAGTAACATAATTATTAGATAGTATACATTAAAGTAAATTTAATATTTGAAATGAATTAAAAAAAAAGTTTCATACATTTGTCAATCTTCATTTGAATTGAAGGTAACTCTAATGAAGAGCAGCCTATAAGATAGCCCCACTTAGTAATAAGGTCACTCACTAAAAATGCCCATCGTTGAGCATCGGGATAACGATGATATTCTCATCCTGGAAGAATGTGCGGTATAGGATCTCCTTGCTTGAGACTTACTTGCATAAAATGATTGTTATCATATAGTACGATTAGCACAATAGTTAAAACATCAGTGGTTGGTCCAATCCGTAGTGGAAAGTATGTGATATTTTATTAACGCCAACTCTTTATCAGTCACAATTATTGAAACGGATACTGATGGGTAGAGAATATCCTTCAAACATTGTAATGCCCATGTAAAATTATTTTCCTTCTCTGCTTTAAGATATGCATGCGTTACAATAAAAGTTTTGTTAGTTGATGTAACCCCGACTATCTCTAGTAAAGGCATTTTGTGTCTATTGATCTTGTACGTGAAATCCATAAGTAATACTTACGAGAATCATTTAGCAAGGGCTATGTGTAATAACCCGTAATTTTTAAGATTTTTAAAATAAGGGATTAATTAAAATTTAAATCTGGGAAATTTACTTAATAATTAATCCGGATTAAAATAAATATTAACTAGCGAGATAAGGGTTAGTATTTATTGATGAGAATAATAGTGAATATTATCGAGCGAATAAAGTAATATATAATTGTGAATTTATAAGAATTATCACGAGTGAGAAATACGACAATTACGGTATTTAAGTCGGGATGCGCGTGTTAATCATGTCGGGACTAAATTAATGAAATAAAAAGCAAATTATTTATAAGTCAGTCAAATGGTCATTTTGAGTGCCCCAATGTATCTGTAAGGGTTGAAATAGTCAGAAAAGTCTCCCCAGGGGTTTAGTTTGAGTTCCAGAGCAATTTTAGGCCAAACCGGCATCCCGAGGGGCGTTTTGGTAATTTATATTTTTGGAGTATAATTAATGACGAAAATTAAAGGAATAAAAGATTAAGTACGTGCGTTAGATTAGGGTTATTAGTGTTAGGCACAGAGAGTCCAAAAGGGAAAAGGAGGAGGAGGAGTTTCTAGGGCCAGAACCACCATTAGTGCACCTTTTCCACCACCGAGACCACCATCGCATAGATCGGAGAGCAAGGATCGCAACCATACCAACTTCATAAACGGATCAGACCTTATTTCATAAGGAAAGTGTTTAATTCATGCAAATCTGTAGCAATAATCATGTTCATGTTAGTATAGGTGTATAATACCCATGTATTGTCCATAATTTTGATGAAATTGGAGAGTTAAGATAATCAATTGAAATCTGAAATTGAATTCGGTTGAATCTCTCATGTATTTAGGTTAGAAATCACGAATTGATGATTGACTATGATCAACAAATTTGAAATTATTATGTCCTTGAAGAGAAATTTGAAGAACTAGGGTTTATTTTGTTAATTTGGGGATTTTTAGAATTTTCAAGTTTTATGCATGATTAAATGATTATAGGTTGTTAGAAATAATCCCTTTATGTTGGAATAATGATTGGAATTAATTGTTGGGAGTTTGGGAGCAACCAATAGAGGTTTTTAGGATCAAAATGGTGGAAAAACGTAGCTGTTAGAGGTTGAAGGCGAAGCAGACCTAGGTCGTGCGAAGCCTCGTTCGAACGAGATGGCTTGTCGTGCGAAGAGGTCATTCAAATGACCTGTGATCTCATTCAAACAAGATCAGTCTTGGTTCGAACGATGTGTCTGATTTTTGGGAATTCCTTCTGACTTCAATTTGTGCAACGTAGTTAATTCGAGTGAGATTAAATAATGTGGAATTAATTTCGGTATATGGCAGAATTATTAAAGTTATTTAGGAATAAAACTTTAAGATGTTGGAGTGATGAATTATCCTTGAGAATTACGAGAGAGCGTATTCGTGATTGAATAATATATCATAGGTAGTAATGAGGGTAAATTTACATATGAACTGAAATATTTATGTTGTGTGTATACCTAATGATCTTGAAGGGTTTGTGTGAATACCTATAATACTATTAATTATGTGTATGACATACCAACCATACTTTCTATCACGAGAGGTCTTAAAGAGATGACAATCTTATCTTGAGGAGCCTTCGGGGTGATTTATATTGGTGCCTCAGAACATAGAACCTAGGTACGGGCTATATGTGAGAATGATAGTGTTGGCAATTATATGGGTGCGTAGTTATGTGCGTAGCCCATAGTTTTGAAACTATGTTCTCCTCCAATATGTGTGACTTGTATTTATATGGTTCGAGAGTGATTCCTAATAGATTGTCCTTATTCAGTACGAGGTGTACCAGGAGTTGATAGCAGAGTATGCATGCACCACAGCTGAGTCTATGGGTGTGGTATTAACATTCCTTTATAGTAGTGTGATGAAAACGTAAATACTTGTGATTTAATTTACCATGTGAATATATAGATGAGTATGTTATTGGAATTGAATCAATTATGTGAATTCTTAATCTGATTGTGAAATTTTACTTAGGATAGTAAATGCAGACATATTTAATAATAATAATATGTGTGTGTGGGGGGGAGGGGGAATACGGGTTATTACTTCGGGTTAGGGTTAGAAGGTTTATGGTCACGACCTAGTTAAGTGTGACAAACATAATTAAGACGACTTAGAGGTATGTTAGGCATGCACAATACTTGAGACGTGATAATCTCAAGTGAGTGCTCGAAAAGATTACATGCACATAATATTTTCTTTATTGTAATTTTTAAATACTTGCTAAATTGTTTTAAAATATTTTACAATCAAACTCTGACCCGTCTCTTGAAAAATTGTTTTTTCCATTGAAATTATTCTAGGTGTCCAGCCACATGGGCGTCAGGCTTAGACTGTTGGATCTTTGGACATGCTGTAGATATGTAGGAGTTGCAGGTCCTCGTATTTAGACGGCTCCACATCTATGACTTCAATTCTTTGATTTAGGCTTCTTAGTTAGAGCATGTGTCGCCCATTCTCATTTTATTTATGTTAAAGAGACATTGTACTCATTTCATTTATGTATTTCAGTTTCAGTTGTATTTTGGTATCATTACTGTAAGGACACAAGTCTCCGACTGAGTCTTAATGTAGTGTTGGCTCAATTCCGGACAAAAACATTTATGTCATAGGATAGTGTTCAAGCGTATCCATTCAAGCCCATGACGTGTTAGTTGAAGACGAAGCGACCAAGTTAATAAAGCTTCATCATATGCCGTGTTTATTGTGCCTTGTTTCTACGTCACCAACTTTTGCTCCACTTCCTCCTAAGGTATGAATGCATTACATATATATATATATAGGAGCTTGGAACAAGTTTTATTGGGTGTAATTTTATTTTAAACTAAGGTTTATTTTCAGAAGGTTTCTTTAAAACTTTAAAATAAAGTTTATGGGCTAATAATCAAATTTTAAGCATTTTGGAACTTCGTTCGATATTGTCGTTCGAACGAGTTTGCCAACAAAATTTTCCCATTTTCCTCTAGAACTTCGTTAGAAGTATCGTTCGAACGAGATTTCGTTCGAATGAAAATCTCATTCGAACGAGATTTCTGGTGGGAAATTTTTTGGCAGTTTTATTCAGTTTTTGCCCATGTTCCCACTTACTTTTACCCACTAACTCTTGACAGAAGTTATATGTGCAGGAACCATGTTTGAAAAACTAACTTTTGACATTTTCTAAACACTTTTTTGAGAGAAAATTTTGAGAGAGAAATTTCTAAGTTCAAAAGTTCATATTTTAAGTGTTTGCAATTTCAAGAACATTCAAAAACACTTTTGTTTGCACCCATAGTTTGTTCATTCCATGTTACTATATATATATCTTGCTTGGAGTGTTTGGCACCGGGTTTACTCTACCGAGTTGAAGAGTTCATTTGGGTTTACTTCTACATCCCATAAAGAAGAAGTTCGTTGTTTTGCTGCGGCATTCTCATATGGTGAAAGGAACCGTGTGTGGTTGATGGGTTCCTAAAAGTCCTATCGGTGGATTCCGAGACCGCAGTGGATGTCCGTGGTTATTCGCAAGGTAGAGGTGTGTATTGTAAGGAGCATCGGGGTTTGGACGGAGTCAAGTAGAGTGTGTTGTAAGTCTTATTGTCTTATACTTGTAAAATCGTACTTAGTGGATTTGAGGCTAGGGCCATCCGAGGTTATTTTTCGTTGTGGGTTTTTCCTCATACATCGCGATGTAGTGGTTATTTGTCTATTTTATCTTTTGCAAATTCACATTAGATGCATGCTTAGGTAAAAAGATAAAATTGGTTTAAATCACTACTCATGCTTAAGTTGGTGCTAAAATGAATTTGGGTAATGTTTAATTAATTTAGTTCAAGTCATTAATTTTATTGGATAAAATTTAGTTTGGTCTAATTTGCAAAAATGGATTAATTAATTGTTAGGCAAATTTCTAGGACTTGGATTGAATTAAGTTGTTGGAGTGAAAATTAATTTGTTGATTAATTTTATGTCACTTCGTCTTTAGTTTAATTTTAATTTGAAAGAAATTAAAATTTGGTTTATGTAATTGTTTTATTGAACCATCTTTATTCCGCATCTAAGAGGAAGTTACTTTTTGGTAAGATTTTAAAAATTGGGGGTCCTATCGTTTCCAATAATTACTATTGTTGTTTTGGATTTTATTAATTGGAATGATTATGTCAGTTTTATCATATTCAGTTAGATGGTGTTTTCTCCGTAAATTGTTGTAAGGACACTGCCCATCACAATTAATTATATCATATACCGCTACAAGTTGCTACAGGTCGATGAAGGATTGAGAAGCTTACATCTACAAAGACGAATCTGAATTTCAAGAAGAATTAAACATTCAAGCCCAACAAGGATGAATTTGGTAAAATGTGTTGAATTTTTATTTACATTAAAAGTGTTGGGATATTTTTGTGAAAGATAAAATATTTTTTTATTTATGAAAAATGAGTTTTGAAATGTTTTAAATAGTTTTTATTTTCAAAAATATTTTATCATAAAAGTTTTTTGGATAAATGTTTCTGATCTTGTGAACAGTTTTAATTTTTGAGCTTTCCAAGATATTAAAAAAGACTGAAGCGTTCTGAATTACGTGTATGATGTCGTTCGAACGACATCGTTCCTAGTTCAAATGGGATCGAATCTCGCTCAAATGACACCATGTCGTTCGAACGATAGGTGTTTTATCTGACATGTCATTGATTTGTTTTTTTAATATAAATTGAGTGTCAGACTACTGAATTTCGTGTGGAGAAAAAATAGTTTCCATAGAATACATTTTTATACTATTCTCCAACCATTTGAGGGTTCATAACTTTTTTTTTTACAATTCACAATCCCAATTACTTTTGTGTGAGTTGTTTTGTGGAACCCAAAACATAGTTTGATGTTGTTCATTCTTTGTGGAGAGATCTCTACAACTGAGAGATGCGTACTATTGTGGAGGAAGTCTCTGCGGAGTTTTTAAGGCTACGTGTCTGGACTGGGTGTCCTTGTGGTATAGCTGCATGTGAATCATTGTTGATTTCTAGTCGTTGCTTTGAAGGTTTGACAAAGACACTGTGCGTTACACTTGTGGGTGATTATCAGGTTGTATGTAAGTCAATGATCTTGTAAACTTGTCAAAGTTCTAGAAAAAAAGTGTTTTACCCTGAGGGGATTTTTCCAAAACTTTGTGTCGCATACTTTATTTATGATGGTTTGACACTTTCATGCACGTAGTTATTTGAGTTTAAGGGCTGAATTGATTTAATTCATAAATTGACACTAATTAAATAAGTTTGTAATTGGAATTTGCACAACTATTCAATCGGTATCATACACGGTTTTTCAATTGTTTACTCATAATAATAGTGAATGTGTTAAATGGTTCTAATTAATCAATTTTAACTATTGGACAAAATGTTTTGACATTAGCTTAATTAATTATTAGGTGATTAATAAAATAAATTTTTTCGACAGTGATGCTAAGACTGAACCAACTAGATACTTTGATTTAATTTAATAAAGGACTGATCACCCAGTATTTAATTAGGTGGGGTGTCACAAGTGGTATCAGAGCATCAGGTTCTAGAGTCCTTTAGTATCTGTATGACTTATTATGCTTCTAGCTTAGCATTCTTTGATATAGAGCCCTATTATTAGGATTGTTGCATTCTGAATTTTTATATAAGTCTTCAACTATATTAAGATTTATTGAAATGTGGACATATAAATTCTTTCTTGTTTCAGATGCCTCCGAGATAAGCACCGCGGGCCAGAAATGTCCAGCTTGAGTCGCAGTCAGCTCTGGCCCAGGCTACGATGAATGCTGCCGAGGTAATTGCTATAGTTGTACAAATGGTTAATTCAGTGCTAGTCGTGGTTTAGCAAGACCCACCACAGGTGCTGGCAGTGGAACCTGCCCCGATACACGCATTCCCTTTTGCTTGGGAACGAGTCAGAGACGCCTTCCACAAGGCACACCCTCCAGAGTTCTCGAGGAGCTCAGATGTGATGGCATCCAACCAATAGAAAAAGGACATACAGAGGCACCTGCGGATGTATGAGTGAACGGAAGTAAAAAAGAAGATATTATCTACCTTCATGCTGGTTGGGGCAGCGTTACAGTGGTGGGAGTCCATTACTGCTGCAGAGGAGCGCGATGTTTTGACGATTCAGGACTTCTGGGTACGATTTGACCGCAAGTATTTCCCTTCCTCCGTTCTAACTGAGATGAGGCGAAAAATACTGGACCTCACCTAGGAGGGGAAGACTGTAGCAAAATATTAGGAGAAGTTTAATACATTAGTAAACCTGGTGCCAGTTGAGGTGCCTACTGAAGAGAAGAAGATTCAGATGTGCATAAATGTCCTGACCTGAAGGATTAGACAACATCTTCTAGGTAAACTTTCCTTATAGTCCTATGCATATGTACTTAATGCTACTTCACTACACTGCCAGGATCACCATTTCCATGTTAAGGGGAGCAAGCGAGCTGGAGAGTTCAACCAGCAAGGTAGGACTAAGGTAGGTAGTGCCAGGGGGAGCCAGAAGCTCAAAGTCAATAGGAAGAGGTGGAGTAGGGTTCCCAGCCGGGGTATTCTGCTAAGAGATTCAGATCAGGGAGTTTCCATCAGTGGTAGGGAGGTTTCAGGCATGGCCACCAGGGTCAGCATGGCCATCAGGGCCAATGGGAAAGAGTTTGAGGTGGATCACCTCTTATGTGCAAGTTTGATCATTGAGAGTTTCACACACATCCTCAAATTACCTGATTTGAAGATATGGATTTTCAGAATCCATACCATGGTAATGGGGTAAAATCTGGATCATCCCATTTTTAAAACGAAATTGCCCGGCATTATACGAGAGTATAATGCATCCCGCAGTGACAGTGCACTCGGGATATAAGATTTCTCTCAGCAGGCGGTATGGAGCCTCTTCCTCACCGACGGCTGCACTACCGTGTTGCGACATCTCTCTTTCTCTTAACGACTTGGTGTCCTCACTTAGTGTACTCGGAGTGTGCCCTGAAGTGTGTCCTAAGAAAGAAAATGGAGTGTTATTTGAGATTGAGTGTGACGGTGTGGGAGGTGGAATCCAGAACTGTGGAGCATTAGGAGTGTGGGGGCTATTAGGGTCGTACTCAACTACTGGATTTCCATGAATGCGGGTTAGAGTATTATGGAGTGTAAGAGTGAGTCCAGAATTTTGCATTAACAGCTTATGAGAGATGATGATGAATCTTTTTGTGCTTTTTGAATTTTTTTTATGTTTTTAGATTTTTGGGAATTTTTGGTCAAAGTTTTAGATTGACTCGATTTAATCCTAAGTCTACCTAATTCCCAGGCAACGGAGCCAAAAACTTGACGCGACTAACAACAGTTACAACAGGGCCATAAGAGCTAAGGGAGGGGTGGTAATGTCTAGCAGGGCCAAGGAGAGTAGAATCAGAGGGGAGGAAATTGTTTTGGTAGGTGTTTCGTTTGCGAAAACACCGGCCACAAACGTCAGGACTGATCGCAGAAAGATAGGGTCCCGTAGCAGCAGCAGGGCGCTTGTTAGGAGCCCCAGAGATTGATATTTATCGTTTCCCTTCCAGCACCAGCACTAGTCCCAGATTTTCCAGCCATTCTTACAGTTTCGATTCAGCAGGGGCAACTATAGTACGGGTGTGTTTACAACGTCCATTAGGCCGCAGTCCTATAGGCTCCACCCGCTATTGAGGGTATGTTTTATATTTAGAGGAATCTGGGGCGCATTTTATTTAACACGGGAGCTTCACACTCATTTATTTCCACTAGATTTGCACGTTCTATGGGATTATTGGATCCTGTGAATAGTACTGTTATATGTGTAAACTCGTCGTTAGGTAATGGGACATTGATTTTCTTTATATGTAGGGGAGGGGTGTATAGAGATTGGAAGGCTTATTTTTCCTACTGCCATGCTTGTCTTGGAGATGTCTGAGTATGACGCCATTATTGGCATGTATTGTCTATTCACGTATAGGGCCATGATTGACTGCTTTAGTAGGAGCATTGTTATCACTATCCATGGTCAGGAGATTCTTTTAGTGGCGATGCCTCACCCAGAGGGAGGATCATCCACTCACTTATATTATATAGAGTAGGAGACCTATATGGGAGTTATGATCCCCCTTGATTGGATTCCGGTTGTTAGGGAGTTCGTTGACGTGTTTTAGGATGTATCGAGACTACCGTGCGAGTAGGGAGATAGAGTTCATGATGGATTTAGCATAGGGCCCTCGATCGATATCCGGTGCACCTTACCGTATGGATCTTACGGAGATGAGGGAGTTGAGGGATCAGATTGAGCAGTTATTGGGATAGGGCTTCATCTAGAGGAGTACCTCAGCTTGGGGTGATCCAGTTCTGTTTGGGAAGAAGAGGGATGGATCCTTACGGCTGTGTGTGGATTATCGGGAATTGAATAAAGTCACTATATGGAATAAATATCTGTTGCCTTGCATCGATGACTCATTCAACTAGCTGAGAGGAGTAACATACTTCTCGAAGATAGACTTGAGGTTTGGTTACCACCAGTTATGGATCCGGGAGCAGGATGTGTCTAAGACTACTTTTCTGAAGAGATATGGGTTATGCCATTCGGGCTGACCAATGCACCGACGGTGTTTATGGACTTGATGAATAGGGTGTTCAGAGAGTTCTTAGATAAGTTTGTCATTGTCTTCATAGATGACATCTTGATTTATTCCCATACCAAGGAGGAGTACGCCGAGCATTTGCGTTGGGTCCTACAGATGTTACGTGAGCATCAGCTATATGCTAAGTATGAAAATTGTGGATTCTGGCTGCGAGAGGTTCAGTTTTTTAGGCATATCATTTCTAAGTTGGGGATATCAGTGGAACCGAGCAATGTGTCAGTGGTGAGGGAGTGGGGACATCCCACGACACTGACAGAGGTATGTAGCTTCTTGGGCCAAGCTGGGTACTACAGACGATTTCTTCGGGGGGTTTCGAAGATTCCAGGTCCGATGGCTAATCTGACTCGTAAGGGCGTACTATTTGTTTGGGATGATGCGTGTCAGTTAGTGTTTGATGAGCTGAAGGATAAGCTGACTTTGACACCAGTTTTAGCACTCCCCAGGATAGGTGTGGAGTACCTCGTTTTCACTGACGCGTTGTTATAGGGGCTTAGTGGGGTGTTGCAGTAAGAGGATCAGGCTATAGCTTATTCTTCCCACAAGCTCAAGCCACACGAGAGAAATTACCCCACCCACGACTTGGAGTTGGAAGCAATCATGTTCAACTTCGGATTTGGCGGCATTATTTGTTGGGAGAGAAGTTTCGCCTGTTCACATATCACAAGTCACTGCAGTACTTGTTCACTAAGAGGGAGTTAAATATGCGATAGCACAGGTGGCTTGAATTTGTGAAAGACTACCAGTTCGAGATTCGGTATCATCCGGGGAAGGCTAACTTTGTAGCAGATGCATTGAGCCGTAGACCATGGGGTGAAGGTAGCCGAGGTGTGGAAGGAGAAATGGAGAGAGTTAGGACATCAGGAGGCGATTTCTAGATCATACATGTCAGCCATGACCGTTATACCCCAGATTGTGACGAGGGTGGTACAGGCCCAGGAAACGGACACTTTTTATTAGTAGAGGATTCAACAGCTTTTAGCCGGGGGAGCAGATTCACATTCAGTGCTTTTTGAAGGAGGATTGCGCTTTAATGGTAGAGTGATTGTCCCCGAGGGGGAAGATTTGCGACACACAGTGATGATAGAGCCGCGTGGATCTCGATTTTCTATACATCATGGCGGGGATAAAATGTACCAGGATATTAGGCAACAATATTGGTGGAGCGGGAATAAGAGGGATATTATAGAGTTCGTCTCAAAATGTGCCACCTATCAGCTGGTAAAGGTAGACCATCAGAAACCGGCAGGGTTTCTTCAGCCGCTAGAAATTCCTATGTGGAAATGGGAGAGAATTTCCATGGATTTTATCACAGGGTTTTCTACTTCTTAGAGACATGGCGATTCTATATGGGTTATTATGGATCGATTGACTAAGGAAGCCTACTTTCTGCCAGTCCGAAAGGATTTTACTACGGTGCAGTATGCCCGAATTTTTATTGCCGAGATAGTGAGATTACACGGGGTGCCCCTTCATATTGTGTCCGACAGGGACAAGATTTTTGTGTCTCAATTTTGGGAGAGTATTCAGGAGGCTATGGGTAACGAGTTTAAATTGAGTTCATCTTATCACCCGCAGACGGATGGGCATATGGAGCGGACGAATCATATGTTGGAGAACATGTTACGGATGTGTATCCTCGACTTTGGGGGAGGTTGGGAGCAGTACCTTTCACTAGTGGAGTTTACTTATAATAAATCCTACCAGTTTACTATTGGCATGGACCCATTCAAGGCACTGTACGGTAGACATTATCGTTCTTCTACTTGTTGGTTAGAGGTGGGGGACAACAAGCTACTTAGGCCAAAGGTGATTCGGGATACGTTAGTCAGGGTTGAGATGATTATGAGTCGCATACGGGTTGCTCAGGATAGACAGAAGAGCTATACCTATGCCAAGAGGTTCTTCAGGGAGTTCAGTATGGGGGACCAGGTGCTACTACGAGTATCTCCTATGATGGGGATAATGCGATTTAGGAAGAAAGGGAAGTTGGCCTGAGGTATGTAGGACCATTCCCTATTATTGAGCAGGTTAGGCCAGTGGCTTACAGACTTGGGTTACCCGAGCACTTGCATAGGATTCATGACGTGTTCCATATTTCTTTGCTTCAACGGTATCTCTGGGATGAGCTGGCTTACACTCACATCGCGCTGGAGAAGATTGACTTACAGCCTAATAGTTCATACGAGGAGAGACCGGTGGCTATATTAGACCATAGTGAGAGGAGATTGAAGTCAAAGATTGTTCCATTTTTGCGTGTTCAGTGGAGGCACCATAACGTTGAGAAGTCCACTTAGGAGCGCGAGAATGAGATGCGCGAGAAATATCCATAATTATTTTTACCAAGTATGATTTTATTTTTGAATTTCGGGACGAAATTCGGTTATTAGGGGGGAAGTATGTAATATCCCATAATTTTTAACATTTTTAAATAAAGGATTAATTAAAATTTAAATATAGGAAATTTAATTAATAATTAATACGGATTAAAATAAATATTAATTAGCAAGAGAAAGGTTAGTATTTAATTATGATAATAGAAGTGAATATTACAGAGGAAATAAAGTAATATATAATTGTGAATTCATAAGAATTATCACGAGTGAGAAATTTGACAATTACGGTAATTAAGTCGGGATGCACATTCAGTCATATCGGGACTAAATTAATGGAATAAAAAGTAAATTATTTGTAAGTCACTCAAATGGTCATTTCGAGTGCACCAATGTGCTCGAAAGGGTAGAAATAGTCAGAAAAGTTACCCATGGGTTTGGCTTGGGTCCCAGGACAATTTTAGGCCAAATCGACATCCCGAAAGGGCATTTTGGTAATTTGTATTTTTGGAGTATAATTAATGACGAAAATTAAAGGAATAAAATATTAAGTATGTGGTTTAGATTAGGGTTACCAGTGTTAGACATAGAGAGGCCAAAAGGGGGAAGGAGGAGGGGAGGTTTTAGGGCCAGAAACACCACCAATGCACCTTTGCCACCACCAAGACCACCGCAGCGTAGATCGAAGAGAGAGGATCGTGTAACATCCCGCCCGCTCAGGGAGAGCGTAGCGAAGCGTCACTATCGATAAAACTAACCAAATCCGCAAATAGCAAGGTATATAGCATCTAAATAAAATCCCACAAAACAAGAGAAATCACTAATCTCAATCTTCAAATTAATACAACAAAATTCTCTCGAATAATTATAACTAAAGTAAATCTCCAATGCTCTATACATAAAAATAAATAAATACAAGTTTTCTCTTATTGTATTCTCGAATATTTTTTCCAAAATAATCCACGCTAAAATCATCCCAATTGGTCCATAGCACTCAAATCCACGCTAACCTGCCAACTAAAAGAAAATATGGGAAAGTACACAATACGACAGGAAAGATGCTCAACAAATATATTAACGATAAATAAAGCATAACAACATGAGTACGAATATTCAAATCAAATGCGAATGTCAATAGCATTTATCAATAAATTTCTCAACAACACATCAATAGGTCACCAGGCCTCCCCCCATCCGCATATGCTTTTTCAAGACATAGCCTCTGGAAGCAGGAATTTTGGTGGGTGCCCAACCTCTGTGCCATATTAAAATATCATGACAACGTGCTCAACAACAATATAAATAATACCACATGAATCAAAATAATTTTAACAATTATTTTTCCAGATTTCAGTGAATTTAACAATTCAAATATGAGTTCAATAATCGCAAGAATTCAAAGGGAATAACTCTCGAGAGATTTAAAGGAGCATACTGTGTAAAACCCCATACTTTAAAATTATTGCATGCATCACCACATAAAAATCATCCTCAAATTCTGATCACACCATCACGTTCCTCTCGCGAAAATAATCAAATCATGTTCTAGCCCTAACACGAAATAACCCAAAATAGTCCTATTTTAAAAATCCAGAAATATCAGATCCAAAAATTGTTCGAATCTCCAATCCGACTTCAGATTTAGATTCTACACGAAAAATTGAGTCAGGTGTGTGTTTTGGATTTTTCTCAGATCTCATCCGAATGCACTTAAAAAGAAGATCTAAACATTCCAAATTGGCTCTTCTCGTTCCACTTGTTTTTGCCTCTTTGAATTTCATTTTTGGCCTCTCTTTTTCATCTCCCTTTCCTTATAATCACCCATAATATTCCTTATATAACCCCTCTCTCAAATCCTATCTTGGTTCCTAAGTTAACCTATATTACTATATTGTCCTTTAATTCAAAATTATCATCTTTACATATTTAAACCATTATAAAATGTCCAAAAGCCAATTAAATTTGAATTTAAATATTCGATTCATTTTAAATAAAAATAAATATAATATCAATATCCCGATTAATAAACTAATAATATTATTAAAACTACATTCCATATTCATAAATAAATCCCTCAAAATTACGGGGTATTACAGATTGCAACCATACCAACTACATCAATAGATAAGACCTTCTTTCGTGAGGCAAGAGTTTAATTCTTGCAAATCTATAACAATAATCATGTTCATGTTTGTATATGTGTATAATACCCATGTATTGTAATTTTTATAAAATTGGAGAGTTAAGATAATATATTGAAATCTAAAATTGAATTAGGTTGAATCCCTCATGTATGTAGGTTATAAATCATGAATTGATGATTGATTGTGATGAACTAATTTGAAATTATTATGTCCTTGAAGAGAAATTTGAAGAATTAGGGTTTATTTTGTTAATTTGAGGATTTTTGGAATTTTCAAGTCTTATGCATGTTTAAATGATTCTAGGTTGTTAAAAATCATCCCTTTATGTTGGAGTAATGATTGTAATTAATTGTTGGGAGTTTGGGAGCAACCAGTAGAGGTTTTTATGATCAAAATGGTGGAAAAAAGTAGCTGTTAGAGGTTGAAGACAAAGCAGACCCAGGTCGCGCGAAGCCTCACTCAAATAAGATGGCTTGTCACGCAAAGAGGTCGTTCAAATGACATGCAATCTCGTTCAAACGAGATCAACCCTGTTTCGAATGACATATCTGATTTTTAGGAATTCCTTCTACATTCAATTTGTGTGACGTAGTTAATTCAAGTGAGATTAAATAATGTGGAGTTAATTTCGGTATGGGGAAGAATTATTAAAGTTATTTGGGAATAAAACTTTAAGGTGTTGGAGTCATGGGTTGTCCTCGAGAATTACGAGAGAGAGTATTCATGATTAAATAAATATATCGTAGGTAGTAATGAGGGTAATACTACGTATGAACTAAAATATTTGGGTTGTGTGTATACCTAGTGATCTTGATGGGTATGTTTCAATATCGATAATACTATTAATTATGTGTATGACATACCTAACATACTTTCTATCATGGGAGGTCTTAAAGAGAGGACAATCTTATCTTGAGGAGCCTTCGGGGGGATTTATATTGGTTCCTCAGAACATAAAACCTAGGTACGAGCTTTTTGTGAGAATGGTGGTGTTGACGGTCATATGGGTGCGTAGGTATGTGAGTAGCCCATAGGCTTAGAACTATGTTTGCCTCCAATATGTGTGACTTGTATTATATGATTCGAGAGTGATTTCGAACTGATTGTCCTTATTCAGTACGAGATGTACCGAGACTTGATAGCAGAGTATGTACGCACCGTAGCTGAATCTATGGGTGCGGTATTAGCATCTGTTTATAGTAGTGTGATGAAAAAATAAATACTTGTGATTTAATCTACCGTGTGAATATGTAGATGAGTATGTTAATGGAATTGAATCAATTATGTGAATTCTTAATCTGATTGTTAAATTTTACTTGGGATGGTAAATGCAGTCATATTTAATAATAATAATATGTGTATGTGTGGGGGGTGGGGTGGGGTGGGGTGGAATACGGGTTATTACGATGGGTGAGGGTTAGAAGGTTTATGGTCATGAACTAGTTAAGTGTGATAAACATAATTAAGACGGTTTAGAGGTACATTAGGCATGCCAATAGTTGAGAGGTCTCTAACCCGTCTTTTGCAAAATCTCTTTTTCTTGTGAAATTATTTTAGGTGTCCAGCCACAGGAGCGCCAGGCTTAGACTATTGGATCTTTTGACATGCTGTAGCTATTGTGGGAGTTGCAGGTCCTCATATTTTGACGCCTCCATATCTATGAATTCAATTATTTTATTTAGGCTTCTCAGTTAGGGCATGTGTCGCCAATTCTCATTTTATTTATGTTAATGAGACCATTGTACTCATTTCATTTCAGTATTTCAGTTTCAGTTGGATTTTGGTATCATTACTATTGATGGTTTGGATTTTATTATTTGGAATGAATATGTCAGTTTTATCATATTCTGATAGATGGCGTTTTATCCGTAAATTGTTTACTCATAAGAATATTGAATGTGTTGAATGGTTTAAATTAATCGATTTTAACTATAAGACAAAATGTTTTGACACTTGCTTAATTAATTATTAGGTGATTAATAAAATAAATATTTTCAACAGTGATGCTAAGACTGAACCAACTGGATACTTTGATTTAATTCAATAAATGACTGATCACTCGGTATTTAATTATGTGGTGTCATACTATGGAGTATGGATTTAAAAAAAAATATCTAACACCTCATCAGTGTTTTCATCCCTTCTATGAAATTCCATGTATTTTTTTTGTAACAAGTATGTGCATCATTTGTTTCATTTTAGTTCTCCCTTTCTTCTCCAGAATTCTATGTTTTGCTTTAAATTTATATATCGTTTCAATTGTTAAAGCATTACGCGGATCTCTTCTTTTTAAAACACGAAGAATCTCTTTTGGTTTAACCCCACAAATGCACAAGTCATATACTATTTTTCCTCACTACTGGAAAGTCTCCCAAAATAAAAACGACCTTCAAATGTGGTATCTTTAGCAAATGAATGATTGTGCATACCGCATATAACTTTCACTTTCCAATTGTCATCATCTCGTATTTTTAATCCTTTAAGTAAAAATGGGCACCCACATTTTTTGTTCTCAACCTCCTCATCTTCTTCTCGGTCTTTTTCAGCACCTTCTAGAATTTGAATTCATGACTCTTTTTTTCTACTCACCGCCCCTCTCATAAAAATACATTACTTTTCCACGTCGACCGTACTTTGGATTATCTGGTCTTTTAATGCACATAACAACATCACATGTTTTACCAACAGATTTACACCATGTTATTAATTCATCACGTGAATAAAAAACCTATAAATATGAACATATACAATCAAATACAAGAACATACATGTTACTAAGTGTTAATGTGATTCACAAAAAAAAAACTTACCTCATTAGTTAGAAAGAAAGATGTTGAATAGTCTCGTTCGTATATATCGCATTATACTCTATCTTTTTGAAGACCGTTATGAATATCACCAACACCATTATCATCATCACTACTAGAGTTATTTCTTTGATATGATTTTAATAGGGACAAAGAATCCACATGATGAGTACTAATATTCTGTGACATTGACTCCCACAATTTCATTGAAAATGGTAATGAAGCAAATAATATAAATTTATACCATTTATATATACACTATATGTATAACGATCATTCCATATTTAAATCACGTTATAACACACACACACACACACACACACACACACACACACACACACACATATATATATATATATATATATATATATATATATATATATATATATATATATATATATATATATATATATATATATATATATATCTGTGTGTGTGTATGTGTTTGTACTGTTATATAGCAGTATATATAATATTTATATATGATGTTATGTGTGTGTATACCGTTATGTGTGTATATACTGTTATATAGAAGTATATATAACATGTATATATATACTAGTATTATATAACATATATATATATACATATTATATAACAGTATATATAACTTGTATATAACTATTATCAGTTATATATATAACTGTTATATATATAATATATATTGAGTTATATATATCAATATATCTCTGCTTGGTTGCTTACGTTGAGATATATATAATGAGTTATATATATAGTATAACCATGGTTGTATATATATATATGTGTGTGTGTGTGTGCGGACTGCCCCGCATTTTAACAGTGCAGACTTTACATGGGTCACCTGATGGTAAGCCTAGAAATGATCGGCTAAAATATAGGCGTACTCTCGCTCTCTCTCTCTCTCTTTTCTGGGCTCACCCCCGATGACACACACACACACACACACACACACACACACACACACACACACACACACACACACACATATATATATATATATATAGAGAGAGAGAGAGAGAGAGAGAAAGTCTCCTGTATTGACTCCTTATGGTGCAGACTCTGGTACATACCATTTTTTTTAAATAGTAAAAAAATGATTTTTTTTTATGAAGATTCATGGATATGATGTCCACGGTTAGAAGATCATCTCCAATTTTTTCATCAAAAAATTCAATAAAAAAACCGTTAAGAGGAAGTGATATGTAAAAAAATAGTATAAATATTCATTTTCAACCGTTGAAATATTGGGTCGGCGCCAACCATTTTATTGATTGAATTTTTTGATGAAACTTCATGGATATGATCTTCTCACTACGAGATCATATATGGGTGATAATGGGTCGGGTAATCGAATTAGCTCACGTTATGCCAGTTCGTTATGCCAGTTAGGACTAATCCTAACGTGTGACAGTATACCCCAATAATTATTCCTAAGATAGTAAGGTTATATGGGGTACATTTCAACATTGTGTCTGATGGACACAATAGAGTTATGTCTCGATTATTGGAAAGAGTTTCTATAAGGCCACGAGTATTGAGATGCGAATGTATACGACCTAACACACCCACAGATGGATGGGCAGACTGAGAATTCCAGTTACATATTGAGAAATATGTTGTATTTTCGATTATGGGAAGATTTAGTGTCATATTTGGAGTTCGTGTACAATAACTCCTCTCAGCTCATTTACGGTATAACTCTTTTTGAGGCACTATATAGAAGACCTTATCGTCCTTCTGCTTCTTGGCTAGAGGTGGAGGATAATGAGTTACTCAGTCTAGAGGGATTCAAGGCCCGTAAGCCAGAATTGAAATGATTTGGTGTTACGTTATTGTGTGACACCCCGCCCAATTAAATAAAGGGTGACCAGTCCTGTACCAATTTAAAATAGAATGTTCGATTGGTTCAATCTTAGCATCACTGTCGAAAAACTTTTTAACATATTAATCACCTAATATAAAATTAATCTAGGTGTCAAAACATTTCCAATTTTAGTAAAACCAAGTAAATCCATTTTCATTCAGCCTTAAAATATAAACAATTCACTACACATAGGAATATAATACATACATAACATGAATCAAATACTGAAATAAATAAGACTAGATAAAACTCCCCAGTTCAAAACTCCAAACCATAAAGTCAACTGAATAAAATATCTCAAATAAAAGACTAGAAGCGGGCGACACATGCCCTGACTAGAAAGTCTAAATGATACTGAATAGAAAGGATAGATGCGTCTAATGCAAGGACCTACAGCTTCCACAATAGCTGCAGCACGTCTGTCAATCAAATCTCTAATTCTGGTAGCCCCTACAGCTGAGCTCCTGGAATAATATATATATAGCAAAAGAGATAAGAGATACAAGAAACGGGTCAAAACCCGAGGTTTAAAAAATAATTTAGCAAGTATTTAAAACTGGTTTTTAAAACAAGTCTTTAGTTATCGAACTCTCACATGAGTTCCTCACCTCTCATCAATTGTGCACGCCTAGCGTACATCTAATCTCCCCTTAGTTATACCACCTAGTCTAACTAGTCTGAAACCATACTAATACTAACTATGCTCACTAGTAGTATTCTCGTATCGCCCATACAATACACTATTCAAATAGTTTATCTCACATACTAAGTTTCATTATTCGCCGTTTGAATGGTTAATCTTTTAGCCACTAAGATTATTTTATTTCTCATTTCCATTTTATCTACTAGTCTCACAAAGTAGGAGATTCCCCAAGTACCCTCATATATATATATGGTCTTATCATCCCTATATATATACACAAATCCCGCACTCTAAGGTTAAGACCACCTGACGTAGTGTAATGATTATTCTTACTACTAAGTCTATAATTTCACACAGTAGAAATATTCACAAGTTCATATATATATAGTCACATCAGCCCTATACATATATATATATACTAATCCTGCATCCTCGGGTTAGCACCCATTAATGCACCTATCAAGAAAATCCTGCATCCTCGGGTTAAAATGTAATACCCCGTAATTTTATTGATTTTTATTTAAGGGATTAATTGAATTAAATGAAAATTAATTGGGAATTAATCCGGATATAAATACTCATGAGATGTGAGTTAGTATTTTATTATGATGTTAAAATTGAATATTTCATGAGTATTGAAAATATTAAAGTTGTCGCGAGGCTGAAATACCACAATTTGGAAAATTACGTTGGGACGCGCGTGTCAGTCGCGTCAGGAATGAATTTAATTAGATTAAAAAGTGAATTACATTTTTATCAATCGAATGGTCATTTTGAGTGCGCCAACGTGTCCGGAAGGGCCGAAATAGTCAGAAAACACTAGCCGGGGGTTTAGTTTGGGTTCCGGGACATTTTTAGGCCAAACTGGCAACCTAGAAGGGTATTTTGGTAATTTTAAAAATTAAGGAATTAAAACCCATGAATTTTTGAAGTAAATTAAAGATTATTAAAAGATCCACTAAGGCCATTATCAACCAAAAGTGAGAGAGTGGGCTACGGAGGTTTTGAGAGAAGTTAGAAGAGAGGCTAGAGGGTCTTTACCAAACCATCTCCCCATAACTAGAAATTGGAAAGGAATTGTGACCGGAAAAAGGAGAGAATCAACCTCAAATCATCGAAAACACATCTGAAGAACAAATCTGAGGAAAGTGATTCGATATTTTATAGTTCATTGAATATTTCTTCCATGTGTAGTGTAGAAAACTGTTTATGTTTTTGGGAATTTTGATGAAGAACACCCAATGGAATTATTGTGAAACTTGTGGTTTTGGGTAGGAATTTTCATGTAGAACGATTATGAATGAATTCATTATACAAAACATAACTTTTGATGATCTGAAAACGGATTAATAAGGAGTCTTTTATGAAATTAAATTTTGGGTTCAAGTTCATAGGGTTTGGGACAAGAATTGGGGATTTATGGTGTTGGCATGTTAATTTGTAAAATTTAACCCCAAAAGTATGTAAAGGAATGATCTAGGGTGACTAAAAATAGTTTACAAACATTAAAAACGTAACTTGTATAGTCTTAGTGTGAATTTAGAGAAGAGAATAAGTGAGAAAAATGAATTGGGAATTTTTTGGGCGTATTCTGCCATCTAGTTAGAAGACCTGCCCAGGTCGTTCGAACGACCTCGTTTGAACGAGACTTCTAACGAAATGACATAACCCCTTCTAACGAGTTGGTATTTCATTCGAAGCCATTCGTTCGAACGACCTCGTTCGAACGAGATTTCTAACGAGTTGACAGAATGGCCTTTTAGGCCTGATTTTATTTCGAACCTCCAGAAGACTTATATAATTGAGTGTAATCCTTCCCTTATTGATTTGTGGATATAGTTGTGTGACTGGAAGTACGTCAAGGCTTAAAACTTAAAGTTTTGTAGTATATCGGATGATGTTTATGGGTTAGGATATAAGTATCTAAAACTTCGAAGTGAGAAGAGTGGATAACTTAAATGTATATAAATCGAGGACTTGTAAATGTGAAACAGGAAATGACGGTATAGGAATGAGATATATACCTATAGTAATAGTATGGAATATCGAAGATGTGTGAATGCTTGGTATATGTAGTTATTTGTGTATAACATACCTACCATACTTGCTATCACGGGAGGTCGGCATTCGATCAGGGCCATCTTATTTATGTGTGCCTACGGGGGGGATTTAGATTGGTACCTCGAGGACATAGGTCAGAGAAGGACTTATTGAGAAGTTAATAAGTCTGCTGATCATGGGAGCGTAGGTATGTGCGTGACCCATGTGATGTGAACTATGTTCGCCTCCATTTTGTGTGATTTTTGTTTATTGAAAACGATTCCTGAGAGATTCGGAATACGTGGTCCTTATGTACGTGATGTACCGGGATTGGATAGCAGAGTATGTGTGCACCGCAGCTCTGTCTCGGGGTGCCAGTATTGGATGAGAATAATATACTGCTAATTAAAATGAACTGTCATGAATAAATGTAAGTGTGAATAATAGCAACCTTTTTGTAGAGTTAAAAATGGGAAAATCTCTAGTGAATAGCATGACTAACATGGGAACTAAGAAGGAAAGTAAAACTCTCTATTTAAATTAAGATGTCGGGACTTAAATCGTGAATCGTATAGAAATGTTAGATTGCTTATTGGGCTAGATAGATGTGGGAATAACTAGAACGGGTACGGGTACGATAGAAGTGCATAATTAGTTGAGAGGTGAGGAACTCATGTGAGTGCACGCACTATCATGTACTTTATATTCACTGTTTAATTATATTAAACCACTTGCTGTATTTTAAACTTTTTTTCACAATCGGGCTCTGACCCATTTGCTTTCAAATCTATTTTTGTAAAAACCTTTTAGGTGCCCAGCCACAAGGACACCAAGCATAGGAGTTCTATTCCCGCGACGTGTTGTAGCTGCCGTGGAAGTTACAGGACCTCAATAGTAGACGCCTCCACTTTATATCTTGACTCTACTCCAGATTCATCCATCTATAGGGCATGTCGCCTTTTTCTTCCAGAGACATCTTATTTACTCAGTTTTTATTTTATATTTTGGGTTCTAACTAAATTAATGATTCAGGCTTGTATTTGTTTATTTCAGCATTCAGATTGTTGTGAGGTGTATTCCTCCAGATTCAGTTTATTACATCGTTATTTATTGTGACTGTGATGTGGTTTTGGTATCAGTAATTCATAATTTAATTTGGTTGTATGTAAATCAAATTCAATTAAAATTGACAACTCACTTTTTAAATATTAGGTGGCTAGTAATTGTTAAAACATTTTCGACAGTGATGCTACGAACTGAACCAACTTGACATTTTGAATTAATTTGAATAAAGGAGTAACTACTCGGTATTTAATTAGTCGGGGTGTCACATAAAACCCATTAATGCACCTATCAATAAAATCCTGCATCCCCGGGTTAGCACCCATTAATGCACCTATCAATAATAATCCAGCACCCCCGGGTTATCACCCATTACTGCGCCTAATAATAATCATCCTTGTAACCTTGGGTTATCACCCATTAGTACACTTATTAAATAATGTTCTTGCACCCCCGAGTTATCACTCATTAGTGCACCTAATAGTAAGATTGTTGCACCCCCGGATTATCACCCATTAGTGCTCTTAACAATAATATCACATAATAGGCATACACACATCCTATTAGAATTTATAGGTATTTCTCCAACCTACATATCTACTTCTCATACGTATTTTAATCTCAACACTACGTATAGTATAAATGTTTAGATTACTATCTATTGCGTAATCTCCAAGGTACATTCTCGATATCGAATATTTAAAGTATTAATGTTCACATACTTTCCCAAAATTATATCATGTTTAAATTTACTATCTGGAAGTTTCTCTCACTCCAATAAACTGGTAAACTCAAAACTCGACTCTAAGAAAAATTCCCAAAAATTCACTACGTCGCTCGAACCAGAAAGGTTATCGCTTGAACGATTTCCACATGTCGTTTGAACGACTTCGCGTGAGATGCAGATCTCGCTCGAACGAGATTTCGTGCGACTTCGCGCGACGCGCACTGGTTCGTCCCCTTTGCCCAGAATTCAACATTTTCACCATTTTTGAACTTAAAAGCCTCTAAGATTCAATACCCAACGCCTCATCATCAATACCCATCAACACATAACATGTTATAAATCATTCCTAACATCCTAACATCCTAGGATCATTAATTCATCATTAATCATCATAATTATATAAAATCCCCAAATTAATTCATATGAACCCTAGTTTCCAAATTTTCCATTAAAGAACCTAATCAACCCAGATTCGTTCATCAGTATATAATTCAATTTCGTTATTAATCCTCTACATACATGAAGGAATTTCAATAACTAATTAACCCAGTCCTTAATCATAATTTAAATCTCCAATTTTCACCCAATTAACATGTAAATCATGATTAATTTCACCTACTCTAATATGAGTATGATTATTGCTAAAAGAAAGCAAGTAATAAACACTTTCCTTAAATTGAAGTTCTGAATCCTTTGGTGATATTGGTATAGACGCGTTCCTCTCTTCTCGATCTACGCTTTGGTGGTGGTGGTTGTGCAAGGTGATGATAATTTGGCCTTCCCTCTTGGAAATTGGTTCTCCCTCACACCCTCTATGGCCGTTATTTACTTTATGTGTCTCTCCACCCTAAAGGACTTTTCTTGGCTGATAAAATATCTCCCAATTTTCGTCCATTAATAAAACCCAAAAATACAATTTACCATAATGCCCTCTCGGGACGCCAGTTAGGCTTAAAATTACCCCGGGACCCAAACTAAACACCCGGGTATACTATTTTGACTATATCGACCCTCTCGAACTCAACGTCACACTCGAAATGATCATATGAGTTAATAAAAATAATTTCTTTTTTTATCCCAGTCAATCAGTCCCGACACGACTCACACGCACGTCAGACTTAAATTACCAAACTATCATATTTCTCACTTCCAACAATTTATCAAAAGTTATAATTCCATTTTACATATCACACAGTAATATTCAATAATTCTCAACAATAAGTATTAACCCGTGGCACGCTAGTTAATAATTTTTTTAATCCGGATTAATAACAAATTAATTTCTCGCATTTTAATTTAATTAATCCAACAAAAATAATTAATTACATACTTATTCCCACAATAATAATTAATCACATAATTATTTAAATCATCAAAAATACGAGGTGTTACATACTTCCCCCCTTACAACGGAATTTTGTCCCGAAATTCAAAAAAATTATACTGGGTACAGACAACGCTGTAAAAATATTTCGCATCGCATCCTTGCGCTCACAAGTAAGATATTCAGTCCTACTCATAAAGTACGCTATCGAGTACCCTTAATAATGAACACTTCACATGTGTTTGTTTTAAACTCCAAGTTACCCTTTCATATAGGCTCTTGCGCAAGCCTTTCCGCTTAAGTTTCATTACTTAAACTTTATTTTCGATATTCACTATCTAGCCTTCTACTATTTGCACCTTAGTAGATTTATCCTCTTTTCATATACATACGACTTTGTATCGTGTCGTTCATACAAGTATATTGGTTATGCAATATATATTTCACACACAATATATACAATAACATCGATTCTTCTCTCGAATTTGTAATCATAACTGTTCCCCCACCTTTAACTATTAAGTAGGACAACAACAAAGTTTATCGTGACATACTTCTATTGGTACTCTGCCCGAACGTGAACTTATAGGAGTTATTTGGACACAAACTCCTATAAGGACATATTTTCATTGTCCGTTATCAATTTGTTATGTCATATACTGCTACACCGTCGAAGAGCATTCAAGAGAAATCTACATCAAAGACGGATCCGAATTGATCAAGTTCTTCATCAAAAAGTCTCCACGAAGTTAACTTTGGTAAGGTTATGTTTTAAATACCTTTACTTTTCACTTAGAGCTTTAGGGATTGTTGATGTAAAAAATTAGATTATCTCTAATTATTTAGTCACAGATAAAATAAATAAGACAAAAGAATTTTTAAAGTGGTTCAGCCTTAAAAGAATGGCCTACGTCCACTTTTTTTGTTATTGCTGAGTGTTTGGGAATTCTCAATAACGAGTTTTTTACCAAGAAATTCCCAGTCCCCTTACAATGAGGATGATACAATGTATTTATAGCCCTCAGGCTGTACATGTGAAAGGATAATACATAGCTGTTCAATAAACGTATACATCTGTATGATAATAATCAGCATTTAATGTGCATTTAATCCTCTTAATTGTCTGGTAATAAATGCTCTGATCGAGGTGCAGCTCAGACCGTCTAAGCTGCTCGGACCGCGTAAGTATCTCGGTATCCATGAGTTGCTCGGTGCAGTAAAGTTCCTCGGAGAGCACCTACTGCTCGAAGTATCTGAGTTGGTCGGGGAAATTGAGTTCCCCAAAGTCAAGGTGTTGTTCAGAAGTGTTTGTTATTGCCACGTATATTACCACGTGTCTCCACTTAATTGAGCCATGTCAGTAAACTAAATTTGGTATCAATAGAAGCCCCCAATATTTCACGATTCGAGAATGAGGAGTGTGGAACATTCTTCTCTAAATATGGCGGGATTAAATGGTCATCCTGAATTTTAGGAGTGTCTTCTTTGCATTTATTTTTCTTTTCGAATTCATAGAATTAGACTTTTCGAATTTTTCTAACTGCTTCGATCTCCGCACCCTTTTTGTCCTTTTAGCTGCCGGTAGCGTAAACGTCTCCCTTTGTAATCATTATTTTGTACCCCTTCCCAAGGTAAGGTATTTTAGCCTTGTCGAAAATCCTATCGTCTTTTCAATTTTTCAAATCTGTTTCTCCATTTCTTCTCTATCTTGTACGTTCATTCCTTCCATCGTTCGTTGTCAACTGATCCATCCTTTTTCTGTAAGATCTTCTTCCTTCTTTTTTATTTCCTTTATTCATCATGGTTTACCTTATTGAGTCCCTTGATAAGTTTCATTCTGATTTCTCTATTCCTTCATGGGTTATTTTGGAGGAGCTTTCTGAACCTTCAGATTATTTTCGTTTGGCTGAGGGACATTGGTTCCCCAGTATCTTTGTAGCTGAATGTGACTTTTCTTTTCCCCCAAACCCTTTGTGTTTGGAATTCTGTCAATATTTTGATGTGATTCCTGCAAAAATAGCCCCCAATACATGGAGAATAGTTAATGGAGTTCATAGATTAAATCAAATTCATGGAACTCGTATAGGAATTCTAAAAATTATGTTTTGCTATAGATGGGCTGTCAGCGACAGTACTTTTTACTTGAAAACTAGGTTTTTAAATAGGGCTTTAGTCGTCAATCTCCCAGATGCCAATAGGGACTACTTCGAGCATGGTGCTGTTATGAAAAGTTGGCAACATGCTCCGCTAAGTGGAAATGATGTGTATCAGGGTCCTAGATGCCCTCCATATGACAATGGGATATGTTGTTTTTATTTTAATTTATTTTTGAAATTATGCTTTCTTTGTGTCTGATAAAATGTGTCACTGATATTTTAATTTTGATTTATTTGCAGTTGACAGCAAGAGAAGGTCACCAAAAGAGACATAAGTTAATTTAAAGCATCTGAAACTTATCTGGGGTTTGCATCAAACTGTTGCTGACGAACACATCAGATCAACTTCATACTTGTTGCAGTACAAGAGTTACACCTCGTCTTTTACTGCTCGTCCAGTGATAAGTGACGTAGAACCAGTACCAGCTTCTAAAAGTTCTTCACCTGAGTCACATATTCCTCTGAGTGAAAGAATGAAGAGAAGAAGAGCTCCTGCCCTCTTCTAGAAATTTGCTTCTGTTGCTGGAGAGGTAAAGAAAAGCAAGTAGGATGTCCCAGAAGGGACAAGACAACTTGATGCGCCTCCTCCAGCTGTTACTATGAAGGTTGCCGAGAAGCCCCCTGTGGCTCCGAGCAAGGTTACAGCTATTTCCTCTCCAAGCGAGGTTATAGTTATATCACCGACCAAGATGAAATCCTTGGTCGAGAATGTTCCTGTTCCCACGAGGAAGCTGAAGAAGAGCTTCTCGGTCAATTTGGCTGAATCCATCTCTCAGCCCCCGACTACTGGAAGTGGTGTTCCCACTTTTATTGCTCCGAGCTCTGCCATGAGCTCAGTGAAGTCTTGGATCATCCCCGAGATCCAAGGTATTGAAGAAAATCTTTCCCGGGATAGGGCTACCACTTTGGCAGCTCAGCATATTGCCTCACTAAGTATTTCTAATCTAAACTTTCATTTTTCCTGTTATGTGCTTGCACTGACTTACAGTTATTTTCTTTTTCCAGTTGGTAACTTTTTTCAATACAATCTTGAAGAAGGACGAAGCTATCAAGGCGTCCATCTCCTCTGGTGGTGTAGAGGAGGCTTTTGTACTTTTGACGCAGTATTTAAAAGATTCTCGTCAGAAGTATGTTGATGATAAAGCTACCTGGGAGAAGCAGCTCAATTCGATCGAGCAGGAGAGCGATCAAGCTGTTGAGGTATCCAAGGGATTGGAGAAGAAAATAAAAGAATTGGCTGGTAAGAATAAAGAGCTCGAAGGGAAGCTCCAAAATGCCGGAGAGCTTGAAGGTAGCTCAAGTCTGCTGAGGAAGAGTTGGGTAGACTTCGTGACGTCGGTCGTCAGAAGGAGGAGGCAGAAAAGAAATTGAAAGATGCCGAGGAACTTATATCCGAGAAGCTATCCTCGAAGAAGGTGAAAAGGAAGTTGTCTATAAAGAAGTCCTTCAGTGCTGGCTGGGACAAAGGTTGGAATAAAGGTTTGGCTGCCATGGTCTCACAAATGGATTATGGCAGCCTCAAATACTTTAGGGATGGTTGGGTGGCTGCTTTGACAGAGATGAATGTCGATGAGAATTCTGACCTGTTTTAGCGACACATTCCTGGCCCCCCTCCTACTCCCGAGGAAGAAGAAGAGGACGAAGCTGCCTCCGAGGAATCTTCTATGATGGTTGGGGATCAAGTACCTACTATTGAACTTTGCTACGAACAGCCCAAACCAACTATTACTCCTACCGAACAGCTCCAGTTAACCAATGTTTCAGCCGAGAAGTTTCTAGCACCCATCGAGCAACCTTCTGGGCCATCCGAGCAACCTTCCTCTTCGTCCCAGCCTCCCGAGAAAGTTTTGGGAGATAAGGAGAAGGTGTAGAGTTGTTTGGACTTTTCTCTCTGTTTTATTTTCTTTGTCAAATGTAACTCTGAACTATTTACTTCTCCTTTATGATGTAATAAAATTTGAAATTTTGATTATGCATATTGTTGATTCTCTTCTTCTTGCTCTGTTTGCACTCTTATTGATTCTTGCTATCTCTTCCTTTTACTAGTTTATGTCCAGGATGGAATTATTATCTGCTCATGATACAAAATTATTAAGACAATGCAATGAATACTTCAAAGCTGGTCATACAGATATGACTGAATCTCAGATTGTTGATATCTTTGGTCTAGATGCTTCAGAGCAAGCAGTCGAAGCCTACCAGTACTTAAAGTGTCTGCTCGATCGGGCAGTGGATAATAATGTAGCATATTATGCGATGATTGAAGACCTCCAAGGCACTCTTGAGGAGCTTCAACAACAATACAAGGAATTTACAGCCCTCTTGCACCAAGGATATGAGAAGAAGTATCAGCAACTGAATGCTGATAAGGGATATGATAAGTTATTTGCTGCTTATGATGTGAGGGAGAGAACTTTAAAAACCTAGGTCGAAGAGCACAGGAAGATAGCCAAGTTGCAGGAGCAGGAAAACAATAACCTATGAGGAGAGGTATCCTAGCTGAGGTCTACAGCCTCTACCTCAAACGCTTTGGTCCCTATGAACGACGAGGGATTCTCTTTCTTGGAGGTCAAAAATTCTAATCTGAGAGACGAATTAGAAACCTTGAAGAGGATTGGGCCTTCTACCTCTGCTTGGGGATGAGCAAGAGCTTCTCGGGGACGAGAAATGGCTGATCAGATTACTATTGAAGAACAAAGAACTCAATCGGCTCTAGAGAACCAAGCCTTCCAATTGATGGCAAAGAACCAGACATTGGTTGAGATGTCTAAGAAAATCATGAATCTGGTCGAGCAGCTCTCTGATCAAAAGTCTGCTTTGGAGAGTAAAGAACTTTTAGTGAAGAACCACCTCGAGCAATTGGAGAGGCTAACCTATCAATTCCACAATCAGCCCAGGGAGTTTTAGATCGCTGGTTATAATGAAGCCCTCTACCATCTAGATGATCGGATCCAAAATGCAAATAATGTGGGTTACAAGCAAGGATGGCTAAATGCTTTGGGCATGCTGCAGTTGGAACAAGGTCATTACTTGTGGGATTACCACAATCCTGGGTTTCTCGACCTACCAGTGCCTCCTTTCAAGCTTTATATGAGCTGGATTCCTGCTCGGGCCATTCCACAATGCCTAATTTTAAAGTATCTCGGAGACTACAGTCTTCACTCCAACTTTGAGATATCTCGCCCAGAGCACCTTCTTGATCGGCCATCCGTTATGAACATCAGGATGCTTAAAGATTTGAACTTCATAAACTCCCCCTATGCCTTAGATGATCCTCCTGCTGGTGAAGAACTTGTTTCAAAGGCAGAGGGGGAAAAACCCATAGAATAGGATTCCTGATGTAATAATTTTTTTATGTATTTTATTCTCAATGTATTTTGTTTTGGATTTAATGAAAAACTTCTATTTTTCTTTGCAATCTTGATTGCCATTGTCTTGTAGGTATTTTGTAAAACACTTTACTTATTTATTAATGAATGTGCATGTATATCTGTTAAAAAGATAACAACATTGTGTTATTTGCCGATCAACTAAAGTTGATGAAAACTTATTGTCGACTATCCTGAATTTGTGGTAATCACTTGACGATTACCCAAAATGGATGATATTTTGATTCTCGACCAACTTGGTGGTAATTTGAAATGTTACAAGTATTAAAAATTTTCTTGATCATTTTTTAATTCTAAGCCATTAGTTGACTTTTATCACATAATCCTTCTTTGTTTAATAGAAATGTTCCCGACCAACCGGAGTTGGTGGATTTTCTTCCCAACCAATCGGAGTTGATATTTCTGGGAAATATTTTTCTTCCCGACCAATCGGAGTTGGTGGATTTTCTTCCCAACCAACCGGAGTTGGTATTTCTGGGAAATATTTTTCTTCCCGACCAACCGGAGTTGGTGGATTTTCTTCCCAACCAACTGGAGTTGGTATTTCTGGGAAATATTTTTCTTCCCGACCAACCGGAGTTGGTGGATTTTCTTCCCAACCAACCAGAGTTGGTATTTCTGGGAAATATGTTTATTCCCGACTAATCGGAGTTGGTGGATTTTCTTCCCAACCAACCGGAGTTGGTATTTCTGGGAAATATTTTTCTTCCCGACCAACCGGAGTTGGTATTTCTGGGAAATAATTTTACTCCCGACCAACCGGAGTTGGTGGATTTTCTTCCCAACCAACCGGAGTTGATATTTCTGGGAAATATTTTTATTTCCGACCAACCGGAGTTGGTGGATTTTCTTCCCAACCAACCGGAGTTGGTATTTCTGGGAAATATTTTTCTTCCCGACCAACCAGAGTTGGTGGATTTTCTTCCCAACCAACCAGAGTTGGTATTTCTGGGAAATATTTTTCTTCCCGACCAACCGGAGTTGGTGGATTTTCTTCCCAACTAACCGGAGTTGATGAGTAGTGTGTAGCACTAGTATTTCGCGAAAAAATTTCCTCCAAAGGAGAGAATTGGGTAGAATATTCACATTTTATTCATACTGAAGAAACTACATTATATGAGGGTTTACATTACTGATAATATTTACGCAGATGCTCTGCATTCCATGCATTCTTAAACTCCTCCCCTTCTAAAGTTTCAATTCTATATGTCCCTGGTCGAACAACCTCTGTTACTCTGTAGGGCCCATGCCAGTTAGCTTCCAGTTTATTGTGCTTTTGAATTACTTTCTTTAGCACATAGTCCACTTCTTTCAGGTCTCACTTCTTTACTCTCTTGTTATAGAACAAGGCTGTTCGTTGCTGGTAAGCAGCATTCCTGATGGCTACTTCTTCGAGCATGTCCAAGTCTAACCTTCTCATTAAGTCGCTGACAGGGGAGTTGAAGTTCAGCACTCGGTGTGTTGGGAGGCCCAACTCGGCAGGTATAATAGCTTCACTTCCAAATGCCAGCATATATGGAGATTCTCCAATTGCTTCTCGGGGAGTAGTACGATAAGCCCATAGTACTGAATGTAGCTCGTTAATCCAGTTTACTTTCGCATCATTTTGTCTTTTCTTCAAGCCATTTAACAGCGTTCTGTTTGGCACTTCAGTTTGTCCATTGCTTTGGGGATGGCCTGGTGCCGAGTGGATCTTCAAGATATTTGACTGATGATAATAGTCAGCGAACTCCTCATTATCAAATTGTGTTCCATGGTTGATGATGAATGCATGGGGAAGACCATATCTACAAATGATATTTTTCCAAATAAATTGGTACACCTTTTCGTACGTCATGTCGACAAGAGGCTCGGCTTCCACCCGCTTAGTAAAGTAATCCACTCTGACGATGAGATATTTAAATCTTCCTCTGGTCGTTGGAAGTGGCCCAACCAAGTCAATTCCCCACATGGAAAATGGCCAAGGGGAAGTAATGGGTGACAACAATGCTTGGGGAGTTCTTCGGATAGTGGAGAAGCATTTACACTTGTCACATTTCTGGGCATAGGCTATACAATCAGCCCTCATCGTTGGCCAGTAGTATCCTTGCATCATCACTCTTTGCAAAAGCGTCTGACCTGCTACATGGGATCCATAGGACCCTTCATGGACCTCTTCAATCAAATCTTTCACCTCGGAGGGATGCACACATCTTTGCAAACCTGCCATAATTCCTCATTTGTATAGAATACCATTAGTCAGTACATAACGAGCAGCTTTAAACTTCAATTTCTTAGTTGCGAGTTTGTCAATCGGTAATTCTCTTTCCTCAATATATGCCCTGATGGGATCCATCCAAGATGGCCCTAAATCAAAGGTAATAAAATTCATCGTCAGATCTTCATCTATGCTCCGACCATCTAGAACTTCAATTGGGATTATTGTTCGTAGCTCGGTACGAGTAGCTGATGCTAATCGAGCTAAAGCATCTGCTCTTGCATTCTCCATTCTTGGTATTCAGACCAGTTGAACAGTAACAAATTCCGATACCAATTCCATCACCTTTGCATGGTACTTAATCATCAACTCCCCTTTTCCTGTATATACACCAAGCATTTGGTTTACAATCAACTATGAGTCACTGCATATGATTACCTGCTCTATCTTCATGGTTTTTGCCAGACTAAGACCTACAATCATCGCTTCATATTCGACCTCATTATTAGAAGCTTGAAATTGAAAGCCCAGAGCATATTCTATATCGACCTCGTCTGGAATTTTCAATACAATCCCAGCTCCACTACCTGAGGTGCATGATGAGCCATCCACATATAGGTTCCATACAGGTATTTCATCCTCAAACTTGTTATTGGACAAAGTTCCTCGATGGAATATCTGTTGCTCCTTTATCTCCATTTCTACTACACCTCGTTGCTCGTCGACCTTCTTCTCTTGCTCTCCGACCAACTTAAGTTGATCGGGGTTTAAATTTGATGATCCTATAACATCCACAGGTTGGTCGGTGTTCAGCTTTTGCTCCTCGGGGGTATCAGGATAAGTGAACTCTGCTATAAAATCTGCTACTGCTTGCCCTTTTAGTGACAATCTAGGCTCATAAATTATATCATACTCACCGAGTTCTATTGCCCAATACATCAATCTCCCTGATTTTTCTAGTTTATGAAGAGCTTGCCTCAACGACATATCGGTATATACGACTATGGTATGAGCCTGGAAGTATGGCTTCATTCTTCTACTCGCTTCGATCAGCGCCAGTGCCAACTTTTACAGTTTTGGATATCTGATCTCTGCTCCTCGGAAGGCCTTACTAGTGTAATAAATTGGTTTTTGTATTCCATCCTCTACTCTTATTCATTCCGATCTAACTGCATTTTTTGAAACTGCCAGATACAAGTACAACCTTTCTCCCATCACTGGCCTGGACAACAGTGGCGGTGCTCCCAAATATTTCTTCAATTCTTGAAAAGCTTTCTCGCATTCTTCATTCCATTCAAAAGTCTTTCGGAGCGTTTTGAAGAATGGGAGGCATCTATCAGTTTCTCGCGATACAAATCTGTTAAGCGCTGCTACTCGCCCTGTAAGACTTTGCACTTCTTTCTTCGTCGTTGGAGATCGTAGTCCTAATAGAGCTTTGATCTTTTCAGGGTTTGCTTTAATGCCTCGTTGATTGACAATATACCCGAGAAACATGCCTTCTCGTACTCCAAATATGCACTTGGTCGGGTTCAACTTCATTTGATATTTATCTAATTGATCAAAGGTCTGGCCTAAGTCAACTAGATGGTCAACAACTCTCTTGCTCTTTGTCAGCATATCATCAACATAAACTTCCATATTGCAACTGATTTTCTTTGCAAACACATTATTCATCAACCACTGATATGTTACACCTGCATTTTTCAAACCAAAAGGCATAACATTATAACAATAAGTTCCCATAGGGGTAATGAAAGAGGTACTCTCTCTATCTTCAGGTTTCATTTTAATCTGGTTATATCCAGAATATGCATCCATGAAGCTCAACAGCTCGTGTCCCGAGGTAGCATCCACTAATTGATCAATTCGGGGAAAAGGAAAATGATCCTTTGGACATGCCTTATTGAGGTCGGTGAAGTCTACACACATCCTCCATTTGTTGTTCTTCTTTTTCACCATCACTACATTTGCTAACCAGTCTGGATATTTAACATCTTCAATAAAGCAAGATTTCTGGAGCTTCTCGACCTCCTCCTGTATAGCTTGGTTCTTCTCGGGGCTGAACACTCTTCTTCTCTGCTTCACTGGCTTGATCTCTTTATTCACATTGAGCTTGTGACATAAGAAATTTGGGTCTATTCCGGGCATATCTTCATGACTCCAAGCAAAAGTTTGTTTTCTGCTTTTTAAGAAAACTATCAATTCCTATTTTAGTGAGGCATCTAACGACAAACCTATCTGAGTTGTTCGTTCAGGGTGCTCGTAGTCCAGAATGATGTTTTCAGTAGCTTCCACCACCTGACCTTTCACGAGTTGCGACTCATCTCTAGGATCCAATGTTTCAATTTCTGCACCTTCATTCACCTGATAGGTAGTAGTCTTTTTCCTAGATTCCTCCAGTTCCTCCTGCTCAGTAGATGAATAGTAGCATTCCCGAGCTACTTTTTGATCACCCTTCACAACTCCTGCTCCAAAATTGGTTGGAAATTTTAGGCATTGATGTACTGTAGATGTTACTGCTTCGAACTTCTTCAATCCTACTCTTCCCATGATGATATTGTAGGCTGATTGAACATTCTTATCCATCACGAAGAAGCGTACTCTTTCTGTTCGACAAGCAAGCCATGTACCAATGAACATATCCAACTTGATCGTCCCAAGTGGAAAAACTTTCTCGCCAGCAAAACCGAGGAGGGGCCTATGATAAGGCTCCAACTGAGATAACTTTAGATTTAAGCTGTTGAAGCATGAGTAGAACATAATATCAGCCGAGCTACCATTATCAACCAGTACTCTCGAGATTATTACTTCCTTCATTCTCATTTTGATCACCAATGGGTCATCATGAGGATACAACACACCTGCGAGGTCGTTCTTGGAGAAATCGATGACCAGTTTTTCTTTGTTGACCTTCCTCGGGCGATCATCTTCAGCCAAGTTTATTCATTGAATATATGAACATGCTTGAGCCTCATTGAGGTAAGCTTTTCTTTCTGCAGTAAGGTCTCCACCTCCTGCATCTCCTCCTGTAATAACATTACAATCAAATGATCCAAAATGTATTGAAAATACCTCACGTTGCCTTGGTCTTTTGGGAAGATCGGGGTCGTCTTCTGGATCATCTTCATGGTCTCTTTTCTTATTTTCCTCTGCTCGACGAGGAGATATAGACCTCACTCTTGTTCGGTCGCTGTTTCTTCTTTCATTTCTACGATCAACATACTTTGCCAGTTTTCCTCGTCTAATGAGTGCTTCGATCTCATTCTGAAGAGATATGCAATTTTTGGTCGTGTGGCCATGATCTTTGTGGAACTCGCAGTATTTGGCCTTATTCCTCTTGTCAGGGTCTGACTTCATTTTCTCTGGCCAGTTTAACTCCTCGCTGTTCTTGATTTCTTCTAGAACGTGGTTGATGTCTACCTTCAAGGGAGTATAATTTTCAAATTTCTTCAATACCTCCCATGATGGCTTTGTTTTTGAGTGCTTGTCACCACCATTGTTCTTATGCTCTTTCTTTTTGGCCTTATCAACCTCCACCTTGGTCTCTTTGGTATCCATATTTTTCTTTGTAGTCATAGCCTCCTCGGCATTTATGATCTTGGCCGCTTTTGCCATCAGTTCTGACATGGTTATGGGTGGATCTTTGGCCAAAGTGTAGTACAACTTGTTGGGCAACAACCCACTCATCAGAGCAGTAATCGCTGTCTTTTTCTCATAATCAATAACTTCGAGTTTCTCGTTATTGAAACGAGTTATATAATCCTTGGTACTCTCACCTGCCTTTTGTCTAACACTTAACAAGTGTGCTACTCGTTTAATTGGTTTTGCTCCAAAACATAAGTTTCCAATGAAGAGCTCGGCCAGTTGAAAGAAAGTTGAAATCTTACCCCGAGAAAGATTATTGTACCATATTTGAGCAGATCATGTAAGAGTTCTCGAGAATGCCCTGCATCTCATCTCATCTGGCACATCATAGATGTCAGCAGCAGCTTGGTATTGTTCTATATGAAGGACATGGTCGATTTTTCCATCATATTTAGGAGTCACAACAGGTTCTTTGAACTTTGATGGTGTCGGAAAATCCACAATTTCTTGGACAAAAGGTGTTCCTTGGACAAAAGTTCTTTGTAGAGGATTCTTGGCCTTAGACATTTCCCCTAATCTATCCTCCAACCTCTGAATAAAGCCTTTCCATGCATTATTTCCCTCCTCGGGTCTACTGGTTCGAGCAATTGATCGTGTTGAAGTCGCTTCCTGGGATCTATCTTGTCGAGCAACTGGTTGTGATTGGGAAGAACCTTCTCTTAGATCAAATGGTCGTCGAAATTTTCTCGACACAGCCTTAGGAGGACTTTTATTCTTCCTAGGGCCCAATCGATCAAAAGGAGAGACCCTACTTAATCTTTCTAGTGCACTAGTCCTTTCTGGAGAGAAAGTGATGTGTTATTCAGTATCTGTGGCTCGTACTAACGAAGTTCAACCCGGTTGATAAGAAAAATCATCAGATTTCTCAGTTCGATATGAATCGCTTTGCCTAATACGCGAAGAAACTAAACGGGTATTTCTTTGAACACTTCCTTGTCCTGAATAGGTCGATGCTCCACCTTGTATAGTTTGCATGCGTTGTCGCATAGTCTCTTGCATAGCTGTCTGACCTTGAGCCAAATTGGCCATAATTCCAGCCAGATCTTGGACATTTGGAGGAGCGGATGGATTTGGGGGGTTTCCAGTATTTCAATTGCTGGATTCAGGATTGTAAGCCATTGATGATGAATTGTTTTTGGTGAAAAACAAAAATTATAGTCGTTTCCCATAGACGGCGCCAATATGTTGATGTAAAAAATTAGATTATCTCTAATTATTTAATCAAAGATAAAATAAATAAGACAAAAGAATTTTAAAGTGGTTCAGCCTTAAAAGAATAGCCTACGTACACTGTTTTTGTTATTGCTGAGTGTTTGAGAATTCTCAATAACGAGGTTTTTACCAAGAAATTCCCAGTCCCCTTACAATGAGGATGATACAATGTATTTATAGCCCTCAGGCTGTACATGTGAAATGATAATACATAGCTGTTCAATAAGCGTATACAATCTGTATGATAATAATCAACATTTAATGTGCATTTAATCCTCTTAATTGTCTGGTAATAAATGCTCTGATCGAGGTGCAGCTCGGACCGCCTAAGCTGATCGGACCGCCTAAGTATCTCGGTATCCATGAGTTTCTCGGTGCAGTAAAGTTCCTCGGAGAGCACCTACTGCTCGGAGTATCTGAGTTTGTCGGGGAAATTGAGTTCCTCTAAGTTAAGGTGTTATTCAGAAGTGTTTGTTATTGCCACATAGATTGCCACGTGTCTGCACTTTATTTAGCCATGTCAACAAACTAAATTTGGTATCAACAGGTATATTTTTACAAAATATTTTCTAAGTGTTGTAGCGGACTTTTTCGTCAAAATTTGAGAATGAGTATTTTTTCGAAGTGTTGAAGCGGATATTAAAAAAATAATTTTTTTTCACAACAGTTGTTCGAGCGACATTGCATGTCGTTCGAGCGAGATGGCATGTCGCGCGATCTCATTCGAACGACAGTTGTCCTTTGTTCGAGCGACATGCTGATCTCGTTCGAACGAGCTCTATTTTCGAGGCGGTGTGATTTTCTATAAATACTCATTAAATGAGTTTGTTTTCATTAAGAAGTCCATACGTTTTCCAGAACAGAAACACTGCGAAAGCGGAATTCTTTAGGCCTCTTCCTTTAGGGATTTAATTCCATTTTTGTTTACAATTCACAAAACTCCCATATTGCTTTAGTGAATTATTTTGGTGTTTCAAGAACACAACTTTTCTTTTGTTCAACCTTGGTGGAGAAGGCATCTCCATATTTGATCGGTTGATACCGAGCGTAGTCAATCTACATGTGGACGAGCCGAAGATGACGAACCGACGCCTGGAGGGTATTTCATTGTCTCTCGTATCTTTGAAGATTTGCTGAAGGCACCGTGCATTACACACTTGTGGGCGATTATCAGGTTATATGTAAGTCAAAGGTCTTTTGAATTCTTCAAAGTGTTTATAAAAGGTTTTTACCCAAAAGGGGTTTTTTCCTATATCGTTCGTCTTTATCTTTCATGCATGATTTGAATGATTTATCTCTTTTAGATGCATGTTTAGGGGCTGAAATTAATAGACTCTAATTAAATAAGTGAGCCAAATTAGAAATTTATGAATTTAATCAATTATCACACCGTTACGACTTTTCAAATTGGTATCAGAGATGATTGAGCTAATTTATCGCGTATTCCTATTTTCTGCAAAATCGTGTGATATTGATTTTTTTGAAAAATCAGTTTTGTGAAAAATCGCATTTTTTTCTATGGAGCACTTCTATAATCAGATTCCTATTTTTTACGGGTCTAATTATGCCTATTGGAAATCTCGCCTGAAATCTAGTTTAAAAGCCATTAACGAGCGTGTTTGGTACCTTTGCAAAAATGGGTGGACTCCTCCCACGGTCACCGCTGATAATATCACCTCTTTAAAACCCGTGTCAGCCTGGACTAAAGATGATCATACTATGTCTAAATTTAATTCACATGGTTTGAATGCTATTTCGGGAACTATCACTCCTGATGATTTTCGCCAAATTATGACGTGCACCGCATCTAAAGAGGCTTGGGATGTTTTAAAATTGACACGTGAGGGTACGAACACGATTAAAGAATCTAAGTTACAAAATTTGGCCACCCAATTTGAGACTATCACCATGTCTGAGTCTGAATTCTTTGATGATTTTTATGCACGATTGTCGGACATTGTTAACACCAGTTTAAATCTGGGTGAGGTGATTGCTAACGCGCATGTCGTTAGAAAGATTTTGAGATCTCTTCCAAAACGTTTTATTCCTAAAGTCACTGTTTTGAACTCTTTGGGAAATTTGAAGTCACTTAAGTTGGAAGAACTTGTAGGAGATATTCAAACCTATGAGATTCACATGCTTCCCAAAACCATTAAGGCTAAAGATAATGGTGTTGCTTTAAAGACTCATTTTAAGAAGAAGAAAGAAAAAGTTTATGAGTCTGATTCTGAGGAAGATTTTGATATGGCTTTGTTTGCGAAATTTTTTAAAAAGTTTTTCAAAATGAATAAAGAAAATTCTTCCAACAAAAAGAGATCTTTTGAGTCAAATAAAGGGAAAGTGGAGGCCAAAGATAGTGACAAGGAGGATGAGATCAGGTGCTTTGAGTGTGAGGGCAAATGGCACATAGCTAAAGAGTGTCCTACTAGGATAAGGAGAAAGGGAAAAGAAACTGCTATGCCCTCCACACTTAGTGATAGTGAGGGTGATGAGGGAGATGAGTCGGATAAAGGTTTAGCACATGGGATGGTAGTCGCTTTTTCTAGTCGTGTGAGCACTCCCACTTTGTCTCACGAGAGTGCACATGAGAGCGATGATAGTGATTTGTGTTCTTCGAGTGAGGAAGAAAGCGAGGAGGAGAGTGGAGATGAAAGTGAGCTCCAAAAAGCTTTTAGAGATTTGTACACCAAGACCTTGAAAACAAACAAGTATAATCGAGATTTAGGTCGTCGGCTTTTAGATTTGGAGAGAGAGAAGGAGGTTTTGAGAAAGGAGAAGTGTGATTTGACCGACACGGTGTCTAGTCTGACGACACATGTATCCCAACTCGAGAGTAATCTCAAACGTGCCAGGGAGGTCAAAGTCAATTTTGAGAACGCACCTAAGAAGGTTGAAAAGGTGGTTCTTAAGGGTAAAGGTTAGAAGTTCGGAATAAGTCATGACGGTGCTTCTACTTCCCTATTAGCACCCGAACTGGTTCCCACTTTAGTGTTAGATTCACGTGAGACTCACCCTAACCCACCTAGGCGTCCCATTACTATTAGGAGAGCGCGTCCTAGAGTTTTTGAGAGAGGTGTTCCTAGGCCTATTTATGTTTGCTCACATTGCAAGAGGAGAGGTCACCTTAAGGAATTTTGTTTTAAGTTGGTTTATGTGTCACGTTTTGCTTTTACACGTGTTTCTGGTACACATGCACCCACACATGATACTTTACATCCTCCCAGAGACTACATGAGAGAGTTTGCACATCTAGGTGAGCAAGTTAAGTTTTTAGTCAGAACTTCACAAGAATTGATGGAGTTTTTTCATAAGTTGTCACCACCTTTGGAAAAAAACGCACCTAATGATTGAGGGTTGACTGGTTTACTAGAATAGGATGTTTTTCATGATGATATTATTTGCCTATTGCTAGTATGTATCATATTTGTATATGTTTTTTTTGGGGAAATTTTTTGAAAAATACAAAAAGATTTTATTTTGATAAATTTTTTAGAAAAATCCAAAAAGATTTTTGTCTTTTGTTTGCACCGTTTATGGATGTAGACTTAGGATGATCGAGTCACAACATCATTCCATTTTACATGTAACTATTTGATAGTGTTTTGAGACAATAGGTCAATTCATCCTTGTGCTTTATAATGTTTGGAGTCATTAAGATGTAATTAAGTGTTACTTCCTACATGTTTGACTCATGTTTCCTTTATTGCACACATGCACGGATTTGTTTGATTATTGTGCTTGTCTTATCACATGTTGGTTGGGTGTTTTTACTTCAATCCTGTCCTTAAAACGAACCAAGCGCGATAAATTTTGATAAGAAAATTATGCATATAAGAACCGTTTTGTGAGTTTGTGTGCTTTGTTTGAAAACGGGGAAGGGCTGCAAAAGGTTCATTTTGCCTTTACGAATACTAAGCCACCGTTAAATTGGAGCTAAAAAATGGAGGAATTTTATTATCCGGGGTCCAAAGAGGTTTAAAAGAGCCCGAAAAAATTTAAAAGGCAATAAAAAGAAATTCATGCCAATTATGGGCCATTTAGGTTTTTGCACCAATTCTCCAATGTTTGAGAATTTAGATCACCTCTAAAAGAAAATATATATGAGGGAGTTTGGTTGGAGATTTTATAATGGGTTTGCACATCCTTAAAAGTCTTGAAAATGCGCTAAATAGTTTTGGACGTTATTGGTGTGGAAATCATTTGACTTTGATTTGTTGATTATTTTAAGACGATGTCATTCAACAAATTTTTACACCTAAGGATACTTTTGATGTTCATTCGTTAGGAGTAGACATATGCATCGTGCACATATGATTGATTGAGTTGATTTACCTATCGAATGTGTTCACACCCATTCATTCCATTTCCATGACTTGGTTGTTTGAGTTTAAATCCATGGTGTGATTTTTTTTTGTATCCTATTTTTGTATAAATTTTTTTTGAAAAATCAAAAATAGTTTGTGAAAGTTTTTGAGATATCCCTTTGCATGCGCGTAGTTTGATCCTTGTTTTTCCAGGCATTTTATCGTGACACTCCATGTTTTGATTTTTTCTTCTTATTTGTTTATTTGGGAACATCATAAAAAATGGGAGAAAGAATTATCATGTTATGGGGTAGTTTTTGCATTATCGGGGAGATTTGATTTATTAATGCTTTATTCTTATATCATTTCAAACTCGATGCGTCACGAAGGTATTTTTCTTTTTCTCATGTGTGTAGGTACAAAATTTAAGATCATGATATGTTGCACACCCTGATAAGAAAAGCTTTGAGTTTTGGCGAAGATTGAAGAACAGTTTTGAGATCTTACAAATTTATTCATGGGAGGGTAGATTTGTATAGGCATTTTTAGTATTTGATAATTCAGATTTTTTATGTATGTACCGACATAGACATAGGGGGATATTTGTAAGGACATATTTTCATTGTCCATTATCAATTTATTTATTATGTCATATACCGCTACACCGTCCAAGAGCATTCAAGAGAAATCTACATCAAAGATGGATCCGAATTGATCAAGTTCTTCATCAAAAAGTCTCTGCGAAGTTAACTTTGGTAAGGTTATGTTTTAAATACCTTTACTTTTCACTTAGAGCTTTTGGGATATTTTTACAAAATATTTTCTAAGTGTTGGAGCGGACTTTTTCGTCAAAATTTGAGAATGAGTATTTTTTCTAAGTGTTGAAGCGGATATTAAAAATATATTTTTTTCGCAATAGTCGTTCGAGCGACATTGCATATCGTTCGCGCGAGATGGCATGTCGCGTGATCTCGTTCGAACGACAGTTGTCCTTCGTTCGAGCGACATGCTGATCTCGTTCGAACGAGCTCTATTTTCGAGGCGGCGCGATTTTCTATAAATACTCATTAAATGAGTCCATTTTCATTAATAAGTCCATACATTTTCCAGAACAGAAACACTGCGAAAGCAGAATTCTTTAGGCTTATTCCTTTAGGGGTTTAATTCCTTTTTTGTTTACAATTCACAAAACTCCCATATTGCTTTACTGATTTTTTTTGGTGTTTCAAGAACACAACTTTGCTTTTGTTCAACCTTGGTGGATAAGGTATCTCCATATTTGATCGGTGGATACCGAGCATAGTCAATCTACGTGTGGACGAGCCGAAGACGACGAACCGACACCTAGAGGGTATTTCGCCGTCTCTCGTATCTTTGAAGATTTGCTGAAGGCACCGTGCATTACACACTTGTGGGCGATTATCAGGTTGTATGTAAGTCAAAGGTCTCCTGAATTCTTCAAAGTGTTTATAAAAGGTTTTTACCCGAAAGGGGTTTTTTCCTATATCATTCGTCTTTATCTTTCATGCATGATTTGAATGATTTATCTCTTTTAGATGCATGTTTAGGGAATGAAATTAATAGACTCTAATTAAATAAGTGAGCCAAATTAGAAATTTGCGAATTTAATCAATTATCACACTGTTACGAATTTTCAACTCCACTAGTGGAAGGTACTGCTCTCGTCCTCCCCTAAGATCTCAGGGTCCACATAAAATTTTCTCTCCGGCATATTATTAGACCGTTTGTCTTGCCCATCCCTTTGTGGGTATTAGTCTGTACTCAATCGCATTCTAGTACCTATAATATCACGATCTCAGCTACATGAGAATATCCTTGGGGATACTCTCCCATTCTCTAGTAGAAGAAGTCCCTACTGGTTTGGAATTGTCCACCCTTTTTCTAACAGTCAAGCGACCCACTGTAAGACTATCCCCACAATATCTCCCTACATCGTAACCTATCACCACTGTTGGTTGTATCCTGATACATTTTGTATTTCCTGAATAAATTTCAGTTTATCTTGAAATGTAAGTCTCTGACAAATCTTAGTGAATAGGCTTCGGCTTACCCGACTACATGTTATCGAATTCACATGCTAATCAAAATCCACTACCTAATCCAATCACCTAGGGCGCCCATACACCCTATTCCTTGCGCATCATTATACAAATGACACAAAATTTTTTACTTCAATTCTTGCACACTCGGTATGCTGATGTGGTAGGGGTGCACTCAACCACCCCACTAATTAAAACTTAATCAGTCCTTCAATGGTATAATTGCTCTATTCAGAATGATACTAAGACTAGGTGACTTTCTTGGCCTTAAGTCATAAAAGAATTTTCAACTCTTAATTATATTCCTTTATAGGTACAATAACCAACGTACAAAACTTATATACTATCGACCAAACTTCTCTCAAACTTCCGACGTTCGCTAGTTTCATGCGTGGGATGTCTCGCAAAGCGAAATCCAAACAAGGAACCCCTCTGATACACTACTATCTAACCTAGTTGGTTGTCGAGGTCCGTAAGGCCTTCAGTCCATACTATGTACTTTCCCACAATCTACATATTGTGACATAAAGGTCTACTCGTCCACTCTCATGTCACTAAAAATGTAACATGAAGCATAGCGCTCTTACTATCCCAAGTACTCAACGTTATAAATATAATGGGTTATATCTCTCTGCTTGAAGAAGAACACAATGAAATCTGAATCTCCTCAGTAAAATAAGTTCCTACGCATTGGAATTGCATACAACTAGACAACATACTCTCTGAGGTCTATAATACCATGAAATTTTTCATAAATTCATATATCTGGGCCCAACCCTATTTCGGTGGCGCCGCACAAAATAAAGATTTCTCCTCCCGGAGTATCCGTTACGACAATCATATCACTACATTCTTGCTATCGTTTAACTATACGGTAATTAATCACTACACATTACCATAATAAACTCTACTAAAGCTGAATCAATGCAGTAGTAAATTTATAACAACAAAACATTTTCTTAGGGCCCATCCGGTTCACTCACGAGCAACATCAAAATGCTCTGCTAACAACTAAAAATACGTTTGTAACAAGACTGTTCAAAATAAAGTTCCCCACCCAACTCGACTCGCACACGAATCTTAGGGTCTCCAATTTACATATCAGTTGTGACACACCCGTGTCACTAGAATTAATCCTTTACTCACAAGGAAGAAGAAAAACCTCACCAGTCTCATCAAATCACAGGGACTCGACACGTGGCTGCCAACATGACCCATGAACATTTGCAATCGTTATGCATATAGGATTCCATCCAATAGTTGTCCCCTCACATCGTGGACAATTTATTCCATCTTGTGGATTTCACGCCCATTATTGAAACATTGGCCCAAAATCTCCATGCCTTAATTATGTCTTTTCAGAACTCCCATTTACATCCCGAGCCCCATCGAACCTAACATACTGTATGCTACTATTAATGAGGAATCATCCTGAACCCATCACTCTCGGGTTATAAATTTCATGGGCCTAATTCTCTTGACCCAAATTCCTTTGCTAGAAGTCTCACTCCTCTAGTTGTTATGCTTAACTGTCATGATTTACCATTTCTAATATTTTCGGTCTCACTTCTCAATTGTGGACACATTCAACACTTGTAGTTTTACTTCCTTCACATAGGGAACCTTCACAAGCTATTTCCCTGTCACTGGTCCCAATGACCATTTTGGAAATGTCCTTCTCTCAGACCGAGTAGTCTTAACTTACTCGCTACACTAGCCTTTCAAAACTATGGTTGGCCTCCACGGACCTGATCGACTTCATCGTCACTTTGTAGGAAGTTAATCAACTTAAAAATCATCTAACCGAGTTCCCTATTGGCTATACTCTCATGTGGAGTTTCACTAACACCGTTAAGTTTAGTTTTGGTTTTCGGCCAGATTCTCTAACCTTTCTGGCTCACTTCTTCTGAAAAGAACGCAATAACTAGTCACCGTATAACCTTGACGACATCAACATTAGTCATCCTAGCTGGATTTCTCATATATGCTTGTATTCAACTCATGGGTCATTTATCAACTATAGACCCTTTGGATAATTTATGCCCCTCTGTCAGGTACAAAGTTCGTTATGCAATTCAACCTTTCTCTCACGATCGGTTTCTATCTTACCCATTGTGCTAAACATCAAAATTTCACTTGCATTTTGTTACCACATCGAATGGAAGACCTCACGGTCAAATCGTACCCAAATTTCTCTCTAAATTTCAAGCACACCTCTTCATATGTGGTGATTGCCTCTAATCACTACATGATGCTCCTAAGAGCTAAGCATTTAACTCCAAATTTAATTCTGAGTGTCGTCACACCCCACTCTACACAATTTCCTTCTAATTTTCTACCTCCGCTAGTCTATTACACTTTCTCATTTTCTTCTCCGCATCTTCACCGATGGGTTTTCAAAAGCGTCCCTCTGATTTCTCCCTTATCGACTATGCTAGGTGGTCCTGAAATCACTCCATCGTTATCTACGACTGTGTCTTGGGAACCCACTATTCCCGAGTGATGATTTCACTATCACTTTCTTAAGTATTTTTCATGATGATTTTTGTCACGATCACTCTTTCTCGATTACTCTATGTCTCCTATTGGGCTTCTTCTCCTGCAGTATTTCTTACGGCCCTCGTTGGTCGTCCTATACTGTTCGGTGTTCGAAGCACACACGATTTCGTATAATGAGTCACATCCATTATAATTCGTAGCAAGAGAACGTAAGTCGCATACGTAAGGGAACACAACAATCCTATCATAAGGCTCTACATCAAAGAACGATACGCTGAAACGTAATAAGCTACACAGATACTAAGGACACTAGAACCTGATGCTCTGATACCACCTGTGACACCCCACCCAACTAAATAAAGGGTGATCATTCCTGTACCAATTTAAAATAGAATGTTCGGTTGGTTCATTCTTAGCATCACTGTCGAAAAACTTTTTAACATATTAATCACCTAATATAAAATTGAGCTAGGTGTAAAAACATTTCCAATTTTAGTAAAACCAAGTAAATCCATTTTCATTCAGCCTTAAAATATAAACCATTCACTACACATAGGAATATAATAAATATAGAACATGAATCAAGTACTGAAATAAATAAGACTGGGTAAAACCCCCCAGTTCAAAACTCCAAACCATAAAGTCAACTGAATACAATATATCAAATAAAAGACTAGAAGCGGGCGACACATACCCTAACTAGAAAGTCTAAATGATACTGAATATAAATAATTGATGCGTCTAATGCAAGGACCTACTGCTTCGACAATATCTGCAGCACGTCTGTCAATCAAATCTCCAATTCTGGTACCCCTACGGCTGAGCACCTGGAATAATATAGGGGATATTTCTATTAAGTCCTGTTTGAAGGGGATATTTCCTAATAGGTCCTATCACAACATTTTTTTCTTAATAGGTCCTATTTGTACATACGGTGAATATTCACTGTATGTTAACAAATAGGACCTATTGGAACAAAAATCTTATTTCATGGACCTGATGGAGCAAAAAAAAATGTTAGGACCTATTTAACTACATACTTAGTAAACGGGATTAATTGGTAAAAATCCCACTAATATATACATAGCAAAAGAGAGAAGAGATACAAGAAATGGGTCAGAGCCCGAGGTTTAAAAAATGATTTAGGAAATATTTAAAACAATTTCTTAAAACAAGTCTTATATGCATGTTAGTTATCGAACTCTCACATGAGTTCCTCACCTCTCATCTATTATGCACGCCTAACGTACATCTAATCTTCCCCTAGTTATACCACCCAGTCTAACTAGTCATAAATCATACTAATACTAACTATGCTCACTAGTAGTATTCCCGTATCACCCATACAATACGCTATTCAAATAGTTTATCTCACGTACTAAGTTTCATTATTCACCGTTTGAATGGTTAATCTTTTATCCACTAAGATTATTTTATTTCTCATTTCCATTTTATTACTAGTCTCACAAAGTAGGAGATTCATCAAGTACACTCATATATATATATGGTCTCATCATCCCTATATATATATATATACTAATCCTGCACCCTTAGGTTAAGACCACATGACGCAATGTAATGATTATTCTTACTACCAGGTCTACTAATTTCACACAGTAGAAATATTCACAAGTTCATATATATATATATATATATATATATATATCTTAATCCAGCACCCCCGAGCTAGGACCCATTAGTGCACATATCAAGAGAATCCTGCATCCCCGGGTTAGCACCCATTAGTGCACCTATCAAGAAAATCCTGCATCCCCGGGTTAGCACCCATTAATGCACCTATCAAGAAATTCCTGCATCCCCGGGTTAACACCCCATTAATGCACCTATCAATAAAATCATGCATCCCCGGGTTAGCACCCATTAATGCACCTATCAATAATAATCCAGCACCCGGGGTTATCACCCATTACTGCGCCTAACAATAATCATCCTTGTACCCCCGGGTTATCACCCATTAGTACACTTAATCAATAATGTTCTTGCACCCCCGAGTTATCACTCATTAGTGCACTTAATAGTAAGATTCTTGCACCCCCGAGTTATCACCCATTAGTGCTCTTAACAATAATATCACATAATAGGCATACACACATCCTATTAGAATTTATAGGTATTTCTCTAACTTATATATCTACTTCTCATACGTATTTTAACCACAACACTACGTATAGTATAAATGTTTAGATTATTATCTCTCGCGTAATCTCCAAGGTACATTCTCGATATCGAATATTTAAAGTATTAATGCTCACATACTTTCCCGAAATTCTGTCATGTTTAAATTTACTATCTGGCAGTTTCTCTCACTCCAATAAGCTGGACTCTAAGAAAAATTCCTAAAAATTCACTATGTCGCTCGAACCATAAGGGTTTTCGCTCGAACGATTGCCATGTGTCATTTGAACGACTTCGCATGAGATGCAGATCTCACTCGAACGAGACTTAGCGCAACGCGCACTGGTTCGTCCCCTTTGCCCAGAAGTCAACGTTTTTCACCATTTTTTAACCTAAAAACCTCTAAGATTCAACACCCAACGCCTCATCATCAATACCCATCAACGCATAACAAGTTATAAATCATTCCTAACATCCTAGGATTATTAATTAGTCATTAATCATCATAATTATATAAAATCCCCAAATTAATTCATATGAACCCTAGTTTCTAAATTTTCAATTAAAGAACCTAATCAACCCAGATTCGTTCATCAATATATAATTCAATTTCGTTATTAATCCTCTACATACATGAATGAATTTCAACCACTAATTAACCTAGTCCTTAATCATAATTTAAATCTCCATTTTTCACCTAATTAACATGTAAATCATGATTAATTTCACCTACTCTAACATGAGTGTGATTATTGCTAAAAGAAAGCAAGTAATAAACACTTGCCTTAAATCGAAGGTCTGAATCCTTTGGTGATGTTAGTATAGACGCGTTCCTCTCTTCTCGATCTACACTTTGGTGGTGGTGGTTGTGCAAGGTGGTGATAATTTGGCCTTCCCTCTTGGAAATTGGCTCTCCCTCAGACCCTCTATGGCCGTTCTTTACTTTCTTTGTCTCTCCACCCTAAAGGACTTTTCTTGGATGATAAAATATCTCCCAATATTCATCCATTAATTAAACCCAAAAATATAATTTACCATAATGCCCTCTCGGGACACCGGTTAGGCCTAAAATTGCCCCGGGACCCAAACTATACACCCGAGTGTACTATTTTGACTATCTCAACCCTCCCGGACTCAACGGGGCACTCAAAATGACCATACGAGTTAATAAATACAATTTCTCTTTTTATCCTAGTCAATCAGTCCTGACAAGACTCACACGCGCGTCACACTTAAATTACCAAACTGTCGTATTTCTCACTTTCGATAATTTATCAAAAGTTATAATTCCATATTACATATCACACAGTAATATTCAATAATTCTCAACAATAAGTATTAATCCTTGGCACTCTAGTTTGTAATTATTTTAATCCGGATTAATAACATGTTAATTTCTCGCATTTTAATTTAATTAATCCAACAACAATAATCAATTACATACTTATTCCCACAATAATAATTAATCACATAATTATTTAAATCATCAAAAATACGGGGTGTTACATATTATATATTGGAAAAAGAGAAATTGGCGCCAAGATACGTATGATCATTTCATATTATTGTAAAGATTGGACCGATAGCTTACAGGCTTGGGTTCCATAGTCCTTTGCTGAGGAAGTATTGCGAAAATGTTTTGGCATTGATAGTATATATTGTGCGTAAAATATATACCGTACAAACAAGAATAAACTACTGATATGACATAGTAGTAAGACGAGTTTGTATATATCTAACGACTGATTAATCTATTATAGTGCAAATAGTAGGGGGATAGATAGTGATTATCTAAAATTAAAATTTAAGTAGTGAAACTTAAAGGATAAGGCTTGGAGTATAACATCAGTGAGGTGTTTATTATTAGGGGTATTCAATAATGTACTTTATGGGCGGTACGACAGAGGTTACATGAGATGTGAGAATAATACCAGAGTTGTCCTTACAAGATATGCCTTAATTTCTGAATTTTGGGACGAAATTCCTTTATAGGGGGAGTATGTAATACCTCGTACTTTAATGACTTTTAAAATGAGATAAATTAAAAGTAAATTAGACGCTTTCATTCTCTTTGGATGCTATGGATGCTATGGAGTTATAGACTTTAATTAGACACTTTCATTCTCTTTATTCATACATCCGTAGTAGTTAGTTCATATAGGGCATGTCGTCTAAGGATTCTAGTTATTTCGATTCTATCTCAGACAATGATATTAATTATGACAGTTTTGATACATTCAGTTTATTTGAATTGTTGTACTGAGATATTTAAACTGGGGAGTTTATTCCAATTACACTTAATTCAGTTGTGATGTTACTTATCTATTATGCATTATTGTGGAATGGATTACATGAAATTGTTTGTAATGGTAAAATGAGATTGTTTAAATTAAAATTTAATAGTTTTTAACACCAACTTAATTAAGTATTAGGTGATTAACAAAAAGAAAATATTTTTTGATAGTGATGCTAAGAACGAACCAACTGTATACTCTGAATTAATTGGGTATAGGACTAATAACCCGATATTTAATTGTACGGCTATCTACGTTTCATCATAGCGTCCTTTGATGTAGAGCCTTATGATTAGGATTATTGTATTACTTCACATATGAAGATTTACGTTCTCTTGCTATTAAACATAAGTGGTGAAATTCTTATACAAGTTCAGTTGGGCTTTGTACGCCGTACAGAATATGACTACCAGCGAAGGCTGTTGGACAAAATGTAAGAGGAAAGGCTCAACAGGAGACTTAGTGTAAATGTTGATTGAGCTAAAATTCACCTTAATTATTGTTCAAGTTGATTACAATAAAGAAATCTCTTGGGAATTGTAGTTTCCTTAAACACCTTCATTGGTGACGATGGTGTCGTTCCAGACTCACCCGACATTTATCGGTGAAGGGTGGGGAGTTGGAAGGATTTTATTAAAAAAAGAACATTTATAAAATGTCTAAAGGAAGAAGAGTGAGGGGCCAATGGAAGTATAAATCCAAAGGCAATTTTATAGGGTTAAGTGTAGCAACACCCAGGATTTAAGAATTTTTGACCAAATTTCGCTCATAAGACCAATCTTAAGTGATGGAAATTAGACTTCATATATAAAGAAGTTGGTATTGAGGTAAATGTGGAATTTGGGGTACGATTTGACCAGGAAATTGTCCATCAACTGTTGTAACAGGGATGGGAATGAAATTGTGAAATTTTGAACCTTATCATAAATGGGATGTACCTGACAAAAATGAGTTACTTTTTGTTGAAGAGTTCGTTATTTATATACCCACGTGTAAATGGAAAAATCAGATTTAGATGACTAGTGACGATGTCGTCAAGGGTGTAAGTTTATAAATCAATATCAATGCTTCCGTGAGAAGTAAGTCAAGGGTGTTGGAGAATTTAGTCGAAAAATGATACTAGTGTGAACAAGGATAGTAGAACACCACTTAGGGGCATACCCAGTAAGGGGGGGGGGGGGGACCCATATATATCGTTTAATTGAATATGTACTAAGTGGAGGTGGATTTAGTCAAGATTGGTATAGTCAATAACGAGTTCCATAGGGAAAGTGGAGTCGAAGAAATTAGTAGAGAAACAATTGATGCTAGTATTGTTAGGTTCAAAATGGTATGTAGGACGAGGGACATGGGAAATGACATGAAAAGTTGTTCCTGGTGTAGAAAAAAAAACTAGGACTATTAATGTTGAATGAGTCCATAGAAAGTGAGTGGGACCCATGAGACTGGGAATAGTAGATGTGAATCCTAGGTATGGATATCATCATATATTTTTATGGGGTAGCTAGACATGTTGTTGACACCCGTAGGGAGAAACGGGTAGGATCATTAAGAATTATGTTGTTATATACTACATTTGTGAGTGAGGAATGTAGGATTTATGACGGTAATGTGTAGTGACTAATTTTTGAGTATTGAAATGATGGTAAATTGTGTAATAAGACTATAGTATTTGTTATTTCAAAATGAACTGTATTAGTTATGTTAGGCGCCACCTGAAATAAGGTTGGGCCTAAGTGTATAAATTTATAGATGGCATTCTATAGTTGGCATCTGTGAGTATGTCGGTGTGTAGGGACTTGCTGCTGATGTGATTCAGGATATATTGTGTTCTTAATTCATGCAGAGCAAGATATTTCTCGTTATTTTATAGCACTAAGAACTTGTGTTAGTGAGAGCGCCATGTTTAATATTATCTTTGAGGTACATGAGAGTGGATGAGTAGACTTTTAAATAAACAGACAAAACATATTGGGAAGGTACATACTGTGGACTAAGGACCTGAAGGGTTTCGACGACCAACTAGGTTAGGTAGTAGTGTATCGGGGGGGTTCCTTATTTGGATTTCGCTCTGCGAGACACCCCACCCACCCATGAAACTAGCGAACGTTGGGAGTCAGAATAAGTTGGGTCTTTAGGATATGGGTTTACATACTTTGTTATAATATGTATGTGTTAAAACTGAGAGTTATGGGTTATAGTATGATTTGAGGCCAGCGGAGTCACCAAATGTGAATGTGAAAACCAGCAGGATACGGATTATATTGTAAGTAGTAAGTTGGTAAAGTGTAACCTTACAGAATAATCACGTCTAATGTAGGACATCACATCCATTTAGATCATATGCTGAAATGTACACAACTTAGGGTGTATGGGTCCCCTAGATAGTTGGATTGTAGTATTTTCCATAATTGAGAATTGTGGCACAATAGGTATTTTAGAGGTAAATAAATGTAGAAGTTGTGACTTCAGAACTTAGTTGTTTGATGGTTTAGGTCAGTTAGGACCAATACTCCCAAAATTTTCCACGAGGATAGTATAAGAAGAATTCAATAAAGTTTAACTCAGGAAAGTTGAAACTTACATGGTATGGTATGTGGAGGCCTACGTTTCATGAGAATCTAAAATTTGAAGAGAGGGGGAGAACTTGCAACAAGCAGTGATGGCATCGTCGCACGAGTCATGGCTGTAGATGTGTTTGTGAGAAAGATAAAATGCATCATGATATAAAACTGTAGTACTGATGGCACAAAACCAAGAAAGACATTATCGAGTTCTAATTGAAAGTGGACCATCATAAATTAAAAGGGTTCCTTCAGCCGTTGGGAATTCCTTAGTAGAAATGAGAGAGCGTATCCGTAAATTATCACAGAGTTAATTACTTCGCAAAGGGATCACGACCCTATATGGGTGATAGTGGGTCGTGTAATATAAGTAGGTCACGTTATGCCAGTTAGGACTAATCATAACGTGTGACAGTATACTCCAATCATTATTCCTGAGATAGAAAGGTTATATTGGGTACATTTCGACATTGTGTCTGATAGAGACAAGAGAGTTATGTCTCGATTACTAGGAAGAGTTTTCGAAAGGCGGTACGACGGAGGTTACATGAGATATGAGATTAACACCCAGAGTTTTCCTTACCCGATATGCCTTAATTTCCAAATTTTGGGATGAAATTCCGTTATAAGGGGGGGAGCATGTAATACCCCATATTTTAATGACTTTTAAAATGAGATAAATTAAAAGTAAATGGGTTATATCAATGGGGATTAATTGGAATTATTTATGTGAAAATAATTGGAATTAATCTGGATTGAATATTACTAGAATAAAGTAATATGTGATTGATATTAATTGAATATTACTTAGTGACTTTATAAATATTGTCGGGATTTATAAACATGACAATTACAGTAATTAAATCGGGATGCGCACGTGAGTCATGTCGAGACTATAATTGAATGGAATGAAAAGTAAATTATTTCCATGTCATCCAAATGGTCGTTTCGAGTGCGCGGAGGGGTTTAAATAGTCAAAAAAGTCTACTCGGGGGTTGATTTGGGTCTCGGGTCAATTTGGAACGAATAGACACCCCAAAGAGGTATTTTGATCATTTTACTTGGGAGATGAATAGTACTTACAAAATTTGGGTATTTTTATATAAGTTAAGAGATATGTTAGCTAAAGGTTTATTCACCAAAACTCTAAGAGACATCCATTGTGGAAAGCGAAAAGATTTCTCTAGGAGAGGAAGGGTTGTTCTAGGAAAACCAAGGGATAAAGAAACCTTGCACCACCACCGCCACCACCGAAGAGTGACCACAAAATAGAGGAACACCATAGCATCATCTTCTCCAAAGGTTAAGACCTACAAAATCAAAGGCAAGAGTTTTAATAACTCTTGCAATCTATAGCATGTATGTTGCCCATGGTAGATAGAAAAATATATTTTTTTAAAAGTTTTATAAATCAAAGATGAATTTTCATGATTTTGATTTAATCCTTGACATGGAAACCTTATAGGATTAATCCCTTGTTGATATTAGAATTAACATCACAAAACTTGGGTTTATTTGATGAAGAAATTTGGGGTTTATACGTGTTCCTGAGTAAGAATGATAAAATGCAAATTTTCTGAATTAAAATGGGATTAGCATGATTAATCGAAATTCCATGATGATTTTGATATGATTAAATGTTATAAATCATGTACATACTTGTGTATATCATTTGGGATGAATTATAAGTAGTTTGGGATCATTTGGTCGAGGTTTTGAGGATGAATTATATTACAGTCGGTAAGTAGAAATATGATGAAAAAGGACGAACATTGTATTATCATTTTCGGACTGTTTTAAGTGGAAATAGGTAGTGTGCTTGAGAGTTATTGTATAAAATCACATTCTGCACATCTTTGTAGTTTTAAGTTTTTTCAAAATCAGAGCAGAAAAGCCTCGAATCGTAATTTTATATTTTTGGGCAGAATGTAACTTTATCGAGAAGAAAGGATTATTGGGAATTAAAATACAATCCGAGCTTGTTATAATGAGTCTGGGTTTTGGACTAATAAGTATGGGTTGAAGGTAGATACTAGAATAATTAATTAAATCCTCTCGGTTAAGAAGAGATGTTAAGAGTAATGGGAAATGTGAATAGAATGTGAATCATTAGTTTATGGGATAAATTTGAAATATACTACATGTGGGAATTGTACATGAGATGAGAGTATACCCATTTGTTGATATATATATATATATATATATATATATATATATATATACACTATAAATTTATATATTTATTAATATATCTTATCAATATAACATGTAAGTATTATATATAAAAATATATATATATTTATGTATATAATAAATATAAATAATATAGGTTTGATTTATACTAATAATATTCTATAATACATTACAAAATATTTTAATTTAATAATAAAAAATAAAAAAGGGGGATAAAATAAAATAAATATAAAATAAATGTATATATTTGGCTAGACCCGGACCCGAACCCGAGACCCGAAGACCCGAATGGATCCAGGTCTGGATCCAATATTGTAGACCCGATGAAGACCCGGACTCGGACCCGAACCCGATGAGGACCCGATTACACGGATCTAGATCTCCCTAAACCCGACCCGTCTCCGACCCGTTGACAGACCTAGGTTAGATTGCCATGTGTGAAAACAATGGTATTGAACGGTCATTTGGGTGCGTAGGTATGTGCGTAGACCAAATGCTTAGGACTATGTTCGCCTCCAATATTTGTGTTTGTTAGTTATAGTTCGAGGGATATACCGAACCGACAGTCCTTTCTACAGTGACGAGATGTTCCCGGACATGATTGCAAAGTATGCATGCACTGTAGCTGAGTCTCGGGGTGCAGTATTGAATATATATAATAGAGTGAATGTATATATATACTTGTGATATTATCTACTGTGTGAATTATGTAGGCATGAATGGTAAATAAATCTGAAATGAATTAAGTTGGTGAACACTTAATTATATTAAATTGAAAAAGTGCTTATCCATGTTAAAGAGAAATTATATATATATATATTACTTATATTGCGAGGTAAATACGTGGGAACGATATTGGGCTATGTTTAGACATTAGACTGGAAATAACTAATTATCATGGGAATAGTAATGAGTATGGTTTGAAGGTACGTTAGGCGTGCACACTAGATGAGAGGTGAGAATCTCAAGAGAGTGTTTGAGAATCTAACATGTACATAATAATTGCTTAATTGCACTTCTTAATCACTTGCTATTTTTAAAAATATTTTACCATCGGGCTCTGACCCGTTTTCTTGCATATTCTCGCCTCCTTTGTATCTTCTATATTATGTGTCCAGTCAGAAGAACGCCAGGCATAGAGGATTGGATACTTGATGTACTATGGATGCTATTGAGTTGCATACTTTGCTTAGACTCTTTCATTCTCTTTATTCATACATCCGTAGTAGTTAGTTCATGTAGGGCATGTCGCCCAAAGATTCTAGTTATTTCGATTCTATCTAAGATAGTGGTATTACTTATGTCAGTTTTGATACATTCAGTTTATTTGGATTGTTGTATTGAGATATTTGGGGAGTTTATTCCAGTTACATTTAATTCAGTTGTGATGTTACTTATCTATTATGCATTGTTGTGGAATGGATTACATGAAATTGTTTGTAATGGTAAAATGAGATTGTATTAAATTAAAATTTGAAAGTTTTTAACACTAGCTTAATTGAGTATTAGGTGATTAATAAAAGAAAATGTTTTTCGATAGTGATGTTAAGAATGAACCAACTATATACTTTGATTTAATTGTGTATAGGACTGATCCCCCAATATTTAATTTAGCGGGGTGTTACATGTAATTCTTGGGGGAAGAGAGTTATGTTCTACCATGTTGGGAGGAGTTTATTAAGGGCGATTAGATTTAGAATTTTTTTATTTAATGACTGATCTTTATTGCAATATCTTGTAGTTCATCGTATTTATTATGTTTTCACTATATTTGGATTATCGATTGGTATTTTTTTATGTTTTCTAGTATGTGTCAGGAAAATATGTACAAAATCTCTTTGAAGGTTGTTTGGCAATATTGTTTAATTTGATTCTTATAAATGTATTTTTTTATATCTTTTGCACTTTTGGTTGGGTGAGCCATGCCATAAGTGATAAATTTAATTCATTTTCTTCTAATATTTATTTTGTGTACTTTGTAAAGTAATAAATAAATGGGAAGATTTTAACAGAATATATAATAATTCTCTTTAAAGATTGTTAGGTTGTCTTATTCATTGTTAAAATTTCCTTTGAGTCTTGGTACAAGAGCTTTTCAAAAAGCTTCATGTTTCAGATTTCAAGACTAGATTTTTTAAATCTTCACCGTGAAAAATTCCAAAAAAAATATTGGGACTTTTAGGGTAAAGGGAAAATTGACTTAGGGGGCTTAGATTTTACTCCATTGGTTAAAAGTTTTCTTAAATTGAAAATTTTCTTAATTTAAGCTTGAGATTTGAGGATTTTTCAAATACACTATGCAAAATATTTATCTTATAAAAACACATTTTTTAAAATATAATTATTTCGTTTATAGTAGACTTGGTTCTTTGATTAAAACATGTTCCTTTAAAAAATTTCTTACCTATTCTCGCGACCTTCATTACTGATGGTTCACTGCACCGAATGGTGCCTTCACTTCAATAAAGTATTGTTTCATTGACTACGACCCCTTCAATGGTTGCCTCCTCAAAAGTCTAGACAACTCTACTACCTGCATCCATGGATTTTTGCTCTATCAAAGCATGTCTTCATCGCAACAAACTCCAAGCGCTATAGCCAGCGAAGCTTCCTAGATTCATGATTTGTATATCTTTAGGGGTTAGATTGTATTGGAATTTGTGCAAACCTAATTTTTCCCATAAAAAATCTGAATTCTTTTCCCATATAGACTCCAAATGAGCCTTTAAATATGATACCAAATCACACATCCAAGGGACCCGGTGGTTCAAAAAATTCTATTACAAACGGTTTTAATTAACTATCACAAATAATTAATTAACTATCCAAATAATTCAATAATTAAATTGTTCAGAAAAACTGGGCTAGACAACCCAAAAATGAATAAAATCGACCACAAAGATTTTAAGGGGAAAAAACCAAGAAAATTTGGCCAAGCCAAGGCCAATGACCCACGACCCACAAATTAAGTCAGGATGGGTTGCGACAGGTGTGGGTGACGGAGTGCACTTATAGGCTCTGAATAAAAAACAACATGTTTTCATTTTTAACCAAGTCAAGTGAAAACCACACAAACACATTTTTGGCTTGCCCGGTGGGATTCTAAATTTTGAATTCGTGTTCCAAATAACTAGGACATGTAAAAGCGAGGATGCAACTGAAAATGTTGGTGAATTTGGCTCAACGAGCCAATATATTACCACTGCAGACCAAATATTGGTCGAAACAACTCAAGAGTGGGGATAAACCTTACAATTAGGATTTGAATATACTAAAGGCTCCAAGAGTAGATAATATTCATAACACACTAGTTGTTAGTGCATCCAAGAATGCCCGAAACTGATTGATCAACAAATTGAATCCAATCTTTGATCTTCTTGGTAATTTGATGCATAACATTAACACTATAGTGACAAGAAGGTTCTTGTAACACCTCGTAATTTTGATTAATTTTTATATTGGGAATTAATTGGGAATAATTAAATTATATTTGAAAAATTAATCCGGTAAATAGATATTAATTATCGAGATAAGGGTTAATATTTATTTATAATGAATATTACTTAGTGAATGAGTAATAATAATAATAATAATAATAATAATAATAATAATAATAATAATAATAAGAAGAAGAAGAAGAAGAAGAAGAAGAAGAAGAAGAAGAAGAAGAAGAAGAAAATATTATAATTGTCGTGAGTGAGAAATACGACAGTTACGGTAAATTTAGTTGGGATGTGCGTGTCAGTTGCGTCGGAACTTATTTTGGGAAATAAAATATAAATTTATTTTTGATATTTCATATGGCCATTTTGAGTGTGTCAGTGTGTTCGGAAGGGTTGAGATAGTAAGAAAAGTCTACCCAGGTGTTTAGTTTGGGTCTCAGGGCACTTTTATGCCAAACAGATACCCTGGAGGGGTATTTTGGTCTTTTTAAATTTTGGAGATAATAAACACACGAAAATTAGAGGATTATATCTGATAACATGTAAAGGAGATTTGAGTTATCAGTTACTAAACCAAAGGAACAATCACAGGAGGAAGACAAATAGCTATTCCTCGGGTTCCAAGGCCAAAAACCACCTTCTTGCACCACCACCACCACCATCAGATTGTAAATCGGGAGGAGGAAAACACCAATACCATCACCAATTCTATAGAAATCATACTTTCACATTGAGGCAAGTGTTTATCTTGATAATTTTTTATTTAATATATAATCCATGTTAGAATAGGATGATTTTTTTATGAATTTATGAACTTTGATCTTAAAATTGGAGATATAATTTATAATCTTGGGTAGGAATAATAATATATTTGATACCTCATATATGTAGATGGATTTTGATGAGGAATATCACGAAATTGGGGAAGAATTCTAGAATTATGTTGAGGTTCCTGAACATGAATAATAAGCTAGGGTTTTTAGAAACTAATCTTTATGAAATCTGATTTGGGGTTGATCTGTAGAGATTTTATGATTCTTATACGTTAAAAATCGTTGATACATGATACTATAATGTTCGAAACCTTTAGTTGGGAGTTTGGGATAGTATAATGTTGGTTTGGAGGCTTAACAATAGTGGTTTCCAGTAACAGTGTAGGGAAGAAGATGACAACTGCTAGGGTAAATTGACCGAATCGATTTGGAAAGCGAATCGATTCGGACCAAGTCCGAATTGATTCGGTTTTACAGATTTGCACAATTTTTTCCTTTTTTCTTGAAACTTATGGGAAATTTTTGGGTTGACCTTTGAATTAATTTTAAGATCCCAATGAGAGATATTCTATTTACTAGTAGGCTAATGCAGGGTTTGAGGTTAGTCACACGAGAAGAGTTTAAGACTAAAATTGATTACGCTTAACGGATAGTAAAAGATTATTCGGATAATGATTTCTTATCATGGAAAATTAAGAGAATGAAGAACCAAGACCAGTAGTCCTTGAGTGGGATTACTTACTGAATTTACTTGAGGGATACTTGGCAAACCATTTGGGCATTGGGAAACACTCGGGATTATACCATGAGAAGTATTGCACTATGTAGAATATTTGGGAGTTACTATACTACGTACGGGGCATATGATATAGGTTACTTATATACCTATGATGATGTTATATATATATATATATATATATGGGTGGTGTGTATACATATTGTTTAATTTTTATGTGTAATCTTACCTAGGCTACTTTCTATCACGTGAGGTTTCGCGTCGTGGTCAGTCTTATCCTGATGAGCCCAATTGGAGGGATATTAACTCGTACCCCAAGACATAGACCTTAGGGATTGAGCATCACTTGTGTGAATGAGGGTGTGATCGGTCATTTGGGTGCGTTGGGTATGAGCGTATCCTAAAGGCTTATAGCTATGTTCGCCTCCAATATTATGTGATTTAATTTATGGTTCGAGGGAGATTATCTGAGTCGATGTCCTTATTTAGTACGTGGTGTACCAGGACTTAATAGCAGAGTATGTACGCACCATAGGTCTTCACCTAGGGGTGTTGTATACGTATGTATGATAAGAGTGATAATTGTACATATATGTATGATTGGTCCTACTATGTGTGTATTAGTAGATAAGATAGTTAGTGATATCTAAATTGACCAACGTGTATGAAAACTTAATCATTTATTAGAGATTCCGAACTAGTATAAAGATTTAGAAAAAAAAGTAGTATCGCATTGTATGGGAAATACGAGTGGGCACTATTAGTGAATAGATACGAGGAGTTGTAGGCCAGACTAGTTAGACGGGTAGCATAACTAAGTGGGTTAGAGTAGTACGTTAGGCATGCACATTAATTGAGGGGTGAGGATCTCAAGTGAGAGTACGTTGTACTAATATGTATATAATACCTTTCCGCATTAGAAACACTTGCTAAACTTTTTTAAATTGTTTTTACTTGGGCTCTGACCCGTTTCAAATCCTTTTATTGTAAAAACCATTTAGGTTCTCAGCCACAGGGATGTCAGGTATAGGAGTTCCTACATTTGACGTGCTGCAGCTGCGGTGGAAGTTGCAGGACCTTGCTATTAGATGCCTAAAATTTTATTCAGTTCTTTGATATCTTCAATTATCTCAGTCGGGCATGTCGCCCAATCATAGCTGGAAACTATTTGAAGAGATTTGGTATTTTCAGTTATTTCCAGTGTTGATTTAGACTTTACTTATGGATTACTGTATTTGGATATTCTCTGAAGTGTTATTCCAGACTCAGTTATTTAATAATATCATTATCTTATTATTCATTGTTATGTGCATGGAAATGGTGAATGATATATTTCTTTCGATTTATTTAGTACATTCTAATAATTAAGATTAAAATTTTGACACCGGGCTATTAGGGTATTAGTAATTAAATTGAAATTCGACAGTGATGCTAAGAATGACACCATTAATGATTCATGTTTAATTTAATAATGGACTGATCACCCACGATTAGAATAGGCGGGGTGTCACAAATTGTATCAGAGCATCAAGTTCTAGTATCCATAGTATCTATACGACATACTACGGTTTTTAGCATAGCGTTTTTTTATAGAGAGCCCTATTATTAGGACTGTTGTATTCTTTATTACGCATTTACGTCTTCAGCTATTTTAAGACATGTTGAAGGACTTATAGAAATTATTTCTCATTTCAGATGCCTCCTCGACGTGCACCACGAGCCACCCCAGAGGCACAGGCTGAGCCGCAACCAACTCAGGCCCCAGGATCTATGAATGCTGCTGAGGTTTCCGCGATTGTAGCACAAGCGGTTAATACAGCCCTGACTACTTTCTCCCAGCATACACCACATGTTCCACCCCAGCCTCAGGTGGTTGCTCCATCTCCTTCCAACTCGTTTCATTCTACTTGGGAGCGAGTCTGAGATACCTTTCAGAAAACACATCCTCCAGCGTTTCAGGGGAGCCCCGATGTAGTTACAACATGCCAATGGAAGAAGGATATCTAGAGGCATTTGAGGATGTATGAGTGCACAGAGGTACAAAAGCATATACTAGTTACTCTTAAGATAGTAGGGGCAGCATTATAGTGGTGGGAGTCTGATGAGGCATGAACTGAGTGCTCATGTAGAATCATTGTCGTTGTTTTCGATTCACCGCCAACATACATAAACCTAAATTATGACTACACTCAATAAGGGAGTATAGCGATCAGTCCGGGTATCGAGAATCCATTGGGAATGTTGGACATATTTTAATTAATTTATCACTTCTAAAATAAAAGTATAAAAGGTGATGGGTTGGTTATGGTGAAAAAGGAAAAAATAAGAAGTTAATGCTAAACAAGAATTAATAAAACGAGAGTCATGACCACATCCCCGCCAAGGGATAAATAACGCATAATTAAATTTCGATTCGAAAACATTTAATCGAGAATTAATAATTAATTATAAACATCACACATGAAGGAATCTAATCCAAAGATACGAGATAAAACATTTAACCGAAAATGGTCACACGTGGATTAAAATCGGTTTATCGCTATAAACACTAACGTTGCATGACAAAGAAAGTTGAGCGCATAATAAACCCATTTTAATACACGAGGTTTTAGTTAAATGTAATTTTACACAAAATCGAACTTTCGAAGCTCGAGGCCCATTAATGGTGGAAACATGACCCCAACCCCTTAAACTAGCTATAATACGTGGTTAAACTAAGTAAAATAACTAATTAACAAAAGCAAACAAGAAATAAATAAACACAAACTAATTAGCAAGCATGGAAATGAAAGACAAAGTAAGAAATTAAAGGAATAAAGCTTAATTACAAGAAATAAGATGATGAATAGTGCCTATTTAAAAGAAATGGGTTGAAATCCTAGAGAGATAAGCTCCTAAATAAACAAACCAAATTTAAATCCCTTTTATAATAGAGAATAAAAATCAACTTAAACAAAACCTAAGTGGCAAACTAGTAAATCAAAAGTCCAAAATATGCAGGCCCGAATCGATTCAAGTCCAAACCAAGTCAATTCGAAAACAGGGAAAAAAGTCGTTTATGGTCCAAATCGAATTGATTCCCCTTTTGGGCGAATCGATTCGCCTAATCATGTCTGCGATTCTGCATTCCGGATCAATAATACGGAAAATACCGTAACTTCTTCGTTATAACTTGGAATTGGGCACGGTAAGAGGCTACGCAAAGCTAATTCAGAGGCCTGCAACTTCTAAGAGACATTGGGCCAAAAAACTAAATAATTAAATGAATAAAATGCCCTTTAATGTGATTTTAAAGACAAAACCTTTCCAAAAATGTCATAACCTCTTCATTATCTATCGAAATCATGCACCGTCAGCGGCCAAGCAAAGAAAACTCAATGAACTACAACTTCCATGAAGAAATTGGGACCAAAACCTAAGTGGTGAAATTACTAAAATTCCCCCGAAGTTGCAATCGTCAACGAAACTTTTTTGGAAAGCGACCAAACTTCACGATAGGCACTTTAATACCTACAAAGGTTAAATTATACCTCAAAAAAATGTAAACATATAAAGTAGAGGTTTTATGATTAACGAGCATAAATATAGGAATTAAAGTACCCGAGGGGCTAAAATACATTTATAAAGAGGGCAAAAACATGCAATATTCGATACGAATCACACCCCTTAACTTACACATTGCTAGTCCCTAGCAACGAAATGAAAAAATAGAAGAACTACAAGTAGACCACCAGAAAGGAGATATGTACAAAAGAGATAAAAGCCACTTTCACGGGCGAACGATTGAATTTAACATATGCAATAAGCCGTTAAACTCCTAAGTTACCCTAGTTGACAAGTGTCATCTCATGAGGATTTTTAAGGATGAAACTCACAAACATCAAAGTTTATTCAAAATATGCCCAATCAATAAAAAGGACATGCTCAATAATAACGAAAGGGATTTCAACATGTAATTAGAAAAGTGAATGAATTCATAAAAAATTTCATTGTTATTAACATTATAGAACGAATTTCATCGAATTAAAGCCTTGAAAGTGGGAGGGGAGCGAGCACATGCAAAGTATGATTTAACAAAAACTTATATAAATCGGATAAACGTTAAAGAATGCATGTATATCAATCCTCTCTGGATATTACGCTTAACAAATGGAATCACTATGAATGGTAGGGGTAATACACGAAAAATGCAGGCATAAAGAGTAAATGTAAATGTAAACTAAGCTGCGCACATGTCACTAATGAAGAACGCTATATAAAAAATAAAAAATGTGTAATCTCAGTGAAAGATATTATTCATTAAGAGAGACGAAATGCATTTTCACAGATTATCGCAACTATTTAAACTTTTGAATTTCATTCACCTAAGGATCATATAGGACTTTTATAGGGTTTAATGTAGGTTTGGGGTTAAGGTTACGAAAGGAAGGGTATATGTACAGATTCAAAGGTGTTAGGGGATGAAAACTCAGGATAATGGAAAATTGTGGGCAATTTCAAAATTGGAATATAAAATATCCATAAAAAGCATTGAATATAATAATGAAGAGAGTAAACAAAGGTTATTGAACACTATATACAACTTTCTCTTTCTTTTATTTTCTTCTTTTTCTCTTCTTTTTATTTTCTTTTCTTTTATTTTTCAGTTTTTCTTTTCTTTTTCACTTTCACTTTTGTCTTCACTTTTTCACTCGCACATGCTTAATTGTAACCAAAAGAAAATAACATCATTCAATCCCATGTATCATTCCAAATAAAGGTCTCGAAAGTAAAATGTGTGGTTTATAACTCCAATGCGGAGTTAGTTATCGGACTTTGGGTAATGAAGCGAAAGGCTATGTTAAGGCTCAAAGGGGGTGACTAGAAAAATATATAAGGGGTGGTCAAGGTCAATATGGGTGATATAACAAAGATGGCCTATGATCATTTCCTAAAATTTACGCAATTCTCGAGTCAAAATAACTTTGAAAATCATGCTCAAGTAACACATTTCACAAATGAACTCAGTTAATGAACGACCAAATGAAAGAATAGTGAGATTACCGATGAATTTAATGTTTTCAAATGAGAAAGAGAAGTGTATAGCACTCACAAATGAAGGTATGTCTCAAATCTCACTTATGTGAGTAAAAAAAAATGCAACAAAAGATTACGAAGTTATAAAAATCTTAAACCAAGTCAATCAAACAAGAAAAACGCATGTGCTCATGGGCTAAGGTTTAATTCATGAAATTATTCATATATCAATTATTTGAGGACTAAAGTCTAGCAACTTATAAATTGAGAACATGCATGGTTGAGTTGTCTATTGGATCAGGCAATTATTAAAATTTATCATCGGAAACAAAGGCAAAATGCCCAATAAAAGAGGGGGGGGGGGGGGGGAAATATATTTTTGAAAATTTTTAATTTTTTTTTTACAAAAAAGCATGCTTAGTAACTAATATATGATCAAATCAATGAAACTCAACAAGAAATGGATAAAATATCGCACACACCCTAACTTTTATGTTGCCTTGACCTCAATGCAAATCAAGAACACAACATAAAGAGAGGAAAAGAAAGATATTACCCACAATGGAGCGAACTCCGATAAGCACAAGTCCATTGAAACTACAGAAGATGTTAGTAATAGGAATAACAAAAAGAATAATAAAAAGTTGAACTAAATAAACTAGACTACAATTAAAAAGAAAGAAATAAGAAAGAAATAAAAACTAATTATTTACAACCTACAATTTGAACTTCTACCTAACTATACACTAAAAGTCGATATTTTTTAGGGTCCACCCAAAATACAGTTTAACTTGTGGGATAATCGATATACCCTCCTTTGAAAGCATGCCTCCCAAAAAATAGGAATTCCATTTGAATAAAGGAATGCATGTGTGAGGCATAAAAAATGAACCATCACCAATTAAAAATTTGGGTGGGGTGATAGGGGATTTAGATGCTAAGGGGGAGAAGTACAATTGGGATCCAAGAAAAATAGAACCAGCTTCCAAAGTTTTTTCAAGTAGAATGGGAGGTGGAGCACACATGGGGGGGGGGGGGGGGGAATCCGTCTTGCAAAACAACTCCGGCAAAGGGTCCTCTTCGGCAAAAGGTTTTAAATTCTCAATAATTTATATCGATTCATAGGAATCAATAGGTACTTCTAATGGTTCAATAATGGTAAAAGAATATGGTGATGAAATAAATTCAATCTCAATCAATTCATCGTCCTAGTGAGATTGAATTTCGGGGGAGAAAGACTCACTTTCAATGAAATATTCTTTTAACATTTGAGGTGAAACACAAGTCTCCACCTCCTAGTTGATTTCCACAAAAGAATCAATCTCATTGCAAAGTGTTTCAATTCTCAATCTAGAACAAATAACGTTATCCACCCTTTGGGTGAAAATAAGAAGGGATTCTTCCAAAGTAGGCTTCCTTGGCTCTAGATCCTCGGATTCCTCATTTGGTTGAAACTCTTCTTCAACTTCATAAGTATCGGAAGAAAAATCGTCGTTGGATTCAAATAATGCATCCAACTCAAGCTCCAACAACGATTTGCTTCCCGATAAATATTTTCAATCCTTTCATTCTCAAGAATTCGAAGGCCCTCACGCACGGTAATAGGTGGAGGCGCATAATCTTGAGAATAAAAGGTTTTAGAACATTTCCCAAATAAAGAATCATTAGAATTTTTGACATACCTATAAAAATAAGACAAGATTACCGAAATGTTCTTAGATTAATAATCCACGTAGGAAGGTGTGCAACCGCTAATTCAAAGTTTCTTGGCGCTCAAATGTGAATCCTTTCAAAAAGGTTAAAACAAAGACCACAAATACAAAGAAAAAAATACTATGAAATAATAAAACAATTACAATTTAAATAAAAATACTCCCCGGCAACGACGCCATTTTACTGAGGCATGAACTGAGTGCTCATGTAGAAGAACTTTCACTATATTTGGTTCACCTCCAACATACAAAAATCTAAACTATGACTACACTCGACAAGGGAGTATAGTGGCCAGCTCGGGTATCGAGAATCCACAGGGAATGTTGGACATATTTTAATTGATTTATCACTTCTAAAATAAAAGTGTAAAAAGTGATGGGTTGGTTATGGTGAAAAAGGGGAAAATAAGAAGTTAACGCTAAACAAGAATTAATAAAACGAGAGTCAGGATCACATCCCTGCCAAGGGCTAGATAACACATAATTAGAATTTCGGTTAGAAAATATTTAACCGAGCATTAATAATTAATAATAAACACGCATGAAGGAATCTAATCCAAAGATGCGAGATAAAATATTTAATCGAAAATGGTCACATGTGGATTAAAATCGGTTTATCGCTATAAATACTAACGTAGCATGACAAAGAAAGTTATCGCATAATAAACCCATTTTAATACACGAGGTTTCAATTAAATGAACTTTTATACACAACCTAACTTTCGGAGCTCAAGGCCCATTAATGGCAAAAACATGACCCCCAACCCTTTAAAATAGTTATAATACGTGGTTAAACTAAGTAAAATAACTAATTAACAAAGAAAATAAGAAATAAATGAACAAAAACTAATCAACAAGCATGGAAATGAAAGACAAAGCAATAAATTAAAGGAAGAAAGATTAATTACAAGAAAGAAGATGATGAATAGTACATATTTACAAGAAATGGGTTGAAATCCTAGAGAGATAACCTCCTAAAGAAACAAACCAAAAATATTACCCTTTTACAATAGAGAACAAAAATCAACTTAAACAAAAACCTAGTGGCAAACTATTAAAACAAAAGTCCAAAATCTGTAGGCTCGAATCGATTCGGATCCAAACCAAGTCTGTTTAAAAACAGGAGAAAAATTCGTTTCTGGTCTAAATTGAATTGATTCCCCTTTTGGGTGAATCGGTTCACCTAAACGAATTTTGCATTCTGGATCAACAATACGAAAAATGCCATAACTTCTTCGTTATAACTCGAAATTAGGCACGGTCGGAGGCTACGGGAAGTGAACTCATAGGGTTATAAATTTTAATAAGAAATTGGGCCAAAAACCCAAATGATTAAATGACTTAAAATGCCCTTGAATGTTCCCCTCAGTGTGCTTTTTGAAGATAAAACCTTCCCCAAAATGCCCTAGCCTGTTCATTATAAATCGAAATCATGCACCATTAGCAGCCACACGAAGAGAACTCAATGAGATAAAAAATTTCATGAAGAACTAGGGACCAAAACCCAAGTGCTAAAATTACTAAAATGCCCCTGAAGTTGGAATAGTCAACGAAACTTTTTCAAAAAGTGACCAAATTTCACGCTAGGCACTTTAATACCTACAAAGGCTCAATTATACCTCGCAAAACATGTAAACATATTAAATAGAGGTTTTCTAGTTATCGAGCATAAATATAGGAATTAAAGTACCCGAGGAGGTTAAAATTCATAAATAAAGAGGGTAAAAACATGCAATATTCGATACGAGTCATAGTCCATCACTATTGTACAGGAGAGAGACACATTGACTGTCTAGGAGTTTTGGGAGAAATTCGATCGAAAATACTTCCCTTCCACCATCCAGACTGAGATGAGGAGAAAAAATTTAGATGTTTCTCAGGAGGGGAGGATCGTAGCAGGGTTTGAGGAGGATTTTACTAGATTAGATAATTTTGTTCCCGATGAGGTGCCAACGGAAGAGAGGAGGATTCAATTATTTGTAGATGGTCATCTGTTGGGTAATCCAGCCCTAAAGACTTATACGGAGGTGTTAAATGTAGCGCTACTACACTGTTAAGACCACTACTTTCATATTAAGGGGAGAAAGTGCTCAGGAGAGTCCAGCCAGCAGGGTAGGACTGGGGGTAGCAGTGCCAGTGGGGTACAATCCACTCAGAGTCAGTAGAGGCAGAGTGAGCAGAGGGATGATACTAAGAGGTTTCGTTCAAGGGATTATAGTTTGGGACATGGTGGATTCAGGTAGGGCCATCAGGGCCAGCTGTAATTTTATTAGGGCCAGCAAGGCCAGGGTAGAGGTGGTAATGGACAGCAGGGTCGAGGCCAGCAGGGCCAAAGTGGATGTAATTTTTGGGCAGGTGTTTCATTTGTGGCAAGACTGACCACAAGAGACAGGATTGCCATAATAAGGGCAGGGTTCAGAAGAAGCAAGGAGCCTACCAAGAGCCTCAGAGACCTATTTTCCCTATCGCTCTCCCAGCACCAGCACCCGTACCATCCTTGACTGTAGCACGGAAGCATCCCCACCCCAGCATGGGCAGTTACAGTATGTGCATGTGTATCACGTCCACCAGGTTGCATCTCCTCAGGCTCCACCCACTGTTGAGGGTATGTTTCTTATCCATGGTACTTTAGGGCACATTTATTTGACACTAGGGCTTCACATTCGTTCATAGCCACTAGATTTGCATGAGACGTGGGGGTTATTAGAGACGAAAGATAGTACAGTTACATGTGTAGAATCATCACTGAGTAGCGGGACACCGATTTTCTTATGTACCAGGGTGTGAGTATGGATACTGGGAAAATTATTTTACCTGTTGGTATGCTTGTATTAGATATGTCAGAGTACGATGTTGTCATAGGCATGGATTGTCTAGCTGAGTATAGGGCCATGATTGACTGCTATAGTCGGAGTATAGTGTTTGTAATCCTCAACTAGAAAATGTTCTTAGTGGCAATGCTTTGCCCCCAAGGAGGGTCGTCCACTCATTTATACTACATAGAGGAGGAGACCTCTCAGGGGGTGGTGATTTACCTTGATTCGATTACAGTCATCTGTGAGTGTGTCGATGTGTTTCAGGAGATACTTGGATTTCCCCTAGTAGAGAGATTGAGTTCGTCATTGACTTGGCACCGAGAACTCGGCCAGTAATTCGTGCACCGTATCGTATGGCTCCTATGGAGACGAGGGAGATATGGGATCAGATTGAGTAGCTATTGGATCAGGTCTTTATACAGCGTATTACTTTGCCTTGGAGTCCCCTAATACTATTTTTGAAGAAGAGAGATGGATCTTTACGTCTGTGTGTGGATTACCAGGATTTGAATAAAGTCATGATACGGAATAAGTATCTATTGCCCTGAATCGATGACTTATTCGATTAGTTGACAGGAGCCGCCTACTTCTCTAAAATATATTTTAGATCTGGGTATCACCAGTTGCGCATTCAGGAGCAGGATATGTCTAAGACTACCTTCTTGATGAGATATGGGTCCTATGAGTTTCGGGTTATGCTATTGAGCTAACCAATGCACCATCCATGTTTATGGACTTGATAAATGGGGTATTTAGAGAGTTATTGGATCAATTTGTTATCGACTTCATTGATGTATCCTGATTTATTCTCGGACTGAGGAGGAGCATGCTGAGCATTTGCATCGGGTCTTACAGACACTGCGTGAGCATCAGTTGTATGCAAAGTTTAAAAAATGCGGGTTTTGGGTACGTGAGGTACAATTTTTGGGGCATATTATTTCTCAGTTGGGGATATCAGTGGACCCAAGTAAGGTATCTACGGTGAGGGAGTGGGGATAGCCCATGACACCAACAGAGGTGTGTAGTTTCTTGGGGTTAGCCGGGTACTCCAGACGGTTTATTAGGGGATTGTCGAAGATTACAGGTCCATTGACTAATTTGACTCACAAAGGTGTATCGTTTGTCTGGGATGAAGCTTTCTAGTTGTCTTTTGATGAGCTAAAGGACAAGTTGACTTTAGCACCTGTACTCGCACTTCCTAGGGCAGGAGTAGAGTCTCTTGTTTTCACTGACGCGTCCCTACAGGGACTTAGGGGTGTGTTACAGTAGGAATATCAGACTATAGCTTATGTTTCCCGCAAGCTTAAGTCTCATGAGAGGAATTACCCCACCCACGACTTAGAGTTAGTTGGGATTAATTAAATTATTTTTGGAAAATTAATCCGGTAAAATAGATATTAATTATCGAGATAAGGGTTAATATTTATTTATAATGAATATTACTTAGTGAAGGAGTAATAATAATGATAAAAAATATTATGATTGTCGTGAGTAAGAAATATGAAAGTTACGATAAATTTAGTGGGGACGCGCGTATCAGTCGTTTCGGGACTTAATTTGGGAAATAAAATATAATTTTACTTTTGATATTCCATATGGTCATTTTGAGTGCTCCAGTGTGTACGGAAGGGTCAAGATAGTAAAAAAAAGTCTACCTAGAGGTTTAGTTTGGGTCCGGGGGCACTTTTAGGCCAAACCGGCACCCCAAAGGGGTATTTTGGTCTTTTAAAATTTTGGAGATAATAAACTCACGAAAATTAGAGGATTATATCTGATAACACATAAAGGAGATTTGGGTTATCAGTTACCAAACCAAAGGAAGAGTCACAGGAAGAAGAAGGAGAGATATTCCTAAGATTCCAAGGCCAAAAACCACCTTCTTGCACCACTACCACCACCGAATTGTAGATCGAGACGAGGAGAACATCAATCCCATCACCAATTCTATAGAAATCATGCATCCACATTAAGGCAAGTGTTTATCTTGCTAACTTTTGATTTGATATACCATTAATGTTAGAATAGGATGACTTCTGATAAAATTTATGAACTTTGATCTTAAAATTGGAGATATAATTCATAATTTTGGGTAGGAATGATAATATATTTGATCCCTAATATATGTAGATGAATTTGGATGAGTAATATCAAGAATTTTGGGAAGAATTATGGAATTATGTTGAGGTTATTGAACATGAATAATAAGCTAGGGTTTTTAGAAATTAATCTTGATTAAATATGATTTAGGGTTGTTCTGTAGAGATTTTATGAATCTTATACGTCAAAAATAGTTGATACATGATACTATAATGTTATAAACCTTTGGTTGGGAGTTTGGGATAGTATAATGTTGGTTTGGAGGCTTAACAATGGTGATTTCTTGTAACAATGTAGGGAAGAAGATGACAACTACTATGACGAATCGATTCGTCTCCTTGGCCGAATCAATTTGGAAACCGAATCAATTCGGACCAAGGATGAATTGATTCGATTTCTCAGATTTGCACAATTTTTCCCTTTTTTCTTGGAAGTTATAGGAAATATTTGGGTTGTCTTTTGAATTAATTTTATGATCCCAAGGAGAAATATTCTATTTACCTGTAGGCTAACCTCAGATTTGAGGTTAGTCACACGAGGAGAGTTTAAGACTAAAATTAATTATGCTTAACGGGCAGTAAAATCTTATTCGGATAATAGTTTCTTATCATGGAAAATTAGGATAATGTAGAACCAAGACCAGTAGGCCTTGAGTGGGATTACTTATTGAATTTACTTGAGTGACATTTGGAAAACCATTTTGGTATATTGGGAAACACTCAGGATTATACCATGAGAAGTATTGCGCTACGTAATATATTCGAGAGTTACTATACTACGTACAAGGCTTATGATATAGGTTACGTCTATACCTATGATGATGTTATATATATATATATATATATATATATATATATATATAGGTGGTGTGTATACCTATTGTTTGATTTGTATGTGTTATCATACCTAGGCTACTTTCTATCACGGGAGGTTTTGCATCGTGATCACTCTTGTCCTGATGAGCCCAATTGGAGGGATATTGACTTGTACCTCAGGATGTAGACCTTAGGGCTTGAGCACCACTTATGTGAATGAGGGTGTGATCGTTCATTTGGGTGCGTTAGATACGAGCATATTCTAAAGCCTTAGAGTTATGTTCGCCACCAATATTGTGTGATTTAATTTATGATTCGATGAAGATTATCCGAATCGATGTCTTTATTTGGTAAGTGGTGTACCAGGACTTGATAGCAGAGTATGCCCGCACCGCAGGTCATCACCTAAGGATGTTGTATACGTATATATGATAAGAGTGATAATTGTACAATTACGTATGATTGATCCTACTATGAGTGTATTAGTAGATAAGATAGTTAGTGGTATCTAAATTTACCAATGTTTATGAAAATTTAATCATTTATTAGAGATTCCTATCGAGTATAAAGATTTAGAAAGAGGTAGTGGCGTATTGTATGGGCAATACGGGTGGGCACTTAAGTGAATAGATGCGAGGAGTTGTAGGCCAAACTAGTTAGACGGATAGTATAAGTAAGTGGGTTAGATTAGTACGTTAGGCATGCACATAAGTTGAGGGGTGAAGATATCAAATGAGAGCACGATGTACTAACATGTATATAATATCTGATCTGGTCGCATTTTAAACACTTTCTAAACTTTTTCAAACTATTTTTACTTGGGCTCTGACCCGTTTCGAATCTTTTTTGTAAAAATCATTTTAGGTGCTCAGCCATAGGGATGCCAGGTATAGGAGTTCCTATATTTGACGTGTTGTAGCTACTGTGGAAGTTGCAGGTCCTTGCTATTAAACATCTCCACTTTTATTTAGTTTTTAGCTATCTTCAATTATCTTATTCGGGCATGTCATCCAATCATAGTTGGATACTATTTGCAGAGATTTTATATTTTCAGTTATTCCCATTTGTTTCGAGTGTTGATTTAGACTTTATTTATGGATGACTGTATTTGAATATTCTCTGGAATGTTATTTGATTACGCATAAATTCTTCACATTTAACCCTTTAATTTCGGTATTTTTATGATCATGTGTATTGTAAATAGCTTGAATTTATCTCATATTTATGTTACTAACCCTTTTTGTCCAGTATTTCTTGTTTTGTATATCTCTTATGTAATTTACAGGTATTTCATGCAAGAAAGATGGAAAAGAGAACTCGAAATAGTGAAAGAAATCAAGAAATGGGGATTTGAAGGGCATTTTTCTAATTTTATAGCCTTATTCTAGAGGTGGGGCCAACTGGAAAGTTTAAGATCTTTTAATTATAAGAACACTGGAAAAAACGACACCTCAATCTGAGTTATGGTGAAGAAGTTATGGTCATTCAAAGTTGAGAGAAAATCGCAAAAAAAAAAAAGAAGAACCGAACCGGTCCGGTTCGGAACGTTGAAACTAACTGTCTAAATTCATGAACAGGACCAATCCGGTAGGGGACCGATCCGCCTTGCCAGGTCCAGAATTTTTATTTTGTCCTTATCTTTTAGCCAAAAGAGTTATATGTTTTGGGGACTCTTCTAAATGACCTCTAGCCTATATATTTAGTCATTAGAACTCTTTTTATTCATATTTTATTCATGTAAAAGCTCCTAATCAAGGAGGAACATCTAGGAGAAGAATTTACATATTTTGCACCTTTAATTCAAGAGTTTTTCTAGTTTTTCTTCAACCTTTGATTTCTTCTTGCATGTTTCTGTTTTTCAATCTTGGTAACTTTTATTTCCAGCACTTTTATTGTTATTTCTCATGTTTAATCTCTCTTTCCACACAATTATGAGTTCATGCAACATAGATAATGTATTTTTCACTAATTTCACCATGTTAGGCTAGATTTTTAAGGGTTGGGATGCATGAACCCAACCCGATGTGATTTGCATGGTATAAAATTAGTTCTCTAAATTTAATAATTGATTAGATCGTTTAGTATGGTGATCACAACCGTTGTAGGACTTTTGATCTCATTTGCCTTAGGTAACCGGGATGCTTAAGAGTGCAACGCACGTGTAGCTAATACGACACTGCTTTACTCATCTTTGCTTACATACTGTGCGGGCTACAATCCCACATATGTGTAATACTTGGGAGTACTAAAGATCGGGTTTGATCCATTAATTAATTTACGACAAGTTTTGTACCAGGCTACACACTAGGGTTTGGGGGATTGAATTCCTAACCTATTTTTCCTTAGGCATATTAATTCATTCTTAGTTAGTTAATTTTGCTCACGTAGTTAATTTAATAGTTTAATCTAGTTTGCATTTAGTTAGTAGATTTAATCCCATAATCATCTTTTCTTACCTTTTTAAATTCAACTTTAGGATTAATTAAGCTATATTTTGTCGTCAAAACGATATCGTCTTTTTTTCCTGTGGATTCGATACCCAGACTCATCATTATACTCCATAAGAGTGTAGTTAAAGTTTAGATTTTTTTGTATTGTGGTCGGAAGCCGATAACAACGATTAGCATATTTACACGGATGCTCGGTTTTCACCTTGATCAAAATGGCGTTGTTGCTGGGGAATTAGGTAGACTTTAGGTTAGGTTGGTTAATCCCGAATTTGACCTTAAAAAAATCCGAAAAAAATATCAAAAATATGGATGTCCCGTTTTGCCCAATTTGAATTGTCTTACTTTAACTCTTTTGATGGCTTTAATTATTATGATAATAGTGAGGAGGAGGTGCTCAAGACTTATGAACATTGGATCAATATCACTAAAGATGAGTCTTATAAATACAAACCCAGTGCTAAGGCCATCCAAATTTAGCAAAATGAATTGCTTGAAGACGAAAGGCGTGAAAAAAAGTATCGAGAAAAAAAATCATTTTGGGGAGCAAGAGTTAGATGCATTATTTGAACCCAATGATGATTTTTCTTCCGATATTTTTGAAGATGAAGTAAGTTTTCAAACAAATGAGGAATCCGAGGTGCTAGACTTCTGTACATGCAAGGCGTAAAAAGGATCCTTGGTGATGACTGGGAAAAGGAACCATATAGCAAGGAGTTTGATTCTTATTTTAAAAACTTACCGGAGGTCGAGCCTTACATTTCGCCTACAACTTTTGAGAACGAAATCATTGAGAGTGATCTAAGTACTTTTAAACCTCAAGCTCTTATAAATATTTCAAAATGTATTGAGGTTGAAGATCCTTCATTTCCTTGTGTCCCCACTATTATCGAACCGTTAACTCTATCACAAGAATCGGATGACAACCTTGAGGAAGTTGACCCGATTCTTGAACGAGAATGTTTGTTTGAGATGATTCATCTTATGGGTTATTCACTTACACGTGCACTACCTCTCGCTCCAATTGAAAAAAAATTGGGAGGTGAATTGAATTTTGATTCCCATGAGTTGGTTGTAACTTTTGAAACAATTAAAATTTTTACCGACAAGGAATCTTTGCTTGAATTGGTTTCCAAGATAGATTGTTCCTTTTGTGTGCCCCTCTTCCCATACTACATGAAAATCTTGGGGAGGGGATTCTATTTTTCTTGGACCCCAATTGTATTTTTTACCCATCATCCCTTTAAAAACTTTAATTTTTGATGGTCCATTTTTTTCACCTTACACTTGCCTTCCGTTGTTCAAAAGGAATTCTTATTTTTCAGGAGGAATGCGTCCTAATGAGGCTACACCGATTACCCATCAAAGTCAAATTGTATTTTGGGTGGACTCTCAAATTTTTCGACTTCTAATGTATGAGTCATTAGAAGTTCAAATCGTAAGTTGTACATAATTATCTTTTTTTTTATAGTTTAGAGTAATTAGTTAAAGTTTTTGTTATTCTTTTTGTTATACTTGTTTCTAACATGTTTTGAGGATTCAATGGACTCTCACTCATCGGGGATCACTCCATTTGGGTAATATATTTCTTTTCCTCTCTTTATGTTGTGTTCTTGATTCGCATTGAGGACAATGCAACATTTCAGTTAGGGGTGTGGGATATTCTTCCCATTTATTATTTAGTTTCATTGATTTGATCACATGTGTCTTTCCAAGTGTGTTTTTTAGAAAATTTCAAAATAAAAATTTGAAAATCCAAAAATATTTTTCTTCAAAATAAATAAAAATTGGAATTTAAAAGCTTCAAAAATGTCACAAATATTTTATCTCAAAGTGTAAAATTCAAAATGCACAAAGCCAAAATTGGCTAAAGATGGAAATTGAGCGAAAACTGACGGCTTAACGAATAAATTGTAATACCCCGTAATTTTATTGATTTTATTTAATGGATTAATTGAATTAAATGAGAATTAATTTGTAAATTAATTCGGAGGTAAATACTAATGGGACGTGAGTTGTTATTTGTTTATGATGTTAAAATAAAACATTACTGAGAATATATGAGTATTGAAAAAATTAATATTGTCGCAAGACAAAAATAAGACAATTTAGGAAATTAAGTTGGGACGCGCGTGTTAGTCGAGTCAAGAATGAATTTAATTAGATTAAAAAGTAATTTATATTTTTATCAATCGAATGGTCATTTTGAGTGCGCCAACGTGTCCGCAAGGGTCGAGTTAGTCAGAAAACACTAGTCGGGGGTTTAGTTTGGGTTTTGGGGCATTTTTAGGCAAACCGGCAACCCAGAAGGGTAATTTGGTAATTTTAAAAAGTGAGGAGTTATGACCCACGAATTTTTATGGTTATTTATTAATAATTAGTGAGGCCACTAAGGCCATTATCAGCCAAAAACATTAGAAGTGGGCTACGAGAGTTTGAGAGAAGTTACAAGAGGTTTCAAACCAAAACCACCACCCACCACCATCATTTTGGAAGGAATTGTGACCGAAAAGAAGAGAGTATCAACCCTCGATCACCAACAATGATTCAGCACAGCAAACCTAACGCAAGTGATTTGATGTCATTAATTTCAATGAATATTTCATCCATGTTTAGTGTAGAAACTTTATATGCCTTGTAAGTTTTGATGAAAACCCAATGGAATTGTTATGGAACTCATAATTTTGGATAGGGATTGCATGTAAAATGGTTATGGACGAATTGAATACCCAAAATATAACTTTTGATGATTTGAAAACGGAATAATAAGGAGTCTTTATATTCAATTAAATTATGAGTTCATGTTCATAGGGTTTGGGGTAAGATTTGGGGATTTATGGTTATTACATGTTGATTAGTAAGATTTGACACCAAAAATATGTTAAGAAGTGACTTAGGGTGACTTAGAGTAGTTTAAAAACATTAAAACTTAATTGGTACGAATTTAGGATGGATTTAGAGAAGAGAAAATGGGGAAAAATGAAGTTGGGAGAAATTTTGGGCTGTCTCGGAATTTTCATTAAAAGACCAACTCAGGTTGTTCGAACGAGCTTCTAACAAGATTCCAGTAGCCTTTCTAACGAGTTGATGGTTCGTTTGAAGCCTTTCATTCGAACGACCTCGTTCGAACGAGATCTCAGAGACTTCTAACGAGATTACAGAATCGTCTTTTTTGGCCCGATTTTAGTTTCGAATTTTCCGTGGGCTTATTTAATTGAATGTTATTCTTGCCTTGTTGATTGGTGGGTATATATGTGAGATTTTAGTACGTTGAGGATTAAAACTTGGAATTATATAAAAGACCTGGTAACTTATATGGGTTAGGTTGTAAGTACTTGAATTTGCGACGTGAGAAGTGTTGGCGATCTATATTGTATATTATTCGGGGACATGTAAATGTACAACATTTAATGACGGTATAGGAATGTAAAGTATACCTCTATTAATATTATAAGATATCTAAGATGTGTGAATGCTTAATATATGGATTTATATGTGCATAACATACCTACCATACTTGCTATCACGGGAGGTCGGCTTTCGATCAGGGCCATCTAATCTTTGTGTGCCTACGGGGGAATTTAGATTGGTACCTCAAGGACATAGGTCAGAGAATAACTTATTGGTGAGTTAATAAGTCAGCTGACCAAGGGAGCGTAGGTATGTGCGTGACCCATGGGTATGTGAACTATGTTCGCCTCCATTATGTGTGTTTGATGCTTATTGAAACGGTTCCTGAGAGATTCGGAATATGTGGTCCTCATGTACATGATGTACCGGGATTCGATAGAAGAGTATGTGTGCACCACAGCTTAGCCTAGGGTTCCCTTATTTTATATTTATGTTGAGATTAATATGCTGGTAATTGAAATTGACTTTTATTAAAATGTAATTGTGAATATTTGTGACATTTTTAATAGAGTTAAAAATGGGAAATCCATAGTAATTATTACAACTAATTCTGAGGAATCAAAAGTAAGACTCTCGGTTTATATTAAGATGTCGGGAATTGAACTTTGAATTGTAAAGTAAAGTCAGGTTAAGGATTGGACTAGTTAGATAGTGTAATAACTATAACGGGTACGGGTACGTTAGGAGTGCACAATTAGTTGAGAGGTGAGTAACTCATCTGAGTGCACGCACTATCATGTATTTTATATTCACTGTTTAATGATATTAAACACTTGCTATATTTTAAACTGTTTTCACAATCGGGCTCTGACCCGTTTTCTTTCAAATCTACTTTCTTGTAAAAACCTTTTAGGTCCCCATCCACAAGGACACCAAGCTTAGAAGTTTCATTACAGGGACGTGCTGTAGCTGCTGTGGAAGTTACAGGATCTCGATAATAAACGCTTTTACTTTCTGCTTTGACTCCATTTCAGATTTATTCATCTGTAGGGCATGTCTCCACTTTTATTTTAGAGACATCTTATTTACTCAGTTCTATTTCAGTTTTGGATTTAATTAATTAGTGATTCAGACTTTGTATTTGGTTTTATTCAGTATTCGGATTATTTAGAGGAGTATTCCTCCAGATTCATTTTCTTCCATTGTTATTCTATTGTGATTGTGATGTGACAGTGGTATCATTAGTTCATAATTTAACTTGTTGCATGTTAATCTAAGTAAATTAAAATTGACATCTCACATTTAAAATATTAGGTGGCTAGTAATTGTTTAAATAAATGCTTTCGACAGTGATGCTATGAACTGAACCAACTTTATATTTTGCATTAATTTGAATAAAGGAGTAGCTACACGATATTTAATTAGACAGAGTGTCACATGTGGTATTAGAACATCAGGTTCTAGTGTCTTTAGGATCTGTAGGGCTTGTTATGTTTCCGTGTAGCGTTCCTTGATATAGAGCCCTATATTTTAGGATTGTTGTACTCTTTTGTGTATCTTTCTCTCTTCAGCTATTTGGAGATAATAACTGTGAACTTATAAAACTTTTCTCTCATTTCAGATGCCTCCACGACGTGCAAAAAGAGTTCCCAGGAATGCTCAGCCCGAGCATAGCCTGCACCAATTCAGGGTTCCATGAATGCCGCAGAGGTTGCAGCCATTGTAGCCCAAGCGGTCAACATCGCTATAGCAGTTGTGCAGCAGGCACCGCCTTAGGCATTGGTGGCCGCCCCAGTCCAGGATCATGCATTCCCGTCTGCTTGGGAACGTGTTCGTGATGCCTTTCAGAAGGCACACCCTCCGGAGTTTGCAGGTAGCTCCGACGTTGTTATGTCCAGTCAGTGGAAGAAGGACATCCAAAGACACTTAAGGATGTATGAGTGACAGATACCGAATACTTTTAAGCTGGTAGGGTCAGCGTTGCAGTGGTGGGAGTTCATTACCACCGTGGAGGAGAGAGATGTTCTTACCATTCAGGAGTTCTGGGTGCGGTTTGAATGCAAGTACTTTCCCTTAGCAGTTCACACCGAGATGAGGAGGAAGTTAATGAACCTCAAGCAGGAGGGGAAGACAGTGGCAGAGCATGAGGCCGAGTTCACAAATCTTTCGAACATCGTTCCCGATGACATTCCGACTGAAAAGAAGAAGATACACAAATTCATGGATGGATTGACTTGGAGGTTTCGTCAGCACTTGCTAGGAAATCTCTTGTTGGCCACTTATTCTGATATGGTTAACGCAACACTGCTTCACTGCCAGGACCATCACTTTCACTTGGCCGAGGGTAAGCGTTCAGAAGAGTCCAAGCATCAGGGCAGGACAGGGGGAATGGTGCCAGCGGGGCACAATCAGCTCAGGGTCAGCACAGGCAGAGTAATCAGAGTTCCCAGTAGGGGGATTATAAGAGATTTTGATCTGGAGGTTTCAGAAATGGTCAGGGAGGTTTTCATCACGGCCATCAGGGTCAGGAGAGCCAGCAGTTTCAGCAGGGCCATCATGGCCAATGGAGGAATGGAAACGATCATCAGGGCCGTGGGCAACAGGGTCAGAGAGGGGGAAACTTTCTGGGGAAACATTTTATTTGTGGCAAGATTAGCCACAAGCGTGAGGAGTGTCCTGATAAGGGCAGGGCCCCACAGTAGCAGCAGCAGTGTGCTCGACACGAGCCCCAGAGACCTATGTTTATCATCGCCCTCCCAGCACCACCACAGATGCCAGCTTTACCACCCATCCCAGCAATCCCAGTCCAGCAGAGACAGCTTCAGTACGGACGATTTTATCAGCTCCAGCAGGCCGTAGTCCCATAGGATCCACCCGCTATTAAGGGTATGTTCTCTATTCAGGGGACTATGGGGCGTATTTTATTCAATACGGGGGCCACACACTGTTTCATTTCCACGAGATTTTCACGCACTATAGGGTTGTTAGACACTGCAGAGATCACAGTTACTTGCGTAGATTCACCATTGAGTAGAGGTTCTATGATTTCCCTTATATGTAGAGGTGTGGGTATCGATATCGGGAGGTTTACTTTACCTGTTGATATGTTAGTGTTAGATATGACTGAGTACGATGCTATCGTTGGCATGGATTGGCTAGTTGCGTACCGAGCCATGATTGATTGTTTTAGTCGGAGTATTATTTTTGCCATACCCGAGAAAGAGATGTTCTTAGTGGCGATGCCTCATCCTGAGGGAGGATCATCCACTCACTTGTATTACATAGAGGAGGAGACCTCTAAGGAAGTGGTGATGCCACTCGATTCGATTCCAGTTGTTAGGGAGTTTGCTGATGTATTCAAGGATATTCCAGGATTACCTCCTAGTAGAGAGATAGACTTTATTATCGATTTGACGCTGGGTACTCGGCCTATAGCCCGTGCACTTTACTGTATGGCTCCAGCGGAGATGAGAGAGCTACAGGATTAGATAGAGCAGCTGTTGGGTCAGGGATTTATCCGTAGGAGTACTTCACCATGGGGTGCCCCTATGATGTTCGTAAAGGAGAGGGATGGATCTTTGAGGTTGTGTGTAGATTACCGGGAGTTGAATAAAGTCACGATACAGAATAAGTATCCGTTACCCCGAATCGATGACCTATTCGACCAGTTGAGAGGAGTTTCCTTCTTCTCAAAGATTGACCTGCGATCGGGATACCATCAGTTGCGTATCAGGGAACAGGACATCTTGAAGACTACTTTCTTGATGAGATATGGCTCCTATGAGTTTCGGGTTATGCCTTTTGGCCTAACCAACGCTCCAGCCGTGTTTATGGACTTGATGAATAGGGTGTTCAGAGAGTTCCTAGACCAGTTCGTCATCGTCTTTATTGATGACATTCTAGTTTACTCCCAGACAGAGGAGGAACATGCCGAGCACTTGAGACATGTTTTGTAGACACTGCGTCATAACGAGTTATATGCAAAATATGAAAAGTGTGGGTTTTGGTTGAAGGAGGTACAGTTTTGGGGGCATATCATTTTAGACAGGGGGATATCAGTTGATCTGGGGAAGGTATCGACGGTGAGAGAGTGGGGACAGCCCATAACACCAACTTAAATACGTAGTTTCTTGGACCTAGCAGGATACTACAGAAGGTTTATTCGGGGTTTCTCTAAGATAGCGGGTCCTTTGACACATCTGACTCGCAAAGGTGTGCCATTCATCTTGAGCGATGCCTGTCAGTTGGCATTCGATGAGTTGAAGGACAAGTTGACCTCAGCGCCAGTGTTAGCATTGCCCAGACCGGGAGTTGAGTATCTAGTCTACACCGATGCATCCTTACAAGGACTTGGAGGTGTACTGCAACAGGAGAGTCAGGCTATAGCTTATGATTCCCGTAAGCTTAAGCCTCACGAGAAGAATTACCCCACCCACGACTTGGAGTTAGCGACAGTCGTATTTGCTCTTCGGATTTGGAGACATTATCTCATGGGGGAGAAATTCCATTTGTTCACGGACCACAAGTCTCTACAGTACCCCTTCACACAGAAGGAACTTAATTTGCGTCAACGTCGGTGGCTTCAGTTCGTGAAGGATTATCAGTTCGATATCCAATATCACCCAGGGAAGGCTAACGTAGTAGCAAACGCGTCGAGCCGTAAGCCAATAGGTGAGGTGGTCGAAGTGTGGAGAGCAAAGTGGAAGGAGTTGGGACACCAGGATGCAGTGGCCCGATCATTCATGTCTGTGATGACTGTTACGCCTCAGAGTGTTGTGAGAGTGATACAGGCCTAGGCAAAAGACTCGTTCTGTCAAGAGCAAATAGTTCAATTACTAGCAGAGGGATCTGAGTCCTATACCGTTAGTTCAGACGGGGGTTTATGCTTCAATGGGAGATTGGTCCTTCTGGAAGGGGAAGACTTACGGCACGAGGTAATGTCAGAGTCGTACGGCTCGCGATTCGTAGTACATCCTGGCGGGGATAAGATGTACCAAGACATGAGGCGACAGTACTGGTGGAGCGGGATGAAGAGAGACATTGCCGAGTTTGTTTCTAAATGTGCCACTTGTCAGCTGGTAAAGGTGGACCATTAGAGACCGGTAGGACTTCTACATCCATTAGAGGTTCTTATGTGGAAATGGGAGAGCATTTCCATGGATTTTATCACAGGATTACCTACATCACAGAGGGGTCACGACTCCATATGGGTAATCGTGGATAGGTTGACCAAAGTTTCTCATTTTCTGCCAGCACGGACAGATTACACTACGGGACAGTATGCCCATATTTTCATAGCGGAGATAGTGAGACTTCACGGGGTGCCTCTCAATATCGTGTCTGACCGAGATAAGATATTTGTTTCACGATTTTAGGAGAATTTCCAGGAGGCCATGGGTATGGAGTTGCGAATGAGTACGGCGTATCACCCGCAGACAGATGGGAAAATCGAGCGGACGAATCAGATGTTGGAGGAATGTTGCGTATGTGCATCCTAGACTTTGGAGGTGGTTGGGAGCAGTACCTTCCACTGTTGGAGTTTTCTTATAATAACTCCTACCAGTTCACCATTGGGATGACTCCATTCGAGGCGTTGTATGGTAGACCTTGTTGTTCCCCAGCATGTTGGTTAGAGGTGGGGGGTAACAAACTCCTTGGGCCGAAAGTGATTAAGGATACTTCGGTAAGGATAGAGATGATACAGATCCGTATTTGGGTAGCTAAGGACCGATAGAAGAGCTATGTTGATGCCAAGAGGTACTTCAGAGAGTTCAAGGTGGGGGACCAAGTGCTACTCAGAGTATCTCCGATGAAGGGTATTATGCGTTTTGGGAAGAAGGGGAAACTGACACCAAGGTATGTAGGGCCATTTCCTATCATCGAGCGGATTGGGCCAGTAGTGTATAGACTTGGGTTACCGGAGCACTTGCATAGGATTCATGACGTGTTTCATATTTCCTCGCTAAGGAGATATCTTAGGGACGATTTGGCCCATACTCACATTGCTTTAGAGGACATCTATCTACAGCCCGATAGTTCCTACGAGGAGGGGTCGATTTCCATTCTAGACCACAACGAGAGGAAACTGTGGTCGAAGATAGTACCATTAGTACGTGTTCAGTGGCGGCATCACAATGCCAAGGAGTCCACATGGGAGCGCGAGGATGAGGTGCGCGAACATTATCTAGAGTTATTTTTACCAGGTATTCTTTAGTTCCGAATTTCAGGACGAAATTCTGTTATTAGGGGGGAAGTATACCCCGTAATTTTATTGATTTTATTTAATGGATTAATTGAATTAAATGAGAATTAATTTGTAAATTAATTCGGAGGTAAATACTAACGGGACGTGAGTTGGTATTTTTTTATGATGTTAAAATAAAACATTACTGAGAATATATGGTAATATATGAGTATTGAAAATATTAATATTGTCGCGAGGCAGAAATACGACAATTTGGGAAATTAAGTTGGGACGCGCGTGTCAGACACGTCAGGAATGAATTTAATTAGATTAAAAATTAATTTATATTTTTATCAACCTAATGGTCATTTTGAGTGCGCCAACGTATTCGGAAGGGTCGAGTTAGTCAGAAAACACTAGCTGGGGGTTTAGTTTGGGTCCCGGGGCATTTTTATGCCAAATCGGCAACCCCGAAGGGTAATTTGGTAATTTTAAAAAGTGAGGAGTTAAGACCCACGAATTTTTATGGTTATTTATTAATAATTAGTGAGTCCACTAAGGCCATTATCAGCCAAAAATATTAGAAGTGGGCTACGGGAGTTTGAGAGAAGTTACAAGAGGTTTCAAACCAAAACCACCACCCACCACCATCATTTTGGAAGGAATTGTGACCGGAAAGAAGAGAGTATCAACCCTCGATCACCAACAACGATTCAGCACAGCAAACCTAAGGCAAGTGATTTGATGTCATTAATTTCAATGAATATTTCCTCCATGTTTAGTGTAGAAACTTTATATGCCTTGAAAGTTTTGATGAAAACCCAATGGAATTGTTATGGAACTTATAATTTTGGATAGGGATTGCATGTATAATGGTTATGGACGAATTGAATACCCAAAATATAACTTTTGATGATTTGAAAACGGAATAATAAGGAGTCTTTATATTCAATTAAATTATGAGTTCATGTTCATAGGGTTTGGGGTAAGATTTGGGGATTTATGGTTATTACATGTTGATTAGTAAGATTTGACCCCAAAAATATGTTAAGAAGTGACTTAGGGTGACTTAGAGCAATTTAAAAACATTAAAACTTAATTGGTACGAACTTAGGATGGATTTAAAGAAGAGAAAATGGGGAAAAATGAAGTTGGGAGAAATTCTGGGTTGTCTCGGAATTTTCATTAGAAGTCCAACCCAGGTTGTTCGAACAAGCTTCTAACGAGATTCCAGTAGCCTTTCTAATGAGTTGATGGTTCGTTCAAAGTCTTTCGTTCAAACAACACTCATTCGAACGACCTCGTTCGAACGAGATCTCAGAGACTTCTAACGAGATTACAGAATGTTCTTTTTCGGCTCGATTTTAGTTTCGAATTTTTCGTGGGAATATTTAATTGAATGTTATTCTTCCCTTGTTGATTGGGGGGTATATTTGTGAGATTTGAGTACATTGAGGATTAAAACTTGTAATTATATAAAAGACCTGGTGACTTCAATGGGTTAGGTTTCTAAGTACTTGAATTTGCGACGTGAGAAGTGTTGGAGATCTATATTGTATATTATCCGGGCACTTGTAAATGTAAAAAATTTAATGACAGTATAGTAATGTAAAATATACCTCTATTAATATTATAAGATATCTAAGATGTGTGAATTCTTAGTATATGGACTTATATGTGTATAACATACCTACCATACTTGCTATCACGGGAGGTCGGCTTTCGATCAGGACCATCTAATCTTTGTGTGTTTACGGGGGAATTTAGATTGGTACCTCAAGGACATAGGTCAGAGAATGACTTATTGGTGAGTTAATAAGTCATCTGACTATGGGAGCGTAGGTATGTGCGTGACCCATGGGTATGTGAACTATGTTCGCCTCCATTATGTGTGTTTAAAGCTTATTGAAATGGTTCCTGAGAGATTCGGAATACGTGGTCCTCATGTACGTGATGTACCGGGATTCGATAGCAGAGTACGTGTGCACCGCAGCTTAGACTAGGGGTGCCCTTATTGTATATTTATGTTGAGATTAATATGCTGGTAATTGAAATGAACTTTTATTGAAATGTAAGTGTGAATATTTGTGACATTTCTAGTAAAGTTAAAAATGGAAATCCATAGTAATTATTATAACTAATTCTGAGGAATAAAAAGTAAGACTCTCGGTTTATATTAAGATGTCGGGAATTGAACTTTGAATTGTAAAGTAAAGTCAGGTTAAGGATTGGACTAGTTAGATAGTGGAATAACTAAAACGGGTACGGGTATGTTAGGAGTGCACAATTAGTTGAGCGGTGAGGAACTCATGTGAGTGCACGCACTATCATGTATTTTATATTCACTGTTTAATAATATTAAACACTTGCTATATTTTAAACTGTTTCACAATCGGGATCTGCCCCGTTTTCTTTCAAATCTATTTTCTTGTAAAAACCTTTTAGGTGCCTAGCCACAAGGACACCAAGCTTAGAAGTTTCATTCCAGGGACGTGCTGTAGCTGCTGTGGAAGTTACAGTATCTCGATAATAGACGCTTCTACTTTCTGCTTTGACTCCATTTCAGATTTATTCATCTGTAGGGCATGTCGCCCCTTTTCTCTTAGAGGCATCTTATTTACTCAGTTTTATCTCAGTTTTGGATTTAATTAATTAGTGATTCAGACTTTGTATTTGGTTTTATTCAGTATTCGGATTATTCAGAGGAGTATTCCGCCAGATTCATTTTCTTCCATTGTTATTCTATTGTGATTGTGATGTGACAGTGGTATCATTAGTTCATAATTTAACTTGTTGCATGTTAATCTAAGTAAATTAAAATTGACATCTCACTTTTAAAATATTAGGTGGCTAGTAATTGTTTAAATAAACGCTTTCGACAGTGATGCTATGAACTGAACCAACTTGACATTTTATATTAATTTGAATAAAGGTGTACCTACCCGGTATTTAATTAGATGGGTGTCACATAAGTGTGGAGATTAACAAACCCAATGAGATTTCGAGCCTATCATTTTTATGAGTTTATAAATCAATCCGAGGGAATTTTTAACTTAAAGTTCTATTTAGCGTTTACAAAAGTCGTTGATGTTCTTTATTTTATTATTTTTATTGGTTATGGGAAATATGTGAGATATTGTCTTGAATAATGCGCACTAAAATATCTCTAAACTTAATTAATCTCGAGACGCATATGGTTAAACAACTCGCAATTGGACAATGAAGTAGACCCTCATTTGTTTACCCAAAAATATTGGCCAAAAAAAGTCATGAAAAATTAACCTTTTTGCAACCTAATTTGAGCCGAATAAGTTTTTCCCTTTTGTTTGACAACCCGAAAAACCCCATTGACCCGGAATTGTGAAAAAGGAAAATTTAGAAAGTAAGTCTGAAAAGTGCAAAAAAGGGGCAAGAAAAAAATAGAGGAATGCTCAACAAAAATAACAAGAAAAGAAAAAAAAATGAGCAAAAGCCCGGAAAAGCACTAACAGACATCATAAGAAAATCCACTTCCAGATTTCCCAACCATTTCCATGTTACCCAACTATACCTTAAATCCAGGAAATTCCTAACCGAGTTCGAATTGCGAAATTGTCTACCGCGTGGAGAGCTAAGGCACAAAAGATAATAAAAGAGATTACATGGCGTGAAAATGTGGCGATGTTTCCATTTCTTTATAACCGTACTCCGATGATGTGATCTTTTCACTATAAATTTCCGTCTTTCAATTTTGTGTGCATGAATTTGTGTTCCAATATATTTACACTATTTATCATGCACACCGCGAGAATATCCACCTTTTCGATTGATTCATTTGTGAGTGTATCCGTGAGAATTGAAATCAAAACGAAGTTTCGAAAAGTAACACAATGATCAATCGGTGGAAATGTGCTGTTTAATTTTTGGCTTCGCACACACACTAGGATTTGAGACTTGTGAATATGGTTTTAAGGTGACCATTTTTGGGGAGTTTAAATTGTACAATTTTTAAGTATTTTGATTTTTCTTTGAGTCAATAAAGAATTTTGTGGGTATATTCACTGCAAACCCTCACGAGACACCACTCGTCCTACTAGGGTAACCTAGGGGCTTAAAGGCTTGTTGCATCCGCTAAATGCAATCGCTTGCCCACGAAAAAGGTATTCTATCCCAATAAATTTTTTGAAGGGTCTTTAACTAATACTCTCGTTCTTTTACATAACGCAGGACGCGCAAAGTTCTAAGTTAGGGGGGTTTGATTAGGCATAAATTCTTCACATTTATCCCCTTAATTTCGGTATTTTTATGATCCCGTGTATTGTAAATAGCTTGGAATTATCTCATATTTATGCTACTAGACCTTTTTTGCAAGTATTTCTTGTTTTGTGTATCTTTTATGAGTTTTACAGGTATTTCATGCAAGAAAGATGGAAAAGAGAACTCAAAATAGTGAAAGAAACCAAGAAACGGGGAGTTGAAGAGAATTTTCATAATTTTATAGCCTTAGTCCGGAGGTGGGGCCAACTGTAAAGTTGAAGAACTTTCCATTACAAGAACACTGGAAAAAATGACACCTCAATCTGATCTACGGTGAAGAAGTTATGGTCATTCGAAGTTAAGAGAAAATCGAAAAAAAAAGAACCGAACCGGTACGGTCCAGAACCTTGAAAATCACTGTCTAAACTCGTGAAGAGGACCGATTCGGTAAGGGACCAGTCCGCCTTGCCAGATCCGAGATTTTTATTTTGTCCTTATCTTTTAGCTAAAAGAGTTTTATGTTTTGGGGACTCTTCTAAACGACTTCTAGCCTATATATTTAGTCATTTGGCCTCTTTTTATTCAGATTTCATTCATGTAAAAGCTCCTAATCAAGGAGGAACATCTTGGAGAAGAACTTACATATTTTGCACCTTTAATTCAAGAGTTTTTCCAGTTTTTCTTCAACCTTTGATTTCTTCTTGCATGTTCTTGTTCTTCAATCTTGGTAACTTTTATTTCCAGCACTTTTATTATTATTTCTCATGTTTAATCTCTCTTTCCACGCAATTATGAGTTCATGCAATGTAGATAATGTATTTTTCTATAATTTTACCATGTTAGGCTAGATTTTTAAGGGTTGATATGCATGAACCCAACCCGATGTGATTTGCATGGGTATAAAATTAGTTCTCTAAATTTAATAATTGATTAGATCGTGTAGTATGGTGATCACAACCGTTGTAGGACTTTTGATCTCGTTTGCCCTAGGTAACCGGGATGCTTAAGAGTGCAACGCGCGTGTAGCTAATACGACACTGCTTTACTCATCCTTTGCTTACATACTGTGCGGACTATGATCCCTCATATGTGTAATACTTGGGAGTACTAAAAACCGGGTTTGATCAATTAATTAATTTACAACTAGTTTTGTACCGGGCAACACACTAGGGTTTAGGGGATTGAATTCCTAACCTATTTTTCCTTAGGCATATTAATTCATTCTTAGTTAGTTAATTTTTCTCACGTAGTTAATTTAGTAGTTTAATCTAGTTTGCATTTAGTTAGTAGATTTAATCCCATAATCCCATAATCATCTTTTCTTACCTTTTTAAAGTCAACTTTAGGATTAATTAACCTACCTTTTGTCGACAAAACGAGATCGCCCTTTTTCCCTGTGGATTCGATACCCAGACACGCCGCTATACTCCATAAGAGTGTAGTTAAATTTTAGGTTTTTTGTATTGTAGTCGTAAGCCGATAACAACGATTAGCGTATTTACACGGACGCTCGGTTTTCACCTCGATCATTATTCCAGACTCAGTTATTTAATTATGTCATTATCTTATTATTCATGTTTTTGTGCATGGAAATGGTGAATGATATATTTATTCCAATTTATTTATTGCATTCTAATAATTAAGATTAAAATTTTGACAACGGGCTATTTGGTTATTAGTAATTAAATTGAAATTCGACAATGATGCTAAGAATGACACCATTAATGACTCCTGATTAATTTAATAATGGACTGATCACCCAAGATTTAAATAGGTTGGGTGTCACAGTTCTTTACAATTGTTAATGCATTGTCTAATGGTCGGGATATGCACCACAATTTTACGTGAACCCAAGAACTCAACCTAATCCTTTTCCATCGTATTAATTATTAAACTAATATTGGTGAAAAAAACTTTGTAAATAATTTGAGGATCGGAGGATACCCTGATATCCTAGTGTTGGTGTCAACAACTCAATGGAAAGTCCACAAACATCTAATACTACCAATTGTGGGATTATAACAACCCAATAGGGAGAACATATATCCCTGAGGTAGGGAGAACAAGCCATATCAAAATGAGGCCATCAATCCTCCCGGGTTCTTAAAACTATAGGCTTATCAACAATCCTGTGTTCAAATAAGAACTCGATGGGCAGGGAAATGTTAGGAGGTTTTATCATATAATTTCCAAAGTCTCTCAGCATACAGCCTATCAAGCACAATAAAATGTGCCTCCACAAATGCCACCACCAGTGGTGCAATCATCTCCCTTATTAAATTAGACGGATGCTTCACAAAATAGGTAACTTCCTCGGGGAGTTGGGAAAAATGAGATTGTGGATCTCATTCATGAAATATGTGAACCTATGGTTGGAGTGAAGACACCAATTTATAAGAAGACATATCCTTAGTGGATAGATAGGATTTAACTCCCAAAAGGTTTCCAATTCCCAACCTTTACCCTCTTTGCAAAGGATGGAAGTCCATTGTGGAACATATTGATAGATTAACTAGTCAATGTCAGGATGCAGCCTTATTTTCCAGTTCACTCACTTAAGCATCCTTTGTATGGTTCATAAATTTTCCACCTAACTATATCCATAATTTTAAACAAATAGAAGTTATTCTTCATGCACAATTATTTCAAACAGAACCAAAGTTTTCTATGGCCTATCTGGCTAGACTCATATAGAAACCAATGAAAAGGATAATTCCTTAATAAATAGGTTTAAAATGGATAGAAAAAAATGCAAAATAGTCCTACATGAGTCTAAATTTGTGAAATTGGCACAAAATGGGTTAGAAATTAGGCTTCAAAAGAAAAGTTATGCCACTGAGTTTAGAGATTTGGTAGAGTTAACTGCCAAAATATCCATATATGAAGCCCTTGTAAAAGAAGAACATGAAAGAAATACCTCTTATTTCAAGACACATTACAAGGATCCTGATTTTGAAATAAATGTTGCTGAAATTATAGGAATTGAGCCATAGTTTATGAACCATTGGTTCGAAACAACATCAAAATCTTTTTCTCCTAAAACAAAACGAATGATAAAAAAATATTCATTTGACATTTCTGAAGTTGATGAGATATTTGATTATCTCTTAAATGTTGAAATGTTGAAACCACCAGATTATAATAAAAAAACCAAATGAGGTTAAATGGAAAAATAATTACAAATGGCATAATCTTTTCTCTCACTCAACTAATCTTCGTTATGTGTTTTGCAATGAGATTCAAGGGCTGATCGGGAGGGGTAAAATTAAAATCCATGGGAAAGCATGGATGTGGATAGTGACCTATTACTCAATATCAAAGAGGTAGGGACAAATATGTAATCCATTAAATTGCCTAAAAACAAGAGGCACGTTGAGTTGAAAATAAAGACTATATCTGAATCAAAGTCTTCGAAGTATGAATCGTTGAGGACCCAGATTAAAAAGTCATGAATCACCTTTGTATCTTGTATGGAGAGCATTATGCAAAAATGTGCCAGTTTATGTCTTCGAAGGAAAAGCAATAAGAATAAAAAAATGGTTATGTTATTAAAGCCCCAATATTCCATGTTTAAGAGGATGTTAAAAGCAAGTCCCTTAGAAAAGTGATACCATTCTTTGGCCCTTATTACCCTCGGGGAAATGTTAATAATCCATAAAATAACCTATACATCAGATCTGGCTTCAGAGATGCTAAACCACATCAGTTTCTAGGGAACTCTGGGCCTATAAAAATCCAAAAGTTTTTCCCAATGATGAAAGGAATGCCACATTGGTTTGTGATACAAGATCCAAAGGTGGAAAAATAATTTCATGTAATTCCAAAGAGGCTGAAGGCAGTGAAGCCCTTGAAGCTGGCCCCAAGTATATAACAAGTGGTTCAACAACCTAAGTTAAAGAGGAGGGAACTAGAGGTGGTAATTTCTTGGAACTAACAGATAAAGATCCAAAAAAAGTATAGGGCTTGGAATGATGCCTCTGATATTGTGCATTATAGCGAATCAGAGGGATTTCTTTCTTCGCCATCAAAGACAAACCTAAGGTTTCAGTTGAAACCAAAATAAAGTAATTCCTCATTTGGAATGTTGGTTTAAAGGCTCAAAGAGGTGGAAAAACCACGAGTGTAAATGGCTATAGTTCATCTGGAGACAATTCTTCTAATGGAGAGGGAAAACAAGAGATGATAACAATAAATTCCATAGTTCCTGAGAAAGAGATTGAGAAATAGCATATCATCTAATTTGGTCCACTACCTCAGTAAATGCTAGTCAATATATTTATAATCCTCCCAAATAGTTTTGAAGCTGAAGGACAAGAGGTCCCTACGATGGAGGTGGATGAAGAAGAGAAGTCAAAGGTAAACAACTATGACGTATTTGTATCCACTCTAGGTATAACATATGGGTTCGAAGAGCCTAATAATAATATGAATAATCATATTAACCTTTGTTTATAAACACTTTGATAAATGGAATTCTAACAATGCACCAAAAATGCTAATCTGGCACACTTATGCAAGGAGAATCTGCCACGATTTTAAACGTGCCAGAATCTGGCGTAGTTTATTCCCAATCTAGAATGGTTTAAAATCGTGCCAAAAATGTTCCAGAATCTATTATTAAAAAATAATACTGAAACTAATATCATTTTTCACTTTGGAGCCAAGACATCCTCCCCGCTCCTCTACCAAAAGTTCTTATTACTAAATCCCACTTTCTCTACCTAGATTCCACTCCATCGTCATCTCTAATCCCACACAATTTTGGGTTTAGTCTAATTCGATTTAATGGTTTTAGTTGCCGTGGTGATATTGTTGGCTAACAAAGCTAGGGTTTATGGGTATTATGGCTAATTTAATGGTCCATGTACTGGGTTGGTGATACATGAGCCAGTTAGGGATTTTATTGCTTATTATGGTCGAGTTCTGCTATCTTGGGTCATATTTGGAGGCCGTATATATCATTTTATATACAAATCTTCAATCTTGTACCTATAATTATTGGCGAGAAATCTTCGAATCCGAACTCAACAGATTCGACGGAGATATAATCACACCAATTGACAACAAATCCAGATAGAGAATTGGAATGTGAATCGAATTTAGAGCAGAAACCTCTATTTGGATCGATTGAAGATAACATATTTTCTTTTGGTTTGAATTTGAATTTGTTGTTTCAGAAATGCTCTTATGAGATTTTGTATATGTTTTTGGTAATTTAAAATAGAATGAGGATTACTAAAAATGAAATAATACATCGTTTTCATCGATACAATCAAACAAATAGTATATGGTGGACTTTATAAAAAAAAACATCAGGGGAAGTAGACAGATAGATAATTTAGATGGTGAGAGGGATGTTACCTAAAAAATAATCAATTATCTAGGGCTTGATGTCAAAATAAAGGAAATTTTGCTCTAAATAGTATATGATTGATGCACACTATATATGAATTTCATGTCTACGGTCACCTCATCTGGGTAGAATTCATAAATTTGTGGAACTCAACATATTTCTGGATTGGTTTTGATAATCCATTTTACTTCCATTTTTTTTTAGTTTATTGATCTGAATTTGGTATTTATGATCTATGTATGGTTTACAGGATCGATTTGAGAAGGCAGAGGTGGTTTCTTCGTTGCCAGATATTCAGTAATCGTGCTTTACATAATTGTGATTTTTTTAGAATAAGGTCTAACTGAAGTGTAAGTATACTTAGTTATCATGCTCTAATAGTTCATTGCAGATGTTCTGTTCAATTTGACCAACCAACTTTATTATGTGCATTATTGATATTTTGAACTTTTGTACCTTTGATTGTGAAAGCAGTCGGTGTGTTTGATATGAAATGATATTGTGTAGTCGAATGCTATGGTTATAATCAGTTTAAAGCACTAGGTGTGTTGAATGGATGTTCAAAACGTTGAAAATGAGAGTGTTTAATCATTCTTGATGAATTACTTGGAAGTATTCATGGGTTTGTGTCGTATAAATAATTTTTATAATCAATTATTTCAAAATTTATGGGTGATATTTTGATGTCTTCATGTTAGGTGGGAGACTTTTGGTTGTGTGCATCCCTACTATTGGTATGTTTGTAATTTATTATTGCTAAGTTTTATGCTAATTTTGATGTTAGTTGTGAGGTTTAAGGAATAATAAATTGTTGGTTACGTGATTGAGAATTTCTTTACAATTTATAATATATTTACTAACAAATTCACATGAGTAATGTACATGGCTTCTTTATGAGGTGCATGCTTACATCTTAGTGTCAAACCAAAGATCTTATTCATGAATTCTAATGAGTCCAACTCTTATTATATTCTACAACTCACTTTTCATAACTATTTGGGATTAATTTGAGTTGTTGTGAAGATGATTGATGAAATTCACAGAGGTGGGTGATGTGCTTCATAGATATAACGACAGTAACTATCTCGACGCTCAATCACATAATTCACAGAACCATGGGCTCTTAGAACCTTTAACACTATAATAGCAATCCAAGTGAACCGTAACCTTGCAACTCGATCATACAATCAACGGGCTCAAAATTGTCTCTGAGCGTCTACAGATGTCACACATTATTATATGTTCTTTAAAAATATCTAAAGTTGAATGTCCAAAATCATATTTCCTTTTTGATGAAACTCATACCACATCCAACCTTTACAGTGTGTCCTTTGGCCATGGCATCTGCTTCCCGACCCTTCCACTAGAAGAATTTATTTTCAACAGGCTCTCTTGATGAAAATATTCTTCTAGTGCGTCCTTTCTAAGTGAAGAAACCCTAGATAAAGCTTCTGCAGCAGGAGTTGCAGCAGCTAGTACAGCCTGAGCTTCCTTATATTGACTCTGTTTTTTCCCAAGTTTTTTGGCTTATCGAAGCTCACAAAGATACTAATTAATAAGTACATAGTCCCAATTGTGTTTCCGTACAACATCAGTCTCCAGTGTAAGATTCTTCACAACCTTACAAATCAAATCATTGCTAAAGCGCTTTCTTGTAACTGTATTAGTGAGTATCCTGTGCTGATAGAAAATAAGCTCTCCTTCCACTTCATCTCAGGGAGACAATTCTGAAATGCCAATATTCCTAGTCTTGAATAATTGTTCTAGATTTACTACAACCTTGGAAATCAAGTCATTATAAGTTGAATTTGGACTTTGGTGACTACAACAAATGCTAGAACTGGAAGATGCCTCCAATGGGGAAACTCCCCCCCTAAACCGTCATACTCATAAGTAGTCTTTGCAAACACCCAAGAACTAGACAAACTTATTTTTTTAATGATATTATCCATAGAAGTTGAACAACTAGGATATGCCACATTAGAGTTCACCGTAATATTCTTATTATGAACAACCGCCTCGTCTGCTTTAACAACTACATCCTCTGCTTGAACACCCTCAAATAGGCTGATATATGAAGGTTCTTCTAGACCACCTTCATGCTTAGGAGGAGATTTTTTTCTTTATTATCTTGAACCCCAACAGGCTCGACTAAAATCTTGTCAGTGGCAGCATGAGCAGACTCCTTACTTTGATAATTTGAGTCTCATATGACAGGAAGATCTCTTCTAACCTCATTTTATGAAGATTTAATGAGGAGATTGACAACACTTAGTAAGAATTTTATCGTAACAAAAGTAAGATGATTTAGGATTTTATTAAAGAGAAATTTATGGATGGGGGAATAATCATCATAATTACGAGTGTATATTATTATGTATTCATATAACATGTGTGTTTGTGTGTATCTTATATATTTCTGCATTTTTTTCATAATATGGGTGATTACTGATTGTTATGATTCATTATATATGAATTTCAAAGTGAAAACTATGATATTTTATAGTTTCTCATAAGCATTCCTTTTGTAATTTTCTTTTTATATGGAATGTATAATTCTTTATCGATGAGTTCTCATCCTATTTGTGTCCTACCTTTTAGAATGTTTCAAGCTGCCATTATGTCCATGAGAATTTTAGATGCATCTTCATAAAATTTAAGTTGTGAAGTTTTCATTTATCAGCGTTGTAAAATTAAAATGATTGACATTATTTATTCTTGGACCATCGAATAAATATTATGAACTATTCTTATAAATCTTATGTGTTCTTATGAACTATTCTTGAGTTCATAATGATATTATTTGTTAAGTTAGAATTCTTTAAAAGTTTCATTTTCCCTATCTTATTTGTGCGAATACGAGTTATGCTATACTTGGATAGTATAGTTACATTTGATTGATTTAATAGATACCATTAGTATGCTCTTTTGGTGCTAATGTTGAATTTTCTAATCATTTTGCAGAGGGTGAACTTCAACTAGTTGGAAATCCAGTCCCAGATTTTGAGGCAGAGGTTATACTTGATCAAGAATTCATCAAGGTAACATATGAAAGAGAATAATTATGAAATATTAATTTCCATATCCCATGCATATAACGAGTACTTTTTATATGGTTAAATAATGGTTTTGCACTTGGGGCCTGAACATGTTTCTAAATATGTTTAGAAGACTTAACAGAAGCATACCCCTTTATTGACAATTTGAAAACATCTATATTAGGCTTAAAAATAAGTTGTTAAAGGTTGAACACCCAAACCAGCACCCAAACAGCCCTGTAAGAGGTATGAACACCTTGCTTGGGACTAATGTAATATATATGAACTGACCGCGTAGTCACGGGTCTCCCGATTTGAGAATATGATGATAATTTAAAATTATCTAGATTAGGCTTAAAAACATGCCATTAGAGGGTGAAAACCTAAACCATCCCTCATATGGTCCCGTAAGAGGCACTAACACCTCGCAAGGGACCAATGTAACTCATAGAAATTGATCGCGTAGTCACGGGAATCCTCATTTGAGAATACGACGATAATTTGAAAATATCTAGATTAGGCTTAAAAAGAATTCGTTAATGGGTGAAAACCCAAACTAGCCCCCAAACGGCTCCGTAAGAGGCATGAACACCTCGCACGGGACCGATGTAACTTGTAGGAACTGATCCCGTAGTCACAGGTCTCATGATTTGAGAATATGATGATAATTTAAAAATATCTAGATTAGGCTTAAAAACAAACGTTTAAGAGTGAAAATTCAAACCAGCCTCGAAATGGCCCCGTTAGAGGCACAAACACCTCGTACGGGACCAATGTAACTTATAGAAACTAATCGCATAGTCATGGGTCTCCCGATTTGAGAATATGATGATAATATGAAAATATCAAGATTGCACTTAAAAACATGTTGTTAGAGAGTGAGACCCTAAACCAACCCTCAAACGGTCCCGTACGAGGCACTAACACCTCGCACGGGACCAATGTAACTCGTAGGAATTAACCGCGTGGTCATGGGTCTCACGGTTTGAGAATATGATGACAACTTGAAAATATTTAGATTAGACTTAAAAACAAGCCGTTAGAGGGTGAAAACCCAAACCAGTCCCCAAATGGCCCCGTAAGAGGTATGAACACCTCGCACGAAATTAATTTAACTTGTAGGAACTGACCGCATAGTCACGGATCTCCCGGTTTGAGAATATGAAGATAATTTGAAAATATCTAGATTATGCTTAAAAACATGCCATTTGAGGGTGAAAACTCAAACGAGCCCCCAAACGGCCCCGTAAGAGACAGTAACACCTCGTATGGGACTAATGTAACTAGTAGAAAATGACCACATAGTCACAATACTATCGATTTGAGAATATGATAATAATTATAACTCATATATGCAATTTTTCAGTTTGAATAAGATTTTTTTTAAATTACTTAGTTGTTAATATCATCTCTTTTGTGTATCCTATTTTTTTGCAGGATAACATTTTATCTTTAGCTTTTATCCCTATGGAACACACGAAGAAGTCACTGCAACAAGGGGATTATTTATTTAATGTCGTTAATATTCAGGATTCTAATTCTTATGTGTTATGGTTGTGCCGAATTTTAGCTTTATTGTTAACTTTTATAGCCGTGCAGGCTTTTGTAATTTTATTGTTATATTTTATGTCAGTGCGGGCTTATAATACGTAGGTTTTATATTAACAGGTTTTAGAATGTCCAGAAAATAGGGGAAATTTTGCCCAATTTTTTTCGTCTGTCAACTATTAAGACATGTAATATTTTGAAGTTTGTATGTACATTACTTTATCAACAACATGCAAAATTCGCGATTTGTGAATTTTTTTTATTCTTTTTGCAAATAATAAATATTGCTCCTACCAGATTTGGAATTTGTTCATTTTCCAAATTTGTTTTCAAATAATTTTTTTTATTAATTGAAAAATCCAGCACGATTTAAAACTGTGCCAAAAGCGTGCCAGAAAATCAAAATCTGACACGGTTTAAAGGTGTGCCAAAAGCGTCTCAGATTCAATATCTGATACGATTTAAAAGTGTTCCAAAAGCGTGTCAGAACCGTGCCAGAAAATCTAGCACCCCTGATTCTGACATGATTTTAAACCGTGCTAGATTGGGTCTAGCACGGTTTTAAACCGTGTTAGATTACTATTTTTGGTGTAGTGTAATTAATAAAATATTAGTAGATAATGGCGTTGCTGTTAATATAATGTCACATTTCATGTTTTCTAAAATAAACAAATAGAACACCAAATTGGCCCAGACCTAAATATTTGTCTCAAGCTTTGCTGGAGATCAAAAGTCGACCAGAGGTGTGTTACCTATTGACATTAAAGAAAGCATAAGAAAAAAAATATTTTCTTCATTATTGATGCCAAACCAAGATTTAATGCATTACTTAGTAGGGATTAGATTCATTCTAACAAATATATTCTTTATTCAGTACATCAGAAACTGCTTTTAATGAAAAAGGGGATTCACTCTCACAATTTTTTTCTTATCTATGCATCATAAGCTACTTATGACTAAATAGGATGCGATTATAGAGGATGCCGAAGGTGATTCATTTCCTTTTCACACTAGCTCATATCGTGTGGAGGCAGTACAGTACCAAGAGAATGTGGAATCAGTGAAGGAAGATGCTTTGGTTCCAGAAGCATGAGAAGATAAGGTCTCAGATGAGGTTGGGGATGAGTTTATTTTTGGCTTGATGCGGACAATTGAACAAGATAAAAAAATTGTTTAATGGATAGTAAACCCATTTACATTGAGGAGGTCAATGAAATTTTTGCCATGGTTTTGTATAAATTTATAGATTTGGAGTTGAGCACCAAAATTGGTGGGGAAAATACTAATGTGGATAATGAAATTTCTCAAGGTAACTGTGGATTTGCTAGCTCACCAATACAATATGATGAGATTATGGTGAATCAACTAGATCCCTTGGTATAAATCAATTTAGAAATCGAATAAAATAAGAGAGTCACCTATATATGTGCCAACCTAATCAAAGAAGACCAACAATTGGTTTTAGACCACTTATATCATGATAAAAATTAATTTGCTTGGGAATATGTGTAAGAGAAAGATTTTATAATTGCTTATAGCTTAGGATATTTTATAGTTTTAGTGTATCCCGTTAAAAGTTGAAATCTCAAACCAAACACTACATCTCCAAGTTCATTTTAAGACACGTTAGTGACCATGCTCCATTTCTGGATTCATCGTCAACACTTTATGGAGGTATAAAAACTTGTGTTTTTTCATTGATTTAAAATAAATCATATTCTGGCATATTTACTTTTGAAATCGAGGCTTTTTGATAAAAGGATTTTTAAAAGATTTTTTTCAAGTCTCTTTCAAATGAGATGGGATCTCGTTCGAACGAGATGTATAGTCTCGTTAGAATCTACATCAAACGAACTTTAAATGAGACATCCCTTCCTTGATAGAGATTTATCGTTCGAAGCTCCTGAGAAATGTTTTTGAATGATAAGAGGGCTTTGTTAGAACGAGATCTGATGTCATTCGAACGAAACTAATGTTTTCATTCGAACGAGGTCTAATTTCGTCCGAACAACCCCGTCGCCTCGAAATTCTTAATTTTGTTACAAAAACCTGTTTTGTTTAAAAATTCTGAAGAAAGCAAAAATAAATTTCTAATACCTTTTCCAAAGCTTTTCACGTTTGGTTTTTCAAAACCACTTTTGATTTTCCAAATCATACATCCCCATATGTGATTTGTGATATTTATGAAACCCTGGATTCTATGCACCTTGCATAAACCCTTGTAGAGTCAAACTCTGTTGACTTGTGGAATCGAGGTTTCACTGCTGAAGAAGAAGAAGAAGAAGAAGAAGAAGAAAGATTTATCGGTGAATACAGAGGGAATATATCTTCCTAGGGATGGCACTAAATCGGGTCGTATTTTTTAGAAAAAATTTAAGACTATGCGCAATATACTTAATCGGTTTAAGTAGTTTATAAGTCGACTGTGTCTATAAATTAGTCTACAGGGTTGAATAAAGGTTTTTCCCTCTTTAGGTATTTTTCCTTAGATCTTTGCATACGTGATATATTGTGTGTTTGATTAGAATTGAATATTGGACTGTTTCATCACATTAACACTTAATTGCTAATTAAGATAAAAATTGAGTAAGATTGGAATTTTTGTGTGAGGAACCTAATATACGGACTGCCCATTCGAACTCGCTTTCTTAAATTGGTATCAGATCCCCCACTAAGTTTTTGTGTGATCCTTAAAATTTGGGTTATAAAGGATAATTTGTATAATTGGTTGCCTTTTTTATGGGTCAAATTATGCATACTAGAAAGCTAAGATGAGGTCAGTTTTAAAATCCATTGATGAACGTATATGGCTTGTATGTGAAAGAGGGGGGACACCACCCACTATGATTAATGGAAATACCATAGGTCCAAAACTTGTCACTGCTTAGAAAAAAGACGACTTTAAATGGAGTAGATTTAACCCACACAGCTTAAGTGCCATTTCTAGTGTCGTCACCCCTGACGAGTTCCATCGCATTATGACATGCACCACATCTAAAGAATCTCAGGATATCCTCCAACTCACTCACGAGGGTACCAACACTGTGAAAGATTCTAAGCTTTAGAGCCTCACCACCTAATTTGTGACCATCACCATGAATGAGTCTGACACTTTTGATGAGTTTTACGCATGTTTGTCGGACATAGTAAATTCTAATATTAATTTGGGTGAGAAAATTCTTGAGACAAGAGTGTTTAAAATGATTTTGACTCATGAGAAACTTGAATCCCATGTATCCCAACTCGAGATTGCTCTTGAACGTGCCTCGGAGGTCAATTTCACTTTAGAGGACACATATAAGAAGGCTGGAAAGGTGCTCCTCGGTCCCACGTTAGGTAACATTGTGTAACACCTCGTATTTTTTATAATTAATTTAATTAATTAATTGGAATAATCGAAGAAAAATTAAATTTTGGATTTTATAAATTTTATAATTTAAAAGGTTGGTTTTTATATTTGAAAAATAAATTTTCAAACGGAATTGGAATCGGAATTAAAATGGAGTTTTAATTGCATTTTTATTATATAGAAGAGCCCTCAAAACATAAAACTCTCAAAGAGTCCTCGGAGCATAAAACTCTCTAAAAAAAATATTTAAAAATATTGAATGATCTGATTGAGTTGAAATTTTTTTTGTAGCTTCCTCTCGTCTTCATCTAATTCTTTGTAAAATTTCATCAAATTCCAACGGTCCGATCGTCCAGAATAAATTTTTTAGTGTTTGTATCTTATTAGAGTTCTATTAGGATTATGTTTCTTAATGACTATATAGTGACTCTAATTCGTGGGGGGGGGGGGGGGGGGGGGCTTCTCATAATTACCGTTTCTTAAGTTTTTCACCAGAGAACACTTCTAAAAATATTTTCTCTCAACCATAATCATCAACCTCTAACATAATCAAGGTTTTGTCACCAGATTTGAAGGCTTATTTGGGGTTTAATCAAGATTGGTCCAAGAACACTTCTTTGCTAATTTTTTAAGAGGAATTCAGATTTCTATTCAGATCTTCAACACAATCTTCCCAGGCATGAATACTCTATTCTTTCCTTTAGTATTATGCGTTTTAAGTTTCGCGTAAACACTTAATTACATGTTTTCTTAAAATAAAGTAGTGACTTAATTAGAAAAAGTGGACACTAATTACGGGGTTATTTTTATTCAATCTTTTAATCTGAATAATATTCATAACCCTTAGGTACGTAGGATTCATGAGTGATTTTGGGTTTTATTGGTGTAGGTTGCATGTAGAAAAAACTCTAGCTTTAAAATAAATGATTTTTGGGTGCGCATAACTCATGTAATACATGTAGAGATAATAAAATTTGATTTTTGAGATATATATGATGAAAACTTTGTATAATTAATTTAAAATAATTAAATGAGATTATTTGGGTATTTTTTATGTTGTGATAATTTAATTAAAGATTTCATTGAATTGGACTATGAGGCGTAGTTTGGAACATTGATTTATTATGCATATTTGTGTGACTTGTTGGTATTATTAAATATCTTTGTGGAGATGGGTCGATTGGGTATTTTTGCTCTTCCTATATTTTAGGATTCCTTCTAGGTATGGGACTAGTGGGTAGGCCTTTTAATGATTTACGCCTTCTAGGTATGGGACTAGTGAGGATAGATTATCACGGTTTTATCATGTCGGGGGTGGGCTGATTTTTCCACTTTATCGTCGTTACGCTAGTCTAGGTACGAGACTAGGTTGTGATTTATGTTAGAAAATCTTCCTATACATAGGTTAGGACGTATTGATAAGTTGGGGACCCTTAGTTATGGGACTAAGGGGTATTTCGAGGATATCACATCGATTAAAAAGGTGGGGTGATTATAAATTGAAAAATGAAGAATTAATTCCTAAGATAAAAATGGGTATTAAAATTTGTGGCGACATAATGTGTCGGGGCCGACAGTTTAAACGGGTCAGAGGACGATTTATGTCATGTCGTGTATGGAACCTTATCATGTGTCGGGGCCGACAGTTTAAACGGGTCAGAGGACGATTGACAAGGGGAAGTGTGACAATTTAATAAAAAGTGCGAACAATAATAAAAATTGGTTAATTTAATAAATTAACATCGTGGGACTTGGGAATTTTAAAATCATATTGGTGTGCCTTTTAAATGGGGATTCCTACGGGTAATTAGTAATTTATATTTATCGCATTTAAATTATCCCGGTTAATTTAAAATATTATATTGTGATATTTATTGTGTATAATGCTAGTGTCTGGATTCAAGGATCCTATTTGAGGGGAGTAGTGTGTATTCTTGCTCGGGGCTTTATCTCTGACCCATGCGTTGACTAATCTTTTTCAAGATTTGAATTGGAGAAGCTGCATAAGTTTATCGGAGTCATCATTTGGAGGTGCAGCTGGAGTTATTTATTTTATGGCATAGTTTAGTTAGAGTTTCTTTTCCAGTCGTATTTAATTATGAGACTTCATTGGAGTTTTATTGTGTCATTCGGTTCCAAAGTTGTTTAGATGATTTCTTTTGGGATTATTTCAGATTTCATTTAATCATTATTGGAGTATGGATTTGTGGAGTTAGCATGTGATGGATCTTTTATCACGTAGTTGTTATGATCATTTGAGATTGATTCAATTATTTATCTTATGGACTGATTTATTTATGTCTCATATCTGTCTTATGCTAAGAATGGTATTTATTTAGTTCACGCCCGCCATAGTTCGGCGACGGTGGCTGGCCACCCCGTCTGTCGGATTTTATGGGGTGTGACACAGTGAGAGGAAAGGAATAGGTTATGATGGTTCATCCCCTTCTAAAGCCACACTCGAGTCAGTTCCCGAGTTTGTGATTGATCCTCATGGCCCTCAACCTAACCCACCAAGGCGACCTCATCCTAGATATTTTGGTCAAGGTGGTCCCAAGCCCGTTTATGTTTTTCCCATTGAGAACGAAGAGGCTAACTTATAGAGTTATGTTTTAAGCTAGGGAGAGTTTCTCACGTGTGTTCCCCAGTATGCTACCACACGAGTCCCTACACATCGTCCCTCATGCATTCCACACACGTTACTCCATATGCTCCCTCACATCATCATAGATATTCTACGAATTTTCGAGAGCAAGTTAAGTATTTAGTCAAGACTTCACAATGTTTGATAGAATTTCATAAGATGTCTTCTCCTTTTGAGAACTCCTCCAGTCCTAATGATTGAGGCACTAATTTTTAGAGTAGGGTGATTATCATTTTCATATCGTATATCTATATTGCTAGATTGTATTATCATTGTATTAATACATTTTTCTTTTCGATATATTTTTCAAAAACCAAAACGAGTTTTGTTTTTCTGAAAAAAATTCAAAAAATTACGATTTTTTTTTTTGGTGTTTAAGAAAAAGTTTGAAAAAGTAAAAAAGATTTTATTTTGATAAAAAATTATGAAAAAGACAAAAATAGTTTTGTATTTTTGTTTTTCACCGTATATGGATGAGCATGTAAGATATTCGAATCACCCCTACATTCCATCCATTCACATGACTTTTTCCTATTCTTTGAGACATAACTTTGCTTCGTTAGTGTGATTAACAATGAGTGGATATCATTATGTTGATCATTGATGAGTACATTCTACATGTTTGACTCCTTGTCACCTTTATTGCATACGTGCATAAGCTTTAAAAACATTATACTTACTTTCCATGTGTCGGATACGATGTTCTAGTCTCAATTCTTCTTTATAGCGAACCAAATGTAAAAAGAGATAAGTTGTGCATGTAAGAACCATTATTCAGATTTTATTTTTTTCAAAAAATATTATTATATGTTAAGCAATGGAAAAGGGCTACAAAATATCAAAATCTTCTTTGTGTTAAAAGCCACTATTGGCATAAAAGAGCTTAAAAGATTAACGACGCACAAAAACAGAAGTGCCAAGGCCATTTAATTTAAATTCATTGACACTTCACTACAAATGAGAATTATGATTTTTTTTTAAATATTTTAGAGTAAATTCTTATAGATGTGAGATTTTAACTCCACATATGTTTTGCTTAACTTCTTATATTCTTTTGGACACTATCGTCCCCAAGCCCTGATAAAGGATGAGGGTTGCGTTACGTAGCTAACAACCAGCGTAAAACTTTATCAGATCCTTATAAACATGAATCCCGTGAATATATGCTCTAATACTAGGGCATTCCCCTTAAGCGATGCATTTAGCTTGCCACCGAATGTCTCGAAAAATAGGCAAGGGGCGTTGTGCCTACCATCAGGTGTCTTAAAAAATAGGCAAGGGGTCGCATCAATGCCCGGGTGCAATGAGAAATAGGCAAGGGTTCCTGCAATAATCTGGATGTGTGCAGGTAAAGAAGGTAGTCCAGGATAGTAGACTTAGGTTAGCGACTTGGAAAATAGGGACTATGACATGGAAAGGTATGGAGTTAGTGGATACGATGAGAAGAATAAAAGTTAACATAGCTTGTTTACAAGAAACTAAATGGGTCGGTGAGAAACCTAGAGATATAGAAAATACAAGGTTTAAATTATATTATACAAGAAAATATAGAAATAGGAACGGGATCACAATAATAGTAGATAAGAATCTTAAAGATGATGTTATTAGGAAAGGTGATAAATTTATACTTGTAAAAATGACATTAGGTGAAAATATAATTAATAGTGTTATAGCTTATGCACCCCAAATAGGATTAGATGAGCACGCTAAAGTATAATTTTACGAACAAATGGATGAATTAATTCCAGAAATACCCATAGGTCAGAAAATCTATACAGGGGGATATTCTAATGGACATGTAGGATATGAGAGCGTGCATGGAGGATATAGTTTTGGAGATAGGAATAATGGTGGAGAGTCTATATTAGATTTTGTAGTGGCTTATGATTTTGTACTAGTAAATAAATATTCTAAATGGAGGCTTGAACACCTAATGACTTATAAAAGTGGAATGCATAAAAGACAAATAGACTTTTTCATTACTAAGAAAGGAGACCGATTAACATGTAGGTTGTAAGGTAATCCTAAGATAGAGATTAACCTCACAACATAAAATAATGGTGTTGGATATAAATATTAAAAATCAATCACGTGTGCGAAAAGAGAAGATTAACCCACGAACTAGGTGGTGGAACATAAAAGGAGAGAAATTAAAACTATTTCAGGATAAAATATTAAATGAAGTGTCATGGAATACCGAAGATGAGACTAACATAATGTGGGATAAGATGGCCATATGCATTAGGAGAATATAGAAAGAAATTTTTGGAAAATCAAAAGTGTAAGCGTGGGATGCTATGATACCACTTCGTAAATGCAAAAAATAAACTATGATACCAATTTGTTAGTGCATCGTGCGAACTTAATGGATTGGTTTCTATAATTAAATATCCCAACACACAAATTCAATTTCAAAAAATTTTAATCTTTTATTAAATTAGGTTTGCATATGATAAAAGTTCCAATCATAGAAATTAGCTATGCATTCAATCAAACACGACATATAAGGAAAAATCCCTTTTTAGGGAAAAACTATTTTTCAACACTTTAGAAAGTTTTACAAGATAATTAACTTAGAGACTACTAGATACACCCACAAGTATAACGCGCAGTCTCTTCACAAAAGCTTTAATGAATACTACTCGGATCCAGAGCAGTCCATAGGCGAAAGTTCACCCTCAGTATCCACCAATCAGCCTTCTTCCTTCTTCAGCCATTATCACTCGGGTCATAAAATAAATCGTAGAGAATCCTATTCACAAGTGTATGCATGATTTGAAACTTTCTAGTCTTTCAAAAAGATTCACAAAAACTATTTGAGGATGTAAAGTTATGAATCAAAAGTATTTTTTATAACATAAAACTTGAAAACTTTTGCAACAGATATGAAGGAAACATTTTGTCAAAAGTTTTATGAAATTTGGAGTCAAAACAGTTATTTATAGACGTGGCACAAATTTGGAGGCGGCGAATTCATTCGAATGAAAATAGAAGCCATTTGAATGAGATTAACATTTCGTTTGAACAAAAACTATAGTCCGTTCGAATGAGATAGCAATCTCGTTAAAACCAACTTCTAACGAGCTTCTAATGAATTCAAGCAGTATGCCCTTGTTATATGCTCGATCGATGTAGATATCAAACGACCCTTTAAATGAAAAGGCCATTTCATTCGAACGAGATTCTGATCTCATTTAAACAAGGTTAAGAAAATTGTATTTAAATTAAGAAATCCTGCCTCGGGTTTTTATAAAAATAACATCCCAAATAAGATTATGAATAATTTTAAACTCCTAAAAGATTTATACCTTCATGAGATGTACAGGATTCTTGAACTTAGAGATGATGGAGTTCGATTCAATGTAACGGTGTGTGACGGTTCATAATGGGATACGCCAAATATGCCAAAGTGCAAACAAAACAAATAAAAAGCCTAAGTTAAAATATTTGCACTTACAAATCTGCCACTTTGGCTATTCGGGTATAAGGTAGGGGACACAATCTAAAGAAACTTAGTAGTTTAATGAAGAAGTACAGAATATAGTAAAAATCAAAAGGGAATGCTTTAAAACATGGCAAACAACTAAAAACGAAGAAAATTTTGAGAAATATAAATGCACTAAAAAGGAAGTAAAGAAAATGGTAAGAGATGTTAAGTTAAAGGCATATGACGATTGAAGCACTTTATACTCTTGACTAATTTGAGTCTACATTGTATAAGTGCTCATCCAGTTTGGCAATTGTGACAAAATTTGGAGTCCCATCCCCTAGATACCAAAGATCCTCAGACTCTACTCTTTATGCCTCAATTGATTCATTTAAAGGTATAATATCAACCCCCCACACACACTAGGATTGCATACATATCACATATTGCATCATTTGATTGTGTGTGAGTTAAATTCTTTTTAAATTGGCTTTTAATAATTTTTGGGATTTTTTAAACATTTCTTTTTATGTTTTTTTACATAATAAATTGGATCTTAAAACATTTGGGGTCATTTTGTAATTTCAAGTTTTATGTTTTCATATCTGGAAGTTGAGTTGGGTAGGATCCGAAAGCGCTTGAGACGTAAGGGTTCGTGTGTAATAAATTTTAAAACGAGCGTGTGAGAGATCATCTCAGCCCTACACCTGTCCATGTTATACCGACTAGATTTGTGTTTGTTTCAAGACTCAAAACTCGTGTGTTATCTCATCTATTAGATCATTGTTGCCAGTGCTCTGCATGCGTCCAAACTCAATCCCTGTGAACCCTTCTAAGCTATTCAGAAAGCGTTTAAATCACTCTGTGACAACCCAAATATAATTATGATAAATTATGTTTAAATCATGATTAGCTTATGTGATATGGATAATATGTTATTAGTATATATATTGTTAAGTTATTATGTTTAGTCTAATCCTAACTTCATAAATCATGGAATATTGAATTAGATGCAAACATAAATTTGTGAAGTCTTCGGTAGGAATGTTCCAGTTTGGGACTCGTTTTGGCCACTATAATATAATAAGTGACTGGAGGTTAAAACTAGATAGTTGTATATATATGAGTTAAGTTTGTAACACAACAAGCGGTGTGTAAAACAAAGGTTCGAGCAACAAGTTATGATGAAATTACGAAACACGGACAAATTCGTCCATTCGTTAAATGATATTTCGTCTTATTAGGCTAACAAATGGTGAATTTTGATTTGTTAAGGAAGGAAGTGGGTTAGGCTGACTTTAAAGGCTGGAGATAAGCTTCTTCTTCATCATTTTTCATCCATTAAAGAGTTTAGCTTGATAAGAAGAGAATTACAAGTTTAGGAAGAGAAATTGATGAGAAAAAATGGAGAAAAATTGTGGGAAATTACGAAAAAGTCCTTAAGGTAATTCTATATGTAAATCTTGTTATTTTTCTTGTGTTACTGGATTAAATTAGTATAAATAATATATTGTTTATAGAACTTTCATGCCTTCATTTATAAGTATGAATAGATGCAAGTTTACGCAAAGATTGAACGTGTAAACCCTTACGATTGCTTTGTTTAGAAACCTTGTTTATTAAAACTTCCATATATCTTCGTATGCTCACTGGAATTGATTGATTCCAATTGGATATTAAAATATACTCATATATGTATAGTATATCCGAAAATCATGTAAAAATACGAAGAAATGAATCTTGGGTGATGGTTTGAAGTTCAGGTATGAAATCTTCCCCAAAAGAGTAAATATGCATACCATATGTTTGATGTTTTGCTTGACATATCAAATGAACCTTAAAAATTATTAAACTTTAATTTTATATTATTCAATATGTTTATTGATGTTGGGTGAAATATCATAGAACGTTATGATGTATCAATATTATGAAAATTCCTAGAAGCTCAATGAACGATAAAAGAGCCTATAGGGCAGATTTTCTATGTAGTAAAGAAATGGGTCTATCTTGCTCTAGGAAACTTGGAATGATGTGCCATCTTTTGAATTGGAATAATAATATGATAATGATTTAATTATGAAGAATAAATGAATATATGTTTGGTCTATGATTTGGATATGACAAATATATTAACATGAATTTAGATAGAACTTCATTTATGATGAATGATTTGAATAGAATCATATGATGCTTATGAATTGAGTTATTTTCAAGTTATTCTTTGAATTGTTAATATTCTTATGATGGTACTAATATTGTAAGAATGATAGGAAGATAAGAATAATCGGCTGAACAAATACCGGATAAAGGCAAGGGAAAATCCTGATTAAATATCCAAGGTGAGTGTACTTATGATTTGATTCATATAAAAATATGAATATAGCTTTAAGAGCGGATTTTTTTTGAATACTTTGGTATTCAAGATTTTTTATCTCCAACATGAAGAATTGTTTGGGTCTTATGATCCGGATAGATTTGAATACTTTGGTATTCAGGATTTTTTTGAATATTAAAATATCCAGGATTTGTTTGGGTCTTATGATCCAGAATTGGTTTGAATACTTCGCTATTCAGGATTTGTTTGGATAAATCCAGGATTTGTTTGGGTCTTATGATCCAGGATCGGTTTGAATACTACGCTATTTAGGATTTGTTTGGATATTAAAATATCCAGGATTTGTTTGGGTCTTATGATCCAGTATTAGTTTGAATCGGTAGTCAGGATTTGTTTGGATATTAAAATATCCAGGATTTGTTTGGGTCTTATGATTAAGGATTGGAATTAGACAAAGATCCAATGAATTTATTTGTCTTATGATAAGAATTTGTTGGAACTTATGTTTCAGGAATTGTTATTGCCAACGGGAAGGATTGTTTGGATTATATGTTCACGGATTTGATGTAGAATTGTCATTTTATTACAGGGAAGGGTTGTTTGGATTTTATATATGGAGATTTGATATAGAACTATTAATTTATTGCATGTAAAAATTGGTTGGATTAAATATCCACAGATTTGATATACAACTAATAATTCATTGCATGGCAGGATTGGTTGGATTTAATATCCACATATTTGATATAAAACTGTTAATTCATTGAATGGCAGGATTTGTTGGATTTAATATCCACAGATTTAATTTAGAACTGTTATTTAATTTCAGTGAAGGAGTACCTCACTAAGCTTAATGCTTACGGTTTTTAATTTAACAATTTCAGGTTATTATGCTGGCAGCTAGAATACCATATGATCGGTAACTTTCAGAGTTACACCGTTGGAGAGAGCTAGGGTTTAAATATGGGGATTTTATCATTGCCACACTGAAGATTTTAATATACTCACACATTGTATATATTGAGTTAGAATGGATTGAGTTGATGATTGTAATATTTATTCATAACTAATCATTGTATTGTATGTACCCTTAATTATGACTCTAATATTGATTTCGTTATGATACTAGAATGATATTATGTTCATTATGCCCGTTATGCAGGAAAATATTGATAAATAAATTATATTTCTAATGGGATCAAGATTATAATCTAATTATTCTAAGAACAAATGATTAGTATGGAGATTTGGGTTTGGGGTGTGACAATTAGTCGTATCAGAGCGTCTAGGTTATTAATTTTGGATGCGTGTGGCGATTAGATGGCAATTGTTGGTTTGATATGATATTTATGAATTGTTTATGTACTAACCAATAATTTATTATTATAAATTGTTTGTGTTGGTTGTTATAACTCGGTTATTATAGATGGAACCTGGGGCATGGGATAAGCCGGTGGTTCCAAGCCAGGTGGGTAACTCTTTACAATGAAAAAGACTCATATTACCCCGGATGTGGTGATAGGTACACTTTCTATTACTGATAGAAGTGTTTGTGTTTTGATTGATCCTGGTTCTACACATTCTTTTGTGTCCTATGCATTTACTATATACCTGAATAAATCGTGTACTCGTTTAGATGTGGGGCTGGGTATTTATATACATATGGGGGTATGGTTGTAGTTGAATATGTTTTCGTGATTGTGTTTTGACTGTGGGGGTTAGAGATACAGTTATAGATATACTTCCATTGGATATATCTAATTTTGATATAATTATGGGAATGGATTGGTTATCTAAATATCATGGATCTATGGATTGTTTCTGTGAGGAAGTTATTTTTAATATGCCCGGTGAGCCTGAATTTAAAATTTTAGGGGAAAGAAAAATTATTCCCAGTTGCATCATTTATGCTATTCAGACGATGAAACTATTGAGTAAGGGTTATGAGGGTTTTGTTGCATATGTTCTTAACACTAGGAATGGGGCTTTACAATTAGTTGATGTTCCTATTGTACGGGATTTTCTATAAGTGTTTCCTAGTGAATTGCTGGGGTTACCACTAGAGAGAGAAGTTGAATTTAGTATTGAATTGGCACCGGGTACAACCCCTATTTCTATGGAATCGTATAGAATGGCACCTGCTGAATTGAAAAAACTCAAGATTCAGTTGCAGGATTTACTTGATAGAGGGTTCATATAGCCTAGTGTATCTCCATGGGGTGTACTAGTTTTATTTGTGAAGAAGAAAGATGGTACCATGCGTTTATGTATTGATTATAGGCAGCATAATAAAGCTACAATTAAGACCAAGTACCCTTTACCTCGTATAGATGATTTGTTTGATCAGTTACAGGGTGCTAAAGTTTTTTTTCAAAAATAGACTTACGATCGAGTTATCATCAGTTGAGGGTTAAGGAGAGTGATATTTCTAAAACTTCTTTTCGTACTCAGTATGGTCATTTTGAATTTCTGGTGATGCCTTTTGGGGTGATAAATGCTCCACCTGTATTTATGGATCTTATGAATTAGGTACTGCATCCTTTTGTTGATTCATTTGTGATAAATCTAATTGATGATATTCTTATTTACTCACATGATATGGTTGAACATGAGAAGCATCTCCGAACTATTTTGAATGTGTTGAAAGATAAGTAGTTGTATGCCAAGTTTAGCAAATGTTAATTTTAGCTATCACAAGTCATTTTTTTAGGCCATGTTATTTCTGGAGATGGTATATGTGTTGATCCCAAGAAAGTAGAAGCTATTGTAAAATGGGAGAGGCCCAATAATATAACTGAGGTGAGGAGTTTTCTAGGTTTATCTAGGTATTATAGAAGGTTTATTAAAGGATTTTCCTCAATTGCCTTGCCAATGACTAAATTGACCAGGAAAGATACTAAGTTCGAATGGAATTCTGATTGTGAAAATAGTTTTGAAGAACTGAAGAAGAAATTGGTAACCGCACCTATTCTTACTATTCCACATGGTGGAAATGGTTTTGTTATTTATACCGATTCTTCACATCAGGGGTTGCGTTGTGTTTTTATGCAACGTGGTAAGGTTATTGCTTATGCTTCTAGATAATTGCGTACACATGAACGTAATTATCCTACACATGATTTAGAACTTGTTTCTATTATGTTTGCTTTGAAATTATGGCGTCATTATTTATATGAGGAAGTATGTGAAATTTTTACTGACCATCAGAGTCTTAAATATTTGTTTACTCAGAAGGAGTTGAATTTGAGGCAAAGCGGTGGATGGAGTTAATTAAAGATTATGATTGTACAATTCACTACCATACCGGGAAGGCGAATGTAGTTGCTGATGCTTTGAGTAGAAAGGCTTCGGGCAGATAATCTTGCATTTAGTGTGCTAGAGTTTCTCATATTACGGAGTTGAGATTGATGGGAGTGGAATTGCAACTAGCAGATGGGGACAGATTATTTTTTCATGTAAGCGTGAGGCCTTTGTTAGCTACCCGTATTCGTGATTTGCAAATTTAGGATCCTTTTCATGAGAAGAAACGGCAAGATGTCCGAGATGGTAAGTCTGATGATTTTTATATTATTAATGATGGAACTTTATTGTATAATAAGCGATTATGTGTGCCCAATGTGGATGGACTGAAAGTGGAAATTTTAGATAAGGATCATAATTCCATATACGTTATGTATCCTGGTGGTACTAAAATGTATAGCGATTTGAAGGAGCATTATTGGTGGAATAATATGAAGAGGGAAATAGTTGATTTTATTACTAGGTGTTTTGTATGTCAGCAAGTGAAAGTGGAGCATCAGAAACCTGTAGGTTTGCTTCAACCATTACCAATACTGGAATGGAAATGGGATCATGTAACGATGGATTTTGTAGTTAGGCTTCCTCGATCTCATAAGGGGTCAGATTAGATTTGGGTAGTGGTAGACAGATTGGCCAAGTTGGCTCATTTTCTAGCAGTCAAGACTACGTATACAATTGATAGGTATGCTATATTGTATGTTAATGAAATTATTCGATTGCATGGAGCACGTGTTTCTATTGTTTCAGATAGGGACCCTACTTTTACATCCAGATTTTTGGATAGTTTGCAATATGCAATAGGTACTAACTTAAATTTTAGTACGGATTTTCATCCTTAGATAGATGGGCAGTCTAAAAGAATAATACAAATTTTGGAAGATATGCTTAGAGCTTGTGTGCTTGATTTCAAAGGTAATTGGGATAAATATTTGCCTTTGATAGAATTCGCATAGAATAATAGTTTTCAATCTACTATTGGTATGGCTCAATACGAAGCATTGTACGATAGACGATGTCGTACACCAGTATGTTGGGGTGAAGTTGGTGAAAGGAAGATAGAGGGTCCAAAATTGATTGAAGTCACCACTGAAAAAAGTGAAGATTTTTCAAGATAGAATGAGAACAACTCAAAGCAGACAAAAAAGTTATGCGGATAAATTCCGAAAATATTTGGAATTCCAGAAAGGGGATTATGTGTTTCTTCGAATATCGCTATGGAAAGGAGTTATGAGATTTGGAAAGAAAGGAAAATTGAGTCCACGTGACATTGGACCTTATAAAATCCTCGAGAAAGTCGGGATGGTTGCATACAAGTTAGCATTACCACCGGAGTTAGCCCGATTGCATGATGTTTTCCATGTTTATATGTTGACAAAGTATATAGCGGACCCTTCACATGTATTGGTGGAACAACCTATTGAGTTTAAGGAAGGCTTGAGCTATATGGAAGAGCCACTTGCTATCGTGGATGGGAAGGAACATATATTGAGATCCAAAGTGATTCCACTTGTGAAAGTTGTGTGGATAAGGAATTCCATGGAAAAGGATACACGGGAGAGCGAGGATATCATAAATACATGTTATCTATATTTATTTTATTCGGACAACCAAGGTATATAAATTTCGGGGACGAAATTTCCTAACGGGGGAGAATTGTGACAACCCGAATATAAATATAATAAATTATGTTTAAATCATGATTAGCTTATGTGATATGGATAATATGTTATTAGTATATATATTGTTAAGTTATTATGTTTAGTCTAATACTACCTTCATAAATCATGGAATATTGAATTAGTCGCAAACACAAATTTGTGAAGTCTTCGGTAGGAATGTTCCAGTTCGGGACTCGTTTTGGCCACTATAATATAATAATTGACTGGAGGTTAAAACTAGATAGTTGTATATATATGAGTTAAGTTTGTAACACAACAAGAGGTGTGTAAAACAAAGGTCCGAGCAACAAGTTATGATGAAATTACGAAACACGGACAAATTCGTTCATTCGTTAAATGATATTTCGTCTTATTAGGCTAACAAATGGTGATTTTTGATTGGTTAAGGAAGGAAGCGGGTTAGGCCGAATTTAAAGGATGGAGATAAGTTTATTCTTAATCCTTTTTCATCCATTAAAGAGTTTATCTTGAGAGGGAGAGAATTAGAAGTTTAGGAAGAGAAATTGATGAGAAAAATTGGAGAAAAATTATGGGAAATTACGGAAAAGTCCTTAAGGTAATTTTTTATGTCAATCTTGTTCTTTTTCTTGTGTTACTGGATTAAATTAGTATAAATCATATATTGTTTATAGAACTTTCATGCCTTTGTTTATAAGTATGAATAGATGCAAGTTTATGCAAAGATTGAACGTGTAAACCCTTACGATTACTTTGTTTAGAAACCTTGTTTATTAAAACTTCCATATATCTTCGTATGATTGCTGGAACTGATTGATTTCAATTGAATATTAAAATATACTCATATATATATATATATATATATATCATATCAAAAAATTATGTAAAAATACGAAGAAATGAATCTTGGGTGATAGTTTGAAGTTTAGGTATGAAATCTGCCCCAAAAGAGTAAATATGCATACCATATGTTTGATGTTTTGCTTGACATATCAAATGAACCTTAAAAATTATAAAACTTTAATTTTATATTGTTCAAAATTTTTATTGATGTTGGGTGAAATATCATAGAAAGTTATTATGTATAAAAATTATGAAAACTAGGTGAAAACCCGCTCGATGCGCGGGATTAATGTGGGTTATTCATACAGATAAATGGATGCATAAGCAATATGAAAGTTAAGACCATAAATTATAAAAAAACGGTCACTAAAATTGAGGAAGATTGTTATAGACGACATAAAAAAATATTTCCTTGAATAACCAAAAATATTATACTGCGTATTTAAGATTGAGAATAACAATAGTATAAGAATTTTTCAACTCGTATATTTCAAATATTGATTCTTAACAATCAAATTAAATGTTTATAACTAAAAAAGAAAAGGAACAATTTATGTTTAGTTCCTAGGATCTAATTACATTTACACCTAGTCCAGCTTATTTTTTTTATATTCTAAAAAGTTCCTTGTCAATTTTTTTGACAAAATTTTCATAGAATTTGGGATAATATAGAAAATAGTTTATGCAGGTGTTTTATTTTGTGAGTGACTTTTTAGAACAAATTTTTTTTTTGACAAATAATAATTAATAAAATGTCAAGGGATTTTTAATATAATGATCCCCAAAAATAGAAATAAAACTGTAAAAGCAAAAGAAAACACATCTCAAAATAGAAATGATATTTGCATGTACGTGTTTAACAGCTTCTTTCGATAATTCAAGCCCGTCTCTTGGGTGATCCTCAGCTAAAAACTCCCACAAACGCCTCCGTCTAATCTGGATATGTTCTGGTTGAAATGTCACTTTTTTCACAGACCCTTCATTAAGGTTACCAATTTCTTATGTGTTTGTATTGATTTGGGCATGCACTTCGTCAGAATCCCAGAACAAACCCTCGAGTTCTGTATAAATTACCCATAAAAAAGTCAAGATCATCTGGGCCATTAAAGCCATTATAAATACCAACAAAAATCCAGCCATGTTCTTCCGATACAACCACATGCACCCGATCCTCTCCCGCTTTCCCCAAAGCCCACTGCACATCACTCTCACTTTTATTATTATTATTATTATTATTATTATTATTATTATTATTATTATTATTATTATTATTATTATTATTATTATTATTATTATTATTATTATTATTATTATTATTATTATTATGAATCTCATTTTCAGTAGTGTCATCAGGGGTATGAACGTCTTTTTGGGCGATAAAGTTTCGTACTGGAACAACCCACGATCGGTTCTCCGAGAAATTCTATTGAAAATGAAAAGCCTTCCTAATTCCAAGAATACCCTTTTTCTCTTCTTTTTTACATACACGCCAACGAGCGGAGCTGAGAAGGGACTTTCCCGGTATTATCCGAATCGACAGTTGCACACACACACACACACACACACACACACACACACACACACACACACACACATATATATATATATATATATATATATATATATATATATATATATATATAGAGAGAGAGAGAGAGAGAGAGAGAATTGAAGGAATTGTCCCATTGGTAATTGATAACGTCATTTTCCACACCAATGACCAGATCTACAATGACGTCTATGTTTGGATGGATGACGTCCATGTTTGGATGGAGAGCCATGAATCTCACCAATTGTTGATCTGCTTCTCAGCTCCCCAAAATTCACCAACAAAGAAGATAAACAGAGGAAGGTGGAGTTGCAGCGTCTTCTCTCACCTCTCTTATCTCCTACACAATACCCATACCCATTTTTGTAGCTCTTCTCATCCATATCCCCAAACCCAAACACGGTTATTCCCTCACCCCTTTTGTTTTTTCAGTTTCTAAACCATTAAATGATAAAACAATGAAGAAACAAATTATCATCATATAAATACAAAATTGTAAATGAATACCTGGTTTCTTCGACGGGGGAGGAAGCCGAGACACAACCGAGAGGGGAGAAGGCCGGGAGAGTGAGAAATCCAAGAGAGTGAGGAGAGGCCAAAGTCAGGGTTTTGATTGCATGAGAGCGAGGGCTTACCTTTACTAAAACCAAACATAAAGACCAATTTCCAATTAATCTGTAAATGGTTTTAGTGAGAAAAACCAAAAGAAGAAATGAAAAATGGAAAGACGTAGGGGGATTAATGAATTAAGCTGTGAAGACGTATAGAGTGAGAGAATAGATTATTAGAGTGTCCACGTGGACACTCTAAACTAAGAGGGCATTTAAATGCTTTGCCTATGTGGATAGACTGGTTGGAGAGGAGTCTTAATGCCTTGTTTTGCATTTTATAGTAGTAAGAGATTCCTAGAAGTTCAATGAACGATAAAAGAGCCTATAGGGCAGATTTGCTATGTAGTAAAGAAATGGGCCTATCTTACTCTAGGAAACTTAAAATGATGTGATGTCTTTTGAATTGGAATACTAATATGATAAGGATTGAATTATAAAAAATAAATGAATATATGTTTGGTCTATGATTTGGATATGACAAATATATTAACATGAATTTAGATGGAACTTCATTTATGATGAATGATTTGAATAAAATCATATGATGCTTATGAATTGAGTTATTTTCAAGTTATTCTTTGAATTGTTAATATTCTTATGATGGTACTAATATTGTAAGAATGATAGGAAGATAAGAATAATCGGCTGAACAAATACCGGATAAAGGCAAGGGAAAAGCCTGATTAAATCTCCAAAGTGAGTGTAGTCATGATTTGATTCATATATAAATATGAATATAGCTTTAACAGGGGATTTTTTTTAATACTTTGGTATTCAGGATTTGTTATTTCCAACGGGCAGAATTATTTGGGTCTTATGATCCAGGATTGGTTTGAATACTTCGGTATTCAGGATTTTTTTGGATATTAAAATATCCAGGATTTGTTTGTGTCTTATGATCCAGGATTGGTTTGAATACTACGCTATTCAAGATTTGTTTGGATATTAAAATATCCAGGATTTGTTTGGGTCTTATGATCCAGTATTGGTTTGAATCGGTAGTCAGGATTTGTTTGGATATTAAAATATCCAGGATTTGTTTGGGTCTTATGATTAAGGATTGGAATTAGACAAAGATCCAATGAATTTATTTGTCTTATGATAAGAATTTGTTGGAACTTATGTTTCAGGAATTGTTATTGCCAACGGGAAGGATTGTTTGGATTATATGTTCACGGATTTGATGTAGAATTGTCATTTTATTACAGGGAAGGGTTGTTTGGATTTTATATATGGAGATTTGATATAGAACTATTAATTCATTGCATGTAAAAATTGGTTGGATTAAATATCCACAGATTTGAGATACAACTATTAATTCATTGCATGGCAGGATTGGTTGGATTTAATATCCACATATTTGATATAGAACTGTTAATTCATTGAATGGAAGGATTTATTGGATTTAATATCCACAGATTTAATTTAGAACTGTTATTTAATTTCAGTGAAGGAGTACCTCACTAAGCTTAATGCTTACGGTTTTTAATTTAACAATTTCAGGTTATTACGCTGCCAGCTAGAATACCATATGATCGGTAACTTTCAGAGTTGCACCATTGGAGAGAGCTAGGGTTTAAATATGGGGATTTTATCATTGCCACACTGAAGATTTTAATATACTCACACATTGTATATATTGAGTTAGAATGGATTGAGTTGATGATTGTAATATATAATCATAATTAATCATTGTACTGTATGTACCCTTAATTATGACTCTAATATTGATTTCGTTATGATACTAGAATGATATTATGTTCATTATGCCCGTTATGCAGGAAAATATTGATAAATAAATTATATTTCCAATGGGATCAAGATTATAATCTAATTATTCTAAGAATAAATGATTAGTATGGAGATTTGGGTTTGGGGTGTGACACACTACTTCTTTTAAACCGTTGGATGGAAGTCAAACTCTCTAGACCTCATCTCAGCCCTTAGATTTGGACTGATGTTCTCAAATCTTGCTCTCTCGGTATATAAGGAGGTTGATCCTCAACGTTTTAAAAACTTTTGCCAGTTTGATAAACTTAGAGAGAGAGAGAGAGAGAGAGAGAGAGAGAGAGAAGAAAGAGAAACTAGAGAGCAAACCCTAAATTGTTCCCACCCTAAAATTGATTTTCAAAATTGTTTTAAACCAAACACCATACCTGAGTGTTTGAGAGTTACTTTAGTAGAGGTTTGAAGGCAGTTCATGGTTTGAATCCTCTGAGTTTGAGATCTTGTGTCCAACTTAAGCATTTCAGTTAGATATATATTTCTTTTTTATAAAAATTATAGATCTGGCTATTTTATGTTATATTATACTTAGATCTTCATTATTTAGTTTCTCATCTTGAGAAAACACATTTGTTGATTACTGTTCTATAAATGTTTTTCAAAACGTTAGAATCAACAAATTATTCTTTTTCTATTTCTAGTTCTTGTGAAACAAGACTCACGATATAGTTGGAATCGTAATTGGTGCTTTTCAATTTCAAAAATATTTTCAAAACCCTCTGAAATTGATTAAGACCTTGAACCGTCTTTCGATCAAGGTAACCTTGGATTCTGGGTTAGTTTAAAGATCAAAGAGTCTTTTGTTTCCTAAGAAGAGAGAAACTGAGAATCTAACTCATTTAGATCTGTTATGTAATTTGATAGGACTTGTTTGTATATATAAGTGTGCGTGTGTGCATGCATGTGTTAGATCACTTTCATAAAACACTTATCACACTACAACATAGAAGTGTTGGCCATAAGATCTTGAATTAACAAGAGTCGACGTAAATACTGGAACAAAGTGGAGAAGTTAGCAAACTGGGAAAGCCACATCAACTTCAGAACTGCAGAAAAGTTAGAATCAACCAGTGGGTACATATTCTAAACTTGTATAGGTCTGTTTAGTTTGCATGTGTGTTATATAGTTTGTAACTTGTATATTTTCTTTTAGGGAACTTTTGGTTTGTGACTTAGAAGTCACCGTGGATGTTTACTCAGTTGGGTGAGGTTTTACCACGTTAAAAACTGTGTGTACTTAATCTTTCTACATCTCCACATCTCATTCTTATTGGTGTGATGAGTTTAATTTATTTAAACTATTTTTCGAAACCTGTTACCGAATCTTGAACGTATCTCGTACATATTTTTATTAAACACATCTTGTGTTATTCTGTTTGATTTAAAGAAAAGAGTTTCCTCAAAAAAAAGTTCGGAGTTACTTTGACAGTTTAATCTTGTATTAAACGGCTTAAGTAACAGCTTTTCAATTGGTATCAAAGCTTTGGAAATTTTCTTTAAAGATGTTGTGTTTCTAAAATTGTTTTCTTAAAACCAAATAATGGATGAGAAAAATGAAAGATTTGGTAACTTGACCAGGAATGTAAGGATGGTTGCTTTCATAGAAGGAACCTTGGGAGATGATGTCTCGGATATTGTTGAAAATGGATATACTTATCCTACAAAACCAGCCACTGAGTAAAGTAATGAGAGGAGTAAGAAAGTATTAAGTGAATTCACTCAAGAAGAGAAGCAAGTTTCTCGAAACAATAACAAAGGAAAGAATGCCATTTTTATGTCAATAAATGAACATGAGTTCAAAAGGATCTCATCTTGTACCACTTCTAAGGAAGCTTGGGATACACTGATTACTGCACATGAAGGTGACACTAGAGTTAAGGCTGTTAAAACACAGATGCTTGTCCAGCAGTATAACTCTTTAATCATGTCAGATTCTGAATCTTTTGATGACTTTTATATGAAATTGACTGAAATTGTGACCAAATTACACTCTAATGGGATAACCTACGATAAAAATGAAACTGTCTCAAAAATTCTAAGGTCATTGCCACGGAAATTTGATAACAAATGATATGCTATTTAGGAAATGAGTGATCAAAATCTCACTCCTAAATTACTCAGTAGTAAACTGAGAGCTATGGAAATGGAATTAGAATTTAAGAAATAATTGAATCAGTCCCATAGGAAACAGACTAGTTCCAATTTGAGTTTTTCCTCTAAGCTAATGAAACCTAAGCTTAGTATTCCCAATAATGATTCTGATGAGGAATGTGATATAGATAGTTTGGATAATCAAATTGCCTTGATGTCAAAACAGTTTAAGAAAATTGAAAAAATTTAGAAATAAAATAGCAACCAGACAAGGCAAGCCAAATTATCCAACTCAGTCTAATCACAAACTTCATGAGAAAGGTCAAGACAAATATCACAAGGACATTCATATGAGACCTAACAAAGACTTTAAGAATATTGAATGTTTCAGGTGTGGTAAATTGGGTCATATAGCACAAGACTATAGAGTCAAATTGAACACGAATAATAAACATACTAGGGCCAACATTTGCAAAACATAGGATGATTCAAGTGACTCTGATAATCAGGAACCTGAGTCATTTGATGTTTTTTTATCCTTGCATGTATTTCTTTTCTAAGATAATCTATAATGATGATATGCATGTGCCTTTGTATGAGAATGATGATAATAGCTTTACTTATGTTGTTATAAATCATGTTGCTACTGGTTTAGATGCTTTAATTTATAAGAACATTGTTAGTTCTACAGCGGAGTGTGTGAGTCAAAGGGAAAGCGATAATGACGATGTCAATGTGTGTGTGAGTTAAAGAAATGAATCTTTAGGGGTCACTTCACACACTTCACTTACTGATTCAGACACTGAAAACCTCCCTGATATTTACATACTTTATGTTAAGACTCTCAAGAAAGACACTAGACTAGAGAAGATAGTGAAAGAAATCACTAAGAAACTAGAAGACCTCAGTCTAATGGTTAAACTTAATGCTGAAGAGTATACTACCCAATGTCTAACTCATGAAAATGAAGTCAAATTTTTTTATCAAAAATTGAAAGATTTGATTGAAAGAAATGAAAGTCTGGAAAAAATATAAAGGGACATTATTATAATTGGAACAAGCTAAAGAAAAGACAGCAACTGTTTTCAAAAAATTTGCTAAGTTTGAAAATAATGCCAATTATTTTGATGACTTTGTTGCTGATTCAAAAACCAATTCTGATGATCGAACTAGAATAGGATTTTGCCCAAATTTAAATACACAAACTAATAACTTTGAAAAAATCAAGTTTGTGTCAGGTGGCAAAAGACCTATAGAAACTTGCCCAGATTTTCATTCCCTAACAAATGAGTTTGATAAAAAAAAGTTTGATATTGGGGAATCAAGTTACTCTAAGTGTGATAGCCCACCTAAGGTTCAATACGTCTGCCCTCCAATTAGGAAGAGTGACTTTACCTTTCAAACTGTACTCCCTAGGAATAAGGTTCAACATCAAAATCCCATGAAACCTATGTTTAGAGACTTTTCTAAGGAGATACCCTCTTCAAGCAATCTATATTGCTCATACTGTGACATATATGGTCATTCTTTTTAAGGTTTCTACTCTAGACGTTTAGTAAAACCTGTCTGTAATACTCCTCTATACCAGAACTTTAACTACTCTAGGAGAAGTCGTAATAATTATGTCCTACCTAGACAACCAGACAAAAACTCTAACTATAGAGAGATAAAGACCAAACCTAAAAGATCATTTCCAAGAAGAACTCATAGACACTTTTCTAAACCAAATACTCAGATTCTTCATAAAACTCAAATGCATGCGCAAAACATGTTTCAACAAAAATCTAATGCTCGCAAATTTTATCAAATGAGAGCAAATATGCGCAAAATAAAAATAAGAGTTATTTGGGTTAGAAAAGATGAGCTATTGCCCCAGATGAAGTGTAACATTGTGATTACTACTTTAAAAGCTGAACACACCTCTTCTGGTTGGTGTTTAGACTCTGGATGTTCAAAACATATGACTGGGGATGATACAAAACTTTTAAACAAAACCAGCTTTATTGGAGCAAAAGTTATTTTTGGTGATGGTGTATCATCTCAAATCATTGGTAAAGGAACACTCTAAGAAGAAGGATTACTTATACTTGAAAATGTTCTTCTAGTAAAAGGTCTTAAGGCTAATCTACTTAGTATCTCACAACTTTATGACTCAAATTATACGGTCACCTTTTCAAAAAGTAATTGCAAAATTTTAAATGAAAAAGGTGAGTGCATAATTACAGGATTCAGGACTCCTGACAACTGTTATACTGTCATGAACAGTACTGAAATCTGTAACGTTGTCAGAATGGATGACAATGAAATATGGCATAATAGGATGGGTCACATAAATTACGATAACCTTAATAGATTATCTTCACAAGAAATAGTTAGAGGAATTCCAAAGATCAAACCTATTTCTAACATTATTTGTGGACCTTATCAGGAAGGAAAAATTATTAAGGCACCTCATAAGAAATTTAAAGATATCTTTACCTCTAAACCCTTGGAATGGACCTAATGGGTCCCTCTCGAACTGTTAGTCTATGTGGACACAGTTACATTCTTGTTATGGTTGATGACTTCAACGGGTTTACTTCGGTGGACTTTTTAAAATAAAAGTCTGACACTTTTCAAAACTTTTTGAAAATTCTACTTCAAATTGAAAATGAGAAGGACACTCAAGTAAATAGAATTCGTAGTGATAGAGGTAAAGAGTTCATAGATACAGGTATTATAGAGTATTGTGACTATAATGGTTACAAACATGAATTTAGTGCTCCTAAGATTCCTCAGCAAAATGGAATTGCTGAGAGAAAGAATCGTACTCTTTAAGAGATGGCATATGTTATGATTCATGCTAAGTGTTTAACTAAATATTTTTGGGTAGAAATAATTCGTACTGCTTGTCAAATTATCAATAGAGTCTATCTTAGGCAGAATTCTAAACAAACTCCTTACGAACTATGGTATGGGAAAAAGCCCAATCTTAAATACCTTAGAACCTTTGGTAGTACGTGTTATGTCTGCAAAGACAGAGAACACTTATCCAAATTTGAGACTCATGGAGATAAAGCTATCTTCCCTGGATATTATCTTGACAATAGAGCATACCATGTATATAATCTTCGCATAAAGACCTTAATGGAATCCATAAACGTTATTATGAGTGACACTACTATTGAGAGTAAGACTGGAGAACCAACTATTATGGAAGAATCTGAAAAAAATTTAGAAAATGACTCTCTAGAAATAGATGATTCTTTACCAATTGAGACACCTGAAGTACTTAACTGTGTTTCTAAAGATCATCCCATAGATAACGTTGTTGGTAACCCTAGTGAGACTGTACGTAAAAGATCTCAATTAAGAAACTATGTTCATTATGCATGCTTTGTTTATCTTGTGGAACCAAAGAATGTAAATGAGGCATTGAATGACCCTCATTGGATTTCTTCCATACAGGAAGAACTTCTTCAATTTGTCATTTATGATGTTTGGTATCTTGTACCTAGGCCCGATCATAAAAAGGTTATTGGCACACGTTGGTTATTTAAAAATAAATCTTATGAAAGTAGGATAATCATTAGAAAAAAAAGCCAGATTAGTGGCTCAAGGATACTTTCAAATAGAAGGAATAGATTTTAACGAGACTTTTGCACCTGTTACTTACTTAGAATCTGTTCGTCTTCTCTTTGCAATAGCCTGTTACTTGCATTTTACGCTTTACCAAATGGATGTAAAATTAACCTTTCTTAATGGCATCTTGACTGAAGAGACCTATGTTGAACAACCAAAAGGTTTTATTGACCCTCAGTATCCAAACCATGTTTATCATCTTAAAAAGGCTTTGTATGGTCTAAAACAAGCGACAAGAGCCTCGTATGAGCGTCTTTCCAATTTTCTCTTAGATATCGGTTTTAAGAGAGGTGGAAATGATCAAACCCTATTTGTCAAACATTTTGACAAACATATTATTATAGCTCAAGTTTATGTTGACGATATCATTTTTTGGATCAACATCCCCTTCCGAAGTTAAATCTTTTTCTAAAATTATGCATGAAGAATTTAAAATGTCTCTTATGGGGGAGTTACAATTTTTCTTAGGTCTTCAAGTCAAACAAAATTCAGAAGGTTTATTTGTTTCACAATCTAAATATGCTTTAGAGATTGTTAAAAAATTTGGTCTTGAAAGTGCCAAATAATCTAGAGCTCCCACGAGTACTACGGTCAAATCACTAAAGATGAGAATGGTAAATCCATAGATCCTACTCTATATCGTAGTATGATAGGAACCTTACTATACCTTACTGCCTCGCATCCTGATATTATGTACGCAGTTTGCGTGTGTGCCCGTTATCAAAACAATCCTAAAGAGAGCCACGTAGTTTGCGTAAAAAGAATCATTAAATACATAAAAGGCACTCTAAATTTAGGACTTTGGTACACCAATGATACTCCTAGTACTATAATAGGATACATTGATGTGATTGGGTAGGGTGTACTGATGATAGTAAGAGCACATCAGGAGCGTGTTGCTATATCGGTAACAATTTGTTAGGATGGAGTAGTAAGAAACAAAACTGCACTTCCTTGTCCACAGCAGAATCTGAATACATAGCCACTGGTAGTTGTTGTGCTCAATTACTTTGGCTTAAACAAATGCTACATGATTATGTTATTCAAGAAGTTCAACTACATCTCTATTGTGATAATCAAAGCGATATCAATATCTCTAAAAATCTTGTTCAACATTCGCGAACTAAACATATAAAAATTAGACATCATTTTATACGCGGATTAGTTGAGACTAGGGGTGTAAGCGGTATGGTTTTGTCGGTAAATAGTAGATACCAATACCAAAACCAAACTCTGGATGGTAAAACCAAATCGTACCAGTTTACCACCCGGTACACCAAAATCAATACCAAAACCAAATCGGCCGGTATTTTGGTTTTTTCGATAATTTCATTTTTTCAGGTTTCGGTAAATTCTGGGTTTTTCTGATTTCTTCTGTTTTTTTCTGGTTTCGATAAATTCTATTTTTTTTTTTTGTTTCTGGTTTCATTTTTTTTTTGTTTCGATAAACAACACTAAAAGCCCCAAAAAAAACAAAAACAAAACCAACCAACTTTTTTAAATATTAAAACCGAAACCAAAACCAAAATTTTCTGGTTTTGATAAATTCGGTACGGTAATTTTGGTAATTTCTGTACGATTTTTTCTAGTTTCGATAAATTCGGTACGGTACGGTAATTTCGGTACGATTTTTTTGGGTTTCGGTAAATTTGGTACGATAATTTCGGTAAATCGGTTTTGTAAATATTAAACCCAAAACCAACCAACTTTTTTTTGGTAATTTCAGTTTCGGTAAGACCGGTTTCTGGTATTTTAATATATGAAACCAAAACCATTTTTTTCGGACCAAAATGGTACGGTACGGTAAAAACCCGTACCGCTTCCACCCCTAGTTGAGACAAAGGAATTAGAAATTAATTATCTTCCTACTGATTTGCAACTCGCAGATATGTTTACCAAGCCTTTGGATTACAATAAATTTCTTGCTTTGCGAAAATCGATAGGAATGGTTTGTGCTGAATAAGCTTCTATGACTTACGTATTTTTTCCCTTTGTCTATTTGAGACAAAATGGGGGAGAAATTTGAGTCTTATGAGTTCATTTTTATATATATTTCTAATAATCTTGATCTTAGTGATTATTTACAGGAATCTGTACAGTTGTATTCTACAGATGTTATTAGGGTATTGGTTTGTAATTAGTTGAGTTATGTAATTTTCTATTTCTAGGAAATGGGTAGATAGAATTTTATATAAGATTAGGATTTTCTTATTCTTTGTAGCCCTACGAGTCCTAGATGACTCAAAGGAGATTTTGTCTCATATTTCCAAAGGGGGAGATTGAAGCACCTTATACACTTGACTTATTTGAGTCTACATTGTATAAGTGCTCATCTAGTTTGAAAATTGTGACAAAATTTTGAGTCCCATCCCCTAGATACCAAAGAGCCTCAGACTCTACTCTTTATGACTCAATTGATTCATTTAAAGGTATAATGTCAACCCCACACACACACTAGGATTGCATACATATCACATATTGCATCATTTGATTATCTGTGAGTTAAATTCCTTTTAAATTGGCTTTTAATAATTTTTGGGATTTTTTAAACATTTTTTTTATGTTTTTTACATAATAAATTGGATCTTAAAACATTTGGGGTCATTTTGTAATTTCTGGTTCTATGTTTTCATACCTGGAAGTTGAGTTGGGTAGGATCTGAAAGAACTTGAGACTTGAGGGTGCGTGTGTAATTAATTTTAAAATGCGCGTGTGAGAGCTCATCTCAGTCCTACACCTGTCCATGTTATACCGGCTAGATTTGTGTTTGTTGCAAGACTCAAAACTCGTGTGTTATCTCAGCCATGGGATCATTGTTATCATGGCTCTGCATGCGTCCAAACTCAATTCCTGTGAACCCTTCTAAGCTAATCAGAAAGCATTTAAATCACCGCTTCTTTTAGATCGTTGGATGGAAGTCAGACCCTCTAGACCTCATCTCAGCCCTTAGATTTGGACTGATGTTCTAGAATCTTCCTTGATCAGTATATAAGGAGGTAGATCCTCAGCGTTTCAAAAGCTTTTGCCAGTTTGATAAATTGAGAGAGAGAGAGAGAGAGGGGGGGGGGGGGGGAGAGAAACCAGAGAGCAAACCCTAAATCGTTCAAACCCTAAAATTGTTTTTCAAAATTATTTTAAACCAAACACCATACCTGAGTGTTTGAGAGTTACATTGGTAGAGGTTTGAAGGCAATCCGTGGTTTGAATCCTCTGAGTTTGAGATCGTGTGTCCAACTTAAGCATTTTGGTTAGATCTGTATTTCTATTTTATATAAATTATAGATCTGGCTATTTTATGTTATATTATACTTAGATCTTCATTATTTAGTTTTTCATCTTGAGAAAACACATTTGTTGATTACTGTTCTATAAATGTTTTTCAAAACGTTAGAATCAACAAATTATTCTTTTTCTGTTTCTAGTTCTTTTGAAACAAGACTCGCGATATAGTTGGAATCGTAATTGGTGATTTTCACTTTTAAAAATATTTTCAAAACCCTCTGAAATTGATTAAGACCTTGAACCGTCTTTTGATCAAGGTAACCTTGGATTCTGGGTTAGTTTAAAGATCAAAGAGTCTTTTGTTTCCTAAGAAGAGAGAAACTGAGAATCTAACTCATTTAGATCTGTTATGTAATTTAATAGTACTTGTTTGTATATATAAGTGTGCGTGTGTGCATGCATGTGTTAGATCACTTTCACAAAACACTTATCACACTACAACATAGAAGTGTTGGCCATAAGATCTTGAATTAACAAGAGTCGACGTAAATACTGGAACAAAGTGGAGAAGTTAGCAAACTGGGAAAGCCATATCAACTTCAGAACTACAGAAAAGTTAGAATCAACCAGTGGGTACATATCCTAAACTTATATAGGTGTGTTTAGTTTGCATGTGTGTTATATAGTTTGTAACTTGTATATTTTCTTTTAGTGAATTTTTGGTTTGTGACTTAGAAGTCACCGTAGATGCTTCCTCAGTTGGGTGAGGTTTTACCACGTTTAAAACTGTGTGTACTTAATCTTTCTACATCTCCTCATCTCATTCTTATTGGTGTGCTGAGTTTAATTGATTTAAACTATTTTTCAAAACCTATTACAGAATCTTGAATATATCTCGTACATATTTTTATTAAACACATCTTGCGCTATTCTGTTTGATTTAAAGAAAAGAGTTTCCTCAAAAAAGAGTTCAGAGTTACTTTGACAGTTTAATATTGTATTAAACGGCTTAAGTAACAGCTTTTCAATGATATATATACAAAATTAGGAACACAAGAAAGGGAAAAGAGTATTTATAATCTTGTTAAACTTAGGGACAAAAAATAAAAGATTTTAATAACGTTATGTATATTAAAAGTGATGATTCAAGAGTCCTAGTCAACGATGATAAGATTATGGAAAGATGAAAAAATTATTTCAAAAGGTTCTTGAATGAAAATAATAAGAGTAGATTAGATATAGAGGAACTTAGGGAGACTCGAGAAAGTACATTTTTTTGTAGAATTAGGACTACAAAGGTTATAATTTCTCTAAAAATATGAAACCCTAGAGGGCTTTAGGACCAGATGGTATCCCTATTCAGGTTTAGAAGTGTTTAGGGGAGGAAGGAGTGTCTTAGCTTTCAAAATTATTTAATAGAATTATAGTGACTAATAGGATGCTCGATGACTAGAGAAAGAGTGTTTTAGTACCTATTTATAAAAATAAAGGGAACATATAAAGTTGTTCAAATTATCATGGTATTAAGTTAATGAGTCATACAATGAAACTGTGGGAGAGAGTTATTAAATATAAATTGAGATTAAAAACAATCGTATCTAAAAATCAATTTGGGTTTATGCCTGAGAGGTTAACAATGAAAGAAATTTATTTATTGAGAAGAATAATGGAGAGGTATAGGGAGAAAAAAAGGACCTTCATATGATTTTTATAAATTTGGAGAAGGTGTATGATAGGATACCAAGAGATATAATATGGTGAGTTCTACATAAAAAAGGAGTGACTTGTAGATATATTAATGTGATCAAGGATATGTATGATGGGACCGTGACTATAGTAAAAACATAAACTGGAGAACGTAGTGAATTCCTAATTACTATAGGTCTGCACCAACGATCAACACTAAGTCCTTATCTCTTTGCTCTTGTTATGGATTAGTTAACTAGGAAAATACAAGATGAGGTGTTGTGTTGTATGCTATTTTCAGATGATATTATTTTAGTAGATGAGACTAATATGGGAATTAATGACAGGTTGAAATTGTGGAGAGAAACTTTAGAAATTAGAGGATTTGAAATAAGCAAAACTAAAACAGAATATCTGGAGTGAAATTTTAGTAGTAATAGGTGGACAAACGGGAATGTGGTGAAACTGGAAGAACAAGAGATACCTAAAATTGATTATTTTTATTATTTAGGCTCGATTATCCAAAAATATGAAGACATTAGTGGTGATGTTACTCATGGAATCAAAGCAGGGTGGGTTAAGTGGAGAAGTGTTATCGGCGTATTGTGTGATTGGTTATACCTTTGAAGTTAAAAAGAAATATTTTTATAGGACAAACATTAGACCCGCCATGTTATATGGGACAATGTGTTGGCCAACCAAAAAAAATGTGTATGAAATGAGTGTGGTGGAAACGTGAATGCTAAGATGGATTTATGATCAAACTTGAGAGGATAAAATTAGAAATGAACGAATTCGTGAAACGGTAAAAGTAGCTCCTATAGAAGATAAATTGAGAGAAAATCGATTGTGATGGTTTAAACATGTTAAGCCTAGACCAATGGATTCCCCATAAGGAAGAGTGATTTAGTTAGTATTTATGGTAATGCAAGTGCAGAGCTAGTCCTAAATAGACTTGGTGGAATATTGTAAAAAAGGGCATTATATCATGTGGTTTAACCAAAGATATTGCACTAAATAGAATGGAACGAAAAATAGGATTCATGTAGCCAACCTCGAATAATTGGGAAAAGGCTTTGTTGAGATGAGTTGAGTTTATGTGAGATTTTAAGGGAGATATAAAGTAGAAGATCATTAGGTTTGCATGAAGAATTTTCTTGAAAAGCATAAAATAGTTTGGCATTATTGGTGTGAGAATTATTTAAATTCATGGCATATTATTTAAGTTGAGTCAATTTCATATGAGTTCACTATTTTAGACTTAAGGTAGACTTTGAGTTTATTCTTAAAGTGCCTCATGACTTCGTGCACCAATGTTATGAATGTTTATGTTGATTTTCTCATGGAAATCGTTCACACAATTTCATTCCATTTAGTCCATGGTGTGTTATATGTTTACATTTTATATTTTACACTTGAAAATTTTAAAATTTTCAAAAAATTGTTGGTGGATTACATATGCCTTTTGAGATCATCATTACATGTGCGTTATTGATTAATTTTATGATAATATCCTTGCTTCTTATTATGATGCTTAATATTCATGACTAGTTTCGAATCATTTGTCTATTATGGACAAAAAAGGGGGATAATAAATTAAGGGGGGGTATTTTATTTAAAAATCATATGCACAGTATTTCTTTGTTTCATGTGTGTAGGTATCTTCCGCTTTGATGATGATTTCATGGATTACACATGATGAAGGCAAAGTTAGCCAAGGGGAGAACAAGTTTCGATTGAAGAAAAAACTCCATATGTTGTTCAGTTTTTGTGTTTGGGAGGACACTAGGATTCATTATCTTTGAGGGTTCAATTGTAATTTAGTTTTCAATTTTGTTTTATACCGAAATGGCCAAAGGTGGAGATTTGTAAGAGCAAGATTTTAGAGTTTCTCATAGCTTAGGATATTTTATTGTTTTGGCATATCTCATTACAAACCGGCATCTCAAACTGAACACTACTTCTCCAAGTTCATTCGAAGACACGTTAGTGACCGAGCTCCATTTCTGGATTCATCATCAAGACTTTATGGAGGTATAAAAACTTATGGTCTTTCATGAATTAATATAAATCATATTCTGGGATGTTTACTTTTAAAATTGAGGATTTTTTATAAAAGGATTTTAAAAAGAAATATTTTTTAAGTCTCGTTAGAACCAGCATTAAAAAACCATCAAAGGAGACATCCCCGCCTTAACAGAGATTTTTCATTCGAAGTTTCTGAGAAGTGTGTTCGAATGAGAAGAGGGCTTTGTTAGAATGAGACCAGATGTGGTTTGAATGAAACTAGTGTTTTCATTCGAACGAGGTCTAATTCCGTTCGAATAACCACGCCGCTTTGAAATTTGTGATTTTGTTATAAAAACCTATTTTGTTAAAAAATTCTAAAGAACTTTGGCAAAAATGATTTTCTAATACCTGTTCCAAAGCTTTTCAATTTTGTTTTTTCAAAACCACTTTTGATTATCCAAATCATACATTCTCATATGAGATTTGTGAGATTTGTGAAACTCTATCTTCCATAACCTTGTAGAGTCAATCTTTGTTGCTGTCTTGGGGAACCGAGGTTTCACTACTAAAGAAGACAAAAGGTTGATCAGTGGATACCGTGGGAAGATTGCTTCATGTGGACCTCACTAGACTAGGTCGTATTCTGTAGAAGAAATTAATGACTCTATGCATTATACTTAGTTGGTCTAAGTTGTCTATTAGTCAAATATATTTATCAATTACTCAATAGTGATGAATAAAGGTTTAGCCATTTTTAAGGATTTTTTCTTACATCTTTGCATGCATGATTTTATTTTCTGTTTGATTAGAATTGAATATTGAACTATTTCATCAAATGAACATTTAATCATTAATCAAGATAAAAATTTATTAAAATTGGAATTTGTGTGTGAGTAATTGTAAGGACAAAATTTCTAATTGAGTCCCTTGTATGTTTTTTACTTGTTCTCAAAACAAAACATGATTTTGGGTTATAGAGAGATTTTTTATTGTCACGATCCCTCACAGTCTATGACATAAAGTTTATTGAATATGTTGTTGCCAAACTTCAAAGATAAATCATGTCAAGATTTTATTGTGCACGGTTAACGTCTTAATTGCATTCCGAGATCGCTCAGGTATGAATGCGTAATGTTTATGAAAATTGGGAAAATGTTTTAAATCGGTTTAGGATGTTATTTTATTAAAAAAATATTTTTTAAATGTCCAAAGTGTTTTAAAATGTTTAAACTTCGTTTATTCTAAGATAAAGATCATTTAGAGTTGTGAAACACAAACTCTTATTTTCAGTGGTTCAAATGACTTTTCAAGTCATTCAAGCGAGATGCCAATGTCATTCGAGCGACATGTGCATTTCGTTCGAGCGACAGGATGATTTCGTTTAAACGATGCGCCAACTCAAGTTTCATATTTAAGGCATTTTTCTCTCAAAATTTCATAGGTGTACAGTCTAGAAAATCAGTTTACATACAGTACATTTTCTGCACAAGTTTTTTAAGGTTTACAAAGATTAAAAACATCATTAGAGTTTTAAAGATACGAGCTTTTAATCACATATGCAAAAGTGATTTTTGTTTGCACCATAGTGGTTTTGTTCTACACTTTGAACATCATTGGATTTGCGGAGAAGAAGCAAATGAGTTTGTTTTCGGAATTCGTAGACATTTCCAATCTACATCAGTGGACATCGAGGCATTCGTGGACGCGTATCTTGTGGACAGGTATCGCGAAAGGATATTTACATGGGAACTGTGGAGGAGTGGTTAAATATTTAGATAAGCTTCAATACTTGTGGGGATTGAATCGTTGAGTAAGTCTATCTTTTCACTTTGTAATACTACATCATAGTCATTATCTGTCTTGGGCCATCCAAGGTTTTTTCCCTTAGTGATTTCCTCGTACATCTGTCGTCGCTTTTATAAGCTTACTTTATTTTACTTTCTTTAATCGGTAGATGCATGTTTAGGATTAATCCAGATAAAATTAGGCTAAGTTAAAATTGGTTCACACACTTGGTGCCGTTAAAATTTAGAAAAAGGGTTTTCAAAAAGAAATTGGTTTTGACATCCTTCAAACACACTTGAAAGACAAAGGGGCCTATAGGAACCAAATACATGGATTGTCCATTTGAACTCGCTTTATAAATATGATGAGTTGTCTAACTTAGACAGGAAAATGGTGGAGCACAAAATACCAATCAAAGAATGTTATAAACTTGTCAAACAATTGCCAAGACAAATAACTCCATAATTGATAGCTAAAATCAAAGAAGAAATATAGAGTTCCTTGAAGGTTGGATTCATTCGAACTGCCAGGTCTGTTGAATGGCTCTCCAATATAGTGTCGGTAATCAAGAAAAATAGCAAACTCAAAGTGTGCATTGATTTTAGAAATCTAAATGCAGCTACTCCAGAGGATGAATATCCAACTCCAGTAATAAACTTACTGGTTGATAGATCAGTTGGACATGCTATCATGTCTATGATGATAGTCATTCTGATTATAACCAAATATGCATTAGAAATGAAGATATGCATAAGATTGGTTTTAGGTGTCCTGGTAATATGGGAACTTTCGAATGGATAAAAAATCCCATTTGGATTAACAAATGTAGGGACCACATACTAACAGGGAATGAATACCGATTTTCATGATATGGTTAACACCTATTTGGAGTGTAATATTAATGATATAATTGTGAAATTAAAAACAATAATTGATCATATAACACACAATAAATATATTTTAAAAGGATGATGTTTTTAACTTAAAATGAATCTTTGAAATGTGCCTTTGGAGATTATAGAGGAATTTTCCTAGGGTATTTAGTACACCAAAAAGGAATACAAATTAATCATAACAACTCCTAAAAATAAGAAAGAGTTACAAAGGTTTTTGGGCCAAGTTAATTTTCTTCATAGATTCATATCTAATGCAGAAGGGAAAACTAAAATGCTTTGTCCTTTTTGAAGCTAAAAGACCAAGAGAAATTGAATTTGGAAAAAGAAGAAGGAGTAAGCTTTCTAAACACTCAAGAGATACTTATTCAAGCCACCTGTTTTAGCACCTCTAAAGGAAGAAAACCCACCAAAGTTGTATATTTCAGCCTCTGATGCATCGATTGAAGTATTATTGGCTCAAGATTGTGGAAACCACAAAGTATAATTATGTATTACCTCTATAGATTTTTAAATAACTATGAATGTATATATTCCATAATTGAAAAGTTTGTTTTAACGTTGTATATTGCTATGAAATTAAGATGTCATTTATTGCCTAAAGAGGTGTTTGACATTTTGAAGTTTGATTTAATCAAATACAAGTTTATTATACCTATTTTGCGCAATAGAATTGGTAAATGGGTATTAGATCTATCTTAGTTTTGCCTAAATTATGTGCCTCAAATAGTGGTAAAAGTCCAAGCATTGGCTGATTTCTTGACAGATCACCCATGTGCGGATGAGCCGAAAAGGGATTAGGAGATAGAATATAAATCTCTAATACTATGAAAGTTATGGTTTAATGGCTCTAAACTTGAGATAATATCAGTTATAGGGGTAGTAATTGAATCATCTGAACATATAAAAACCAAATAGGGGTACAAGTTAGAAGAAAATGTATGATATAACAACCAAATGTAATATGGTTATAAGACAGTTAACTGGTGAATATAGATGTGTTCATGATGGATTAACCTTATATAACCAAGTGTCTTTGAATTTATTGTCTAAATTTGATGAGGTCACATTTAACTATGTTTCCAGATTTTTGAATGAAGAAGCCAAAGAAATGGCTCAAAAGAATTCAGGGTTAAAACTTGATGAAAACTTCGAAGCCAAGCTAAAGCTTAGTGCCATTAATGGTTTCAGACCATTGTTGCATAACAGATGCCCTTTGGTTGAAATTGAGAATATTGATACTAAAAGATTGAATAAAACCATCAATTTAATTTCTACCTGACCCAAATATTAAGAGGGATAGGTATGTTAAGTTAAGAGCAATGAATTATGTCATATGTGCTAGAAAATTATTCAAAAGAGGTGTTGATGGTTTGATGCTAGCGTGCCTAAGTAAGAATGAAGGATTAACATCTATAGCACAAGTCCATGGGCGTATTTATGAGGCTCATCGAGCTAGTATAAAGATGAGATGATTATTAAGGAGACATGGATTTTCTTGACCATCCATTTTAAAAGGCTATATTGAATTTGCAAAAGGATGTCAGAAATGACAACAACATGATCCATTGAAACATGTGAATGCTATATATCTACAGTATGTAGTCACGTCACTGCCATTTAGAGGGTGGAATATTGATGTCATCTGAAATATATATTTCCCATCCTCTAAATTACGCAACTTCATGTTAGTAGCATGTTACTTCACTAAGTGGGTAGAAGCAAAGGCTTTAAAGTCTGTTATCCAAAATAAATTGGTGTAGTTTTTTCAAGACATTGTATATAGGTTTGGGATCCCATAAACCATAACCTTAGATAATGCAAGCTTCTTCAAATCATAAATAGTTCTAGAATTTACTCAAGGTTAGGAATAACTTTGATAAAAGTTGCACCTTGCTATGCTAAATCTAATTCAAAATGGCCTGAGTAAAATGATTGAGAATAATACAAAAGATTATCACAATTTGTTTCCAAAAGTTTTGTGAGCTTATAGGACCTATAAAATGTCAAATACTGGAGTAACTCCGTGAGCGAACAAGAGCTATATGGAATTACTTATATCTTAGGTTACACATACAAATTCCTTTTTTACTAACTATTATCTTGATTAAATTTAAAGTGAACATGAAATATAACAGAAAAGTCAAATTCCAAATTAAATATCCAAACCAAAGAGAAGAAGAAAAATAGAGGAAAAATCCTTTCGGGCAAAACCTTTAATTTTGTAGTGTTTAAGAAAAGACAGACACTTAACGACTTATAAACTAATTAGAAATCCACTAAGTCTGGCGCGATAGAGTCTTTAAATCTTCAACAAATACGGCACAGTCCAATACTGTCCACAGCAAGTAGATCTTACCTCCTTTGATGTTCTTCTTGGTTTGGCAAAGTGATCTTGAAATATCTAAGGGGTTTAGATGAAAAAATTGTAGAGTTTGATCACAATAAGAACTCTAAAAAGGATTGATGAAAAGTGTAATTCCGCACATCTATTTATAGGGAAAAGAGATAGGTATTAGAGATTAGAAAAGACTTTATTAAAAAAAAAATCAAAAACACGTGTACTCATTTGAACAGACTGCCACCTCATTTTACCCATTCTCATTCCAATGTTCTTCCAAAGAAACTTCGAATAACATTCTAGTACTTGAAAAAAAGGCAAAGCCTAAAAACTCATTTGAATGAAGTAATATCGTTTGAACGACCAATGGAAACTCGTGTGAATGACATTTCAAGTCGTTTTAACGAACTAGCAAAATTTTCAAAAAATCTTTAAAAATATCTAAAAAAATAAACTCTTTTTTAAAAAGACCCCTAAACATTTAAAGCTTTACCAAACCACCTAATAACTTTTCTCGGGTAAAGTAGTGACGAATGATCTTCAATCTTGAAAATATCTCCAATGTTTCTTTTCATCAAAGAATTGATAATGGTCATGAAGTGTAGTGAAGTGTAACAGGACTAGCCAAATAAAAATTAAATGAGCAATTATAAATTTTGCTCTTACACTCCGTATGCCTTAACCTATGGGCATAATGATGTTTTATCTATTTAAATCCCTCTTAATGTATTAAGAGGGTTATCTCAAAATGAATTAATAGTAGAAGGTTATGATGAAGCTGTGAATATGGATTTGGAAAACATAAATGAGGATAAAGTCAGAGCCTTTAATAATATCTTGGTCAAAAAGAAAAAAAAATTGTTGGTATTTATAATAAGAAAGTGAAGGTACAAAACTTTAAAGAAGGACACTTGGTTTGTAAAACCATCTTTCCTATAGAATCCAAAAATCCAACTTATGATAAATGGTCCCCAAAGTGGGAAGAACCATTCCAAATCTATAAGGTATTCAAAGGTGAATCATACCATTTAAAAGACATCAATGGTTATATTAACATAAGAAAAACAAATGCCAAATTTCTAAAGACATATTGCCCAACCATTTTATAAGCAAGGCAACAAAAACAAAACACATTATTTCATTAAATATTGGCAAAGTTACATACTAATGAAAATGCTTGAATATAAGAGACCAAAAATTGGTCCAAAAGTTTTCATAATCAATTTTCTTGGTTCTGATTTGAACATTTCTCTAATCAAATTGAGTTGAATTATTACTTGAGACCTGAATCTCATCAACTAATTAGCCCACTCATTGATGGCAGTATCTTCTTCCAAGAGGGCCAACTCCAATGTAGTATTGACATTGGTCAGTTATCTCTCTAACTCCTCTTTCTCAAAAATAAGAGGAGTGTTTTTTGTTTCAAATGATACCCATTGCTAATGTAAAAAAATAGACTAGGTCTAATTATTTAATCACAGATAATATTTGTAAGTAAAAGAAAGATACATAAAGGTTTTTAAAGTGGTTCGACTTATAGAGAAAAGCCTACATCCACTGTTCTTGGTATTGCCTTGTGTTTGCCTTTTAATCACTTGCCCTTGACGAAGGGATTACAACGTATTTATAGCCCAATAGGGAGACAAAGAGATGGAATGTTAAAGGATGGAATGCCTTTATAAATTAGGCATCTACATCAGTATAAAATATCCATAATGTTTCTGGTTGTTGGCATTTTATTGATACTGTTGGTTAGCCTCCCTACAGTTGGTCGGCATTCTGGTACTGTTGGTCGGTATTCCAAACCTTGATCAGTGGTTATACCTTGCTAACTAGGATTATTGCTATAGTGAATGACACATGTCTATTTATGATTGGTCCATGTAAGTGGGTAATTTTTGGTATCAATAGAAGCCCCCAATGTTCCATGCTTGATGTTTGCTTGAAAGTATGGAGCATTTAGTTCTAGTAGTAGCTCGAGCTATATTTATGATGCTTGGTCGGTTGCCAACTTTCCACACTTGTAAATTATTAGCTTTATTGATGGCGTGTATTATCGACGGATCTTTGTTAATATACGGAATTATAATGAACTGTTTTGGGTCAAATACATCTTATTCTGGTCAGTCGCTAAAATTTTGATCGTCGTTTCACTTTAATTATTACGTTCGTTGGTTTTTGAGGAAATCTATCAAAAGCGGTAAAATCTCGATCATCTCTTCCCTCAAACCCTCTAAGTTTCTGCTGTAATTTCTTGAGCTTTCGTGCGATCATTCTTCATGCCTTCTAGTTCTTGTTGAATCCTTAAGTCTTTGTAAGAATTCTTTCTTTTTCTTCTTTTCTTCATATCGAATCATGATTTAAGTTATTGTCTCTCTAGATGAGTTTAGAAAGGAACGGAACATACTATATTAGGTGGACTTAGAGTTTCCCAACCCCCATGTAGATGTTTTTTCTTTATCTGAAGGTCATTGGATCCCTTCCTTATTCGTTGTTGAATGCGGCTTTACTTTTCCCCCAAATCATTTTTTTCTGGAATTTTGTCAATACTTTGGCATTGTACCTACTAGAGTAGTCCCCAATACTTTGAGGGTTATCAATGGTGTTCATATTCTCAATCAACTCCATGGGACCTACATAGGCATTTCCAAAATCATATTTTGTTATAAGTGGGTCATTAGTGACAGTACTTATTATTTAAAGACCAGGGCTGTAAATAGACCTTTGGTTGTTAATCTTCCTGACTCGAATAGGGATTACTTCGACCATGGAGTGATTGCCCAAAATTGGCAATATGTACCCCTAATAGGGGGTGAAGTGTACAATGGGCCAAAATGCCCTCAAGATGGTCATAGGATATGTTGTTTTAAATTCTTATATGACTTTATTAACAATTTTTCTACTAAAATGCTAATTAATCAGTAGTTGTTTGTTTTCTTGCAGTTGATAGGAAGAGGAAGTGTCCCAATTAGAGTGACATCAAGCTTGGGGTCTTCATCAAAAAATTGGTGAAGAACACACTAGGTCAGCATCGTACTTGCTAAAATACATGATATTTGTCACTTCTCTTGTTGCCCAACCTTTTACTATTGTTCTTTCCATTATGGTTGACTTGGACCAGGACCTAGTGTCCACTACCTTAGGCAGTGGTGAACTTGATTCAGGACCTTCTTTATCCTTAAACTCTGACCTTCCTCTCGCTGCTGCTATGGGAAAGAAGAAATTCCCCAATATAATGGGAGATGTTGTTGCTTTTAGCTCCAACAAATTTGTTACTATTGGGTCCACTAATAAAGAATATGCTGGGAATAAGCCCCCAACTAAAAAGGGTGAAGAGTCCCTTCTTAAATGCATCAAAAGGGTCTTCCTTCCAGGCTTGCTGAAGGAACTGCTGCTACTACCGACCAACAGAATGTAACTAATTTTCCTGTTATTGTTACTGGATCTCTTGTAGCCATAGTTCCTGACCTAGCTAGACAATTGATAAGGTTTGGTACTTAACCAGATCATAGGGGTGTTGCCTCTACCATGCCCCATTTGAAAATTCTAAAAGGAATGCTCAAAGCCTTTCCTTGGTAACAATTCTTGATTTTTTATACTTGTAATTTTTCATTGATTTTCTGTACTAATTTGGCCTCTCTTTTTGCAGTTCCTAGTTGATATCAACCAGATATTGAAGAAGGACGACACACTTCGTTCTTCTTAAAATGACGTAGAAGAGGCTTTTAAATGCCTGAAGAAATCCTTACTCGACTCCCAGTAAGCACTGGAACTTGAGAAGCAAGTTTGGGAGAATAACATAAAAGTTGTCAAAGAAGCTCAGAAGAAGGCTGAAAATGAGGCTGTTAAAACTCAGGGACGAGTGTCTAAATTGAAGCAGAACTTTATTGCTGAGAAGGCCAAAAGGGTGAAGGCTATAGAATCCTCTTTCAACAAGGGATGGGAGAAGGACATCGTAGCTGCTTCTGTCTAGATTGAATATGTGAAGAAAAAATGTTATAAGGATAGTTGGTCGACATCACTTACTGAGTTCAACACTCCTCGAGAGTCAGAGCTATTCCTTAGACATGATCTTGGTTCCCCAATAAACCTAGATGATGAAGTTGAAGATGATGTGGGGTCAGAGGATTCCACCCTTGTTCTGGAGCCTGTAGCCGACCAACTGGAGATAGTTACTGAGTCTTCTCTCCCAACCACTTTCGAGCAAATCACTCCACCCATGCCTGCCTCCAATCTAGTTGAAGCAACTACTGATAGGGAGAATGTGTAAACTTTCTCGAAAATCAGCCTTTTTTCTTTTTTATCTTTATCTATCCTTTATTTTAATGTATTTGTAACTTTACTTCATATTAATGAAAATGAGTATTTTCCTCCTCTGCGTTTTCCATCTTTGGATTGTTACTTTATGCTCATCATTCTATTTTTGATTAAATATTTCTTGTCTCTTATAGTTCATGGACAAAATGGATCGACTTCCCTCCACAGACTCTGAGATACTAAATAGATGTAATGATTTATTCAAGGCTAGTTATATGACTTTGTCCAAGGAAGATCTATCAGATTTGCTCGGGGATGATGTTTCAGATCAAGTCGAGGAAGCATACTTATACTTGAAGTGTCTTCTTGATCGGGATATGGCTAACAATATAGCTTACTTTGAAATAAGTAAAGAGCTTCAAGAAGATCACAAAGAAGCCAAGGATCTCCTTTATGATGATTATAAGAAAAAGTGCAAAGCTCTAAGTGAAACTTGGGGTTTTGAGGAAAAATTAGAGAAATATACCTCTTATTTTAGGAATAAAGAGTTTTTCTCAAATGTGAAGTAGATGAGGCTAGGGCCATTGTTAAGCTATTGGAGGAAGAAAATAACAGTTTGAGAGATGAACTGGACTCTTTTAAGGTTCCTTAAACTACTACTGCTGCCGATGATGGAGTTTTATTTTCTGAGACTCAAAATGCTAATCTGAGGGAAAAACTGGAGGTTGGGACAAAATCTAAACCTTCTTCCTCCTCCTGGTCAAAAGCAAGATTGACCGAGCTACAACTGATGAAGATAGGACTCAATAGACGCTTACAAATCAAGCTGCACAAATAAAGGCCAAGAATTTAGCCATTGCTGAGATGTCTCAAAAGATCCAAACCCAGGGCGAGCAACTTTCAACTTAGTCCTCTCAACTGTAGGCTAAAGAGGGCATATTGAATAATTTTTAACATCAAGTTGAGAGATTAACTTTCCAATTTCACAAATAGCCCAAGGAGATCTGGATGGAAGGATATAATGAAGATCATGGTCATTTTGATGATCGCTTTAGTCAGGCTCAGCACGGAGGCTATAAATGAGGCTGGACCAATTGCCTATGAACGTTGATCAGGACAACAGACTATGGTATTGAACTGATCCTGGACTTTTAGAGTGTCAAAATCCTCCCTTTAAACTAGATGTCAACTGGATCCCTGTGAAAATCATTCCTCAATGGATGATTTCCAAATACTTAGGGGATTATGGTCTACATGATGAGCTAGAAATAATTCGACCTCCTCATATGTTAGATGCTCCGAGAAGCAGCAATAGGAGAATTCTTTAAGATTTTAACTTCATTAACTCCCCATACACATTGGATGATCCTCTAGTAGGCATGGAACCAGCACCGAGCTTCTCTAAAGCTGAAGGAAAGCGTCTAGTGGAATAATCTTGTGCATAATTTGTTCCAATATTTCATTTATACACAGTATTTGCATGTAATTATCTTATATATATATAAATGAAAGGCATTTGATTTACTTATCTTGTTAATTTCTGGATTCTTGAATGACTTTTTTGTTTCATTAGTTCTACTAATACACTTAGGCATTTTCCTAAATTTTAGTATCAATTACCAATGAGATTATCATAGGTTCTACTGATATACTTAGATTTCTAAGTTTAATACCAGTTACCATTTATGTGGCCATATGTTCTACTAATACACTTAGATTTAATCCAAGTTAGGTTCTACTAATGCACATAAATTTTTAGGTTTAGCATTAGTTACCAGTGGTGACCAAGCGTATGTGGAATATGTATCTACATTCATATTTAGGAATCTTCACAACGTTCTTCCTCCATTTGCTCAGTTTGGATAAAACTTGTTGATTTTTATAAAGATTTTTATCCCTGATTTTTCTTGCCCAAGTACTGAGGACTTAAAATCATGTTTTGACTTGGGTTTGTGAATTTCTGTTGTTTTGTCGATCAAGTATTGCCTTCGTTGACCAAGTTCGACCAATTACTGACTTCATGTCGACCAAGTATATATGGGGTGATGCATATCACCAATATTCCCCCAAAAATTAAAAAAATCAATTTTTCTATTGATACTGAAGCCAATTGATTAGAAAAGATATTGCTCTCTACATTACTAGTAGTACTTCATAAGATGCTTAACATTCCATGGATTTTTAAATTCTTCCCCCTTTAAAGTTTCAATTCGATAAGTTCCTGGTCGAACAACTGCTAAGACACAATAAGGCCCATGCCAATTGGCTTCAATCTTGTTGATCTTCTGAATCACCTTCTTAAATACATAGTCCCCCTCTTTTAAGTTTGTCGACTTCACCCTTTTGTTATAAAAATGTGTTATTTGTTGTTGATAGGCAGCGGTTCTCAAAGCAGCATCTTCATGCACTTCTTTAAATAAGTCCAGGTCTAGCCTTTGCATCAAATCACTCACAGGAGAATCAAAGTTCAACACTCTATGAGTTGGCAAGCCTACTTCAACTGATATGACTGTTTCCGTCCCAAAGGCCAACATGTATGGTATTTCTCCAGTAGCAACTCTTGCAGTTGTTCGGTATGCCCACAAAACTGAGTGCAATTCATTCATCCAATTCCCTTTAGCATCATCAAGCCCTTTCTTTAACCTATTGACTAAAGTTATGTTCGTTACCTCAATTTGCCCATTACTTTGAGTATGACCTGGAGCAAAGTGAAACTTTTGAATCTTGGATTGGGCACAGTATGTTGCAAGCTCTTCATTATTGAACTGTGTACCATGGTGAGTAATAAAGGCATATGGTAAACCATATCTACAAATGATGTTTTTATAGATGAACCGGTACACCTTCTCATAAGGCATATCCACTAATGTTTCTACTTCAACCCATTTTTTGAAATAATCAACAGCTAAGACCAAGTACTTAAATCTTCCTCGAGTGGTTAGTAATGCCCCGGCCAATTCTATCCCATAAATAGCAAATGTCTAAGGTTAAGTAATGGGGGTCAAAGCTTCATGTGGAGTTTTGGCACTTGTCACACTTCTTTGCAAAGGTTGTATAATCTGCCCTCGTGGTCATTGTTGATACCAAATTTAATCTACTGATGTGGACCAATAATAAGAAGACACGTGTCAATCTACATGGCACAATAACAACGAGGAAGTTTATTTCCCCCGACCAAGTCATGTTCGCTCCGAGCAACAAGGATACCCCGAGGAACTACAACACTCCGAGGAACTCCAGCGCTCCGATGAACTCCTGAACGACGAGCAACTAAGGCGGTCCGAGCTGCATCTCGGCCGTATCATTAAACGGACAACTGTTCATTGAATGTTTATATTCTTGACGCACACGCTGCATTAAACGTATTACCCTTTCATATGTATTTCATTTAATGTATCGGACCTTTCATGTACAGCCTAAGGGCTATAAATACCTTATATCATCCTCATTCAAGGAGACGGGAATTTCTTGAAAGAACTTGTAATCAAGAATTCCATAAACACTCAGCAATAACATAACAGTGGACGTAGGCTTTATTCCTAGCCGAACCACTTTAAAAATCTTTGTCTTATTTATTTATCTGTGATTAAATAATTAGAGCGATCTAGTTTTTTACATCAACAGATTGGCGCCGTCTGTGGGAACGTGTTACAAGCGTTGTTCTCCACCAAAAGCTAAGTTTTTATTTTCTCTACGTATAATCAATTATACATAAATCTTTTGATTCAATCATGATTTTTATGTTTATATACATAAATTAATTGTCCAATTTTTATCTGCAAAATGTTGCATATCATGATTTTTAAATTATAACTGTTAGATTAATTCTTATTTAGAAATCTGAAAAATAGTAGATTTCATAAATCATAATTCTTTGCTTGATTCTCAAGTTTCAATTTTATATCATGGAATAAATATTTTAAATTATTACATATACCAATATATACGACGATGATAAGATTTAATCATTTTCATTGTTGATTTTGAAATAAATTTTGTAAGATCTTTGATGTCTATTCAAATTCCCATCATATTTTTAATAAAAGAATGGGAAAAGGTTAAAGACAATGAAAAGTCTTCTCATGGAAATCATGACCCAGATCTATTTTTTCTCTCTTCAAGTTTGAGTCCCTTTGCATTCACAAGTTTAAGTCTCTTTGTATTCATTTTTATGAACTATATAATTAATTTGGTTCATCTTCCATCAATGTCAATAAAGTCAAATTGATTGATTTTTTATATAAATTTGGTAATAATTTCGATCATTCACCATATTTTTATCTCTCCAGATTGGGAATAGGAAGGGATCAATATAAAAAATAATTTTCTCTCACCTGAAAAATCATTACCCACCTCTTGTAAAAGAGGATCAGTAAAATAATCATGACCATATCAAGACTGGGAACAAATTTGATATTTTGGCCCCTCGTTCATCACATCACAAGGTTTCTTTGACGAAATCACACGATCTAGTGGGTTATATATTTATTCATTTAATTAACATTATTAAGGCTTAAATTTTACATTGAATGTTATTTTTTGATCTAAAGATTCGAGATATTTTGGTCATCCAACCATATATTCTGTAATTTGAGATATCCTTAAATGTTGGTCGGCAACATCCATGTCGTTTGTCGGCAGCAGTAGAATCTTGGGATATTAAAAAATGCGAAGCACCCCAGATATTTCTTTAAACACGAGTTCAGCTTGGGGACAAACAGGGGCTTAAGTCTTTTTAACTTGTGATCACCCCAAAAATATTTTTAAAAACCAAGTGATAAATATTTTTAAACAGCAACTAATACCTGATTAGTTGTTGGAGATTAAATAACTTTACGTCTTATTTATGATGCATATTTGATAATAATTTGTCCATCTCACACACATTTGGCATAAAACATATTATTTCATATTTTGAAATTTTTATGCTGATACATATCATATATTGATTGGATGAGTAAATTATTCTCATGACTAATCAATTCAGCCTACACATATGGTAGAGCAAATTATTAATTTTTACAGGCACAAGATTCAATGCCGACGAATGCTGAAGCACAAATTATTCTATATCCGTTCGGATTCATATTTTATATTTATCTCAGCATGGAGCTCGAAAAATTTCTTCTCTCTATAAATATTCGACTCCGAGGAAAAGCTACAACAGTTATTATATTTCACCCCCAACGGATAGTTGGTCGGGGTAATTCTTATTTATATTCAGGCCCAGATATCTGCTCCATCACAAATGATTCTATATATCCATTGGGATTCATATTCTATATTAATCTCAACATGGAGCACGGCGAGATACTTATTATCATATTCAGCTCTGAGGAGAACTATAACATTTATTATATTTCACCCCCAACGGATAGTTGGTCGGGGTAATTCTTATTTATATGCAGGCCCAGCAAAGTTCTCGGCCATATTCTTATGTTCTGGACAATATTATTCTTATTCGGCATTCTGCAATTATGCCTCGACAAGATACTTATTCAGCTTTAAGGAGAATTACAACATTCATTCGGATAATTCTTATTTATATTCAGGCCTGACAACGTTCTCGGCCATATTCTTATGTTCTGAAAGATCTTATTCTTGTTCGGTATTATATGATTCTACCTCGACTGATCGGCAAGGCACTTTATTATTTTTAATTATTCTTTATATCTATTTGGATGCATATTCTATTCTCATTTCAGCATGGAGCTCGACAAATATTTATAATCATATATTCAGCTCCAAGGATGTCTCCAGCATTTATTATATCTTATTCAGCTCCAAGGATTTCTCCAGCATTTATTATATCTTATTCCCAACAATCTGTTGGTCATCGCCGAGGAGGTATCCTGCATTTATTATATCTTATTCCCAACAATCTGTTGGTCATCGCCGAGGAGGTATCTTGCATTTATTATATCTTATTCCCAACAATCTGTTAGTCATCGCCGAGGAGGTATCCTGCATTTATTATATCTTATTCCCAACAATCTGTTGGTCATCGCCGAGGAGCGCCGAGGAGGTCTCCAGCATTTATATTATCTTATTCCCAACAAATCCGTTGGTCAGCTCCGAGGAAGTCTTCATCATTTATTATCAATTACCACCAACTCCGATTGGTAGATAAAATCCAACTCCGGTTGGTAAACAAAATCCAACTCCGGTTGGTAGATAAAATCTAACTCCGGTTGGTAAACAAAATCCAACTTCGGTTGGTAGATAAAATCCAACTCCGGTTGGTATTGGTCGATAAATCTCATTCAAAGTTCACATTCCACAGTTGGGGGCTTCTATTACAGATATATTTGTTCATTTGGTGGCACATTCTTATATCATCATGCAGTCGAGCATCAAATTCAACCCCGACTAATCATCATTCTCAGGAATTACTTTCTCAGGAATTACTTTTGATATTGAAGTTCAGGAGATATATATTGAAGTGCAGGAGATATATATTGAAGTGCAGGAGGTATATTGAAGTTCAGGAGATATATATTGAAGTTCAGGAGGTATATTGAAGTTCAGGAGGTATATTGAAGTTCAGGAGGAATATTGAAGTTCAGGAGGTGTATTCAGAAGTATCAGGACATGATAAAAGAAAGCGACAAGTATTCCACCGAGGAACTCTGTCAGACCAGAAATTAGAAGACAAGTTGCCTATATGGAGGCTATATGTAGATGGATCATCTTTCACTACAGGCTGTGGGGCAGGGATCGTTTTGAACAGCCCAGATGAGGTCGACAGGGAATACGCCCTACGTTTCTAATTCAAAGCTTCTAATAATGAGGTTGAGTATGAGGACATGATAGCAGGTCTTAATTTGTCAAATACTATGGAGGCACAGTAGGTTATTGTCTTCAGCGATTCTCAATTGATCGTAAATCAAATGTTGGGAATATATGCAACCAAAGGAGAATTGATGATCAAGTATCAAGCAAAGGTGATGGAGTTGGTATCAGAGTTTGTTGCTGTCCAACTGGTAAGAATATCAAGAACGGAGAATGTGAGAGCATACGCCTTGGCCCGATTAGCATCAGCTACTCGTACCGAGCTGCGAAGAACGATACCAATTGAAGCATTAGAAAGTCGGAGCAGAGATGAAGACCTGACGATGAATATTATTACCCTTGATTTAGGAACATCTTGGATGGATCCTATCAGAGCATATATTAAGGAGGAACAATTACCGGAGGATAAGCTCGCTGCCAAGAAATGGAAGTTTAAAGCTGCTCGGTATAATGGTATTCGGAAGATAAGCTCGCTGCCAAGAAATGGAAGTTTAAAGCTGCTCGGTATAATGGTATTCGGAAGATAAGCTCGTTGCCAAGAAATGGAAGTTTAAAGCTACTCGACGAGGAATTATGGCAGGTTTGCAAAGATGTGTACATCCCTCCGAGGTGAATTGATTAAAGAGATCCATGAAGGGTCCTGTGGAGCCCATGTAGCAGGTCGAACACTTTTGCAAAAGGTGATGACGCAGGGATACTATTGGCCGATGATGAGAGCTGATTGTATAGCTTATGCCAAGAAATGTGACAAGTACCAACGCTTTTCCTCCATCCGAAGAACTTCACAAACATTGTTGACACCCATCATTTATCCTTGGCCATTTTCCATGTGGGGATTGATTTGGTTGGACCATTGCCGACGACTCGAGGAAGATTCAAATACCTCATCATCGCAGTAGATTATTTTACTTAGTGGATAGAAGCTGAGCCACTTATTGACATGACATACGAGAAGGAAGGTGTACCAATTTGTTTGGAAGAACATCATCTGCCGATATGGTCTCCCTCATGCCTTCATCACAGACCATGGAACACAATTTAAAAACGAGGAGTTTGCTGCCTATTATCATCAGTTAAACATTTTGAAGGTTCATTCAGCGCCAGGATATCCTCAGAGCTAATGGACCAAAAGCTCTAAGGAGCCAAAAGTGCTCTAAGGAGCCAAAAAGAGCTCTAAGGAGCCAAAAAGTGCTCTAAGGAGCCAAAAGTGCTCTAAGGAGCCAAAAAGTGCTCTAAGGAGCCAAAATTGCTCTAAGGAGCCAAAAAATGCTCTAAGGAGCCAAAAGCTCTAAGGAGCCAAAAACTACTCCTTTGGTTAGGAAAAACAAAATATTCCAAAATACACCAAGTATAGTTGGTCGGGGATAAAGACCCACTAACTGTAGTTGGTCGACGAGAACAAATTATTGACCTTAGTTGGTCGGACACATTTTTATATTTGAAATTGAACCAAGTATGGCTGGTCGGAGATGAAAATCCATCAACTGTAGTTGGTCGACAAACATTATTTATCCACCCTGGTTGGTTGGAAACAGTTTGAACATTTTTATACTCGTTACTTTTTTATTAAGTGATCGAGCAACATTACTGATACTTGTAACTTTTTATTACTAAGTTGGTCGATGAACAACACAATATTGTTATCTTTTACATATGCACAGATGTAAAGTATTTTACAAGATAATAGCAATTAAGATTGCGAACAAAAATGAAAGTCTTTCATTAAAATAAAAAACAAAATACATTTAGAATGAAAATGTATACTAACTATTACATTGAGATTCCTATTCTATTGGTTTCTTTTCCTTCTACTTTTGAAACAGGTTCCTCACCAGCAGGAGGATCATCTAAAATATAAGAGGAGTTTATGAAGTTAAGACCTTTCAACATTCTGATATTCATCACAGATGATCTATCCAAGAAGCATTAGCTCATTCCCGAGAAGCACTTGCTTGTCCCTGAGAACCTCTTATTCGTCCCCGAGCAGAGGTAGAAGTCAAAATCAGCATCTACAGCACTGAGATCTTTGCTAATACTGTCTCGACCAATAATGAAGAAGAATTTATGAGAAAATGTTTCGAAGTCCACCACTAGCCTGGTACTAATCAGATTGAAGAGTTGGGTTCAAAAGCTATATGTTACTCGACAAAGCATTCAGATAAGCTTAAATCAGAAAAATCAAGCACGTGAAGTTAGCACTCAGTTGCTCGACACAGGAAGCAGTTGGTCGGATGGCAAACCAATCAACATACTTGAAGATTATGACAAGCTACAAGTTTCATACTATGGCATGGCTGCATCCAAATTCCCAGGGGTGATACATAGCACACGGAGTTCCTCTAAAGAAAGATTAGCAACCATCGATCAGCCTGCATCATACTTCGTCCAGGAGATAATGAACTTTATGTTGAACAAATCAAGAAGGTAGATCAAGAATTTCACGAACACCGAGCAACATTGCAGAATAAATACTCCATCCTTTCAAGTAACCCATCAAGCATGAAGCATTGGGGGCTTCTGTTGATACCAAATTTAATCTACTGATGTGGACCAATAATAAGAAGACACGTGTCAATCTACATGGCACAATAACAACGAGGAAGTTTATTTCCCCCGACCAAGTCATGTTCGCTCCGAGCAACAAGGATACCCCGAGGAACTACAACACTCCGAGGAACTCCAGCGCTCCGATGAACTCCTGAACGACGAGCAACTAAGGCGGTCCGAGCTGCATCTCGGCCGTATCATTAAACGGACAACTGTTCAACTGTTCATTGAATGTTTATATTCTTGACGCACACGCTGCATTAAACGTATTACCCTTTCATATGTATTTCATTTAATGTATCGGACCTTTCATGTACAGCCTAAGGGCTATAAATACCTTATATCATCCTCATTCAAGGAGACGGGAATTTCTTGAAAGAACTTGTAATCAAGAATTCCATAAACACTCAGCAATAACATAACAGTGGACGTAGGCTTTATTCCTAGCCGAACCACTTTAAAAATCTTTGTCTTATTTATTTATCTGTGATTAAATAATTAGAGCGATCTAGTTTTTTACATCAACAGTCATCCAGTAATATCCTTGAGTATTCATTCATTGTAGTAATGATCTTCCTGCTATATGAGCTCCGCAAGATCCTTCATGAACTTTTTCTATTAGTTCTTTAACTTTTGTTGGGTGAACACAACGTTGCAGAGTAGTTGTTAATCCTCTCCTGTACAGAACTCCTTTCTCTCACACGTACCTTGTTGCTTTGTACTTAAGCTTTTTTACCTCAGTTGGGTCTATTGGAAGTATTCCTTCTTCAATATAGGCTCTGATGGGATCCATCCAGGATGGTCCCATGTCTACTGTAATGAAACTAATCATCAAATCTTCATCAATACTTCGATTAAACAAAATTTCAATGGGAATGGTTCCCTTGAGCTCAATTCTAGTTGTTGATGCTAGCCAATCAAGTGCGTCAGCTCGGGCATTTTCCAATCTTGGAATTTTTCTCATCTGAACAGCAAGTAATTTTGTTATAACCTCTAATGCCTTGACAAAACATCTTCTCATTATTCTCTTTCGGCTCCATACAAACTCAAAATTTTATTCACCACTAACTGAGAATCACTGTGCGCCACAACTTGCCCGGCATTCTGTGATTGAGCTAAAATTAAGCCCATAATGAGAGATTCATACTCTGCTCCATTATTTAAGGCATAAAATTAGAATAAGAATGCATATTCAATGTTTATCTGATCAGGGGTGCTGAGTATTATACCTGCTCCACTTCTTGTTGCACATGAGGATCTATCTACATACAAGTTCTAGATGGTGGTTTGTTAATATCCCATGATGAAATATTTTGCTTCTTGCCTCCTCATATCTTTTAGCCAACTCTTGCATCCTGGTTGACGTCTCAGGTGGGTCGGCAACAACTTCTTCGGCGCTTGTCCTTAATGGGGTTTGCTTAGGCTGTTGTTCGGTGATGACTTCGGTTGGGCTTTCCCCTATTTGGGTTTGCTCTGCCTGAATGTTTCTTGCTCGGGACCCTCCAGATAAGTGAATTCAGTAATGAAGTCTACCACATCTGGGCCCTTTAATGAGGACCTTGGCTCATATATAATATCATACTCCCCCAGTAATACTGCCGAATACATTAACCTCCCAAACTTCTCTAGTTTATGAAAAGCTTGCTGAAGAGTCATATTAGTGTACACCACAATAGTATGTGTGCTAGTAAGTAAATTTTCATCCGTCTAGATGCCTCAATCAATGCCAAAGCTAACTTCTCCAAGTGTGGATATCTAATTTGTTCTCCTTAGAAGGCTTTGCTGGTGTAGTGGATAGGCTTTTGAACTCCGTTATCTTTTCATATCAAGGAAGAACTTACAGTTGACTCAAAGACGGCTAAGTATAAATACAATTTTTCTCCTAACACTGGTCGGGAAAGTAATGGAGGTGATCCCAAATATTTTTTTAACTCCACAAAAGCTTTCTCACATTCATCATTCCATTCAAAACTCTTCCTCAGAACTTTAAAGATTGTTGAACACTTGTCATTAGATCGGGACATAAATCTATTCAATGTTACTGTTCGCCCAGTGACCCTTTGGACATCCTTGTTGTAGGTTGGAGAATGCATTTCAATCAACGCCTTAATTTTTCCAGGGTTAGCATTAATTCCCCTTTGGTTCACTATGTACCCGAGGAACATGCCTTCTTGAACATTGAATACACACTTGGTCAAATTCAACTTCATCTGGTGCTTCTCTAGTTGATCAAAGGTTTGGCTGAGGTCGGCAATGTGGTCAGATGAATTTTTGCTCTTCGTCAGCATGTCATATATGTATACCTCCATGTTTTTGCCAATTTGTTCCTTAAGGACTTTGTTCACCAACCTCTGGTAAGTAGCACCTATATTTTTCAAACCAAATGGTATAACATTATAGCAATATGATCCTCAGAGAGTAATGAAATAAGTTATTTCCCTATCTTTGGGCTTCATCTTAATTTGATTACAACCAGAATATGCATCCATAAAACTCAATAGGTCATGCCCTGACGTAGCATCAACAAGCTGATCAATCCTGGTAAAAGGAAAGTGGTCCTTTAGGCAGGCTTTATTCAAATCTGTGAAGTCCACACACATTCTCCATTCTCCATTTGTTATTTTTTATTTTAACCATAACCACATTGGCAAACCAATCTGTAAATTTCACATCTTCAATGAATGAGTCTTTCTGAACTTTCTCCACCTCCTCCTGGATAGCCTGGTTCTTCTCGGGGCTAAATACTCTATGCATTTGCTTCACTGGTTTGGCATCATTTTTAACATTGAGCTCATAATATAGGAAATTGGGATCAATCCCAAGCATGTCCTCATAACTCCAAGAGAACACGTGATTTCTCTATCTTAGGAACGTCACTAGCTACTGTTTAAGAAAAGGGTCTAGTGTTGATCCCACCTGTGTAATTTTCTCTGGATTATCGTCGTCTAAGATGATATTCTCTGTTGCTTCTATAATTTGACCTTTTACCAACTATGTCTCCTTTTTTGGATCTAAAGTTTCCACCTCAGAGTCGCTATTGGGCTCAGTAATATCCACTTGGTAAGTGGTGGTCTTCTTCTTTATTTATTTCAAATTTTCTTGCTCGGCAGAGGAGTAATAACATTCTTGAGCTACTTTCTGATCACCCTTGACCACACCTACACCAAAGTTGGTCAGGAACTTTAAGCATTGATAGATTGTAGATGACACAGCATCGAATTTCTTTAATACTACCCTTCCCATGATCATATTGTAAGTAGAATGAACATTATTGTCCATTACAAAGAAACGTATCTTCTCTGTCCGACTTACTGGCCAGGTGCTGATCAACACTTCCAGCTTGATTTTTCCCAAGGGAAACACGTTTTCACTAGAAAAGCCTATTAGGGGCCTATGGTAATGTTCCAATTGGCTAAGCTTCAAGTCTAGACTGTCAAAGCATGGATAAAATATGATGTCCAATGAGCTGCCATTATTAATTAATACCCGAAAATAATTATATCTTGTATTCTAACCTTGACTACTAGGGGATCAACATGGGGATGTAGTACTCCTGAAAGGTCATTTTTGGAAAACCCAATCACCAAATTTTCTTTATTAACTTTCCTGGGCCTGTCCTCCTCGGCCAGATTGATCCTTTAGATATAGGATCAATCTTGAGCCTCATTGAAGTAAGATTTCCTTTCAGCAGTATGATATCATCCTCATGTGTCTCCACTTGTAATCATCTGACAATCAAAAGATCCAAAACTAACCATGAATACCTCACGTTTTGATTGCCTGGGCCTTTTAGGCAGGTCGGGGTCATCTTCTTGATCGTGTTCATGAGTTGTATTTTTCTCATCCCTAAGCTTGCATGGGGATTTTGACCATTGCCGGGCTCCATTTTTATCCAATCGATCAATAAATGTTTCATAATTTCCTCTTTGGATGAGGGTCTCAATCTCATTCTGCAAAGCAATATAGCGATTCGTCGTATGCCCATGGTTCCTATGAAATTCATAATATTTGGACATGTCCCTCTTTTTAGCAGGTGATCTCAACTTCTCAAGCCAACGTACCTCTTTGATGTGCTTTATTTGTTCCAAAACATGGTAGATATCCATTATTAATGGAGTGTAATTGTTATATTTTTTTAGCTTTTCGATATTCACTTTGATTCTTTATGCTCATTGTGCTCTTTCTGCTACTTTTTCTCGATTTTTCCTTCAGATTTTGTACTGAGTTTTGTTTAGTTTCTATGGCTTCCTCTACATTCATTATCTTGGTTGCTTTAGCCATCAACTCTGTCATTATCTTTGAAGGATCTTTAGAAAGTGTATAGTAAAGTTTCTCGAGAATAAGTTCACTCATGAGGGTTGTGATAACTATTTTTTCCTCATAATCAACGACTTCCAACTTCTCGTTATTGAAACGAGTAATATAATCTCTGGTACTCTCTCCTACCCTTTGCCTTACACTTAGCAGATGAGCTACTCTTTTCACCGATTGGGCTCCAAAGCATAAGTTACCAATAAATAGCTCGGTGAGATGGTTGAAACTAAAAATTTATCCCTGGGGAAGGCTATTGTACCAAATTTGAGCAAGACCTGTAATTGTACCTGAAAATGCCCTACATCTCATTTCATCAGGAATAGCATAAATATCAGCTGCTGCTTGGTACTTCTTTATATGAAGAACGGGATCTATTTTACCATAATACTTGAGAGTAACCACAGGAGGTTTAAACTTTGAAGGAGTAGGAAAGTCCACAATAGCTTTCATAAAAGGAGATCCTTTCACAAATCTTCATTGCAAAGGGTTTTTCACCTTCACCATTTCTCCCAACCTATCTTCCAATCGTTGAATAGAGCCCTTCCATGCATTATTACCAGTATCAGATCTATGTGTTGCAGCTCGATTATTACGACCAACTATTTGTGCTGAACTCTCCTCCTGTGAGGTCTTCTCGACACAGACCGATCATCGAGCATTTGATTTGGATTGGGCTAAGCCCTCACATTAATCGATTAGTCATCGATTATTCCTTCATAATGCCCTGGGAACATTTATATTCCCCCTGGGTCCCAAACGATCAAAGGAAGATGCTTGACTTAACCTTTCTAAATCACTAAATCTTTTAGGAGTAAAAGATTGTTCATTATATGGTTCTACAGTTCTAAGTGAAGAACTTTCTCCTAGACGGTAGGACGTATCTCTGGTAGTTCGAGATTGGATTGGCTATGACTGCTATTTCTTGATGGTGGCATATTTCCATGAGCGGGAAAGGCAAGAGATCTAACCCGTAGTGTTTGGGTTAGCTGCCTAATGGTATCTTGCATAGCCTCCTGTCCTCTAGCAGGGCTAGCCATAATTCCAGTCATATTGTTATTTGTTGGCAGAGCAGATGGAACAGGAGGAATGCCATCATTCTTGGTGCTTGATTCAGGAATATCAGTCATGTTGGGTAAATGAATGAGTGTAACGTTTAAAAAATACGTTCCCACAGACGGCGCCAATCTGTTGATGTAAAAAACTAGATTAGGTCTAATTATTTAATCACAGATAATATTTATAAGTAAAAGAAAGAGACATAAAGGTTTTTAAAGTGTTTCGTCTTATGGAGAAAAGCCTACGTCCACTATGGTTGTTATTGCCTTGTGTTTGCCTTTCAATCACTTTCCCTTGACGAATGGATTACAACGTATTTAAAGCCCAATAGGGAGGCAAAGAGATGGAATATTATAGGATTGAATGCCTTTATAAATTAGGCATTTACATTAATACAGAATATCCATAATGTTTCTAGCTGCTGGCATTTTGTTGATACTAATGGTCGACCTCCTTACTATTAATCGGGTTTCCTGGTGTTGGTCGGTATTCCAGTACTGTTGGTCGGCATTCCAGGCCTTGGTTGATGGTTATACCTTGCGAACTAGGATTATTGCCACAGTGGATGACACATGTCTATTTCTGATCGGTCCATGTAAGTGGTTAATTTTTTATATCAACACCCATGCCTTGCAAACCCTTTACAGTTTTATCTCCTTGGCTTAAGAAATGAGCCTTGTCTACAGATAGTGCATTCTCTTCAACCTCTGCTTGAGCCATGGTTGTGAGGTGATAAGGGAGTGATCCAATCCTAGTGTGTAATGGCTTCACAACACTCTCTTCCAAACCTTCGATTAGGAAACACAAAAATTAAGACACCCTAAGTCCACTAACAAAAGTAAAATTAGTCAATTCTTCAAATGGCAACCTGATAAAGTTTCAAAGCAGCTCAAAATCTTATGAAGCTTTCAATTTCCATGATAGAGGAGTTAGTTGAACATATATGAGATGTTATAGTTTTTGTTAAACTCTATTGGACATAATTTCTCAAGCTTGGACTGAGGCCTTAAACATAATTTCTTGAAATTTCCCATAAAAGTTAATGACCTCAATTGGTGTCATAAATCTTGGGACATCCTCGGTTAGAGGAATGTCCCTTGTCTTAGGGGATACTTATCTCAAAGATAAAGCCCTTAAACCTGGAACGTCTTCTGGAACTGGTGAGATAACATGTGGCATTGGATCATTGCCAACAAGATTGGGATCTTTCATTGGCTCTTTTACCTTTTGAATTGGGAATCCGATTGTCTTATCTTGAGAGGTAGGATTGAGTATGGAGGTATCAATGGTCTTTAGGACTATCCTCTCCTCAATAGTTGGATTCAAAGTGGGATTAGTTGATGAAGTAGGAACATCAATTGGCTCAATTGTTAGTTTATTGATTGGGGATATTGGATGATGTGTTCTAGGATCTCTAATTAGAATTGACTTATCGACAATAGCTGAGGCAGCAACTAAACCTATAAAAAGGAAAAAGGAAATTCAAAATTAAATTTATTGTAGTAATATTTCCAAATTTTTATAACTTATTTCAAGAGAAGGGAGATGGGCATACCTGCCAATTGGGATTGATGCACAGGTTATCTAGTTAGCATAAATAGGAAGCTCCTTAGACTCATTTGTATCTGAGGAAGCACTAGTTCGATTGTCATAAGAAGACCTTGACTTATTTGGGAGAGCTAAATGAGATTCCTTTTCCTCCTCCTCTCTAGCCTCCCTTAAGAGTTCTTCCTCTAAAGCCACCTTCTCTTCAGGAGTTAATTTCCTATTGTGTAAAGATTCATAATTTTTAGGAGGGGGAGCTTGATATACCCATATATACCCTCGGCCAGGTCGAGGGATCCCTGCACCTGGACGGGGTTAAGATAACCTCTCAACATGTATTAGACGACCCTCCAAGGGGCCGACCCCTCATCAGGCCCAGACGACCCTCCAGGGGGCCGACCCCTCATCAGGCCCAGACGACCCTCCGAGGGTACGACAGTACGAGGCCTAAATTAGGCCAGACACACTACCTGAAGGAACTTTGCCCTCGGCCTCATATCATAGGCCGAGGATGACATCATCACAGTGCGTGGCTTGGGAGACGCGTGGAATAGTGCGCATGAGGCTCCCATGGCACATGGAAGACCATTATAACAATATCACCCCCTCACGTGAGGGAATACTATGTCATCATTTGGCATCTACAGGTGTCAACAGGGGATTGGCTAGATCATCATTCACATGCACCATGCATACTTGGGGGGTACACTACACCCCCCAAGACCTATATATACTTGTCACCTACAACCCTACAAAGGGATCGATAATTTAAAACCCTAGCTGAAACTCTGCTTGTAGAGAAAGAAAGTGAGCTTATGTGCATTGTATCCAACGCCATTAGAGCCCATACTTAGTGGATCACACACTCACAGTGGATGTAGGCCAAATTGGCTGAACCACTATACATCATTGTCTTATTCCTCTTATACTCACCTCCTTCTATACACTTATACACTTACATATCTATGGATGCCATGGTTACTATTGTTTGAGATCATCATCACTAATCTGGTGGTACTGAATCCAAGCATCATCAGTTTGGCACCGTCTGTGGGAACGAGAAGACATATCTTCCTTTGTACAGCTTGACCTCACCGGGCACTCTGGTGGTGAACCAGTTCTCCCCCTATGAGGAGATGTTTCACCATTGAAAGAGACCCATTAAGGTTCTCAAGCTCACCAGTCTTTTCTTCAGTTCATCTCTTCATAACTCAAACACATGGCACCAGAGATGCCACCACCACCACTTCCTCTATCGGATAGTGGAGTAGGACCCAGTTCCAGTCAGCCACCACCTCAGTCTAAGATGGCTGATGTGGCGGCAGCCTTGAAGTCTCTGGCAGCAAGCTAGCTGATCATGCAGGAGCAGTTCACAGCTCTAAGCCAGAACATACTGAGACCACCAGGGGTCTCGCCTGAGATGATTACTCCGGCAGTGCCTCCAGGGCAGCATGAGGCCAGGGGACTACCCCAAGCACCACGCAAAGACTTGCCACCCCCTCAACGGCGTAGGGATGTTGCTGACCCCCGGCATCTACGCCTGGGGAGGTAAGGGAACCCGTGCCTTGAGGACAGGTACGATGATCTGGAGGGAGAAGAGGCCCCCATAGAGTGCTGGGAGCCGTATGAGGTCTCCAACAATACTGTGCGGCCTCTTCAGGAGAGCAGAGGGAAGTGTGGGAGGCAAAATCCTGACGATCGCCCGAGAGGCTCTGCTTTTGATCGCTTGAGAATGGGGTCGTCCTTTGAGAGGCTAGGTCCAATGAATGACCTGCGAGAAAAATTATCCAGATCAAGGACCACTGCGAGGTCCAAAAGGGAGACAGCAGATGGTCGACCCCATGGACGGGACGATGGCCAGGGGGAAGTAAACAGCCGACACAGACCTGCAGCAGCAGAACCCTCCGCCCACCTCAAAGAGGCGGCGGGGGATAACATCAGCGAAGCCAACCCTACGAGGCCCTGGAATGACTCGATCCAGCGACTGGAGGATAAAATCGGTGATATACTGAAAAGACGGGACCCTCTTAAGAAAGGATACTCCATAGGCTCACCCTTTGTGGCGAAGATAGTCAACTTCCCTACGCCATCAGAGTTCAAGCCACCTGCGGTCACCCCAAGATATGACGGGAGTACCAACCCTGTCCACCATGTTGAGATGTATCAATCAGCGACAGACATATACTCTATCTCAGATGAGATGAGGTGTCGTACCTTCTCTGGTACTCTGACTGGGACTGCACATGTCTGGTATATGTCTCTTCCAAAAAACTCCATTGAAAACTTTAAGCAGTTGGCAGACCGGTTCATCCACAACTTTTTCTTTGGGGTGAGGCCACAGAAGAAGACCACACACCTGCTCTATGTTAAGCAGGGGAAGAACGAGAGTCTGAGGGAATACATAGCCAGATTCAACAAAAAAAAGTTAGAGGTGGAAGACTATGAGGAGAGCATAGCCATGACCGCCCTCATTGGAGGACTCCAGAAGGGGAAGCTGCTATGGAAGCTTGCTGAAGACCCTCCGAGGACGATGGCTGAATTGCTATCGATAGCAAGAAGGGTGATGAACGCCGAAGAGGCGATAGCCGCAAAATACGAAGATGAAAAAGGAGGCACTAGTGGGGGTAAGTACCATAAGAAGAATAAAGAGAGGAAGAAGAGGTCAACGGACGACAAGTTCGCTGATTACACCCCTCTAACGGTCAACTGTGAACATATTCTCAATGAGATAAAGAGTGACCGGTCCCTGAACTGGCCTGAGAAGTTGAGGGCAGCCCCCAACAAGAGGAACAAAAACCTGTGGTGCGAATTTCACCAAGGCCATGGCCATGTGACAGACAAATGCTTTGCTCTGAAAGATGAGATTGAAAAAATGTTAAAAGAAGGGAAGCTGAGGAAGTACGTTGACAAAAGTGCCTTCAAGAAGGGATGAGGGGACAGCCCTAGAAAGAAGAGAGGCGATGCATGTAGAGAAGGTCTTCCAAAAAGAGGGGACGACCCCTCTGAGGATGAGGACGACCCTGACCTCCCTCCGAGAGACAACCACGGCCCTGTCAAGAGACTTAATATGATCTCTCTCGGTGTGAGGATGATCTCTGAGGGACTAGCAGAGGGAGGGTCAGAGGTCGCAGATAGGAAGGCCCACGTAGCTGAAGCCAAGGCAGTGACGAAGACAGTACACTCAACCTCTCTGGAGGCAAAGTCAAAAAAGACGAAGAAGGTCGATATGGATACTCTGATAGTGGGGTTCTCAAGAATGGACTTCAAATGCCTCTTAGCCCCACATGATGACCCTCTCGTCATCATTACCAGGGTACATGGATGTGAGGTGCCTAGGATCTTGGTAGATGGGGGTAGCTCTGCAGACATGATGTTTTGTCCATGCTTCAAAGCCTTAGGTCTCAGTCGTGCTAGACTCATCCCGTATCATTACCCATTAATTGGATTCAGTGGGGAAAAGTTTCATACCCTTGGAGTGTATGAGGCCGATGTCAGGATGGGGGACGAGTGACCGAGATGGCTTACTAAGAAGGTCAGCTTCTTTGTGATGGATGAGCATGTCCTTTCGGCCTACAATATTATACTAGGGCGGATAGCCTGCAAGGGGTTCAAAACTGTGCCGTCTACGGTCCATCAGATGATTAAATTTTTAACCCCTTACGGGGTGGGGGAAGTTCAGGGAGACCAGACGACAGCACGAGAGTGTTATTACAACTCCGCTTAAGAAAGAGAGGCACACAAGAAGGCTATAACCACTTACAATATTGATATCCTAGACCCCAGAGACGAGACGAAGCTAAAGAAAGGAGAGGCCACGAAAGAGGTAGAATCCATCATCCTCAATGAGGATGACCCAGAAAAAACCGTCTAAGTCGGCAAGTCTCTGAAGCCAAATATCAAAGAAGACCTCATTAAACTGTTGAGGAGAAGATAGTGTATTTGCATGGAGTCATGCAGATATGCCGGGGATCGACCCTGAAATCATGTGCCACAAGCTCAACGTGGTAGAGGGTGCAAAACCGATAAAGCAGAAGAGGAGAATCTACTCTAGAGAAAAGTATGAGGTCATAAGGGATGAGGTCAAAAAATTAGAAGATGCTGAGTTTATTAGAGAGGTCATCTACCTTGAATGGCTGTCCAATGCAGTCATTGTCCCAAAGGCCAACGAGAAGTGGAAAATGTGTGTGGACTTCACCGACCTCAATAAGCATTGTCCCAAAGACAGCTTCCCTCTCCCCCGCATTGACCAGATGGTAGATGCTACTGCATGCCATGAGCTCATGAGCTTCATGGACCCTGAAGACTCTGAGAAAATAGCCTTCATTACCGACAAGGGGACATACTATTATAGGGTCATACCCTTTGGCCTGAAGAATGCAGGGGCAACATATCAGCGCCTTCTAAATAAAATGTTTGAAAACCAAATTGGGAAGTCCATGGAGGTCTATGTAGATGACATGCTGACTAAGAGTTTAAAGGCAGAGGATCATGTGGCTGACCTTGAGAGGACCCTTAACACAATGGACAAATATCGGATGAAGCTCAACCCGGCCAAGTGTGTCTTCGGGGTTGGAGCAGGGAAATTCTTGGGGTTTATTGTAAATCAAAGAGGCATTGAGGCCAACCTTGAGAAAATAAAGGCCCTCTTAGATATGAAGACCCCCAAGACCATTAAAGACGTTCAGAGGCTCACGGGGCGAGTGGCTGCTTTGAATAGGTTCGTGTCCAAGGCCACAGATAAGTGTTTGACGTTCTTCAAAATTCTCAGAAAGGCCTTTGAATGGAGTGAAGAGTGTGACCAGGCCTTCAAAGAATTAAAGTTATACCTAGGGTCTCCCTTACTGTTGTCACGACCGGTGCAGGGCGAACAGCTACATGTGTACTTAGTCGTCTCTGAATCAGCCATCAGCGCAGCCATTATGAGAGACGAAGACGGAGTACAGAAGCCTGTGTATTTTAATAGTAAGGCACTCCAGGGGCAGAGCAAAGATACCCAAGGATGGATAAGTTAGCCTATGCCTTGATCCATGCATCAAGAAAGATGAAGCCATACTTCCAGTCCCATACAATGGTCATCCTCACTGACTCTTCTCTTAGACAGGTCTTGCACAATCCAGAAAAAATAGGGAGGCTATGGCCTGGGCTATAGAGTTGGAAGAGTTTGACATTGTGTATCCACCTAGGAAGGCCATTAAGGGGAAAGCATAGGCAGATTTTGTGGTTGAATTCACTTGGGAAGATGATGAAACTAAAGATGAGAGCCTCAGGAAGATAGAGACCCTACAAGGCGGACTCGTCGACACACCCGCAGACAAGGCTGAGACAAGCACCACTAGAGGAAAAGTGGTCGAGAACGAAGAGGTAAGATATCTCTTTAGATAGGGGTCCCTAACCGAGGGAAGTTTCTCAAAAAAATAGACCGTCTGGAGCCTCTTCATCGACGGGTCCTCCTGCGACAGCGAAAGTGGAGCTGGAATGATAGTATCAGCACCTGATGGCACAGACATTGAGTACGCCCTGTGATTCATCTTCAGATCCTCCAATAATGAGTCAGAATATGAGGCCCTGATAGCAGGACTCTCCTTGACCAAGTCTCTTAGTGTCGGCCAGATTTTGGTCCATAGTGATTCAAGGCTAGTAGTGAATCAGATACTAGGAGCCTACGAGGCCAAGGATGAGCGGATGGACAAGTACCTTGAGAAGGTGAGATCATTGATGAAGAGATTCATAGAACTAAAATTGAAGAGGATACCTAGGCTCGATAATGGTCGAGCTGATGCCCTTGCTAGGTTAGCCTCGGCGACTAGGACAAATATCAGGAGGACAGTCCCAGTGGAAATTTTGCTTCGACCAACTATTGAAGACACCGAGGGAGCACTTAGCAATTGACTGAATGTTTCTAAGGAAGCTTCATGGATGCACCCTCTGATCAGATACATCAAAGGGGGGGAGGTGTCAGAAGCAAGGCAAGAAAGGAAGAAGCTGAGATACAGAGCTGCGAAATTCACTGTCATCGGAGACACCTTGTACAAAAAGGGTTTCTTTCTCCCTTTTCTTAGGTGTGTGCACCCATCTGAAGTCCCACGGATTTTGCAAGAGGTGCATGAGGGGTCGTGTTCAAGCCACATTGGGGGTAGGTCTTTGGCGAAGAGGATAGTAACCCAAGGGTACTGGTGGCCAACCTTGGGGAAAGATGCCACGACATATGTAAAAAAGTGTGACAAATGTCAAAGATTTTCCACCATCCCCCACCAGCCCCATTAGCCTCTTACTTCCATTACATACCCGTGGCCATTTGTAGTGTGGGGGATTGACCTAGTAAGCCCCTTGCCTAGGGTCGTCAATAACTATCGGTTCCTCATCGTAGCAATTGACTATTTTTCAAAATGGGTGGAGGAGGAGCCGATGGTAACGATCACAGAGCAGAAGACCTTCCAGTTTATATGGAAAAACATTATATGCAGATATGGTCTCCCCAACACCCTCATCTCGGATAATGGGACTCAATTCAAGAATACATCTCTCGAGAAGTACTGTGAAAGGGTGAGTATCAAACATTTCTTCTCTACCCCAAGTTGACCTCAGGCCAATGGGCAAACGGAAGTTACAAATAGGACAATCCTAGATGGGATCAAGAAGAGACTTGAGGAGGCAAAAGGAAGATGGGTTGAGGAGTTATATACTGTACTATGGGCCTACAGGACAAAGGCAAAGACCTCTACCGGAGAAACCCCGTTCATGATGGCTTATGGCTCAGAAGCTATCATCCCCACCGAGATTGGGTTTCCCACTCATAGGGTCCAAATGTATGACCCCCAGAGAAATATGGAAGAGAGGAGACTTAACTTAGATCTGATTGAGGAAAGGATGGAAGACGCCGAGATAAGGCAAGTCGCCTACCAGCAGAGGACTGCAAGGTTTTACAATCAGAGGGTGAAGCAGAGACCAATTGCAGTGGGGGACTTAGTCCTAAAAAAGACTTGGCAAAAGCCCAACAAGCTCCACCCGAACTGTCATGGCCCATATAGGGTCATCGATGAAGTTATCCCTGGGACCTATAAACTAGAAAACCTAGAAGGGGAACCCTTTTCCAACCCCTGGAATGCAGATCATTTGAAGAAATACTATCAGTAGTGTTGTAATGTCCTGTCGGGCCATAATTGTAATGAGTGTTGCTCCAACAAAACACTTAGAATGTTAGTGAGAAATATCAGTGTTTCCCCTCATCTTGTGTTTGTCAGTTCTAGAATGTCTGGGATCATCTTTGGGGAACCACCCTTGGCTATAATGAGGTTAAATACTGGGGACGACCCCTCATTCACCCTCAAGAAAGACGAGGGTGGGCTTTATTAAAAACAATTAGGTTTGTTAAAACCCACCCTCGGATATAATAAGGGTCGATGCTGGGGACGACCCCTCATTTACCCTCAAGAAAGACGAGGGTGGACTTTATTAAAAACCATTAGGTTGGTTAAAAACCACCCTCGGCTATAATAAGGGTCAATGTTGGGGACGACTCCTCATTCACCCTCAAGAAAGACGAGGGAGGGCTTGATTAAAAGCCATTAGGTTGGTTAAAAACAACCCTCGGCTATAATGAGGGTCGATGCTGGGGACGACCCCTCATTCACCCTCAAGAAAGACGAGGGAGGGCTTGATTAAAAACCATTAGGTTGGTTAAAAATAACCCTCGGCTATAATGAGGGTCGATGTTGGGGACGACCCCTCATTCACCCTCAAGAAAGACGAGGGAGGGCTTGATTAAAAACCATTAGGTTGGTTAAAAACAACCCTCGGCTATAATGAGGGTCGATGCTGGGGACGACCCCTCATTCACCCTCAAGAAAGACGAGGTGGGACTTTATTAAAATCAATTAAAATTGGTGGTAACCAACCTCGGCTATAATGAGGGTCAATGCTTGGGATGACCCCTCATTTACCCTCAAGAAAGACGAGAAAGGGCTTGATTAAAAACCATTAGGTTGGTTAAAAACCACCCTCGGCTATAATGAGGGTCAATGTTGTGGACGACCCCTTATTCACCCTCAAGAAAGACGAGGGAGGGTTTGATTAAAAACCATTAGGTTGGTTAAAAACAACCCTCGGCTATAATGAGGGTCGATGTTGGGGACGACCCCTCACTCACCCTCAAGAAAGACGAGGTGGGACTTTATTAAACATCAATTAAAATTGGTGGTAACCACCCTCGGCTATAATGAGGGTCAATGTTGGGGACGAACCCTCATTCACCCTCAAGAAAGACGAGGGTGGACTTTATTAAAAACCATTAGGTTGGTTAAAAACCACCCTCGGCTATAATGAGGGTCAATGTTGGGGACGACCCCTCATTCACCCTCAAGAAAGACGAGGGAGGGCTTGATTAAAAACCATTAGGTTGGTTAAAAACCACCCTCGGCTATAATGAGGGTCGATGCTGGGGACGACACCTCATTTACCCTCAAGAAAGACGAGAGAGAATTTGAAAATGTCACGAGGCAAATCATACAAGAGAAGTATAGAAGACAAAAGGAAGCATTATATTACAAAATGTCGATGTTTATTTGATAAATGAGTACAAAAATATTTATTACATGAAGAGTGTATGGGCTACAGACAGCCACCCTATGGAGAAACGTCAGAGGGTAATGTTTCAACATTGATTATAGGGGTCTCTTCTATGACAAAGAGAGCCTGATCCTCAGACGTGCCGGTACCCTTGACGTGCACTTGGGACTCCACTTGGGCTAGGGCCTCAGCAATCAAGGGATCATCCAGTTGGACTGCTTTAATAGAAGGGCGGACGAACGACACTGCATCAGAGAAATTTAGGACGACCCACCGACAGGCTGTCCTAATTCCCCTCTCCAAGTACTCAAGGCCGAAGCCTTGGAACTCGTTCGAAAGTTTGTAGGCCTCAACAGCATCGGCCTCTGCCTTATTCACAGTCTCGGCTAGATCACTCTTGAATTGAGCAGTCAGAGTCTCTTCCTTCATCTTATACAAATCGTCCTTGGCCTTCAGGTCAGCATCGTGCTGCTTCGTCAGCTCGTCCAGGACCCTGGCATGTTCGATCCTGGCACTCTCCAGCTCAGCCCTTACAGTCTTCAGCTCCATCTACAGATCGGCCTCATGCTGAATGGACCTCTTGGCTTCATGAAAATTTTATTGGTTTTCATCCATCCACTTGGTGGCCGAAGTAAAGGCACAGGCAGACTGTACAGAAAAATGGTAAACACTTGTTAAGAGGCCGAGGAAATAGTTGCTGAAAAATTCAATTAAGGAAGAAAAAGTAAAAATGAATACCTGAGCCAGTGTGTGCAGACCATAATCATAAATCTTGGTCGGGGGCATCTTTGACAAGAATTCATAGTCCGCGATCGAGGGAGCGGAAAACATCGAGGCCTTGGCCACCCTCATGTTAGCAATGAGAGAAGACGGTTCAGCTCTTAGGAGTGCTAAGTTCTGAGACCAATAGGCCCCCATACTGGAAGAGGAACCAGCCCCCTCAGACGGCTCCATCCTTTCCCTCATCCTCGAATCAGGATAAGGGTCAACTGGAACTTCAGGACCTTTTCTTTTGGAACCCTCGGTAGAAGGTTCGACAGGTGTCAGCCCCACAGCCTTCGACTTCCTCGGATCCTGCTGAGGCTCCTTGCCCTTCTTCTTGCCAAGACCAGACAGCAAACTTGGGGCAGCCATTTCCCAGAGTTGGTCAGAGATACCTACAGGACGACCTGAAAAGAAGACGACACATTAGAGAAATGCAGAGGCAAAGATGAAACACTTGGAAAAAAGCAAAGATTGAGCAAAAATAATAATAACTCACATAGCTCTGTCAGGGGGCCGACCCTCAGACCAGCTTCTTTGAGGAACCGAGGGGTCATCAGATCTTTAAACTTTACAAGTTCACCCCCTTCCCTCGTTCTCTCAGATACTCGAGTATGTCCTTCTCATCCAGACTAAGTCCGGGATCTGACCTAGCCTTCATCTAGGGGTTAGACCATCTCTTTGGAACCCTCGGACCATCATTCAAAGGTTGAGCCTCGGCAGCAAATTCCCAATCTTCAGAGATGAAGAAAAATCTCTTCTTCCAATCGTGGTTGGAGGTTTGTGCCACGTGGAGAAGTTTTTTATCAGACTTCCTCGCCCCAAGATGATAGTACCCAGGCTACTTGGACGAGGAAGTGATATTATAACAGGCCAAGAACAGATCGGCTGAAGGCTCGTCAATAAAGGCATTCTTCCATAAGGAGACATAGTCGAGGATCGTCCTCCAGGAGTTGGGAGGAAGTTGAGAGGGGGCAACGACGAGGGCTGACAAGATATTGACAATGGCAGGGTGTAGAGGGAACCTAACACCGACCTTAAACATTTGTTCATATACTACGATCTTTCCCTCTTCACCCTCAAAGACCCTCTCAGACTCAGAGGGTACCCTCATACTTATGTTAGGGTATACACCAAATGTATGCCTCCACAGCAGGAGGTCACGATCCCTGACTGGGGAAATATAGGACGAGGCATGGGAGGTGTCAACTTGGTCAGCGTCTGAGCCTTCACCACCATCCTCAGTCCTCTCTCCCTCGGCCTCATCACTTGTCAGAGGCCCATGAGGAAAAGCCATCTAGAAGGCATGGGGGGATAAAGTTGTCACAAGAACAGCCTCGGAAGGGACCATACCCTCGGCTTGTCGGCCTGGGCTAAGATCATATGTTTCTCTCCTCCCAGAAGGGCCAGCACCTGTTGGTGATGATGATCTCTCATCCATCTCCCCCTCGCACGATTGACTCTCAACGGGATGACAGGACGACCCACAAGACTCAGATGGTTTTATTGTGGCTAGAGGAATGGGAATAATGGGTCGTACCCAATTAGGGTCGGCCCCTCATCTTCTCTCCTCCTCTTCCTCTACTCGTCTGATCTCAATAAATAATTTCTCTCTCAGGGAAGGGAATTCCTCGGCTAAATTATAAAGCCTCCTAAGCATTAAGAGGGAGACCCTACACTTGGAAGAATTTGGCTAACCTAATTACAAATAAGTTGGCAGTTGACTAAGTTGGACTTTTGGATTGAAACTAAGGAAAGTAAAAGTCTTAACCAAGAACACTCAAGAACAAGCCATCGGAGAAGAACGCCGAAAAGTATGAAATAGCCAAAGAAAAATCTAATCCTACAGACCTAAAGCAGTCGAAATGTTAAAAAGCAATGGAATGTAAAGAGAGGACTGGCTAAAAAGGATTACCTGAGAAAGGACGACGAGGCTTGATGCAGAAGTCATAGAAATGGATATGGCTATGGAGCTGTGGAAAATCTAGAGAGAGAGAAAGCTTGGGCACGAAGAAGAAGAAAAGAAATGGTTTTAAAAATTGCTTAAATACCTTGCTAATGAGTGGGCCCGCTAACCAATGTGGAGCAAAGCCCACGAAGAGGGCATCATTAGGGCACAAAGTCCCAAGCAAAGTGTGCAGCCGTCATGCCTAGGGAATTGGAACAACAGTGTATATCTGCCCACGTGTCACATCAGCTTGACAGGTGTCACTCATCTCAAAAGAAACACAATTCCTCAGCCATCTCAACAACATTGATGGCTAAGGGCTGGGGGGTGATTGATATACCCATATATACCATCGGCCAGGCCAAGGGAGCCCTGCACCTGGATGGGGTTAAGATGACCTCTTAACATGCATCAGATGACCCTCCAAGGGGACGACCCCTCATCAGGACCAGACGACCCTCCAGGGGGCCGACCCCTCATCAGGCCCGGACGACCCTCCAGGGGGCCGACCCCTCATTAGGCCCAGACGAGCCTTCAAGGGAACGACCCCTCATCAAGCTCGGACGACCCTTCAAGGGGTCGACCCTTCATCAGGCCCGGAGGACCCTTCAAGGGGCCGACCCCTCATCGGGCTCGGACGACCCTCCAAGGGTACGATAGTACGAGGCTTAAATTAGGCTAGACACACTACCTGAAGGAACTTTGCCCTCGGCCACATATCATAGGCCGAGGATGACATCATCACAATGCGTGGCTTGGGAGACGTGTGGAATAGTGCACGTGAGGCTCGTATGGCACATGGAAGACCGTTATAACAATATCACCCCCTCAAGTGAGGGAATATTATGTCATCATTTGGCATCTACAGGTGTCAACAGGGGATTGGCTAGATCATCATTCACATGCACCATGCATACTTGGGGGGTACACTACACCCCCCAAGTCCTATATATACTTATCACCTACAACCCTACAAAGGGATCGATAATTTAAAACCCTAGCTGAAACTCTGCTTGTAGAGAGAGAAAGTGAGCTTATGTGCATTGTATCCAAGGCCATTAGAGCCCATACTTAGTGGATCACACACTCACAGTGGATGTAGGCCAAATTGGTTGAACCACTATACATCATTGTCTTATTCCTCTTATACTCACCTCCTTCTATACACTTATACACTTACATCTCTATGGCTGCCATGGTTACTACTATTTGAGCTCATCATCACTTATCTGGTGGTGCTGAATCCAAGCATCATCAGAGCTTGTACAAGAAAATTAAATGGATGAATTAAAGACAATATAAATAAGGATTACATATAAGATCAAAAGCTCTATACGTCTAGATTGCCATATCCCGTTCTAAAACATATTTGAGTCCCAAAAAGCTTCATGATCAAGATCTCAAAAAAATGAACTTCTTCATTTTCATCCGAAAAGATACCTTATGCCATAACTAGTGAGATTACCCCTTTAAGATAAGGTAAAGGACTTAGAATGACTTATTTTTCCCACCCTTGTTTTGACATAACTTAAATTAAGATTTTATTAAATTTAAAGATGTGTTAAACCTTATGTGTGAGTTATCAGGGCTATTTGAACAATTATACTGTGCAATATTCTTTTCTTATAGAAAACCTATGTTCATAAATATAGAATTCTTATGTGTGTATTTTAAGTATGAGTGTTATTGGTGGAGAACATTCATACTTGGAGTATTTTTCCAAAATACTTTCAAAACCTTGAAGGTAAAATATTGGTTTAGATTTTCTTGAGAAGGGGACGACCTGCCTTGTCATAGTTTCACCATAATGACATAATGTCTTGCTGTAGTGAAAGACTTATCATTAGTGCCTTTTGTTCAAAACCAAAAATATTTGCATCGCCTCAGTCCCATTGTAGCGATGTATTGTCTCACTGTAGGGAAAGTCTGTCATCGAAATCCTTTTCCATTTCCAAATTTTCCCTACATCATGGTGCAACCTATATCTCCTCAAGTACATCGCAATAAGGCATTGTCTCACTGCGGGGAAACTACTGCGACAGCGTCAGATCTGTTGCAGAGATCAAATTTAACTAAAATCTTGCATTGTGAAATGTGAGATTCTTTTTTCATATATATCTTTTGTTACCTTAGGTAAGTAACATATTCTTGTGCAATAGAGAATGATTTAGAAGGTTTAGAAGTTTTTGTCCACATATTTGAAAACCCAAAACTCTTATTTAACTCACTCTCTTTTCATTCATAAAATAAGGGTTAAGAATTTTATAAAGGTTTTCATCATTTGATAAAGCTAAAGGAGATCATATTTCTTTAAGATGAAAAACATTATTTGTATTTTTAAGGTATGCATTGCTATCATTCTAGTTTAAAGTTTTTAAATTTCTCTCAAGTCTTGAATAATTATTATGCAAAACTTGTTCTTAAGAAACTTTAAACAATTTTTTATATCTCAAAAGTACTTTGTGAGTTTATTTTGATTAGCCAAACATATTTTGAAACTCCCCTCAACCTTTAGGACTCTCACATCCTAGGAAGTTATAACTACAAATAGTGGCATTTCATTTATTCCATATTGAAACATAAATGCTTTTTCTTCAAACTATGGAAGAATAAAACTCTCTCTTAGAACTTTAAACAAAGAAAATTACTTTGGTGCAAATGAAATATTATCAATAAAAGTTGACACCTATGAAGTGGTGAGTGGTCGAAGAGAGATCCGTGCTTGCTCTTCTATCTAGGAGGTGGAAAATGTTTCTCGTGAAGGAAGTGCATTATTGATTCTGGCAGAGGTTCAAGTTTATAAGTCATTTCTACCTTTTGTAAATCTTTACCAATTTAATGGAAGGTGTCAATTTGGCTTGAGGTTTTTCCCATAAGGGTTTTTATCTCGTGTAAATCCTCTTCTCAAGTGAAATATTTATTATTTCATATTTTGATTTATCTTATATGCTTCCTGAACCTACATTACTAAGTTAAATTACTTGTAAATCACTACTTTGTCATTAAACGCTAGGATTAACTTTTCACTGAATTTGAATTAAAAGAAAACATTAGCTTTATTTTGGTAATAATTTGAATTTGGGTAGTCCCTCTCTACAAGCAAAAACTCTCAATGGTCACTTTAACCCTGATGCTCTCTTATAGCATTACCTCATGCCTTGGTGTCTTGGTCCCATTGGGACCACTCGACTCACTTGTCTTCGCTAGTTGTTTAAAGATAACATGGGTTTGGGTAATGGCCTCATTTACTTGCTCAACTTTATCTAGCTATTCATTTTGATCCATTATAGGTACTAACCCTCCTTTCATGGAAAGCACACCCTAAAACCTTCAATATGCCTTGTTAAAATACGTGTATCTTTGATCAACTCCATGTACAATTTTATGCCCAATAAGTGTTCTTCTCCCTTGGAAAAAGGCTTCTTGGTTGCCCAAATCATGTTCTATGTACCCTTAGCATTGGATTTGGCACACTTGTTGTGTTTAAGGGGACCAAACCATGACTGTGCATCCAAACTATTCCAAATAAATTGTGGTAGGATGTAGCTGACTCAATCACATGAAATTTTATATGTGATATGAGATTGGCCATCATTATACCAACATTAACATATCTAGTGGACTTAGAAGTTTGGTTAACTTAGCTTGAGATTAAAATATGAATAGCAATCAACTTATTCTCTAAAATGTTAGCCTCATGGAAATAGATAATTGACATTATGTAAAGTGGTGCACCTCCATCCATCAACGCCCCAAAAATTTGGTTTTATTTATGCTCGTTGTCACATATTAAGGCTTGTTGTGGGGGAACATGATTTGTATGAGAAAGTTATCTCCGACATAAATTGAAAAATTAATCTAGCCATGATCCCCTTCCATTTTAGCAAAGGAATATCATTTTTCCTTATTATTTCAAAGATTTCTTGTGTAATCTCCACACGTTTGTCTAAAGTCATACCAACCTGGTCGAATAACCATGAAAAATTTGGTAACTTCAACACAATTTTGTACTCAAAACTAGGATCTACCTCATAATCCTCTATCGCATAATCTTTCTCATTGTATATAATGCTTGGTTCATCATAGACAATGACCAAATTGGCCATTCCTACCAAAAATTTATTGTACATCAACTTAAACTCTTATTTTTCTCTCATTTTCTTCTCGATTTCGGCCTTTGCTTCCTCATCATAATCCACCACCATATGTTCCCCATGAGCTGGCATAGTTTTTTTTTCTTACTTTTCCTTGAGGGATTTTCATGTTTCCATCCATATCGATCTTATTGATGATCATCCTCAATCTAAAGAATGGGGTCGTTGGATGACAAACATGCCAATGTACATGGCAATATTTGGGTTTGCTTGCACATCAATCATGGGAGCATAAGGAGGAGGGTTTTTAGGTGGAAAAACTAGGTCATCTGCCACCATGGTATTATAACAACTTATTTCCTCTTCCACGGATCAAGGCAATGGTGTTGGATCCTCACAGTCAAATTTTCCCTTATTCTTCCTCTTTTCTTCTCCACTAGTCTTTATTTCTTCCCCCTTTGTGTAGTTCACTCGTGATACCTAGACTCCTCTACTTTCTTGCATGTCTATTGTTTCCACGCTACATTGGGCATAATGGAGTTAGGACGAACAACCATAGAGATATTGTGAACATCCCTAGTGAAAGTTTTGGATGATCCCTATTTAGTATTATTTATTAGATGACAAATGTAATATGTTTGAATCTCGTTAACATGGATCTGTGGATCTTAATCTCCCTGACATATTTTCTAATGTCAAGAGACCTTTATCTAAACCTTTGAATGTAAGTCATCACCTCCTTACCTTGACTCTGCCTTTCACGAATGAGCTAGGATAGGGTAAATTCGTCCTCTTCCAGAAACAATTTATGCAGAAATTAGATACGAATTTCTTCCCATGTAGTCACGATCCTTGGGTATAGGTGAGAATATTAAGTGTAATCTTTATCGGTCAGAGACTTAAAAAACTCCCTCGGACAAAGTTTTTTTATTATTGCAGTGAGCTCTTAAGTGCTCAATAAAATGTTTGATATGCCCCTTCGGGTTGCCACATTTCCCATTGAATTTCTCAAAAATTAGTGGAGCATAGCCCTCATAGAATGGTTCATCATTGTACTATTCTGGATAAGAAGTACAAAAATTATTGTAGATGGGCACTTCCTTACGAGGAGACTTTGAGGAAAGTTCCATTATCTTCATCATTTCTTTCTTGACCTCCTCATTAGTCAAACTTGGTTAGGCATTTGTCTTAGTGTCCTTGGATTTGGAGGGAGTTACATCGGGTGAGGTGTTGACAATAATGGTTGATTTGATGGTTGGTGCTGCAGAAGTGGCCAGATATGCAGCTAAAAGACCCACGGGTGTTGCTAGTTAAAAGGGTATCCCTATTAAAGTAATTACTAGTGATGTTACTAGGGTAGTGAATGAACTGGGGTCCATTTTTTAGCCAAACATCATCATTACATGTTGAATTTGTAAAAACTCCATTAACTTATCCACGACGTTGGTCATCTGGTTGGTCCCCGTCATAATACTCCTGGAACCTTATCCCACATGACAAATTCTTGTGAAAATAATGTTTTGAGGAAGCTCAGTTATGGGAGCATCGTTTTCTCCCTCAAGATGGTTATCGCCAAAAAGAGTACAGTTAATGTTGTCATTTACCATTTTAAAGAGAATACCTCCCCGGTAGAGTCACCCAATATAAGAGAGTAGTTTGTTCAAGGGTGTTAATGAATAAAATGATGCATGACCCATCTTATTAGTAATAAAGCAGTATTAAATGTACTCCCAGCAATAAGGAATAAAGTCCAATGTATATTACAGTGATGAGTAATTAATATAAAATATTTAGATCATATATGAACCTCTGATGGATGTTAATTAGAGGGGGAGAGAAGAAATCATTCTAAATACACTAAAGGTAAGAAAACAAACACCAAAATATGGGTGGAATAGTGTTTGGATCTCAATAAATAATTGAGTTCTTGGTAAGAATTTAACAAACATATTAATGGAGGAGAGTAAAATCTCTATGTTGTAATAAATATTCAAAGTGATCTTATGGCTTATCAAATGATAAGTGGGGTGTATATAGGCTAAGGTATCTCTCGATAGACCTCGGGGGAATTTAATGATGGGCCAAACTACCCTACCTAACATGTCATTAGCATTAATTGTTAATTGAAATTCTCGAGTGACCAATTATTAAGTCGGTGGAACATTAGGTGTGTTAGCACCTTTACGGCCAACTTCTCACCAAATTTTCAATGTATTGAGGTAAGTTTGAATTTAGACGTGTTAGGTATAGTATGATATGACGCAACTCTCTTAAGGAAATATATTAATTTTGGCCCAAAACTATGTGGCTACGAAATGAGTTTAGCCATGGTAGCTCGAGTAATACTCATTTGAGTTATGTTGGGTGTTTTACCTAATATATCTAAAATGGTTAAGATTTATTGGCTTAACGATGCCTTGATCTCTATCCTCCAAACCAATTCCCTTAAAGGTTCCCAACTGAGTTTCCTTGATAAAGCATGGAAGCTCTCCCAGATCTTACTAATCTTGGTCCACTCTGATACTGATAAACCTCACAAATATTAGAGTATAGGCATAATTTTAACAAAATAGACAAAATACATGGTGGATAATTTAGCTTATTTAGGAAGGATTTATTGGTCTTCGATCAAGATCCATTTTGTCTTGATATATCATTAAGTGAGGATGATTATATTTATGCCCATCCTAAATAAACAAACAATAATCAATCCATGAACATATAAAAAATTCCTATCAAATAAAATTAAGAATTTTTTTTCTTAATCATGGAATGATCGTGAGAATATATGAGACATAAAATCAAAATAATGAATATAATCAAGAATTACAAGTTGTGTCTTCCTCTATGATATTTTATCCCTCAATTAGAAACAAAAAATTAGCACTACAAGAACATTAAAAGACATATCTCGTGTTTTCGTGCCTTGAACTTTTTAGCACTTGGCTTTGGTCACGTCCGTCATATTTTGGCTTTTTTATGGTGGATTTCACATGCACTTGGGTAGACAGCTATTGATTCTACTTAAATTCAATTCAATGTTGTCTCACCAATGATAGCCCTTTTCATATATAAAACATCTCATCAATTAACTTCATCAAGTGTATATCACACAAACTCTCAAATAGACCATATAAATGTCTCAAAAACCAATTCAGGATCTCAGGATTTAATCATGATTTCAAGTCGAACACTAAAATCAATACACATAACTATAATCATATGAATCAATTGATATGAAAATACATGTATAAAGTGAAATCATAACCAATAATCTCAATGAAATTTTACTATCATGATTTATCAAGTGAACTCTAACATGTCATTGATATAACCAACATTTTGATCAAAAAGTTAAGAATTCATGCTTTAATCATCATTCAAGTCAAGTTCATTCATGAAATCAAAGAACTTGATCGTATATTCATAAAAAGAATAAAATAAAAATCCTTTTGGCATTTTTGAAATAAGAATGATGCAATATATACAAGCATATCATGTAAGGAATAAAGCATATAAGAAAATGCATGGATGCATGAAGATTCCTCACAAAAATATGAAAAATAATATAAATATATTAATTGAATCTATCACCCATAAGATTCGATCCCATATGGATCAAGGAGTAACTAGGAAGGGGCCCCATATCATGAAGACCCTAGGTATTTTGAACAAACTTCCACTAGTTAATGATGGGTGATGCCTCTCCCATATCCTTAGGAAGCATAAACACTACTTTTTTCTTCGAAACCTTATTTTGTGAGATATCCACTTCAACCTTCATTATAAGATTATCTACCTCAAACTTCTTTCGAGGTACAGTCCTTAGCATATCTGTCACGTTCTTGGGTATCTATCTCTCAAACCTCATCGAATTCTTATGTTTATTCATTGGAATTTGAATAAAAATGCTAAATTTAGGAAACTCTCTCCTAACATCAATCCTCTATTTATCTAAAAATTAAAGTCTCCTCATCAACCTTCCCATCTCTACTCTTAGCTAACTAATATGATATATCTTCTAAACTTTCCTCCTATTATGAATAAACCTCATATTTCTTTCCTTCAAATACCTACCTGTTTGGTTCAAATGACTATGTAAACCACTATAGGAACAAAAAAGTACATTCCTAATAAACATGGGCTTCTGTTCATGAGATTTTTTCTCAACTATCTCAAGAACTATCCTTTTAAAAAAAATGGCCACTACAATTATTTTTTCAATAAAATGAGCACCCATAGGATCTTAGCCTAAATGTAGACATAGGGAAAACTTCCTTCTTTTTCAATTGAGGATTTTCTTCCTTAGTCTTCTTTTCACTACAAGAAGAAATATCAATACTTGATTTTGAAATACCAATTTTTTTCCAAAGGTTAAATATAGCCAATACCATATATGTCATTCTTCACTTGACCATAATTCATTAACATGGTATCAAGAACATTTATTTAATCAATCATATCAATATTTAAATCCTTCGCATGTTTCAACTCAATAATGCTTCAAAATTATCTTTTAAATTTCCTTTTGGAATTCAACATTTTTTTTCTATTTTAAAAGTATTTTATTTTTGTTTTTCGAAGAATCATTATCATTTTCAAATCATCAACCTTATCCTTGAGTTTCAAGCATTCCAATTGAATATTTTTAAGTTTCTCGTCTTTTTCAAATTGAAAAGTTTTTCATTTTATTCAGAAGATGATGTTTGATTCCTATAACTTTAAAGATTTTTAATAAAGTTCATCGAATGGCTCACGAATGTCATTTACCTCATCATTAATCTCATCTGGTGACCTAGGTTGCAATGTGTGTGGACCTTTTCTATTAAAAGAACAAGAATCACTAAATGATCTACAACTAGACCCATTGATCCTATTTATCTTCACCACTTTATCTAATTACTTTTTATCTTCACACACCTTCTCACTTTATTCTAGCCTAACCATATAGGATATTTTGACTCCACTCTCCTCACTTGAGTAATGTCTTCTGAATCGCTCTTCGAGTCACTTAAACTTGCTTTGTAGATTTATTTTTTCTTATATATATCCTTACTTGTAGCATGATGCTTCCACTAATTTGCAAATACATTAATGTGATTTTCGACTTCACTACAATCATTGTAATTTTCCTCTTTCTTGTATTTGACACCTCGCCTGTTTAAATACCGGGTAATCAATCCTTTATAAAAATAAAATAGGTATCTCATTTGGTTCATTCTTAGCATCACCATCGAAAACACTTTAAAAGTTTACTAACCACCTAGTATTCAAAAACCGGTGTCAAATTTTATCTTTTTATTAAACAATAACAACATGCATATACAAATACAATAACCAAGCCATTCACACAGTAATAAAAATCTAAACTAATCACAAGTTAAATAACTGAATAAAAATAATACTGAATAAACCAGTGATTCCTAGTACAAAAGTCCAACTAAATATCTAATGAAATAAATTGAGTCAATAAATACAAAGTTTGATAAACTAAATTAAATGAACTAACTGAAGGGATGACATGTCCAAATGGAATGACTGAAACTACATCCTACTCTAGGAATGAATCAACTGAAGCAACTAATCTGAATTCTGCAAGTATCCACAAGTGTTGAAGCTATGCATCCCTGGAATAGATCATTAGGCTTGGCGTCCATGTGGCTGGACACCTAAAAGGTTTTGAAAATATTTTACAAGGCCGTTCAGAGCCCAAAACATTTGAAATTATTCCACGATATCGTAACACTAATAATTAACATGTCTCGTATGTTATTATTAACTATGATTAACATCACACGTATGTTATCATTAAACCATCTCATTTAGTTTACCTACTTACCTCACCTTTTAGAGATACGCTATCTAACTTTACTACCATCACACACTACGTACAATATCTCATAATTTCATCACATTTAGATATACGCTATCTATAGTTAATACTTCCACACGCAAGTAGGATAAATACACTTGTATGTATATATATATATATCACAATCTATATACATAACTTCAGCATCCTCGGGCTAAGGACCGTAGTGCGAGTCTGCATACTCTGCTATCAGGTCCATGTACCTCTCGTACTCAATCAAGGACAAATGGTTCGACATGTCTCCTGAACCCAAAATAAATCAACACAACAGTAGAGGCAAACATAGTTGTAAGCCTTTAGGTTATGGACATACCTAATGTACCCAAACGACATGCCAACCCCACTAATACACACACATAGTGAGCAACCCCAATTCCATGTTCTGGGGAACAAATCCAGACCTCACTGGAATCATCAAGTTGGGATCGCCCTGTGCGCAGAACCCTCCAGATAGCAGGCAGCATATGTATGTTCACATACATAAGGAAGCACATAATAGGCATACACACAACCTATCCATATGTCGCGTATAGGCATACACAAAAGCTATAAATATCATTTGTATAGGTATACACTCCACTTATATATATCATCCGTATAGGTATACACTCCACCTATGAATATCATCCGTATAGATATACACTCCACCTAAAATACAATTCCGTATAGGTATCCTCTCAACCCATAATATCATCCGTATAGATATACACCTATCTCATAATATCCAAAGGGCCCTAGCTACCCCCTAAGTTATTTCCGTAGTTACTACACGCATACTCCACTGATCTAAGTCATAGGTTCAATCATGTCTCTGTGAACCGTTTCAAATCCCGTTCCATCAATAACTATGGATACATTTTCGATTATCCTTAGCCTTATCTCATCTCAATTTATGTAAACCAAATCCCCACAATAGGCCTACTAACATTCAATATAATACTCTTTATCAGTTAGAGATGCTCCAAAAGTCCCCCATCAATTATTCACAAATTCTAGGGTTTAAAAGGAAACATTTTACAAATCTGGAATACCGAATCGATTCGCCTAAGGACCAACTTGATTGTCCCTTAGGCCGAATAGATTCAAAAAGTATCAGGGGCCTTCTTCTTCCTTACGCAACTTAGTTTTTCACCATTTTTACCCGAAATTCCTTCATACAATCACCCCTAAGTTCATTTTAATTTGTCTTAACATTATATAAGAGTATGTACATCAAATTTAATGAATCTTTAACATCAATCCATGATTTAATCCCAAAATTCTCAAGATTTCTTTAAGGTTTTTTTTATCCAAAACCCTAGTTCATTTTCTTCATGCATTGTCAATATTTTTCCAAGATTTCTTACATAATATTTACACATACAAATCTGATTTCGTACCCTCTACATATGTGGAATCATTCTACATACATTCCTATCCCAATTTATGAGTTTTATTCACTTTAAACCTCAAGAACACAATTAAAATCATGATATTATAATTCCTACACTGCACAAGTATTATAACCAAATCAAAACATGCAAAATAAACACTTGCCTTTAGTCCAGCAGATCTGATTTCGTTTATAGGGTAATGAAGTTTTTCTCTTCCCTTCCAATCCACAATCTGATGTTAAAAGCTTCAAGAATCCTTCCTTTAGCTCCAAGAATACTCTTTATTTCTTCTCTTATGGCCTTTTTTAGTTTTCTAATCTTCTAACCCTAGCCTCACCCAACATCATGCTGATGTAAACCTTATAATTTTGTACCTCTCTTAACCCTAGGCTACCAAATGACTAAAATGCCCTGATACGGTGTCGGGTTGGCCTCAAATCGCCCCGAGACCCAAATTATACACTCGGATATACTATTCCAACTATTTGAACCCATTTGGAATCAACTGTGACCTCTAAATCATCATCCAGGTCACTCTATACAAATTTCCTATTTTGACCTCAAATTAGTCTACACGCGACTCTTGGTGGAGATATAATCTAATCACATTAATATCAGTCACTCCGATGTACAATAATTATCGTAAATTATTTACTATTCACTTAGTAAATTTTATTCCATAATATTAATTATTATCTTACCCGATTAATTATTTAATTATCTAATTCAACTAAATTACGTCACACATGTAATTTAAAATAATCTAAATTAATTAAATTCTAAATACGCAGAAACACATGGTATTACAAACTTCCCCCCTTACAAAGGAATTTCGACCTCAAAATTTGGATAAGTCCAGTACTAACGGTCTCAGATACTTCTTCGCATGGTATCCACATCTTTCTAAAGTCAGAAACATTATGCTATCCCTTGTACCCCTTCGCTAATATGCACATCCACTCGATGGTTCGCACCCTACCGTTTAAACTAGTGGTCAGTCCACCCGAATCACCTTACTCTAAAATAATCCAACATCTTACTTCACATTTAGCCTTGGTGACTGTGAAACACATCACACTTCTTCTAAAAATAGTACATTACAACAAGTCTACATTCTAACGGCTACCACACTCACTACACTGGGAAAGGTCCCCACCTCTTTAGGTGCCATTTTCCCCCTTTACAAATCATATAACTACCTTCGTAATTTTTTTAATTTTTTATGACGTAACTTTCATCACATTATTCCTCTACATGGATTAACTCCTGATTTTCCTTGAAAATCTATAATATACATTCCTTGAATGATTTACCACTATAATCATCCCTTTTCGTTTACTCCTCGGACCCTAGTGATACACCTTACTCACAAAGCAACTTCGTTACTCTTTATCTTATTCTAATTATGCCTCAATTTTGTCCATATGTCTACTTTTAATTCATACGTTTCCACGTCTTCTCATCGTGAATGATACTAAAAATTTCACTAACTAGGGCGCCCATACACCCTATGCCCATGCATTATTGCATAAATCAACTGGACGTCGTATATTTGTTTTAAACTAAGCCTTTCATACTATGCATTACTATACAGTAAGGTTATACTCAATCACCCTACAATCGCAGCTTAATCATTCCTTAGGTTGTCCCACCGATCTACTCTGGGCGTAAACGTTCAATAATATTTTCTCACATCAACACTATATGGATCTATCGGCCTTAAATAAAAATATAACTATTAAATCCCAGTCTACTTGTCCACTCTTATGCCACTAAAGATGATAAATACGGTGGTATTACTCCCACTAAGTCCTCAGCGCTAAATCAATTAACGAGTTAAATCTCTCTGCTCGACAATAAATCAATATACCATGAATCACATTAGTAAATGTCCCTACTCACCGGGATAAAAAATAGTAAGACAACATACTCCCCAAAGTCTAAGATATATATATATATATAATAAAGGAGGAGGGCTTTTTGCCATATCATACAAATTTTGCCACATCATATAGCCACGTCATACAATTTTTGCCCTCCTCCTTAAATCTGTTAGGTTTGGTCTTTATCAACCGGGGCTAGGATTTAAGGGTTCAATAAAATATGTTGGTAAACACACGCTTCTCAAGACCAGACCTCGAGCCATGTGCTCTTTTACTAATTTCCTCCATTTCTCATTCAACCCAACAAATGTAACCATCGTTCTCCCTCTCTCTGTTAAAGATATCGACTCTCTCTCTCATAACCACACTTGGATGCTCCTTTCATAACCAGATTCAGGGAGGGATGGAAGAAGCTTTTCATTGACTTTAGAGGGGTTCGTTTTGGGGTACCCAAAAGCTTTTCGTCGAAATTACATCTGGTTTGGGATTCATTTTTTTTTTCCATTTTTGGGATTTAAGTAAGAAATAAGTTATTTTCTTTTTAGATCTGGGTTTTGAAATCTTCGATTCGTTTGATAGTTTATTTTTTATAAGCAGAGCATACGGTTCGTCTCTTTTCCAAGGAAGCTTCTCCCCAAGATGCTCCACGTCCACAGGGGTACTTGGAGCATACTGTTCGTCTCTCAGTTTCGTCAGTGGTAAGATTAATGGCTCTCTGAACTTCGGAAACAGGTAAGATCAGTTTCGTTCGTAAACCTCTTACATTTTTTTTGTAAAATTCTTCATTAGAAGAAGGATTTGTTCTGTGTCGAGGTGGTTCAGATTTGGTTTTCAGCCATAGTCAGTGGCTCAGATTTGGTTTTCAGTTCTATGACTATTTTCTCATTCTCTCTACAGAAGAAATTGCTCTCCGGTACAAAGTTGTGAAGAAGAAATTGGGTTTGGATACATCTCACGGCTACGCACATCTCTCAAGCCCTTTATTCAACACTCTTTTATGCATCACAGGTACGAGACCTCATGGGTTTGTTTATGCATCAGGTAAAATATAAACAAGTTTTATTTGAGAATGGTTTTTTAAGAATGGGTTTTCTGGGTTTTCTTGCTGTAAAGATTTGAGATCTGAGTTTTTTTTGTTGCTGTATTTCATTTTTTTGCTGGGTTTTCTTGCTGGTTTATCTTCCAACTCATGGCTGAGAACGGGTTTTCTTGCTGTATTTCATTTGTTTATCTACTTATAATTTTAGTTTTTTTTTTCTTGAAAGCAAGTTGAACAGAGCAAGATGCTCTTTGCATATCATAAAAGGTGCAAGCTCTCTTGGTGAAGAGAGAGTGAGTAAGAGACGACGATAAGAGAAATAAAACTGGAGAGAAGCTGAGATCAAGAAATCTGCCTTGCACAATATGTATATTGTTTATGTTTTTCAATTCTTAGCTGTTATGAATAAATACGTATAGTTGTACGACATGTATAATATGTGGTATTCATGTAAGTAATTGAGCAAACATTCTTCACTATAATACGTTTGGTTCAGGTAGAACCCGATTGGGGTTGGTGCTTAATTTTTTATTACTTAATTTATTTAATGCTGGGTTGGTGTTTTGTTTAATGCTGGGTTGGTGTTTTGCTTTTGGTAATTTATTTTTCTGTACGACACTGTTATTGTATTATATAGGATCAACTAATTTAGTTAGTTTGAAGGGAAGTTAACTCTTAGATTATTGCCTGAGTCTTAAAGAATTGTCCAAGGCATATATTTAAATATCTGATTGAGTAAATTATCTGTACAACTGATATAAGTATATATAAAACAAATTCTTTTATCTTTAATAAAGAAATATGTACTACATAATTAAGGAGACGCACGGCCCAAGGACAGACCAAGACATGGTGCTCAAGATTCACTGCAAAAGATTTTGTACTGTTCAAAGTATCCTTCTCAAAGATTTTGATCGGACAAAAGATCAGGTAAGAAAAGGACTGTAAGGACATGGCGTAGGGCCCAAGAGGAGATGATGTGAGCTGCTAAGAGAAGTAGACTCCAATATTATTGTATTTCAAATTCCCAAAGTAAACATAGACTATTAATTCCCAAGTGGATAAGCACACCAAAATACTATATAGAAAGTATACGATTAATATATTAAATAGTTATGGTAAAGTACATCCTATATATTATATTAAAATATATAATATTCAACATATATAAATAGTAATAATTATGTAACGTGTATATATTTATTCATGATATATATATATATATATATATATATATATATATATATATGAATTCATACACTAGCATGGGTCCCAAGGAAAGAAGTCTTGCACTATTTAAAAAATCTGTGCTCTATTTTTTATTTTAAAAAAGACGCAAGTACCACCGGCAAATTATTGAATAACGTATAATTAAAAAAACTGTTTGGAAATTAAGCAGGCGTGCAACATGTTCGTATAGTAAAAAAAATGCATTCAGGTATAAATATAGTTTAAAACATAAAAAAATATATATATAGAAAATATATAAATTTCTATTATATGTTTATATATAATATGAATAAAGATAGGGAGATCTACTTTTGGGCCCAATTTTGAAATCCACTGTATTAAAAGTTTATACCTTATTGTTGTGTGTTCCGTAAGGCATCAAAATGTGCATTAAAAATTTGTACTCATTTTTATCTTATGTGTGGGTTTTAAAATTGGGATCCAAAAGTGGGTCTTCCTATCACCATTCATATAATATTATGTATGTATGGTGTAGGAGATGAGCAAAATAAAAGTTACACATATGGGTGGTAAAAGTAGGACTGAACGTAAGCCTTACAACACGGGACCCAAAGCAATTTTGACACCACCTCCAAGTCTGTCTTAGATGTGTACCACCAATATCAAATTGTGTAGAGCTTATAGGTCACAATCGTCATGCGTGGTCCCAATGTCTAAATGGAAGTTTTACATTCTAATTCAATGCAATATGAATATACTGAAAACAGAGTTTTTTACTATTGAATTTATGAGTGCGTTCAATGTAAATGTTCCACTTGGTTCAAGTTAAATATTTTTATTTTGTGGAAAAAGTTTAAAATACAAAAGTGAGGTTAAATTTAAATAACCATAAATTAAAAAGTGTTGTGTAATTGGGGACACGTTTAAAATACAATATATTACAGGAACAAATTTATCACGGGAACAAATTTATCGCCGTACCATCATCACGGGTACGAAATATTCCGGGAACAATTTTACCGCCGTGCCATCGGCACGGGTAAATCCTAGTATATATATATATATCAAGTGATATTAAGTGAGAAGTGTCAGGAGCTGGGTTTTCATGGGTGACTAGTTCGGTGACCTAAATAATTGGAATGCTAACTGCAATGGCAGTGAAGTTGGAAAGGTTTTGGTAAGTAAGCGAGTGATAAAGAAGGACGTGGGTGTCTCTCCAATGTGGGTGAACTCCTACTGGGGTCGGTCGCTTCAAAACTATCTTTAAGTCTCTAATATTTACTTGATAGTCTAAGTCGTTAGTGTTCAGAAAGCGATCTATAAACAAAAGTTAGACCGGTTATTAATAAGAAAAAATAAGGGAAACAAAAGTAAACTGTTGATGGGCGACCTACCAGGAGTCCCCTTATGGCGTGAACCCCAATAACATTATAGCCTTCACCATAAATTGACCCAAATACCACAACGACATAGGTGACCGAATCATGGGCCTTATCCATGGCCTGAAAATGGTAAAGTTCGCTGCCTAGGCAAGACATCAGGTCATAAGAATACCTAATCTCCTCAAGACCAAAGTTGGTCCCATAATTTGATTTATGGCCACTATTCCCATTATGATAGGGTAAAATCTAACATTTGCTTGGGCAGGAGTATTCCATAGTAGTGTAGTACTCTCCTCAGTAATGGGTAGTGTGTAAACTGTACCCCCGTCAAGTGTTGCCATAATTAAGAAGGCTACATCCTTATGAGGAAGATAAAAAAATATCTTCTTCGTAAGGAGAAACCCTCAAAACAACATTATCAGGAATCATGTATTGACACAAAACTCTTGAAAATTATTGGCAGAAGAAATCTCATATTTTCTGAAGAGCCTCGACACGAGGAGGATAAAAAAGATTAAGAAGAGAGGAACATCAAAAATGAGGAGAGAAAAGAGGGAAAAAATATATTGGCAATTGATGGAAATGCTAAGGATTAAGGGGTGAAAACTTTTATATTTCCTCTGAAGAGACGTTCCCTCATCAGTCGTCACAATGCTTAGAAAAATATGTCATGCGCTAAAATAGCCATCATTACTTCTATTCATAATAATGGACACACTACATAATGTGAAAGATACATGCGTGAGACATGAAAATAATGATTGTTGCGCGCGCCTCCAAAACAAATGCGAATAAAAAAAAGCACAAAAATTCATGTACACATGGTAGACAAAGAAGTCAATATGTCAGGCCGATCAACCTAGATGTCCAAGCACTCACCTAATAAGTCAAGGTAAGGTCGATTAATGGGTCTAACCGATCGCCCCCACCTTGGGGGTAAATGAAGGAACAATATTAATTATTCACGTAGCCAAACACGTGGCGAATGACCAGGAAGAAGGATATGGTGTAATCAACCGACAACAGCTTGGATATGAGCAAATCTAACAAGATTAGTAAAGATAAAAATAAACATGAAATAACCTACGAGCGTAGGATCCTAGGTTAATAAATAGGATTGGTCCGGCCAACATTAGGGACTAATTGTAATCAGCAAGCAATAGCCCGGACTCTCAGATAGAAACACTAGCACTCTGGTTATTGTCATTCCCCTTCTTTAATAAAAACACTCCCCTTTACCTCCGTGGACGTAGACTAATCTCACGGCCGAACTACGTAAACAGTTATTTCTTTCTTTCTTTCTGCACTCAAATCATTCTTTGGGGCATTCTTGATATTTCTCTTAATATTATGGAAAAGATATATAATATGGATTAAAATGAAGCGTTATATGCATATATATTAGTATTCTATCCTAGAAACTAAAAAAAAGAGTTATTTGCTTCTATTTATTACGTTTATTTTTAAATTATTCGCGTCTAGCTATTAATTAATATAATTTTCAAAACATAAAAAATTGTAAAATATAAAATAATATTCTGGAAACAAACAAAAGGTTTTGAATATTATTTTTTTATGTTATAAAAAACATTTGTAAAATAATTATAATTTTTTTTATTAAAAGTGGAGAAGAAATGATTTTTTTAAAAAGTTATAAAAAATAAATTTCATTATATATAAGAAGAAAAGAAGAAGAAATCATTATTATAAAAATTTCATAAAATTTAAAAAATATAAATTATTTTATAAATAGAAAATAATTTAATTATTAAAAAATGGATGTTTATTTTTTAAAAAAATAAAAATGAAACGTTATTTTTTGGTAAAAATAGTTAGAAAGAATTTTTTAAATGTCCAAAAAAAACATTCAGTTTTAGATTTTTTTATAAATAAACATCCAGTTTTATTAATAATTAAACTATTTTCTATTTACAAAATAGCTTTTTGTATATTTTTTAAATGTTATGAATAATGTCCAAATCTTATGAAATTTTTATAAAAATATTTTGTCTATTTTTATTATATATATAATGAATTTTTTTAATAACTTCTGAAAAAGATAAATTTCGTCACTTTTTATAAAACAATTCTTTATCATTCTCTTTACAAAATGTTTTTTTATATAAATTTTAAAAAAAAATCAAAACAACCTTTTTTTATTTTCATAATATTATTTTTTATTTTTCTAAATTTTATGTTTTTTTTTTTAATTTTCAAAGTGACATAAATTAATAGATAGATGCAAATAATTTAAAAATAAATGTAATGGCTAGATGCAAATAACCCTTTTTTATTTGTAGAATATTAATGTGTACGCAAACAACATTTATATTAATCCATAAGTATATAAACAAATATTTAGACACACACACACGCACACTCTCATATATATATAAATGTGTTACTATATTAATATTTATATTTATTTTATAAATTCAAAGATGGGTGAACATAAGGGGTAAATTAGATAATGTGTATCCAAGTTTGATTAGGAGGAGGCTGAGGCCGAGAGAGTACTTTTCCTTTGAAGTCTTTACTTTTCCCTTAAATCCCTTCCTCGCTAAACGATATGAGCAACCAATCTAGAAAATCGATCGACCTGGCAACTGTTCAAGGATAATTTGAAAAAATAATCGGCCATCAGCCAGAAGGGAGAACGAACTTCCTCTGCTAACGACCAGAGGAAGAGGAATTTAGCCATTATTAGGGAGAAATAATCCCACCAGCTCGAACACAAGAGGGCAGAGGCCGAACAGGCCAAGAAGAAGAAAATCGACAAAACTCCGATCGATGGTGACTCTAAGATGCCCCCTCTACTAAGTCGATCGGTGGTTATCAACAAGGTCGATCAAAGGTCGCGTTCAAGAACTCCTCCTCTCCCCATGAATTGGAACCATTCATGGGAGGGTGCCTTCTTTAAGGGGAAAGAGCCTATGGTGGCAAACGATTCCACCCGCTAGGACTTGAAGGTGGTCTTTGATGTATCTCACGCCGTGATGCTACCGTCTAACTTAACGGAGCTAAAAAGCTTTACTCTAAAGAGGCTCCATAAGGAGGGTCTTAACCATAGTTTGTTGGTAAGTTCACCCATTTTTCTTTCATGTATTTCTTGTTTAAACAAATTTTTTAACACACCTTCCTTTATGGATTCAGAGCATGAAGATTCAATAAGAGTTCACTAGTCAAGCTTCTTATTAGTGAAAGTCTCTTGCGGCCACTGAAAAGAAGAACACCACCCTTAAGAGTCAAATAAAAACTCAGGGCCAACAAGTGGATGACCTGAGTAAGAAGTTAAAGGAACGACACCCACAACAAAGTGGTGGAGGAGGAGGCCAAACGGGTACAAAATAAGTTCATCTAGGTCGACAGTCAGCTGACCAAGCTCATTATCTTCCACCAGCAGAGGCTTTTAAAGAAACTCCTTCTCTCTAAACTTAGGTCTCAAAAGGAGAATACTAGAGAAGACGACTTGGACAAGGCTTTTGGCGATGGGTACAATGCAACCATCCAGGATATAGCTACTCAGTTGGATTATCTTAAGTTTGTTGCCATTAACAAAGGTTGGGTAGCAGGGATCAAAAACAGTAATGATGATGAGGGTGATCCTTCTTACGCTGAGAACTCTCATTTGACTAACCCTTTGACTGTCTTCCCTGGAGAGTCGTTAGCCCCCTCCTTCACTGATTTGCCAGCTTCAATCAACCCCCATCTCCAATCAATCTTTATGCCGAGGTGGTCTCTCAACAGTCTCTCAAGGCTTAGGGTTTTTTATTCTTTTCCTTTTTATACTTTTTGTTTACCCTTGGTGGTCTTATCACTAATGAAAAGCACTTTTTTATTTCTTGTGTTTGTATATTGTTTTCTTATTCTTTACTTTTTCTTAAATATAAATTATTTTTAGTTAATTAGTTCAAATCACCCTAAATGAAGTGATTAATGCATCATTTACTAATTCATACAATTAACGTGATCTAGTCCAGGCAATCAATTAAATTTACCCTTAAGTCTTACTAGTTCGCCAAAGCCATATTAGGTGACTAACTCAGTTAAACTAATGACGCGGTTGGCCAATGTCAATTCTAATGATCGTCTTTAATCGACCTTGAGTAATTTTTATCTGGCAATGTAATTGGTTATATTTTCAAGTGTTCGGCGTTGTTAAACTTTTGGCTTAAGCCATCTCAAATGATTGGAGAAGCTTAACCTTTTCACAATTTCTTATCCATTAATAAATGATCGGTTGAGAAGTATAATCCTTTTTTTAGACCGATTCATTTTAAGTTCAACAGTTTGTCCATTCAAAGATCATTCCACACGTACAAGTAGATTTTATCCATAAGAATGTAGCTTGACCGACCTTTCCCAGATCGTACCACTTATACAAGTGGGTTTTTTCCTCTTCTTGGATGATCTAATTTAGATTTTGCCATTCATAAGAATGGGTTTTAACTGACATTTCCCCAAATGGTACCACTTGTGCAAGTGGGTATTTTTGCCTCTTCTAGGCCAATTAAATTTAGATTATACCATTCACAAGTATGGGTTTTATTAGATCTTTCCCAGATCGTACCACTTATACAAGTGGGTTTTTTGCCTCTTCTAGGGTGATCTAATTTAGATCATACCATTCATAAGAATGGGTTTTAACCAACCTTTCCCGGATAAAGTGTATTTTTACTGAAACACATTATAGAAAATATTTTAAACAATTTAATATGATCCAATGCTAGTCATTTTATTATTCATAAATAAAAGAGTTCAACTAACTGATCATCTTAATGATAAAATTTTCTAAGGTTCATGGAATTCCATGACCTTGGGACTACCCCCTCCCCCCCCCCCCCCACCCCACCCACACACACATACTTCTTCTAAATGATATGAACCCCCACCCCCTTTTGAAGTTATATGGTAGGGTCCCTTCTAGTTTGTCACCGTATTTCCATAAGATGGTCCTTCACAACAAGTAGCAGCTTTCGGAGAACTAAATAGTCTGGAATTCTCTGACTTTGACTTTTTATCATGTTGCTTTACCAGATCCTACTGGTAAGTGTCCAAATGTATCAAGGCCTGATCTATCATTTCTTTGGCCAAATCCATCTTGTGGGATATTCGTTCATTATTTCGATCGTCTTCAAATACTTCTGATCTGAGCACTAGCAGGCCGATCTTTAGGGGAATTACTACTTCCATACCATATGCAAGGGAATAAGGGGTTTCCTTCATCGGCTTCCTTATTGTCATCCTATATGCCCATAAGACGCATGGCAGTTCGTCTACCCATCGTCCTTTTGCATTTTCCAATTATCGTTTAGTGCCTGATAGGAGACTTTAATTGGTGATCTCCGTCTGTTCGTTGCATTGGGGGAGGACTACTGAAGCATAATGAATCTTGATTCCTTATTCGACGTAAAAATCTATGAGTTGATCATTGTCAATTTGGGTCCCATTGTCAGTTACCAGTGCCATTAGAATACTAAATATTATGATTACGTTTCTTTATATGAATCTCCTGGCGTTCGACTCTTTAATATGGATGAGAGGTTTGGCCTCAACCCACTTGATGAAATAGTCGGTTGCTATTATCAAGTATCTTCGATTTTCAGGTGCAATCGGCAGTGGTTCTATGATATCTATGCCCCATTGGGCGAAAAGCCATGGGTTGTTTAGAGGATTGAGGTCTTCGACGAGTTGTTTGATCAATGGTGAGAACATTTGGCACTCTAGGAATTTTCTGGCAAACTGTGTTGAATCCTTGTGCATATATGTCCACCAATACCTTTAAAGATATGGATCTATAAGAAAGTAATCTCACACTTATGTGTGCTCCGCAACATTCTTTATGCATTTCTTTTCAAATATATTAAACTTGATCTAAGTGGATGTACATTAATATTAGGGTTGTGAACGACCTCCAATACATCTTTTCATCGAAGTTGATATAGAATATAGCAGATCTAACTTTTAGCTTGTGTATTTATTTGTCATCTGGGGGCAGTTTGTCGATTCTTTAGAAAACAAATGATAGGTTCCATCCATGATGAGTACAGTTGCACTTGGAGGATGTTGAGATCACTCTCTACTTCTTCAATGCTCGGTAGATCCACATATTCCGTGTTAATTATCCTCTTTAGGTCGGCTTCAATGGCAGAAGCTAAAGTTGCTAATGCATCTGCATTGTTGTTTTTCGTTCCCGCGGATCAGTTCCACCGATCCCTATTTAAACTACTAAAGTATTCCTCTGGCTTTGTTTCGGTAAGCTAACATCCTAGGATCCCTTGCCTCATATTCCCCATTAAATTAATTTGCGATTAACTTAAAATCATAAAATACAGCAATGTACTGAGATTTTATGTTGATCGTCATAGATCATGCACCATAGTTTCGTATTTTGTTTTAATATTTGACCCTTTGAACCCTAATATAATGGCTTGCTCGATATGGCCGCCTTATGGGGTTAGGAATACTATCCCAACTCTGTTACCTCTTTCATTTGATGAGCTATCCATAAGAGTTTCCACATCTGATCGTTCGCGATGAATTGTAATGCTTCCAAGATGGGTGGTGGTTGCTCCATCCATGGAGATGCTAAGATTTTTGCCACGAATTCTGCCATAATCTGGCCTTTGGTCACTGTTCTAGGCTCATGCCTAATGTCGAATTAGGCCAGTTCAAAAGACCACTTGGTTATTCTATTTTAGAGGTCGGTTATTCTGAGGGTATCTTTTAGAGGATAGGTCGTCGGGATGACTATAGTGTGGGCATCAAATAATACCCCAGTTTCCTCACGATGGTCACCGATACCACCATTTTTTATGGTCATATATTTATTTTCTACTTCGAGAAGATTGTGGCAACACTTATTAAAGGATCTTAAAATGGAGCAATTAAGGGTTGCCATCATTCTAGTTATAAGCTGAATATCTCTAATGGTGTTCGATCTTCTGATGTTAGAGAGAGCTTTAATTTGATATGTATTCACCTCAATGCCTCTCTGAGTAACTAGGTACCCCAGTAACATACTAAAACTTACACCAAACACACATTTAGAGACATTAAGCTTCATCTTGTATTCTATGAGGATGTTAAAGGTCTTCGCGAGGTCTTTTAGATAATTGGTTGAATACCTTCTTTTGACGAGAATACCATTTATATAAACCTCCATAGTAGAGCCTATAAACTTTTTAACATCTTAGTTACCAGTCTCTGATATGTTGCCCTTGCGTTCTTCGGATCGAAAGTCATTACCCTATAGCAGTAAAACCCTAAGGTCATTATGAATTTTGTATTTTCCTGATCTGGTTTGAACATGGCTATCTGATGATAGCCGGAGTATGCATCCATAAAATCTCATTCTTTGGTGCCTCATCATTAAATCCACCAGCTGATCGATTCGGGGCATTGGAAGTCTATCCTTTGGGCAATGCTTGTTAAGGTCAGTGAAATCAACGCAGACCATTCATTTGCTATTTTTCTTCCTGACAACAACAGTGTTGGATATCCATTCTAGAAATTGAACTTCCATGATGAATCCATCTTGGATCAAGTTATTAACTTTATCCTCTACTGCTTTTACCTTTTTTGGTGATGACTTCTAAGATTTTTTCTTGTTCGATTTGGTACTTGGTTCCATATGCAATCAGTGGTAGGCGACCTGTGGATCTATCCCAAAAAGATTGTAAGGTTTCTAAGAAAAAATACGTGTTTGCTCTGAGGAAATAGACAAGTTGCTCGACTTTATTTTTAACAAATCTGATCTAGTGAGGAAGATATTCTCTGGACGTAAGTCGTCTAAAATAATTGAAACCAAATCCTCCAGCACACTTTTGGAAGGGTCCAATCGAGTTTCTTCAACCCGTGGCCGAACTCCCTTTATTTACTACTTAGGATTGTTGTCCTCAGATTTGTATTCACTCTGATTATTCTTGGGCTGAGATTTCCTTATCTTGAATGTTGAGACGACACAACTTCTCGTAGCTGCCTGATCTCCCCCAATTCTAATCACACCTTAGTCCATCATAAGTTTGAGTTTCTGATGAAGTGATAAGGGAATGACCATTATGTCTTATAGTCACCCTCTGCCCAGAATGACATTGTGGTAGCTCCGACTGGATTACGTGGAACTCCACCTCTTTATTAGTTGGATTGAGTTTGATCGGAAGCTTATTTTTTCCCAAAGGTGATTCAAAGTCTCCATTGAAGCCAATCAATGGGGTGACATTGGTATCCAGATCCTTGACACAGTAGCTAAGCTTGTAGTGCACTATCAGGTACATGATCTCTGAGGAGCTTCCTTAATCCATTAGTACTCTTATTACGTTAAAGTTCGTAATTCGAAGAGTAAGCACCAAAGCATCTTTATGAGGTAAGTTAACGCTGAACAGATCATCGTCAGTGAGCGTGATTGCTCGATTAGTATTTAGCTCCTTTATCTCCCTCTTGACTAGGAATGGCTTGTTTGGGTCCAACCTGGAATGCTGTCGAACGTTGGTTGCAACTTTTACCTTCTCTCTTAGCTTCTTGGCAGTGTTTTGGGTTGGGTTAGAATAACCATGGATGATGGCGACTAGTCTTGTCGGTAGAAGAGCCTCATCCATTTTTTAGACTACATTGATCTTGGTTACTCCTTTTGATTTTCATGTGTCGATGTACTCATTAAGATGCCTCACTTGGACGAGTTCCTCTAGGTGCTTCTTATACATTTTACAGTCTTTCATGAGGTGCTTGTGGTCTTGGTGGTAGCTGCATCTAAGACTAGCCTCCCTAGCATTTGGATCGCCAACCATCTTGGGAGGCCCTTTGAATAAGGGCTTGTCTTTGATTTCATGAAGGAGACTAAAGATAGTAACTTTAAAGATTATTTCCATGGCCTTGTAACAACTCTTGTTGGCCTGAGGCTTGGGGGTATTTTTGAAGGCTTTGTTCCTGGTTACCCTTGAAGCTAATGATGATTGGTTCCCCCTTTAGGGGAATTATTTGGCTACTATAATTTTGGTCGTCCAGGGGGTTGCATATGACACCCCATATATTTTTACATTGGAGGTGACCAGTCCCCACTGCCAAACTACGTCGGGCATCAAAATTATAGCATTCTTAGCATGTGATAGAATATGAGAAATTAAAAACTTTTTCACAAGATATAATCTGAAATTTAATCCAACAAATATAAACATCCACACAAGAAATTTCATCACTGTTCTAACTCCAAAATAAAACTCAACTCCAAAAGATAAATTAATACTTAAATGAAATCATCCAACCATAATTCCAACTTAAAAAGAAACCGTAAAGAATTGTGAAACTGAATGACCCACCAAATCCATAATCAACTGCCTTATAAATAAAACGAAGCAATGAAATAATCTAAACAACTGAAGAGATGAAATAAAACTCCAACTGAACTCCATGAATCTTTGATCCAAACTATGAAGCTACTCCAACAATTATACCTGAAATGTTAGTCAATAGAATGGGTCAGAGCCCACCACGTGAATATTAGCTACTCCTCCCAATTAGAATCCATGTATCCAACCATGAGCACTATACAAGATAAATATTATAATAGAGTATTTTAAATTACCCAATATAAGAACTAACGAGTAAGATGAAACACTACTAACTACCCACATAACTAACCCATTCCATTATTCAAGTGTAATTACGTTATTATAACATTAAATTATAAACTCATAATTATTAATTGAATTAATGCAACCAATTTATTAATGTGACGTCAGTGTAATCAGTTTACCCTTTTATTATTCCAATACACAAAGCAACGCAATGTCAGTATGACAGTCGTTGAATTCGTTTTACCACCTCAATAAAAACACTTAGACTATGACAACACTCTTTAAGGGAGTACATTGGCCAGTCCAGGTATCGAAATCCACATAGACTAGTTGGTAGAATTCTATTAATTTAATACTTCTCAGATAAAAGTGTAAAAGATAATTTGTTAACAAAAGAAAAGATAATCTAGGCATGTATATTTAAGCTAAGATTACAAAAAGGGCACAAACTATAGATTGCGATTAATATCCCTCACCATAAGTTAATTAGTATAAATGGTTAGATGGGAAGACAAGCTACCAAGATTAAATCTCATTTCATCAATTAATTAAATCTAGAGTTTTCACTCCCTAAATTGTGATAAAGGCCTACTATGATTTTGGCATCAACAAATACCCAAAAAATTACACACGCAAGGTCATAAATACGGCACATACATGATATACACAATTAAATCTCCTAGGTGTAAAATCAAGAACAAACCAATCGAATCAAACTCATAAAATCTATCACCAAATCAAAGCAACCAAATTAACCTAAAGTGACTGCAATCAATCACAACCTAACCTAAGTTAGTTAGAAAGCATGTTAACTGATTTTTATTAAATGAAAGCAATAAATGCAAGAAAGTAAATTAAGGCAATAAATGAAAACAAGTAAATCTGGGTTACAAAGGAAGAAATACACAAAACAAAGCTTAAACAAAGTGGAGAAGATGATGAATAGTAAATACTTACATAAATGTGTACCCAAAGAGAAATGGAGGAAAGGGGAGGCCCCACAAAAATCCCCAATGTTCTTCTAGCCCTAGAAACTAATTAAAATGAATATATATATATATATATATATATATATATATATATATATATATATATATATATATATATATATATATATATATATACACACACACAAATAAACTAAGGGTTCGATTTATGGTAAGAGGGAAAAATAAAAAGGAAAAAGAAAATGCAAGAAAAAAAGTTGGACGAAAATTGTCGCTTGATAGATCGATTGATCACTTCCCATTGATCGATCGATGATCCAAAAACTCGCTCACTGATCTAAAACGAATCGATTCGAATTGGCCCCGAATCGATTCGCACAAGAAGGTCTGAGATACTATTCTATGCATAGGCCAATTTCTGAATGACCAGTCGACTGGGTTCCTAAGGTTGGTAGACCGGTGCTCTGCTTTGAGCATCCCTTGGTCCATAAAAGGGGGAAATAGTCCATAAACGAAAATGTCCATATCTCCATCATTCGGGTTCCAAACGACGTTCCGTTTGTGGCCACGTGAATCTAAATCAACGAACTACATTTTTGTGGAATTCTAATGTGCAAAATATGAAGAGTAAAATGACTAAATTGCCTTTAAAGTTGTGTCAACTGACAGAATTTCTCTAAAATGCAACCAATCCTCACTTTAAGCATTCCAATACCTATAAAAGCTCAATTAAACCCTACAAAGCACACATACACACACACACATACACACACACACACACACACACACACACATATATATATATATATATATATATATATATATTGTAGGTACCCGAAATTAGAATGATGGGCCTGGACGAGTAGCCCAATTGTGGCGGCCCAAAGTCCAGACCCTCCATATCTTAACCGATGATGATTCAGTCTCCTCCCATGTTCCCATTAAGAGAGGTTCTAGGAAGAGATGGAAAACGTGGGGGAGTCCAACACCCCCACTTACTAAGGGGCAAAGGACACACTGTATTCTCTGTAATCACTCTCCGGAGTATATAGAAATAATACTGACTGCACCACTGTGGATGTAGGCACCTTTGCTGAACCACGTACATTTTTTGTTGTGTGATTGGCATTTTATATTCCTTATTCTGCTTGGTGATTGTGCTTCTCTTATCTCTTTGTGTTATGTAATAATAGTCTCCACAATTGCCGCCGTCTGTGGGAACATTTATCTTTCTTGAGAAAGCCCACACCAAAAAAAGGAGTTCGAAATGTCTGGTCACAGTAGTAATGCTCCCCAGGCAGGAGATATTCAAGAACCTCCTGCTCCTCGCAGGATTAGGTCTTAAGTTCGGCGTTCAGATCAGAGGGTTCGCCCAGAAAATCCAGCCTCAGAAGAAAGTCAAGGACCAGCGACGTCAACACAGATATCCAGGTTGATTAATGCATATGAGGCGAGGCTCCACGAGCAGAGGGAGACTTCTCGCAGGCACGAGGCTGAGAACGCTTGCCTCAAGAGAAGACTAGAAACAATGGAGAGAGAACTCCATCATGGAACCAAAAGGCGTCCATACCGCACTCCTAGCCCTCAGGCGAGCAAGTCTCGCAGTCGAGGAAGGAGCCCCAGGCGCGGATCCCAGAAAGCTGAAGAAAATGAGTCAGAAGATGACCTGCTCGAGCAACTGTGACTAGTTCGCGATCACAGGAGCCCAGATCACAGCAATAAAAACATACGAAGTCTGGTCCGAAGGGAGATGGACCAACACCCTGCACATCACGGCACCAGATCGACCCGAGAACTCGCTAGGTGAGCTCTCAAAACTCAGATGAAATCACCCTTCTCGAGGGAAATTGAAGAAAAGGAAGCCCCCAAGAAGTTTGCTATTCCAAGGTTCAAAATTTATGACGAAAAGACTGATCCCATTGATCACGTCAGACAATACCGGCAGGCCATGACCCTATGGAACCATCAAGACGCACTAATGTACCGAATTTTCCCCTCGAGCCTGCATGACGTGGCACAGAAATGGTTTGAAAGGCTCCCCCATCAGTCCATCAGGAGTTTCAGGTCCCTGACCGAGCTCTTTACGGCCCGATTCATTACTAGTAGCTCCCATCCCAAAAGGATGGATGCTCTGCTGACAATGAAAAAGACGCCCCAAGAGACCCTCCGAGACTACGCAAAGAGGTACTAGGAATTATTCAACGAGGTCGAGGACTGACAGCTCTTCCCTTTTGTACCAATCCCTAATAAAGAGAGAGGCCATGACCATCGATGACCTAATGGACCGCATCGAGAAGTATGCCAAGTTGAAAGATGTGACCTGCCTCAGCACAGGGGAAAAAGGTCAAACTAAGCTCGCTGCCAAGGGCAGTGACAAGATTGAGACCAGAAGAAAGGAGGGAAGAATGGGGGCAAAAATGGCTCTAAAAATGGAGCCAATAATGATGTGTCGAAAGCATTTCAGGCGATCAACACCGTCTTTAAAGAACCAATTTATAAAATTCTCGCAAAAATTAAAGATGAGACATTCATCAAGTGGCCCAGGAAAATGGGAAGAGATCCCTCGAAGAGGAACAATGCGCTGAGATGCGCTTTTCACAAGGAGGGAGGACATAAGACTGAGCATTGCAAAGCTCTTAAGTCCCACCTCGAAGAGCTGGCCCAGTCCGGGCACCTGAATGAATTCGTGGAGAAAAAGGCAGAGAAAGTTACTGCTCATAGAGAAGCAAGGCCTAACAACGTACTCGAAGACGATGCCGGCCATGAATTCGCAGTAATTCATGGGGAATCCGATGCGAAATAGATTCAGGGCAATTCAGCTCGCATGGAGGTAAAAAAGCTTACGACAGTGATGCAAGATTTTCAGATTGATCCAACGAAAACACAGTCAGGAAAGCATCGGCGAGCAGCTGACGTCGACTATAGTAAGCATATCGTGTTTACAGATGAAGATCTGGTGGGAGGACAACCCCACATCACGATGCTTTGATCTTTACTCTAAGAATAGCAAACTATGACGTCGACAAATTGCTCGTCGACCAAGGAAGCTCATCCAAGGTGATGTATCTCGACATGTTCAAAAAATTGAAATTAAGCATCGCCGACTTAAAGGAAGCTACCGTCCTTTTGGTTGGCTTCGCTGGAAAGATGACTATGCCCTTGGGAAAGATCTTGCTGCCAGTAAGGGTAGGAAATGTTTCTAAAATGATCGAATTTCTGGTGGTCGACATTGACTCTCCATACCAGGCTATCCTCGATCGAGGATGGCTACATGCAATGAAGGCAGTTTCCTCGACCTACCACCAGAAGCTCAAGTATGTGGCCGAGTGAGGAGTAATGGAGATCCATGGCGATCAAGCGATGGAAAGAAAATGCTTCATAGCGGCCATCCGCCCAAAACCAGAAAAGAAGGTCGATAAGTTCAGCGAAAGAGTTAAAGAACAAGAAGGTCTGATACCTTCTAAATAGCAATTAAAGTACGACCGTCCCGGAGTAGAGGAGACCAGGCTCTACCCCTCTGAACGGGTCGTCGAGGACCTGGAGGAAGTCGCAGCTGGAGATAGCGACGATAGCAGAATTTTCTTAATTGGAGCTTCTCTCACAGATCAAGAGAAGAAGGAATTGACGGCATTGCTAAGGAACAATATAGACGTCTTCGCATGGGAACTATACGAGCTGCCCGAAATTGATCCTAGGATGGTTTGTCATCAACTGCATATTGATCCCACCTTCAAACCAATTACGCAGAAGGCACGGCGAACTGCACTCGAGAAGGAAAAAGCCGTGGAAAAAGAAGTTGAAAAACTACTGGATGCAGGATCCATACGGGAAGTACAATTCCCCAAGTGGTTATCTAACCCAGTAGTAGTTCCAAAAAGCAACGGGAACTGGAGAGTCTGTATCGAATTCACTGACCTCAATAGAGTGTGCCCTAAAGACAATTTCCCCCTCCCAAAAATTGATCAACTGGTAGACGCTACTGCAGCTCACGAGAGAATGAGTTTTTTGGACGCATACTCAGGGTATCATCAGATCCCTCTGTATACCCCAGACCAAGACAAAATAGCATTCATCACCACAGTTGGGTTATACTGCTACAAGGTCATGCCCTTCAGGCTCAAAAATGCAGGGGCAACCTACCAGTGGATGGTCACCAAGATGTTCAAGGACCAGATGGGAGACACCATGGAGGTCTACATCAATGACATGCTCGTTAAAAGCAAGAAAAAAAAGACCACTCTCAGACCTATCAAGCACCTTCGAAATCCTCAGGAAGTACCGAATGAAACTTAACGCAAGCAAGTGTTCTTTCGAGGTCCAGTCAGGAAAATTTCTTGGGTACTTGGTCAGTAAGAGAGGCATCGAGGCTAATTCAGACCAGATCGATGCAATAAACATGATACAACCTCCTCGAATAATCCGGGACATACAAAAGCTCATCGGTATGCTCACTGCCTTAAACCGCTTTATCTCTAAGTCCTCCGAGAAGTGTAAGCTCTTCTTCAAGCTTCTAAAGGGAAATAAGACAGTAGAATGGAACCCAGATTGCTCGCAAGTATTGGATGAGCTCAAGGCTTACCTTAGCTCCCCACCTCTGCTCGTCATTCCACAGCAAACAGATTCCTTGTACTTATACCTCTTTATTTCCAACCACACTATCAGTTTCGCATTAGTGTGCAAAATCGCAGGGATCCAACACCCCGTTTATTATGCGAGCAAGACCCTACTAGACGCCGAGCAGAGATACCTACCACTGGAGAAGCTCACCTTTGCACTAGTAGTGGTTTCGAGGAGCTTAAGCACTATTTCAAATCCCACACTATAATCGTCCTTACATCACACCCCCTTAAAGCAATCCTGAGGAAGGCGGATTTGTCGGGCAGACTGTCTAAATGGTCAGTCGAGCTCGGATGATTTGACATCCAATTTCAACGAAGGAACGCAATCAAGGGGCAGGTCCTTGCTGATTTCATAGCTGAATTCACAAGCGAGCAACCTCCCAACCAACCTCAAGCAGCGAGACAAAAGGGGAAGGACGCGACAGAGGAAACCTGGAAATTATTCGTTGATGGAGCCTCCAACTCAAAGGGGGCAGGAGTAGGCATTGTCCTCATTACTCCAGAGGATACAATCTCGAACAAGGAATCAGGCTTGGATTTTCAGCCTCCAATAACGAAGCAGAATATGAAACCTTAATAGCCGACCTCTAGAAGGCGCACACTTTGGGAGCAAAGCATTTACAGGTGTTCGGCGATTCTCAATTAGTCTCCAATCAGATAAGTGGAGACTATAATGCCAACGATGAAAGAATGGCAGCTTACCTCTCCTTAGTGAAAGAACTAATGGCTAGCTTTGAAAAGATCAATGTCCAGTAATTTCCCAGGGGACAAAACAGCCATGCTGACGCCTTAGCAGCCCTAAGTTCAGCAGTTAATTTTGACCTAAAAAGAACAATCCCCATCGATTTCCTCGCTCATCCGAGCATTAACCGTAACAGCAAGCCATCAGGTGTGGAACAGGTGCTCCAGGTAGGATCAGCTCCCAGCTGGATGGACCCTTTAAAGAACTATTTGAAGGATGGCACGCTCCCAGATGATAAGAAGACCGCCCACCAGATAAGAGTCAAAGCTGCTCGCTTTCACTTATCTCCATAGGGAAACCTATACAAGAGATCCTTTTTCGGTCCCTACCTTCAGTGGTTCACCCAAGGTATGTCGAGCAAGTTCTACATGAGCTTCACGAAGGAATCTTTGGAAGCCATATCGGAGGAAGATCTCTAGCTTTTCGAGCAATGAAGGAAGGCTATTGGTGGCCATATATGCAAAGGGACTCTGCGGTGTATGTTCGCAAGTGCCTGAAATGCCAATTTCACGCCCCTATGGTTCACCAACCTGCTAGCGACCTAAAATCACTGTCCAGCCCATGGCCATTTTCCCAATGGGGAATGGACATCGTAGGACCACTTCCTATCGCCACCGACAATCGTAAATATCTGTTGGTCACAACTGACTACTTCACCCAATGGATCGAGGAGAAACCCCTAGCCAACATCCGAGACACAGATATGATAAGGTTCATATGGAGAAATATAATCACCCATTTTGGCATCCCAAGAACCATCATCACTGACAATGGAACGCAGTTCGAGAGCGGACCCTTTTAGAGTTTCTACGACGAGCATGGAATCAGGCACCATTTTAGCTCGGTGGCCTATCCTTAGAGCAATGGCCAAGTCGAGGCTTCCAACAAGACAGTAATCGACAGATTAAAGAAATGATTAGAGCAATCCAAAGTTGCATGGGTAAATGAATTACCACATATTCTATGGGCCTACCGAACCACTCCACTACGAGCAATGGGGGAAACCCCGTTTTTACTGACATATGGAATGGAAGCAGTCATCACATTAGAAGCAGGCTTGCCAACAATGAGGTCCAGCCTTATCGACCAGGGCCATAATGATGCAGCATTGCTCGCTGAGCTCGACCTAGAGAACGAGCACCGAGAGCTAGCCCTAGTAAAACTAGCGAGCTATCAACAACAACTCGCAAGGCATTATAACAAAAGGGTCAACCCAAGGGCATTCCAAGTTGGGGACTATGTCCTAAGGAAAGTCCTGGGCAGCGCAGTAAAACCATCAGATGGTAAGCTAGGGCCAAACTGGGGAGGACCATTCAAGATAACTAGAGACGACCTGCAAGGAGCCTATCACTTGGAAACGATGGAAGGTAGAGAGATACCCCGAGCGTGGAATGCAACCAACCTTAAGAAATTCTATTTCTAGATTCTTCTTCTGATCTTTGATTGTGAAACTGGAAGTTCATTACCTTATCATTAATAAAAAGTCATTTGGCAGTTGCATTCTACGAAGTATCAGTCAACTAATTTGCATTTTTCGAGCTATCAATGAATAAACTTTACAACTCACACACCCTTTCCAAGTGAAAGGCACACTGATCATTACATCATATCAGGGAAATAAGCCTCCTCAGGTTTTCGTTATGAAACACGAAAGACCTCTCTTAGCATTGCCCTTGGCAATATATGAAGCCCTACAGGAGATCCTTAGGCAATATGGCCAAGTCAAAACTGGTCACCAAACAATGTTTGGTCGAATAAAATCCTGATTGGATAAAACATCCAACACCAAGTGTGTCCTCGCCAATTGCCACACTTAGGCCTAAGGGAGTGTGACGACACAACCTAAAAGGTAAAGTGGGGCAGAATGGTATCTCGTTAGCATACTGGACTGGAAGGACACTTACTTGATAAATGCAAACATGGAAATCTATTCAGCTAAGAGAGGCTCAAGATTATTGAACAAAAGATTATAAAAATATAATACACTTATTTAGTCGGCAAATTCTCCCAAAACATAAATTTTATATTAATTCAGCATATTTACAATAATTGCAATACATTTTTAGTCGGCGAGCTCGCCCAAAACATTCACATTACATCACCGCAATATAAAATATACAAAGTCACTACTGGCAAAATCTTAATGAGCATGAGGCCTCTGAGCAAGGTAATCAGCCACTTGGGCTCTTCGGCCGTCATTGGGATGAGGAGCTAGCTCCTGCTCAACTTCATTCGCATCCGACTCCAATAACTACCCAGGGATGGTGTCAATGGGGATCCACTGATCATCTCTCCGAAAGGGGTTAGGCATCAGAGTGGAAGGGGAAATCTCATGATGGTACTAGAGCATCGAGTTCCTCGGGACTTGTAACTCCCTCAAGGCACTCGACCACCCCCTGATGAAGGCGACCTCTTCAAACTCTATCAACCTCGTTGGAGCATCTAGCCAACCCTGATTATAACCATCGGCCCATACTCGTCGAGGTACTTTCTTAAATAAATGCCTCAACCGGGTGACGTCCCTCTGGAGCCCAGCAGCAATCACATACGCTCGCTGGACATCACCACGAAGCTCTTCTATTTCCCTAGCTGAACCCCTGGTGTTCCTTCCAGCTTGCGAAACGGTTGGAGGAGTAGGGCCTTGCAGCACGGGAGGAACATCGCCCGGACTAGTTCTAGCTCGCGATGAGGAGGAACCTCGTAATACTACAAGAGCATTGCTCGGCGCATGCTCCCTAAGTTGCGAGACCTCTCTCCTCAAAGCTTCGTTCTCTTGCTGAAGAACCTCCCCAACCTGGTTGACCTTAGAAGTATCTAGAAGCTTTGCCCTTAATGTATTCACCTCCTCTTGGACTGAAGCATCAACTTCTTCCATCTATTGAAGCTTGTCCTCCATCTTGGCCACAAGCTCAGACTGATCCTTTTACTTTCGATTCCTTGATCTAAGAGATTTACAAAGCTTAACAAAGGCTTGGCGAACCTAAGGACTTGCATTGGGACCAAGAGTCCTGCCCAATTGAGATGTGGCAGGAATATACTCTTCTGCATCAATCAACTACAAGGCATAAAAGAGCAAGGAAAGACAGATTCATTCAGCACACTAAGGGAATGAGAAACCTTTTTTTTTATTAATAAGGGTCAAAGTACATCGAGCAGTAAAAAGAAAAAATTACAAATAAGAAAAGTAAAGATACAAGGTAGTCCTATAAGTAAAAATTAACTAGCAACCTCAGGCTGCCCAAAAGTCGATGGCTGCTTCCCTTTATCAGCATCAGCAGGAGCACCCCTCTCAGCAGGGATAACCTCTATCGCCAGAACAGGGTGAACGTCAGCAGAATTTATCTGGGAGACAGGGTCAGCGCCTTCGATGGCTGGGCCAGGGACTTCATCCACAACTGGACTTGGGCCTGGGTCGTGCTCATCAAATAGAGGAGAAGCAACATCCACTCCGGTAGCTAAGAGGGCCTTATTCCAGCCCTTCTTAAAATTTAGACGATTAATGTAGCCTATCTGAACCTCAGCATCCTCGTATGTGGCAGCCCAACCAAAATTATATGAGTCTTCCCTGGCAGTGACTGCCTCAGACTCTTTCTTCTTCAGCTCCTCGGATAGCACTCTGTTCTCTTCCACGATAGCTAACTTGCTCGAGCAAACCAGGTCGTAGGCTTGTCGAAACTCATTAAATTCTTTAACTGCTGCGTCCCTCTCCTGATTGGCATTAGTAGGAGCCAGGTCGGATGATATCCGAGCAGCATCAACGGCCTTGAAACCAGTCTCGAGCTCTGTACCCCTCAACCTCAAAGCAGCATTTTGTTGCTCCAGCTCGCCATTTTTCTTCACCAGCTCATCACGAGAATGATAGAGCACGGCTAAGTCAGTCACAAACTGTAAGAAGAAGAAGACATCAGAAGAAGGAAGTGATGAAATTTATTAAAGCATTAGAGAAAGGAGAAGATCTTACCAAAGCTAGCCTCTGACTAGCTTATAGGGTCAATTGATCAGACCCCAATGCCCTTTGGCGATCTGCAGGAAGAATTGCCCTCTCGAACAGCGCAGGGGCCAGTTGAGGAGAAATAGCAACTGAGGCCCCCTCGGGCAGTGGGGACACAGGAACCAAGGCCTGCCCAGCCTTCGTCCTCGATTCCATATTTCTCCTCTCCTCCTCTTTCTCTTTCTCTATTCTCTTCTTCTCCTCCATCCTCTTCTTCTCTTCCGTCTTCTTTCTCTCCTCATCCTTCTTTCTCTCTCTCTCTTTCAACTGTTCTTCCTCTTTCCTCTTCCTCTCCTGCTCCTGAGCAGAAAATCGAGAGCCAGTAGCTACAGCCCTGATACTGGATTTCTGATTCTTTGACCTCTGAGTGAGGAGCACGTGATCATCGTCGTCATCATCCCGGATCAAGTTTTTCCTGGGAGGATCTATCTCCTCGCTTAAACTGCTGGACGTGCTCGAAGAATCTCGAGCTTCAGAAACTTCCTCCTAATCAGAAGATCTCCCACCACTGGAACTCCCCTCACCAAAATTACCTCCGATACCACCTACGATATCACTCTCTGAGCTACTATCCTCCTCGTCTAACTGAATAGGATCAACAGCAGTCCCTTCAGAGATATCAAATTCAGGGATATTATCTACCGGCCTCGCTATAAAGCTAGAACCAACATTTTTTTACTCGAGCAAGAAAGCAGCAGACTGGGGAAGCTCGCCGTCGGCTAAAGGCTCCCTGATATTCCAGGCCTTGATCAACTCAGAAAGACGAACCTCGTTGAGAGCAGGTTCCAAGTTCTTCGACCTCGCTGAAGAAAAAATAGGAAAAGTCGGAAAGATCACAAATCAGTAAAGAAATTAATGGACAGAGCAAAGTCTACCTATGTATTCTTCCCCATAAAAGGGAACAGAGAACCTATCAGACCTCGACCCCTCAAACTGGGGAGAGAACTGTCAATTTCTAGCAAGAAAACCCTCTTGCCAATAGTCCTTATGGGAATCAGGTAGGTTTACTACCAATACCCTGTTAGGACTCATAGCTTTGAGATAGAGAACACCAGAGCTAGTTCGATAAAAAGAATAGCAAAAGCAGACCTCGACGAGCCCTAACTTGGTACCATATAACTGATTTATTCTATGAACACCATTAATTATCTTCCACACATTGGGCGAACACTATGCAGGAACAATATTGAAATAACCAAAGAAGTGCAAGAACAGATTGTTAGGAGAAAAAGTAAGCCCCCCTTGGGAAAGCAACAAGACATGGATCCAATGGGCACCCTCTATCTCTCTAATATTTCTAGGGGGAGAGGCACACTCAATCTCTACCCACTCCGGGATATTATAGAACTTCCTAAACTCTGACACTGACCTATTACCAATCTTTGCCATTAGGAAACCCTAGAAAACTACAAATTTAAAGAGAAAATACAAAGAGAAGGCACAGGAGACTTACAAGATAAAAGCTCGACTCGAACGATGAAGAATCAAGAGCCCAAATGACAAGAAAGCAATAAGAATGGAGACTGAGAGAAGAGAACGTGAATTGCTAGAGCTCACAGAAAATAGGAGAGTACTGGGAAGCTTGAAACGACGACCGCTCTGAATAAAACCTTTAAGTGTTACTAATCATAGTGCACAGACCATGAAGCGGGTGCCGCCAGAATCAGCCCTCAAACTTTGGGAAGAGTTGCACGATGTACGAAGGAGCCATTATGACAAATCATTTAAATTTATTGAGCCCAAAGCATGGCCCAACAAACTTAGGGGCAATTATGGGTACCCGAAATTAGAATGATGGGCCTGGACGAGTAGCCCAATTGTGGCGGCCCAAAGTCCAGACCCTCCATATCTTAACCGATGATGATTCAGTCTCCTCCCATGTTCCCATTAAGAGAGGTTCTAGGAAGAGATGGAAAACGTGGGGGAGTCCAACACCCCCACTTACTAAAATGAACATGTATATAATAAACCCTAGGTCCGGGGCAAAGGACACACTGTATTCTCTGTAATCACTCTCCGGAGTATATAGAAATAATACTGACTGCACCACCGTAGACGTAGGCACCTTTGCTGAACCACGTACATCTTTTGTTGTGTGATTGGCATTTTATATTCCTTATTCTGCTTGGTGATTGTGCTTCTCTTATCTCTTTGTGTTGAGTAATAATTGTCTCCACATATATATATACAAAATCGAGGTTTTTTGGTTAATGAGCTTAAATATAGGCATAAAGAACACAAAACGTGCTAGAATGCATAAAGATGACGGGCGTGGATATGCAATATTCATGACTAATCATCTACCGCAACCCAAACCTCTAATATAAGCATGTGATTGTTTCAAGTTTAAACCATATTTAGATTTGATAAAAATAGCCCCGATTTTCACTTTCACTTTCCCTAATTAATCTTCCTAATTATTTTTAAGAAAGCATGATTAATTAAGGTTTATGCAATATTTAAAACATATAACAATTAGAACAACAATAGAGATATTCATGCATGTTAAGAAGTTACTTCGAAGCTTTGATTATAAGGTGAAATCCTCTTGTGAAAATAGCAAAGACTCATTCTTGGTTGATCTTGAGAAAATAGGTTCTTCTTCAAAAATATACTTGAAAATCTTCTTTAATGGAGGTTAGGGTTTTTATGAAAGGGGGAGGCATTTTTGGAGAGAAAACCTCTTAGGAATAGGTTAATATGAGTTTAAAAAAGTCCTCTTACGAGCTCCCTTTAAATAGGTAAAAATATAAGATTCTTTATCCCATTATAAGTCTACAAAATCACAAATTTGCACAAATCTGATATTCTGACAGATTAAACACCTTTTCTAAAATGAAAATTACGCCATCCACAGAAGTCTAAATGACATAATTCAAATCTCATTGAAAATCTACGATCCATACCTTTCTTTATATCTAGGGCTTATAGTCCAATTCATAGTACAAATAAAATGGCATGCGTTTGAAGCGACGCCAGATTCTCACGAATCTTAAATTCTTATATTTTAAACACATCTTACTAAAATGGTAATTACTCGCTCCATAGAAATCGAAATGACCTGATTCAGGATCATTAGAAAGATAAGATCCACACCTTTCTTTACATCTATAGATCATATTCTAATTCAAAGTAAAAATATAGTGGAATGTGTTAGAAGTGATGTTTAAATTTCTGGCAGATTGTCATCATAACATAGGGATATTCATCTCGTAAAATCAATATTCTATTTTCATCAAAATGGTTTAATTCTAAGAGTTATTTTATAATTTCACTAATAAAAAATTATCTTATTAATAATTTAGTCCAAATTCATATGTTTATACAATTTCAAATTTTTATAAGTTTGAAAACATCCGAATTTTACATTTTAGCAAAATTACCAATTTCAAGTTATACCCATTAACTATTTTCACAATTTATAATTTATTAATGTAACACCAGTCCCATAATTTTGACCTTACTCGTGAAATTTGGTTACTTGATGTGACTCATTTGGACTTTAGACTTTATAAGATGAATTATGGGTCAAATTGGAATAATATGGTGGTCTTGGCCCAATTGCTTGGATTTAGAATGGCCTTAAATTCATTGTGGAGAAAATTCAGGGTCATTCAAAGGAAATACTTTTTCATTCAAATGAGATCCCAATCTCATTGCAATGATTCTTCAATGAACACCGAACGAAACATCTCTAATTGGAAAACCACTCTCATTAGAACCTCATTCAAAGCACGTTCAAACGAGATGTAGTTCTCATTTGAACGAGATCCAGTTTGCTTTGGACGATATAGTAATTCTCGTTCGAACGAAACTGCAAAAAGAAGTTTTTACAGGATTAGAAAATGCTGTCAAATTCTAAATCATTGGATGGTTTGATCTGTCAAGCTCTTAATGGAGTAGATCATTTTGGGGTTGGAGCTTTGGGAAATTAGGGATTTTAGAGTATTTAAGAGATGTTAAGGCTCATTTTGACACATTTCCATCCGATTTTCCTTCTCCCTCTAGTTCCTTAGAGCTTTCATGGAGCTCAACCACCAAGAAGCACCACTCTTCTACCCAAAACCACTATGTTTACCTTATATTATACCATATTTAAGCCCATAAAACCCATCTACACCATTCATTGTTAAGGTATTGAATTATGGAGATGTTATTGGGGATTCTTAAAGAAGAAAATATGGAGTTTAAATGGAGTTTTATCGAGAATTTAAAGAGATAATCTTGGTTGAGTTAGGCAACCTCTTTAAAGCCACATTAGGAGGTTGGAGGTTTCCATTTTCTTTTACATTCATCCATCATCTTTGAAAATCCTTTGAGATGGGAAATTCTACTCTTTAAAGTTTAAGAGCTCTATTTCATTAGTATTTGATCTTGTATGTAGAGTGTTATGAGTAGAATGCATATATGTTGTAGAATCTTAATTTCTTATTATTTCTTAATAGTTTTGAAAGATTTAAGAAATAGGTCTTCGAATGATTTGAGAAACGATGATAGATTTCAAGAAAACCTTGCGTTTAAACATTTTATTAAATAAAATGTTTTAAAGAAGTATTTGTTTTAATAAGCTATTTTAGTAATAATCTCGAAGCTTTCTTACAAAAATGAAGATTTTACAAATTTAGACATTTAAACATGTTTGTCAGGAACAAATGTCTTTTTAACCTTGAAAATCGTGGATTTATAAATGTCATGGAGTTTCATGTGATAATCATATGTGAAACTCTTTTTTATAGATTTATAGACTTAAAATCCATCTTCTCATGTGTATAGACTCGTAGTAAGTTAATGATAAGCATATGAACACATGTAATTATGATTAAAATAGGTTTTAACATAAATAAAAGAAAATAGAAATTTCAGCCCTTAAAGTTTGTTAAAAATAGTAGAAAATGTGGTAAGTGGGTATTTCAAGAATACATGTGAAGATGAAAGAAAAATACTCCAAATTACCAAAAGGTTATCTTAGTCAACAAAGTAATGAAATAAAGAGATTTTCAACTTGAAAAGGGTGTTAACTCCAAAGTGTGAAAAGAGTGTTATTAAGTAAAAACATTTGAGAAGTTGGTGTGTATAACTTATTAACATTTCTGGGAAAATAACACTTGGAAAAATGGAGGAAAATGCAAGCTTGGAAATAAATGGGGATATGGTAATATTACATAAAGTGGAACATTTTTATGAAATAAAAATGTTGGAAAAAGGTGTCATACACATGGTCCTAAACGAAAGTGATTTTCTGGATAAAATCAATGCAAGTGTGTAAATGGTGGCATAATCGGAGGTGTGGAGCCCATTAAAGTAAATAATTATTTGGAGGATTCTGAGATAAGATAATGAGATAAGTGGAACATGTCAAATGTGGGTTGTGTGGTGAATATAAGAAAATATAGCCTAACTTCAAACGAAATTGATAAATATTTCGGTTGAAAGATAATACGGACAAGTAATATGAGAAATTGGCTAATGTCTATGCAAAGTGAAAAGAATAGTAAAGTGCAGCGATTAAATGAGTAATATACCGAAGAAGGTTTTAACCATAATTAACAGAAGTGTGTGCTTATGAAAGGTTTTCAATGGAAAATAAGTATTTTCTAAAACAGAGCGTGCACGTGTTGAAAGGTCATTTTCAAGGAAAATATTAAGATAAATTCGGTGTGAGCGGATGGGTGATTTCAATAAAAGAAGTATTCTTTCTCTATAAATGGTATTTCATTTAAGTATTTAATCGGGAGCGTTAAATCGGGAAATAAATGCTAAGCCAAGTAAAAAGGGGTATTTGTAAGACTAATGTGACTTAATCAAATCAAGTAACATTTTTGGAATAAAAACGATCTCACGCATCAATGTACGTATATGTATATATAAGATAGTTGCTTGTGCACTTAGGTATAACGTGCTAGAATATTTTTTTTGCCATTCGATTCTATATTGCATTGTTTTATTTCCCACTGGGCATTCGGCTCATTTCCTCTTCCTTGTTATGACACGTTGTGTGTGGTTCTATATTTTGAGAGCGTTACACATATAAGTACTCCTTTTATTTTATGTTAGTAGCTTTGTATGCTTAGATTCCGGGGATGCTTTATACGGTTCCCCTGTGTAGCTAGATTTAAATTGGACTTGCATGTTAAAAAAGTGAAATGTTAATTAAATGAAATTAGACTAGCAACAATATTTAGGTTATCTCATCTCACTTCACACCTAATGTTATAATCGAACCGAGTTGACCACGAGTAACCCATAAATTCGTACCGGAGCATTACAAAAGGTATCATAGCTCTAGGTTCAAGGTTCCTTTCAAGAGTGACGTGGTGATATCGGTAGTGGATCTTTTGACATTGGTGTTGGTTTTAGACCGGGCATGCTAGACTGGTGACCACCTCGATTCGTGTTCTTGACGATGGAGTTAAGGATATTAGTACGACGGGAAATTAATTTCCAAGTGGCAAGTGGCTAAGTTAGTTGCAAATATTTTTCGGTACTTATGATTTAGGCATGTTAGTAAATTACGAGTGTCTGCATAGACCATTAGTGGCGACACCTCGTTCTCTAGTGTGAGATGACTTTTTATCAACCCTTGATGATGTGAGAGGCCTAATAAGATGTTAATAAAGGTAAATAACGTCCATTGAATTAGAAACATGAGTTGCTTAAAGTCAACTATGGATATTAAATGAGTAGAGTTTCATGCCTAAATGGTATTGATTTTGTGATAAGGACGCATTAGGTTCCTTGGTTAGGTACTTATGGATAGTGAATAATGATGATGTGAGTAGGCAAACTTGATCCTTGGGGAAATGTCATGTCGTAAGCATTTAAAAATTCAATAAGCATATAAACCCGTGTTGATGATTATCTGAGAATATGTACTTGGGCCTTAGTTGATAGGATACTATCATTATAGGTGAGTGCCTTAATAATTATTGATTGAAAGTTGTATCTCATAAACTATGATAAGAGTTACGTGCCACTGGTGGAAATTGTGTTGTGTGTGTACTAATGATGAGTTGAAGTGACATAGGAGTGAACCATACGTAGTCTTATACGATATGATTTTAGAGAATGTGATGTAACAACTAAGGAGTAGGATCCTTTATGACGTCGGTATTATGAACTTAAGGCCTATAGGTTGTACACGATGTCATATATGCTTCTAGAATCCTGAGTAGTGTCAGCTTGTGGTTTAATACATGATATATTGCATTACTTATTTAAAAGGAAGTCTTTGGAGTATCCTTGGGACTTATTGCACGTGGCGTCCTTGGGAATAGGAGTTGACTTGTTGTGATGCCCTGAGGTTTTCAATGATTATAGTTTTCCATATGTGGAGACTTGTAGGGTAGTATCCTTATGAGTATTTAATAGTCAAGGGAGGAATATTGGGAAATCGATAAAGCATACCTACTATGAGAGGATCATAGGTGATGAAACCTTGTTAGGTTTTTTATTGCCTTTACATTAGGATATGCTCGGTGTTCTTAGGGAACCAATTAAGTTCAGTATTACAAAATTGTAGTGTTCTAGTGATGATTATATTGAGGGTCATGTGATGATCTCAAGTTATTAATCAAGTCCAAAGAATTGGAAACGTGTAGTCCTTGGTGATGTCCTCAAATTTAGTATCAATAGGAGAGGTAACCTTTTAAGGGTAATTGAAGGTTAGTGTCATGATTGGATATGATGATCATTTGTCATAAGACGACTAGTGTAGAAAGGGTCGTACTTGATTTTAATGAGTACATGGAAATGCATTGGACACATAGGTTGATGATGTCATGTTAAGGACTTGAGAATAACACCCCAGATAGGATATCGAAGTATGATTAAGGTATCGACATATGACGACATGTGACGACAATATATGTTAGAATAGCCCTAGTAAGGGAATGATTAGTTCTTCACATGTCTTGCCAAATTATACTGATTAGAAGGTGTAGATCCGATTATTACTTGATATCCTTATAATGCTAATGGTGACCAACTAGGCCATCACTAAATTCAGTTTGGATAGAATTTTGAGAAAGGCTTAGTGACGACCTGGTGTCATTGGAGGTTATAATAAGGTGATTGTTTCACCTAGCTGGCCACTATCTAAGGAGACATTTGGAATACAATCATTGTACGATAAAATATACAATAACCTAGGTGTGTTAGGTTGGTTATGACGTCACATTTAATAGAGAGATGGACAAGGTCGGTGTTGATAAAGGCATTGGTCATTCATCAACCATAGTGGCTTGTGTTTATCGAGGATGTAAGGAGGAAGCCTTATTTCTAAAGAGGGAAGTCCAACGATTGACATCCTAAAGGATAATTATTCGTGTTTTATATGCTTCTCACATTGATGAACGGTTCGTGGTCCGGTCCATCACGGTTAGTGACTTAAGCCAAGGTGTATGGCTAAATGAGGATCGAATGAGGGCATTTAGGAGGAATCGTAGACTTCAAGCATATGGCGTAGGTTCTCCTTTAGTAAACCATTGTTCATTACGTGCGAATGATATTATCTCATAACGATTATTCGTTCTTTCTAATTTATTGTGCTCTTTTAGTCTGGTGGTTGAGGACTGTGTTCCTTCTATTTCGCTAGTTGAGGATTGTGTTCCTTCAGTTGTGGGCTGGGAATTTATCGTGTTGTCATTACAACACAGTTTATCTTAATAAGATTATGGTTGGACCTAGCATAGTCAATACAACTCGATAACTAGATGCGCTCTTACTTAAAGTATCATTTTATATTGCATAAGGTTATGTGTATATATGGTTATACATTCGTTCGCACAGTTTTCTCGTAGTATTCATTTTCCTTGGATTAGTGACCTTATGGAATGGCCACGTGGCATTTAGTGGCTTGAGTTATAAAGAGTGGGATTATGATTATAGAATATCATAAAGTGATAGAACTCGAAGAAACATAACACATAGTGTTGATTGCCTTAGTGAGTTGCTTAGTGTAATACTCGGGTAAGATTTCCATAATTGGAATCTTAGAGTGGTCTCCCATCCATAGAAGGACCTTGTGGAAGTACCAATTGGACGTACGATTGTGACTTAGTCAGTATGTCGCTCCTCAAAGTAAACAAATAGCTATGAGAGGTCAGTATCAAGTTTTAGTAAATGTGTGTGTTCAGGATGACCCGAGGATTTGAGGATGACCAAGATGTGTAGTTCTAAGATTCAAAATGGTTCTTGATAATGAATAAGGTGCTAGTTGTATTTCGGTTTACGCTTGGGTGAGTATCGACCACTTGGAAGTGTTACTCTGGTAGATGTGGCGGTATGCCATTGGTGTTAGCAAGTGTGATCATTGAGTGACTGGGGAATCGAGGACTATTATGTGACTTTGATGTTCATCCTGATGGTGAGCATTAGAATATGTTGCATATCGAATTCCCTTGTGATAGCCCTTTGTGAAAGGACGTGTGATGACTTTTTAGTAATTAAAGATTTCGATAACATAGCCTTGAAGGACCCATATTACTTAAAATAAGAGTTAATAAACCCCAGAAACTTGAGGAGTCAATGGATTGAGAATTTTAAGGACAAAATTCCCTAAGAAGGAAAGAATGTAGCACTCCCCCTGTGATTTTGACAGTTCTGTGAAATTTAGTGACTTGATGTGACCCATTTGGGCTTTAGACTTCATAATATGAATTGTGGATCAAATTTGGATAATATGGTGGATTAGGTGCAATTGGTTGAATTTAGAATGGCCTTAAATTCATTTTGAAAAAAAATAGGGTGGTTTGAATGAAACACATTGTTATTCGAATGAGATCCTAATCTCGTTGGAATGATGCTTCAAACAACCACTGAATGAAATATCTCTATTTGGAAAATCCACTCTCGTTAGAACCTCGTCGAATTCGAAGTACGTTCGAACGAGATGTATTTCTCATTCGAACAAGATCCAATTTGGTTCGAATGATATAGTAGTTCTCGTTCGATCGAGACTGCAAAAATTAGTTTTTGCATTATCAGAAAATGTTGTCAAATTCTAGACCCTTGGATGGTTTGATCTGTTAAGTCCTCAATAGAGCAAATCATTTCGGGGTTAGAGCTTTGGACAATTTATTAATTTTGCCCCTAAGGGTTTTGGAGTATTTAAGGGGAGTTAAGTCTTATTTTGGCTCATTTCCATCAGATTTTCCTTCTCTCTCTATGTCCTTGGAGCTTCCATGGAGTTCAACCACAATCCTAAACTAAGAACCACCACCCTAAACCATTATATTTACCATATATTCTACCATATTTAAACCCGTAAAACCCATCCACACCATTTGTTGGGAAAGATTTTATTAGGGATTCTTGAAGAAGAAAATATGGAGTTTAAAGGGGGTTTTCATGGAGCATTCAAGGAGACAAGCTTAGTGGAGCTAGGCAACCTTTTTAAGGCCACCCTAGGAGGTGGGAGGTTGCCATCTTTTTCTACATTTATCCACTATCTTTGAAGATTCCTTTGAGGTGGAAAAATTTACTCTTTAAAGTTTAAGAACTTTATTTCATTAGTATTTGGTTTTGTATGTAGAGTTTTAAGAGTAGAATGCATGTATGTTATAGAAGGTTAATTTCTATGCTTTCTTAATAGCTTTGAAAGATTTAAGAAATGGGTCTTCGAATGATTTGCCAAAAATGAAAGATATTAATAAAACCTTGTGTTTAAACATTTTATGAAAAACAATGTTTTAATGAAGTATTTGCTTCGATAAGCTATTTTAGTAATAATCTTAAAGCTTTCTTGCAAAAATGAAGAATTTATAAACTTAGACATTTAAACATATTTGTTAGGAACAAATGTCTTTTTAGCCTTGAAAATCATGGATTTACAAATGTCGTGGAATTTTATGTTATAATCATGTGTGAAACTCATTTTTATGGATTTCTAGACTTAAAATCCACCTTCTCATATGCATAGACTTGTAGTAAGTTAATAATAAGCATATGAACATGCGTAAGAAGGATTAAATGGATTTTAATATGAATCAAAGAAAATATAAATTTCAGTCCTTAAAGTGTCTTAATAATTATAGAAAATGTGGTAAGTGGGTATTTTAAGACTACATGTGGAGATAAAGGGAAAATGGTGTTTTCTTGTAAAGTAGTCTCCAAAATGTCAAAGGATTTTCTTAGTCAACAAAGTAATGAAATAAAGATATTTCCAACTTGAAAAGGGTGTTAACTCCAAAGTGTAAAAATAGTGTTATTAAGTAAAAACATTTGAGAAGTTGGTATGTATAACTTAATGATGTTTTGGGAAAAATAACATTTGGAAAAATGGAGGAAAATGCAATCTTGGAAATAGATGGGTAAATGGTTATATTACGTAAAGTGGAACATTTTTATGAAATAAGAATATTAGGAACATGTGTTACACACATGGTTAAAAACGAAAGTGATTTTCAGGATAAAATCAATGCAAGGGTGTAAAGGACAAGAAATGGTGATTTTCAAAGTGTAACACAGGGTGGGGTGAAATCCCTGAATTTTATCTTCGACTGGTAAAAGTGGAATAATATGGACATTTGATAAATGTTAAAAACGTTAATATGGACTCAAATGACACCGAAAAATAATTAAGAAGGGCCCGGAGCCCTAGGATGAAATACCCAAAACACTGGCCAGATTAAATGGTGGTGTAGTCGGCGGTGTGGAGCCCGTTAAAGTACGCGGTTATTTGAAGGATTTCGAAACAAGATAATGAGAAAAGTGGAACATGCCAAAAGTGGGTTGTGTGGTGAATATAAGAAAAGATAACCTAACTTGAAATGAAATTGATAAATGTTCCGATTGAAAGATAATATGGATAAGTAATTTGAGAAATTGGCTAATGTCTGTGTAAAGTGAAAAGAATGATAAAGTGCAGCAATTAAATGGGTAATCTAGGAACCGAAGAAGGTTTTAACCATAATTAATGCAAATGTGTGCTTGCGAAAGGTTTTCAATAGATAATAACTATTTTCTAACACAAAGCGTGCGTGTGTTGAAAGGCCTTTTCAAGGAAAATACTAAGATAAATTCGATGTGAGCAAATGGGTGATTTCGATAAAAAAAAGTATTCTCTCTCTATAAATGGTATTTCATTTATGTATTTAACCAATGTGTTAAATAAGAAAATAAATACTAAGTCAAGTAAAAGGGGGTCTTTATAAGATTAATGTGACGTAATCAAACCAAGTAACGTTTTTGCAATAAAAACGGTCTCATGCATCAATGAACGTGTATATATATATATAATACTGCTCTTGTGCGGACCAGTTCGCATTTTAAGAGTGCGGACCAGACATGTGTCACCTGACGGTGCACCAAGAAATTATCGGCTAAATTATAGGCATACTCTCTCTCTTTTCTGGGCTCACCGACACGTGACACATGTTCAGTCCGCACTCTTAGAATATGGACTGGTCCGCACAGCAGCAGTACTATATTTTTAGATATATGAGGTAGTTGCACATGCACGTAGGTATAACGTGTTAGAGTGTCTATTCTGTTGTTCGATTATATATTACATTGATGTATTTCCTACTGGGCATTCAACTCATTCCTTATTCCTTGTTACTACAGGTTATGTGTGATTCTATATATTGAGAGTGTTACATAGGTAAGTACTCTTTTTATTTTACGTGTGTCCCACGGGTCCCCCACGTAGCTCGGTTTAAATTAGATTCGTATGTTAAACAAGTGAAATGTTAATTAAATAAAACTGGACTAGAAACATTATTTAGGTTGTTTTATTGCACTTCACACCTAACGTTAGGGTGGACCAGACTGACCAGTGGTAACCCATATATCCGGGCCGAAGCGTTACCGTTAACCTTAAATTATTCCTTCAAAAATCCCGAGTTATTACACTGTACTGGAGATCTCATCCTCCACCTTGGGGTATTTCTCTATACGGGACATAAGACCGTCCATTAAAAACGTTGGCTTTTGTTGTCAAAGACTAGTAGATATCGTCTGCCCATTCCATACCGAACTTGAAGGAGGTAATGGCCAGCTACTTATTGGAATCATTGATTTCGTTGCATAGCTCCCAGTACCTTTGAGCGTACTTTTTTAGAGTTTCTCCCTTCTTCTTTCTAAGGGAGATTAGTGAATCTACCTCCTTAATCACCCTGATGCTTTTGATAAATTGAGTTGTGAACTACTCGGCGAGTTCTCTAAAGGTAGAGATTAATTTAGGGGAGAGTTTTTTAAATTATTTTGGACCGATCTCATCCAGAGTTGATGGAAACACCCTGCACATCAGAGCCGATAATGTTTGATATGGTGAGCTAGGCTTATCTTCCATTCATACATTGTGACTTTTGACATGGAGAACTTCTTCAGAGGTTCAAAAGATTCTATTTTCTCAGTGAACGGTGAGACTGCGCTATGCCCCAGTGCTTTTCTAGCCAAATCCTTAGGGGTCCTGACAAGGTTTAAGTTTGTTTTTCCCTCTATCTTCCTGTTAATGAGTCCCCTTAATTCATCCATCTTCATCTGATTTGGCTATTATTCAGAGCGAGTTGGCCTACTACTTTGGGTTGACTCTGATGGGTGTGGTCGGTGATGCCAATAGTTGATGTAGTTCCTTCTAGGTGAATAATCGCGTTGATAGTAATAGATCATTCGGGAACTCCTCGAACGAGAAGCCCTAATGGGCTGAAGTTTAGGGGAGTTAGGTCCCCTCCTGCGATGCTATCGAGTATGCAAATCCGAGGTATTTCCCTCAGATCGTTGATATGGCTAGCGAGGTTCTTTCTTGTGATGAGGCTGAATATATGAGCCGGAGGTGTTACCCTCTGAGTTCTGGGTGAGCTGTTGCCTCAGGTGGGCGATCTCCTGATTACGACTATTTAGTTTTTCCTCCTAAATACTGGTCAAACGGGAGACAACTTTCCCTTTAGCTTGGTTGATCGGCGGCGTTCTACATCGTCGATTGGGTCGAGATCTTCCAGTCAAGCGTCATCTGGATCTTGATGGTTAGTGGAGAGTAGTCATTTGCATAGGAGTTTGTTCCCTCCCGACGATGCGTATTTCAGATGCACACGACTCCTTGCTTGGGTGGGGTGAGATTGTTTTGCACTCACGATGAACTTTTGACCTTTTCCTGACCTTATAAGTGGCGAGATCTTCGTTTCCCACAAACGATGCCCAATTGTAGGAGATCTTTCCCACAATATTAAGAGAAATATCAGGAATGCCCTAAAAATATGAATACAGAAAGAAAGAGAGAGAGAACTGTTTACGTGGTTCTGTAATATTTTGCCCTAGTATTTCATTTAAATTTTGTATAAAATGTAATGGAGTAATGTTCGATGAGAATTATTGGAAAGTGTGGGTCAAAATTAAAGAAAATAGAAAAAATATATAAAAAGAGTGTCGTTCGAAGGACATAGGGGTGTCTTTAGAAGCGAGACCAATTATCACATGAAGGTCGCGCGAAGCAGTTCTTCAAACAAGATTCCATTGCCTTACCATCCCAGGGCGTGCGAAACCATTCTTCGAACGAGATAGAAATTTTTGCCCTTTGGATCTTTGAGTTCTCGAGCTCAAATGGGCCCAGATTGGGCAAGATGGGAATTTCAGGCTTTAGAAGGGTTTTATAAGGGTTTGTTTGGCTCATTTAGGGCATTGTGAGGAGTGAATAAGATGGAAGAGGGAGAGAGAAGATGGAGAAGTCTTCTGCAATTGTTGGCTTCTCTCCACCATAACACCACCATAAACCACCATTTTGTTAGTATATTCCACCACTGTGAACCATATACACCTATTTTTCACCATTGTTGAGTTGGAGCTATGAATTTGGAGAAGTGTTTGGGGGATTTTTAGGGAAAATAATGGAAGCTTTCATGGAGTTTGAAGGGGGTTTTAACTTAGAAGCTCAAATAGAGCCTTTTGGAGGATACATTTGGTAACCTCTTGAGGTCACCTTTAGAGGTGGGGGTCACTGCTCCTACACCAACATCCTTGCCATTGTTTGGAGTCTTTAGAGGTGGGAATACTCTTTTACATATATTGGGTGTAATATGTGTAGACTAAGGGTCATATTGTATTAATGAGTTTAATAATGGCATCCTTAGTGTTTTGAATAAAAATGAGCATTTGTAAGAATTTTTAAATGGGTTTTAAAAGTGTTGAAAATTTTAGAACACTATTCATGGACATTTTATGAAATAAAATGTGTTAAAAGTGGGTTTTAAAAAAGGATATGTGATTTATATGAAAAGTAATGTTTTAAGCTTGTTCGTGTCATTTTGTAAAATGATTATATGTTTTCCAACATCAAATAGAGAGCTTCATATGTAAAGGAAGACACTCACTTATATGGTTATTTTAAAGTATACAAACTCATAATAGAAAGTAGTATGTGTTTGATGTATAAATATGCGCAAAGCGAGGATTTTCCATAAGTTATGGGTTAAAAGTTAATAAATGAAAGTTAAGGGTTTCAAACGTGTAATTAGTAGCAAAGTAGCTGTTAATATGTAACCCCCATCTACACACACACACACACACACGCACAAAATAATAATAATAATAATAATAATAATAATAATAATAATAATAATAATAATAATAATAATAATAATAATAATAATAATAATAATAATAATAATAATAATAATAATAATAATAATAATAATAATAAATAAAGCGTGTTTATCAAATATGTGGAAAATGAGGCTTTAATATATAAAATGTGTAAACTTATATATTAAAGGTGTGTAAAGTGTAAAATGTGAAAGTTGGGTAAAGTATGCAAATGAACAAGTGTTTTAATGGTTAAATGTGTGATTGGGCATAAATATTGTATATTTAGTCCCCTAATTTCAGTATATTTGTGAACCCGAGTGATGTAACATATATAGATTTGATGCACAATTATGCTACTAACCTTCGTTGGCGAGTATCTCGTGTTTCGTGCATCTCTTATTGGTTTTACAGGTTAATTATGCAAACAGTGCAAAAGAGGAAGCAAGACAATGCTAGAAAAGCTAAGAAGGCAAGTTCAAGGGCAATTTAGTAATTTTTTAGCCCGATCCGGAAGGATAAGTCAACTGGAAAGTTGAAGAGCTCGGAACAACGAGAACACTGGAAGAAACGGCACCGAAATCCGAGCTACGGTTGATGAGTTATGCACAGTTGAAGTTGAAGAAAAATCCAAGAAAGGAAGAAAAGAAAGCAAGAAAAAAATCTAAGTGTAGCACTCCAGGCCAGCACACATTCGTGAACCCAGGCCGAACCGGTTTGGGGGGCGAACCGGTTCGGGGTCCCTGATGCGCGAATTTGCTCCCCAAATCTGATTGGTTCCCAAGACTCCTTTTAGGTTAAAACTCTCAAAAATAGTAGGAAACGTAGGCAACAACCTAGGAGCAGCCATTAGGGATAGTTTTAGTCAGTTTTTGATAGAGAGAAAAAGAGAAGAACATCTAGGAACATTAAGGGAATTAATTTCTTCAAGATTTAATCATTACGGGTTTGTTTTTCAAGTTTTAATTCAAAGTTTAGAATTCTTGTCATTATTCTTGCATGTTTATTTTCTGTATTCGATTCAACTTATTGTTGCGTTCATAATACGTATTTACATGCTTCAATCTAGTTTCATCATGAATTCTTCCACATGCAACGTTACTATTTCATTCGTTAGTCAGTTTAACATGTCCGGCTAGGGTTTAAAGGTTGGGATGCATGAACCCAACCTGATGTGTTAGTGCATGTGCATAACGTTCATCCGATAAATTTAACGATTGATTTTGATCGTATCGCGTAATTACATAATAATTGTGGATCTTTATATCTCGTTTACCTTTGGGTACTCGTGATGATTTAGAGTACAATTGAGTGCAATTACCGCGATAACGATTTACTCATCCTCAGATTAGGTATGACGCGGGCTTGAACCTCGTATACATAATGCTTGGGAGTCCTAAATTCCGGGTCTGATTAATCGGATAAATTTATGATTGACGTTGTTACTGCACTACACTAGGGTTGGGGGATTGCATTCCCGTCCTGTTTTCTCATCATTTAAGTTTAAAAAGTTTTGATTCAATTTTTCATTCATAAATTAGGTACTTTAGTTAGTTGCATTTTTCATCATAATTTCATAATTGCAGTTAGCTTAGTCAATCCCAAAAACCAAATCAATTTTTCCTTTTCTTCTTAGAGTCGAAGTTAGGATTCCTCCGTCTTGTCCCGTCCTCACAACTCCGTTGTCCTTTTTCCCTGAGGATCGATACCCGACTTGTCGGATTATTACTTGAGCGACAGGCTTGCACTTGAGCCTAGAGAGTACGCACTTTAGAGACACATTCTGAGTCGCATCAAGTTTTTGGCGTCGTTGCCGGGGAATTAGGTAGACTTAGAATTAGAGTGAGTCAATCCAAAGCTTTGACCAAAAATTAAAATAAAAAAAAAATCCAAAAACATAAAAAAAAAAAAAAAAAAAAAGATTCACCATCATCTCTCCTAAACTTTAATGCAAAATTCTAAAACCACTCCCACACCCCACAATACTCCAATCAACATTCACGAAAATCCAATTGTTGAGTATAACCCTGATAGTCCCCACACTCCAAATGCCCCATAGCTCTGGATCCCACCTCCCACACCGTCACATTCAATCTCTAGTAACACTCCATTCTCATTCGTAGGACACACCTTCGAGCACACCTCGAGCACACCAAGTGAGAGCACCGAGTCGTTAATAGAGAGAGATGTCTCAACACGGTAGTGCAGCAGCCGGTGAGGAAGAGGCCCCATACCGCCCAATGAGAGAATTCTTATATCCCGAGCGCACTGTCACTCCGGGATGCATTATACTCCCGTATAATGCCGGGCAGTTCCGTTTCAAAAATGGAATGATCCAGATGCTACCACATTACCATGGTATGGATTCTGAAAAGTCATACCTCCATATAAGGGAATTTGAGGACGTGTGTGATACTCTCAACGATCAAACCTGCACACAAGAGGTAATCCGCCTCAAACTCTTCCCCTTCTCGCTCAAAGATAAAGCTAAAGCCTGGCTATGGTCTTTACCTCCAAGCTCAATTCCATCCTGGAATGAGCTCCAGTCGAAATTTCTCAAGAAATTCTTCCCACCACATCGAACAATCTCTATCAAGGCTAAAATTCAAGCGTTTAGGCAACATGAAAATGATCCATTCCATCGATGTTATGAACGTTTCAACGAGTTAGTTGCCTAATGCCCTCATCATGGATTTGATCCATCGCAAATCATCTCCTTTATCTATAATGGGTTGAATCTTAACTCTAAACAACTTGTTGAAACTATGGGAAGTGGTCCGTTTGTTGATTTAGATTCCCACGATGCTAATCTTCACATGAGGTATGTCGCCGAGACTACCCAATCCTGGGATACCTCCGATCTGAATGCTCAAAATAGAAATCGACAATCCACCACCGCTCTGTCGGCGTCCGGCCTATTCCACGTAGATAAGAATTCTATGACGGACAGTCGATTGGACACCCTTGAGAAAGGATTGCGAGATCTATACGAGATATATGGAAAAGGGCTAGCTGGACCCATTTCGAACCCTGTCGTGAAGGTGTGTGCGATTTGTGAGGCGGGATATTAAACTGAGGAATGTCCTACGATACCCGCCTACAAAGTAATGTTGCAGTAGCAAGTTAGTGGTATAGGAGGCTTTAAGGGTAATTTCGGTGCCCCGCACGGGAATTCATACAACCCTTCGTGGAAAAATCATCCCGGTTTTAGCTACGGGCAACAACATGCCGCAATGAACCCTCCTTCGCATGTTGCCCCCCTCCACCACAATAATTTCAACAAGCTCCACACATGCAAGGACATGTGCAAGCACCACCACCTCACGGAAATATATCCCGCCACAGCGGAGAACTCTCGAGGATACAATGAATCAATTCATTGCAAGCCAGACTGCAACCAATGCAAATATGATCGTCTGATCGGCGACATAAATGCAAATCTGTCAAAGATACAATCCTCGCTGAGTGTTCAAGAGAAGGGAAAGTTCCCTGCCCAAGGCCAACGACCTCCCCAAGGTCAAACTAGTGTTAGCTCCACCTCCACTGAACATCAGGAGCAATGTCAAGCCGTGACCACTCTTCGTAGTGGGAGAGTCGTTGATTTATCACCTCCTCCACACGACACAACAAAAGATAAGGAGATTTCGCCTAGCACGAAAGAGGCCGAAGATGTCCCCTTGAACGAGAGTGACAAGGAAGACACTAGTGAGCCTGAGGTGGTAGTGAAACCACCCTCCGCAGCACCATTTCCTCGAAGGTTGATTTCCGCTCAAAAAGGGAATCCACGTTATGAAGTGCTAGAAGTACTTAAGCAAGTAAAGCTGAATTTACCCTTCCTTGATGCCATCAAGAAAATTCCAGCTTATGGCAAAGTTATCAAAGATTTGTTGACGGTGAAAAGGAAAATGAAGGTTAAAAAGAATGTCTTTCTAGCCCAGAACGTGAGCTCCATTCTACTAAATGATCTCCCGCCTAAATTCAAAGATCCCGGTGCACCCACTATATCCTGCATCATTGGAGATAATAAAATTGAGAAAGCCTTACTTGACTTGGGAGCAAGTGTAAACATACTCCCTTACTCCATCTATAGGCAACTTGATTTGGGCGACCTCAAGCCCACAAAGCTCACTCTCAAATTAGAGGATCGATCAGTGAAGATCCCACGAGGCATAGTCGAGGACGTGATCGTCCAAGTTGACACTTTCTACTTTCCGGTAGATTTTGTCATTTGGGACACGGATCCCTCTTTCAAATCAAGCAATCATGTTCCCATCATCCTTGGGCGCCCTTTCTTAGCTACAGCTAATGCAATCATCAACACAAGGAATGGGCGAATGCAACTCACCTTTGGGAACATGACCTTGGAAACTAACATCTTCCACATAGCCCAAAATGCAGGAGAGGAAGATGATCTTCACGCGGTGAGCCTCATAAACGAGGTAGTAGAAGAGGACTTTGAGGAAAATTTCTGTGGCGACGTTTTAGAGTCCTGATTAGCGATGAGCTATGAGTGTGAGGGGAGGTATACCCACTTCGAGAGGGAGGTTGGAAAGTTGAGAGAATTACTCGATGAGAGTACGTCGGACGAGGACGTGAGAGAGGTTAATTGGGTTTCTAGATTCGAGGAATTACCTCCGAGGGATACACACATGGCTCCCTCCAGTGAAAAATTTCCAACCCTCAAATTAAAGAAACTCCCCTCCCATATTAAATATGCATACCTAGGAGAGGATGAGACATTTCCTGTTGTTATCTCCTCTAGCCTAGATGAAGGGCAGGAGGGTAAATTATTGAGAATTCTGAGGAAGCACCAAAGTGCTTTTGGTTGGTGCATCGCTGATTTGAAGAGGATAAGTCCTTTGATTTTCACTCACAAGATTCATCTCGAAGAGGATGTCAAGCCCTCTAGAGAAATGCAAAGAAGACTGAACCCCAACATGAAAGAAGTTGTGAGAACCGAGATCATCAAATTATTGGATGCTGGGATTATCTACCCAATCTCGGATAGCAAATGGATGAGCCCTATTCAAGTCGTCCCGAAGAAGTCGGGTATGACTGTGATTGAGAATGCTAAGGGAGAGCTTGTTCCCCAATGCACCACCACCGGTTGGCGCATTTGCATTGACTACCGGAAACTCAATGCGGGAACTAGGAAAGACCATTTCCCCTTACCATTCATTGATCAAATGCTTGAGAGAGTTGCGGGCCACCCTTATTATTGCTTCCTTGATGGTTATTCCGGATATAACCAAATTGAGGTGGATGTACTTGACCAAGAGAAGACGACCTTCACTTGCCCTTTTGGTACGTTTGCCTACAAACGTATGCCATTTGGCTTGTGTAATGCACCTGCAACTTTTCAAAGGTGCATGTTGAGCTTATTTAGCGACATGGTCGAGAGAGGACTCGAAGTGTTCATGGAAGATTTCAGCATTTTTGGCACCTCTTTCGATCATTGTTTGGACAAGTTGGAAAAAGTACTTACCCGATGTGTGGACAAAAACTTAGTGCTGAATTGGGAGAAGTGCCATTTCATGGTCACCGAGGGAATAGTTATTGGCCACATTGTATCATCCAAAGGCATAGAGATTGATAGGGCTAAAATAGATGTCATATCTTCCCTTCCCCCACCGAGATCGCTTAAGGACGTGCGCTCATTCTTGGGCCATGCCGGGTTTTATCGAAGGTTCATTAAGGACTTTAGCGCCATCGCTAGACCCTTAAGCAACCTGCTCATGAAGGACAACCCATTTGAGTGGACAGAGGCATGCCAAAGCTCCTTTGACAAATTAAAGAACATGCTCGTGTCTGCTCCCATCATGCAAGTTCCGGATTGGTCCTTACCATTCGAACTTATGTGTGACGCAAGCGATTACGCGATTGGGGCCGTTTTGGGCGAACGTAAAGATAAGCAAGCTCATGTCATCTACTACGCTATCCGGACCCTTATCGGACCTCAACTTAACTACTCTACCACGGAGAAGGAGTTGCTAGCACTAGTCTTTGCCCTTGATAAATTCAGGGTGTATCTCATTGGTTCTCCTATTACTGTCTTCACCGACCACGCGGCTTTGAAATATCTACTTATGAAGAAAGACGCCAAGCCGCGCCTCATAAGGTGGATCCTACTCCTACAAGAGTTCAATCTCTCCATCAAAGATAAGAAAGGAGTAGAAAACATCGTTGTCGACCATTTATCTCGGCTTTCGTCCGACGTACCTAGTGATCCCATACCCATAGATGAGCACTTTTCGGATGAGCAACTATTTGCTACTTCTTCATATCCTTGGTTTGCGGACATAGTGAACTATCTTGTCACGGGAGCCGTCCCTCCCGATTGGACACCGTAAGATAATAAGAGGTTTCTTAATTGGTCGCGCATGTTCTTTTACGATGATCCCTTCCTTTTTAAATATTGCACCGACTAAATCATCCGATGATGTGTACCGGATGAAGAGATCCCGAAATTCATCCAGTTTTGTCATTCAGAAGCGTGTGGGGGCCACTTCTCGACGAAAAAGACGGCCGCTAAGATTCTGCAATGCGGCCTCTATTGACCCACAATCTTCTGGGATGCAAATGATGCTTGTAAGTCATGCAACAGGTGCCAACGGATGGGAGCCATCACTCGACGAGACATGATGCCTCTTACCCCTATACTCATCATTGAGATATTCGACTGTTGGGGTATTGACTTCATGGGTCCTTTTCCCCCGTCCTTTGGTTTCCTATACATCCTAGTCGCGGTAGACTACGTTTCTAAATGGGTGGAAGCTATAGCTACCAAGACCAATGACAACAAAGTGGTGATAAAGTTCCTACAGGAACACATACTTTCTCGCTTCGGTGCACCGAAGGCGATAATTAGCGATAATGGCACGCACTTTTGCAATAGGCCATTCGAGAAGCTCATGAGAACGTATGGTGTCGTCCACAAGGTTGGGACGACATATCACCCGCAAACGAATGGGCAGGCCGAGCTAGCGAATCGGGAGATCAAGAACATTCTTGAAAAGACCGTCAATCCTCCCGGAAAGATTGGTCCCTTAGATTGACCGATGCACTATGGGCCTATCATACCACATTTAAGAATCAACTTGGCATGTCTCCTTTTCGTTTTGTGTATGGAAAACCTTGCCATCTTCCTGTTGAGCTCGAGCACAAAGCGTATTGGGCAATTAAGCAATTGAACTATGCCTTGGACAAAGCCGGTGAAGCTCGTAAGCTTCAATTGAATGAGCTAGAAGAACTACGCAATGATGCGTATGAGAATGCCAAAATAAGGATGAAACTCGCTCATGATAGCATCATTCAACGAAAAGAGTTTCATCCCGGGCAAAAAGTTCTTCTCTATAACTCTCGGCTTCATCTCTTTCCGAGCAAGTTGCGGTCATGATGGTCTGGCCCGTTCGTCGTGAAGAACGTTTTTCCCCATGGAGCTGTTGAACTTGAAGATTTAAAAGGGGAAAACACGTCCAAAGTAAATGGACAATTCCTAAAGCCATATCTAGAGGCGTGTGAGTATGAGGTCGACACAATTTGGTTGTCAGACCCCATTTACGGGGTCAATTGAGCTGAGAACGTAAGGTCGTCGCACCCCCGACGCATATGGGATGAGTTTATGTGTATAGTAGTCGTGTGTGAATAGGTTAGTTAGGAGTCAGGATCCTGAGTTACAAAAGAGATCGGTTAGCACGCACTTCGAGGGAGCTAGTACGCAATACGAGGTTAAATTCGAGGAAGTTTTAGGGAGCCCGAGGGCCTAGAAAGTTTTTAGGGGCCTTATGCACAAGTTAGAGGATGAGAGAGCACCTTGAAGCAGAAAGAAGAGTGAATTCTAGCGTTCGGACCAGCATGTCACCCCGAACCCCATCCAGAACCGGTTCGGGGGACGAACCGGTTCGCAGTACACCCCGAACCGGTTCGGGGTACCTGGCAGGTTCTTCCCCCCTTAATTCGAAATTCATTCCCTTCCCTCCATTTTTTCCCCCTTCTTCCCCCTTCATTTTTCCTCCCTCCAAATACTTCCCTCCTTCCCAAAGTCATCCCAATTCACTCCCTCCCTCCTCTCCTTCCCACCCATTCCCATTTACCACTAAAACCTCACCCCTTCACACCTATAAATACCCCCCACCCCTCCTTCATTTCCCACACCAAAACAATCTCCCTCACTCTCTTCTCTCCCATATCCTTTTCCCTCTCCCTCTCTCTTTCCTTCATAATGCCGCGCCCTCGCCGCACCAATCTCCGCCCCAAGAAATATGATGATACCACCGTCCTTGATGACGCGGGTAAGGGGGTCTTTCGAAGTGTCCAAGAACGTCATTAGGCCGAGCAATACTTCTCGGCTACGCGCCCCATTCACATCGAACGCTTCGTTGATTGGGGCCAACTTCCGGGCGATGTCACCGCCCTATTCGACCGCCGCGGGTGGTGCTCTTTCCTCTTCCCAACGAGCACAAACGTGTTTGACGCCGCCATTCGCCAGTTTTATGCGACCTTGGTTCACAAATCCTCCACGCTTCACGAGGCATACCTTGACGGTATCACTATTCCCTTCTCGGCGGCCATCATCGCACACAAAATGCGTGCCAAAGGGGTAATCCTCCCCGTGACCTTCCAATACCCCAACAATGGTACCCCCCACACCAAAGAAGAATGCATTGCACGCATGGCACCCGGGGTGGAATGGGTGCGCGAATCCTTTCCTATTGGTGGTTTGGCCGCTACGGTGCGCTTCATGCACCTCATTGCTTATGGGGCCATCCACCAAACCACTAATGACTCGGTGGTCCGGTTACGTCACGCTAATTTCCTCTATTACTTTTTGGACCCCGAGAGCACCATCAACCTTGCCCAGCTCTTCTACGCGGATATCCTCAATGCCGCCTACGACGAATGGGGCAAAACTGCCCTACCTTACGCCCGTTTCATCACGGAGCTATTGATGGAAGCTGGAGTGGATGACCGAGGGCAACAAATTCGACTTCCTCGCCCCATTGGCGGCACGTCTACCACTCAAAGCGAATGCCAAATGCGTGTAGCTCACCCCGACCGTCCCATTCTTGACGAGGATGTGGACGAGGAAGCTCATGATGCCCCGATGTGGACGTCGACGAGGACGAGTTTGATGATGATGAGGCGGATTCCGATTTCGAGCCCCCAGGGGCAAACTTCTAAAGTTTCCTTTCGGTGGTTGAATCCCATCTCGACGGGTTCATCAACCAATACAATCAAGATCAAGCGGCTTACCGAAGGGACACCCGGATGATGTATCAACTCCAAGTCCACCTTCACCAACTCAACTTCGGCGGTCCTCCACCCCCTTCTTTTATGACCCGTATGATCCAAATGCACCCGGCACCTCCCACCCACCCACCTCCACCATGACCTATGATTGTTTTTATATTTTGGTGTGGATGTCAGTTGTTGTAGGAATTTCACATTGCTCACATTTTCTCTCCCATTTCTTATGTAACACAGGCTTCTCATTGTTATTATACAAGCTTGCATTTTTTCATATTTGTTTGTTTTATTTTTCCGCACTTATTATTCGCTTTGAGTTAGATTTTTGTCCTTTTTGCTTGAGGACAATGCAAAAGTCTAAGTTAGGGGGGGTCACAAGTGCGTATTTCTAAAACTTCACAAATCTTCAAAATGCCCAAAATTTCCAAAAAAATCATAAAATTTTGAAAAATCCAAAAATATTTTTTGTTCAAAATAAATAAAAATTGGAATTCAAATTTTTCAAAAATATCATTAAAAGTCAAATTGGAGTCTCAAATTGTAAACATCCAACATACACAAAGCCGAAATTGACCAAAGATGGAAATTGAGCGAAAATTGACGACTTAACGAATAAATGTGGAGATTAACAAACTCGGTGAGATTCGAGCCTATCACGTTTTGCGAGTTTTTAAATCAATCAGAGTTAATTGTTAACTCAAAGTTCTTTTTAGCGCTTAATAAGTTGTCAAGGATCTCAATCCTTTCATTTTGATCGATTTTGAAAAATGTGTGCAATATTGCCTTGAAAAATGTGCCAAATTAGTCTCTAAACCTAAATTCACCTCGAAACGCATATGGTAACGCAATTGGCATTTTGGACAATGAAGTAGGCCCTCGTTTGTCAGCCCAAAAATATTGGCCATAAAAACTCATGAAAAATCACTCTTTTTGCAACCCAAATTGAGCCGAATAATCTTCCTTTTCGTTTGACAACCCGAAAAACCCAAAATAGCCGGAATTGCGGAAAAAATGAGAGAATTTAGAATTTAAGTCCGAAAAGTGCAACAAAAAGGGCAAGAAAAAATAGAAGAATGCTCAACAAAAATAGCAAGAAAAGAAAAGAAGTGAAAAAAAGAAAAAAAAAATGAGCAATAGCCCGGAAAAAAAAAAAACAAATGGACATCCTAAATAACTTTTCCAATTTCGAATTTCCCGACCATTTCCATGTTACCCAATATACCTTAAACCCCGAAAAAGTCCTAACCGAGTCCAAATTGCGAAATTGATTACCGTGTGGAGAGTGAAGACACCAAAAGATAATATAAGAGGCTAAGTGCGCGAAATAGAGGGAATGTTCCCGTTTTTAAAACCGTAATCCATTGATGAGATCCCATCACCATGAAATTTCCGTCTTTCTATTGTATGCGTGAATTTGTTTCCCTTACATTTACTCTTTATATCACGCATACCGAGAGAATAGCCATAATCCGAGATATTCGTTTGTGAGAGCGTTCCGTGAGAAATTGAAATCAAAATGAATTTTCGGATAAGTAACGTAATGATCAATCGGTGGAAATTGGCGGTTATATTTCCGGCTTCGCACACGCACTACGGTTTGAGACTCGTAAATATGACTTGATGATGACTATTTTCCGAAAAAGTTTGAATTGCACAAATTTTGCGTATTTTGAATTTTCTTTGAGTCGAATTTTGTGGGTATATTCACTGCAAACCCTCACGAGACACAACTCGTCCTACTAGGGTAACCTAGAGGTTTAAAGGCTTGTTGCATGCGTTAAATGCAATCGCTTGCCCGCAAAAGAGGTGGTCTATCCAAATAAAGTCTTTGAAGGATCCTTAACTCATACTTTCATTCTTTTACATTGCTCGGGACGCACAAAGTTCTAAGTTAGGGGGGTCTGATTGGGCATAAATATTGTATATTTAGTCCCCTAATTTCAGTATATTTGTGAACCCGAGTGATGTAACATATATAGATTTGATGCACAATTATGCTACTAACCTTCATTGGCGAGTATCTCGTGTTTCTTGCTTCTCTTATTGGTTTTACAGGTTAATTATGCAAACAGTGCAAAAGAGGAAGCAAGACAATGCTAGAAAAGCTAAGAAGGCAAGTTCAAGGGCAATTTAGTAATTTTTTAGCCCGATCCAGAAGGAGAAGTCAACTGGAAAGTTGAAGTGCTCGGAACAACGAGAACAATGGAAGAAATGGCACTGAAATCTGAGCTACGGTTGATGAGTTATGCACAGTTGAAGTTGAAGAAAAATCCAAGAAAGGAAGAAAAGAAAGCAAGAAAAAAATCTAAGTGTAGCACTCCAGGCCAGCACACATTCGCGAACCCAAGCCGAACCGGTTTGGGGGGCGAACCGGTTCGGGGTCCCTGATGCGCGAATTTGCTCCCCAAATCTGATTGGTTCCCAAGACTCCTTTTAGGTTAAAACTCTCAAAAATAGTAGGAAACGTAGGCAACAACCTAGGAGCAGCCATTAGGGATAGTTTTAGTCAGTTTTTGATAGAGAGAAAAAGAGAAGAACATCTAGGAACATTAAGGGAATTAATTTCTTCAAGATTTAATCATTACGGGTTTGTTTTTCAAGTTTTAATTCAAAGTTTAGAATTCTTGTCATTATTCTTGCATGTTTATTTTCTGTATTCGATTCAACTTATTGTTGCGTTCATAATACGTATTTACATGCTTCAATCTAGTTTCATCATGAATTCTTCCACATGCAACGTTACTATTTCATTCGTTAGTCAGTTTAACATGTCCGGCTAGGGTTTAAAGGTTGGGATGCATGAACCCAACCTGATGTGTTAGTGCATGTGCATAACGTTCATCCGATAAATTTAACGATTGATTTTGATCGTATCGCGTAATTACATAATAATTGTGGATCTTATATCTCGTTTACCTTTGGGTACTCGTGATGATTTAGAGTACAATTGAGTGCAATTACCGCGATAACGATTTACTCATCCTCAGATTAGGTATGACGCGGGCTTGAACCTCGTATACATAATGCTTGGGAGTCCTAAATTCCGGGTCTGATTAATCGGATAAATTTATGATTGACGTTGTTACTGCACTACACTAGGGTTGGGGGATTGCATTCCCGTTCTGTTTTCTCATCATTTAAGTTTAAAAAGTTTTGATTCAATTTTTCATTCATAATTTAGGTACTTTAGTTAGTTGCATTTTTCATCATAATTTCATAATTGCAGTTAGCTTAGTCAATCCCAAAAACCAAATCAATTTTTCCTTTTCTTCTTAGAGTCGAAGTTAGGATTCCTCCGTCTTGTCCCGTCGTCACAACTCCGTTGTCCTTTTTCCCTGAGGATCAATACCCGACTTGTCGGATTATTACTTGAGCGACAGGCTTGCACTTGAGCCTAGAGAGTACGCACTTTAGAGACACATTCTGAGTCGCGTCAATGTGTTTAAGTATTGAATTGAAAACTTAAACTACTTTTTGAAAAATAACACTTGTTAATGACTAAATTGCAAGTTTGGGCAATAAAAGGGTAAATTGGTAAGTTTACTTAAAGTGGAATATTTTTATGAATTACAAATACTGACGAATATTGTTACCTTAGCATGGGTGAAAATTAATTAAGTCATAAAACATGAATAATTTTTGGTATTAAATCAATGTGTGTGAATAAAGGACTTAAAGGAGAAAGTAATAATTTTTCCAAGTGTTAATGGAAAAATGAACGGTTAAGTCTGGGTCTTGGCTTCGGCCCATAAAGGTGGATTAATGTGAACATTGGAATAATGTCAAACACAATGAAAAGATAATGGAAGATTCGGACGATGCGGAAAAATAATTAAGCAGGGCATGATGTCCCTAATGGTGAAAGACCCCAAAGTAACTGCAGTAGCATATGGGGGCGGAGACCGGTGGTGAGAGGCTACGAAGTTCGTGGTTAGTGGCTAAATTTCAAAGATGATGGTATTAATTGTAATATGACAAGAAACGGGTTATAAGATGGAAATAACCTAACTTGTCTAAATGTTAAGGTTCCAATTAATGTAATGTGGACAAGTAAATTGAGAATAATGACTAATGTCCATAAGGAAAGTGAAATGGTTAGGCAAGGTGACTTAATGGGTCACTAAGCTACCTAAGGAGGTTTAAACCCATAATAACACAAGTGTGTGTGTTGTATAAGACTTTTAAGGTAAATTAACATTTTCTAACACGATGTGTGCATGTATTGAAAGAAAGTTTTAAGTTAAGTAACTCTGGCGTGAGTCAATGAACATTGAGTAATAAATGTTTTGAAGTTAATTGAAAGGTATTCCCAAAAATTATAAATTATTAAACTTTGTGAGGTAATGGGAAGAATATGTTAGTTTTAAGCATAAAGACGCAAAATGATTATTTTATAAAGACAAGGAGAATAAACGGTATCAAATAACGTTTTTGGAATAAAATGGTTGAATTCAGTGGGACATGTATATTTAAAAGGTATATATGTAGATATGTACATATTTTCACATGCATATGGTTGTAGCGTGCGAGTAGTCCTTCATGCCGTTCATTTCTAACTGCGTTTGTATAAGTTCTCACTGAGCATTCGGCTCACTCCCTCCTTTTGTTACGGTAGGTTGTATGATGTCCTGTACAGGTTAGTACTTAATTTACATTTACGTTAGCAGCTCTGTTTACTTGGCCTTGGGGGGTACTCCCCTGGGTCACATCACGTAGTTTAATGAAAATTAGATTCACATTCATTAGACTTTATCTCCCATTTTGTCATTTAGGGTCGGCTTGGTTCGAGGTGAAATATTTTTCAACGCAGTGAAAAATAAAATGTTAGAAATATGTTTTCACTATTTAAAGTTGAATTTTGTTTGCACTAATTATTTAAAGTTGCATAATTATAGGATGTGCACTTATTTATGATTTCAACCCAACAAAATAATAAGTTTAAATATGTGAAAATACATTTCACTTCATTGCGATTAAAAGAATTTCACCCCGAACCAAATGGACCATTATTGACAAAAAAAGTACCCCTTTTTTTGCATCATAGTTTGTGACTGGTTAATGCTTCATATGAGAGATCATTAATTACCTTAGGGGACACTTTTAAGTGTTTGTGAACTATATAACTGCTAATATGCTAATATGATAGGTACTTTAGTCGACAAATATACTGTGTCATTTGACAAAATTCCAATACGATATTTGACTTAATCCCAAGTTTTTGCAGATAATAAGGCATCACACCAATTTCATGAAAAAAAGCATCAAATTGCAAATTCAATTAAATTTCGTTGTTTTCTGTGAAATATGTCTATAGTAGTTGATTTTCATGGGATAGGGGTAGAATTGTATGAAATAGGCGTGATGTATAATTATTTGCATAAACTAGGGTTAAGTTTAATATCGTATTATCAAATTGGGGTTTCTTCAATATAAAATTTCAGTCAAAAAGTTGTTGGGCCGTGCACAAAAACTGTTGCCCAAGGGTCCTAATACAAAAGCATATAACCTATATATGAATGAGATAGACAAAATTGGGGATTGGAGTGGAATTTAAGTCGACAGGGCTAGGTCTGATGTATGATGGATTTCAGTTTATTGTGTTTGTGGTAATAGCTGGAATCTTAATCAGGAAAGCGAGGGATGGAATAGCTATTATAAGAATGTGTTTATATACTATAAAAGCAATATGGCATTAGGGAGACGTGAGGCGTTTTTCTCAGCAACATTTCACAAGAGAATCCTTTCTTGCTAAAATTAGAAGACTTGTGGTGTACTGCTTGGGAAAATAAAACAGAAGGAATTCATGTGGTAGAAAGAGGGGGGTATTTATTAAGGATGCTGAGGAGACTGAGTTTATGCCTCAAGCGAAGAGTTAGATTGAGAGGACTGTGACCAGAATGTTTTGACTACTGGATGATGATGTCATGCAAGTACTAAGGTCTTAGTAATGAAATATATTTGCACACTTAAAATGTTGATGAAGAGACCAAGGATAATTGGGTCATAGCTCTTAATTAATCTTTCTGCTGAAGAGTGTTGTGTGATGATGGCAGGATGAGGAATCTACGTGTTGATTATCTTATTTTATTTTTCCTTTTTTTCCAAACGTGAAGCTTTATTCAAACCAAAAGCATTTTAAATGAGATGTTCGTTGCTGCTGACCTAACTACTGTACAATGACTCTGATCATGACATAAAGCGAGAAGTAAAAAACAAGGAATAGACCTAAAAAAAGAAGTAAAAAACGGACTAGGTAATGAAAAATCAGCAGCACACGTTTATTAAAAAATAAAGAAAATGCATATAAAGGAAAAATGAAAAAAGTAAAACATCTACCTTTCCTACCCCCCCCCCCCCCCCCCCCCAAAAAAACACACACACACACATTAACAAAAACCCCAAACCAACAAACAAAATTTTGGATTTGGGGTTTGGGGTTTGATTTCAAGTGTTTTTTTTTTTCAGATTGATGAAGAAATCAAATTTATTTCGGAACAAGATCTGCAAGTGGGTTTGATTTTCAAATCTGGAAGTGGGTTTTCAAGATCTGCAAATGGTTTTTATGGTATGGAGACTGAGAAAGATGAATGACGTTGGGGGGGGGGGGGGGGAGGGGGAGTCGGGGGGGAAAGAGATGGGCAGGGAAGACGGGGTGGCGAGGGAGGAGAGACAATGGAGGTGGTGTTGTCGGGGGTAGAGGCTTACCCGGGGGTGGTGGTGGTGTCGATTGGTATTTTTTTTTTTTTTGCCCAGATTTTTTTGTTTCAAATTTTTTATGTTTAGTTTTCCTTTTTCTTTTTTTTTCAATTTTTAGAGATTTTTTGGCTTATTAAGTCACTTAAAGTATTTTAGATTTAAAAATGCCACATGTCATAAAAAATTTGACACTCTATTGACAGTTTTGTATTAAAGTCTAATTTTTAAACAAAATTTTATATAAATCTAATATCGAAGACTAGTAACGTATTAAAGTCAAATCAACCCAACAATTAATATTGATTTATTTCTAACATTTCTTTAAATTCTCATACTTGAATACAAGACAATTCCAATCAAAGTTCATTACGAAATATAAAAATACTAATAAACTAATTAATCATAACAATAAGTAACTATCGAACATTGGTAGTAATACTTTAAAGCCTTACACCTCTAACACTACCAACATTTCTTTGAAGTACCGTACATAAATAAATTAGATAAAAGATTGCTAACAATAAGGCAAATTATAAAAATATTACACAAATATTTTGTGCAATTGATATATGATTTGTAACCGAGTATCATATAACAATATTATGCAAAAAAATGCATTAAAATTCATTATATATATGCATAGAAACATTCATGCATATAATATATATATATATATATATATTATTTCTACTTGAGTACAATAACTGTCGATGTGCCATGCAAAACAGGGGCAATTTTTTTAAAAACAACGATTTTTTCAATTGGTCCACTTTCGAGGCGCCTACCCCGAATGTATTACCCTGAATGTATTGCACAAAACCTGATTACTTGATACTTGAGATTGCAGTAACTTTCTCACTGTGATGGGAACTATATTTATTGCCGTAACCACATGTACTGTAGTTCATCTTAGTCAACCGTACATAACTATCCTTGTTGCACAAGTCCACATGTTTAGTTGACATGGCTACTTAACTTTTCCGCACCTATTTTGTTGCACTTCTGATTTTCATTTTTTTAAAAATAAATTTTGCAATCAAGAACTCAAACCTAACCATCCCAATCTAGTTTTCTTTCCTTGGGGTTTTAAGTTTTGAAAATTGATCAAGATTTCTTCAGTTTTGGGGTGAGTACCAAACTGATCAAAACTAAACGGCTTGCAGAATTTGATTAAAATTGAACACCAAAACCCATAGGATTAATTGGAAGTTTTGTACAGTTAATTTGTGAAGTGTCATCTATCATACTGCTTGTCTAATGATCTTTTATTGTTAACGAGGTGTTGAAGGATTTACTTATCAAAAATCTTAAAGGATTTGAATTGTTCTATTGGAATTGAGCCAAAACCCTTTTGTAGGTAATACTGGATTGGGATAGTGTGACTTGACAAGTTAATTGATTTAATTCTTATATTATTTTTAAGAGTAAAGTACCAAAATGGTCCCTCACCTTTGGCCCCGTCTCAATTTTGTCCCTGTCCTTTTGTTGGTCTCAATTACATCCCTAACCTTTCAATTTATTTCAATTTAGTCCTTATCTTAATTTTTCATCCAAATCATTAACGAAAAGTTAAGATAAGGACTAAATTGAAACAAATTGAAAGGTTAGGGATGACATTGAGACCAACAAAAGAACAGGGACAACAATGAGACTGGGACAAAGGTGAGGGGACCATTTTGGTACTTTACTCTAAATATTAATATAGCATACGCATTAATATATATACTTATGTAAATATTTGTTTATATACATATGGATTAATATATAATTATAAATATACGTTAATATGCAAACAAAATTAGGGTTATTTTTCATTATTTCATAAATATTTATTCAATGTAAACTTGATTTCTCAAATAATTATTCCCAAATGCTAAGTCACATAAGCTTCTATTCTCACTTGATTTTAATGAAATTTTAAGGGTTATAAATATTGGTTACAAAATAAAAATATTAAATTTATATTAACAATACCCAATCTAAATTTTGATAACCACTCAATTTGAACAATGCCCAAATAATTTCAAGCCCTGAGTAACAATACATGGTCAAATTTCTAGCGATAAATAAATTCTCCAACCAATATTAATAAGAACTAATAAATATCAAGCCCCAAATAACAATACTCAAACAACCTCAATTTCCCATTGATCGCTTCTGAAATAAAAATAAATAAATAAATAAATAAACTTACTTGGCTTCTAAAATAAAATTCTTCATCATATTGATCATATGTTTAGTAGGTAAATATATAGATTTATATGAGTTTTTCCCAAGTTCAAATAATGTACAAAAACAGAGCAAGAAGAAAATTCACCTGTTAGATGCAGAGAGAATGGAGATTTTTCAACCATCATAAGAGGTTTTTTGCAACTTCAATGAATAATGTGATTCGGTAAAGAGGGTTAAGCGTTCAATAGGGGTAAAATAAGTAAATCGTGCATATGGCTTGTAGCACGTGAACCTATCGTTAAGTAAGTGAAAAGTTTATGGGTTTAACGTACCAAAAATACTACCAATTGTGGTGATCGTATATAAAGAGAGTTTTTAGGGGATTTACTAGCTAAGGGTCCTTATAAAACTATTTTACAATCGGTTTAATGTGATAACACAAGGGTGCAGACCGTAGTTGAGTTATTTTTGTTGTGGTAAAAAACATTGGTGCCAAGCGCACATCATCCTATTTCTCTAACACAACACAAGAGAGTTGGTGCCATTGGATGTGATTGTGGCCCCTCACCACCAGCCATCCTAACCAATGCACCCAAAAAATGTTATCCCATCAACAACATACTTCGCTCCATTTTCCCTATTCCATTCTTATCAAAACACAACCAGCCATTCTTCATTCAATCCACCCCACAGACCCCACCTAATCATATAAAACAGACTCCCTCCGCACATTTAAAACAAATCTACACAGATTGTTAGAGAGACAATGGGGAGTGGTTCATCAAGGCACCCTGACAGTAAATGAAAAGACAAGAATAGGTTCGGTGTGTGATAATTGATTTAAATTAATTTCGCAAGTTTTCAAGTAACCCTTATTTAATTAGAGTCTACTTTTAAATCAAATAAATTCAGCCCCTAACCATCCATCTACGGTGCGTGTGTCAACCCATAAACAAATAAAGTATGCGAAACAAGTTTAAGGAAAAAATCCCTGCAGGGCAAAACCTTTTATTTCACTATAATAAGTAAATCGCAACTTACACAGATTACAATGAAATAGAGTGACACACGAATACCCGCAGGCATCGGTCGGTGTCGTCAGCAATGAATCCACACGCAGTGAACCCACATGAACCTCAATCCAATCAACAAAGGAAGAACCGCAGCACTCCTCAATGACACGCAGCCATAAAATTTTGTAGAGACTCCCTCAGCAATGACACGCAGCCCTCGGTTGCAAATATCTCTCCACAAAGGTTTGAACAAACTCAAAGTTGTGTTCTTGGGTTAGCAAAAAAGATTCACAAAGGATTTGTAAATTGTGTGAATCAAAAACCTAGAGTCTTGGGCTCAATAGGTGAAGACTTAGAGTATTTAGGACTCTGAAAATCGTCTTGAAAAGTCTTAAAAAATACACCACCGAAATAGGTATATATATAGGAAAAACAAATTAGTGGAAAAACAATTCACGGAACTGCTCGAGTTTATCCCAGGCGGACCGGTCCGACTTGGAGGTGGATCGGTCCGATTGACCGGATCAGTTCTTTTATTCTGAGGCGGATCGGTCCGGTTGAGGCGGATCGGTCCGGTTATTTCAGGCTTCATTGGTTTGCTTGCGGTCCGGGGTATACTGGATCTACATCAAACGGATCGGTCCGGTTGAGGGCGGACCGGTCCGGTTAGCCGGATCGGTTCTTTTATTGTAGGCGGACCGGTCCGGTCTGACAGACTTTGATTCCTCTTCTTCTTTTGATATTCGGATCCGTTGATGAATGTATGAATCTTGAATTTCTTCAACGGTGTAACGGCGTACGACATATAAATTGTTAATGGATAAAAACGTCCTTATAATAACTTGTTAATGGACAAAAATGTCCTTACAAATGTCCCCCTATGTCTATGCTGGTACATACATAAAAACAAAACATCCGAATTATCAAACAACTAAAAATGCCTATACAAATCTACCCTTCCATGAACCCAAAACTGGAAAGATACAATTGAATAAGACTACAGCGTTTGCTCTTCAATTCTTCAGGAATCTCAACACTTTTCTCATCAGGGTGTGCAATCCAATGATAATCCATGTAGTACCTACACACATGAGAAAAATCAAAATACCAAGTGACATATCGAGTTTGAAATGAGATAAACATATATACCAATTTATGAGCAAACTCAAACTTTCAAATCTCCCTCATAATAAGATAATTCTTTCTCCCCCTTTTTATGATGTCTCCAAATAGACAAATAAGAAGAATGAATCAAACAAGCAAAATCGGGGTGTCACGGTATACAAAAAAAACACAAACTATTTTTGATTTTTCAAATTTTTCATACAAAGATAGGATACCAATATGAACAAATATGATACAAAAATCACACCATGGATTTAGACTCAAACAACCAAGTCATGGAAACGGAATAAATGGGTGTGAACACATTCGATAGGTAAATCAACTCAATCAATCATATGTGCACGATGCATACGTGTACTCCTAACGAATGAACATCAAAGGTATCCTTAGGTGTAAAAATTTGTTGAATTTAGATGACATCGTCTTATGCAAATCAACAAATCAAAGTCAAATGATTTCCACACCAATAACGTCCAAAACTATATAGCGCATTTTCAAAAATTTCAAGGACGTGCAAACCCGTTTTAATTCTCCAACCAAACTCCCTCATATATATATTCTTTTAGAGGTGTATAAACTAAATTCTCAAACTTTGGATAATTGGTGCGAAAACCTAAATGGCCCATAAATGGCATGAAAATCTTTTTATTGCCTTTCAATTTTTTTCGGGCTCTTTTAACCTCTTTGGACCTCGGATAATAAAATTCCTCAATTTTTTAGGTCCTTTTTAACGGTGGCTTTTGCGCAAAGGATAGATAATTACCTTTCGCAGCCCCTCCCCGTTTTTTCAAACAAAGCACACAAACTCACAGCACGGTTTTTATATGCACAATTTCCTTATCAAAATTTATCGCGCTTGGTTCATTTTAAGGACATGATTGAAGTGAAAACACCCAACCAACATGATAAGACAAGCACAATAATCAAACAAATCCGTGCACGTGTGCAATAAAGGAAATATGAGTCAAACATGTAGGAAGTAACACTTAATTACATCTTAATGACTCCAAACATTATAAATCACATGGATGAATTGACCTATTGTCTCAAAACACTATCAAATAGTCACATGAAAAAAATGGAATGATGTTGTGACTCGATCATCCAAAGTGTTCATCCATAAACGGTGCAAACACAATACAAAAAATCTTTTTGGATTTTCTCAAAATTTTATCAAAATGAAATCTTTTTGTATTTTTCAAAATTTTCAAAAAATAAAACATACAAAATGATACATACTAGCAATAGGCAAATAATGACATCATGAAAATCACCCTATGCTAGTAAACAAGTCAAACCTCAATCATTAGGTGCGGAGGGGTTTTCCAAAGGTGGTGACAACTTATGAAAAACCTCCATCAATTCTTGTGAAGTTTTGACTAAGAACTTAACTTGCTCACCTAAATGTGCAAACTCTCTCATGTAGTCTCCGGGAGCATGTAAAGTATCATGTGTGGGTGCATGTGTGCCAGAAACACGTGTAGAAGCAAAATGTGACACATACCCCAACTTAAAGCAAAATTCCCTAAGGTGTCCTCTCCTCTTGCAATGTGAGCAAACATAAATAGGTCTAGGAACACCTCTCTCAAAAACTCTAGGGCGCACTCTCCTAATAGGAATGGGACGCCTAGGTGGGTTAGGGTGAGACACATGTGAAACTGTCATTAAAGTGGGAACCGGCTCGGGTGCTAATTGGGAAGAAGAAGCACCGTCATGACTTATTCATAACTTCTCACCTTTAACCTTAAGAACCACCTTTTCAACTTTCTTAGGTGCGTTCTCAAATACACATGTCGTCAGACTAGACAACGTGCTGGTCATATCACACTTCTCCTTTCTCAAAAACCTCCTTCTCTTTCTCCAAATCTAAAACCCGGCGACCTAAATCACGATTACACTTCTTTGTTTTCAAGGTCTCGGTGTACAAATCTCTAAAAGCTTTTTGGAGCTCACTTTCACTCTCACTTTCTCCCTTACTTGAAGTGCTCAAACCATCACTATCACTTTCGTGTGCACTATTGTGGGACAAGGTGGGTGTGCTCACATGACTAGAAAAGGCTATAAACTTCTCACCACTAGTTTCATCACCCTCACCTTCACTACTATCACTAAGAGTGGCGGGCATAGCTACTTTCTTTCCTTTCTTTCTAAGCCACGTAGGACACTCAAACGACTTATGCCCCTTACCCCCACATTCAAAACAAGTGACGTTTTCAAAATCTTCCTCACACCCCTCATCGGAGTCATTCCCTTTTTCCCTCTCACCACTTTCTTTGGCCTTTCCTTTCTTTTTATTTTTCTCAAAAAAATTCTTTTTATTGGAAGAATAATTTTTGTTCATGTTGAGAAATTTTTTAAAATTTTTTGCAAACAAGGCCATATCATTAAAATCAAAATCTCCCTCAGAATCGGACTCACAAACTTTTTCTTTCTTTTTCTTAAAATGAGTCTTTAAAGCAATGCCATTATCCTTAGCCTTAATGGTTTTGGGAAACATATCAATCTCATAAGTTTGAAGATCTCCTACAAGTTCTTCCAACTTAAGTGATTTCAAATTTCCCAAAGAGTTCAAAACAGTGACTTTAGGAATAAAGCGTTTTGGGAGAGATCTCAAAATCTTTTTAACGACATGCGTGTTATCAATCACCTCACCCAAATTAAAAGATGTGTTAACAATGTCCGATAAACATGCATAAAAATCATCAAAGCATTCGGACTCAGACATGGTGATAGTCTCAAATTGGGTGGCCAAATTTTGTAATTTTGACTCTTTAACCGCGTTCGTACCCTCATGTGTCAATTTCAAAACATCCCAAGCCTCTTTAGACGTGGTGCACGTCATAATTCGGCGAAACTCATCAGGAGAGACAGCTCCAGAAATAGCACTCAGACCACGGGAATTAAAATTGGACAATTTATAATCATCTTCAGTCCAGGCTGACACGGGTTTTAAAGTGGTGATGTTATTAACAGTGACCGTGAGAGGAGTCCAACCATTTTCGCAAAGCAACCAAACATGCTCGTCAATAGATTTTAAAATCGATTTCATACGAGCTTTCCAGTAGGCATAATTAGACCCGTCAAAAATAGGCATCTGATTATATAAGTGCTCCATAAGAAAAAATGCGAATTTTCACAAAACTAATTTTTCAAAAAAAATCAATATCACACGATTTTGCGGAAAATAGGAATACGCAATAAATTAGCACAACCTGCCCTGATACCAATTTGAAAAGACAAGAATAGGTTCGGTGTGTGATAATTGATTTAAATTAATTTCGCAAGTTTTCAAGTAACCCTTATTTAATTAGAGTCTACTTTTAAATCAAATAAATTCAGCCCCTAACCATCCATCTACGGTGCGTGTGTCAACCCATAAACAAATAAAGTGTGCGAAACAAGTTTAAGGAAAAAATCCCCGCAGGGCAAAACCTTTTATTTCACTATAATAAGTAAATCGCAACTTACACAGATTACAATGAAATAGAGTGACACACAAATACCCGCAGGCGTCGGTCGGTGTCGTCAGCAATGAATCCACACGCAGTGAACCCACTTGAACCTCAGTCCAATCAACAAAGGAAGAACCTCAGCACTCCTCAATGACACGCAGCCATAAAACTTTGTAGAGACTCCCTCAGCAATGACACGCAGCCCTCGGTTGCAAAGATCTCTCCACAAAGGTTTGAACAAACACAAGGTTGTGTTCTTGGGTTACCAAAAAAAGATTCACAAAGGATTTGTAAATTGTGTGAATAAAAAACCTAGAGTCTTTGGCTCAATAGGTGAAGACTTAGAGTATTTAGGACTCTGAAAATCGTCTTGAAAAGTCTTAAAAAATACACCACCGAAATAGGTATATATATAGGAAAAACAAATTAGTGGAAAAACAATTCACGGAACTGCTCGAGTTTATCCCAGGCGGACCGGTCCGACTTGGAGGCGGATCGGTCCGATTGACCGGATCGGTTCTTTTATTCTGAGGCGGATCGGTCCGGTTGAGGCGGATCGGTCCGGTTATTTCAGGCTTCATTGGTTTGCTTGCGGTCCGGGGTATACTGGATCTGCATCAAACGGATCGGTCCGGTTGAGGGCGGATCGGTTCGGTTAGCCGGATCGGTTCTTTTATTGTAGGCGGACCGGTCCGGTCTGTCAGACTTTGATTCCTCTTCTTCTTTTGATATTCGGATCCGTTGATGAATGTATGAATCTTGAATTTCTTCAACGGTGTAACGGCGTACGACATATAAATTTTTAATGGACAAAAATGTCCTTACAATAACTTGTTAATGGACAAAAATGTCCTTACAGTAAAGCTCATGGCAACGAAGAGAGAGAAGACCGAGCAGGTGGACAACTATATTGTATATACACTATATTAATATTTAGAATAAAGTACCAAAATGATCCCTCACCTTTGGCCTCATCTCAATTTATCCCTACCCTTTTGTTGGTCTCAATTTCATCCCTAACCTTTCAATTTAGTCCTTATTTTAACTTTTTATTAATGATTTGGATGGAAAGCTAAGATGAGGATTAAATTTAAAAGTTAGGGATCAAATTGAGACTAACAAAAGGACAGGGATAAAATTGAGAAAGGGCCAAAGGTGAGGGACCATTTTGATACTTTACTCTATTTTTTAACTTGTTCGCCATTTTTATGTTGCTTCTAATACTTTAGATACACCCAAAAATGTTCCACATCAATATAATCCCTTGTTCTTTTTTTTTTTTTAAATCTCAATATAAGCCCTTATTTAAAAAAACAATTGTTTATAAGATTATTTTTACATTATTGAGTAGCATTTAATTGTGTACAGATGTCAAACTTTGCTTCTGTATGCAGTGTTTATTTCTCCTGTAATTTCTACTAAATTTATCCATTTTCTTTGACTGGTTATTATACAAACTAGGTGGAAACCCGCGCGATGCGCGGGCTATACGACAAAGTCGGAAATTTGCAATAAAATCTAGTAACAAACAGTTGGGAATTAGATGCGCTAAACATATGTTTAATTGGAATGCTACATGATAAAGAATCATTTTACTGAACCACTCTGAAAATGTGCAACTAACAAAATTAAAAATGATGAAACTAAACTCAGCATAATTGAGAAACAATAAAATCAATCTCACTTTTAACACTGACACGGTGAAGGCAAAGTCAAAACTAAAACCCCCATGTGCATCTTTTTCTAAGTTTTACATATTGCAAAAGGTAAACAACTAACCCCAAAACAACAGTTCAAACCATCCATGTGTAATGTTTCTTGAAAAGAAAATGTGAAGAAAAAAAAAAGAAAAACAAAAACAAAATGAAAAGAAATGCAAAAACCCACCATCGTCTTCAACCTCCTCCTCTTCCCCCTTCCCAACTCCCAACTCTCCAGCACTCCCTTTCCTACCACCCCCAACCTCCGACACCCACCACCGTTGTCTTCAACCTCCCCAACCTCCACTGCTCCACCACCATCGTCTTCAACAACCCTCTACCACAACCAACCATTATCTCTACTCGGCCATCGTCATCTCCACCTAACCAAATCGTATCTGGACTCGTCTCTTTCCAAATCTACAAAATCCAAACATCAAACCAGAATCTATTTAAAAAATTAGAACCCAAATCAATTTTTAAACCAACATCTATTTCAAAACAAAAATCGATTTTCATACCAAAATCGATTTTGAGGATCTGCTCGTGGATAACTCATGGTGACGGTCATCGGTGAGGGAAGAGGGAGAAGGGAAGAGGGAGGAGGACTGTTGGGTTTATGGGTGAGGAGGGAGGGACTGTCAGGTTTGGGCTGTGGCAGAAGAAGGGACGGGTAGATAGAATATTAATTCACTTGAGAACTGAAATGGCAGATAGATAAAAGGAGAAGATGCAAGGTATGTATTAAATGGGAGGAGAGAGAGACGGAGAGAAAAAACTCACATTTTCAAGGATGCGTACGTGGACATCTTTAGCATTTAGAAAATTAAATTTGTATTAAATGCTTTGCCTACGTGGATAGGCTGGTTGAAGAGGACTCTTAATGCCTTGTTTTGCATTTTATAGTAGTAAAAGATATCGATCAGATGATTACCATGCCATCTTTCGGTTCCGCTGAGTAACAATACATGGTTTAATTTTTTGGGAAGAGTCCTACCAAAGCGAGACTTAGTCACTACCTTGAAGAAGCTTACCGTGGGGCACCTGACTTATGGACCTTTTGTTATGGTTGTTTTCTTCTCCTTCAATGCAGCTGTTCAAGGTATTATAAAATTCTATGTTACTATACTATTATCATTATCACTCAAGAAATGTTAGGTTATTAATAATTTTGTTGCAAGCTAGTCATCTTTTTTAAAACTGTTATTATGTAGTGAATTTAATGTCAATATGTCAATCTTATCAATCATCACCATCAGGTAAATAGATTGTAATGGATGGATGGATGTGGTTCAATGTTGATGAGGATGTGTTATGTAGGCTAGGGTATTTTGGAATTATTGTGGGTGGGGGTGGGGGAGAATTATTTTGTAATTATGCTTCCTTTACATTTTGGATTAATTACCAAAAAGTCCCTAACATTTTTGGGGAAAATACTCTTAGGTCCCTCACAAACAAATTTTAAACACTTAAGGAATTTTGACAAATTCTAAACACTTAGGTCTACTAATTATCTTCTTGTAGAAGTCCGCGCTAGTGGCATAACAAGTGGACCTAATAGCAAATTGTCCTTAAATGTTTAAAAATTGTCAACAAGGGACCTAAGTGTAAATTACCCAACATTTTTTAATACATATTTACTCCCAGCCTTTTTATTTTGTTTCAAAAAGTCCCTCAAACACCCATTTAACCAATATTCTCTTATTTTTAAAGGTCCGCGCTTGCGGCACCCCTTCCATGCCCCTCCCCACCCCCACTGTCGGAGCTCCGGCGACCCTCACCGGAGCTCCTTTTTTTTAGTGGTTTTATGGGGTGAGGGACTTTTTGGAACAAAATAAAAAGGCTTGGACTAAACGTGTATTAAAAAATGTTCGAGGGACTATTTGGTATATGGCCCTTAAATTTTCCTTATTTATCATGGATTGGAGTTGGTTAAGCCTGTTAATAAGGTATTTGGCCAACCATTGAAATCATTCTATGTTATTATAATTTTATATGAAATTTGAAAGATGTTGCTCTGACTTTTCATTATGTTTATTATTTTGTGTGTTTTTGTGAGTAAATTCTGACGTGTTTATATCAAATTGGTCTCAAAGCCATCTTCGATCTAACTATTTTGAAGTGTGTATATCATGGCAGTTGTGTTTTAATTCATAGAATGGATATCACAGCGTACGAGGAATTTGTTGATGGCTATTGGTGTGATCTTGAGGCTCTTGAAAAGAAATAGATTGTGAAGAGATGCTAATGCAAACACCATCAATTGGATCCAAAAAAGAGAAAATCAAGAGCACAAATCTGAAAATTGTATTAGAAAGACAAAGAATAATTATTTCACTAATTTTTCATGCACATCTATACTAAAATCATTACTTGGCCACCAAGTAAAGTGACAAAATGACCATAAGGGCTTTTACTTACTCTAATATTTCCTAGAGAGGACTAAACCTCTTTTGCATAGTTGTCAAATCGCGAATCGTATTGTGAATCGTTTACCCTCCGAATCGTGAATCATGAATCGAATCGTGAATCGAATCGGTCGAATCGGAACCAAATGATAAAAACGTAATAAAACATACGTAAATGGGATTTAACACTATAGAATTGGTAATTAAGCGTAATATGACAAAAAACTAATCGTAGCACATGATAATATACCAAAACATATCACAAAAATTAACCGTAGCACATGTTCTCATTCATTTTAAGTTTAAAAATGTAAAAAACAAAAATATATCATAAAACAACCTACATATTAATTTAAAACATCCTACATATTAATTTGGTTCTTTTTTTATTTGTTTTATTAAAACACGTATGGTTATAAGGTAAAAAAAATCGCTAAAAAAAAGGTGAATTGGACTCGAATCGGGAATCGGACCCGAATCGGAAGATTCGAATCGTGAATCGCCGATTCAGTCCGATTCTTTAAACATTTGCGATTCTCAACTCGATTCGAATCGTTTTATGTGAGAATCGAATCGAATCGTACGATTCGAATCGCGAATCGTATGATTTTGACAACTATGCTTTTTTGTTATATTTTATTACACCAACTAAAAAACAAAGATATAAACTCCTATCGACATCACCTCCCCTTTTAAATAAGAGTTTGTCCACGAACTCAAGTTCACGATGAGTGAGAATCCTCCAAAATATTAAGCCGAGAAGATGGGAAAAATTTTCAGGATCCCAAAAAAGAATTTTGGTAAAAGTTAGGGATAGTCCAAAATTTAAATTATGGATAATATTTTGGGCTCCAAAATTTTCAGCCCCAAAATATCTTTGAAGAACCATTTAAAGTCATGCTCAAGAAAGGACTGACCCCCCACCCCCCAAAGAGTGGAATAATATAACGAAAACTAATCAACTCACAATTAAAACTGCAAAAAGATCCCTAATCATGAAAACTAAGTAACCAAAAGAACATACAGTGCATCGTTATCACATCCTTATTAGTAAGTCTGAGATTAACATCACTTACATAATGTATCATCATAAAAAATCACAAAAAACCAAGGCATCCTCAACCTCTCTACAAAAACAATAATGGATCGTGCGTATCCAGAAGCTTGAAGAGTGGATGATTTTGAGCAACTTTTAAGGGATTTGCCTACACGGGATTGACGAAGGAGAAAGAGAAAATGTTTTGAGAATGAGCAATAATTCGAAAGAGAAACTAAACTACACGAACTAATTAATTAATTAAATTCTCAATACTCAAATTTTATTTCTTTAGGTTACAATTATCTACAATCTTACTAGAACTAAATTACTTAAAATTAATACTAAAGATAAAAAGTAACATAATACCAAATATCCTTATATCCTAAACAAATAAATCATAATTTTTAAATAAATATCAAATACCTCATCTAAAACCTACTCGTTCCTTATTAGTGGGTGTAATCCATCATCATCATCACCAAGAGGATCTTTTATGGAATCATCATCATATCTAATGGTCGTATCATCTTCATTATCATTAGAGTCAACGTCCACACATTCTTCTTCTTCATCCACTAAGTACCCCTTTCCCTTTTCTATAAGACAAAGTATATAAATGAGTATTTAACTTTGTTAAATAAGTCTATAATGTCAATAAAAAGAAAAAGATTATTCAATATTAACCCTTTCTTGTAGTTTCCAATTTTGAATTCTTCCGTTTTTCTCTTCGTCTCCCTCGTGCATGTTCACGCCCAAAAGTCTCCCCTCCCCTCGTCAGATCTTCCATCAGGCATCCATCACCCCCGAGGCATTAATGTCACCACTAGACATCCGTCAAATGGGATTCATCATCTTGTCCCATAACCCACTCATTATTCGACGGTAGATGCCCAATTACCAATGGGTCCTCATCCTCTTTAAGTGCTTTCTTTTTCAAGATCTTCACTTTCAACTTCATGATGCAAATTATATACACCAATGAGTTTAGCCTCTTTGTTGACAACCATTTTCTTTTCTTTGTATGGGCTTGTATAATTTTAACAAATAATAATATTTTAGTCACTATGTAATAAACTTATCTGATAGCATTTATTTAAGTTAATTTTTAACAAACGAGGATGTGATTATATGTGCTCCAGTTGCGTTCACATGCCGATAAAGAGCATGTCAGCCTCAAAACCTTCACTGGAAAACTAGTTAATTATGGAGTTTAATCTCCAAATTGAATCCACCAACCCGCTAAAACAAGATAATTTATAATTTAAGTTCAAAAAATGTAATTATTCAAAGCAACGCATGTTTTACTAAAGAATTTACTTACTAGGACTCTATGAAGCACGAATTCGTAATACACATTTCGACACTCGACACGTGATTCTTCCAAAAACTAGGATACGACACGCTAGGATAAGTATAATATTATTAATATATAATATATTTAAATATATATATTAATGAAATGGAACATATTTTTTCCATAAAATACATTATTAGAGCATTCTTAACATGAAATTAAGAAAATGGACCATACAAAACAAAATTCACATACACTTTAACATTAAAAATCATAAATAAAGCAGATTCACCATCACATGTCCCAGTGTGTTCACAACGTGCCGGTAACATGTCGGAGCGCGCACATAATACGTGTTTCGACACGACACGCGACTCATGGCTTTCGGAAGAGTGTCCGTATGTCCTTGCTTCATAGCTAGGACTATGCAACTTGCGCGATGATTTTGCTTGTCCAAACAACAACTGTTGACAATAGATTAGGGTTTGGCAAGTAAAAATGCTTTTGACAATAATTTCTTTTACTTTTAGTTAGTTTTGTCCTTTCGTACCCCTTTAAGTAAAAAACGCCTCACCTCAACCCGCCTTGACCAGGCGTAAGCCTTATTTTCAACGGATGAGGCTGATTTGGAGTAAGGCAACAATGAAGAAGGCGGTAACGATTTTTTTTTACTTCCTTGGCACCTAGCAATGCTGATTCGAGCAGCGACACATGCCTGACTACCATCACTGGGTGTGGGCCATCACTCTCACATATATCACCTTCACTGATGTGGTTAACATCTCCAGCATCGTAGATGACAAGGGAGAGGAGTGAGTCATCGACGAGAATGAAGCCATCAGAGAAGATAAGGAAATCGAAGCCATAGTAGGCGGAGGAACACTAAATGGCATAAACTTAGGTAGTTCCTATCAGGTCCCACGACGACTCCCTTGACTAGAAATAGAAAAAGACAAGAGAAAGGGAAAAACCTACGCTGAAGGAGTTCATGATGACATCAATCGCACTGGAGTAAGGGAAGCCCTTGACGTCGTCGATGTCAGAGGTTCCATGGGTCTTAATGAGTCACCCAAAGTGTTGGCGGCTAGGGTCTTTGAAAGGAATGATTTTTTACGCCTTGACTTAGAGAAGCCGGTGGATTTCCAAGAACATGATAACCTATTTGGGTAGGCTATTAGGGAACCATGGGTTTAAAAGGAATGGGGGCGCGGAAATAAAATTATCCCATTATCCCATTGGTTGATTTTATTGGGCTTGAAGAATTGGTTCTCCCTCAAATTTTAAAATTCTGCATAATATTTTGGTCTTAAATAAAAGAGCCCAATTATATCAATTTTTTTTTGTGGATTTGACATGAACTTTTGCAATATTTCATAAAAGCTCGTGGATAAGTTTTTACGAAGGAGAGGGGAATGATGTGGACGTGTTACATGGTCCTATGTAATTTCGGAATGGGGAGGGGTGTGGAGGGGGAGTTATTTTGTAATCATTAGTTGTTTTATTATTATAATTAGTAGCTATTAACTAGGATAAATATTATGAGATATTTTATGTAGTAGATAATCACTAGGATTTTCTTTGATTTAGTTAGTTCATATTAGGATTATGCTTCCTTATTTTTAGTTTCCTTCTTTATCAAGGATCAAAGTTAGTTTAGCCTGTAAAAAAAGCTTTTGGGCAACCTTTGAAATCATATACATTACTTTAATCTTGATATATGGATATTTGAGAGGTTTTTTTTTATGGGAATTCATTTTATTTTCCTTTTATTTTCATTGTATTTTCTATTTTTAGTTATTTTTAGGCCTTTTATTTCCTTAATTAGTTTCCAAGCATGTTTGGGACTAATTAGACATTCTTTTATTTTTTAATTGGTCCTCTAGTCATTTTAGCTATTACTTGATTAGCAAGTAAAATGTCTCATATAAATAGCTCTTGTATTCTCATTTTGTACTCATTCCTCTAATTCTTGAAATATAAGAACTCTTTTGTTTCTCTCTCTAGAAATCATATTGTCTTGATTTTTAGGTCATTGACGTGTAGTTCACGTCATTTTTTTTCCCATTATGGTTATCCTTCAATGTGTGGCTGCGAGTTTATTCTGATACGTTTACATCACAATTGAGGTAGAGAAGTCTCAACTTAGAACAAGAAGCCCAACAGGAAAGCAAAAAAAGTGGAAAAAATGATAAAGCTAGAGATTGATCGTTAGATCTTATAATATCATTCACGTGTTTGGAGTTCTGTGCATATTATATTTGTCTCAACTAAGTAATATCTAAGTTGCAAGACAGTATAGAAAAAGGTAAAAGCATGATTTAAGCCTGAAGATATGTAATGACCTAAACCTAAGCTTATGAATATGTAACCAAATATATAAAATAAATGGAGCTTGACTAGATATTCTAGAGGAGTGATATAACAATGAGAATTTGTTGAAATATTTTATTTGATTTAAAAAAATTTGGGGGGGTGGGGGAAATAATTTTCATACATGTTTCTCATACATGACCCCCCTGCCCCTGGTGGTAGGTTGCTTCTTGTGATAGTGATAAATTTCCTGCCCCTCATGATTCAATCCATTCTTTGTCCTGTGGGCCACCCCCCTTAGTTGTTCTTTCTGTTCGAATTAGATACTCTACTCATGTCCTCGGGGATCAGTCGCATTATGGGGTCCTCTGATAGGCTCCAATACCCCGAGTTATATATATATATATATATATATATATATATATATATATGTATGTAAGAGTTGGACAACTTTAAAAGCAGCTCATGTTATCAGCCTCAAGTAGAGTGATGATTTACTATGGAATCGGGTGGTTGTATGCCTATGTCAAACATGCAAGTAGCTCGGGGTAAATACTTGACTGATACTGAAGGTGCCCTCCTAAGGCTTTGAGTTCCATTATCAATAAATATATGTGGTATACAATTGTCCTTCAATTTTGTTTTATTTATAGTTGTCCGAGGCATGCCTAAGCTTGCACCTAGGCCGTAAGCTCTCAAAAGCACGAACATTACGCCTCGCTTCATCTCGAGCGAGGCTCCTTCTGTGAGGCGTGCGCCTTGTGCTCCTATGCGCTAGACTCAAGGTTTGGTTAGGCACTCCTCATTGATTATTTTTAGAAAAAGTTCAAATAGAAAGCATATATATATATTGATAGTAATTATTTTATGATGAAACATTGAATATTGGATCACTCCCACCCATAGTTGACCAATGCCAAAGTATAAGAAGCCTCTAGACCTAGCGACATATTCTTGCACTACATAATAATGAAAGAGGCAAATAAGACTGAATACTTGAAACCGTGTAGGTGTGTAGTAATCGTAGATTAATTAACCTGTTGACTTTTATTTGTCCTTTTGACGATTGTTGAACTATTTTTGTTTGGAATATTTAGATAGTTTGGCTTTTGTTAACTATTTAACAATTCTTATAGTGGGTAATTTGTGTTAGACTGTGATCTAAATTTTACATGAGGTGTGTTAGATATATCTTCTTATTTTTCTCTTTATAAGTGTGTATAAATTTTTGATTTATGTTATATAATTCATATTTAGATGATAGACATCACTTCATCATTACAATATACAATAAGATCTACTTTTTTGCATCTCCTCTATCCTTAACTGGATTAGGCGCGCGTTTCGCCTTACGCTTAGTCTCGGGGGAGACCGAAGCTCCTTGATATGCCTCGTGCCTTCAGTAATTATGCTTTTGTTATTGGTTATTCTGTATATAATGCATTCCATAAGATGGATGAGGCATTCGTTCCAGCCAACCTCTTCCTGATAAAGTAAGGCGGTAAGTTGAACCAAGTTATTCGAGCTCAACTCGTGCTTTTTGAATAAAAGCTCATTCAAAATCGACTAGTAATACAAATGAGTTTAAGCTTGAACATATTTTTAGTACGTTACCTTATTGAGTTGTGATTGAATTCGGCTTGATTACCAATAATCCTACTAAAATAGTGTAAAAATCAAGCAACTCAAGCTTGATGAAGCGTTCGCTTTCTTAAATTCTTGTTCAATTTTGGCTCATGAAATATGTGAGCCAAGCCTGAACATATTATAAAAAATTTCAAACCAAGCTTGAGCAATCTATTGTTCCAACTCTCTGCTAATTTACACCCCTACCAGATGTGTAAATAAGTAAATTACCAAAAAAAATGAAACTTAGGTATTCTTTTCACTTTAGGTAACATAAATTGTTTTGACAAGAATGGTAATGTAAACGACCTCAGTTTTGGGTAATATTCCGGTGATAAATATTTTGCACTTTTAGCGATGAATCCCCTTCAAGAAAGTGTTTCTCATGTATAAAAAATGAAATGAAAACTGAGTTGGTTTCTTGGGGATATATAGGATTGTTGCCAACAATGTATTTAGCTTTTGCTGTTGCAACAATCAGAAATGGTGTAAATATCTCTCCCCAACCCCAAGTCATTTATAATCCAAGTCATGTCCATTATTCAAATCCTGTACAAGCCAACTGAAAATAATGAAGGAGTTCAAGTCTAGTTGTTGTTTCGTAAAACAAATAGAATAAAAAATACATTTAGAGCGGTTAATTTACAAAAGAGAGAAATAAAATTTGTTTTTTTATAACTCATTAGCTATAATTTTGAAGACAAGGAGAGCGGATACAAAAGAGTAGAAACAAAATGTTAAAGAGTCTTCTTGTTTTAGAATAAAATGATGTCCTTTAGAATTTAGGCATGCCATGTGGTAACGCAATGCAGAATCTTAATTGATTAGGAGACTATTGTATTTTTCCTGCTTTTTGCGTTCTCTATTATATTTTAGATTCCCTGCTTTACTTTATAAAACGTTTTCTTTTATTTTCATTTCATCGTTTGAGCAATTATATGTGGTGTCAAATTCAGGTGAAAGTGGTAGCGAGATTGCTGCTAGATTAAAGCGAGACCTGATGCCAACAACTATAAGTGGTCTTATGTACTGGCCAATATGCGATTTTTTCACTTACAAAATTGTCCCCGTCCACTTACAGGTACATTTTTTGGTGTTATTTTTCTTTCCTTTTGTGGTTTTAATATGAAGGTAGGTATTTAAGAGATGTACAATTAGTTTGATAGTGGCTTGGGTAATGTAATTGTCGCTATACGTACCAAGTTTGTATCTCAAGTGTTGAAGAATTTTTAATTATGCAGAAAATATGAACAGATGTTTGGATTTGAGGCGTAATAGACTACTGTCCTTAAGGTGTTATTTGCCCCCACTCGTACAGAGTTTGCTAACGAGTCTAGGCAAATTACATCCAAGATACAACAAATCCACGGGTTTATTCAAGTAGCAAACTTGAATAATAACCCACAGAACACTCTATGAAATTGGTAAGAAGAAATAATAGAGAGAAAGAGAATTTTCGGAATTCATTATGACAGGATTTTGCCTTCTATATATCGCCTCTTGTGGTGTCTGTTCATGAAGAGACACCACATCCAAAGGTCATTTAATCACGGCCTTTGGATATATAACTATATTTTTTAACGTTCCAGATTTGAACTAAAAAGATGCGACTGTACGGATTAATACTTAACGAAGTGGCGCCAAAATCCGACGGTTCAGATCCACTCGCGCCATAATTATGTGTCATTTATTATGGATTTAATCTGGACCGTTTGATCTTTTGACGTTGTCAAAAATCAAAGGCTCCTACAGCTCTTCGCGACGATGCGTACGTGCGCCTCTAAAGCGCCCAATCGCACTTTCGCACACGCGCGCGTGTGCGGATGGTGCAAAGCACCATCCTTGGATCTAAGGTGTACACTAGTAGCATACACTTCAATGCACACAAGTAATCTCTTATGACACAAAAGCATTTATTAACCCACTAACTTTTTCACACTTTTCCAATGTGGGACTTTGATTTTCCCACTTCCCTTTGTCTTTTCCTATTCCAATTAATTGATAGTTTTAACCTTTCATTTTCTCTAACCATTAATACCCATTAATATTAAAATCATCCAACATCAAGTGCAGTAAATGATTGTACCTCCACTTGTGGTACAATATTTTAATGCACCTTGTAATACAAAGTTGGTAAAAAAACTTGGTACACAGACTTTTCCTTTTAAATTAGGTTCTTTTGGTTTAGCAAGTGCCAAATGCAAAAATACCCTGCACTGTTGAGCTTTTTGCAGTAATCCCCTGTATTATTTATTCTATGAAAAACTCCTAGATATTTTCAAAAGTTTCAAACACCACCTCACAATGTCATTAAAAATTATTTTTGCTACAGTTAGGAGACTATTTGCAACTTTTTCCGTAGTTTAGGGACTTGTTAATAGTACAGGGACATTTGCAAACCGTTCAACAGTTCACTGGGGTTTTCTGCATTTTAGACTGTTAGCAATCTGATTTTAGATCTATTTACAAACTGGTTATGTAATATACTGAAAGAATTAACATAACCTAGGACTATGAGTCTTAGCAATTTCAAATGGTTTTATGTCTTTGGTTTACTTTTTTTTTCAGCCGTTGATGAACAGTTCGTTCTCATACGTGGACCATATATTTGACATACATGGCAAGCTTACAGAAGGCAGTTGCTGGTTAGTTTTTGGCTTTGTGACTTCTTCCCATAGTTCTATCCGTTAAAATTTTTGCCAATTCAACTATGCTCGGAGAGAAGACCAACAGAACTTTATGTCCAATTGCTGCTTCTAAAACTTTGTTTCCGTTGAGGCCAATTCCAGTAGTTTCAGGTTAGTTAGTAAACTTCTAGGAGGGCTTTTGTTGTCCCCGAATTTACGATGATTTCATATTCGGGATTTCAAAGTTGTGATTAGATAGTGTATTTATATTAGATGATTTCTTTTGACATTTTATTAATATAGGTGATTCGAACGATCAATCACAGAAAATTGTTAATACATGGCCTTAAACGTCCCATCATTATGTTCTGGTGGAATAATAAACATCCCATTCCAGCTTCAAGGAATTTTGACTCTATTCTCTCATTTTTTGTCATATTTCTGTACGTCATTTTTTCAATTTTCTGAGTTCGAATGAGTTCGTCCCCATGGATCGAACCTGACAAAATGAGACGGGACATGAGCCGACACCATCAGGTCTACCCGCTAAGATCCATTATACCTGGTAACTATAGGGTCCCATTAAGGTTCGATAGCACATTTTAAGGACACAATAAGATGCGAAAGTGAAACGGGCCAGAAGACCCGTTTAATTAACTAGTGATGACGGGTTGTGTTAGTGTAACCCATAAGGAAACAAATAGAGGATGCGTTTGTATTCTTTACTTGATAAGCAAACAAATGGTTTTGACATCAACTTGACAAGACCCAACACATTGAGACGTGGCATGAACATGACTCGAACTAGTCCTTTTAAATCTAATGAGATCCAAGGATTGTATAATAAACTATTTGTCCTAATTTATCTGTATATCATTCTTTTAGTTTTTGCATTTTTTTAGATGATTTTTTAGATTTTGTATCGTTATTAGTTGGCAAATGAGTTCTTTTGTAGACCTTGAGAGGTTTATGGGCACAACAATGGCTCTCATTACATTTTGAGTCAAATGTAGTACTAGAAAAGATACGGAATTAAGGTTGATTATCGGTCAATTTGGTCGGTAAAAGGAGTATACCAAAACCAAAACCGATTTAGATTCTCTAAACCGAAATTACCGATTTTACTAGCCGGTACACGTACTCCTGAACCGAAACCGAATCGAGTGGTAAAATCGTTTTTTTTTGGTAAATACCAAAATCTTTGAAATAAAAATAATAATATTTCAATGAAAAATAAACTAAAAACACTGAGCTTAACATCGTTTATATTTGGTCAATAGACTAAATTAACAATGCCACCAAATCTTTGAACTTGAGGTCGGTCCAATTTTTTAAAGCTAACCAACTGATATTAACATGCGCACTCAAAGTCTATTTATAAGTAAGACTAGAAAGGAAGCTCTCAAAACCCGACCGAAGTGGGACTTGATAAAAAAACACTACACAAGCATTTTGGTACTTATCTTTATGATGTTTGGCTTGATACATGCTATGCTTATTTTTTTGTTTTGTTTTTTCCTCTCAATATTTTGGTGATTTTAATCATGATAGTTTCAAATAAAAATTATATAACACTACATGACTGATAAGTTATGGTAAATTTGAAAACTAATGTTTGTGTATTTAAAAGCGGTAATTTCGGTAAATCGGTTCTTAAAATGGTTAAACCAAAACCAACCATAAAAAAATCGGTAATTTCGATTTTGGTAATTAAAAAATGTAAACCATTACCACTTTTTTTCGGTATGAAGTGGTACGGTACGGTACGGTTTTTTACCGTACCGCGAACACCTCTATACGGAACCATGAACGAATTGGTTGGTAAGTTCACTTTTCTATAAACTTTGCCCCACGAATTGGTTGGTAAGTACGGGTCAAATCCACAAGGAATTCAATTTAAAACTTAATTGATTTGTTACTTTAAAAAAATAAATAAGCTCTTCCAAGCGTGGAAGACAAGCTTAAGGCAAGTGGGAAGGTGGACATCACAAAGGAGATCAAATCACTTGAGTTTTGGATACGAAAATACTTTAACAAATATCTAGTTCACAGGTACTAAGCGTGACTAACCTGTAACATCCCGCGCATTCTGGAATCAGTCGCCACCAAATTACGTCGGGTATTATTAAATTAAATACCATTCTCAGCACGTGACAGAAATATGAGATATTAAAACTTTTCCACAAGATATAATCAAATTATCCAACAAATATAACCATTCTTGCCAATAAAATCCATCACGATGCTATCTTCAAAATAAATCCAACTCCAAATAAATATAAAACCTAAATGAAACAATCCAACTATAATTATTTGACTGAAATCATAACTAATCGTGGAACCAATTGGCTCACCAAATCCATAAATGAAAGTCTCATAATAAAAGCGACGAAATGAAAAGTAAATCTAAACTACTAAAGCAAGTAAAATGAATCTCTAGCTGGACTCCCAAAATATTTCCAATCACTCATGTGCAGCTACTCCAGCACTATACCTGAAATGTTAGTCAACGCAATGGGTCAGAGCCACCGCATGAATACTAGCTACTCCTTCCAAATAGGGTCCGTAAACCCAGACAATAGCATTACACATGATAAATATCACAATAGAGTATTTTAAATTAAATGAGATATATATTAATATGAGAGTAAAAATAAACTACTATCATCTACCCACATAACTAAGCCGCCCCAATCGTTTAAGTTCAATTATTCCATTTCAACTATAATTTGAACATTAGCTCTTATCCTTACTTAAATTTAATTATCCAATTATTCTTACTCATGTGACACCATTATGGCCAGTCACCCCTTATCGGTTATGTACACATTCTTGACGCACTTAAGGCTCTACACATCACACCCATTCCCCTCACTATAGTCAGTCATTCCGATTTCTGTCAGCTCTGCACATACTCGTGAGGTTCCATGCATGACACGTCACTATAGCCAGTCAGCCCTGCACATACTCGTGGTGCCAAGACACACCCACGTTGCTATAGCCAGTCGACTCGCGATGCAAATTCATTTTAATACCCGTTCTTTGTCTTAGGCATTAATTCTCAATTTCTCAAGTTCTCATTATTTCCTATTAGCCCCACCTTTTTTTCGAGCACAAATCCTCAAATCACCCCTAGTCCCCTATCTAGAGGTCTCCAAAACACAAATGTATCATAGTTTATCATTTAGGAAGAATACCTACCGATAGCTATTACCTTGCCTCGCACCTAGGCTCACGATCCAACGAAAATGACGTACAATTCAGCCCCGCTCCGAAATGATTCATCCGTAAAACCTACACTAACTAGTCCCATACGTAGAAAATGTTAACAACAACCAAGGCCCACCTACTAGTCCCATACCTAGCAAGCAACTTAAAAGTAAGGTGAAAGCAATAACTACCTCAATAATTCCGTCATCCCTGCGGTGTCAATTATTATTAAAATTAACGAATCACATATGGCACATTTCAACTTATCACAACAATTCTTTAAATTGATCGCAAGATCACTATTTATCCAATTTATTTCCATCAAATTATAACATTAATTAAAACAATTCGTTTTCTCTTCAATTTATAAAATTTCTATTCACAAGCATATTTTTGGGAGCAAATAACAATAAATCTATACTTTACAAGATGCACATAATTAACGTGGTTTTACATGTCGAAATCACTTTATAACATCCCTACGATTTATTCTACATGCGAACGTCATAAATTCTAACGAAATCCCAACTTCTAATCTAAGCATGCAAGAGTTTTGAGACTTAATTTGTATTGAAGATTTGAATAAAATTAATACCAAACTTTAGTTTTAATTTTTCTAATTAGTCTTTCGAATTGATTTTAAGGAAATAATAATTATCAGTGTTTAGGCAACATTTAAAACGCATAATACTAAAGAGGAACAATAGAAGTATTCATGCTTGTAAAAATCGTTTGAAGAATCTTATTTGATGGTTGCGTTCTCCTCGAGAAAATCATGAAAACACGTTCTTAGACGATCTTGAGAAATTAGGTTTAGTTCTTTAAATTTTGAGTTAAAAGTTGAGTTTTACAGGGTTCAGGTTTGGAGGAAAAGAGAGGATGAAAATTAAGAGAGGTTTTTGCTTTTGAAGAAGGCTAAAATATGTTTTAAAAACCTTACACCCATCACTTTGTGTTTTTATACCAAAAAGAATTTGAGTCCTACATAACTCTAAAATTAAAGAGTTCCAATTTTTCAAAACTGTACAAGCGAACCGGTTCGCCCACCCCATCCGAACCCGTTCGGATCCGTTAACATTCGAATTTCCTCCTTATTTATATAAAATGCAAAACTCTCCTATTTTGAATTCGATTCCATTTCCGATAAAAATACCCTTTTATATAAATCGAGATCAAGATTTTTAAATATGAAAATAATTGATTTCCAAAAATTTATTTTTACTCGAAATTTTAAATTCCCCAAAGATTTTAAACGTACGGGGTGTTACATAATTCCTCACTAGCACATGAATTTGCTCATCGAAATTGGACAAAGCGTAAATGCGCAAAATAAAATAAGATTCACCTATGCCTACCCGTAGAATGCCACGATTGGGCGCCTATACATCCAATCTTGCACGCACCTACCCCGTGAACAAAATAGAATATATATATATATTCGATGAGCAAATTCATGTGCTAGTGAGGAATTATGTAACACCCCGTACGTTTAAAATCTTTGGGGAATTTAAAATTTCGGGTAAAAATAAAATAAGATTCACAAATGTCTACCCGTAGAATTCCACGATTGGGCGCCTATACATCCAATCCTGCATGCACCTACCCCGTGAACAAAATAGAATATATATATATATATATATATATATCTTAACTATGCATATATATTACATACCATGCTACCCCATAAATCACCACTCGATTCTCTCTCTAAAAGTCATCGCAATACTTAAGTCCTCAAATCAAATCACATTACTAAATTGATACTAACGATACCTAACAGTTGTACTGACGATCTCTAAAATAAATCTCGTCTCCAAAATTAATTCTAAGTATTCTCACATCAAGATTACTAGTTTTAACGTCAATGCCTACAACGTCCTAACACCGAAATCCCTATCTTCAAGAAACACAACTAGCATGTATGCTAGACCCAATACCTTAAGGAGTACGAATCAATAAAGGCAATCAAAGATTGGTAATGCGAATGCTAAACGGATTCATAGCCTACGAGAACTAAGACCATGCTCAGGTACCATCTGTAACGCCCTGCGTATTCTGGCGTCGGCCGCCACAAAACTACGTCGGGTATTACTAAATTAAATACCATTCTCAGCATGTGACTGAAATATGAGTCATTAAAATTGATATGATCAAATTTATCCAACAAATATAACCATTCATGCTAATAAAATCCATCACGATGCTATCTTCAAAATAAATGCAACTCCAAATAAATATAAAACCCAAATGATATAATCCAACTATAATTATCTGACTGAAATCATAAACAACAGTGGAACCAAGTGGTCCACCAAATCCATAAATGAAAGTCTTATAATAAAAGCGACGGAATGGAAAGTAAATCTAAACTACTAAAGCAAGTAAAATGAATCTCCAGCTGCACTCCCAAAAATATTTTCAATCACTCCTGTGCAGCTACTCCAGCACTATACCTGAAATGTTAGTCAACACAATAGATCAGAGCCACCGCATGAATACTAGCTACTCCTCCCAAATAGAGTCCGTAAACTCAGACAATAGCATTACACATGGTAAACATCACAATAGAGTATTTTAAATTAAATGAGATATATATTAACATGTGAGTAAAAATAAACTACTATTATCTACCCACATAACTAATACACCCCAATCGTTTAAGTTCAATTATTCCATTTCAACTATAATTTGAACATTAGCTCTTATTCTTACTTAATTTAATTATCCAAGTATTCTTATTCAAGCGATACCACTATGACCAGTAAACCCCTTATCGGTTCCGCACATACTCTTGGCCCACTTAAGGTTCTACACACCACACCCATTCACCTCACTATAGTCAGTCAACTCAGTTTCTATCAGTTTAGCACATACTCGCAAGGTTCCACGCACGACACATCACTATCGCCAGTTAGCCCGTATTCTGTCATCCCTGCACATACTCGAGACGCCAATACACACTCACGTCGCTATAGCTAGTTGATTTAATATCTGTCAGTCCTACACATACTCGTGACACAAATTCACTTTAATATCCATTCTTTATCTTTGACATTAATTCTCAATTTCTTAAGTTCTCATTATTTCCTATTAGCCCCAGTTTTTTTCCGAACATAAATCCTCAAACCACCCCTAGTTCCATACCTAGAGGTCTCCAAAGCACAAGTGTATCTTAGCCAATCATTTAGGAAGAATACCTACCGATAGTTACTATCTACCCGTACACCTAGGCTCACGATTCAACGAAAACGACGTACAATTCATCCCTATCTCGGAATGACCCATCCGTAAAACCTACACTAACTAGTCCCATACCTAAAAAGTATCTACAACAACCAAGCCCCACCTACCAGTCCCATACCTATCAAGCAACCTAAAAGTAAGGTGAAAACAATAACTATCCCAATAATCCTGTCGTCCCTGCAGTGTCAATTATTATTAAAATTAACGAATCACATATTGCACATTTCAACTTATCACAACAATTCTTTAAATTAATCGCAAGATCACTATTTATCCAATTTATGTCCATTAAATTATAACAATTCATTTTCTCATCAATTTATAGAATTTCTATTCACAAGCATATTTTGGGAGAAAACAATAATAAATCTCTACTCTACAAGATGTGCATAATTAATGTGGTTTTACATGTCGAAATCACTAACATCCCTACGATTTATTTTACACGGGAACATCATAAATTCTAATGGAATCCCAACCTTTGATCTAAGCATGCAAGAGTTTTGAGTCTTAATTTGCATTAAAGATTTGAATAAAATCAGTACCAAACTTTAGTTTCAATTTTCCTAATTAGTCTTTCTAATTGATTTTAAGAAAATTATAATTATCGGTGTTTAGGCAACATTTAAACTGCATAATACCAAAGGGGAACAATAGAAGTATTCATGCTTGTAAAAATCATTTGAAGAATATGATTTGATGGTTACATTCCTCTTGAGAAAATAATGAAAATACGTTCTTGGACGATCTTGAGAAATCTAGGTTTAGTTCTTCGAGTTTTGGGTTGAAAGCTGAGTTTTAAAGGGTTTAGGTTTGCAAGAAAAGAGATGATGAAAATTATGTGAGGTTCTTGCTTTTGGAGAAGGCTAAAATATGTTTTAAAAATCGTAAACTCGTCACTTTGTGTTTTTATACCAAAAAGAATTTGAGTCTTGCACAACCCTAAAATTAAAGAGTTTCAATTTTCCAAAACTGTACAAGCGAACCGGTTTTCCCACCTCATCCGAACCGATTCTGATCCCCTAGCATCCTAGTTTCCTCCTTATTTATATAAAATCAAAACTCTCATATTTTGAATCCGATTCCAATTTCGATAAAAATACATTTTTTATTTATTTAAATCAAGATTAACATTTTTAAATATGAAAATTATTAATTTTTAAAAATTTATTTTATCCAAAATTTTAAATTTTCAACAGATTTTATGTTTTAAAACACAGAGTGTTACACAAGCAACAAATCTCTTTGCTGATGCGAAGGGATGGTTCGCTGTAGTGACATACCAACGCAGGAAGTAGCAAGAAACTTTGGGTAAATTCGGGGGAAAACTCTGGGCAGTATCGCAACTAGCGAAGATAGACTTCACTGCAGTGAGGCACCAGCAAGGAGACCCAGATTACTAATTTAGGGCAAAAACAAGCCATGAATGATTGAGCCATTCCATAATCATTTATATGATATACTTATGTAAAAGAAACTTCAAAAATTATGTTTTCTTGATAAGAATATTATACTTGCATAAGTGTATCGCATAAATTAAAATGCCAAACTAATACATGCACACCCAAATATTTAATTTGAATTTGACAAAGTGTTAAAAGGCCTTTAGGAAGTCCAAATACCTCAACCAAGTGGATACATCAATATGTTATCATATGGTAGTCGGGTTGAGAAGTTGAAGCAAGTTCGAACAATTGTATTGTAGTTGTGCTATGCCGGAATGACCTCAAGGACTAAGAAAAGACATAAAATATATTTTGTACATGAAATACGACAATGAATTTATGTGTGGGGAACACGAGTATATAAATACTCTTACAATCTCCCTATTCGTCTTTTCTACGAGTCATATATATGATCAAAAGAATACTGAAAAATAGAAATAAATCTATAACCCTATGATAATAATGACACAAGCCTGACCAAATGTATACATCACCCTATCAACCTATAATCAATAAGAATCCACTTTAGCTCTTGTAACTTGTTAACCTATCATCCACTAGAAAAGATATCATGATACCAATATATATAAAAGGTTAACTAGTTGTAATTAAAATGTCGAAAAAATATGTAATCAAAGCATGAAACAACTTAATTACGAAAAATATATCAAATTCTAAACAAACATGCATCCTATAATATCACATTATTGCATTGTATTTCACCTATTAATGTATATACACTTCCTAAGATCTTTTCATACAAAAAGTCCATATTTTCATTTAAATTAAATGTCCCCCCTTAATATAATCTTCTCCTTCCCATAATTTATCTCCCTATTTTTTCATGGAAATCGATAAAGGCAAGTAATTATAACGAAAAACAACATTAACTCAAGAATAAGGCTTAGTTTAAGTGAGAAAATACAATTTTGAGAAAAGTGGATTTTAAAAAAGGTATATACCATATAGAGATGTGGTGTAATTCATCAATCATATTAAAGAGATAAACAAAACTCATACACATATGATATACAAGAAGTTATGATAAACAAGGGATGAATATTTGATTTATGTTGAAGTAAATATAAAACAATTAATATCATAAAAGCATCAGAATTCTAGTCCAGGAAGACTATCATATCGTCGGCTAAAGTTCGAGCCCGGTTGGAATAAATCAAGTCCATGATATTGGGATGAAGGAGATCTGCAGTCCATCCACAAATGTAATCCACCTGTTCCATGGACAAGTGAACTTGAGAACCAGTGTAGGACTGTCCAACTCCTGACGAGCTACTTCGAGTGCTAGTCCTCAGGCAATGTGTGGAAGAACTTGTATCCTAAAATTTGCACCCCCAATTGGTGCCTTCTCCTGGGTTTTCATTCTCTCCATATATTCTTCTTCTTCTCTAATTTTTATTATCAAGTTTCAGAACATCATCTGTCTTGGGTTGTGGCACGGGATTGTCACTTTTCCTCCTTCCTTTAAGAAAGAATTTTGTGTGTGATGTCAGGAGGGACCCTAAGATAGGTTTTATCAACTATTATTTTCTCCCCTTCGTCTCTCAAAAGCTTGCATATAAACCTTTCGTATGTAAGAGAGGCCTCACATTCCCTTTGCTTAAAACTGAATTTCTCAATGTGTAGTACATTTCATTATAAGGTATATGGGAACACCAGTGTTGATTTTGCTAAGAAATGAGAAATAGGGGACCGAGAGAGTTGAGCAATGAGATTTTAAAAATATGTTACCCGATACGATCATGTGAATGAGATAATAGTTATCAAATAAGTTATTTTTCTCCAGAGGCTTCCTTGGATAATGCGTCCATAAGCCTTTAGTGATTTAATACCAAACCTCACCTGTCGTTTGTTACTCACGTCCTTAATGTGGGTAGCCAGATAATTCAACTCTTAAAAGTGGTAGTGTTAGAAAGATGATGTTGACAGACATTTCAATTCGGACGCTATGAATGGTAGTGTGAAAGGAGTTCTTGTAGTCATTATCAAATTCAACATTTGCATAGAATTCTCTGACTAAATTTAGAAACATAATCTTTCTTAGTTTCATGAGAGCATATACGAAGCTAGCCTCTATCTTTGAACTTATTATACACCCTAGACATCTTGTCATGAATTGATACCGAATTGACTTTCCTCTCGAAGAGAATCATTCTTTCACTGAAATAGCTCATAAATGTTGTTCTTGAGCTTTCATTTTAAATCGAACAAGTTTGGGTTCAGGATATTTTGAGCGAGGAAATTTTCTGGAAGAGCTTTCCATTTCTTTGAAGCAAAGAACGCAAATAAAAGAACATAAATACTCTTAGTCAGATTTAAACTAGGGTTTAAACCTAAAATGAAAGAGGAATTTAATCTTAACCGTGGGTAGAGTTTCAAACCACTATATATCAGTTGAGAGTTTATTATAAACTCAAAAATACCCAAGATAACTAAAGTTCTTTGACATGCAATAACTTCAAGTCATGAAAACCCATCATATTTGTATGAAACTAATTCTAGGTAACTAAATATATCTCAAGAATCCAAATAAATTCCATCGTTAATAGTTATTTAATGAAAAAAAAACATAAATCCCCCAAAGACTAGACATTTGATCAAAACCCTAACTTTAAGGTGTTGTTTGTTTTTACATCTTCAGTCTGAATCTTAACCATTGAGACTTAAGAGGCACTAAAAAGTGTTTGTTTTTTAAATAATTAAGAGGCTAATGGCTATATTTGACTCTTAATGATTAAGAGATAGAGTTACATTTGAAGTTTGAATATGAAGTCTAAATAAGTCTAAATACATTCATTCAGAGGTACATTCAGACATAAAAACAAACATATTTTTCAGATTCAGATTTCAGACTTAAGATTCAGTCTCCAGATTTCAGATTCAGATGAAAAAACAAACGCAACCTAAGAGGAGGAAGTGCAGATAACTATTGAAGAAAAACTGAATTTTATCTTGAATCGTTATAAAAATCACATGAATCAACCGAAATAGGATACCAAGAGATTCTGGAGTTTTTTGCGGGTTGGGAAAATTGAGAGTCTTTGCTGTAGAGATTCCAAAATGAAAAGGGTTTCTTGTTTTTATAACCCGATTCGCTAACGCAAGGAAGCCTTCGCGAGTCTCGAGTGTCTTCGCTAGTCACGCTAATGACCACATTTTTTCCTTTCTCAAGATTGTATTTTTTTTACACGCAGAATTTTGTCGCGGGTCGCGCTTCAGTCCAAAACTTTTTCTTAGCTCATTGGTTTGCTGCAATGACCTGCGTATTCCTCGGTTATGCCATGGACCTAAAAAATTCAATTTTCCAAACCAAAAGGTAAAATCCCAAGTACATTATAGTTATATGAGTGCGTATTGCATACCAAAATGGAGACTTGACAAAAAGTTATTTTGCGCAACCAAAATATCACGTTAAAAACTTACCCAAATTTTAAGAAAAAAAATTTCAAATTTTTCCTTCCTTAAGCATGTGGATGAAAAAAGATACAAAAGAGATAGATAATATGAAAATAACAAATGTACGTGGACAAAAATCCACTAATGGGAAAAATCTCGGCCAATGCAACAATCTCACTAAACTCGATAAACACTTACAGAGGCAAATAAGGACTTACACTCCTATTCGTGCTAACTCACGCCTTCATATTTTTTCCACTAAATTATAACATCTCGATGTCATGACACACCCCAACAATGTTGCACAAGCCTTTGTCTTCAAACTTTGGAGATCATACATGATATGAACCCTGAAAGAGAACCTCAATATTCACAATACTTCTTGTTGGGAGAAAGACCCAAAGTGTATAAAAAGTTTATTTTTATGAAAATGAGTTCTTGATAAAAAGATTCATCTTCTTTGATATTAAACAACCACTAAAAATAGAGGTGCTTTGATGCAAAGAAGAGAAAGTGAAAAAAGGCGAACTAGATTTAAAAAAAATGGGTTCACTATTTTTCACCAATGTCTTCTTAGAAGAAGAGAAGAATACACACTAAAAGACTCCCTTGATATTTTGCTCTTGAAAGATTGAGTTATTCTAAAATGAAGAGCATTAATGGTTTATGTAGGGAAAACCACACAAATGGGTTTCTCAAATACCAAGATAAGCCAAAGGACACATCTCTTACACAAGGCATGTGTGAGAGAGTGGTTGGGGGGCTAGCTTGTCAAACAACTTCCAAAATGGTGTTTTCCGCACAAAATTATAAAAGATAATTAAAGATTTTAATTCAGATTTATGGGTCTGTATGCGTCATCAGAGGTGTCACTGTAGTGAGGACGAGCATCGCTGGAGCAAACCTGCCACGATCCAAGTCACACATCTATACAAAGATTTTGAAGAGACCTTCAAAACACTTGGCGACCAATGAGGAAAGTATTCTGTAACGAACGATGTTGCTACGACAATGCTTCTGTGATAAGATGCTCGCTCTAAACTCCAGAGTTTTTTCCAAAAGAACTTATTCTAGTTTCGCTTTAGCGATGAAAATTATCGTTGCAACGAAACCGGTCAGTTTCGCTCAATTTTGCATGTTTTAGATTTTTTAAACATTTGAATATAAGAAGGATTAAAATAGAAAAAACCAAAAGATTTTCGCACACAAAAGTTTTTTACCAAGACATTTTGAAATAATTTTATGAAAACACGTGACGTGTGTGAGGGAATTCTCCAATATACCTTTCATCCAATAATGTGATACTTGAGATAACGTGGATGATTAAAACTGGATTCAAGTTCTTGAATTGTTGATGAAGATTTTCGGGGAGGTAAATTTGGCACCCAAGTGTTTTAGGAAATCGAAATAAGATAACTACCCATGCAGACACAAATGAGTATATGAATACTCTTACAATCTCCCCTTTTGTCTTTAGTTGACAAAACACAACCCAAGACTGCAAGCAATATATTGAAATACTTATGAACTATGACACAAGGCCCAACCAGTGATATAAAAAGATAAAAATTGCAAATGCTTACAACCCTAAAACTACAAGATACTTCTTCAAAGTACTTGGAGCAAGATTTTCTGAAACACACTATCAAACTTCATCAAAATACCAATATGTGAAGAAATCCATAATGTGCAAGCATTAATATAAGAGATATAGATATAAATTCTCTACTCACACAACATATGAAATAACATTCAAGTCTCCCCCTAAATATGAAAACTTCCCATTTCTGTAAGAACTTATCCCCATTTTTGTCAAGGAAGTAAATAAATAAAAGTAATCAAGAAAAGAGAATCAATTAAAGCATTAGGAATCCATGATGTTAATAAAATCGAGTTAAGGTAGCATACTCTATAAGAAGATTTTGTTATTTACAGCTTTAGACATGCAATACATAATGGAATTTTTTTCCAAAATCGTGATTTGGATAAAGAAGAATATATATTAAAATTTCCTACTTACCAAATATTATGAGATATATGACAAGTGTTCATAACCAAGAAAAGATTATCTCAAAAGTTAATAATATGGTGAAGTTTATCAACCAAGAACATACTTTTATATCTTACGTGAAAAACATACACAAAGAATACCATTGAAAGAGTAAACCAAGTATAATTAAGAATAACAATTAAAGAACAAATGACCAAAAGCTTCAATAGTATTGAAAATTTCCAACACCTTTTTTTTTATATATATTTTCAACTAACACTATTCTCTTCCTTAATGAGCGATTGGTTAAAACCTTTAGTTTCACATCCTTGATGTTATTCAATTTTGGATGGAAACATTCTTTGAAACATTGTTTTGTTCAAAATATTTTTTGCATGTGGCAACTTTCACACATTCATTACTAAGATGGGGTACTATTTTTAGTTTTCAAAGATAGCACCATTTGATCAAAGTTTTAGCCCTAAGCACATCATCTCTCATGATTTTTATATATAACATCTAACTTTTCAACTCCTTTACATAATGATAAATTCTCACATATACACATTGTGAGGATGATGTACTTTCTCTCATAAATATTTAAACCTTTGAACCGCTTGTAAAAGACTATATAACTTTATCATTCCTCATAAAGTGGCATCAATACAGTGTGTAGTGTAGTGAAAAGTGCAAAAGATATATGAGCATGTGTTTCCAATGAGAATTTTCTAAAAGTTTATAAGACTTTAGAAGAAAATAAAAACTTGTCTTATGGTTCACAAAATCACTTTTATCCAAACAAAAAGAAAAAGTATTCAAAAGTAACCATTTAATATGAAGATATGTCAAGGAGTATATAATCTAAAGAGCATATAAATTATTGTATTTAATAAATCTTTTATGGCAAAGAATACAATTAACTCCAAAAAAGGCCATAGGATAGAAAATGCAACAAAGCAAAGAAGCAAAAATCTTAGACATGTTATCGAATCACTCAATCAACAATGAAAATACCTAATGAGTACCTAAGAAACTGAAATCTAGAACAATCAAGAGGTTTAGTTAAACTATTCGCTATTTAAAGATTAGTAGACAATTAGCTTAAAGACACGACTTTTTCTTCAATAAGATCTTTAGTAAAATGATGTCAAATGTTTATATCTTTGTTTTAGAATGTTGAATAGGATTTTTGGATATATCAATAGCACTAGTATTGTCATAATATATAACCATTCAAACCTGACCAGTACTATAATCTTGTAACATTTTTTTATCGAAAGTAGTTGAGCACAAAAACTTCCCGGCACAATATACTCCGCTTCGACCATGGAAAGTGAGATAAAATTTTATTTCTTAACGTGCCAAGAGGCTAAAGAACTTTCAGTATGAAAGCATCCTCCATATGTACTTCTCCTCACATCAATATCACCCACCCAATCTACATTCGAATAAGCCTATAAGCAAATATTGGTATTCCTAAGATACTAAGCACCAAAGCCCTTGGTCCTACAAACATACTTGATAATGCGTTTAATGACTTTCAAGTGGGACTCCTTAGGACAAGATTGGTAGCGAGAACACACTCCTACACTAAAAGATATGTCGGTACGACTAGCCATGAGGTACAACAAACTACCTATCATGCTATGATAAAGCGTCTCATGGACATCCTTTCCTAGCTTAACAGAAGCACTCATGGGGGTGCGCTTAGGCTTAGAAGAGTTGAGGTCAAATTTCTTCACGGGGTCCTTTGCATATTTAGATTGTGAAATAAAAATCCCATTATCCATTTGTTGCACTTAAAGACCAAGAAAGAAGGTGAGTTACTCAACCTTTCTTGTCTTAAATTCCTTTTGAATATTAAAGCAAAGTTTTGAGCATGATCTTCATTATGGAGCCAAAAATAGTATCATCAATGAATACTTGGGCAACCACAATTCTTTTCCCACAAGATATCAAAAGTAAGGTCTTGTCCATATTTTCTCTTTTGAAGCCTTTCCCTAAAATATATGAGGTAAGTCTTTCATACCAATCTCTAGATGCTTGTCTATGGCCATAAAAAGCCTTTTTTAGGCAATAAACATGAGTTGGGAATTTAATATCCTCAACGCCCTCAGGTTGTGACACAAAGACTTTGTCTTGAATATTTCCATCAAGAAAGGTGATCTTTGCATCCATTTGATGGAACTTGAAATCTAAGGCACATACTATGGCTAAGAGTAAACAAACCGACTCTAAATAAGCAATAGGGAAAAAATACTCATCAAGTCTACACCTTCAACTCGTGTATAACCTTGAGCTACTAGCCTTACTTTGTTCCACAAAGTGGTACCATCTTCATCACACTTGTTTTTAAAGACCCACTTAGTATCGATACATGAATATCCTTAGGCAAGGGAATAAAAGTCCAAACTTATTGTTTAGCGAATTAACTTAATTCATCTTGTATACAATTGATACAACATTTGTCTCGCAAGGCATCCTTCACATTCTTGGGTTCGATCGAGGAAGTATGACAAAGAAGGTTAACTTTTTTTTTGGAGTTGAGATGTATTATTTATTCTAATATTAGGACTACTATTGATTTTAGTAACATCGTGGTCTTTCCTAATCCAAGTAGGTTCATATCCCACATTCATAATCTCACTAGGTGGTGGGGCAACCTTTTCACCCTCATCTGTTACATCCTTTTCTTTTTCTTTAACATGTGGAAAAATTAAAGACGGGTATTCACAATCCTTCTATTTGAAATCAAAAGAATCATTATCATCACTGGCGACATTTATGGTTTCCATAATTTTTTAAGAGACCCAATAAAAAACACGATAGACACAACTATTAGTGGAATAGCCAAGAAAAATTCCTACCTCACTCCTAGAGTCAATCTTTGTTAGATATTGTCATCCTTGAGTATACAACACTTTATTCCAAAGACTCCAAAGTGTTTGAGTGTGGGTCCCTTTCCTTTCCAAATATCACAAGGGGTTTAGTTCATATAGACTCAACTGGAAATATGACAAGTCGTATGAAAATATTCCCCCCAAAATATTTTTGAAACATTCTTGTTAATCAACATGGACCTAGACATCTCTTGGATTGTTTGATTATTCCTTTCGATTATTCCACTTTGTTGAGGCGTTTTGGGGGTCGAAAATTCATGATGTATACTAGCATTGGTACACCATTTTGGTATACCCTTTCCTTCAAATTCCTTACTGTGGTCACTATGGATTCTCACGATGGTGCATGCCTTTTCATTTTGAAGTTATTTGAACTTGGGAATAAAACTCACTTAGCATTACACTTGTTACGTAATTTTTTTATAAAATTGAATCTAAATAAGTCATCTACAATCACAAGGAATAATGTCAACCGCCTATGCTTTTCATATGCATTGTACCCATAAGATCTATATGTAAAAGTTTGAGCACATCCAAGGTAGGCATAAAATTCAACTTCATATATAGACAACGAATTTTTTTCCCATTTTATAAGTACCACACACATGAGAAAAAGTTGACTTTAAAGGAGGTAAATCACGATTAAGTTCATTCCTAGCAAATCTACTCAAAACTCTATAGTTCACGCAACCTAACTTCTTATGCTAAAGACTCACCACATTTTACTTAGCAATGTTGCAAACCATACTCCGAGATGCATTGATTATAGAACAATTATCCATGGTTCTAGTACCCTTCAAAATGCATTTACCTTTTGAATCAAGGACTCGACATTCATTTTTGGTAAAAAGCACATTGTGACAATCGTTGCACAATTGACTTATTATAAGAAAGTTAGCCTTTAAGACATCCACCAAAAGAATATTGTCTAACCTACGGAAATAATCAATTTCCATGGTACCCTTCCCAACAATGTTAGATTTGTTCCCATCTCCAAAATTAATTGATCTAGATTCCTTCCTAACAAGTTTGGAAAATAAATCTTGGTTTCCAGTCCTATGCCTAGAGCACCCACTATTAAAATGCCATTGTGAATCATTTTGAGAAATTAAGGCGGTGTGAATAATAAGACATTTTCATTTCTTAGTCCAGACAACTTTTTTCTTGTTATTCTTCCCTAAACCCTTCAAATTATTGTCAATGAGTTCAGATTTTGATATTTTCTCAATTTTTGACAAAATAGTTCTATATTTATCAAAAAGGGAATCAAATAACGTATTGAGGTGGAAACTTCATCCAAGTGAGGTTTCTTATTCACCTTTGTATTTTTCAAAATACCCATAGAAATAAGTTTTCAAATGCCAATTACATTTGAAAAAAGTGCAATGATACACAAAATGATGATCGATTTTCTTCAAAGGTTTGGAAATAACCTTTTTCTCAAGAGATGATGAAGACTCTTTAAGCGCATGAATCTTTTGAGAAGCTTTCACAAAAAAAGTTTTGTACTCAGATTTAGATTTACTACAAGGATTTTCAAAATCATTTCCACGTTTACCAATTGAAGACGTAGTATAGGCTAAAAGTAATTTTCCCATCCTTTTGGATCTATATTCAATGGTAACCTTGACATCCTTAGATGAGACTAACTAATTTTTTAAAGAGGGGTTATTTTCTTGTTTAAAGAGTCATCAGAATTTGTACATTATTCCAACTCATGTTGTAAAGATTTAAACCTTTCTTGAAAATATTTATTATCATTCTCCTTCAAAAGGAAACTCGAACAAAGAGATGAATACTGGGATTTAAAGGGACCCTTCCATTTTTAGAGGAGCATTTTTTAGATTGAAGTACTGTTTAATGTCGAAGCTTATTTGATTAAATTCCAATTTTAATCCCAGTTTTAATTAAAACCCTAAAACATGCATCTAATAGTGATTGACAGCAATATAAATTATCTACCATGCAAACCAAAAAAAATCACAAAACAGATTTGAGGAAAACCTTTTTATTTATCTATTAACGGTAAATCTTCAAATTACAATTACATAATAGAAATACAACGTTTGTGACGACGAAATACCCTCAGGTGTCGATTCAAAGTCTTCAGCAAGAGATCCCCCAAGATCTCCAATGGTTAGTAATATAGACAACCTTCTTATCCATAATTTTTACTCCAAAGTGAGTAATATGAATAATAGGGTTTAAGAATGATTCACATTAATGATTTGGTACTTTGGAGTGAATCAAAAAGGGTTTTAAAGCCTAAAAGGTGAAGTTTAAAAGTGCATCATTTATACAAAAGCGGAGTTTTTAAAAGACTTACAAAACCTAACTTCTACCCGGTATTTATAGGCTGAATAAAAAATTGAAGCGATGCATGTCGTTCGAACAACATCTGCATGTCGTTACTAATGATCATACAAACGACCCTAAAAAATTAAAACACTACGGGTTTGTTTGACAGTAAAGAAACGACCCTTCGAGCAACACTTCAAACGACATTGCATATCGTTAGAAGCCGTCGTTTGAATGACTTATCGATGTTGTTTGAACGACATGAGTGAGAAATATTATTTTATAAAGTCTCGCCTACAGGTCTTAAAAAATTATTTTTAACTTGGAAAAATGCCTCATTTTGATAAAAAAAAATTTATAAAAAATATTCCAAATAAATACGTGAACATTAATAACTCCAACTAAACATTTTACCTTTTAGCGTAGTCGTGTTTGTGGGATAGTGGAGACTGGTTGAAGATGCATAAGGAACGATGCCAATGATGGGTGCGTGTTGATGATGCGTGATGCTAAGGATTCAGATGATGGACGTTAAGGTTGAACGTGTGAAGACGTGGCAAAATATAACGGTACACAGCATACTACCTATGACCTAGGACAACACAAAATTCCTAGATTCTAGATGGGCATTTATAAAACATGTCCTTACAAATCTCCCCCATGTCTATGCCAGTACATTCATAGAAAATCCGAATTATGCATCCCCAAAAAATGAGACGTACAATATAATATTCCCCAAAACCCATATAAGGAAATATCAAAGAACATGTCTTCAAAATCTTCAACATCTTCAAACCTTCAATTCTCCAATGTTTCTTTGTCATCATCGGGGTGTGAAAAATAATGATCTTCAATTTGTACCTATAGACATAAGATAAGAAATAAATACCTGGGACGCACAACGTGTTTGAAATTTAATGATAAGTAGAAAGTCAATATCAATTATGCATAAGCAAATCATTAAATCAAATAATAAATTTACTCCCCATAATTCATTCCCCCCTTTTTATGATGTCCCCAAATAGACAAATAAGATGAAACATAGCAATGCATACAAAGAGTGTCAAAAGTTAATAAACTTATCTTTTTCAATTTTTCAAAAATTTTCTTACAAAAAAAATATACAACAATGAATCACACCATGAAAGAAGACTAAGATAACCAAGTCGATGATAGCGTAAATGAAGGGGTGTGATCAAATTCGGTAGAAAAATCAATGCAAATAATCATAACATATGTGCACGATGAATTTTGAATACTTCTAATGAATAAACTCAAAATCGTCCTTAGGTGTAAAAATATTGAATTTAAATGACACTGACTCAATCTAGTAAACAAATCAAAGTCTGAAATGATTTTCACACCAATAATGTCTAAAACTATGTAATGCTTTTTCAAGAATTTTTCATGATGTGCAAACCCGTTGATTTATTTCAAACCAAACTCCCTAAAATATAATAATGATCAAATTTTTCTTGTGAATGATCATATCAAACTAATCTAGTTTGGCCTTGGCTACTTTTTACAAGCCACACTTTTTTGGCTCTTTTCAAACTCTTTGGACCTTGGATACTTTTTACAATGCCACACTTTTTTAGGTCTGTTTTAACCAGTGGCTTAATCACAAAGGACATGTGTTCCTTTTGTAGCCCTTCCCTGTGTTTACTCATCATTATTTTATATGTAAACAAATTCCTTACGGGCAACGGTTCTTATATGCACTAATTTCATTGTCAAGTCTTATCGCATTTGGATCATTTTAAAGACATGATTGAGATGGAAACACGGCGACCAATATGTGATAGACAAGTACAATAATCATAAAAATCCGTGTGCATGTGAATTAAAGGAAACTAAGAGTCAAACATGTAGAGATATATCACTAATCGGATCTCAATGACTCAATAACATTATAAAGCACATGGATGAATGATGTAGCGCCTGAAATCACTATAAAAAAGTCATGTGGAATATGGAAATGATGTTTGGACTTTGGCCATCCCAAATGTCCATCCATAAAAGGTGTAAATAAAAATACAAAACTCTTTATGTATTTTTCAAAAAATTTATAAAAAGGAAATCTTTTTGTCTTGGTCTAAAAAAATTATAAAAAGTAAAATCGTTTTGGCTTTTTAATTTTTTTTCTTAAAAATTAGAAAATCTTTTTGTATTTTTCTAAAAATATGAATAAATAAAAATATAATACAAAAATGTTACAAATGATACAGTCTAGCAATAGGAATCGTATGATATGAAGATGAAAAATGCAACCTATCATAGACATGGTAACCACCCCTCAGTTAATTGTGAAAATTCCTAAAGACTTCCCAAGACTCTCAAATCTAAGGGCATCTAAAGGCTTCGTGAAGATATCTGCTAACTGAAGTTTAGTGGATACAAAATGAAAGGACTTGACTTTCTCTTCTACTAACTCTCGGATAAAGTGCTCACGTATCCTAATGTGTTTTGTGCGTGAATGCTGAACTAGATTGCAGGATATGTGTATTGTGCTCATGTTATCACAAGAAATAGTCATGGTGTCTTGTGATATCCTATAATCCTCCAACATATGCTTCATCCATAAAAGTTGTGTGCTATAATTCCCGACGGCTATGTACTCAACCTCCGTAGTGGATAAAAAGATGGAGTTTTACTTATTGCTCAACTAAGAGACAAGAGAAGAATCAAAGAAGAAACACCCACCATAATTGCTCCTACATCCATCTACATCCCTGGCCGAATCGGCATCCGAATTGGCAGATAAACGGTCGTCGGTATCAAGGAATACCAAATGTTGTATGAGGGAGTTCCACTCATGTATTTGATAATATGTTTAAGAGTAAGTAAGTGAGACTCTTTCAGGGGCCTAATATCGTGCACATACTTTAATAGTAGAAGTCAAGTGGAGAAGACTACCTATCATACTCTGGTACAAGGTTTGCTCTACGTCCTTTCTTGAAGTGTGCTTGCTAAGCTTACTTGAGGTTGTTATAGGGGTATGTGCATGCTTAGAGGAGTCCAAACTAAATTTCTTCAAAAGGTCTCTTGCATATTTGTATTGGGAGATGAACATACCATTCTATAACTAATGAACCTAGAGACCAAGGAAGAATGTAAGCTCACCAACCATGCACATATCAAACTCACTCTTTATTTCCTCCTCAAAGTCCCGAGTATGACGGGAGCACGTGGAACCAAAGACTATGTCATCCACATAGACCTGAGCAACCAAAATAGTAACATCTCCTCTCCTAACAAATAACATCTTTTCTACTCCCCCTGTTTTGAAGCCATGGACTAAGAGATAGGAAGTAAGCCTCTCGATCCAAGCACAGGGTGCTTGCTTATAACCATATAAGGATTTTCTCAGATAATAGATGAGTTCAGGGTGCTTAGGGTTTTCACCCTTTTGGTTGTTCCACGTAAACCTCCTCCTGTATAATGCCATTCAGAAAGGCACTCTTGACATCCATCTGATATAGCTTGAAGCGCATATGACATGCGATGGCAAGTAGTAAACGGACAAACTCGAGCCTCACAACAGGAGCAAATGTCTCCTCAAAGTCTAAACCCTCAATATGTGTGTAGACTTGAGAAACCATCCTAGCCTTGTTTCAAATAATGGTACCATTATCATCCATCTTATTCTTAAAGATCCACTTAGTACCAACCACGTTCATTTCACTAGGTCGGGGGACAAGTTCCTAGACATCATTCTTTCTAAACTGAAGAAACTCTTCCTGCATAGTAGATATCTAGCGTTCATATTTAAGTGCTTCTTTCTGGTTCTTGGGCTCGACTTTGGTCGTGTAGCACATAAAGCTAACAAAGTTCTCTAGATGATCACGAGTCTTGACCCCTAACGTAGGATCTTGTTGTATGGTAGAAGGATCATGACTTTTGCGAACCCAAGCAGGAGTGTCCCCTAGATGAGGAGTAGGGTCCACCCTAAGTGTGTGAGGGACTAAAGTATCGTCACTAAAAAGTGTGTCATCCTTACACAAAAGGCTAGGATGTAAGGACATATTTTATAAGTCATGTTAACATTAGAGTATGTCGTATACCGCTACAACCGTCGAAGAATTATTCAAGATCATTCGAGCATCAAGACGGATCCATATATCGAAGTTCTTAATCAAATAAGTCTCCGCCAAATAAATTTAGTAAAGATTATGTTTTAATTCCTTTGCATATCACTTAGGATATTGGGATATTTTTCATAAAATATTTTCTAAGTGTTGGAGCGGAGCTTTAAATGCTTTTCGTCAAAAATATATTTTCCGAAGTTTTTGAGGCGATGCATTTAACGAGGAAAAGATAAATGAAAAAATATTATTTTAATTCATCTCGTTCGAACAACAGCGTATGTCGTTCAAAAGACATCGTGGCGCGCGATACTTTAAATGATAGCGTTTCTCGATCGAACAACAGTGTGTCTCACTCGAACGACCCACCACCTTAAGTTTTTTATAAGAGGGTCTCTTCAACTCCATTTTCTACAAGAAGTCTTTCTCATTTTTTATTCTGCAAACACTGCGAAATCAGTAGAACACTTTTGGCTTCTTCTTTGTTTTCTATTCACAAAAATCCTATATGATGTGGTGAATTGTTTTGGAACCCAAGAACATATATCTTGTTCAAGTTTGCTCTTGTAGGGAGGGTAACCTACTACTGACCTAGGTACCACTTGAGGGAGGTACTGGGCTGACGATTGTGGTCAATGAGGTTCGCTGGGTTTGGATATCTGTGCTGAAGATAGAACTGCGTGTTCTTGTAGAGTAGCTGCGGTTATTCCATTATTGACGACACAGACAGGCGCCTGCGGGTATTCGTGTGTCAAAATCTATTTCATTGTGATCCGTGTAAGTTCCGATTTATAATTATAGTGAAATAAAAGGTTTTGCCCTTCGGACATTTTTCCTGAAATTGGTTTCCTTTGCATGCTTATTGATTTTATGTTATCAAATCACCTAAATGCATGTGTTAAGGTTTAACTAAAATTTGGGTTAAGTAAAATTGGATTTATTTGAGAAGTTGCATTATTCCGCTGTAGCACACTTATTTACAAATTGGTATAAGATCTTTTTAAAGTGACGATATACCATTTACAAATTGGTATCAGAGTGGCTTACACTAATTTTTCGCGTGATCCTGATTTTTTTCACGTATTTTTACTGATACAATTTGACTACTCACGTCGTCAAATTGGTATTAGATCCTATTTCACTAAGTTATTGTGTTTGACCATGATTCTCTTAAAAATGGCTTTTGATGATTTTCGATGTTAACTTTTGGAAAAGTCTAATTGGAAAATTCACACGAACTCTTGTTTTAAATCTTCAGTTGAAAACGATCCTAAGAGGTGTTCGAGTTGGGAGGGTGTTGGTCACACGATAGATGAGTACCCCACAAATTTAAAGAAAATTGAATAAATCGACATCTCATGTTTCTACCCTTAGTGATTCGAAAGAAGAATTTTTTATGCTTCTAGGCGAGAGCTTCCCACCCGAGTGAATAGTGAGGGTGATGGGAGTGAGGATGGAAGGGTAGATGAATGTAACTTGCAAGCGGCTTTCAATGAACTTTATACTGAAGCTTTGAAAATAAAGAAAGAAAATTTGAAATTAAAATCTCAATTGAAAGGGGGTGCCTTAAAAAATAATGATGTTTTAGTTGAAGAGAGTACATCGAGGGTGACAGAGATAGTTTTCAATGTGTGATGGAGGTTATGAAAAGGAACTTTTAGAGTTTGAGGATTCTAAATGTGTACTTGAGTCGAGGATAGGTGAGCTTGAGAAGAGTTTAATAGAATCAAGTAAGGTGAAGTTTGATTTGGAGTTGAGATCATAAAAGCTAGATAATATTTTAGGCACTGTCCAAATTAAGGAGGATAGGGGTGGTATAGGCTTCGATGAGAGTGTTGAACCTATTCCCAAAGCCAACTCCACATGTGTCAGAGAGGGTTGTTAAGAAAGAACCATCTAGGTTCGTCAGGAGAGATCCACCAAGGAACATCTTGAGAGCGCCACCTAGAAATTTGAGGAGAAGGCCACCTTTAGGTAACACTCATAGCCTAATTTACACTTGCACTCACTGCATTAGGCAAGGTCATATTAGGCGTTTCTGTTACAAAATTTTAAATGGACCTAGGAAGTTTAATAGAAAAGTAAATTTGATTCCTCAAACCCCTACTTGTCGTTACAAATCTGTTTGGGTTAGGAAATCGGATTTAGAGGCTTATGGTCTAATTGTTCACGACTGTCGTTTGCTTGCACGTGATTCACCCCATGTGAGATCATTTGGTTGATTGGGTCGATATTTTTCATAAGTTAATTGTGCTCCATGATATACCCTTACTAGTGTTATGAGTCACTTTGTTGTAGTTTACATTATTTTATGAGTTTAGCTACTATTTTAGCATTATTTTGGATCTGTCTGCACCTTCCAGGTATTTTTTTCTGGAAATTTTTTCACTAGGCAACACTGTTTAACATTCTAGACTGGGGCATGGATTTCTGTTTTCTCGTTTGAGAGAGATCTCATGTCCCGCGAAGTTGTCGTTCTAATGACAAGCATTTTCGTTCGAGAAATATTGAGTTTTGTTTGAACGACTTGTCTGGATGACTTTAACCATTCTGTTTGCAGTACCCTGTGTTCATTGGTTACATTTTTTGGTATTGATGGGTTGCCTCTGTTAGTTTATATGTAGTTACTTTTGGTATTTATGATCAATTGCTAATACTGCATTGTTTGTTTAATCACACCCGCTTAGATTGATGATTGTTTGTGTGATTTACTGTTTGCTAGCATAGGATGATCCTCATTTCGATATTATGCCTATTGCGAGTGTGTATCATGTTTGTATTTATGGTTTTTGTTTTTGAAATTTTTTGAAAAAATACAAAAAGATTTTCATTTTTTCAAGAAAAATTGAAAAAGACAAACAGTTTTTATATTTTGTTTTACACCGTATATGAATGGACATTTAGGATAACCGAGTCATAATTTCATTCCATTTATCCATGTGACAGTTCTATGGAAACTTTGAAAAATGTGGGTTCTCGTTACGTGAGGTGCAGTTTTTAGGGCATATTGTTTCGGAGTTGGGGTATCGGTGGACCCGAGTAAGGTGTCCACGGTGAAGGAGTGGAGACAACCCACAACACCGACGGAGGTACGCAGTTTCTTGGATTTGGCGGGATATTATAGGCGGTTTATTTAAGGGTTTTTTAAGATTGAGGGTCCTTTGACTAACTTGACTTGCAAAGGAGTGTCGTTCATTTGGGATGAAGTTTGTCAGTTGGCTTTTGCAGAGCTAAAGGACAAGTTAACTTCAACACCGGTTCTCTCTATACCCAAACCAAGAGTGGAATACCTAGTGTACACTGATGCATCCCTAGAGGGATTTGGGGGAGTACTCTAGCAGGAGGATCAGGCTATAGCTTTCACTTCCCTCAAGCTTAAGCCTTACGAGATGAATTAACCTACCCACGACTTGGAGCTAATGGCGGTCGTGTTTGCCCTTTGGATTTAGAGACATTACCTATTGGGGGGGGGGAATTTTACTTGTTCACATATCACAAGTCGCTATAGTATTTGTTCACTCAGAGAGAGATGAATATGCGTTAGCATAGGTGGCTTGAATTTGTGAAGGACTGTCAGTTCGAAATTCAGTATCACCCGTGGAAGGCCAATGTGGTGGCCGATGCTTTGAGCCATAGACCAGTGGGGGAGGTGGATGAGGTGTGGAAGTCAAAATGGAAGGAGCTGGGTCATCAGGATGAAATTGCCAGATCTTTCATCTCAGTTATGATCGTTACACCCCAGATAGTCACGAGGGTGGTAGAGGCACAGGCGACGGATCCGTTTTGTCAGGAGTGGATTAGACAACTACTAGCTGGGGGAGCCAAGTCGTAATCCATTAGTTCAGAGGGAGGTTTGTGATTCAACGGGAGGTTGATAGTTCCCGAGGGGGAGGACTTATGACACGCTGTGATGGCAGAGGCACACGGGTACCGATTTTCGGTACATCCTGGAGGGGATAAGATGTACCAAGACATGAGATGGCGGTATTGGTGGAGTGGGATGAAGAGAGATATCGCTGAGTTCGTATCGAGGTATACCACCTGTCAGCTAGTAAAGGTGGACCACCAGAGACCAGCAGGAGTCCTACAGTCGTTGGATATTCCTATGTGGAAATGGGAGAGCATTTCCATGGACTTTATTACCAGGTTACCTACTTCACAGAGGGGTCGTGATTCTATATGGGTGATAGTGGATCGTTTGACTAAGGTATCTCACTTCCTTCCAGTCCGAAAAGATTATACTACAACTCAGTACGTTCAGATTTTTATTACTGAGATAGTGAGATTGCATCGGGTGCCATTAGATATTATGTCTGACACGGACAAGATTTCGTATCTCGATTTTTAGAGAGTTTGCAGGAGGATATAGGTACCGAGTTAAGATTGAGTACAGCTTATCACCCGCAGATGGATGGAAAGACGAAAAGAACTAATCAGATGTTGGAAGATATACTATGGATGTGTATCCTCGATCTTGGGGGAGGTCGGGAATAGTACCTTCCACTGGTGGAGTTCGCCTATAATAACTCTGACCAGTTTACGATTGGCATGGCCCCATTCGAGGCACTGTATAATAGACCGTGTCATTCTCTAACTTGTTGGTTGGAGGTGGGACATACCAAGCTACTCAAGCCAGAGTTGATTCAGGATAGTTTAGACATGATATAGATGATTCGAAGTCGTATACGGATAACTCAAGACAGACATAAGAGTTATGCTAATGCTAAGCGGTCCTTTCTGGAGTTTGATGTGGGGGATCAGGTGCTACTGCGTGTATCCCCTATGAAGGGGATAATGAGATTTTGGAAGAAGGGTAAATTGGTGCCAAGGTACATTGGGCCATTTCCTATCATCGAGCGGATTGGGCCAGTGGCATATAGACTCGGATTGTCACAATACTTGTACCGTATTCATGATGTGTTCCATATTTCTTTGTTATGGCGATACATACGATATGAGTTGGCTTACACCCACATTTCACTGGAGGGGATAGACTTACAGCTTGATATTTTATACGAGGAGAGACCAATCGCTATCTTAAACCATAGGGAGAGGTGATTGAGGTCAAAGGTAGTGCCGCTTATACGTGTTCAGTGGGGGCATCATAATGCTGATAAGTCTACTTGGGAGCATAAGGATGAGATGCGTAAGAGATACCTAGAGTTGTTCATGCTAGGTATTTTCTTTTTTCAAATTTTAGGATGAAATTCCGTTATACGAGGGGAAGTATGTAACTCCCCATTATTTTAATGATTTTTAAAATTTGATTAATTGTGAATTAATTTGGGATTAATTAAAGTAAATTGAAATAATTAATTCGGGATAATAAATATTAATTAGCGAGATAAGGGTTAATATTTATTTATATGGAATTTTTCTTAGTGAATGAGTAATAATAATGATATGAAAAGATTATAATTGTCGTGAGTGAAAAATACGACAATTACGATAAATGTAGTCGAGACGCGCGTGTCAGTCGTATTGGGACTTAATTTAGGAAATAAAATATAAGTTTACTTTTCATATTCCATATGGTCATTTCGAGTGGGCCAATACATCTGGAAGGGTCGAGATAGTCAGAAAAGTGTACCTGGGGATTTAGTTTGGGTCCCGGAGCATTTTTAGGCCAAATCGGCACCCCAAAGGGGTATTTGAGTTTTTTGCAAAGTTTATATCAACGTTAGGTTAAGGCCTTTTGTTTTAGAACCTGCAAAACTCATAGATGGCATTAGAGTAGGAAGGAGAGATACTCACCAAGGCTAGAACCAACATTGTTGCACCTTTTGAACCAAAAACACCACCATTGCATAGATCGGAAGGAGAGGAACGCAACCATATCATCAATTTCATGGAAATCAGACCGACACAAACAAGCAAGTATTTATCTTGCTTAATTATTGATGGATATATCATCCATGTTAGATTAGGTTGCTTAATATCTTAATTTCATGTGTTTTTTTGACTCAATTGGGAAATTAAATCATGTTTTAGGTTGAATTAATATTGGAATTGAATCCCTTATATATATGACAAATTTATGATAATTAAATATGAAGAAATTTGGGTTTTATAGAGGTTCTTGATGAGTATTAATGAACTAGGGTTTTTAAAGATAATTCTTAATTGAATCCCAATTAGATGATGTTTCTTGATGATTTAGTGATTATAAAACGTTAGAAATCATTCTTTATGCCTTCTAGTTTTTGCCGAATCCTTAAGTCTTTGTAAGAATTCTTTCTCTTTCTTCTTTACTTCATATCGAATCATGGTTTAAGTTGTTGTCTCTCTAGATGAGTTTAGAAAGGAATGGAACATACTAGATTAGGTAGACTTAGAGTTTCCCAACCCCCATGTAGATGTTTTTTCTTTATCTGAAGGTCATTGGATCCCTTCATTATTCGTTGCTGAATGCGGCTTTACTTTTCCCCCAAATCATTTTTGTCTTGAATTTTGTTAATACTTTGACAGTGTACTTGCTAGAGTAGTCCCCAATACTTTGAGGGTTATTAATGGTGTTCATATGCTAAATTAACTCCATGGGACCTATATAGGCATTCTCGAAACCATGTTTGTTATAAGTGGGTCACTAGTGACGGTACTTACTATTTAAAGACTAGGGCTGTAAATAGACCTTTGGTTGTTAATCTTCCTGAATCGAATAGGGATTACTTCAACAATGGAGTGATTGCCTAAAATTGGCAATATGTACCCCTAATAGGGGGTGAAGTGTACAATGGGCCAAAATGCCCTCAAGATGGTCATATGATAGGTTCTTTTAAATTCTTATATGACTTTATTAATAATTTTTCTATTGAAATGTTAATTAATCAGTAGTTATTTGTTTTCTTGCAGTTGATAGGAAGAGGAAGTGTCACAAGGAGGGTGACATCAAGCTTGGGGTCTTCATAAAAAAAATGGTGAAGAACACACTAGGTCGGCATCGTACTTGCTAAAATACAGGAATTCTGTCACTTCTTTTGTTGCCTAACCTTCTACTATTGTTCTTTCCATTATGGCTGACTTGGACCAGGACCCAGTGTCCACTACCTTAGGCAGTGGTGAACTTGATTCAGGCCCTTATTTATCCTTAAACTCTGACCTTACTATCACTACTGCTATGGGAAAGAATAAATTCCCCAATATAATGGGAGATGTTGCTGCTTCTAGCTCCAACAAATTTATTGTTGTTGGGTCCACTAATAAAGAAGATGCTGGGAATAAGCCCCCAACTAAAAAGGGTGAAGTGGCCCTTCTCAAATGCATCAAAAAGGGTCTTTATTACAGGCTTGCTGAAGGAACTGCTGCTACTACTGACCAACATAACTTAGCTAATTTTCCTGTTGCTGTTACTGGATCTCCTGTAGCCAAGGTTCAAGACCTAGCTCGATAATTGATAAGGTTTGGTACTTAACCAGATCATAGGGGTGCTGCCTCTACCATGCCCCATTTGAAAATTTCTAAAATGAATGCTCAAAGCCTTTCCTTGGTAACAATTCTTGATTTTTTATACTTGTAATTTTTCATTGATTTCATGTACTAATTTGACCTCTTTACAGTTCCTGGTTGATTTCAACCAGATGTTGAAGAAGGACGACACACTTCGTTCTTCTTAAAATAATGTAGAAGAGGCTTTTAAATGCATGAAGAAATCATTACTGGACTCCTAGTAAGCACTGGAACTTGAGAAGCAAATTTGGGAGAATAAAATAAAAGTTGTCGACGAAGCTCAGAAGAAGGCTGAAAATGAGGATGTTAAAACTCGGGGACAAGTCTCTGAGTTGAAGCAGAACTTTGCTTCTGAGAAGGTCAAAAGGGTGAAGGCTAGAGAAGTCTCTTTCAACAAGGGATGGGAGAAGGCCATAACAGTTGCTTCTGTCCAGATTGAATATGTGAAGAAAAATTATTATAAGGATAGTTGGTCGACAACACTTACTAAGGTCAACACTCCTACAGAGTCAGAGCTATTCCTCACACATGATATTGGTTCCCTGCCAAACCTAGATGAGGAAGTTGAAGATGATGTGGGGTCAGAGGATTCCACCCTTGTTCTGGAGCCTGCATCCGACCAGCTGGAGATAGTTACTGAGTCTTCTCTCCCAACCACTTTCGAGAAAATCACTCCACCCATTCTTGCCTCCAATCCAGTTGAAGAAACTACTGATAGGGAGAATATGTAAACTCTCTCGGCAATAAGCCTTTTTTTCTTTTTTGTCTTTATCTTTCCTTTATTTTAATGTACTTGTAACTTTACTTCATATGATGAAAATGAGTATTTTCGTCGTCTGCGTTTTCCATCTTTTAATTGTTGCTTTATGCTCTTCATTCTGGTTTTGATTGGATATTCCTTGACTCTTATAGTTCATGGCCAAAATGGATCGACTTTCCTCCACTGACTCTGAGATACTTAAGAGGTGTAATGATCAATTTAAGGCTAGTCATATGACTTTATCCAAGGAAGATCTATCAAATTTGCTCGGGGCTGATGTTTAAGATCAAGCCGAGGAAGCTTACTTATACTTGAAGTGTATTCTTGATCTGGCTATGGCTAACAATATAGCTTACTTCGAAATAATTGAAGAGCTTTAAAAAGATCACAAAGAAGACAAGGCTCTCCTTTATGCTGATTATAAGAAAAAGTGCAAACCTCTAAGTGAAACTTGGGGTTTTGAGGAGAAATTAGAGAAATATGCCTCTTATTTTAGGAATAAAGAGTTTTCTCTCAAATATGAAGTAGATGAGGCTAGGGCCATTGTTAAGCTGTTGGAGGAAGAAAATAACAGTTTGAGAGATGAACTGGTTTTAGGAATAAAGAGTTTTTTTCTCAAATGTGAAGTAGATAAGTCTAGGGCCATTATTAAGCTGTTGGAGGAAGAAAATAACAATTTGAGAGATGAACTGGACTCTTTGAAGGTTCCTTCAACTACTACTGCTGCTGATGATGGAGTTTTATTTTTTGAGACTTAAATTCTAATCTGAGGGAAGAACTGGAGGCTTTGATAAAATATAAACCTTCTTCCTCCTCCTGGTCAAGAGCAAGATCTGACCGAGCTACAACTGATGAAGATAGGACTCAATAGACGCTTGCAAATCAAGCTGCATAAATAAAGGCCAAGAATTTAGCCATTGTAGAGATGTCTCAAAAGATCCAAACCCAGGGCGAGCAACTTTCAACCCAGTCCTCTCAACTGCAGGCTAAAGAGGGCATATTGAAGAATTTGCAACATCAAGTTGAGAGATTAACATTCCAATTTCACAAATAACCCAAGGAGATCTGGATGAAAGGATATAATGAAGCTCTTGGTCATTTTGATGATCTCTTTAGTCATGCTCAGCACGAAGGCTATAAATGAGGCTGCACCAATTGCCTAACAGTTATGAATGTTGATCAGGACAACAGACTATGGTATTGGACTGATCCTGGACTTTTGGAGTGTTAAGATCCTCCCTTTAAACTAGATGTCAACAGGATCCCTGTGAAAACCATTCCTCAATGCATTATTTACAAATACTTAGGGGACTATGGTCTACATGACGAGCTAGAAATAGTTAGACCTCCTCATCTGTTAGATGCTCCGAGCAAAAGCAATAGGAGAATACTTCAAGATTTTAACTTCATTAACTCCCCATACATATTGGATAATCCTCGAGTAGGCATGGAACCAGCACCGAGCTTCTCTAAAGCTGAAGGAAAGCGTCCAGTGGAATAATCTTGAGCATAATTTGTTTCAATATTTCATTTATACACAATATTTGCATGTAATTATCTTATATATATAAATGAAAGGCATTTGATTGACTTATCTAGTTAATTTCTGGATGCTTGAATGACTTTGTTGTTTCATTAGTTCTACTAATACACTTAGGCATTTGCCTAAATTTTAGTATCAATTACCAATGAGATTATCCTAGGTTCTACTGATATACTTATATTTTTAAGTTTAATACCAGTTACCATTTATGTGGCCATAGGTTCTACTAATGCACTTATATTTAATCCAAGTTTAGCACTAGTTACCCATGGTATTGCCATAGGTTCTACTAATGCACATAAATTTTTAGGTTTAGCCTTAGTTACCAGTGGTGACCAAGCGTATGTGGAATATGTGTCTACATTCCTATTTAGGAATCTTCATAACGTTCTTCCTCCATTTTGCTCAGTTTGGATAAAACTTGTTGATTTTTATTAAGAGTTTTATCCCTGATTTTTCTTGCCCAAGTACTAAGGACTTAAAATCCTATTTTGACTTGGGTTTATGAATTTCTGTTGTTTTGCCGATCAAGTATTGTCTTCGTTGACCAAGTTCGACCAATTACTGACTTCATGTCGACCAAGTATATATGGGGGGATGCATATCACCAATATTCCCCCAAAAATTAAAAAAATGGAAAAAAATTCAACTTTTTTATTGATACTGAAGCCAATTGATTAGAAAAGATATTGCTCGCTACATTACTAGTAGTACTTCCTAAGATGCTCGACATTCCATGGAATTTTAAATTCTTCCCCCTTTAAAGTTTCAATTCAATAAGTTCCCGGTCGAACACATGCTAAGACACAATAAGGCCCATGCCAATTGGCTTCAATCTTGTTGGTCTTCTGAATCACCTTCTTAAATACATAGTCCCCCTCTTTTAAGTTTATCGGCTTCACCCTTTTATTATAAAAACGTGTTGTTTATTGTTGATAGGTAGCGGTTCTCAAAGCAGCGTCTTCATGAAATTCTTTCAAAATATCCAGGTCTAGCCTTTGCATCAAATCACTCACAGGAGAATTAAAGTTCAACACTCTATGAGTTGGCAAGCCTGCTTCATCTGGTATGACTGTTTTCATCCCAAAGGCCAACATGTATGGTGTTTCTCCAGTAGCAACTCTTGAAGTTGTTCGGTATGCCCACAAAACTGAGTGCAATTCATTTATCCAATTCCCTCAAGTCTTTTCTTCAACCTATTGAGTAAAGTTATGTTCGTTACCTCAGTTTACCCATTGCTTTGAGTATGACCTGGAGTAGAGTGAAACGTTTGAATCTTGGATTGGGCACAGTATGTTGCAAGCTCTTCATTATTGAACTGTGTACCATGGTCAGTAATAAAGCCATATGGTAAACCATATCTACAAATGATGTTTTTTCAGATGAATTAGTACACTTTCTCATAAGGCATATCCACTAATGTTTAGGCTTCAACCCATTTTTTGAAATAATCAATAGTTAAGACCAAGTACTTAAATCTTCCTCGGGTGGTTAGCAATGGTCCGGCCAAGTCTATCCCCAAAATAGCAATTGTCTAAGGTTAAGTAATGGGGGTCAAAGCTTCATGTGGAGTTTTACGAATATTGGAGAACTTCTGGCACTTGTCACACTTTTTTGCAAAGGTTGTACAATCTACCCTCATGGCCAGCCAGTAATATCCTTGAGTATTCATTCATTATAGTAATGATCTTCCTATTATATGAGCTCCGTAAGATCCTTCATGAACTTCTTTTTTTATTTCTTTAACTTATGTTGGGTGAACACAACGTTGCAGAGTAGTTGTTAATCCTCTCCTGTACAGAACTCCTTTGTCTAACACGTACCTTGCTTCTTTGTACTCAAGCTTTTTGGCCTCAGTTGGGTCAATTAGAAGTATTCCTTCTTCAATATATACTCTGATGGGATCCATCCAGGATGGTCCCATGTCTACTGTAATAAAACTAATCATCAAATCTTCATCAATACTTCGATTGGACAAAATTTTGATGGGAATGGTTCTCCTGAGCTAAATTCTGGTTATTGATGCCAGCCGAGCAAGTGCGTCAGTTCGGGCATTTTCTAATCTTGAAATTATTCTCATTTGAACAGCAAGTAATTTTGTTATAACCTCCAATGCCTTGGCTAAATATCTTCTCATTAGTTCTCCTTTGGTTCCATACAAACTCAAAATTTGATTCACTACTAACTGAGAATCACTGTGTGCCACAAATTGCCCGGTGTTCAGTGATTGAGCTAAAATTAATCCCACAATGAGAGATTCATACTCTGCTTCGTTATTCGAGGCCTAAAATTAAAACCGTAATGCATATTCAATGGCTATCTCATCAGGGGTGTTGAGTATTATACCTGCTCCACTTCTTGCTGCACATGAGGATCCATCTATATACAAGTTCCAGATGGGGATGTTATTGTCAAACACTTGGTCTTTTAATATCCCATGATGAAATATTTTGCTTCTTGCCTCCTCATATCTTTTGGCCAACTCTTGCATCCTGGTTGACGTCTCCAGTAGGTCGGTTGTAACTTCTTCGGCGCTTATCCCTAATGGGGTTTGCTTGTGCTGTTGTTCGGTGATGACTTCGGTTGGGCTTTCCCTAATTTAGGTTTGCTCTGCCTGAATGTTTCTTTCTCGGGACCCTCCGGATAAGTGAATTCAGTAATGAAGTCTACCACATCTTAGCCCTTTAATGAGGACATTGGCCCATATACAATATCATACTCCCCCAGTTCTACTGCCCAATATATTAACCTCCCAAAAATCTATAGTTTATGAAAATCTTATCGAAGAGTCATATTAGTGTATACCATAATAGTATGTGTGCTAGGAAGTAAGGTTTCATCCGTCTAGATGCCTCAATCAACGCCAAAGCTAACTTCTCCAAGTGTGGATATCTAATTCTTGCTCCTCAGAAGGCTTTGCTGGTGTAGTGGATAGGCTTTTGAACTCCATTATCTTTTCATATCAAGGCAGAACTTACAGCTGACTCAAAGACGGCTAAATATAAATACATTTTTTCTCCTAACACTGGTCGGGAAAGTAATGGAGGTGATCCTAAATACTTTTTTAACTCCACAAAAGCTTTCTTACATTTATCATTCCATTCAAAACTCTTACTCGTCACTTTAAAGATTGTTGAACACTTGTCTGTAGCTCGGGACATAAATCTATTCAATGCTACTACTAGCCCAATGAGCCTTTGCATATACTTTTTACAGGTTGGAGACTACATTTCAATCAACGCCTTGATTTTGCTAGGTTTAGCATCAATTCCCCTCTGATTCCTTATGTACCCGAGGAACATGCCTTCTTGAACATTGAATACTCACTTGGTCGGATTCAACTTCATTTGGTGCTTCTCCAGTTGATCGAAGGTTTGGATGAGGTCGACAATATGGTCAGATGAATTTTTGCTCTTCGTCAATATGTCATCTATTTATACCTCCATGTTTTTGCCAATTTCTTCCTTAAGGACTTCGTTCACCAACCTCTGGTAAGTAGAACCTGCATTTTTCAAACCAAATGGTATAACATTATAGCAATATGATCCTCAGGGAGTAATGAAATAAGTGTTTTCCCTATCTCTGGGCTTCATCTTAATCTGATTGCAACCAGAATATGCATCCATAAAACTCAATAGTTCATGCCCTGACGTAGCATCAACAAGATGATCAATCCTGGTCAAAGGAAAGTGGTACTTTGGGCAGGCTTTATTCAAATATGTGAAGTCCACACATATTCTCCATTTATTTTTTTTCCTTTTAACCATAACCACGTTGGCAAACCAACCTGAAAATTTCACATCTTCAATGAATGAGGCTTTCAGAACTTTCTCCACCTCCTCCTGGATAGCCTGGTTCTTCTCGGGGCTAAATACTCTACGCCTTTGCTTCACAGGTTTGGCATCCTTTTTAACGTTGATCTCATAACAAAGGAAATTGGGATCAATCCCAAGCATGTCCTCATAACTCCAAGAGAACACGTGCTTTCTCTATTTTAGGAACATCACTATCTCTTGTTTAAGAAAAGGGTTTAGTGTTGATCCCACCTGTGTAATTTTCTCCGAATTATCTTCGTCTAAGATGATATTCTCTGTTGCATCTATAATTTAACCTTTTACCAACTATGTCTCCTTTTTTGGATCTAAAGTTTCCACCTTAGAGTCGCTATTGGGCTCAGTGATATCCACTTGGTAAGTGGTGGTCTTCTTCTTTATTTATTTCAGATTTTGTTACTCGGTAGAGGTGTAATAACATTCTCGAGCTACTTTCTGATCACCCTTGACCACACCTACACCAAAGTTGGTCAGGAACTTTAAGCACTGATAGACTGTAAACGAAACAGCATCGAATTTCTTCAATACTACCCTTCCCATGATCATATTGTAGGCAGAATTAACATTATTGTCCATTACAAAGAAACGTATCTTCTCTGTCCGACTTACTAGCCAGGTTTCGATCAACACTTCCAGCTTGATTGTGCCCAAGGGAAACATTTTTTCACCAGAAAAGCCTATTAGGGGCCTATGGTAATGTTCCAATTGGCTAAGCTTCAAGTCCAGACTGTCACAGCATGGATAAAATATAATTTCCACCGAGCTACCATTATCAATCAATACTCGGAAATAATTGTATCTTGCATTTTAACCTTGACTACTAGGGGATCATCATGGGGATATAGTACTCCTGAAAGGTCATTTTTGGAAAACCCAATCACTAACTTTTCTTTATTAACTTTCTTGGGCCTGTCCTCCTCGGCTAGATTGATCTTTTAGATATAGGATCAATCTTGAGCCTCATTGAGGTAAGCTTTCCTTTCAGCAGTATGATCTCATCCTCCTACGTCTCCACCTGTAATCATCTGACAATCAAAAGATCCAAAACTAACCATGAATACCTCACGTTTCAGTTACCTGAGCCTCATCCCTAGGCTTCATGGGGATTTTAACCATCGTCGGGCTCCATTATTATCATGTTTATCAATAATTTTGTTCAGCTTTCCTCTTTGAATGAGGGTCTCAATCTCATTCTGCAAAGCAATACATCGATCCGTCGTATGCCCATGGTCCCTATGAAATTCATAATATTTGGACATGTCCCTCTTTTTAGAAGGTCCTCTCAACTTCTCAGGCCAACGTGCCTCTTTGATGTGCTTTATTTCTTCCAAAACATGGTGGATATCCATTGTTAATGGAGTGTAATTGTTATATTTTTTAAGCTTTTCGGTATTCACTTTTTTCTTCGATTCCTTATGCTCCTTGTGCTCTTTCTGCTACTTTTTCTTGATTTTTCCTTCAGATTTTGTACTCGAGTTTTGTTTAGCTGCTATGGCTTCCTCGACATTCATTATCTTGGTTGCTTTAGTCATCAACTCTGTCATTTTCTTTGAAGGATCCTTGGCAAGTGTGTAGTAATGTTTCTCGGGAAGAAGTTCACTTATGAGGTTTGTGATAACTATTTTTTCCTCACAATCAACAACTTCCAACTTCTCGTTGTTAAAACGAGTAATATAATCTCTAGTACTCTCTCCTACCCTTTGCCTTACACTTAGCAGATGAGCTACTCTTTTCACCGATTTAGATCCAAAGCAGAAGTTACCAATAAATAGCTCGGTGAGATGGTTGAAACTAAAAATTTGTCCACAGGGAAGGCTATTATACCAAATATGAGTAGACCCTATAATTGTACCTAAAAATGCCCTACATCTCATTTCATCGAAAATAACATAAATATCAACTACTTCTTGGTACTTCTTTATATGAAGAGCATGATCTATTTTCCCATCATACTTGAGAGTAACCACAGGAGCTTTAAACTTTGAAGGAGTGGGAAAGTCCACAATAGCTTTCATAAAAGGAGATCCTTTCACAAAACTTCGTTGCAAAGGGTTTTTCTCCTTTTCCATTTCTCCCAACCTATATTTTAATCGTTGAATAGAGCCCTTCCATGCGTTATTACCAATATCAGATCTATGTGTTGCAACTCGACTGTTACGATCAACTATCTATGCTGAACTCTCCTCATGTGAGGTCTTCTCGACACGAACAAATCATCAGCTATTTGATCTGGATTGGGCTGATCCCTCACGTTGATCGATTGGTCATAAATTATTCCTTGACAATGCCCTGGGAACATTTTTATTCCCCCTGGGTCCCAAATGACCAAAGGAAGATGCTTGTCTTAACCTTTCTAAAGCACTCAATCTTTTAGGAGTAAAAGATTTTCATTATATGGTTCTACATTTCTAAGTGAAGAACTTGCTCCTGGATGGTAGGACGTATCTCTGGTAGTTCGGGATTGGATTGGTTATGCTTGCTATTTCTTGGGGGTGGCATATTTCCATGAGAGGATAAGGTAGGAGATCTAACCCGCAGTGTTTGGGTTAGCTGCCTAATGGTATCTTGCATAGCCTCCTGTCCTCTAGCAAGGCTAGCCATGATTCCAGTCAGATCACTATTTATTGGTAGAGCAGATGAAACAAGAGGAATGCCATCATTCTTGGTGCTTATTTCAGGAATAACAGTCATGTTGGGTAAATGAATGAGTGTAACGTTTAAAAAATACGTTCCCACAGACGGCGCCAATCTGTTGATGTAAAAAACTAGACTAGGTCTAATTATTTAATCACAGATAATATTTATAAGTAAAATAAAGAGATAGAAAGGTTTTTAAACTGGTTCGTCTTATAGAGAAAAGCCTACGTCCACTATGGTTATTATTGCCTTGTGTTTGCCTTTCAATCACTTGCCCTTGACGAAGGGATTATAACGTATTTATAGCCCAATAGGGAGACAAAGAGATAGAATATTAAAGGATGAAATGCCTTTATAAATTAGGCATTTACATTCATACAGAATATCCTTAATGTTTCTAGTTGTTGGCATTTTGTTGATATTGTTGGTCAGCCACCCTACTGTTAATCGGGCTTCCTGGTATTGGTCAGCATTCCAGTACTGTTGGTCGGCATTCCAGGCCTTGGTCGATGGTTATACCTTGCTGACTAGGATTATTGCCAGAATTAATGACACATGTCTATTTCTGATTGGTCCATGTAAGTGGGTATTTTTTTATATCAACACCCATGCCTTGCAAACCCTTTGCAGTTTTATCTCCTTGGCTTAAGAAATGAGCCTTGTCTACGGATAATGCATTCTCTTCAGCCTCTGCTTGATCCATGGTTGTGAGGTGATAAGGGAGTGAGTGAATCCTAGTGTGTAATGGCTTCGTAACACTCTCTTCCAAACCTTCGATTAGGAAACACAAAAATTAAGACACCCTAAGTCCACTAACAAAAGTAAAATTAGTCAATTCTTCAAATGGCAACTTAAAAAAGTTTCAAAGCAGCTCTAAATTTTATAAAGCTTTCAATTTACATGATAGAGGAGTTAGTTGAACTTAGATGAGATGTTATAGTTGTTGTTAAACTCTACTGGACACAATTTCTCAAGCTTGGACTGAGGCCTTAAACATAATCTCTTGAAGTTTCCCATGAAAGGTAATGACCTCAATTGGTGTCATAAAGCTTGGGACATCCTCAGTTAGAGGAATGGCCCTTGTCTTAGGGAATACTTATCTCAACAATAAATCCCTTAAACCTGAAACGTCTTTTGTAACTGGTGAGATAACATGCGACATTGGATAATTGCCAACAAGATTGGGATCTTTCATTGGCTCTTTTACCTTTTGAATTGGGAATCCGATTGTCTTATCTTGAGAGGTAAGATTGAGTATGGAGGTATCAATGGTATTTGGGACTATCCTCTCCTCAATAGTTGGATTCAAAGTGGGATTAGTTGATGAAGCAGGAACATCAATTAGCTCAATTGTTAGTTTATTGATTAGGGATATTGGATGATGTGTTCTAGGATCTCTAATTAGAATTGACTTGTCGATAATAGCTGAGGCACCAGCTAAACCTATAAAAAGGAAAAAGGAAATTCAAGATTAAATTTATTAGAGTAATATTTACAAAGTTTTAAGACTTATTTCAAGAGAAGGGAGATGGGCATACCTGCTAATTAGGCTTGATGCACAGGTTATCTAGCTATGGTTTTCATCCACTTCATCTTATAAATGAGTAATATAGCATATATAGGAAGCTCCTTAGACTCATTAGTACCTGAGGAAGCACTAGTTCAATTGTCATAAGAAGACCTTGACTTGTTTGGGAGAGCTAAAGGAGCTTCCTTTTCCTCCTCCTCTCTAGCCTCCCTTAAGAGTTCTTCCTCTAAAGCCACCTTCTCTTTAGGAGTTAATTCCCTATTGTGTAAAGATTCATAATTTTTAGGAGGGGGAGCTTGTACAAGAAAATTAAATGGATGAATTAAAGACAATATAATTAAGTATTACATATAAGATCAAAATCTCTATACGTCTAGGTTGTCATATCCCGTTCTAAAACATATTTGAGTCCCAAAAAGCTTCATGATCAAAATCTCAAAAAGATGAGCTTCTTCCTTTTCATCCGAAAAGATACCTTATGCCATAACTAGTGAGATTACCACTTTAAGATAAGGTAAAGGGCTTAAAATGACTTATTTTTCCCACCCTTGTTTTGACATAACTTAAATTAAGATTTTATTAAATTGGAAGATGTGTTAAATCTTGTGTGTGAGTTGTTTCGACTATTTGAACAATTATACTATGCAATATACTTTTCTTATAGAAAAACTATGTTCATAAAAATAGAATTCTTATGTGTGTATTTTAAGTATGAGTGTTATTGGTGGAGAACGATCATACTTGGAGTATTTTGCCAAAATACTTTCAAAACCTTGAAGGTAAAATATTGGTTCAGATTTTCTTGAGAAGGGGACGACCTGCCTTGTCGTAGTTTCACCACAATGACATAATGTCTAGCTGTAGCAAAAGACTTATCGTTGGTGCCTTTTGTTCAAAACCAAAAATATTTGCATCGCCTCAGTCCCATTGTAACGATGCATTGTCTCACTGTAACGAAAGTCTATCATCGAAATCCTTTTCCATTTCCAAATTTTCCCTACATCATGGTGCAACCTATATCTCCTCAAGTTCGTCGCAATAAGGCATTGTGTCACTGCGGGGAAACTACTACGACAACGTCAGATCTGGTGCAGAGATCGAATTTAATCAAAATCTTGCATTGTGAAATGTGAGATTCTTTTTTCATATATATATTTTGTTACCTTAGGTAAGTAACATATTCTTGTGCAATAGAGAATGAGTTAGAAGGCTTAGAAGTTTTTGTCCACATATTTGAAAAACCAAAACTCTTATTTAACTCACTCTCTTTTCATTCATAAAATAAGGGTTAAGAATTTTATAAAGGTTTTCATCATTTGATAAAGCTAAAGGAGATCATATTTCTTTAAGAGGAAAAACATTCTTTGTATTTTAAAGGTATGCGTTGTTATCATTCTAGTATAAAGTTTTTAAAGTTTTATTACATCTCTCAAGTCTTGAATAATTATTATGCAAAACTTGTTCTTGAAACTTTAAACAATTTTTTATATCTCAAAAGTACTTCGTGGGTTTATTTTTATTAGCCAAAAATCTTTTGAAACCCCCCTCAACCTTTACTATAAATAGTGGATTTTCATTTATTCCATATTGAAACACAAAAGCTTTTTCTTCAAACTATGGAAGAATAAAACTCTCTCTTAGAACTTTAAACAAAGAAAATTACTTTGGTGCAAATGAAAAATTATCAATAAAAGTTGACACCTATGATGTGGTGAGTGGTCGAAGAGAGATCCGTGCTTTCTCTTCTATCTAGGAGGTGGAAAATGTTTCTTATGGAGGTAATGAATTATTGAGTCTGGCAGAGGTTCAAGTTTATAAGTCATTTCTACCTTTTGTAAATCTTTACCAATTTAATGGAAGGTGTCAATTTGGCTTGAGGTTTTTCCCATAAGGTTTTTTCTCTCGTGTAAATCCTCTTCTCAAGTGAAATATTTATTATTTCATATTTTGATTTATCTTATATGCTTCCTGAACATACATTACTAAGATAAATTACTTGTAAGTCACTACTTTGTCATTAAACGCTAGGAATAACTTTTCACCGAATTTCAATTAAAAGAAAACATTACCTTCATTTTAGTAATAATTTGAATTTGGGTAGTCCCTCTCTACAAGCACAAACTCTCAATGGTCACGTTAACCCTGATGCTCTCTTATAGCATTACGTCCTGTCTTAGTGTATTGGTCCCATTGGGACCACTCGACTCACTTGTCTTCCCTGGTTGTTTAAATATAAGATGGGTTTGGGGAATGGCCTCATTTACTTGCTCAACTTTATCTAGCTATTCATCTTGATCCATTATAGGTCCTAACCTGCCTTTCATGGTAAGCACACCCTAAGACCTTCAATATGCCTTGTTAAAATACGTGTATCTTTGATCAACTCTGTGCAAAATTTTATGCCCAATAAGTGTGCTTCGCCCTTGGAAAAAGGCTTCTTGGTTGCCCAAATCATGTTCTATGTACCCTTAACATTGGATTTGGCACACTTGTTGTGTTTAAGGGGACCAAACCATTATTGTGCATCCAAACTATTCTAAATAAATTGTGGTAGGATGTAGCTGACTCAATCACATGAAATTTTATATGTGATGTGAGATTGGCCATCATTATACCAACATTAACATATCGAGTGGACTTAGAAGTTTGGTTAACTTAGCTTGAGATTAAAATATGAATTGCAATCAACTTATTCTCTAAAATGTTAGCCTCATAGAAATAAATAATTGACATTATGTTAGGTGGTGCACCTCCCTCCATCAACGCCCCAAAAAGTTGGTTTTATTTATGCTCGTTGTCACATATTAAGGCTTGTTGTGGGGGAACATGATTTGTATGTCTCCGTCTGAGAAAGTTATCTCCGACATAAATTGACAAATTAATCTAGCCATGATCCTCTTCCATTTTAGCAAAGGAATATCATTTTCCGTTATTATTTCAAAGATTTCTTCTGTAATCTCCACACGTTTGTCTAGAGGCATACCAACCTAGTCGAATAACCATGAAAAATTTGGTAACTTCAACACAATTTCGTACTCGAAACTAGGATCTACCTCATAATCCTCTGTCTCATAATCTTTCTCATTATATCTAACGCTTGGTTCATCATAAACAATGACCAAATTGGCCATTCCTACCAAAAATTTATTGTATTTCAACTTAAACTCTTCTTTTTCTCTTATTTTCTTCCTGATTTGGGCCTTTGCTTCCTCATCATAATTTACCACCATATGTTCCCTATGAGCTGGCATAGTTTTTTTTTACTTTTCCTTGAGGGATTTTCATGTTTCCATCCATAACCATCTTATTGATGATCATCCTCAATATAAAGCATGGGGTCGTTGGATGACAAACATGCCAATGTACATGGCAATATTTAGGTTTGCTTGCACATCAATCATGGGAGCATAAGGAGGAGGGTTTTTAGGTGGAAAAACTAGGTCATTCGCCACCATGGTATTATAACAACTTATTGACTCTTCCACGGATTAAGGCAATGGTGCTGGATCCTCACAGACAAATTTTCCCTTATTCTTCCTCTTTTCTTCTCCACCAGTCTTTATTTCTTCCCCCTCTGTGTAGTTCACTCGTGATGCCTAGACTCATCTACTTTCTTACATGTCTATTGTTTCCACGCTACATTAGGCATAATGGGGTTAGGACGAACCACCATAGAGATATTGTGAGCATCCCTAGTGAAAGTTTTGGATGATCTCTCTTTAGTATTATTTATTAGATGACAAATGTAATATGTTTGAATCTCTTTAACATGGATCTGTGGATCTTACTCTCCCCGATAAATTTTCTAATGTCAAGAGACATTTATCTAAACCTTTGAATGTAAGTCATCACCTCCTTACCTTGACTCTACCTTTCACGAATGTGCTAGGCTAGGGTAAACTCATCCTCTTCCAGAAATAATTTATGAAGAAATTAGATATGAATTTCTTCCCATGTAGTCATGATCCTTGGGTATAGGTGAGAATATTAACTGTAATCTTTGTCGGTCAAAGACTTAAAAAACTCCCTCGGATGGAGTTTTTTTATTATTACAGTGAGCTCTTAAGTGCTCAAGAAAATGTTTAATATGCCCCTTCAGGTTGCCACATTTCCCATTGAATTTCTCAAAAATTAGTGGAGCATATCCCTTAGAGAATGGTTCATCATTTTACTCCTTTGGATAAGAAGTACAAAAATTATTGTAGATGGACACTTCCTTACGAGGAGATTTTGAGGAAAGTTCCATTATCTTTATCATTTTCATCTTAACGTCCTCATTAGTCAAACTTGGTTAGGCATTTGTCTTAGTGTCCTTGGATTTGGAGGGAGTTACATCGGGTGAGGTGTTGACAATAATGTTTGATTTAATGGTTGGTGCTGCAAAAGTGGCCAGATACGTTGCTAAAAGACCCACGGGTGTTGCTAGTTAAAAGGGCATCCCTATTAAAGTAATTACTAGTGATGTTACTAGGGTAAAGAAAGAACTTGGGTCCATTTTTTAGCCAAACATCATCATTACATGTTGAATTTGTACAAACTCCATGAACTTATCCACGATGTTGATCATGTGGTTGGTCCCCATCATAATACTCCTGGAACCTTATCCCACGTGACCAATTCTTGTGAAAATAATGTTTTGAGGAAGCTCAGTTATGGGAGCATCGTGTTCTCCCTCAAGATGGTTATCGCCAAAAAGAGTATAGTTAATGTTATCATTTACCATTTTAAATAGAATACTAGTCACCCAATGTAAGACAGTAGTTTGTTCAAGGGTGTTAATGAATAAAATGAGGCATGACCCATCTTATTGGTAATAAAGCAGTATCAAATGTACTCCCAGAAATAAGGAATAAAGTCCAATGTATATTACAGTGATGAGTAATAAATACAATGTATTTATATCATATATGAACCTCTAATGGATGTTAATTAGAGGGGTAGAGAAGAAATCATTCTAAATACACTAAAGGTAAGCAAACAAACACCAAAATATGGGTGGAATAGTGTTTGGATCTCAATAAATAATTGAGTTTTTGGTAAGAATTGAACAAACATATTAATGGAGGAGAGTAAAATCTCTATGTTGTAATAAATATTCAAAGTGATCTTATGGCCTATCAAATGATAATTGGGGTATATATAGGCTAAGGTATCTCTCGATGGACCTCGGGGGAATTTAATGATGGGCCAAACTACCCTACCTAACATGTCATTAGCATTAATTATTAATTAAAATTATCGAGTGACCAATTATTATGTCGGTGGAACATTAGGTGTGTTAGCACCTTTACGGCCAACTTCTCACCAAATTTTCAATGTATTGAGGTAAGTTTGAATTTAGACGTGTTAGGTATGGTATGATATGACGCAACTCTCTTAAGGAAATATATTAATTTTGGCGCCAAAACTATGTAGCTACGAAATGAGTTTATTCGTGGTTGCTCGAGTAATGCTCATTTGAGTTATGTTGGGTGTTTTACCTAATATATCTAAAATGGTTAAGATTAATTGCCTTAACGATGCCTTGATCTCTATCCTCCAAACCAATTCGCTCAAAGGTTCCAAACTGAGTTTCCTCGATAAAGCATGAAAGCTCTCTCAGATCCTACTAATCTTGGTCCACTCTGATACTGATAAACCTCACAAATATTAGAGTAGAGAGCATAATATTAACAAAATAGACAAATACATGGTGGATAATTTAGCTTCATTAGGAAGGATTTATTGGTCTTCGATCAAGATCCACTTTGTCTCGATATATCATTAAGTGAGGATGATTATATTTATGCCCATCCTAAATAAACAAACAATAATCAATCCATGAACATATAAAAAATTCCTATCAAATCAAATTAAGAATTTTTTTTGTCTTAATCATGGCACGATTGTGAGAATATATGAGACATAAAATCAAAATAATGAATATAATCAAGTCAGAAGAATTACAAGTTGTGTCTTCCTCTATGATGTTTTATCCCTAAATTAGAAACTAAAAATTAGCACTAGAATAACATTAAAAGACATATCTCGTGTTTTCATGCCTTGAACTTTTTAGCACTTGGCTTTGGTTCTGTCCGTCATATTTTGGCTTTTTTATGGTGGCTTTCACATGCACTTTGGTAGACACCTATTGATTATACTTAAATTCAATTCAATGTTGTCTCACCAATGATAGCCCTTTTTATATATAAAACATCCCATCAATTAACTCCATCAAGTAAAGTGTATATCACACAAACTCTCAAATAGACCATATAAATGTCTCAAAAACCAATTCAGGATCTCAGGATTTAATCATGATTTCAAGTCGAACACTAAATTCAATACACATAACTATAATCATATGAATCAATTGATATGAAAATACATGTATAAAGTGAAATCATAACCAACAATCTCAATGAAATTTTACTATCATGATTTATCAAGTGAATTCTAACATGTCATTGATATAACCAACATTTTGATAAAAAAAAGTTAAGAATGCATGCTTTAATCATCATTCAAGTTAAGTTCATTCATGAAATCAAAGAACTTGATCGTATATTCATAAAAAGAATAAAATAAAAATCCTTTTGGCATTTTTGAAATAATAATGATGCAATATATACAAGCATATCATGTAAGGAATAAAGCATATAAGAAAATGCATGGATGCATGAAGATTCCTCACAAAAATATGAAAAACAATCTAAATATATTAATTGAATCTATCACTCATAAGATTTGATCCCATATGGATCAAGGAGTAACTATGAAGGGGCCCCATAACATGAAGACCCTAGGTATTCTGAACAAACTTCCACTAGGTAATGATGGGTGATGCCTCTCCCATATCCTTAGGAGGCACAAATACTACTTTATTCTTCAAAACTTTATTTTGTGAGATATCCACTTCAACCTTCATTATAAGATTACCTACCTCAAACTTCTTTCGAGGTACAGTCCTTGGCATATCTGTCACGTTCTTGGGTATCTAACTCTCAATCCTCATCGGATTCTTATGTTTATTCATTGGAATTTGAATAAAAATACTAAATTTAGGAAACTCTCTCCTAACATCACTCCTCTATTTATCTAAAAATTCAAGTCTCCTCATCAACCTTCCCATCTCTACTCTTAGCTAACTAATATGATATATCTTCTAAACTTTCCTCCTATTATGAATAAACCTCATATTTCTTTCCTTCAAATACCTACCTGTTTGGTTCGAATGACTATGTAAACCACAATAGGAACGAAAAAGTACATTCCTAATAAACATGGGCTTCTATTCATGAGATTTTTTCTCAACTTTCTCAAGAACTATCCTTTTAAAAAAAATGGCCACTACAACTATTTTTTCAATAAAATGAGCACCCATAGGATCTTAGCCTAAATGTAGACATAGGAACAACTTCCTTATTTTTCAATTGAGGACTTTTTTCCTTAGTCTTCTTTTCACTATAAGAAGAAATATCAATACTTGATTTTGAAATACCAATTTTTTTCCAAAGGTTCAATATAGCCAATACCATATTTGTCATTATTCACTTGACCATGATTCATTAACATGGTATCAAGAACATTTATTTAATCAATCATATCAATATTTAAATCCTTGGCATGTTTCAACTCAATAATGCTTCAAAATTATCTTTTAAATTTCCTTTTGGAATTCAACATTTTTTTTCTATTTTAAAAGTATTTTATTTTTGTTTTTCAAAGAATCATTATCATTTTCAAATCATCAACCTTATCCTTGAGTTTCAAGCATTCCAATTGAATATTTTTAACTTTCTCATCTTTTTCAAATTGAAAAGTTTTCATTTTATTTAGAAGATTGATGTTTGATTCATATAACTTTAAAGTTTTATAATAAAGTTCATCGAATGCCTCACGAATGTCATTTACCTCATCATTAATCTCATTTGGTGACCTAGGTTGCAATGTGTGTGTAACTTTTCTATTAAAAGAACAAGAATCACTAAATGATCTATGACTAGACCCTTTGCTCCTATTTATCTTCACCACTTTATCTAATGACTTTTTATCTTCACACACCTTCTCACTTTATTCTGGCCTAACCATATAGGATATTTTGGCTCCACTCTCCTCACTTAGGTAATGTCTTCTGAATCGCTCTTCGAGTCACTTAAACTTGCTTTATAGATTTAATTTTTCTTATCTATATTTTACTTGTAGCTTGATTCTTCCAGTGATTTGCAAATACATTGATGTGATTTTCGACTCCACTACAATCATTGCAATTTTCTTATTTCTTCTCTTTGACACCTCGCCTATTTAAATACCGGGTGATCAATCCTTTATAAAAGTAAAATAGGTATCTCATCAGGTTCATTCTTAGCATCACCATCGAAAACACTTTAAAAGTTTACTAACCACCTAGTATTCAAAAGCCGGTGTTAAATTTTATCTTTTTATTAAACAATAACAACATGCAGATACAAATACAATAACCAAGCCATTCATGCAGTAATAAAAATCTGAACCAACCACAAGTTAAATAACTGAATAAAAATAATACCGAATAAACCAGCGGTTCCCATTACAAAAGTCCAACTAAATATCTAAGGAAAATAAATTAAGTCCATAAATACAAAATTTGATAAACTAAATAAAATGAACTAACTAAAGGGGTGACATACCCAAATGGAATGACTGAAACTACATCCTACTCTAGGAATGAATCAACCGAAGCAACTAATCTGAATTCTGCAAGCATCCATAAGTGTTGTAGCTACGCATCCCTAGAATAGATCATTAGGCTTGGCGTCCCTGTGGCTGGACACCTAAAAGGTTTTGAAAATATTTTACAAGGCCGTTCAGTGCCCAAAACATTTGAAATCATTTCACAAGTATTTATCACAGTTAAATTCATTTATTGATTACATATGTTAGTTCAACGTACACTCCCTTGAGTTCCTCACCTCTCATATCAAGTGCATACCTAATGTATCCTATCTAGCTACGCTACCCATCCCAACTAGGTCTCCTCAATAACTATCTATCGACTAACAACTTTGGCTCCTCAATACCACCTATACAGTACGCTACTCGTTAAGTCCTTAGTTAAATATATCCTTAACTTCTCCTGTATCGCTCATACACTACGATATCGTAACACTAATAATTAACATGTCTCGTATGTTATTATTAACTATGATTAACATCACACGTATGTTATCATTAAACCATCTCATTTAGTTTACCTACTTACCTCACCTTTTTAAGATACGCTATCTAACTTTACTACCATCACACACTACGTACAATATCTAATAATTTCATCACATTTAGATATACTCTATCTACAGTTAATACTTCCACACACAAGTGGGATAAATACACATGTATGTATATATATATATATATACATAACTCCAGCATCCTCGGGCTAAGGACCGCAGTACGAGTCTGCATACTCTGCTATCAGGTCCATGTACCTCTCGTACTCAATCAAGGACAAATGGTTCGACATGTCTCATGAACCCAAAATCAATCAACACAACAGTGGAGGCGAATATAGTTGTAAGCCTTTAGGATACGCACATACCTAATGTACCCAAACGACCTGCCAGCCCCATTAATACACACACATAGTGAGCAACCCTAATTTCCATGTTCTGGGGAACAAATTCAGACCTCACTGGAATCATCAAGGTGGGATCACCCTGTGCGCGAAACCCTCCAGATAACAGGTAGCATAGGTATGTTCACATACATAAGGAAGCCCATAATAAGCATACACACAACCTATACATATGTCGCGTATAGGCCTACACAAAAGCTATAAATATCATTTGTATAGGTATACACACAACCTATAAATATCATCCTTATAGGTATACACTCCACTTATATATATCATCCGTATAGGTATACACACCACCTATGAATATCATCCCATTAGATATACACTCCACCTAAAATACAATTTCGTACAGGTATCCACTCAACCCATAATATCATCCGTATAGATATACACTCATCTTATAATATAGTCCGTGCATAATCGATCTCTCGAATACTCAACGTACTATTGATATACGATTTTAATTCTCTATCGCATTTTTTGAGTATTAATCTCTATCGGAAGGGCCCTAGCTACCCCCTAAGTTATTTCCGTAGTTACTACACGCATACTCTACTGATCTAAGTCATAGGTTAAATCATGTCTCTGTGACCCATTTCAAATCCCGTTCCATCAATAACTATGGATACATTTTCGATTATCCCTAGCCTTATCTCATCTCAATTTATGTAAACCAAATCCCTACAATAAGCCTACTGACATTCAATATAATACTCTTTATCAGTTAGAGATGCTCCAAAAGTCCCCCGTCAATTATTCACAAATTATAGGGTTTAAAAGGAAACATTTTACAAATCTGGAATACCGAATCGATTCGCCCAAGGACCAACTCGATTCGCCCTTAGGCCGAATAGATTCAAAAAGTATCAGGGGCCTTCTTCTTCCTTACGCAACTTTGTTTTTCACCATTTTTACCCAAAATTCCTTCATGCAATCACCCCTAAGTCCATTTTAATTTGTCCCGGCATTATATAACAATATGTACATCAAATTTAACGAATCTTTAACATCAAACCATGATTTAATCCCAAAATTCTCAAGATTTCTTTAAGGTTTTTTTATCCAAAACCCTAGTTCATTTTCTTCATGCATAGTCAATATTTTTCCAAGATTTCTTCCATAATATGTACACATACAAATATGATTTCGTACCCTCTACATATGTGGAATCATTCTACATACATTTCTATCCCAATTTATGAGTTTTATTCACTTTAAACCTCAAAAACACAATTAAAATCATGATATTATAATTCCTACACTACACGGGTATTATAACCAAATCAAAACATGCAAAATAAACACTTGCCTTTGATCCAGCAGATCTGATTTCGCTTATAGGGTAATGAAGTTTTTTTCTTCCCTTCCAATCCACGATCCGATGTTGAAAGCTTCAGGAATCCTTCCTTTAGCTCCAAGAATACTCTTCATTTCTTCTCTTATGGACTTTTTTAGTTTTCTAATCTTCTAACCCTAGCCTCACCCAACTTCATGCTGATATAAACCTTACAATTTCGTAGCTATTTTAACCCTAGGCTACCAAATGACTAAAATGCCCTGATATGATGCCGGGTTGGCCTCAAATCGCCCTGAGACCCAAACTATACACCCGGATATACTATTCCAACTATTTCAACCCATTTGGAATCAACTGTGACCTCTAAATTATCATCCAATTCACTCTATACCAATTTTCTATTTCGACCTCAAATTAGTCTACATGCAACTCTCGGTGGAGATATAATGTAAGCACGTTAATATCACTCACTCCAAAGTACAATAATTACCGTAAATTTTATTCCATAATATTAATCATTATCTTACCCGATTAATTATTTAATTATCTAATTCAACTAAATTACATCACACATGTAATTTAAAATAATCTAAATTAATTAAATTCTAAATACGCAGAAATACGAGGTATTACAAACTTCCCCCCTTATAAAGGAATTTCGTCCTCAAAATTTGGATAAGTCCGGTACTAACGGTCTCAGATACTTCTTCACATGGTATCCACATCTTTCTAAAGTCGGAAACATTATGCTATCCCTTGTACCCCTTCGCTAATATGCACATCCGCTCGATGGTTCGCACCCTACCGTTCAAACTGGTGGTCAGTCCACCCGAATCACCTTACTCTAAAATGCTCCAACATCTAACTTCACACTTAGCCTTGGTAACTGTGCAACACATCACACTTCTTCTAAAAATAGTACATTACGATGAGTCTATATTCTAACGGCTACCACACTCACTACACTGGGAAAGGTCCCCACCTCTTTAGGTGACATTTTCCCCCTTTACAAATAATATAACTACCTTCGTGGAAGACATCTGCACTTATACCCGATTACTCACGTTGGTCTTCTAAATTTTTTTAATTTTTTATGACGTAACTTTAATCACATTATTCCTCTGTATGGAGTAACTCCTGATTTTCCTTAAAAATCTACAATATACATTCCTTGTACGATTTACCACTATAATCATCCCTTTCCATTTACTCCTCGGTCCTTGGTGATACACCTTACTCACAAAGAAACTTCGTTACTCTCTATCTTATTCTAATTCTGCCTCAATTTGATCCATATGTCTACTTTTAATTCATACGTTTCCACGTCTTCTCATCGTGAATGATACTGCAAATTTCACTAACTAGGGAGCCCATACACCCTATGCCCATGCATTATTGCACAAATCAACTAGACGTCGTATATTTGTTTTAAACTAAGCCTTTAATACTAGGCATTACTATACAGTAAGGTTATACTCAATCACCCTACAATCGCAGCTTAATCATTCCTTAGGTTGTCCCACCGATCTAATCTGGGTGTAAACGTCCAACAATATTTTCTCACATCAACACTATACGGATCTATCGGCCTTAAGCAACAATATAACTATTAAATACTAGTCTACTTGTCCACTCTCATGTCACTAAAGATGATAAACAACGCGGTGGTCTTACTCCCATTAAGTCCTCAGTGCTAAATCAATTAACGAGTTAAATCTATCTGCTCGATAATAAATCAATATACCCTGAATTACATTAGTAAACGTCCCTACTCACCGGGATAAAAAAATAGTAAGACAAAATACTCCCCAAAGTCTAAGATATAATATATATATATATATATATATATATATATATATATATATATATATATATATATATATATATATCAAGTGATATTAAGTGAGGAGTGGCAGGAGCTGGATTTTCACGGGGGACTAATTTGGTGACCTAGATAATTGGAATGCCAACTGCAATGGCAGTGAAGTTGGAAAGGTGTTGATAAGTAAGCGAGTGATTAAGAAGGACGTGGGTCGCTCTCCAATGTGGGTGAATTCCTATTGGGGTCGGTCGCTTCAAAACTATCTTTAAGTCTCTAACATTTACTTGATAGTTTGAGGCGTTGGTGTTTAGAAAGCAATCTATAAACAAAAGTTAGACCGGTTATTAATAAGAAAAAATAAGGGAAACAAAAGTAAACTGCTGAGGGGCGACCTACCAGGAGTCCCCTTGTGGCGGGAACCCCAAGGACATTATAGCCTTCACTATAAATTTACCCAAATACCATAACGACATAGGTGACCGAATCTTGGGCCTTATCCCTGGCCTGAAAATGTTAAAGTTCGCTACCTGGGGAAGACATCAGGTCGTGACAGTACCTAATCTCCTCAAGACCAAAGTTGGTAAAATCTAACGTCTGCTTGGGCTAGGAGTATTCCATAGTAGTGTAGTACTCTCATCAGTAATGGGTGGTGTGTAAACTGTACCCCCTTCAAGTGTTGCCATAGTTAAGAAGGCTACTTCCTTACGAGGAAGATCAAAATATCTTCTTCGTAAGGAGAAACCCTCAAAACAACATTATCAGGAATCATGTATTGACACAAAACTCTTAAAAATTATTGGCAGAAGAAATATCGTATTTTCTAAAGAGCCTCGACACGAGGAGGATAAAAAAGATTAAGAAGAGAGGAACATCGAAAATGAGGAGAGAAATGAGGGGAAAAATATATTGACAATTGATGGAAATGCTAAGGATTAAGGGGTGAAAACTTTTATATTTCCTCTGAAAATGAAACTTGTTTTTGGTAAAAATAGCTGGAAAGAATATTTTTAAATGTCCAAAAAATAACATTCAGTTTTAGATTTTTTGATAAATAAACGTCAAGTTTTATTAATAATTAAAATATATTCTATTTACAAAATACCTTTTTGTATATTTTTTTAATGTTATAAATAATGTCCAAATCTTATGAAATTTTTATAAAAATATTTTGTCTATTTTTATTATATATAACGAATTTTTTTAATAACTTCTGAAAAAGACAAATTTCGTCACTTTTTATAAAACAATTCTTTATCATTGTTTTTACAAAATGTATTTTTATATAAATTTAAAAAAAAATCAAAACAACCTTTTTGATTTTCAGAATATTATTTTTTATTTTTCTAAATTTTATGCTTTTTTTAAATTTTCAAAGTGATATAAATTAATAGATAGATGCAAATAATTTAAAAATATATGTAATGGCTAGATGCAAATAACCCTTTTTTTTGTAGAATATTAATGTGTACGCAAACAACATTTATATTACTCCATAAGTATATAAACAAATATTTACACACACACAGACACACACACACTCATATATATATATGAGTGTGTGTGTGTGTTACTATATTAATATTTATATTTATTATATAATTTTAAAGATGGGTGAATGTAAGGGGTAAATTAGACAGTGTGTATCCAAGTTTGATTTGGGAGGAGGCTGACGCCGAGAGAGGACTTTTCCTTTAAAGTCTTTACTTTTCCCTTAAATCCCTTACTCGCTAAACGATATGAGCAACCAATCTAGAAAATCGATTGACCTGGCAACTGTTCAGGGATAATTTGAAAAAATAAACGGCCATAAACCAAAAGGGAGAACGAACTTCCTATGTTAATGACCAGGGGAAGAGGAATTTGGCCATTATTAGGGAGAAAATAACCCCACCAGCTCGAACACTAGAGGGCGGAAGCCAAACAGGCCAAGAAGAAAAAAAATGACAAAACTCCGATTGGTGGTGACTCCAAGATGCCCCCTCTACTAAGTCGATCGGTGGTTATCAACGAAGTCGATCAGAGGTCGCGTTCAAGGACTCCTCCTCTCCCCATGAATTGGAACCATTCATGGGAGGGTTCCTTCTTTAAGGGGAAGGAGCCTGTGATGGCAAACAATTCCACCCGCCAGGACTTGAAGGTGGTCTTTGATGTATCTCAGGCCGTAATGCTACCGTCTAACTTAACGGAGCTAAAAAGATTTACTCTAATGTCTTCACCATAGTTTGTTGGTAAGTTCACCCATTTTTCTTTCATGTATTTCTTGTTTAAGCAATTTGTTTAACACACCTTCTGTAGAAGGGTGTCTACCTATAAAAAAGTAAAAATATTATTTTATTAAAAATACTGAGAAGAAACCCAGGGTCCCGACAGAAACTCATATTGAGCAGGAACCCCCCGGGGTCCCGGTAGAAACTCATATTGAGCAGGAACCCCCCGGGGTCCCAGAAGAAACTCATATTGGGCAGGAACCCCCCAGGGTCCCGGCCGAAACTTGTATTAAGAAGGAACCCACCTAGGGTCCCGACAGAAACACATAATTGAGAAGGAACCACCCCAGGGTCCCGACAGAAACTCATATTCAGCAAGAACCCCCAGCGCCACTGTAAGTATCAGCGCCGCTGCAAGTGCCAGCGCCTCTGCAAGTGTCAACGACGCTGTAAGTGTCAGCGCCGCTGCAAGTGCCAACGCCGCTGCAAGGGCCAACACCACTGCTAGTGTCGGTGCCGCTTCAAGTACCAGCGCCGACACAAGGGTCAGCGCCGCTGCAAGTGTCAGCGTCGCTCCAAGTGCCTGCGCCGGGTGAAGTGCCAGTGCCGCTTCAAGCGTAAGCGTCGCTTAAAGTATCAGCGCCACTTCAAGCGTCAGCGCCGCTTCAAGTGTCAGTGCCACTTCAAGCGTCAACTCCACTTCAAGTGTCGACGCTATTGCAAGCGTCAGCGCCACTTCAAGTATCAACGCCGCTTCAAGCGTAAGCGCCGCTTCAAGTATCAGCGCCACTTCAAGCGTCAGCGCCGCTTCAAGTGTCAGCGCCACTTCATGCGTCAGATCTACCTCAAGTATCAGCGCCGCTTCAAGCGTCAACGCCACTTCAAGTGTCGACACCGTTGCAAGCGTAAGCGCCGCTTCAAGTATCAGCGCCACTTCAAGCGTCAGCGTCTCTTCAAGTGTCGGCGTCGCTTCAAGTGTCGGCGCCGCGACAAGGGTCGGCGCCGCCTCAAGTATCAGCGTCGCTTCAAGTGTCAGCGCCACTTCAAGCGTCGGTGCCACTTTAAGTATCAGCGCCACTTCAAGTGTCCGCACCGCCGCAAGGGTCAGTGCTGCTTCAAGTGCCAGCACCGCCGCGAGTGTCCTCGCCGCTGCAAGTGTCGGTGCCACTTCAAGGGCCAGCGCCGCTTCAAGTGTTAGCGTCGCTACAAGCGTCTACGCCGTTGCAAGGGTCGCGCCGCTTTAAGTGCCAGCGCTGCTGTGAGCGTCAGCGCCGCTGCGAGCGTCAGTGCCGCCGCAAGTGTCGGCGCCGCTTCAAGTACCAACGCCGCTGCAAGTGTCAGCGCCGCCGCAAGGGTCAGCGCTGCTTCAAGCGTCCGCGCCACTGCAAGTGTAGGCGCAGCTTCAAGTACCAGTGCCGCTGCAAGTGTCCGCGCCGCCGCAAGGGTCAGCGCCATTTCAAGTGCCAGCGCCGCTTCAAGTGTCTGCGCCGCTGCAAGTGTCAGCGCCGCTGCAAGTGTCTATGCCGTCGCAAGTGTCCGCGCCGCTGCAAGTGTTGGTGCCATTTTAGGTACCAGCGCCGCTGCAAGTCAGCGCCGCTACCAGGGTCGGCGCCACTACAAGTGTCCGTGCCGCTCCAAGTGTCAACGTCGCTACAAGGGTCAGCGCCGCTTCAAGCGTCAGCGCTACTACAATAAGGGTCACTGCAGAAATGTTATTCGAGAAGTTCCTAAATGAACAACAGCACTAACACTTTACTTTCTTGTACAGGTTGCCTAGTCGAGCAAGCAGGGCTCGAACAGGCGCGTTGGGACCTCCTGGGAGTTTTGGCTTGGCGGCTGAGGGATAAGGTATGTTGAGCAAGCTCAACCACTTAGCACTATAGGATTGAGAGAATACTAGTAGGAGACCCTAGAGTCACCCAGTCCTCACACACCTCACACTTAGTCACAAGTGAAGTGAGTAGCCAAAGGGCTGGCTGCTCACAAGAAAAGAACTATTTATAAAATGATTTTAGAGAAGAGGGTCCTCTAAACCCCTCTCAAGAAAAATGATTTTAGAAGGGGGTCCTCGAGACCCCCCTCAAGCTTGCAAATATTTTAGAGGAGGTGGTCCTCGAGACCCCCCCTCAAGTTTACAAAGTTTGTATCAAAGTTACTGTTTCAAAAGATATTTAGCAAATCAGATATTTTATCCCCATTAGAAGACATATTTGCTTTTGAACTTTGGCCGGCGCCAGGGGGGCATCTGCCAGAGGGGACAGGCAGACCTGCCTGCAGGTAGGGACAAATAGTACACTGCAGACTTTGTCCCTCACCAACCCTCTAAGTTTTGGCACCAAAAGTGCTAACTCAGCCTTAGTGCCCAAGTATAAATAGGACCCCTGGGCAAGGTCATAGGGATGATAGGATAGACAATAGAAATTGCATTGTTACTCTGCTAAAATATCACCAGACCTACCTAAGTATTCTCTCCCTGCTCATTCTCTTAGTGCTGAGTGCCTTGTTCCTTCACTCCCCACTGACAGCCATCACTCTCAGGTGTTTCCCTTGAGAAAATTACTATTTTTGCTGTGAAAGTTCATCTTCTTGCAGGGAGTGAGTTGAAGCTTGAGTTCCATTGTTACCAGAAGGAGAAGTTTTCTTCAGAAGTTGCACCAGGAGACCTTGCAGGCAGCGTACATTGGAGTGGGTCACGTCTCACCCTTTCCAGTTATTCATAGACCCCAGTCTCACTACCCTCCTACATTTGGCGACTCTGCTGGGGAGGTATCCTCACTTCCATGGACAAATAAGGTTTTAATGTTTCTAAGCATCTAGTGTTTGAAGACTTTCCATCTGGAAATGGAGCTCAAAGAGACAAGGCCACTCATGTGGATGTGGTGGTGATCGGAGCAAAGGTACATGCTCCTCCGGGAGGGCAGACCAGCTCACCGGCAGCAGCTCCGGTGGTAGAGGCTTATGAGTATGTTTTTTGAGACTTGGAAAGTTTGGGTTAAGATTGTGTAACACCAGCAGCAACCCCCTCTAGAGGGGCAGCGGTTCCCGCAGCGATTCCGACAGAAGTATCTCAGCCACAAAGGACGGTGCTGGAGCAAGTTGTGATAATCGTCAATTTCACTGGCAGAACCCTGTCAGCGCCGGCACATGTCGAGACACCCCCTTGCAGTGACGAGGGGCCCGTAGACGTTAGTCCAGGTCGTGAGACCCGTGACCGCTGACGAGAGGCCACCATACTGCCATAGGCCGAAACCCCTATTTCTGAAAATTCAAAGGCGTCGAGACACACCCTCCGAAAGCAACTAGGGGTTTTGACGACTCCAAGGCAGCTGGTGAGGGATCCTCGGATGTAGGGTCGCCTCGCAGAAAACCACGGGTCGAGACCCCCCTTCTTCAGAAAAAATCACGGGCGTCGAGACCCCCCTCTCTCCAACACTGGTTCCAACAGACAAGGAACCCTACGCGTCTAGACACTCATCACAGGTCGAGACACCCAGATAGGAAGTCGAGGAGGGAGGAACTCATGGGCGAGGAACCCTGGGTATTCCTCACCGCCAACAAAAAAAGTCATGGAAGCAGTCTCGATGAAGCGTTAGGTCGAGAGACCCTTGAAGGTGAAGTCGATGCGCGAGGGACCCTCGACGTGGCACAAGGTCGAGGAACCCTTGAAGAAATTCAATGTCGAGATACCCTCGGATATTGGGTCCGACAAGGAACCCTCTCCCACCTCAAGCAATGGTAAAAAACCAACCAGGTTCAAACCACAACGCGAGGAACCCAAGACTAATGGGATTTCTAATGAGGAACTGTCGGCGATAGCAGACTGTGACGAGGAGCCTATGTGCGAGGACCCCTCCCCCATCTCAAGAAGCAGTGAAGAACTCCTCATGCTAAAGTTCTTGGGTAGGAACCCCTCATGGGCAGTAATGCCATCGAGGAACCCGACGCGGTGAAAGGGGAAATTTTCGTCCCAAATGATTTGGACGAGGAACCCACCTTGATTGAGGGTGATCGCGAGGAACCCGCGGCGTGAGAAACCTATCATAACCTCGGTAGCAGGCGATGGACCCTTTGAAGTTAAAATAGAAAACAAGATACCCCTTGTGGTTAAAACTTCGCACGAGGACCCTTGATGAATAATTATTTTCGGCGAGGAACCCATAAGTTCCAAGCCCTAGACAGAAAAATGTGTTTCTCAACTCGAGTTGTAGGCGAGGAACCCTCAGCGCGCGAAGAGGCAGGCGAGGAGCCCGTCGTCGGCGATGCTATAAGCGAGGAACCCGGGATGACCAGAATCCCAGACAAAGAACTTTCCATGACTGATACCTTGCACAAGGAACCCCCCGATGCATTTAAACAAAAAAAAATAGAAGCGACCGGAATATAGGCACAAGGGCGTAGAATTTCTCAACAAAAGGTACGCCAGACTAATGCTTTCTCTTTCTTAATAGTATAGTAGAACCTCTCAGTAGATTAGAAGAGGGCCTATGATATAAGTAACTTTCCTCATTATACTTGGGGATATATCCAACCCAAAAGTAAAAGTATAGTGAGTAAAGCCCGTGCAGACACGATAGGACCAGCAAGAGGTTATCCTCCTAGTAATAATAATAATAATAATAATAATAATAATAATAATAATAATAATAATAATAATAATAATAATAATAATAATAATAATAATAATAATAATAATAATAATAATAATAATAATAATAATAATAATAATAATAATAAATCACTACATTTTTTTATTATTATTCCAATCCGATTTATAGCCTAGAGAACAAGTCTTAACCTCTGTTTTCCAAGAAATTGTAATTGACCAGTTTTCAAAAAATAGGGAGAAGTGGGTCTACCCCCCCTCTAAACTTGTTATTTTTATAAGACAAAAAAGGTTCCTAAGAAAAGTTTGGAACAAGGACCCTTCAGACCAAGGGAAATTTTTAGTATAAAGAAATAATTATTTCTTTACTTATAATATATGTGAAATTTTATGCAAAGTTTGTGGGAAGGAGAAGTGCTAACCCCATCTCTTAGTTACTTCCCAAGAAATGAATATGCATAACAAAATACCCCAAAGTCACACGGGGTTGCACTAAAAAGTACCGCACAGTCACACGGGGTTGCGCTAAAAAAAAATATAACTTGCTCAACTATATGCAAGTACCCCGCAGTTAGAGGGGTAGCGTCCAAATTTTAACTTGCTCAGCTATATGCAAGTACCACTATGTTAAAGGGGAAACTTCAAAATTTGCAGATGGTACCCCGCTGGTAGAGGGGCAGTTTTAAAAATTTTTAACTTCATCATCTCATATGCAAATACCCCACAGACTACGGGGCAGTTCAATCCCGAAATCCTCACAAAAAGTAGAGCAACTCACTGTACTTCAGGCTCCAAGGGCATAGGAGCGCTCACAGTCGTGAGCAAGTGCAAAACATAAATATAAGGTGCGACAGTTTAGCACCTAAGGCTCCAAGGGAACCGGAGCGCTCACAGTCTTGAGCAACTGCCAAGTATAAATATAAGGTGCGATAGTTTAGCACCTAAGGCTCCAAGGGCACCGGAGCGCTCACAGTCTTGAGCAACTGCCAAGTATAAATATAAGGTGCGACAGTTTAGCACCTAAGGCTCCAAGGGAACCGGAGCGCTCACAGTCTTGAGCAACTGCCAAGTATAAATATAAGGTGCGCCAGTTGGAAACCTAAGGCTCCAAGGGCACCGGAACGCTAGCAGTCTCGAGCAAGTGTCAAGTACAAATATAAGGTGCGACAGTTTAGCACCTAAGGCTCCAAGGGCAACGGAGCGCTCACAGTCTTGAGCAACTGCCAAGTATAAATAAAAGGTACGACGGTTTCGTGCACAAGTCTCTCGACATTGCAAGACACTTCTGCACGAGGGGCCTAATATTGAGAAGTCCTCAAGCAAGTGAACAAATAGTAAAATAGCTTGGAGTGTGGGGATCCACTGGTCCACCTGCCCAAGATTGCAAGTTTGACAGAAAATAGCCTAGGGCGAGGGGATCCACCTTGAGTGCCCTCTCTCCCCAAACTTGATGCTACAGAAAAGAACTCAGGGCGAGGGGCTTACCGCGAGTAACCCCTCCGCCCAAGATAGAAGGCCACAGAAGAAGGCCAAGGACGAGGGGCTCATCTCGAGTAACCCCTCCGCCCAAGATAGAAGGCCACAGAAGAAGGCCAAGGGCGAAGGGCTCACAGCGAGTAACCCCTCCGCCTAAGATGGAAGGCCACAGAAGAAGGCCAGGGGAGAGGGGCTCACTGCGAGAAACCCCTCCACCCAAGATGGAAGGCTGCAGAAGAAGGCCAAGAGCGAGGGGCCCACCGCGAGCAACCCCCCCTCCCAAGATAGAAGGCCACAGAAGAAGGCCAAGGGCGAGAGGCTCACGGCGAGAAACCCCTCCGCCCAAGATGGAAGGCCGCAGAAGAAGGCCAAGGGTGAGGGGTTCACCGTGAGCAACCCCTTCGCCCAAGATAGAAGGCCACAGAAGAAGGCCAAGGGCGAGGGGCTCACCGCGAGTAACCCCTCCGCCCAAGATAGAAGGCCACAGAAGAAGGCCAAGGGCGAAGGGCTCACAGCGAGTAACCCCTCCGCCCAAAATGGAAGGCCACAGAAGAAGGCCAGGGGCGAGGGGCTCACTGCGAGAAACCCCTCCTCCCAAGATGGAAGGTCGCAGAAGAAGGCTAAGGGTGAGGGCTCACCGCGAGAAACCCCTCCCCCAAGATAGAAGGCCACAGAAAAAGGCCAAGGGCGAGGGGCTCACCGCGAGCATCCCCTCCGCCCAAGATAGAAGGCCACAGAAAAAGGCCAATGGCGAGGGGCTCACCGCGAGCAACCCCTCCGCCCAAGATAGAAGGCCACAGAAGAAGGCCAAGGGCGAGGGGCTCACCGCGAGCAACCCTTCCGCCCAAGATGGGAGGCAACAGAAGAAGGCCAAGGGTGAGGGGCTCACGGCTCCCAACCCCTCCGCCCTAGAAAAAATGGCACAGAAGCAGGCCAAAACGAGGGGCTCACCGCGAGTAACCCCTCCGCCCCAGTTGATACCCAGATAAGGAGGTCCACTATAAGTGGCCTCATCTACAAAACTTGGGATGAAGTGATAGGACATTTAATGACCCTAAGGGGGAATGATGAAGGAACCCTAGGGTCCCCCAAAATAAAAAAATAAAAATCAACTTTATGGCGTACAAAGCTTTTTTTGTCTACCCAACCTAAAAAATTTTGCACGAGGGGCTAATGTAGAAGGGTGTCTACCTATAAAAAAGTAAAAATATTATTTTATTAAAAATACTGAGAAGAAACCCAGGGTCCCGACAGAAACTCATATTGAGCAGGAACCCCCCCGGGGAACCGGTAGAAACTCATATTGAGTAGGAACCCCCCGGGGTCCCGACAGAAACTCATATTGGGCAGGAACCCCCCAGGGTCCCGACAGAAACTTGTATTAAGAAGGAACCCACCTAGGGTCCCGGCAGAAACACATAATTGAGAAGGAACCACCCCAGGGTCCCGACAGAAACTCATATTCAGTAGGAACCCCCAGCGCCACTGTAAGTATCAGCGCCGCTGCAAGTGCCAGCGCCGCTGCAAGTGTCAACGACGCTGTAAGTGTCAGCGCCGCTGCAAGTGCTAACGCCGCTGCAAGGGCCAACGCCACTGCAAGTGTCGGTGCCGCTTCAAGTACCAGCACCGACACAAGGGTCAGCGCCGCCGCAAGTGTCGGTGCCGCTGCAAGTGTCAGCGCCGCTCCAAGTGCCTGCGCCGGGTGAAGTGCCAGTGCCGCTTCAAGCGTAAGCGCCGCTTCAAGTATCAGCGCCACTTCAAGCGTCAGCGCCGCTTCAAGTTTCAGCTCCACTTCAAGCGTCAACGCCACTTCAAGTGTCGACGCCATTGCAAGCGTCAGCGCCACTTCAAGTATCAACGCCGCTTCAAGCGTAAGCGCCGCTTCAAGTATCAGCGCCACTTCAAGCGTCAGCGCCGCTTCAAGTGTCAGCGCCACTTCATGCGTCAGATCTACCTCAAGTATCAGCGCCGCTTCAAGCGTCAACGCCACTTCAAGTGTCAACACCATTGCAAGCGTAAGCGCCACTTCAAGTATCAGCGCCACTTCAAGCGTCAGCGCCGCTTCAAGTGTCGGCATCGCTTCAAGTGTCGGCGCCGCGACAAGGGTCGGCGCCGCCTCAAGTATCAGCGCCGCTTCAAGTGTCAGCGCCACTTCAAGCGTCAGTGCCACTTTAAGTATCAGCGCCACTTCAAGTGTCTGCACCGCCGCAAGGGTCGGTGCTGCTTCAAGTGCCAGCGCCGCCGCGAGTGTCCGCGCCGCTGCAAGTGTCGGTGCCACTTCAAGGGCCAGCGCCACTTCAAGTGTTAGCGTCGCTGCAAGCGTCTACGCCGCGGCAAGGGTCGCGCCGCTTTAAGTGCCAGCGCCGCTGCGAGCGTCAGTGCCGCCGCAAGTGTCGGCGCCGCTTCAAGTACCAATGCCGCTGCAAGTGTCAGCGCCGCCGCAAGGGTCAGCGCCGCTTCAAGCGTCCGCGCCACTGCAAGTGTCGGCGCAGCTTCAAGTACCAGTGCCGCTGCAAGTGTCCGCGCCGCCGCAAGGGTCAGCGCCATTTCAAGTGCCAGCGCCGCCGCAAGGGTCAGCGCCATTTCAAGTGCCAGCGCCGCTTCAAGTGTCTGCACCGCTGCATGTGTCAGCGCCGCTACAAGTGTCTATGCCGTCGCAAGTGTCCGCGCCGCTGCAAGTGTCGGTGCCATTTTAGGTACCAGCGCCGCTGCAAGTCAGCGCCGCTACCAGGGTCGGCGCCACTACAAGTGTCCGCGCCGCTCCAAGTGTCAACGCCGCTACAAGGGTCAGCGCCGCTTCAAGCGTCAGCGCTACTACAATAAGGGTCACTGCAGAAATGTTATTCGAGAAGTTCCTAAATGAACAACAACACTAACACTTTACTTTCTTGTACAGGTTGCCTAGTCGAGCAAGCAGGGCTCGAACAGGCGCGTTGGGACCTCCTGGGAGTTTTGGCTTGGCGGCTGAGGGACAAGGTATGTTGAGCAAGCTCAACCACTTAGCACTATAGGATTGAGAGAATACTAGTAGGAGACTCTAGAGTCACCCAGTCCTTACACACCTCACACTTAGTCACAAGTGAAGTGAGCAGCCAAAGGGCTGGCTGCTCACAAGAAAAGAACTATTTATAAAATGATTTTAGAGGAGATGGTCCTCTAAACCCCTCTCAAGAAAAATGATTTTAGAAGGGGGTCCTCGAGACCCCCCTCAAGCTTGCAAATATTTTAGAGGAGGTGGTCCTCGAGACCCCCCCCTCAAGTTTACAAAGTTTGTATCAAAGTTACCGTTTCAAAAGATATTTAGCAAATCAGATATTTTGTCTCCATTAGAAGACATATTTGCTTTTGAACTTTGGCCGGCGCCAGGGGGCATCTGCCAGAGGGGACAGGCAGACCTGCCTGCAGGTAGGGACAAATAGTACACTGCAGACTTTGTCCCTCACAAACCCTCTAAGTTTTGGCACCAAAAGTGCCAACCCAGCCTTAGTGCCCAAGTATAAATAGGACCCCTGGGCAAGGTCATAGGGATGATAGGATAGACAATAGAAATTGCACTGTTACTCTGCTAAAATATCACCAAACCTACCTAAGTATTCTCTCCCTGCTCATTCTCTTAGTGCTGAGTGCCTTGTTCCTTCACTCCCCACTGACAACCATCACTCTCAGGTGTTTCCCTTGAGAAAATTACTATTTTTGCTGTGAAAGTTCATCTTCTTGCAGGGAGTGAGTTGAAGCTTGAGTTCCATTGTTACCAGAAGGAGAAGTTTTCTTCAGAAGTTGCATGAGGAGACCTTGAAGACCTTGCAGGCAGCGTCCATTGGAGTGGGTCACGCCTCATCCTTTCCAGTTATTCATAGAACCTAGTCTCACTACCCTCCTACATTCTTTATGGGTGCAGAGCATGCAGATTCAATAAGAGTTCATTAGTCGAGCTTCTTATTACTGAAAGTCGCTTGAGGCCACTGAAAAGGAGAACACCGCCCTCAATAGTCAAATAAAAACTCAGGGCCAACAAGGGGACGACCTGAGTAAGAAGTTAAAGGACCGACGCGATGCCCATAACAAAATGGTAAAGGAGGCCAAACGGGTCCAAAATAAGCTCATCCAGGTCAACACTCAGCTGACCATGCTCATGCTCTTCCACCAGCGGAGGCTTTTAAAGAAACTCCTTCTCTCGAAACTGAGGTCTCAAAAGGTTAACTAGAGAAGCCGACTTGGACAAGGCTTTTGACAATGGGTACGATGCAACCATCCAGGAGATAGCTACTTAGTTGGATTATCTTAAGTTCATTGCCTTTAACAAAGGTTGGGTAGCAGGGATCAACAGCAGTAATGTTGATGAGGGTGATCCTGCTTACGCTGAGCACTCTCATTTGACTAACCCTTTGACTGTCCTCCCTAGAGAGTCGTTGGTCCCCTTCTTCACCGATTTACCAGCTTCAATCAACCCCCATCTCCAATCAATCTTTCTACTGAGGTGGTCTCTCAGCAGTCTCTCAAGGCTTAGGTTTTTTTTGTTCTTTTCCTTTTTATACTTTTTGTTGACCCTTGGTGGTCTTATCACTAATGAAAAGCACTTTCTTATTTCTTATGTTTGTATATTAATTTCTTATTTCTTTGCTTTTTCTTAAATATAAATTATTTTTAGTTAATTAGTTCAAATCACCCTAAATAAAGTGATCAATGCATCATTTACTAATTCATGCAATTGACATGTGCTAGCCCAGGCAATCAATTAAATTTACCCTTAAGTACTACTAGTTCGCCAAAGCCATATTAGGTGACCAACTCAGTTAAACTAATGGCGCAGTTGGCCAATGTCAATTCTAATGATCGTCTTTAATTGTCCTTGAGTAATTTTTATCTGGCAATGTAATTGGTTATTTTTTCAAATGTTCGGCGTTGTTAAACTTTTGGCTTAAGTCATCTCAAATGATTGGAGAAGCTTAACCTTTTCACAATTTCTTATCCATTAATAAATGATCGGTTGAGAAGTGTAATCCTTTCTTTAGACCTATTCATTTTAAGTTTCACGGTTTGTCCATTCAAAGATCATTCCACACATACAAGTAGATTTTATCCATAAGAATGTAAATTGACTGACATTTCCCAGATCGTACCACTTATAGAAGTGGGTTTTTTCCTCTTCTTGGTTGATGTAATTTAGATCATACCATTCATAAGAATGGGTTTTAACTGACATTTCCCTAAATAGTACCACTCCTGCAAGTGTTTTTTTGCCTCTTCTAGGCCAATTAAATTTAGATTATACCATTCACAAGAATGGGTTTTACTAGATCTTTCCCAGATCGTACCACTTATACAAGTGGGTTTTTTGCCTCTTCTAGACCGATCTAATTTAGATCATACCATTCATAAGAATGGGTTTTAACCAACCTCTCCCAGATCAAGTGTATTTTTACTGAAACATGTTATACAAGATATTTTAAACAATTTAAGATGATCCAATGCTAGTCATTTTATTATTCATAAATAAAAGAGTTCAACTAACTGTTCATCTTAATGATAAATTTTCTAAGGTTCATAGAATTCCATGACCTTGGGACTACCCCCCCCCCCCCCCCCACACACACACACACACATACTTCTTCTAAATGATATGAACCCCCACCCCCTTTTGAAGTTATATGGTAGGGTCCCTTCTAGTTTATCACCATATTTACATAAGATGGTCCTTCACAACAAGTAGCAGCTTTCGAAGAACTAAATAGCCTGGAATTCTCTGACTTTGACTTTTTATCGTGTTGCTTTACCAGATCTTACTGGTAAGTGTCCAAATGTATCAAGGATTGATCTATCCTTTCTTTGGCCAAATCCATCTCATGGGATATTCGTTCATTATTTCGACCGTCTTTAAATATTTCTGATCTGAGCACTAGCAGGCCGATCTTTAGGGGAATTACTACTTCCATACCATATGCAAGGTAATAAGGGGTTTCCTTCATCGGCTTCCTTGGAGTCATCATATATGCCCATAAGACGCGTGACAGTTCGTCTACCCATCGTCCTTTTGCATTTTCCAATTGTCGTTTAGTGCCTAATAGGAGACTTTAATTGGTGATCTCCATGTGTTTGTTGCATTAGGGGAGGACTACTGACGCATAATGAATCTTGATTCTTTATTCGACGTAAAAATCTATGAGTTGATCATTGTCAATTTGGGTCCTATTGTCAATTACTAGTGCCCTTGGAATACTGAATATTATGATTACGTTTCTTCATATGAATCTCCTGGCATTCGACTCTTTGATATGAATGAGAGGTTCGGCCTCAACCCATTTGATGAAATAGTCGGTCGCTATTATCAAGTATCTTCGATTTTCAAGTGTAATCGGCAGTGGTTTTATGATATATATACTCCATTGGGCGAAAAGCCATGGGCTTTTGAGAGGATTGAGGTCTTCGACGAGCTGTTTGATCAATGGTGAGAACATTTGGCACTCTAGGAATATTCTGGCAAACTGTGTTGAATCCTTGTGCATATATGTCCACCAATACCTTTAAAGAGATGGCTCTATAAGAAAGTAATCTCACACTTATGTGTGCTCCGCAACATTCTTTATTCATTTCTTTTAAAATATATTCAACTTGATCTAGGTGGATATACATTAATATTAGGGCTGTGAATAACCTCTAATACAGCTTTTCATCGAAGCTGATACAAAATTTAGCAGATCAAACTTTTAGCTTGTGTATTTATTTGTCATCTGGGGGCAGTTCGTTGATTTTTTAGAAAACAAATGATAGGGTCCATCCATGATGAGGACAGTTGCACTTGGAGGATGTTGAGATCACTCTCTACTTCTTCAATGCTCGATCGATCCACATATTCCATGTTAATTATCCTCTTTAGGTCGGCTTCAATGGAAGAAGCTAAAGTTGCTAATGCATCCGTATTGCTGTTTTCGTTCCCGCGAAGAAGTTCCACCGAGCCCTATTTAAACTACTAAAGTAGTCATCTGGCTTTGTTTCGGTAAGATAACATCCTAGGATTGCTTGCCTCATATTCCCTATTGAATTAATTTGCGATTAACTTAAAATCATAAAATACAGCAATGTGCTGAGATTTCATGTTGAACACCATAGACCATGCACCATGGCTTCGTATTTAGTTTTAATATTTGACCCTTTGAATCCTAATATAATGGCTTTCTCGATATGGCCGCCTTATGGGGTTAGGAATACTATCCCAACTCTGGTGCCTTTTTCATTTGATGAGTTATCCACAAGAGTTTCCACATCTGATCATTTGCAGTGACTTGTAATGCTTCCAAGGTGGGTGGTGGTTGCTCCACCCTTGGAGATGCTAAGATTTTTGCCACGAATTCTGCCATAATCTGGCCTCTGATCATTGTTCTAGGCTTATGCCTAATGTTGAATTAGGCTAGTTCAAGAGACCACTTGGTCATTCTATTTTAGAGGTCGGTTATTCTGAGGGCATCTTTTAGAGGATAGGTCGTCAGGATGACTATAGTGTGGGCATCAAATAATACCTCAGTTTCCTCACGATGGAAACCGGTACCACCATTTTTTTATGGTCATATATTTATTTTCTACTTTGAGAAGAGTGTGGCCCAAATAGTAGACCGACCTTTGTTCTTCGCCGTCTAGACAAATTAATACTGCATTGGTTGCATGATTTAAGACGGCCAAGTAGAGGTGCATGTCTTTCCTATCGTTAGGAGTTGATAGCAAGGGAGGAGACCTCAAGTATTGCCAAATTCCTCTAGGGCTTAATCACATTCTTTTATCCAGACTGCAAGGCTTATCTTTTTTAAGGCTCGAAAAAAAAGGGGAAACACTTATTAAAGGATCTTGAAATGGAGCGATTGAGGGTTGCCATAATTCTAGTTATAAGTTGAATATCTCTAATGGTGTTCGATCTTCTGATGTTCGATAGAGCTTTAATTTGATATGTGTTCGCCTCAATGCCTCTCTGAGTAACCAGGTACCCCAGTAACATACCAAAACTTACACCAAACACACATTTGGAGATATTAAGCTTCATCTTGTATTCTATGAGGATGTCAAAGGTCTTCGCGAGGTCTTTTAGATAATTAGTTGAATACCTTCTTTTGACGAGAATACCATTTATATAAACCTCCATAGTAAAGCCGATAAACTTTTTAACATCTTGGTTACTAGTCTCTGATATGTTTCCCTTGCGTTCTTCGAATCGAAAGTCATTGCCCTATAGTAGTAAAGCCCTAAGGTCATTATGAATGATGTCTTTTCCTGATCTGGTCTGAACATGGGTATCTGATGATAGTCGGAGTATGCATCCATAAAATCTCATTCTTTGGTACCCCGTCGTTAAATCCACCAGCTGATCGATTCGGGGTATTGAAAGTTTATCCTTTGGGCAATGCTTGTTAAGGTCAGTAAAATCAATGCAGACCATTCATTTGCCATTTTTCTTCTTGACAACAACAGTGTTGGATATCCATTCTAGAAATTTCATTTCCCTGATGAATCCATCTTGGATCAAGTTATTAACTTTATCCTCTACAGCTTTTACCTTTTTTTGGTGACGACTTCTTGGATTTTTGCTTGATCGATTTGGTACTTGGTTCCATATGCAATCCGTGGTAGGCGACCTATGGATCTATCCCTAAAAGATTGTAAGGTTTCTAAGAAAAAAACACGTGTTTGCTCTGAGGAAATGGGCAAGTTGCTCGGCTTTATTTTTAATAGTTCTGATCTAGTGAGGAAGATCTTCTCTGGTCTTAAGTCATCTAAAATAACTGAAACCAATTCCTCCAACACACGTTTGGAAAAGTCCAATCGAGTTTCTTCAACCCGTGGCCGAACTCCCTTTCTTTACTACTTAGGATTGTTGTCCTCAGATTTGTCTTCACTCTAATTATTCTTGGGTTGAGATTTCCTTATCTTGAATGTTGAGACAATATTGCTTCTCGTTGCTGCCTGATCTCCCCCAATTCTAATCACACCTTAGTCCGTCATAAGTTTGAGTTTTTGATAAAGCGATAAGGGAATGACCATTAGGTCTTATAGCCACCCTCTGCCTAGAATGACATTGTGGTGGCTCCGACTGGATTACGGGGAACTCCACCTCTTTATTGGTTGGACTGAGTTTGATCGGAAGCTTATTTTTTCCCAAGGGTGATTCAAAGTCTCCATTGAAGCTAATCAACGGGGTGACGTTGGTATCCATATCCTTGATGCGATATCTAAGCTTGTAGTGCACTGCCAGGTACATGATCTCTAAGGAGCTTCCTTAATCCATTAATACTCTTGTTACGTTAAAGTTTGTAATTCGGAGAGTAAGCACCAAATCATCTTTATGGGGTAATTTGACGCCGACCAGATCATCGTCAGTGAGCGTGATTGCTCGATTAGTATTTAGCTCCTTTATTTCCCTCTTGATTAGGAAGGGCTTGTTCGGGTCCACCTGGAATGCTGTTGAACGTTGGTTGCAACTTTTACCTTCTCTCTTATCTTCTTGGCAGTGTGTTGGGTTGGGTCAGTATAGCCATGGATGATGATGACTAGTCTTGCCGGTAGAAGAGCCTTATCCATTTTTTGAACTACATTGATCTTGGTTACTCCCTTTGATTTTGATGTGTCGATGTACTCATTGAGATGCCTCACATGGACGAGTTCATTTAGGTGCTTCTTATACATTTTACAGTCTTTCATGAGGTGCCTGTGGTCTTGGTGGTAGATGCATCTAAGATTGGCCTCCCTAGAATTTGGATCGCCAACAATATTGGGAGGCCTTTTGAAGAAAGGCTTGCCTTTGATTTCATGAAGGATACTAAAGATAGTAACTTCAAAGATTGTTTCCCTGCCGTGTAACAGCTCTTGTTGGCCTGAGGCTTGGGGATATTTTTGAACTCGTTGTTCCAGGTTACCCTTGCAGCTAATGATGATCGGTTCCCCCTTTAGAAGAATTATTTGGCTACTATAATTTTCGTCGTCCAGGGGGTTACATGTGACACCCCACATATTTTGACATTGGAGGTGACCAGTTCCCGCTGCCAAACTACGTCGGGGATAAAAATTATAGCATTCTTAGCATGTGATAGAATATGAGACATTCAAAACTTTTTCACAAGATATAATCTGAAATTTTATCCAACAAATATAAACATCCACACAAGAAATTCCATCACCATGCTAACTCCAAAATAAAACTCAACTCCAAAAGAAAAATTAATACTTAAATGAAATCATCTAACCATAATTCCAACTTAAAAAGAAATGTAAAGAATTGTGAAACTGAATGACCCACAAAATCCATAATTAACTTTCTTATAAATAAAACGAAGCAATGAAATAATCTAAACAACTAAAGCGATGAAATAAAACTCCAACTGAACTCCACGAATCTTTGATCCAAACTATGAAGCTACTCCAACAATTATACCTAAAATGTTAGTCAATGGAATGGGTCAGAGCCCACCACATGAATAGTAGCTACTCCTCCCAATTAGGATCCGTGAATCCAACCATGAGCACTATACGAGATAAATATTACAATAGAGTATTTTAAATTATCCAATATAAGAACTAAATAGTAAGATGAACTACTACTAAATACCCACATAACTAACCGATTCCATTATTCAAGTATAATTACGTTATTATAACATTAAATTATAAACTCATAATTATTAGTTGAATTAATGCAACCAATTTATTAATTTGACGTCAGTGTAAACAGTTTACACTTTTATTAGTCCAATACAAAAAGCAACGTAGTGTCAGTATAACAGTCGTTGAATTCGTTTTACCACCTCAATAAAAACACTTAGACTATGACAACACTCTTTAAGGGAGTACATCGGCCAGTCCAGGTATCGAAATCCATAGAGACTAGTTGGTAGAATTCTATTAATTTAATACTTCTCAGAGAAAAGTGTAAAAGATAATTTGTTAACAAAAGAAAAGATAATCTAGGCATGTATATTTAAGCTAAGATTACAAAAAGGGCACAAACTATAAACTGAGGTTAATATCCCTCACCTTGAGTTAAATGGTATAAATGGTTACATGGGAAGATAAGCTATCAAGATTAAATCTCATTTCATCAATTAATAAAATCTAGAGTTGTTACTCCCTAAATTTTGATAAAGGCCTACCATGATTTTGGCGTTAACAAATATCCAAAAAATTACACACGCAAGGTCGTAAATACGGCACATACATGATATACACCATTAAATCTCCTAGGTGTAAAATCAAGAACAACCCAATCGAATTAAACTCATAAAATCCAACATCAAATCAAAGCAACCAAATTAACGTAAGGTGAGTTCAATCAATCACAAACCTAACCTAAGTTAGTTAGAAAGCATGTTAACTGACTTGTATTAAATGAAAGCAATAAATGCAAGAAAGTAAATTAAGGCAATAAATAAAAATAAGTAAATCTAGGTTACAAAGCAAGAAATACACACAAAAAAGCTTAAACCAAGTGGAGAAGACGATGAATTGTAAATACTTACATAAATATGTATAAACCCAAAGAGAAATGGAGGAAAGGGGAGGCCCCACAAAAATCCCCAATGTTCTTCTAACCCTAGAAACTAGTTAAAATGAATATATATATATATATATATATAAACTAAGGATTTTATTCATGGTAAGTGGGAAAAACAAAAAGGAAAAATAAAATGCAAGAAAAAAAGTCGGACGGAAATTGTCGCTTGATCGATCGATTGATCACTTCCCATCGATCGATCGATGATCCAAAAACTCGCTCACTGATCTAAAACGAATCGATTCGGATTGGCCCCGAATCGATTCGCACAAGCAGGTCTGGGATATTATTCTATGCATAGCCAATTTCTAAATGACCAGTCGACTGGGTTCCTAAGGTTGGTCGATTGGTGCTCTGCTTTGAGCAGCCGTTGGTCCATAAAAGGGGGAAATAGTCCATAAACAAAAATGTCCATATCTCCATCATTCGGGCTCCAAACGATGTTCCGTTTGTGGCCACGTGAATCTAAATCAATGAACTACGCTTTCTTGGAATTCCAATGAGCAAAAGATGAAGAGTAAAATGACTAAAATGCCCTTAAATTTGTGTCAACTGACAGAACTTCTCCGAAATGCAACCAATCCTCACTTTAAGCGTTCCAATACCTATAAAAGCTCAATTAAACCCTGCAAAGCGCGCGCACACACACACACACACACACACACGCATATATATATATCCAAAATTGGGTTTTTTTGGTTAATGAGCTTAAATATAGGCATAAAGAACACAAAAAGTGCTAGAATGCATAAAGATAACGGGCGCGGATATGCAATATTCATGACTAATCATCTACTGTAACCCAAACCTCTAATATAAGCTTGTGATTGTTTCAAGTTTAAACCATATTTAGATTTGATAAAAATAGCCCCAATTTTTACTTTCACTTTTCCTAATTATTTTTAAGAAAGCATGATTAATTAAGATTTAGACAATATTTAAAATATATAAGAATTAGAACAACAATAGAGATATTCATGCCTGTTAAGAAGTTACTTCGAAGTTTTGATTATATGGTTGCAATCCTCTTGTGAAAATAGCAAAAACTCATTCTTGGTTGATCTTAAGAAAATATGTCCTTCTTCTTCAAAAATATACTTGAAAATCTTCTTTAATGGGGGTTAGGGTTTTTATGAAAGGGGGAGGAATTTTTGGAGAGAAAACCTCTTAGGAATAGGTTAATATGAGTTTAAAAAAGTCCTCTTACGAGCTCCCTTTAAATAGGTAAAAATATAAGAGTCTTTATCCCATTTTAAGTCTACAAAATCACAAATTTGCACAAATCTAATATTCTAACAGATTAAACACCTTTTATTAAAATGAATATTACTCCATCCACAAAAGTCTAAATGACATAATTCAAATATCATTGGAAAGCTACGATCCATACCTTTCTTTATATATAGGGCATATAGTCTAATTCATAATACAAATAAAATGGCATGCGTTTGAAGCGACGTCAGATTCTCACGAATCTTAAATTCTTATATTTTAAACACATCTTACTAAAACAGTAATTACTCACTCTATATAAATCGAAATGACCTGATTCAAGATCATTAGAATGATAAGATCCACACCTTTCTTTACATCTATAGATCATATTCTAATTCAAAGTAAAAATAAAATGGAATGTGTTTGAAGTGACGTTCAGATTTCTGGCAGATTGTCATCATAACATAGGGATATTCATCTCGTAAAATCAATATTCTATTTTCATCAAAATGGTTTAATTCTAAGAATTATTTTATAATTTCACTAATAAAAAATTATCTTATTAATAATTAAGTCCAAATTCATATGTTTATACAATTTCAAATTTTTATAAGTTCGAAAAACATCCGAATTTTACAATTTAGGAAAATTACAAATTTCAAGTTATAGCCATCAACTATTTTCACAATTTATAATTTATTAATGTAACTCCGGTCCCATAATTTTGACCTTACTCATGAAATTTTGTTACTTGATGTGACTCGTTTGGACTATAGACTTTATAAGATGAATTATGGGTTAAATTGGAATAATATGGTGGTCTTGGAGCAATTTCTTGGATTTAGAATGGCCTTAAATTCATTATGGAGAAAATTCAGGGTCATTCAAAGGAAATACTTTTTCATTCAAATGAGATCCCAATCTCATTGCAATGATGCTTCAAATGAATATCGAACGAAACATCTCTAATTGGAAAATCCGCTCTCATTAGAACCTCATTCAAAGTACGTTCAAATGAGATGTAGTTATCGTTCGAACGAGATCCAGTTTACTTTGGACGATATAGTAATTCTCGTTCGAATAAGACTGAAAAAAGAAGCTTTTACAGGATCAGAAAATGTTGTCAAATTCTAGAACATTGGATGGTTTGATCTATCAAGCTCTCAATGGAATAGATCATTTTGGGGTTAGAGCTTTGGGAAGTTAGGGATTTTAGAATATTTAAGAGGTGTTAAGGCTCATTTTGACACATTTCCATATGATTTTCCTTCTCCCTCTAGTACCTTAGAACTTCTATGGAGCTCAACCACCATCCTAAACCAAGAGCCACCACTCTTCTACCCAAAACCACTATATTTACCTTATATTCTACCATATTTAAGCCTATAAAAACCATCTACACCATTTGTTGGTCAAGGTATTGAATTATGGAGATGTTATTGGGGATTCTTAAAGAAAAAAAAAATATGGAGTTTAAACCGAGTTTCATGGAAAATTTAAGGAGATAATCTTGGTTGATCTAGGCAACCTCTTTAAAGCCACATTAGGAGGTTGAGGGTTTCCATCTTCTTTTACATTCATCCACTATCTTTGAAAATCCTTTGAGATGGGAAATTCTACTATTTAAAGTTTAAGAACTCTATTTCGTTAGTATTTGATCTTGTATGAAGAGTGTTATGAGTAGAATGCATGTATGTTGTAGAATCTTAATTTATTATTATTTCTTAATAGTTTTGAAAGATTTAAGAAATAGGTCTTCGAATGATTTGAGAAATGATGATAGATTTCAAGAAAACCTTGTGTTTAAACATTTTATTAAATAAAATGTTTTAAAGAAGTATTTTTTTTAATAAGCTATTTTAGTAATAATCTTGAAGCTTTCTTACAAAAATGAATATTTTACAAATTTAGACATTTAAACATGTTTGTGAGGAACAAATGTCTTTTTAGCTTTGAAACTCATGGATTTATAAATGTCATGGAGTTTCATGTGATAATCATATGTGAAGCTCTTTTTTATGGATTTCTAGACTTAAAATCCATTTTCTCATGTGTATAGACTCATAGTAAGTTAATGATAAGCATATGAACACATGTAAGAAGGATTAAAATAGGTTTTAACATGAGTAAAAGAAAATAGAAATTTCAGCCCTTAAAATGTGTTAATAATAGTAGAAAATGTGGTAAGTGGGTATTTCAAGAATACATGTGAAGATAAAAGAAAAATACTCCAAAATGCCAAAGGGGTATCTTAGTCAACAAAGTAATGAAATAAAGAGATTTTCAACTTGAAAAGGGTGTTAACTCCAAAGTGTGAAAATAGTGTTATTAAGTAAAAACATTTGAGAAGTTAGTGTGTATAACTTATTAATATTTTTGGGAAAATAACACTTAGAAAAATGGAGGAAAATGCAAGCTTGGAAATAAATGGGTAAATGGTAATATTACATAAAGTGGATCATTTTTATGAAATAAAAATGTTGAAAAAAGGTGTCATACACATGGTCCTAAACGAAAGTGATTTTCTGGATAAAATCAATGCAAGTGTGTAAATGACAAGAAATGGTGATTTTCAAAGTGCAACATAAGGTGGGGTGAAATCCTCGAGTTTTGGCTTCGGCTAGTAAAAGTGGAATAATGTGGACATTTGATAAATATTAAAACACATTAACATGGACTCGGATGACACCGAAAAATAATTAATAAGGGTTCGGATCCCTAGGGTGAAAGACCAATAACATTGGTCAAAGTATATGGTGGCATAATCGACGGTGTGGAGCCCATTAAAGTACACAATTATTTGGAGGATTCTGAGATAAGATAATGAGATAAGTGGAACATGTCAAAATTGGGATGTGTAGTAAATATAAGAAAATATAGCCTAACTTGAAACGAAATTGATATATATTCCATTTGAAAGATAATGCGGACAAGTAATATGAGAAATTGGCTAATGTCCATGCAAAGTGAAAAGAATGGTAAAGTGCAGCGATTAAATGAGTAATATAGCAACCGAAGAAGGTTTTAACCATAATTAACAAAAGTGTGTGCTTGCGAAAGGTTTTCAATGGAAAATAAGTATTTTCTAAAACGGATCGTGCGCGTGTTGAAAGATCATTTTCGAGGAAAATATTAAGATAAATTCGGTGTGAGCGGATGGGTGATTTCAATAAAAGAAGTATTCTTTCTCTATAAATGGTATTTCATTTAAGTATTTAATCGGGAGCGTTAAATCGGGAAATAAATGCTAAGCCAAGTAAAAAGGGGTATTTGTAAGACTAATCGAGTTTACCACAAGTAACCGATAAATTCGTACCGGAGTATTACAAAAGGTATCATAGCTCTAGGTTCAAGGTTCCTTTCAAGAGTGACGTGGTGATGTCGGTAGTGAATCTTTCGACGTTGGTGTTGGTTTTAAGCCGGTCATGCTAGACTGGTGACCACCTCGATTCATGTTCTTGACGATGGAGTTAAGGATATTAGTACGACGGGAAATTAATTTCCATGTAGCAAGTGGCTAAGTTAGTTGCCATTAATATTTTTTGGTGCTTATGATTTAGGCGTGTTAGTAAATTGCGAGTGTCTGCATAGACCATTAGTGGCGACACCTCGTTCTCTAGTGTGAGGTGAACCCTTGATGATGTGAGAGGCCTAATAAGATGTTAATAAAGGTAAATAACGCCCATTGAATTAGAAACATGAGTTTGCTTAAAGTCAACTGTGGATATAAATGACTAGAGTTTCATGCCTAAATGGTATTGATTTTGTGATAAGGATGCATTAGGTTCCTTGGTTAGGTACTTATGGATAGTTAATAATGATGATGTGAGTAGGAAAACTTGATCCTTGGGGTAATGTCATGTCGTAAGCATTTAAAAATTCGATAAGAATATAGACCCGTGTTGATGATTATCTGAGAATATGTACTTGGGCCTTAGTTGATAGGACACTATCATTATAGGTGAGTGCCTTAATAATTATTGATTGAAAGTTATATCTCGTAAACTATGATAAGAGTTACGGGCCACTGGTGGTAAGTGTGTTATGTGTGTACTAATGATGATTTGAAGTGAGATAGGAGTGAACCATACGTAGTCTTATACGATATGATTTTAGAGAATGTGATGTAACATCTAAGGAGTAGGATCCTTTGCGACGTCGATATTATGAACTTAAGGCCTATAGGTTGTACACGACATCCTATATCCTTCTAGAATCCTGAGTAGTGTCAATTTGTGGTTTAATACGTGATATATTACATTAGTTATTTGAAAGGAAGTCTTTGGAGTATCCTTGGGACTTATTGCACGTGGCGTCCTTAGGAATAGGAGTCGACTTGTTTTGATGCCTTAAGGTTTTCAATGATTATAGTTTTCCATATGTGGAGACTTATAGGGTAGTATCCTTGTGAGTATATAATAGTCATGGGAGGAATATTGGGAAATCGATAAAGCATACCTACTATGAGAGGATCATAGGTGATGAAACCTTGTTAGTTTTTTTATTGCCTTTACATTAGGATATGCTCGGTATTCTTAGGGAACCAATTAAGTTCAGTATTACGAAATTGTAGTGTTCTAGTGATGATTATAATGAGGGTCATATGATGATCTCAAGTTATTAGTCAAGTCCAAAGAAGAGGAAACGTGTAGTCCTTGGTGATGTCATCAAATTTAGTATCAATAGGAGAGGTAACCTTTTAAGGGTAATTGAAGGTTAGTGTTGTGATTGGACATGATGCTCATTTATCATAAGACGACTAGTGTAGAAAAGGGTCGTACTTGATTTTGATGAGTATATGGAAATGAATTGGACACGTAGGTTGATGATATCATGTTAAGGACTTGAGAATAACACCCCAAATAGGATATCGAAGTATGATTAAGGTATCGACATATGACGACAGTATATGTTATAATAGCCCTAGTAAGGGAATGATTAGTTCTTCGTATGTCTTGCCAGATTGTACTGATTAGAAGGTGTAGACCCGATTATTACTTGATATCCTTATAATGCTAATGGTGACCAACTAAGCCATCATATAAATTCAGTTTAGGTAGAATTTGGAGAAAGTCTTAGTGACAACCTGATGTCATTGGAGGTTATAATAAGGTGATTGTTTCACCTAGCTGGCCACTGTCCAAGGAGATGTTTGGAATACAATCATTGTACGATAAAATATACAATAACTTAGGTGTGTTAAGTTAGTTATGACGTCACGTTGACTAGAGATATTGACAAGGTCGGTGTTGACAAAGGCATTGGTCATTCATCAACCATAGTGGCTCGTGTTTATCGAGGATGTAAGGAGGAAGCCTTATTTTTAAAGAGGGAAGTCCAACGGTTGACATCCTAAAGGATAACTATTCGTGTTTTATATGCTTCTCACATTGATGAACGATTCGTGGTTCGATCCATCACGGTTAGTGACTTAAGCCAAGGTGTATGGCTAGATGTGGATCGAATGAGGGCATTTAGGAGGAATCGTAGACTTCAAGCGTATGGCGTAGGTTCCCCTTTAGTAAACCATTATCCGTTGCGTGTGAATGAGATTCTCTCATAACGATTATTCGTCCATTCTAATTTATTATGCTTTTTTAGTCTGGTAGTTGAGGATTGTGTTCCTTCTATTTCGCTAGTTGAGGATTGTGTTCCTTCAGTTGTGGGATGGGAATTTATCATATTGTTGTTACAACATAATTTATCTTAATAAGATTGTGGTTGGACCTATCATGGTCAATACAACTCGATAACTAGGTGCGCTCTTACTTAAAGTATCCTTTTATATTGCATAAGGTTATGTGTACGTATGGCTATACGTTCGTTCACACAGTTTTCTCGTAGTATTCATTTTCCTTGGATTAGCGACCTTATGGAATGGCCACGTGGAAGTTAGTGGCTTGAGTTATAAAGAGTAGGATTATGATTATAGAATATCGTAAAGTGATAGAACTCGAAGAAACATAACACGTAGTGTTGATTGCCTCGGTGAGTTGCTTAGTGTAATACTCGGGTAAGATTTCTATAGTTGGAATCTTAGAGTGGTCTCCCATCCGTAGAAGGACCTTGTAGAAGTACCAATTGTGACTTAGTCAGTATGTCGATCCTCGGAGTAAATAACTAGCTATGAGAGGTTAGTAAATGTGTGTGTTCAGGATGACTCGAGGATTTGAGGATGACCAAGATGTGTAGTTCTAAGATTCAAAATGGTTCTTGATGATGAATAAGGTGCTAGTTGTATTTCGATTTACGCTTGGGTGAGTATCGACCACTTGGAAGTGTTACTCTGGTAGATGTGGCGGTATGCATTTGGTGTTAGAAAAGACGCCTTAGGCTTTGTTCGAGTGTGATCATTGAGTGACTGGGGAATCGAGGACTATTATGTGACTTTAATGTCCATCCTGATGGTGAGCATTAGAATATATTGCACGTCGAGTTCCCTTGTGACAGCCCTTTATGAAAGGACGTGTGATGACTTTTTAGTAATTAAGGATTTCGATGACCTAGCCTTGAAGGACCCGTATGATTTAAAATAAGAGTTAATAAACCCCATGAACTTGAGGAGTCAATGGATTGAGAATTTTGAGGACAAAATTCCCTAAGAAGGAAAGAATGTAGCACTCCCCTTGTGATTTTGACAGTTCTGTGAAATTTAGTGACTTGATGTGACCCATTTGGGCTTTAGACTTCATAAGATGAATTGTGGATCAAATTTGGATAATATGGTGGGTTAGGTGCAATTGGTTGAATTTAGAATGGCCTTAAATTCATTTTGAAAAAAATTAGGGTAGTTTGAACGAAACACATTGTCATTTGAACGAGATCCTAATTTCGTTGGAATGATGCTTCAAACGGCCATTGAATGAAATATCTCTGTTTGGAAAATTCACTCTCGTTAGAACCTCGTTCGAATTCGAAGTACGTTCGAACGAGATGTAGTTCTCATTCAAAGAAGATCCAATTTGGTTCGAATGATATAATAGTTCTCGTTCGATCGAGACTGCAAAAATCAGTTTTTGAATTATCAGAAAATGTTGTCAAATTCTAGACCCTTGGATGGTTTGATCTGTCAAGTCCTCAATGGAGCAAATCATTTTGGGATTAGAGCTTTGGACAATTTATTAATTTTGCCCCTAAGGGTTTTGGAGTATTTAAGGGGAGTTAAGGCTCATTTTGGCTTATTTCCATCAGATTTTCCTTCTCTCTCTATCTCCTTAGAGCTTCCATGGAGCTTAACCACAATCCTAAACTAAAAAACACCACCCTAAACCATTATATTTACCTTATACCATATTTAAACCCGTAAAACCCATCCACACCATTTGTTGGGCAATGTTTTATTGGGGATTCTTAAAGAAGAAAATATGGAGTTTAAAGGGGGGTTTCATGGAGCATTCAAGGAGACAAGCTAAGTGGAGATAGGCCACCTCTTTAAGGCCACCTTAGGAGGTGGGAGGTTGCCATCTTTTTCTACATTTATCCACTATCTTTGAGGATTCCTTTGAGGTGGAAAAAATTACTCTTTAAAGTTTAAGAACTTTATTTCATTAGTATTTGGTTTTGTATGTAGAGTTTTAAGAGTAGAATGCATATATGTTATAGAAGGTTAATTTCTATGATTTCTTAATAGCTTTGAAAGATTTAAGAAATGGGCTTTCGAATGATTTGCCAAAAATGATAGATATTAATAAAACCTTGTGTTTAAACATTTTATGAAATACAATATTTTAAAGAAGTATTTGCTTCGATAAGCTATTTTAGTAATAATCTTAAAGCTTTCTTGCAAAAATGAAGAATTTATAAATTTAGACATTTAAACATATTTGTTACGAACAAATGTCTTTTTAGCCTTGAAAATCATAGATTTACAAATGTCATGAAATTTCATGTTATAATCATGTGTGAAACTCATTTTTACGGATTTCTAGACTTAAAACCCATCTTTTTATATGTATAGACTTGTAGTAAGTTAATAATAAGCATATGAACATGCATAAGAAGGATTAAATGGATTCTAATATGAATCAAGGAAAATATAAATTTCAGCCCTTAAAGCATGCTAATAATTATAGAAAATGTGGTAAGTGGGTATTTTAAGACTACATGTGGAGATAAAGGAAAAATGGTGTTTTCTTGTAAAGTAGTCTCCAAAATGTCAAAGGGTTTTCTTAGTCAAGAAAGTAATGAAATAAAGATATTTCCAACTTGAAAAGGGTGTTAACTCCAAAGTGTAAAAATAGTGTTATTAAGTAAAAAGATTTGAGAAATTGGTATGTATAACTTTATGATGTTTTGGGAAAAATAACATTTGGAAAAATGGAGGAAAATGCAATCTTGGAAATAGATGGGTAAATGGTTATATTACGTAAAGTGTAGCATTTTTATGAAATGAGAATACTAGGAACATGTGTTACACACATGGTCTAAGACGAAAGTGATTTTCAGGATAAAATCAATGCAAGTGTGTAAAGGACAAGAAATGGTGATTTTCAAAGTGTAACACAAGGTGAGGTGAAATCCCATCTTCGACTGGTAAAAGTGGAATAATATGGACATTTGATAAATGTTAAACACATTAATATGGACTCGAATGACACCGAAAAATAATTAAGAAGGGCTCGGAGTCCTAGGATGAAAGACCCAAAACACTGGCCAGAGTAAATGGTGGTGTAGTCGGCGGTGTGGAGCCCGTTAAAGTACGCGACTATTGGAGGATTTCGAGACAAGATAATGAGAAAAGTGGAATATGCCAAAAGTGGGTTGTGTGGTGAATATAAGAAAAGACAACCTAACTTGAAATGAAATTGATAAATGTTCCGATTGAAAGATAATGTGGATAAGTAATATGAGAAATTGGCTAATGTCTATGTAAAGTGAAAAGAATGATAAAGTGCAACAATTAAATGGGTTCTCTAGGAACCGAAGAAGGTTTTAACCATAATTAATGCAAATGTGTGCTTGCGAAAGGTTTTCAATAGATAATAAGTATTTTCTAACACAAAGCGTGCGTGTGTTGAAAGGCCTTTTCAAGGAAAATACTAAGATAAATTCGGTGTGAGCAAATGGGTGATTTCGATAAAAAAAAGTATCCTCTCTCTATAAATGGTATTTCATTTAAGTATTTAACCGATGCGTTAAATCGGGAAATAAATACTAAGTCAAGTAAAAGGGGGTCTTTATAAGATTAATGTGACTTAATCAAACCAAGTAACGTTTTTTCAATAAAAACGGTCTCACGCATCAATGTACGTATATATATATATATAATACTGCTCTTGTACGGACCAGTTCGCATTTTAAGAGTGCAGACCGGACATGTGTCACCTGACGGTGAGCCTAGAAATTATCGGCTAAATTATTGGCACACTCTCTGTCTTTTCTAGACTCACCGCCAGGTGACACATGTCCAGTCTGTACTCTTATAATGCGAACTGGTCCGCACAGGAGCAGTACTATATATATATATATATATATATATAAATATATATGAGGTAGTTGCATGTGCACGTAGGTATAACGTGTTAGAGTTTCTATTATGTTGTTCGATTATATATTACATTGGTGTATTTCTTACTGGGCATTCAACTCATTCCTTATTCCTTGTTACTACAGGTTATGTGCGATTCTATATTTTGAGAGCGTTACATAGGTAAGTACTCTTTTTATTTTACGTGTTTCCCACGGGTCCCCCATGTAGCTTGGTTTAAATTAGATTCGTATGTCAAACAAGTGAAATGTTAATTAAATAAAACTGGACTAGAAATATTATTTAGGTTATTTCATTGCATTTCACACCTAACGTTAGAGTGGACCAGGTTGACTAGTGGTAACCCATATATCCAGGCCGAAGCGTTATCATTAACCTTAAATTATTCCTTAAAAAATCCTGGGTTATTACACTATACTGAAGAGCTCATCCTCCACCTTGGGGTATTTCTCTATACGGGACATAAGACCTTCCATTGAAAACACTGGATTTTTTTGTCAAAGACTAGTAGAGATCGTCTGCCCATTCCAGACCGAACTTGAAGGAAGTAATGTCCAGCTACTTCTTGGAATCATTGATTTCATTGCATAACTCCCACAGCCTCTGAGCGCACTTTTTGAGAGTTTCTCCCTTCTTCTTTCTAAGGGAGATTAGTGAATCTACCTCCTTAACCACATTGCTGCTTGTGATAAATTTAGCTATGAACTACTCGGCGAGTTCTCTAAAGGTAGAGATTAATCTAGGGGAGAGTTTTTCAAATTATTTTAGACCGATCTCATCCAGAGTTGATGGAAACACCCTGTACATTAGAGTCGATAATGTTTGATATGGTGAGCTAGGTTTATCTTCTATTCATACATTGTGACTTTTGACATGGAGAACTTATTCAGAGGTTCAAAAGATTCTATTTTCTCAATGAACGGTGAGACTGCGCTATACCCCAGTGGTTTTCTGGCCAAATCCTTAGGGGTCCTGACAACGTTTAGGTTTGTTTTTCCCTCTAGCTTCCTACGAATGAGTCCCCTTAATTTATCCATCTTTATTTGATTTGGCTATTGTTCAGAGAACGTTGGCCTACTACTTTAGGCTGACTCTAATGGGTGTGATCGGTGATGCCAATAGTTGATGTAGTTCATTATAGGTGAATAATCGCGTTGATAGTAATAGATCATTCGGGAACTCCTCGAACGAGAAGCCCTAATGGGCTGAAGTTTAGGGTAGTTAGGTCCCCTCCTGTGATGCTGTCGAGTATGCAAATCCGAGGTATTGCCCTCAAATCATAGATATGGCTAGCGAGGCTCTTTCTTGTGATGAGGCTGAATACGTGAGCCAGATGTGTTACCCTCTGAGTGATGTGTGAGTTGTTGCCTCGGGTGGGCGATCACCTGATTACGACTATTTAGTTTCTCCTCCTAAATACTGGTCAAACGGGAGATAACTTTCCCTTTAGCTTGGTTGATCGGCGACTTTCGACATCGTCGACTGGGTCCAGATCTTCCAGTCAAGTGTCATCTGGATCTTGATGGTTAGTGGACAGTAGGCATTTGCATAGGAGTTTGTTCCCTCCCGACGATGCGTATTTCAAATGCACACGACTCCTTGCTTGGGTGGGGTGAGATTTTTTTGCACTCACGATGAACTTTTGACCTTTTCCTGACTTTAGAAGTGGTGAGATCTTCATTTCCCACAAACGACGCCCAATTGTCGGAGATCTTTCCCACAATATTAAGAGAAATATCTGGAATGCCCTAAAAATATGAATGCAGAAAGAAAGTAAGAGAGAACTATTTACGTGGTTCTGTAATACCCTGCCTTAGTATTTCATTTAAATTTTGTATAAAATGTAATGGAGTAAGGTTCGATGAGAATTATTGGAAAGTGTGGGTCAAAATTGAAGAGAATAAAAAAATATATAAAAAAAGTGTCGTTCGAATGACATAGGGGTGTCTTTAGAAGCGAGACCCATTATCACATGAAGGTCGCGCGAAGCAGTTCTTCAAACAAGATTCCATTGCCTTACCGTCCCAGGTCGCGCGAAACCATTCTTCGAACGAGATAGACATGTCGTTGAACGACGTGCCTCGAAATTATTTAAATCAGATTGCCCTTGAGTGTTATCACATTTTTAGCCTTTGAATCTTTGAGTTCTCAAGCTCAAACGAGCCCAGATTGGGCAAAATGGGAATTTCAGGTTTTGGAAGGGTTTGTTTGGCTCATTTAGGGCATTGTGAGTAGTGAAGAAGATGGAAGAGGGAGAGAGAAGGTGGAAAAGTCTTCTGCAATTGTTGGTTTCTCTCCACCATACCACCACCATAAACCACCATTTTGTTAGTATATTCCACAATTGTGAACCATATACACCTATTTTCACCATTGTTGAGTTGGAGCTATGAATTTGGAGAAGTGTTGGGGGGATTTTTTGGGAAAATGATGGAAGCTTTCATGGAGTTTGAAGGGGGTTTTAGATTATAAGCTCAAATAGAGCCCAAATGGAGCCTTTTGGAGGATACATTTGGTAACCTCTTGAGGTCACCTTTAGAGGTGGGGGTCACTCCTCCTATACCAACATCCTTGCCATCATTTGGAGTCTTTAGAGGTGGGAATACTCTTTTACATATATTGGGTGTAATATGTGTAGAATAAGGGTCATATTGTATTAATGAGTTTAATAATTGCATCCTTAGTGTTTTGAATAAAAAGGAGCATTTGTAAGAAGGTTTAAATGGGTTTTAAAAGTGTTGAAAATTTCAGAACACTATTTACGAAAATTTTATGAAATAAAATTTGTTGAAAATGGGTTTAAAAAAGGATATGTGATTTATATGAAAAGTAATGTTTTAAGCTTTTTCATGTCACTTTGTAAAATGATTATATGTTTTCCAACATCAAATATAGAGCTTCATATGTAACAGAATACTCTCACTTATATGGTTATTTTAAAGTATATAAACTCATAATAAAAAGTAGTATGTGTTTGATGTGTAAATATGCGCAAAGCGAGGATTTTCCATAAGTTATGGGTTAAAAGTTAATAAATAAAAGTTAAGGGTTTCAAACGTGTAATTAGTAGCAAAGTAGTTGTTAATATGTAACCTCCCTCCACACACACACACGCGCACAAAAAAATAATAATAAATAAAGCGTGTTTATCAAATATGTGAAAAATGAGGCTTTAATATATAAAATGTGTAAACTTATATGTTAAAGGTGTGTATAGTGTAAAATGTGAAAGTTGGGTAAAGTATGCAAATGAACAAGTGGTTTAATGGTTAAATGTGTTTAAGTGTTGAATTGAAAACTTAAATTACTTTTTGAAAAATAACACTTATTAATGACTAAATTACAAGTTTGGGCAATAAAAGGGTAAATTGGTAAGTTTACTTAAAGTGGAGTATTTTTATGAATTACAAATATTGACGAATATTGTTACCTTAGTATGGCTGAAAATTAATTAAGTCATAAAACATGAATACTTTTTGGTATTAAATCAACGTGTGTGAATAAAGGACTTAAAGGAAAAAGTAATAATTTTTCCAAGTGTTAATGAAAAAATGAACGGTTAAGTCTGGGTCTTGGCTTCGGCCCATAAAGGTGGATTAATGTGAACATTGGAATAATGTCAAACACAATGAAAAGATAATGGAAGATTCGGATGATGCGAAAAAATAATTAAGCAGGGCATGATGTCCCTAATGGTGAAAGACCCCAAAGTAACTGCAGTAGCATATGGGGGCGGAGACCAGTGGTGAGAGGCTACGAAGTTCGTGGTTAGTGGCTAAATTTCAAAGATAATGGTATTAATTGTAATATGACAAGAAACGGGTTATAAGATGGAAATAACCTAACTTGTGTAAATGTTAAGGTTCCAATTAATGTAATGTGGACAAGTAAATTGAGAATAATGACTAATGTCCATAAGGAAAGTGAAATGGTTAGGCAAGGTGACTTAATGGGTCACTAAGCTACCTAAGGAGGTTTAAACCCATAATAACACAAGTGTGTGTGTTGTATAAGACTTTTAAGGTAAATTAACATTTTCTAACACGATGTGTGCATGTGTTGAAAGAAAGTTTTAAGTAACAGTTAAGTAACTCTGGCGTGAGTCAATGAACGTTGAGTAATAAACGTTTTGAAGTTAATTGTAAGGTATTCCCAAAAATTATAAATTATTAAACTGTGTGAGGTAATGGGAAGAATATGTTAGTTTTAAGCATAAAAACGCAAAATGATTATTTTATAAAGAGAAGGAGAATAAACGGTTTCAAATAACGTTTTTGGAATAAAACGGTTGAATTAAGTGGGACATGTATATTTAAAAGGTATATATGTAGATATGTACATATTTTCACATGCATATGGTTGTAGCGTGCGAGTAGTCCTTCATGCCGTTCATTTCTATCTGCGTTTGTATAAGTTCTCACTGAGCATTCGGCTCACTCCCTCCTTTTGTTACGGTAGGTTGTATGATGTCCTGTACAGGTTAGTACTTAATTTACATTTACGTTAGCAGCTCTGTTTACTTGGCCCTGGGGGGTACTCCCCTGGGTCACATCACGTAGTTTGATGAAAATTGGATTCACATGCTAATACGTGTGGCGTTAAATAATAAAAAAAGTGGATTACAAATGTTTTTTAGGTTGTTTCATTGCACTTCACCATTAACGCGTGAGCTGGATCGGGTTGATCCTTTATTAACACTTAAATCCGGGTCGGAGCGTTACAGGTTTGACTGTGAGAACGACCTACGTCCACGACGGTAAAGGGAAGTGCTTTTATTAAAGAAGGGCAATGTTAATAATCAAAGTGCTAGTGCTGCTAGCTGAGAGTCCGAGTTATATCGTGCTGATTATAATTAGTCCCTAATGTTGGTTGGACTGATCCTATATATTAACTTAGCGTCCTTCGCTCATAGGTTACTTCATGTTTGTCTTTATCTTTATTGATCTTGTTAGATTTGCTCATATCCAAACTATTATGGTCCGATTACTCCATATCCTTCCTCCTGGTTATTTGCCACATGTTCAGTCACATATTTCATAAACAAATATTAACATATGTATATATATTATGTGTATACTGTATTAATATTTATATTGATTTAATGATTCAAAGATGGGTGAACACGACATGTAAATTAGACTATGTATTCAAGTTAGGTTTTGGATGGAAGGTTAAGATAAATTAAAGGTGATGGATGAAATTGAGATAAATAAAAAAAAGAGGACAAAATTGAGAGAGGAAGAAAGGTGAAACTCAAGTGTATAAATACTTAGGTGGGTAGAAGGTGATAACAGATTTCAAGAATTCCACTTCGCTTGTTTCAAAACCAACCCCACTACCACCCAGTTTATTTCATGACAAACCTAAGCCCGATTCCATACCAACCAACAAAAATGCAGACCTCATGATCCCTCTATTTCTCTCCACAATATCATCTATATTAGAGTTTCCTTAATCTCAAAGGAAAAAAAAAATTAGATGGGTTTTCTGTCGTGGTATTTGGGATTGTTGGACTCACGTCCTGTCACTACCAAAAGCGTCTCAGCTGCTTTAATTTACGCAGCTGCCGATTTTACTTCTCAGGTTAACCCTATACCATACATTTCTAATTTTATATTTTATTATCTGCTTACTGATATATAGTTTTTTTTTGGGTCAATTATTAAATAGTCCCTACTATAAATATATATTTTTTAAAAAGGACACATATTTTTAGTTTAACCCATTTAGTCCCTCAAGCACTCAATATCCTCTTATTTTTAGAGGTCCGCGCCAGCGGCACTCCCTCTCCAAAATATGTGGCAAAGGACTTTTTGATGCAAAATAAAAAAGTTTGGACTAAATGGGTATTAAAAAATGTCCGAGGGACTATTTGGTATATGTCCCTTTTTTTTGACGTATTTTGACTATACCCACCACCATGCAGTTATCTTATTTTCGTTAGACTTTATCTCCCATTTTGACATTTAGGTCCGGCTTGGTTCGGGGTGAAATATTTTTCAACGCAGCGAAAAATATAATGTTAGAAATATGTTTTCACTATTTAAAGTTGAATTTTGTTTGCGCTATTTATTTAAAGTTGCATAATTATAGGATGTGCACTTATTTATAATTTCAACCCAACAAAATAATAAGTTTAAATATGTGAAAATACATTTCACTTCATTGCGATTAAAATAATTTCACCCCGAACCAAATGGACCATTATTGACAAAAAAAGTACCCCTTTTTTTGCATCATAGTTTGTGACTGATTAATGCTTCATATGAGAGATCATTAATTACCTTAAGGGACACTTTAAAGTGTTTGTGTACTATATAACTGCTAATATGCTAATATGATAGGTACTTTAGTCGACAAATATACTGTGTCATTTGACAAAATTCCAATACGATATTTGACTTAATCCCAAGTTTTTGCAGATAATAAGGCATCACACCAATTTCATGAAAAAAAGCGTCGAATTGCAAATTCAATTAATATGCGTTGTTTTTTTGTGAAATATGTGTCTATAGTAGTTAATTTTCATGGAATAGGGGTAGAATTGTATGAAATAGGCGTGATGTATAATTATTTGCATAAACTGGGGTTAAGTTAAATATCGTATTATCAAATTGGGGTTTCTTCAATATAAAATTTCAGTCAAAAAGTTGTTGGGCCGCGCACAAAAACTGTTGCCCAAGGGTCCTGATACAAAAGCATATACAAAAGCATATAACCTATATATGAATGAGATAGACAAAATTGGGGATTGGAGTGGAATTTAAGTCGACAGGGCTAGGTCTGATGTATGATGGATTTCAGTTTATTGTGTTTGTGGTAATAGCTGGAATCTTAATAAGGAAAGTGAGGGATGCAATAGCTATTATAAGAATGTGTTTATATACTACAAAAGCAATATGACATTAGGGAGTTGTGAGGCGTTTTTCTCAGCAACATTTCACAAGAGAATCCTTTCTTGCTAAAATTAGAAGACTTGTGGTGTACTGCTTGTGAAAATAAAACAGAAGGAATTCATGTGGTTGAAAGAGGGGGTGGGGGGGTGGGGGGTATTTGTTAAGGATGCTGAGGAGACTGAGTTTATGCCTCAAGCGAAGAGTTAGATTGGGAGGAATGTGACCAGAATGTTTTGACTACTGGATGATGATGTTATGCAAGTACTAGGGTCTTAGTAATGAAATATATTTGCACACTTAAAATGTTGATGAAGAGACCAAGGATGGCTGGGTCATAGCTCTTAATTAATCTTTCTGCTGAAGAGTGTTGTGTGATGATGGCAGGATGAGGAACCTACGTGTTGATTATCTTATTTTTTTTTTTCCTTTTTTCCAAACGTGAAGCTTTATTCAAACCAAAAGCATTTTAAATGAGATGTTCGTTGCTGCTGACCTAACTACTGTACAATGACTCTGATCATGACATAAAGCGGGAAGTAAAAAACAAGGAATAGACCTAAAAAAAAGAAGTAAAAAACGGACTAGGTAATGAAAAAGCAGCAGCACACGTTTATTATTGGTGGGGTATGTTGAGAAATTAAATAAGCTGGTTCGGTTTTGTAATATGTATTTTTTCTATTCTTAGCTCTTTTTTATCACATGGTGGGGATGCACGATTTTGGGTAAATCGATAAGACGAACTACGGGCTCTTGGAATTGGTTTTGTTTTATTTATACAAGCCTGGTCCAGTTACAGGTTGATTGTTTTGTAAACTGATTATATTGGTTCCTAACCAAGTTTAGATCGCAAATGGAACTGAACTGAAACCTAATCCGAAACCGATTTATAAATTATCTTATATATATATATATATTGGATTGGAAACGAAAGATCTCATACAGGATCAATAAGCAGGTACATAGGATAAGGGACAAGCTGTTCCTAAGAACAATACATAATAACCACGAAAAGATCCTAGGCACGCCATACAATTGACAGATACATTTATTCCAGCTTTGGGACTGCAATACAAAAGAGGAATCTCCAATCAAAGGGGAAATAAAAGCCCAAGAGTTAACTAAAAATAAGATCTACCCAATAGGTTCATTATTAACTTCTTACCTTCACAATTTTCATTCCCAAAGTCCGGTATTGCCACACATCTCTGCAAATGTTTGTCACTTCTTTCTCTCCTCTTCCTCTCCCATGGAAATCAACTCCATATTGAATAAATCCTTGTTCCGGAAAAGCACTAGCACTGGTGGATTCCTTCATCATCTTACTCCACACAAAACAAGTCAATTTACATCGAATCAACAAGTGATTCTATATATTATCAAGGTTTTAAAAAGTACGAGGCGCGGGGTGGGTGCCTAGGCCTTTTTGAAGTTTTTTTTTTTAATACAAACCAAGTATATTTTGAAATTTAAGTTACCAACAATTAAGTTTTTTTTTTAATTACTAATCTTCGATTTTAGACTTAAATACAATTTTGTTTAAAATTAGACGTTGCCCAATTCTGTTAATAAATCTGTCAATTATAACTGCCGCATGATATTTAAACTAAAAGAATATAAAAAGGGGCATTTACGTTTAGATCCTATTAGACGTTCTTATATACATTCTAGTCCCATCATGTATTTCTCTTACATAAAAGTCCTATTCCTAATTTTTTGGAACTTTTTTTCCAATTTTACCCTTTTAAAACCAACAATCCGTAACTTCCTTGAGGAAGTTACATAAGTGGTTGAACTTTTTTTTTTAATCTTCAAATGATCATAACTTTTGATTCACAAATCCGTTTTTCACAAAATTACTATTTTTGAAATCTACTCGACGAGATCTATCAAACAAGATCCATGAACGCTATAAAATTCCAAAGAAAAAAATTTATACAAACAGTAAACTTTACTGTATGCACTAGAATATGAAATAGTTTTATATATTTGACATTTTCACAAACAGACAGTAACATTTACTGTGCTAATACTACACAGTATATATATATATATATACACGGTGGATTCAAACCCTTTTTTTTCAAAATTACCTTATATTTGAAGGTTCGCGCTAGCGGTATCCAATCCTTACCACCATTATTGGAGCTTCAACGACCTTCGTCAGAGCTCCGATTTGGGGTGGGTAGGGGTGGCATGTGGTGCCGCTGGCGCGGACCTTTGAAAATAAGAGACTTTTGAATAAATAGACTTTGGATCCATCGAAGTATCATAGGGGGCCGCTGGCGCGGACCTTTGAAAATAAGATCGGATAAATGAGATCGGGATCATCTGGAGCGCCAATTTGGGGTGAATAGGGGTGACACAAAACTTTAAAAATAGGAGTATATTGGATATATATATATAGTTTGTAAAAATGTCATAGATATTAAACTTTATTGTATACACCATAAAATAAAATAGTTTTATATTTCTGACATTTTCACAAACAATAACATTTACTGTGATAATATATTTATGAAATAGTTTTATATATATAACATTTTCACAAACAGTAACATTTACTGAGTTAATATTACACAATATATATAACATTTTCACAAACAGTAACATTTGCTGAGTTAATATATATATATATATATATATATATATATATATATATACACACACGGTAGATCCAAACCTTTTTTTTTTAAAGTACCATATTTTTAAAGGTTTACGCTAGCGACATTCAATCCCCACCACTACCCACCCCAATTGTCGAAGCTTCAACGGCTGTCATTAGAGCTATGATTTAGGTGGGTAATAGTGGCATAGGGTGCCGCTGACGCGGACCTCTGAAATTAAAAGAATATTAAATAAATGGAGTTTGGATCCACTGGCGCTCCGATTTAGGGTGAGTAGGGGTGACAGTGGGTTAGGTTTATATCTATAACATTTTTACAAACGTTAACATTTATTGTGTTATAACACAGTGTATATATATATATATACATATATATGTATATATATATATATACATATATATATATACATATATATATATACATATATATATATATATATATATATATATATATATATATACGGTGGATCCAAACATCTGTTGTCTGATATTGTCTTATTTCTAACGCCCGCGTTAGCGGTATCTAATCCTGATCACCACCAACCCCAATTGTCGGAGCTCCAACAACCTTCATCAGAGTTCTGATTTGGGGTGACATGGAGTGCCGCTGGCGTGGACCTTAGGAAATAAGGGAATATTGGATAAATGGAGTTTGGATACACCGGCGCTCCAGTTTGAGGTGGGTAGGGGTAGCATTGGATTAGGTTTATATCTGTAATATTTTCACAAATAATAAATGTTACTGTTTGTGAAAATGTTACATCGGCATCCCATGCCACCTCAAATCAGAGCTCTGATGAAGGTTGTTGTAGCTCCGATAAAGGGGGTGGGGATTGGATGCCGCTGGCGCGGACCGTTAAAAATAAGATAATATCATAAAAAAGAGGTTTGAATATATATATATATATATATACTGTGTTATATGAACACAGTAAATGTTAATGCCTGTGAAAAATGTTATAGATATAAACCTAACTCAATGCCACCCCTACTCACCCCAAATCTGAGTTTCGGTGGATCCAAACCCTATTTATCTAATATTCTCTTAATTTCAGAGGTCCGCACCAGCGGCACCCTATGCCACTACTACCAACCCAAATCATAGCTCTGATGAAAGTCGTTGAAGCTCCGACAATGGGGGTGGGTAGTAGTGGGGATTGAATGTCGCTAGCGTAAACATTTAAAAATATGGTAATTTTGAAAAAAAATAGTGGTTTGGATCTACCGTGTGTGTGTGTGTGTGTGTGTCTCTCTCTCTCTCTCTATATATATATATATATATATTATGTAATATTAACTCTGTAAATGTTACTGTTTGTGAAAATGTTATATATATAAAACTATTTCTTAAATATATTATCACAGTAAATGTTATTGTTTGTGAAAATGTCACAGATATAAAACTATTTCATTTTCTGGTGTATACAATAAAGTTTAATATCTATGACATTTTTACAAATTATATATATATATATATATCCAATATTCTCCTATTTTTAAAGTTTTGTGCCACCCCTATTCACCCCAAATTGGCGCTCCAAATGATCCCGATCCCATTTATCCAATCTTATTTTCAAAGGTCCGCGCCAGCGGCACCCCATGATACTCCGGTGGATCCAAAGCCCATTTATTCAAAAGTCTCTTATTTTCAAAGGTCCGCGCCAGCGGCACCACATGCCACCCTTATCCACCCCAAATCGGAGCTCTGACGAAGGTCGTTGAAGCTTCAACAATGGTGGTAAGGATTGGATGCCGTTAGCGCGAACCTTTAAATATAAGGTATTTTTGAAAAAAGAGGGTTTGGATCCACCGGATGTGTGTGTGTATATATATATACTATGTAGTATAACACAGTAAATGTTACTGTCTGTTTGTGAAATGTCACATATATAAAACTATTTCATATTCTAGTGCATGCAGTAAAGTTTACTGTTTGTGTAAAAAATTTTCTTTGGAATTTTATAGTCTTCATGGATCTTGTTTGATAGATCTCGTCGAGCAGATTTCAAAAATAGTAATTTTGCGAAAAACGAATTTTTGAATCAAAAGTTATGATCATTTAAAGATTAAAAAAAAAAGTCCAACCACTTATGTAACTTCCTCAAGGAAGTTACGGATGGTTGGTTTTAAAAGGGTAAAATTGTAAAAAAATTCCTAAAAAGTTGGAATAGGACCTATGGGATTATTAAAAAGTCAATAGGACTTATAAGCTTGTTGACCCGATAAATGGGACCTAGATATAATTACCCCATATAAAAAACCCGAACAAGTGATTAAAAAATAAAGAAAATGCATATAAAGGAAAAATGAAAAAAGTAAAACATCTACCTTTCCCACCCCGCCTCTCCTCCCCCCCCCCCCCCCCACACACACACACTAACAAAAACCCCAAATCAACAAATCAACAACCCAAAATTTTGGATTTGGGGTTTGATTTCAAGTGGGTCTTTTTTTTTTGTTTTTCAGATTGATGAAGAAATCAAATTTATTTTTGAACAAGATCTGCGAGTGGGTTTGATTTTCAAATCTGGAAGTGGGTTTTCAAGATCTGCAAATGGTTTTTATGGTATGGAGACTGAGAAAGATGAATGACATTTGGGGGGGGGGGGAGGGGGAGTCGGGGGGGAAAGAGACGGGCAGGGAAGACCGGGTGGCGAGGGAGGAGAGACAATGGAGGTGGTGTTGTCGGGGGTAGAGGCTTACCCGGGGTGGTGGTGGTGGTGGTGTCGATTGGTATTGTTTTTTTTTCCCCCAAATTTTTTTCTTTCAAATTTTTTATGTTTAGTTTTCCTTTTTCTTTTTTTTTTTTTCAATTTTTAGAGATTTTTTGGCTTATTAAGTCACTTAAAGTATTTTAGATTTAAAAATGCCACGTGTCAATTAACTTTGACACTCTATTGACAGTTTTGTATTAAAGTCTAATTTTTAAACAAAATTTTATATAAATATAATATCGAAGACTAGTAATGTATTAAAGTTAAATCAACCCAACAATTAATATTGATTTATTTCTAACATTTCTTTAAATTCTCATACTTGAATAAAAGACAATTCCAATCAAAGTTCATTACGAAATATAAAAATACTAATAAACTAATTAATCATAACAATAAGTAACTATCATATTATATCCAAATTGATTTATGTATGAACATTGGCAGTAATACTTTAAAGCCTTACACCTCTAACATTACTAACATTTCTTTGAAGTACCGCACATAAATAAATTATATAAAAGATTGCTAACAATAAGGCAAATTATAGAAATATTACACAAATATTTTGTGCAATTGATATATGATTTGTAACCGAGTATCATATAACAATATTATGCAAAAAAATGCATTAAAAATCATTGTATATATGCATAGAAACATTCATGCATATAATATATATATATATATATATATTTTATTGCTACTTGAGTACAATTACTGTCGATGTGCGATGCAAAACAGGGGCAAATTTTTTAAAAACAACGATTTTTTCAATTGGTCCACTTTCAAGGCGCCTAGCCCCTAGGCGAGGCCCCTACCCCGAATGTATTACCCTCACAAAACCTGATTACTTGATACTTGAGATTGCAGTAACTTTCTCACTGTGCTGGGAACTATCTTTATTGCCGTAACCATAGTTGTCAAATCGCGAATCGTATCGTGAATCGTTTACCCCCCGAATCGCGAATCGTGAATCGTATCGGTCGAATCGGAACCAAAAGATAAAAACGTAGTAAAACATATGTAAATGGAATTTAACACTATAGAATTGGTAATTAAGCGTAATATGACAAAAAACTAATCGTAGCACATGATAATATACCAAAATATATCACAAAAATTAACCGTAGTACATGTTCTCATTCATTTTAAGCTTAAAAATGTAAAAAACAAAAATATATCATAAAACAGCCTACATATTAATTTAAAACACCCTACATAAAACAAATATATATATCATAAAGAGCCTATATATTAATTTAATGTAAGAAAATCGCGAAAAAAAAAAAAAAAAAGTGAATCGGACCGAATCGGAAGATTCGAATCGTGATTCGCCGATTCGGTCCGATTCTTTAGACATTTGCGATTCTAAGGTTGATTCGAATCGTTCTGGTAGTGAATCGAATCGAATCGTCCGATTCGAATCGCGAATCGGACGATTTTGACAACTATGGCCGTAACCACATGTACTGTAGTTCATCTTAGTCAACCGTACATAACTATCCTTGTTGCACAAGTCCACATGTTTAGTTGACATGGCTACTTAACTTTTCCGCACCTGTTTTGTTGCACTTGTTATTTTCATTTTTTTAAAAATAAATTTTGCAATTTAGAACTCAAACCTAACCATTCCAATCTAGTTTTGTTTCCTTGGGGTATTAAGTTTTGAAAATTGATCAAGATTTCTTCAGTTTTGGGGTAAGTACCAAACTGATCAAAACTAAACGGCTTGCAGAATTTGATTAAAATTGAACACCAAAACCCATAGGATTAATTGGAAGTTTTGTACAGTTAATTTGTGAAGTGCCATGTATCATACTGCTTGTCTAATGATCTTTTATTGTTAACGAGGTGTTGAAGGATTTACTTATCAAAAATCTTAAAGGATTTGAATTGTTCTATTGGAATTGAGCCAAAACCCTTTTGTAGGTAATACTGGATTGGGATAGTGTGACTTGACAAGTTAATTGATTTAATTCTTATATTATTTTTAAGAGTAAAGTACCAAAATGGTCCCTCACCTTTGGCCCCGTCTCAATTTTGTCCCTGTCCTTTTGTTGGTCTCAATTACATCCCTAACCTTTCAATTTGTTTCAATTTAGTCCTTATCTTAATTTTCCATCCAAATCATTAACGGAAAGTTAAGATAAGGACTAAATTGAAACAAATTGAAAGGTTAGGGATGACATTGAGACCAACAAAAGAACAGGGACAACAATGAGACTGGGACAAAGGTGAGGGGACCATTTTGGTACTTTACTCTAACTATTAATATAGCATACACATTAATATATATACATATAAATATTTGTTTATATACATATGGATTAATATATAATTATAAATATACGTTAATATGCAAACAAAATTAGGGTTATTTTTCATTATTTCATAAATTTTATTCAATGTAAACTTGATTTCTCAAATAATTATTCCCAAATACTAAGTCACATAAGCTTCTATTCTCACTCGATTTTAATGAAATTTTAAGGGTTATAGATATTGGTTACTAAATAAAAATATTCAATTTATATTAACAATACCCAATCTAAATTTTGATAACCACTCAATTTGAACAATGCCCAAATAATTTCAAGCCCTGAGTAACAATACATGGTCAAATTTCTAGCGCTAAATAAATTCTCCAACCAATATTAATAAGAACTAATAAATATCAAGCCCCAAATAACAATACTCAAACAACCTCAATTTCCCATTGATCGCTTCTGAAATAAAAATAAAAAAATAAAAAAATAAACTTACTTGGCTTCTAAAATAAAATTCTTCATCATATTGATCATATGTTTAGTAGGTAAATATATAGATTTATATGAGTTTTTCCCAAGTTCAAATAATGTACAAAAACAGAGCAAGAAGAAAATTCACCTGTTAGATGCAGAGAGAATGGAGATTTTTCAACCATCATAGAGGTTTTTTGCAACTTCAATGAATAATGTGATTCGGTAAAGAGGGTTAAGCTTCAATAGGGGTAAAATAAGTAAATCGCGCATATGGCTTGTAGCACGTGAACCTATCGTTAAGTAAGTGAAAAGTTTATGGGTTTAACGTACCAAAAATACTACCGATTGTGGTGATCGTATATAAAGAGAGTTTTTAGGGGATTTACTAGCTAAGGGTCCTTATAAAACTATTTTAGAATCGGTTTAATGTGATAACACAAGGGTGCAGACCGTAGTTGAGTTATTTGTGTTGTGGTAAAAAACATTGGTGCCAAGCGCACATCATCCTATTTCTCTAACACAACACAGGAGAGTTGGTGCCATTGGATGTGATTGTGGCCCCTCACCACCAGCCATCCTAACCAATGCACCCAAAAAACGTTATCCCATCCCATCAACAACATACTTCACTCCATTTTTCCTATTCCATTCTTATCAAAACACAACCAGCCATTCTTCATTCAATCCACCCCACGGACCCCACCTAATCATATAAAACAGACTCCCTCCGCACATTTAAAACAAATCTACACAGATTTTTAGAGAGACAATGGGGAGTGGTTCATCAAGGCACCCTGACAGTAAAGCTCATGGCAACGAAGAGAGAGAAGACCGAGCAGGTGGACAACTATATTGTATATACACTATTAATATTTAGAGTAAAGTACCAAAATGATCCCTCACCTTTGGCCTCGTCTCAATTTGTCCCTGCCCTTTTGTTGGTCTCAATTTCATCCCTAACCTTTCAATTTAGTCCTTATTTTAACTTTTTGTTAATGATTTGGATGGAAAGCTAAGATAAGGATTAAATTTAAAGGTTAGGGATCAAATTGAGACTAACAAAAGGACAGGGATAAAATTGAGAAAGGGCCAAAGGTGAGGGACCATTTTGATACTTTACTCTATTTTTTAACTTGTTCACCATTTTTATGTTGCTTCTAATACTTTAGATACACCCAAAAATGTTCTACATCAATATAATCCCTTGTTCCTTTTAAAAAAAAAAAATCTCAATATAAGCCCTTATTTAAAAAAACAATTGTTTATAAGATTATTTTTACATTATTGAGTAGCATTTTATTGTGTACAGATGTCAAACTTTGCTTCTGTATGCAGTGTTTATTTCTCCTGTAATTTCTACTAAATTTATCCATTTTCTTTGACTGGTTATTATACAAATATCGATCAGATGATTACCATGCCATCTTTCGGTTCCCTTGACTTGACAAGGACATTCCGTATGGCTGGGTTTGGGCTGCTTATTTTAGGGCCGTTACAGCATTTCTGGTTTAATTTTTTGGGAAGAGTCCTACCAAAGCGAGACTTAGTCACTACCTTGAAGAAGCTTACCGTGGGGCAGCTGACTTATGGACCTTTTGTTATGGCTGTTTTCTTCTCCTTCAATGCAGCTGTTCAAGGTATTATAAAATTCTATGTTACTATACTATTATCATTATCACTCAAGAAATGTTAGGTTATTAATAATTTTGTTGCAAGCTAGTCATCTTTTTTAAAATTGTTGTTATGTAGTGAATTTAATGTCAATATGTCAATCTTATCAATCATCACCATCAGGTAAATAGATTGCAATGGATGGATGGATGTGGTTCAATGTTGATGAGGATGTGTTATGTAGGTTAGGGTATTTTGGAATTATTGTGGGTGGGGGTTGGGGAGAATTATTTTGTAATTATGCTTCCTTTACATTTTGGATCAATTACCAAAAAGTCCCTAACATTTTTGGGGAAAGTACTCTTAGGTCCCTCACAAACAAATTTTAAACACTTAAGGAATTTTGACAAATTCTAAACACTTAGGTTCACTAATTATCTTCATGTAGAAGTCCACGCTAGTGGCATAACAAGTGGACCTAATAGCAAATTGTCCTTAAATGTTTAAAAATTGTCAACAAGGGACCTAAGTGTAAATTGCCCAACATTTTTTAATACATATTTAGTCCAAGCCTTTTTATTTTGTTTCAAAAAGTCCTTCAAACATCCATTTAACCAATATTCTCTTATTTTTAAAGGTCCGCGCTTGCGGCACCCCCTCCCCGCCCCTCCCCACCCCCACCGTCGGAGCTCCGGCGACCCTCACCGGAGCTCTTTTTTTTAGTGTTTTTATGGGGTGAGGGATTTTTTGGAACAAAATAAAAAGGCTTGGACTAAACGTGTATTAAAAAATGTTCGAGGGACTATTTGGTATATGGCCCTTAAATTTTCCTTATTTATCATGGATTGGAGTTGGTTAAGCCTGTTAATAAGGTATTTGGCCAACCATTGAAATCATTCTATGTTATTATAATTTTGCTATATGAAATTTGAAAGATGTTGCTCTGACTTTTCATTATGTTCATTATTTTGTGTGTTTTTGTGAGTAAATTCTGACGTGTTTATATCAAATTGGTATCAAAGCCATCTTCGATCTAAGTATTTTGATATGTGTGTATCGTGGCAGTTGTGTATTAATTCATAGAATGGATATCACGGCGTACGAGGAAGTTGCTGATGGCTATTGGTGTGAGCTTGAGGCTCTTGAAAAGAAATAGATTGTGAAGAGATGCTAATGCAAACACCATCAATTGGATCCAAAAAAGAGAAAATCATGAGCACAAATCTGAAAATTGTATTAGAAAGCCAAAGAATAATTATTTCACTAATTTTTCATGCACATCTATACTAAAACCATTACTTGGCCACCAAGTAAAGTGACAAAATGACCATAAGGGCTTTTACTTACTCTAATATTTCCTAGAGAGGACTAAACCTCTTTTGCATAGTTGTCAAATCGCGAATCGTATCGTGAATCGTTTACCTTCCGAATCGTGAATCATGAATCGAATCGTGAATCGAAATGGTCGAATCGGAACCAAATGATAAAAACGTAGTAAAACATACGTAAATGGGATTTAACACTATAGAATTGGTAATTAAGCGTAATATGACAAAAAATTAATTGTAGCACATGTTCTCATTCATTTTAAGTTTAAAAATGTAAAAAACAAAAATATATCATAAAACAACCTACATATTAATTTAAAACATCCTACATATTAATTTGGTTCTTTTTTTATTTGTTTTATTAAAACACGTATGGTTATAAGGTAAAAAAAATCGCTAAAAAAAAGGTGAATTGGACTCGAATCGGGAATCGGACCCGAATCGGAAGATTCGAATCGTGAATCGCCGATTCAGTTCGATTCTTTAGACATTTGCGATTCTCAACTCGATTCGAATCGTTTTATGTGAGAATCGAATCGAATCGAATCGAATCGTACGATTCGAATCGTGAATCGTATGATTTTGACAACTATGCTCTTTTGTTCTATTTTATTACAATAACTAAAAAACAAAGATATAAACTCCTATCGACATCACCCTCCCCTTTTAAATAAGAGTTTGTCCACGAACTCAAGTTCACGATGAGTGAGAAACCTCCAAAATATTAAGCCGAGAAGATGGGAAAAATTTTCAGGATCCCAAAAAAGAATTTTGGTAAAAGTTAGGGATAGTCCAAAATTTAAATTATGGATAATATTTTGGGCTCCAAAATTTTCAGCCCCAAAATATCTTTGAAGAACCATTTAAAGTCATGCTCAAGAAAGGACTGACCCCCCACCCCCCACCCAACAAAGAGTGGAATAATATAACGAAAACTAATCAACTCACAATTAAAACTGCAAAAAGATCCCTAATCATGAAAACTAAGTAACCAAAAGAACATACAGTGCATCGTTATCACATCCTTATTAGTAAGTCTGAGATTAACATCACTTACATAATGTATCATCATAAAAAATCACAAAAAACCAAGGCATCCTCAACCTCTCTACAAAAACAATAATGGATCATGCGTATCCAGTAGCTTGAAGGGTGGATGATTTTGAGCAACTTTTAAGGGATTTACCTACACGGGATTGACGAAGGAGAAAGAGAAAATGTTTTGAGAATGAGCAATAATTAGAAAGAGAAACTAAACTACACGAACTAATTAATTAATTAAATTCTCAATACTCAAATTTTATTTCTTTAGGTTACAATTATCTACAATCTTACTAGAACCAAATTACTTAAAATTAATACTAAAGATAAAAAGTAACATAATACCAAATATCCTTATATCCTAAACAAATAAATCATAATTTTTAAATAAATATCAAATACCTCATCTAAAACCTACTCGTTCCTTATTAGTGGGTGTAATCCATCATCATCATCACCAAGAGGATCTTTTATGGAATCATCATCATATCTAATGGTCGTATCATCTTCATTATCATTAGAGTCAACGTCCACACATTCTTCTTCTTCATCCACTAAGTACCCCTTTCCCTTTTCTATAAGACAAAGTATATAAATGAGTATTTAACTTTGTTAAATAAGTCTATAATGTCAATAAAAAGAAAAAGATTATTCAATATTAACCCTTTCTTGTAGTTTCCAATTTTGAATTCTTCCGTTTTTCTCTTCGTCTCCCTCGTGCATGTTCACGCCCAAAAGTCTCCCCTCCCCTCGTCAGATCTTCCATCAGGCATCCATCACCCCCGAGGCATTAATGTCACCACTAGACATCCGTCAAATGGGATTCATCATCTTGTCCCATAACCCACTCATTATTCGACGGTAGATGCCCAATTACCAATGGGTCCTCATCGTCTTTAAGTGCTTTCTTTTTCAAGATCTTCACTTTCAACTTCATGATGCAAATTATATACACCAATGAGTTTAGCCTCTTTGTTGACAACCATTTTCTTTTCTTTGTATGGGCTTGCATAATTTTAACAAATAATAATATTTTAGTCACTATGTAATAAACTTATCTGATAGCATTTATTTAAGTTAATTTTTAACAAACGAGGATGTGATTATATGTGCTCCAGTTGCGTTCACATGCCGATAAAGAGCATGTCAGCCTCAAAACCTTCACTGGAAAACTAGTTAATTATGGAGTTTAATCTCCAAATTGAATCCACCAACCCGCTAAAACAAGATAATTTATAATTTAAGTTAAACAAATGTAATTATTCAAAGCAACGCATGCTTTACTAAAGAATTTACTTACTAGGACTCTATGAAGCACGAATTCGTAATACACATTTCGACACTCGACACGTGATTCTTCCAAAAACTAGGATACGACACGCTAGGATAAGTATAGTATTATTAATATATAATATATTTAAATATATATATTAATGAAATGAAACATATTTTTTCCATAAAATACATTATTAGAGCATTTTTAACATGAAATTAAGAAAATGGGCCATACAAAACAAAATTCAAATACACTTTAACATTAAAAATCATAAATAAAGCAGATTCACCATCACATGTCCCAGTGTGTTCACAACGTGTCGGTAACATGTCGGAGCGCGCACATAATACATGTTTCGACACGACACGCGACTCATGGCTTTCGGAAGAGTGTCCGTATGTCCTTGCTTCATAGCTAGGACTATGCAACTTGCGCGATGATTTTGCTTGTCCAAACAACAACTGCTGACAATAGATTAGGGTTTGGCAAGTCAAAATGCTTTTGACAATAATTTCTTTTACTTTTAGTTAGTTTTGTCCTTTCGTACCCCTTTAAGTAAAAAACGCCTCACTTCAACCCAGTGGCGGATCCAGGATTTTTTGTCAAGTGGGGCGAAAGTTTCGAATGGTGCTGAAGGTTTGGGAGCGGGAGCCCCCGACACGATATTTTTTAGTTATATTGAGTTATATACAAATTATAGCTGCCCAAACAACTACTCTCAATAATTATTAACAATACCTAATTAATTTCAAGAAATAAATAATGCTTAATAAATATTCACAATACCCTGCCATGAAAGAGAAACAGCTTGATGAAGACCCCATTGAATCTCTACAAAACCTGTCATGGATAAGTTCTCCCCTAAAAGAACCCCGTTAAATTTGGACTCAACCATGAGCAAACTAATACTTAGGGGCTGAAAAATTAATTTAATTTAAATATTCATAAACTTAGGGACGGAAAAATCAAAATAATTTAAATTAACATATATTTGAGCAATTTGGGTATAAATCTAACATAAATCAGTAGCTTGGGCATAAATCAACAAGAAAAACCATGCATTAATATTCATTTTTAATATTAAAAACCATAAACCTAATATAAATTTATTTAACTAATTAATCTAACATAAATCAGTAGTTCGGGTATAAATCAGTAACTTGGGTATAATATAATTAGGTATTTTGTATTAAATAGATGTACATTAAAAGAAATGTATATATAAAAAAAGAATCAGTATTTTTTATGTATATAAAAAATAGAATCATTATTTTTTATATACGTTTTGTGTGTGTATATAAAAAAGAATCAACAACTCCAAAAATGTAATATTTCCATTCAATAATCTTGTTTCAACAGCACAAAAACAAAAAAGTCAGTTTTAACTTGAAAACAACCACAAACAGGGGCAAAAATCAGGGGCGAAAGAAATGAAATGAAATGTTTAAAGTAAAGGGTTACCTTGTCTTGTATGTTGTGTTGCTCAACTTGGCTGAAGAGATGATATGAAACAAAAGGGTTGAAGGCTTCAATGGAAACAGATGAGAGATGAAAGGGACGCCCCTGTCTCCATTTTCACACGCAGCCCTGTGTAGCGACGCCACTGTCTCCATTTCCACACTCCTCCAACCCCATCAGCTTCTACAAAGTGTTTCAAATAACCCTAAATTTTTTTTTGGCAAATCTGAACTGGGGCGGCCGCCCCAGGTCGTCCTATTGTGCGTCCGCCCTTGCTTCAACCCGCCTTGACCAGGCGTAAGCCTTATTTTCAACGGATGAGGCTGATTTGGAGTAAGGCAACAGTGAAGAAGGCGGTAACGATTTTTTTTTTGACTTCCTTGGCCCCTAGCAATGCTGATTCGAGCAACGACACATGCCTGACTACCATCACTGGGTGCGGGCCATAACTCTCACATATATCACCTTCATTGATGTGGTTAACATCTCCAGCATCGTAGATGACAAGGGAGAAGAGTGAGTCGTCGACGAGAATGAAGCCATCAGAGAAGATAAGGAAATCGAAGCCATAGTAGGCCGGGGAACACTAAATAGCATAAACTTAGGTAGTTCCTATTAGGTCCCATGACGACTCCCTTGACTAGAAATCGAAAAAGAAGGGAAAAACCTACGCTGAAGGAGTTCATGATGACATCAATCGCACTGGAGTAAGGGAAGCCCTTGACGTCGTCGAGGTCAGAGGTTCCATGGGTCTTAATGAGTCACCCAAAGTGTTGGCGGCTACGGTCTTTGAAAGGAATGATTTTTTACGCCTTGACTTAGAGAAGCCGGTGGATTTCCAAGAACATGATAACCTATTTGCGTAGGCTATTAGGGAACCATGGGTTTAAAAAGAATGGGGGCTCGGAAATAAAATTATCCCATTATCCCATTGGTTGATTTTATTGGGCTTGAAGAATTGGTTCTCCCCCAAATTTTAAGATTCTGCATAATATTTTGGTCTTAAATAAAAGAGCCCAATTATATCAATTTTTTTGTGGATTTGACATGAACTTTTGCAATATTTCATAACAGCTCGTGGATAAGTTTTTACGAAGGAGAGGGGAATGATGTGGATGTGTTACATAGTCCTATGTAATTTCGGAATGGGGAGGGGTGTGGAGGGGGAGTTATTTTGTAATCATTAGTTGTTTTATGATTATCATTAGTAGCTATTAACTAGGATAAATATTATGAGATATTTTATGTAGTAGATAATCACTAGGATTTTCTTTGATTTAGTTAGTTCATATTAGGATTATGCTTCCTTATTTTTAGTTTCCTTCTTTATCAAGGATCAAAGTTAGTTTAGCCTGTAAAAAAGGCTTTTGGGCAACCTTTGAAATCATATACGTTACTTTAATCTTGATATATGGATATTTGAGAGGTTTTTTTTATGGGAATCCATTTTATTTTCCTTTTATTTTCATTGTATTTTTTATTTTTAGTTATTTTTAGGCCTTTTATTTCCTTAATTAGTTTCCAAGCATGTTTGGGACTAATTAGGCATTCTTTTATTTTTTAGTTGGTCCTTTAGTCATTTTAGCTATTACTTGATTAACAAGTAATATTTCTCATATAAATAGTTCTTGTATTCTCATTTTGTACTCATTCCTCCAATTCTTGAAATATAAGAACTTTTTTGTTTCTCTCTCTAGAAATCATATTGTCTTGATTTTTAGGTCATTGACGTGTAGTTCACGTCAAATTGGTATCAGAGCGGGTGTTGCTCTAAACATTGTTGTTAGTGTGTATCGGTGTGTGTAAAATATCAAATCGTGCGCTACATTCTCAGTGGCCCCGAAGAAGGCGACACGAATTCAAGATGAGACTAACGAAGAGTTTAGACAAAGCAATCAAGAATTGAGACAAAATCATCAAGAATTGACGCAACGAATGGATGAATTGACAAAAAAAAAATCAACAACAATTGGAAACCCTAATCCCTAAAAGGAAACCCCAGAATCAAATCTCCACCGACCCGGAAAACAACTCAAAATTACTGAACCTCTACCTAAGCAGAATTCGGCACCGAAAAACATAATTATTGGTCCAAATCCCACTGACAAGGGCCGGACTGCACCCCTGTTGCGTCAGACCACCTTTTCGGTGGCCAACGCCCCACCACCTGTCCTAATCCATGCGACTCCAACCGTGGGCCTTCAAACTCATATTTTGGCCCCTTAACAAACCAAATGAACCCTCATTTTCCCCTATGCTGTTCAAGCGACATCACTAAGGCCCATAACACTGTTATCCGGGTAGAATTACCCATCCAGAAGTCCCCTCGAGGTCATTCCAACCCCGGAAGACATCCCAATCCCACTGATCTTACTACCGATTAGCTGTTCCCCTTTTTCGGCCAAGAAAAAACCCTAACCTAACCCCATTTTTTCCAAGAACCAAATCCCACTCAAACAATAACCCTACCCGAATTACCCAAAGCCCCAAACACAATTCCCCTCAACCAACCACTTAATCTCAATCCTATTCGACCATCTGAACCACCTGACCCATATGATTTTGGTATTTTTGAATATCAAAACATTGATCCATGTTTGCATCCTCACGCACCACCATACATACCACCTCCCCCATCTTCCCATAATACCCCTGCACATCACGACCCCTCTCTACTTTATACCGATTCTTCTTCCTTCTCTGACACTGGGGATACTCACCGTAGTATCTTTGAGTGGATTCCCCCACCCTACGCCCATCGTCCCATTCCACTTCTGGATCGTCAGTGTTTCTATTGTGGAAAATGTGGTCACCTAATTGGCACGTGTCCCCACTATCAGCACGGTCCCCGAGCACCTCCCATGTCCCTGCATGATCATCCTCCTCCTCCCCCACCTGTACAGATGCCACCAGACCCGATTGATTATGTTGCACCTGCACCAGGTGATGTGATGGGCCTGAGAGCTCATCAAGATGGAGACCCACTCTCATTAACACTCCAGTTACTTTCACGGAGTCTCCATGGAGATATCCGCATAAATATTCCTATGTTCGATGGTAGATTCTCCCTGGATGATATGACCGATTGACTTGTCACTATAAAGACAGTTTTCGATTACAAGCTGGTTTAGGGCTGCTCATGTGTTCTTCTAGCTGCCACCAAATTTCAGGGTTTTGCCCGAGTTTAATGGAATGAATGACCTTTGCTATCGTAGAACGGCTGCAGGACTCCCTCCTTTCAAGAACTTGCTCGATCTCAAGGCCGCTCTTGTAAAGACATAATTTTATAAATGTCCGGGGTAGATTCTAGGAAATTTCTGTTTTCTCCTAGATCACAGTTCATATGTCTAATACCGCTACATTCGGCACGTCAACACGATCGTCCTCGACGACCTTTATACGAATTCAATGCATCCACTTTCTTCACGTACATCATGCTACATGCAACGTGCTTCTCAGCTCATTCCCACTACTCCACTACGCTTTATCAGTAATATGTTTTATTGGAGCTTTAAATATTTGCATAAATATTTGGGAAATGTTTTTGAAAATTATTTTTGAAGTCTGAATTAATTTTTTATCAAAAGCAGAATTTTTCTAAGTGTAGAAGCTAATGGCCTCGATCGACGAGCTCGCTCAAACGACTTTGAAAGTCGTTCGTGCGAGATAGGCATGTCGCGCGATATCGTTCGAACGACTTCGCTCCTTCGTTCGAGCGACATCGCTATCTCGTTCGAACGAGCCGCCGCCTCGATTTTTGTATAAATATCTGATTTCCTTGTACACGTTTTTTTAAGTCTTTCTGCAATCTCAAAATTCTGCGAAAACATCCCAGAACAAGACTTCACTTTTTTAAGGTTTTCTAAACCTTTTTGATTCACAAAACCATTCCCATATATGTGTGAATCTTTAAACCTTCAAGAAGATCATTTACTCATCTGGAGTAATTTGTGAGGAAGCCGCTCTCTTCTTCACTGCTACCCTACTGGAAAGGGATAGTTCCAGCCGCCGACAACAAAACCGACACCCGAGGGTATTTCTGTGTCATATATTTTCATTGTAATCCGTGTAAGCCGTTCTCTTACAAAATTATTGTGAAAATAAAAGGTTTTGCCCTTTGGGGGATTTTTCCTCGTATATGTGTTCTTGCATGTTTCATCATCGTATTTAATCACATATAGATGCATGTTTAGGACTTAAGTTGTAAAAACTGTGTTTAATTAAATAACTTCCTTATTTGAACGCAAGCGCACTCCTCTCAAATTGGTATCAGAGCCAGTTACACAAATTTACCATGTAATTTTCCGCAAAATTTTTCTAAGATATCAATTTTCTGAAAAATTGATTTTTGAAAACGATTGTGTTCGTAATGGAGAAGTTATATAATAAAATGCCAGTTTTTGACGGGACAAACTATGCATATTGGAAATCCCGCATGAGATCTGCATTAAAAGCTATTGATGAACGTGTCTGGATTTTGGTAGAAAGAGGGTGGACACCTCCCTCCGTCACTGTTGATAATGTGATCAATTTAAAACTTGTCACTTTTTGGACTGAAGAAGAATTTAAATGGTCATCATTCAATTCTAAGGGTCTAAGTGCTATTTTTGGGTCTGTCACACCTGATGAGTTCAAACGCATAATGACGTGCATCACGTCAAAAGAGGCATGTGATGTGTTACAACTCACCCATGAAGGAACTAATGCTGTGAAAGAGTCTAAATTGCAAAATTTGACAACTCAATTTGAAACCATCACCATGCATGAGACTGAATGTTTTGATGATTTTTATGCTAGGCTTTCTGACATTGTTAATACTAGCTTTAATCTTGGTGAACATATTCCTAATGCCAGAGTTGTCAAAAAGATTCTTCGTTCTTTACCTAAGCGTTTTATCGTTAAAGTCACTGTGCTAAATTCTATGGGTAACTTAAATACGTTAAAATTGGAAGAACTTGTAGGTGATTTGCAAACATATGAAATTGATATGTTCCCTAAAACTGCTAGGTCTAAAGATAAGGGAATTGCACTTAATGCCAAAGAGAAAAAGAGTGAGGGGTCGGCTAGAAAGAGGGTAGAGTCATCTAGAAAGAGAGACTGACATGTCAGATTCTGACTGTGATTTTGACATAGATGATTTGGCTCTTTTTGCAAAAATTTTTAAGAGGATTCTCAAATTTAAGAAAAATGGCAATTTTAAAGATAAAAAGAAATTTGGGAAAAATAAGTTTGAAAAGAAAAATGAAAAAGATTTTAAAGATCCTCCTAAGAAAGAAAGTGAGAGATGCTTTGAGTGCGACGGTAGGGGTCATAGAGCCTTTGAGTGTGCCACACGTCTGAACAGAGAGAAAGGGAAAGCGGTCCTTAATGCTACCCTTAGCGACGACAGTGAGGTCGAGTCGGTGGACTCGGGAGATGAGTCACCGCATTCATGGCTAGTCATGTGAGCACGTTGAGTACTTCTCACGACGATGAGGATGCTGCATCACAGGGACACCTCGATAGTGAGATCGATGTGAGTGAGGGGGAGGACGACTCAAGTGAGAGCGAGAGTGATATTCAACGCGCCTACACTGAGTTATATTCTGAGTCATTTAAAACTAAAAAGCGTAACAAAGCGTTAGTTCTTAAGATCACCGGCTTAGAGGAAGATTTAAGAAAAGCGAGAGAGAGAGAGTCCTCCACCTGCACCGCCCTGAGAGAGAGAGAAGCTGCCTGTGTTAAGAAAGAGAGTTTGTTTAGAGAGAGAGTAGTTTTGAGAAAGAAAGAGGGGACTTGACTAAACAAGTGGCTAGTCTTACGAGTGAGCTCCATTCCTCCGTGGAGACTCGGAAGAAACTAGAAGCCCTTGTTGCCCAGCTGACTCATGATCTTGAGAAAGCACGGGAAGTCAAGGTACAAATCGAGGACAGATCTGGGAAGATGGGAAAGATGCTCCTTGGCCCCGCTTTAGGTTTTGGTGAAAGGTAGGGAATAGGTTATGATGGTGCCTCCACGTCCCAAATTGCACCTGGACCAGTTCCTGAGTTTACTACAACTCCTTATGGCCATCGTCAAAATCCTCGAAGGAGAATTCGACCAAGAAAAGCAAACCAAGGTCCGCCTTTGACTATGTTCTTTTATTCTTATTACAAAAGTTTGAAAGCAAACCTTCTCAGCATTAGCCAGCTGTGCGACGCTGACTTTGCCGTGAAGTTTGACCGGGATGCTTGTAAGGTCTATAATCAAGCCGGTAAACTTTTAGTGCAAGGGGTGAGGACAAAGGATAACTGCAATGGGACTGAGCCCACATCCTCACTTGTCTGCAACAGCGCCACGATCACTCCTATGGATCTGTGGCACCAACGTCTAGGTCACGTAAATATTAGAGATTTAACTCGCTTAGCTAAAAAGGACTTAGTACGTGGCTTACCATCTCTTTGAAGGCCAACTTCGATGGTTTGTGGACCTTGTTAGTTGGGAAAACAAATTCGTAGTCCCCATAGGAAGTTGCATTCCATTACCACCTCTCGTGTTCTTGAGCTTATACACATGGATCTTATGGTCCCACTCGTACCGAGAGTCTGGGTGGTAAGAGGTATATCCTCGTGATTGTGGATGATTTCTCCAGATATTCCATCGTAGGTTTTCTGAGAGAGAAATCCGATGCTGTAGAGTTTTTAACGACCAAGTGCCGTGTCCTGCAAAATCAACACGGAGTCACTATTAACAGGATACGTAGTGACAACGGCACTGAATTTAAGGAAGCAAAGGTAGATTCTTATTGTGATAGCGTTGGGATCAAACATGAGTTTTCTGCTGTGAAGACTCCTCAGCAAAATGGGATTGTTGAGAGAAAGAATAGAACGATCCAGGAGATGGCTAGATCTATGCTTCTAGGTCGTAAAGTTTTTAGGAAATTTTGGGCGGAGGCAGTGTCTACTGCATGCCACACGGTGAATAGGGTTTATCTGCGTCCACACACACTTCAGACTCCTTATGAGTTGTGGACTGACAAGAAGCCCAACCTTGCTTATTTCCGTGTTTTTGGGAGTAAATGCTACATCCTACGGGATAGAGAGCAATTAGGAAAGTTTGACTCCCGAAGTGACGAGGGAATACTGCTGGGATATTCATCGAATAGTAGAGCGTACCGGGTTTTCAACCTGAAGAGCTCTAAGGTTATGGAGTCAATAAACGTCACTGTGCAAGATGACGAACCTTCGGCATTTATTGACTCTAAACTTCAGTGTGAGGATGAGGATATTTCTAGCAGTGATTTACTTGTACCTCACCCACACTCTGTGGACCCTACTCCTGTGTTAGGGGACACACTTGCTTGGGTTCGCAAGAGTCATGACCCTTCTGCCATTGTTGGTGATCCCACTCTAGGAGTCAAGACTCGTGCTCAGCTAGAGAACGTTGTCAGCCATTTTTGCTACACGTCTAAAGTCGAGCCCAAGAATCATAAAGCACTCAAGGATGAACACTGGATATTTGCTATGCATGATGAGTTGCTTCAGTTTAAAAAGAATAATGTCTGGGAACTTGTCCCCCGACCTAGTGAGACAAATGTGATAGGTACCAGATGGATCTTTAAGAATAAAATGGATGAAAATGGTACCATAATCAGAAACAAAGCTAGGTTGGTCGCTCAAGGCTACACACAGATAGAAGGTGTAGACTTTGGGGAGACATTTGCACCTGTTGCGAGGCTTGAATCCGTCCGTCTACTACTCGCCATCGCATGTCATCTGCGCTTCAAGTTATATCAGATGGATGTCAAGAGTGCCTTTCTGAATGGCATTCTACAGGAGGAGGTTTACGTGGAACAACCAAAAGGGTTTGAAGATCCTCAGCACCCGGAGCACGTCTACTATCTGAGGAAAGCCTTGTATGGTTTGAAGCAAGCACCCCGTGCTTGGTACGAGAGGCTTACTTCCTATCTCTTAGCCCGTGGGTTCAAAAGAGGGGGAGTTGATATGACGTTGTTCGTCAGGAGAGATGACGGTGCAATTTTGGTTGCCCAGGTCTATGTGGACGACATAGTCTTTGGATCCACGTGCTCTCAACATGCTCATCACTTTGAAGAGGAGATGAAAAGTGAGTTTGAGATGAGCATGGTTGGTGAGCTTACTTTCTTCCTTGGTCTCCAGGTTCGTTAGCAAGAGGATGGGATGTTCATCTCCCAATCCAAGTATGCTAGAGACCTAGTGAAGAAATTTGGTTTAGACTCCGCTAAGCATGCTCGTACACCTATGAGTACCACTACCAAGCTTAGTAAGGACACTTCAGGCAAGGACGTAGAGCAAACCTTATATCGGAGTATGATAGGTAGTCTTCTCTACTTGACTGCCAGTCGTCCCGACATAGCCTTTAGTGTTGGAGTCTGTGCGCGATATCAGGCGTCCTCGAAAGAGTCACATTTACTTGCTCTAAAACGTATTATTAAATACGTGAGTGGGACTCTCTCATACGGTATTTGGTATTCCTTTGATACCGATGACCGTCTGTCTGCCTATTCAGATGCCGATTGGGCCGGGGATGTAGATGGTTGTAGGAGCACTTCTGGTGGGTGTTTCTATTTTGGTTCTGCTCTTGTCTCCTGGCTGAGCAAGAAGCAAAATTCCATCTCTTTGTCCACTGCGGAGGCTGAGTACATAGCCGCCGAGAGTTGTTGCACGCAACTCTTGTGGATGAAGCAAATGTTGGAGGATTATGGGATTTCACAGGACACCATGACCATTTCCTGTGGTAACACGAGCGCGATACACATATCCCGCAATCCAGTCTAGCATTCGCGCACAAAGCACATCAGGATACGTGAGCAATTTATACGACAGTTGGTTGAGGAGAAAGTCGTATCCCTGAGTTTTGTTCCCACCGACCGTCAGTTAGCCGATATTTTCACGAAACCTTTAGATGCCCTTAGATTTGAGAGTCTTAGGAAGTCTTTGGGGATTTGCACAGTTGACTGAGTGGTTGGTCTATGTCTAGGATAGGATGCTTTTTCATGTTCATATCATATGCTTCCTATTGCTAGTTTGTATTATATGTATTATTGCTTTGTTGTACAACTATTTGTTTTATTTTTTGAAAAATCCAAAAAGATTTTATTTTATAAAAATTTTAGAAAAGCCCAAAAAGATTTTTGTATTTTTTTTGCACCTTTTTTGGATGAACATTTAAGATAGCCAAGTCACAAAATTCATTCCATTTATCCATGTGACTGTTTGATAGAGATTTGAGACGCTACATCATTTCATCCATGTGCTTTACATTGTTTGGAGTCTTTGAGATGTGATTGGCGATATCTTCCTACATGTTTGACTCCTATATCCTTTATTGCACACATGCACGGCTTTATTTGATTATTGTTCTTGTCTATCACATGTTGGCTTGAGTGTCTCCATTTCAATTCTGTCTATACAACTAACAATATGCGATAAAACTTGACAAGATTGGAATGCATGTAAAAACCGTTTTTGATGTGAGACTGAGTGTTTGTTTAAGGACGGGGAGGGGCTGCGAAAGGTAATTATCTATTCTTTGCGCAAAAGCCACCGTTCAAAAGGACCTAAAAAATGGAGGAATTTTATTATCCGAGGTCCAAAGAGGTTAAAAGAGCCCTGAAAAAATGTAAAGGCAATAAAAAGCAATTCATGCCAAATATGGACCATTAGGTTTCAACATCAATTCTCCAAAGTTTGAGAATTTAGAATGCCTCTATTCAAAATAAAAATCTGAGGGAGTTTGGTTGGAGAATATAAACGGGCTTGCACTTCCTTGAAAGTCCTGAAAAAGCATGAAATAAGTTTTGGACGTTATTGGTGTGGAAATCACTTGGAGCTTTGATTTGTTGATTTGATTGAGTCAATGTCTCATATTACCACCTTTTTACACCAAAGGAAGATTTTGAGTTCATTCTTTAGGAGTATCCGATATTCATCATGCACATATGTCATGTTTATATGCATTGATTTTCCTATCGAATGTGATCACACCCCTTCATTTTCACTATCATTGACTTGGTTGTTTTTGTGATCTTTCATGGTGTGATTCTTTGTTGTATATTATGTGTGAAAATTTTTGAAAAATACAAAAATAGCAGTTTATTCCCGTGTGTCATTCTCCATGTACACTCATTTCTGCTTCTCATATTTGTCTATTTGGGGACATCATAAAAAGGGGGAGGAGAATTGGTTTTGGTTGTTTGGCTGCATGAATGATTTGCTTAAGCTTTAATTGATCATCAATTTTTGCATATCATTATATTTCAATCTGTTGCTTGTCACGGGTATTTGCTTTTTCTCATGTGTGTAGGTACAACATTGCTCATTATTTGATTACACACCCCGATGAGAAAAGCTTTGGAAGGTACCGGAGAGCTGATGTTTTGGAAGACATGTCATTTAGTATTCTCAGTTTGAGGGTTTAATGGGGATATTATCTTGTATGTCAGTTGATTGCATAATTCGGATTTTTTATGTATGTACCGGCATAGACATAGGGGGAGATTTGTAAGGACATAATTTTATAGATGCCCGGGGTAGATTCTAGGAAATTTCTGTTTTCTCCTATATCACAGTTCATATGTCTGATACCGCTACATTCGGCACGTCAACACGATCATCCTCGACGGCCTTTATCCGAATTCAATGCATCCACTTTCTTCACGTACATCATGCTACATGCAACGTGCTGCTCAGCTCATTCCCACTACTCCACAATGCTTTATCAGTAATATGTTTTATTGGAGCTTTAAATATTTGCATAAATATTTGGGAAATGTTTTTGAAAATTATTTTTGAAGTCTGAATTAATTTTTTATCAAAAGCAGAATTTTTCTAAGTGTAGAAGCGATTGGCCTCGATCGACGAGCTCGCTCAAACGACTTTGAAAGTCGTTCGCGCGAGATAGGCATGTCGCGCGATATCGTTCGAACGACTTCGCTCCTTCGTTCGAGCGACATGGCTATCTCGTTCGAACGAGCCGCCGTCTCGATTTTTGTATAAATATCTGATCTCCTTCTACATGTTTTTTTAAGTCTTTCTGCAATCTCAAAATTCTGCGAAAACATCCCAGAACAAGACTTCACTTTTTTAAGGTTTTCTAAACCTTTTTGATTCACAAAACCATTCCCATATATGTGTGAATCTTTAAACCTTCAAGAAGATCATTTACTCATCTGGAGTAATTTGTGAGGAAGCCGCTCTCTTCTTCACTGCTGCCCTACTAGAAAGGGATAGTTCCAGCCGCCGACAACAGAACCGACACCCGAGGGTATTTCTGTGTCATATATTTTCATTGTAATCCGTGTAAGCTGTTCTCTTACAAAATTATTGTGAAAATAAAAGGTTTTGCCCTTTGGGGGATTTTTCCTCATATATGTGTTCTTGCATGTTTCATCATCGTATTTAATCACATATAGATGCATGTTTAGGACTTAAGTTGTAAAAACTGTGTTTAATTAAATAACTTCTTTATTTGAATGCAAGCGCACTCCTCTCAGCTCTTCAGGCCTCCTTTATACCCCGACATACAAGCGAGACCTCTTTACGTGCATTCAGTCTCTCCAGCAGGATACGTCTTCGGTAGTAGAGTATATGGAGCAGTTCTAGCTCCTCTGCATTAGAGTTCGCCTGCCCGAGACTGAGGATCAGCGGATCAGTCGCTATATTCTGGGACTCCAGCCACGTATTTAGCGCGACCTTGGATTGAGAGAGATACCGACTTTTCTGAAGGCGGTAGAGTATGCTACCAAGGTCGAGGCCTATCATGCAGCCTTGACAGCTCCTCCAGCATCTCGACCTCCACCTTCTTTGAGTTTTGTTACCCCTGCAGCATCAACCTCGACATCTTCTGCCACTACTCTAGTTACCACCACTTCTGCTGCAACCCATACAGGCCTTCCCACATTTCGGTGCTTTAATTGTGGCACCGTGGGACACCGAGCTTCAGATTACTCTCTGCCACGTCGCCAGGCCCTGTTAGCGATGGATCAGTCACCAGAGTATCTCGATGAGACCGAGCATCCCCCTGGCCATGCATTGATTACAGTTTTAGAGGGTGACTCTGTTGGTTTTCTCCTTTGAGTTCGTGGACGAACTCTTTTTGGGGGGACGAGAGTGATGAGAATCTATTTTATTTTCCTTTTATTTTCATTGTATTTTCTATTTTTAGTTCTTGTTAGGATTTTTCTTTCCTTAATTAGTTTCCAAGTATGTTTGGAACTAATTAGGCGTTCTTTTATTTTTTAGTTGGTCCTTTAGTCACTTTAGCTATTACTTGATTAACAAGTAATATCTCTCATATAAATAGCTCTTGTATTCTCATTTTGTACTCATTCCTCCAATTCTTGAAATATAAGAACTCTTTTGTTTCTCTCTCTAGAAATCATATTGTCTTGATTTTTAGGTCATTGACGTGTAGTTCACGTCATTTGATAAAAAGAACTTTTGCGTGTATATTTGTTGTTGTTGTACAAGCTCCTTCTAATCAAAATCCTTATGTACCTACAAAATATATATCAAACTCAAGTGTAGAGTGGTAAGTAAGGATGTCAATCCTAATCTAAGGAGTGAAATGCTAAACATGAGAGTATTAAGAATATTATTCACTTGATCACTTTTTTTTACTTTTTTTTATTTTTTATTTATTTTTTTATGTTTTTCAAATATTTAAACAAGTTTGTGAGGATGAAGTGAATTTAAATCTAAGAACAAACTAAAACTAAAACAAACTAAATTAAAGTGTGAGAGTGAAAGTGTTGAAAACTAAGTGAAAATGTGTAACAAAAATTGAGTGAAATGTAATTAATAAGAAAGTGAATCAAGGGATGAATATCCACCCCCAATTCTCACTACTACTTCTAGTTTGAATTATTTTAATTTGATTGAATTCCAAAATATTTAACTAGTTCAAGAGTTAATTCTCATTACACAAATGAATTAATTAAATATTATTTTAGATTAATGATTTTAACTCCCACAAATACTACTAAATGATAATCAAAATCAATTACACGAATCACCCGCTAGGATAGACTAAACCAATTAATTTTAATATAGACAAGATAAACAAAAGTAGGTGAAAATTCTATCAATATTTTTATCAATTTGAAACTCCTATCTCTATTTTGAATCAAATGATAAAAATGTTAACACAATTTTCAATCCTCTCTCAAGGATTATTTTTCATTTCTCAATGAAAAAATAAGAAGGGGAATTAATTTCACTAATCAAAGGAATTCAACAAAATTAAAATTAACAAACTAAAATAATAGGATTCATGGGAGCTTCAATTTATCCCTTGATTGGGAAATTAGTCTTCCATAATCATCATCCAACTAGTAACAATTAATAAAATAACTAAATGAAATTGAAATTTAAGAGAAAAGGAAATCAAACCAATTAGAGGAGAAATGAAATTGATCTTCACTTTGATTCACACTTCTTCTCAATTACAAGCACTCCAAGAAAAATTAAAAACAATTTCTAAAAATTAATCCTACTTTCTACTAAAATTTCTAAAAGCTATCTAGAATTTTTTTGGTGATAAAAAAACAGATTTCTCTCTCTAGTCTTCTTCTCTCCAAAAGCTTCCTGTATTTGAGTCTTCTTCTTCTCTTTATAATAGGCATGGAGCATGAGGGGTATTGTGGGTAGGTTTTTATGGTGTAGGATAAAATGGGGAGAGGTTTTGGAATAAAGGTGAGGGTAATTTAGGAATTAGAAGGGAGCATGTGGTTATGGTGAGGTCATGTGGGAAGGTGGAGGAAATGAGCTAATGGTGAAAAAAAACAGATTTGGTTTATGAGGGTATAATGGGAAAAAGGGAATAAAAGAAGTAGTTGGGGTTTTTTTAAGGGTGTTTGGGTAAATTGGTTTTAAGGGAATAAGTTGGGTTTTATGGCATGTGGAGAATTGGGTTGATTTTGCCTTTTGGTTTTATTTTGTTTTGTTGGCAGGTGGGAAATCATGGAGGGTATTTGGAAAGAATGAAATGGGTTTAAGTGGATTTCCAAATGGGTTTTGGTTTTGCAGGTTGGATCGGGGCCGGAATGGTGAAGGTTTCGGGTTTCTCTACCCGGGTCTGGAGGGGTGCTGAAATGGTTACTGGCCGGAGGAAAGGGGATTGGAGGGTAGCGGCTGAGCTCGCCGGCGTGGAGCTGTGCCGGACTGAGAGGAGCAGGGGACGGGAGTTGCGATCGGGTTAAGGCCGGCAGACGATGGGGGCGCCGACGGGGGTTGCTGAGTTGGGGACGACGCCGGCGGAGGTTGCGAGTTCCGGGAGCGTGGATCGATCAGGAGGTTTATGGGTCTATGTGGTAGGGGTTCAATGGTGGATAGAGAGAAGAGGTGATTGGGGTTTTGTTTGGGTTTTGTGTTTGTTAATGGTGGGTGAGGAGAGAGGGTGTGGGGGTTTGAGGTTGAAGAAGAAGGTGAAGTGGGGTAGGTTGTGTGTGTGAGGGTGTAGGTAATAGGATGAGGGTGAGGAGATGTTTAGGTGTAGGATAGGGTGTGTGTTTATGTGTGTTTTTAATTTGGACACCAATTAAAATAATAAAAAGACTCAACTAAAATTAATAAAAATAGAAATAAAAAAAATAAAATCTAACTTAAAAATAAAACAATAAAAATAAAAATATTAAAACTAAAAAATATAAAATCCTAAGCTTATATAAAAACTAAAATAAAACAAAAGAAATAAAAACTTAAAATCTAAACTAAAGTCCTAAATAATATAAAATCTAATAAACTAAAAATAAACTCCTAAAACTAATCCTAATAAACTAAAATAAAAACTAAGACTAAAAACTAATAAAAATCAATATAAAATAAAATTATATTAATAAAAATAAAATAGAAAAATAGAAAATAAAATCTAAAAATTCTAAAATAAACCTAAAATTAAAATGACACAAACTAAAAATCTAAAAATTGATAAAAGGGCACAAACTCAACACACACACGGTTTAGGATAGGTTTAGGCTCGGTTTGGGTAGGCTAGGATACGGGACAAGGGTATTTAGCTCCATAAAATGCACAATTGCCTTGAAATACGCATTTGAACACCGCAACGTGCATTCGACCTACAAAATAAACAATTAAGCACATAAGACCCATATTACCGAGAATTAGCAACTAAAGTACATCTATTTGGGGTATAAATTGTACTGTTTTGGGTGCTTATCAGTTCACGTCATTTTTTTTCCCATTATGGTTATCCTTCAATGTGTGGCTGCGAGTTTATTCTGATGCGTTCCATCACAATTGAGGTAGAGAAGCCTCAACTTAGAACAAGAAGCCAACAGGAAAGCAAAAAAAGTGGAAAAAATGATAAAGCTAGAGATTGCTTGTTAGATCTTATAATATCATTCACGTGTTTGGAGTTATGTGCATATTATATTCGTCTCAACTGAGTAATATCTAAGTTGCAAGACAGTATAGAAAAAGGTAAAAGCATGATTTAAGCCTGAAGATATGTAATGACCTAAACCTAAGCTTATGAATATGTAACCAAATATATAAAATAAATGGAGCTTGACTAGATATTCTAGAGGGGTGATATAACAATGAGAATTTGTTGAAATATTTTATTTGATTTAAAGAAATTTGGGGGGGTGGGGGAAATAATTTTCATACATGTTTCTCATACATGACCCCCCTGCCCCTGGTGGTAGGTTGCTTCTTGTGATAGTGATAAATTTCCTGCCCGTCATGATTCAATCCATTCTTTGTCCTGTGGGCCTCCCCCCTTAGATGTTCTTTCTGTTCGAATTAGATACTCTACTCATGTCCTCGGGGATCAGTCGCATTATGGGGTCCTTTAATAGGCTCCGATACCCCGAGTTATATATATATATATATATGTATGTAAGAGTTGGACAACTTTGAAAGCAGCTCATGTTATCAGCCTCAAGTAGAGTGATGATTTGCTATGGAATCGGGTGGTTGTATACCTATGTCAAACATGCAAGTAACTCGGGGTAAATACTTGACTGATACTGAAGGTGCCCTCCTAAGGCTTTGAGTTCCATTATCAATAAATGTATGTGGTATACAATTGTCCTTCAATTTTGTTTTATTTATAGTTGTCCGAGGCAGGCCTAAGCTTGCACCTAGGCCGTAAGCTCTCAAAAGCATGAACATTACGCCTCGCTTCATCTCGAGCGACGCTCCTTCTGTGAGGCGTGCGCCTTGTGCTCCTATGCGCTAGACTCAAGGTTTGGTTAGGCACTCCTCATTGATTATTTTTAGAAAAAGTTCAAATAGAAAGCAAAAATATATTGATAGTAATTATTTTATGATGAAACATTGAATATTGGATCACTCCCACCCCATAGTTGACCAACGCCAAAGTATAAGAAGCCTCTAGACCTAGCGACATATTCTTGCACTACATAATAATGAAAGAGGCAAATGAGACTGAATACTTGAAACCGTGTAGGTGTGTAGTAATTGTAGATTAATTAACCTGTTGACTTTTATTTGTCCTTTTGACGATTGTTGAACTATTTTTGTTTGGAATATTTAGATAGTTTGGCTTTTGTTAACTATTTAACAATTCTAATAGTGGGTAATTTGTGTTACACTGTGATCTAAACTTTACATGAGGTGTGTTAGATATATCTTCTTATTTTTCTCTTTATAAGTGTGTATAAATTTTTGATTTATGTTATATAATTCATATTTAGATGATAGACATCACTTCATTATTACAATATACAATAAGATCTACTTTTTTGCATCTCCTCTATCCTTACATTGATTAGGCGCGCGTTTTGCCTTAAGCTTAGTCTCGGGGGAGATCGAAGCTCCTTGATATGCCTTGTGCCTTCAGTAATTATGCTTTTGTTATTGGTTATTCTGTATATAATGCATTCCATAAGATGGATGAGGCATGCGTTCCAGCCAACCTCTTCCTGATAAAGTAAGGCGGTAAGTTGAACCAAGTTATTCGAGCTCAACTCGTGCTTTTTGAATAAAAGCTCATTCAAAATCGACTAGTAATACAAATGAGTTTAAGCTTGAACATATTTTTAGTACGTTATCTTATTGAGTTGTGATTGAATTCGGCTTGATTACCAATAATCCTACTAAAATAGTGTAAAAATCAAGCAACTCAAGCTTGATGAAGCGTTCGCTTTCTTAAATTCTTGTTCAATTTCGGGTCATGAAATATGTGAGCCAAGCCTGAACATATTATAAAAATTTTCAAACCAAGCTTGAGCAATCTATTGTTCCAACTCTCTGCTCATTTACACCCCTACCAGATGTGTAAATAAGTAAATTACCAAAAAAAATGCAACTTAGGTATTCTTTTCACTTTAGGTAACATAAATTGTTTTGACAAGAATGGTAATGTAAACGACCTCAGTTTTGGGTAATATTCCGGTGATAAATATTTTGCACTTAGCAATGAATCCCCTTCAAGAAAGTGTTTCTCATGTATAAAAAATGAAATGAAAACTGAGTTGGTTTCTTGGGGATATATAGGATTGTTGCCAACAATGTATTTAGCTTTTGCTGTTGCAACAATCAGAAATGGTGTAAATATCTCTCCCCAACCCCAAGTCATTTATAATCCAAGTCATGTCCATTATTCAAATCCTGTACAAGCCAACTGAAAATAATGAAGGAGTTCAAGTCAAGTTGTTTCGTAAAACAAATAGAATAAAAAATACATTTAGAGCGGTTAATTTACAAAAGAGAGAAATAAAATTTGTTTTTTTATAACTCATTAGCTATAATTTTGAAGACAAGGAGAGCGGATACAAAAGAGTAGAAACAAAATGTTAAAAGAGTCTTCTTGTTTTAGAATAAAATGATGTCCTTTAGAATTTAGGCATGCCATGTGGTAACGCAATGCAGAATCTTAATTGATTAGGAGACTATTGTATTTTTCCTGCTTTTTGCGTTCTCTATTATATTTTAGATTCCCTGCTTTACTTTATAAAACGTTTTCTTTTATTTTCATTTCATCGTTTGAGCAATTATATGTGGTGTCAAATTCAGGTGAAAGTGGTAGCGAGATTGCTGCTAGATTGAAGCGAGACCTGATGCCAACAATTATAAGTGGTCTTATGTACTGGCCAATATGCGATTTTTTCACTTACAAAATTGTCCCCGTCCACTTACAGGTACATTTTTTGGTGTTATTTTTCTTTCCTTTTGTGGTTTTAATATGAAGGTAGGTATTTATGAGATGCACAATTAGTTTGATAGTGGCTTGGGTAATGTAATTGTTTTTTTTTCCTTTTTTAAATTGAGTAAGCTATACGTACCAAGTTTGTATCTCAAGTGCAGTAAATGATTGTACCTCCACTTGTGGTACAATATTTTAATGCACCTTGTAATACAAAGTTGGTAAAAAAACTTGGTACACAGACTTTTCCTTTTAAATTAGGTTTTTGGTTTAGCAAGTGCCAAATGCAAAAATACCCTGCACTGTTGAGCTTTTTGCAGTAATCCCCTGTATTATTTATTCTATAAAAAACTCCTAGATATTTTCAAAAGTTTCAAACACCACCTCACAATGTCATTAAAAATTATTTTTGCTACAGTTAGGAGACTATTTGCAACTTTTTTCGTAGTTTAGGGATTTGTTAATAGTACAGGGACATTTGCAAACCGTTCAACAGTTCACTGGGGTTTTCTGCATTTTAGACTGTTAGCAATCTGATTATAGATCTATTTACAAACTGGTTATATAATATACTGAAAGAATTAACATAACCTAGGACTATGAGTCTTAGCAATTTCAAATGGTTTTATGTCTTTGGTTTACGTTTTTTTTCAGCCGTTGATGAACAGTTCCTTCTCATACATGTGGACCATATATTTGACATACATGGCAAGCTTACAGAAGGCAGTTGCTGATTAGTTTTTGGCTTTGTGACTTCTTCCCATAGTTCTATCCGTTAAAATTTTTGCCAATTCAAGGATGCTCGGAGAGAAGACCAACAGAACTTTATGTCCAATTGCTGCTTCTAAAACTTTGTTTCCGTTGAGGCCAATTCCAGTAGTTTCAGGTTAGTTAGTAAACTTCTATGAGGGCTTTTGTTGTTCCCGAATTTACGATGATTTCATATTCGGGATTTCAAAGTTGTGATTAGATAGTGTATTTATATTAGATGATTTCTTTTGACATTTTATTAATATAGGTGATTCGAACGATCAATCACAGAAAATTGTTAATACATGGCCTTAAACGTACCATCATTAATGTTCTGGTGGAATAATAAACATCCCATTTCAGCTTCAAGGAATTTTGACTCTATTCTCTCATTTTTTGTCATATTTCTGTACGTCATTTTTTCAATTTTCTGAGTTCGAATGAGTTCGTCCCCATGGATCGAACCTGACAAAATGAGACAGGACATGAGCCGACACCATTAGGTCTACCCGCTAAGATCCATTATACCTGGTAACTATAGGGTCCCATTAAGGTTCGATAGGACATTTTAAGGACACGATAAAGCCCAATAAGATGCGAAAGTTAAACGGGCCAGAAGACCCATTTAATTAACTAGCGATGACGGGTTGTGTTAGTGTAACCCATAAGGAAACAAATAGTGGATGCGTTTGTATTCTTTACTTGATAAGCAAACAAATGGTTTTGACATCAACTTTACAAGACTCAACACATTGAGACGTGGCATGAACATGACTCGAACTAGTCCTTTCAAATCTAATGAGATCCAAGGATTGTATAATAAACTATCTGTCCTAATTTATCTGTATATCATTCTTTTAGTTTTTGCATTTTTTCAGATGATTTTTTAGATTTTGTATCGTTATTAGTTGGCAAATGAGTTCTTTTGTAGACCTTGAGAGGTTTATGGGCACAACAATGGCTCTCATTACATTTTGAGTCAAATGTAGTACTAGAAAAGATACGCAATTAAGGATGATTATCGATCAATTTGGTCGGTAAAAGGAGTATACCAAAACCAAAACCGATTTAGATTCTCTAAACGAAATTACCGATTTTACTAGCCGGTACACGTACTACTGAACCGAAACCGAACCGAACCGAACCGAAACCGAACTGAGGGGTCAAATCCACAAGGAATTCGATTTAAAACTTAATTGATTTGTTACTTTAAAAAAATAAATAAGCTCTTCCAAGCGTGGAAGACAAGCTTAAGGCAAGTGGGAAGGTGGACATTACTGTGACACCCCGCCTAATTAAATACCGGGGGATCACTCCTTTATTAAATTAAAATCAAGGTGAACAGTTGGTTCATTCTTAGCATAACTGTCGTGAAAATAAAATTTTCCAAATTAACACCCTACTTAATTAAGCTGAGTGTCAAAATCATTTTTCAACATTTCTGACCAATTTGTATTTTTAAAGAAAAACTTATTTATTTAATTTGTAACAACATTTTCAATAAGTAAGAATCATACAACAATTATCTTGGAACATAATCCAATTACTTTAAACATTCAACATCCAAAATCCCAACATTTAAAACTTAATATAAAACATACATGCTGAATAAATCCCAAAGTAACAGTACTAGAAATAACTGAAATACAAATGTCCCAACAGAACAGATAAATAGTGGAAAGGGCGATACATGCCCCAATAACTCAGAATCATAGGAGTGGAATCAAGTAAATGAAATCGTCTAAGCAAGTGGCCTGCAACTCCAACCTAAGTTGCAGCACGATCCTTCCAAGGGATCCTAAGCAAGACGCCCCTGTGGCTGGACACCTGTAGTACATACATATATATACAAGAGGGAGAGAGAGAAAAACGGGTCAGAGCCCGATAGTGTATATGATTTAAAAATTGTTTAGCAAGTATTTAAATTGATACATGCCAATGCAACAACATATTAGTGCGACACTCTCTTGAGAAATTCTCACCTCTCTTCTAATGTGCACACCTATCGCACTAACCTTCCCAGTGGTCTATCTCATCATATATCACGCTATCCTTTCTCAATGGTTTAACTTATCTTAGGTTATTCGCAGGATTCAAAATTTAACGATTCAATTGTTTGAAACAGATATTTCAATTTGTAACCAAAGGTCTCATTTTAACTTTATTAATCAACAAAGTTTTTCAGTGTCATATTATACTTTCTCAAAACAAGTATTTACAATTTGAGTCATCAACCATGTCCTACATATCAATTCACAATAGGTAGTTCCAAATTTCAGAATTTCATATATATATTAACTACTCGTAAAATATATATATCATAACAGCACCCCAAATAATAACTATGGTGTGGGCATACTCCACTATCCAAACCCCATATCACTCACATTAAGGGGAATACAAATTCGGAATCACTCTCGAATTGTATTAACACATACTCAAACAATATTGAGGCGAAGCATAGATTCCAAGTCTCTAAGAGGACGGCATATGTCTGCGTCTCTTAGGACCGTCTGAACTATCACTGCGATAGCCTGTACCAAGGATATCTATACACAAACAAGATGAGGCGAAGAATAGATTCCAAGTCTCTAAGAGGATGGCACATGCATGCGTCTCTTAGGATCGTCTGAACTATCACATCGATAGCCTGTACCAAGGATATCTATCTTCTAGGGTACAAGTCAATATCCCCCATAAAGGTCCCATCGAGATAAGACTGTCCCAGCGCGGAAACCTCAGGGATAGCAAGTAGCGTGGGCATGATTTTCACACATAAATAGTATATGCATACACAATCATATAACTATACTAATATTACCATAACAATATTAGGTATATCTCAAATCCCATAGTTACGACATTTATCCTTATTTTCACATTATTGGTATCGCGTATAAGGGTTCGTCTCTAACCTTAATTCGAAGGATTCTTCCATCTTATTACGTACTCACATGGACTCTATCTTCCCAAGTATAAAATTCAGAAGGTGACCTTTTTATGTTCCAACGTAACCCTCTTATGTATCTCCCCCTTTAATGCATAAATTCATCGACCCTTAAGTAATTATCACCAAAAATACAATTCTCGTCTCATATTAAAAGTCCCAAAATTATTCATATGTCCTGATCTTCCCTATCTCCCAAAACACTTTATTAAGGATGCCCAAGAATTATCTCACAATAAATTGAATTTAACTCATTTAAAAAGGAAAATAGGAGTCTGCCAGGAGGGGTCGATCGATCGAGGTCTGGGGCTCGATCGATCGAACCTTCGATCGATCGAAGCTCTGGGTTCGATCGATCGATCAAGCAGGTCTGCGAAAACTGAAATTCTGCAGTTACGGGTTTCATCTCCTAACTTCAACAATTTCCATGTTTTCTAATCCCAATCGTCCCAAAATTGATACTACTAACCTTATATCATCATATTAGGTATTTTCAACGTAAAGCATGTGGATTTCAGTCATTTAATCATGGATTAACAACCCAAGATCTATACAATTATCAAGAACCCTAGAAATTTCTTAATCATTGTTCTAATCTGTTTTTTCCCAAAATTTCCTTCTAATACAACATTAAAATTTCGTGGATTATTCTTCTACATCACCAATAATTTCCAGAATAAGGTTTAAGTCATCACTACATGCAAATTCCTATCACAATTTAGGTTTTCTTCAATGTAATTCATCCCTAATCATTCCTAAACTAATATGAAGGATGCACCAACGAAATAAGCAAGATAAACACTTGCTTGGGATTTTTGGTGTTCTGATTTGCAGATGTTTTTGGTGTGGTTGCGTAGCCCGTTGCGCGATCTACGCGTTGGTGGTGGTTGCGGTGCAAACGGGTGGATTTTGGGCCTTGAATTTGCCTTGAGAGCTCTCTCCTTCCTCTCCTATGGCCGTTCTTGTATTTAGTTTTCTAACCCTAGCTGACTAACCTAAATGGCTGATATAGATTACTGATTTTCGTGGGTTTAATTACCCAAAAAGGTGAAATGTCCAAAACGCCCTCCCGGGGTACCAATTAGGCCTAAAAATACCCCGAGACCCAAACTAAACCCTCGGGTACACTTTTCTGACTATCTCGACCCTTCCGGACGCGTTGGCGCACTCAAAACGACCATACGAATGACTTATAAAATATTCACTTTTATTTATCAATATTTAGTCTCGACACGACACGGGCACGTCCTGACTTAAATTTTCACAATTGTCATTTTATTCACACGTGACAATATTATAAAAATAAATCTCATATATTACTATACTCATCCAGTAATATGCAATAAATAATATATTCCCAATAATTACTAACTCTTGTCACGCTAGTAAATATTTAAAACAACATTTCGGATTAAAATTAAATTAATTTATCTCAATTAAATTTAATAAATCCTTAAATTTAAAAACCATGAAAATACGGGGTATTACAATTACAAAGGAGATCAAAGCACTTGAGTTTTGGATACGAAAATACTTTAACAAATATCTAGTTCACAGGTACTAAGCGTGACTAACCTATAACACCTCGCGCATTTTGGCATCGGTCGCCACCAAATTATGCCGGGTATTATTAAATTAAATACCATTCTCAGCACGTGACAGAAATATGAGATATTAAAACTTTTCCACAAGATATAATCAAATTATCCAACAAATATAACCATTCATGCCAATAAAATCCATCACGGTGCTATCTTCAAAATAAATCCAACTCCAAATAAATATAAAACCCAAATGAAATAATCCAACTATAATTATTTGATTAAAATCATAACTAATCGTGGAACCAATTGGTTCACCAAATCCATAAATGAAAGTCTCATAATAAAAGCGACGGAATGAAAAGTAAATCTAAACTACTAAAGCTAGTAAAATGAATCTCTAGATGCACTCCAAAAAGTATTTCCAATCACTCCTGTGCAGCTACTCCAACACTATACCTGAAATGTTAGTCAACGCAATGGGTCAGAGCCACCGCATGAATACTAGCTACTCCTCTCAAATAGGGCCGTAAACCCAGACAATAGCATTACACATGATAAATATCACAATAGAGTATTTTAATTTAAATGAGATATATATTAATATAAAAGTAAAAATAAACTACTATCATCTACCCACATAACTAAGCCGCCCCAATCGTTTAAGTTCAATTATTCCATTTCAGCTATAATTTGAACATTAGCTCTTATTCTTACTTAATTTAATTATCCAATTATTCTTACTCACGTGACACCATTATGGCCAGTCACCCCTTATCGGTTCTGCACACACTCTTGACGCACTTAAGGCTCTACACATCACACCCATTCCCCTCACTATAGCCAGTCATCCCGATTTCTGTCAGCTCTGCACATACTCGTGAGGTTCCACGCATGACACGTCACTATAGCCAGTCAGCCCTGCACATACTCGTGACGCCAAGACACACCCACGTTGCTATAGCCAGTCGACTCGCGACGCAAATTTATTTTAATACCCGCTCTTTGTTTTAGGCATTAATTCTCAATTTCTCAATTTCTCATTATTTTCTATTAGCCCCACCTTTTTTTCGAGCACAAATCCTCAAATCATCCCTAGTCCCATATCTAGAGGTCTCCAAAACGCAAATGTATCCTAGCCTATCATTTAGGAAGAATACCTACCGATAGCTATTACCTTGCCTCGCACCTAGGCTCACGATCCAACGATAACGACGTACAATTCATCCCCACTCCGAAACGATTCATCCGTAGAACCTACACTAACTAGTCCCATACGTAGAAAATGTTAACAACAACCAAGGCCCACCTACTAGTCCCATACCTAGCAAACAACTTAAAAGTAAAGTGAAAGCAATAACTACCTCAATAATCCCGTCATCCCTGCGGTGTCAATTATTATTAAAATTAACGAATCACATATGGCACATTTCAACTTATCACAACAATTCTTTAAATTGATCGCAAGATCACTATTTATCCAATTTATTTCCATCAAATTATAACATTAATTAAAACAATTCGTTTTCTCTTCAATTTATAAAATTTCTATTCACAAGCATATTTTTGGGAGCAAATAACAATAAATCTATACTTTACAAGATGCACATAATTAACGTGGTTTTACATGTCGAAATCACTTTATAACATCCCTACGATTTATTCTACATGCGAACGTCATAAATTCTAACGAAATCCCAACTTCTAATCTAAGCATGCAAGAGTTTTGAGACTTAATTTGTATTGAAGATTTGAATAAAATTAATACCAAACTTTAGTTTTAATTTTTCTAATTAGTCTTTCGAATTGATTTTAAGGAAATAATAATTATCAGTGTTTAGGCAACATTTAAAACGCATAATACTAAAGAGGAACAATAGAAGTATTCATGCTTGTAAAAATCGTTTGAAGAATCTTATTTGATGGTTGCGTTCTCCTCGAGAAAATCATGAAAACACGTTCTTAGACGATCTTGAGAAATTAGGTTTAGTTCTTTAAATTTTGAGTTAAAAGTTGAGTTTTACAGGGTTCAGGTTTGGAGGAAAAGAGAGGATGAAAATTAAGAGAGGTTTTTGCTTTTGAAGAAGGCTAAAATATGTTTTAAAAACCTTACACCCATCACTTTGTGTTTTTATACCAAAAAGAATTTGAGTCCTACATAACTCTAAAATTAAAGAGTTCCAATTTTTCAAAACTGTACAAGCGAACCGGTTCGCCCACCCCATCCGAACCCGTTCGGATCCGTTAACATTCGAATTTCCTCCTTATTTATATAAAATGCAAAACTCTCCTATTTTGAATTCGATTCCATTTCCGATAAAAATACCCTTTTATATAAATCGAGATCAAGATTTTTAAATATGAAAATAATTGATTTCCAAAAATTTATTTTTACTCGAAATTTTAAATTCCCCAAAGATTTTAAACGTACGGGGTGTTACATAATTCCTCACTAGCACATGAATTTGCTCATCGAAATTGGACAAAGCGTAAATGCGCAAAATAAAATAAGATTCACCTATGCCTACCCGTAGAATGCCACGATTGGGCGCCTATACATCCAATCTTGCACGCACCTACCCCGTGAACAAAATAGAATATATATATATATATATATATATATATATATCTTAACCATGCATATATAAGAAATAATTACATACCATGCTACCCCAAGAATCACCACTCGACTCTCTCTCCAAAAGTCATCACAATACTTAAGTCCTCAAATCAAATCACATTACCAAATTGATACTTACAATACCTAACATTTGTACTGACGATCTCCAAAATAAATCTCGTCTCCAAAATCAATTCTAAGTATTCTCACATCAAGATTACTAGTTTTAACGTCAATGCCTATAATGTCCTAACACTGAAATCCCTATCTTCAAGAAACACAACTAACATGTATGCTAGACCCAATACCTTAAGGAGTACGAATCAATAAAGGGAATCAAAGATCGGTAATGCGGATGTTAAACGGATTCATAACCTACGAGAACTAAGACCATGCTCTGGTATCATCTGTAACACCCTGCGTATTCTAGCGTCGGCCGCCACAAAACTACGTCGGGTATTACTAAATTAAATACCATTCTCAGCATGTGACTGAAATACGAGTCATTAAAATTGATATGATCAAATTTATCCAACAAATATAACCATTCATGCTAATAAAATCCATCACGATGCTATCTTCAAAATAAATGCAACTCCAAATAAATATAAAACCCAAATGATATAATCCAACTATAATTATCTAACTGAAATCATAAATAACAGTGGAACCAAGTGGCCCACCAAATCCATAAATGAAAGTCTTATAATAAAAGCGACGGAATGGAAAGTAAATCTAAACTACTAAAGCAAGTAAAATGAATCTCCAGCTGCACTCCCAAAAATATTTTCAATCACTCCTGTGCAGCTACTCTAGCACTATACTTGAAATGTTAGTCAACGCAATAGGTCAGAGTGTAACACCCTGCCCGCCCGGGGAGAGCGAACGGAGCGCTAATGCGATAAAATAAATCCAAATCCACAAGTAACAAGGTATCGAGCATCTAAATAAACCCACAATAATATAAATCCACTAATCTCAATCTCTTCAATTACAACAAGTCTCTCGAATTAAAATTACAACTATCTAACTCGAATAAAAATACAAATCTCCAAAGCTCTATACATCAAAATAATACAAATATTTCCCAAACAATCCTCACTAAAATCATTCTCCATAGCGCCCCAAAATCCGCGCTAACCTGCCACTAAAAGAAAATATGGGGAAGTACACAATACGACAGGAAATATGCTCAACAAATATATGTTAGTGATGAATAAAACGTAACAATACGAGTACGAATATTCAAATCAAAATGCAAATCTCAAAGAATTTATCAATATAATTTCTCAACAACACTTTAACCAGGTCACCAGGCCTCACCACATCCGTATATGCTTTATCAAGTCATAGCTCGAGAAACAGAAATTTTGGCGGGTGCCCAACATCCGTGCCATATTAAAATCTCATGACAACGTGCTCAACAACAATATAGTGATACCACATGAATCAAAATAATTTCAACAATTATTTTCCAGATTTCAATGAATTTAACGATTCAAATATGAGTTCAATTAACAAGAATTCAACGGAATTAACTCTCGAGAGATTTAAAGGAGCATATTGTGTAAAACCCCATACCTCAAACCACGATGAAAAACCAACGATCACATCCTCAAGATCAACACAAAAAATCTACAAAATCTTCTCCAAGAACCTCCAATAAAATAGCCCCAAGAACACCTCTAATCTAAGGTTGGAACTCACAAATCTCAAGGGCCAAAGTATAATTAAAAAGAAGAGGAATATAAAATATTTCTGCTACCGAAATTTGTGCCAAAAGTATGTTAAAAGGGTTGCCCACGACTTCCTTTTATAATTAAAAGAAATGAAGAGTTGGAATCCAAAAGACTCCTTTAAATAAGGCAAATAAATGAAGAGTTGAAAGTCAAAACAACTCCAAGAGTTAAAAACATTTTAAAATCCGTCTTAACTCCGATTTCGAAACCGTTTGAAATTCTCGCCTTTAAAAATAATAACCAACATATTTGAGAAATAAAAATAATTTTATCAAAAACTTTATTTTCCTCTATTTTTCATAAATTAATTAAAATAGCCCAAAAATTACGCGGGTTGTTAGACTTCCCCACTAACAATGGAATTTCGCCCTCGAAATTCGCCGAATGCCTAACTCTCAAAAATCAGGCTAACAATCTCCAAAAATAATCTCGTCTCCAAAAATAATTCCTCAACTCTAATATCGAAACTTATCACGAATATCACCTAAAATTTTCTATCTCCAAAAATTGATAACCACGTAATGAACCCAAAACCCAAGCCCCGAGGGTTGCCGTATACCTAAGCTCTGATACCATTTGTAACACCCTGCCCGCCCGGGGAGAGCGAACGGAGCGCTAATGCGATAAAATAAATCCAAATCCACAAGTAACAAGGTATAGAGCATCTAAATAAATCCACAATAATATAAATCCACTAATCTCAATCTCTTCAATTACAACAAGTCTCTCGAATTAAAATTACAACTATCTAACTCGAATAAAAATACAAATCTCCAAAGCTCTATACATCAAAATAATACAAATATTTCCCAAACAATCCTCACTAAAATCATTCTCCAGAGCCACCACATGAATACTAGCTATTCCTCCCAAATAGAGTCCGTAAACTCAGACAATAACATTACACATGATAAACATCACAATAGAGTATTTTAAATTAAATGAGATATATATTAACATGTGAGTAAACATAAACTACTATAATCTACCCACATAACTAAGTCACCCAATCGTTTAAGTTCTCAATTATTCCATTTCAACTATAATTTTAACATTAGCTCTTATTCTTACTTCATTTAATTATCCAATTATTCTTATTCACGCGATACCAATATGACCACTAAACCCCTTATCGATTCCGCACATACTCTTGGCGCACTTAAGGTTCTACACATCACACCTATTCACCTCACTATAGTCGGTCAACTCAGTTTCTATCAGTTCAGCACATACTCGCAAGGTTCCACGCACGACACATCACTCTAGTTAGTTAACTCGTATTTTGTCATCCCTGCACATACTCGAGACGCCAATACACACTCACGTCGCTATAGCTAGTTGATTTGATATATGTCAGTCATGCTCATACTCGTGACACAAATTCACTTTAATATCCATTCTTTATCTTAGACATTAATTCTCAATTTCTTAACTTCTCATTATTTCCTATTAGCCCCACTTTTTTTTCGAACATAAATTCTCGAACCAACCCTAGTTCCATACCTAGAGGTCTCCAAAGCACAAGTGTACCTTAGCCAATCATTTAGGAAGAATACCTACCGATAGCTACTACCTAGCCTTACACCTAGGCTCACGATCCAACGAAAACGACGTACAATTCAGCCCTATCTCGGAATAACCCATCCGTAAAACCTACACTAACTAGTCCCATACCTAAAAAGTATTTACAACAACCAAGCCCCACCTACCAGTCCCATACCTATCTAGCAACTTAAAAGTAAGGTGAAAGCAATAACTACCCCAATAATCCCGTCGTCCCTGCAGTGTCAATTATTATTAAAATTAACGAATCACATATTGCACATTTCAACTTATCACAAAAATTCTTTAAATTAATCACAAGATCACTATTTATCCAATTTATGTCCATTAAATTATAACATTAATTAGAATAATTCGTTTTCTCATCAATTTATAGAATTTCTATTCACAAGCATATTTTGGGAGCAAACAATAATAAATCTCTACTCTACAAGATGTGCATAATTAATGTGGTTTTACATGTCGAAATCACTTTATAACATCCCTACGATTTATTTTACACGGGAACATCATAAATTCTAATGGAATCCCAACCTCTAATCTAAGCATGCAAGAGTTTTGAGTCTTAATTTGTATTAAACATTTGAATAAAATCAGTACCAAACTTTAGTTTCAATTTCCCTAATTAGTCTTTCTAATTGATTTTAAGAAATCAATAATTATCAGTGTTTAGGCAACATTTAAAATGCATAATACCAAAGGGAAACAATAGAAGTATTCATGCTTGTAAAAATCATTTGAAGAATCTGATTTGATGGTTGCGTTCCTCTTGAGAAAATAATGAAAATACGTTCTTGGACAATCTTAAGAAATCTAGGTTTAGTTCTTCGAGTTTTGGGTTGAAAGGTGAGTTTTAAAGGGTTTAGGTTTGCAAGAAAAAAGAAGATGAAAATTATGTGAGGTTCTTGCTTTTGGAGAAGGCTAAAATATGTTTTAAAAATCGTAAACCCGTCACTTTGTGTTTTTATACCAAAAAGAATTTGAGTCCTGCACAACCCTAAAATTAAAGAGTTTCAATTTTCCAAAACTGTAAAAGAGAACCGATTTTCCCACCTCATCCGAACCGATTCAGATCCCCTGACACCTTAATTTCCTCCTTATTTATATAAAATGCAAAAGTCTCATATTTTGAATCCGATTCTAATTTCGATAAAAAAACAATTTTTTTTATTTAAATCGAGATTAACATTTTTAAATATGAAAATTATTAATTTTTAAAAATTTATTTTTACCCAAAATTTTAAATTCCCAACAGATTTTATGTTTTAAAACACAGAGTGTTACACAAGCAACACATCTCTTTGATGATGCGAAGGGATGGTTCGCTGTAGTGACATACCAACGCAGGAAGTAGCAAGAAACTTTGGGTAAATTCGGGGGAAAACTCTGGGCGGTGTCGCAACTAGCGAAGATAGACTTCATTGCAGTGAGGCACCAACGAGGAGATCCAGATGACTAATTTAGGGAAAAAACAAGCCATGAATGATTGAGCCATTACATAATCATTTATATGATATACTTATGTAAAAGAAACTTCAAAAAGTACGTTTTCTTGATAAGAAAATTATACTTTCATAAGTGTATCACATAAATTAAAATTCCAAACTAATACATGCACACCCAAATATTTAATTTGAATTTGACAAAGTGTTAAAAGGCCTTTAGGAAGTCCAAATACCTCAACCAAGTGGATACATCAATATGTTATCATATGGTAGTCGGGTTGAGAAGTCGAAGCAAGTTCGAACAATTGTATTGTAGTTGTGATATGCTGGAATGACCTCAAGGACTAAGAAAAGACATAAAATATATTTTGTACATGAAATACGACAATGAATTTATGTGTGGGGAACACGAGTATATAAATACTCTTACAATCTCCCTATTCATCTTTTCTACGAGTCATATATATGAGCAAAAGAATACTGAAAAATAAAAATAAATCTATAACCCTATGATAATAATGACACAAGCCTGACCAAATGTATACATCACCCTATCAACCTATAATAAATAAGAATCCACTTTAGCTCTTGTAACTTGTTAACCTATCATCCACTAGAAAAGATATCATGATACCAATATATATAAAAGAAGGTTAACTAGTTGTAATTAAAATGTCGAAAAGATATTTAATCAAAGCATGAAACAACTTAATTACGAAAAATATATCAAATTCTAAACAAACATGCATCCTAGAATATCACATTATTGCATTGTATTTCACCTATTAATGTATATACACTTCCTAAGATCTTTTCATACAAAAAGTCCATATTTTCATTTAAATTAAATGCCCCCCTTAATATAATCTTCTCCTTCCCATAATTTATCTCCCTATTTTTTCATGGAAATTGATAAAGGCAAGTAATTATAACGAAAAATAACATTAACTCAAGAATAAGGCTTAGTTTAAGTGAGAAAATACAATTTTGAGACAAGTGGATTTTAAAAAAGGTATATACCATATAGAGATGTGGTGCAATTCATCAATCATATTAAAGAGATAAACAAAACTCATACATATATGATATACAAGAAGTTATGACAAACAAGGGATAAATATTTGATTTATGTTGAAGTAAATATCAAACAATTAATATCATAAAAGCATCAGAATTCTAGTCCAGGAAGACTATCATATCGTCGGCTAAAGTTCGAGCCCAGTTGGAATCAATCAACTCCGCGATATTGGGATGAAGGAGATCTTAGTCCATCCACAAATGTAATCCACCTGTTCTATGGACAAGTGAACTTGAGAACCAGTGTAGGACTATCGAACTCCTGACGAGCTACTTCGAGTGCTACTCCTCAGGCAATGTGCGGAAGAACTTGTATCCTAAAATTTGCATCCCCAATTGGTGCATTCTCCTGGGTTTTCATTCTTTCCATATATTCTTCTTCTTCTTTTTCTCTAATTTTTATTATCAAGTTTCACAACATCATCTGTCTTAGGTTGTGGCACGGGATTGTCACTTTTCCTCCTTCCTTCAAGAAAGAATTTGTGTGTGATGTTAGGAGGGATCCTAAGATAGGTTTTATCAGCTATTATTTTCACCCCTTCGTCTCTCAAAAGCTTGCATATAAACCTCTCGTATGTAAGAGAGGCTTGACATTCCCTTTGCTTAAAACTGAATTTCTCATTGTGTAGTACATTTCATTATAAGGTATATGGGAACACCAGTGTTGATTTTGCTAAGAAATGAGAAATAGGGGATCGAGAGAGTCGAGCAATGAGATTTTAAAAATATGTTACCCGATACGATCATGTGAATGAGATAATAGTTATCAAATAAGTTATTTTTCTCCAGAGGCTTCCTTGGATAATGCGTCCATAAGCCTTTAGTGATTTAATACCAAACCTCACCTGCCGTCTGTTGCTCACGTCCTTAATGTGGGTAGCCAGACAATTCAACTCTTAAAAGTTGGTAGTGTTAGAGAGATGATGTTGACAGACATTTCAATTCGGACGCTATGAATGGTAGTGTGAAAGGATTTCTTGTAGTCATCATCAAATTCAACATTTGCGTAGAATTCTCTGACTAAATTTAGAAACATACTCTTTCTTAGTTTCGTGAGAGCATATACGAAGCTAGCCTCTATCTTTGAACTTATTATACACCCTAGACGTCTTGTCATGAATTGATACCGAATCGACTTTCCTCTCGAAGAGAATCATTCTTTCACTGAAATAGCTCATAAATGTTGTTCTTGAGCTTTCATTTTAAATCGAACAAGTTTGGGTTCAGAATATTTTGAGCGAGGAAATTTTCTGGAAGAGCTTTCCATTTCTTCGAAGCAAAGAACGCAAATAAAAGAACATAAATACTCTTAGTAAGATTTAAACTAGGGTTTGAACCTAAAATGAAAGAGGAATTTAATCATAACCGTGGGTAGAGTTTCAAACCACTATGTATCAGTTGAGAGTTTATTATAAACTCAAAAATACCCAAGATAACTAAAGTTCTTTGACATGCAATAACTTCTGGTGATGAAAACCCATCATATTTGCATGAAACTAATCTAGGTAACTAAATTTATCTCAAGAATTCAAATAAATTCCATCGTTAATAGTTGTTTAACGAAAAAAAAACATAAATCCCCCAAAGACTAGACATTTGATCAAAACCCGAACTTTAAAGTGTTGTTTGTTTTTACATCTTAAGTCTGAATCTTAACCATTGAGACTTAAAAGGCACCAAAAAGTTTTTGTTTTTTTAAATAATTAAGAGGCTAACGGCTATATTTGGATCTTAATGATTAAGAGATAGAGTTACATCTGAAATTTGAATATGAGGTCTAAATAAGTCTTAATACATTCATTCAGAGGTACATTCAGACATAAAAACAAACATATTTTTCAGATTCAGATTTCAGACTTAAGATTCAGTCTCCAGATTTCAGATTCAGTCTCTAGATTCAGATGAAAAAATAAACGCAACCTAAGAGGAGGAAGTGCGGATAGCTATTAAAGAAAAACTAAATTTGTTCTTGAATCGTTACAAAAATCACATGAATCAAATTCTGGAGTTTTTTGCGGTTGGGAAAATTGAGAGTCATTACTGCGAAGATTCCAAAATGAAAAGGGTTTCTTGTTTTTATAACCCGATTTGCTAACGCAAGGAAGCCTTCGCGAGTCTCGAGTGTCTTCGCTAGTCACGCTAATGACCACATTTTTTCCTTTCTCAAGATTGTATTTTTTTGACACGCAGAATTTTGTCGCGGGTCGCACTTCAGTCCAAAACTTTTGCTTAGCTCATTTGTTTGCTGCAATGACCTGCGTATTCCCGGGTCGTGCCATGGACCTAAAAAATTCAATTTTCCAAACCAAAAGGTAAAATCCCAAGTACATTGTAGTTATATAAGTGCGTATTGCATACCAAAATGGAGTATTGACAAAAAGTTATTTTGCACACCCAAAATATCACGTTAAAAAATTTACCCAAATTTTAATATAAAAATTTCAAGTTTTGTCTTCCTTAAGCATGTGGATGAAAAAAGATACAAAAGAGATAGATAATATGAAAATAACAAATGTACGAGGACAAAAATCCACTAATGGGAAAAATCTCGGCCAATGCAACAATCTCACTAATCTCGATAAACACTTACAGAGGGGAATAAGGACTTACACTCCTATTCGTGCTAACTCATGCCTTCATATTTTTTCCACTAAATTATAACATCTCGATGTCATGACACACGCCAACAATGTCGCACAAGCCTTTGTCTTCAAACTTTAGAGATCATACATGATATGAACCCTAAAAGAGAACCTCAATATTCACAATACTTCTTGTTGGGAGAAATACCCAAAGTGTATAAAAAGTTTATTTTTATGAAAATGAGTTCTTGATAAAAAGCTTCATCTTCTTTGATATTAAACAGCCACTAAAAATAGAGGTGCTTAAATGCAAAGAAGAGAAAGTGAAAAAGGCGAACTAGCTTTAAAAAAAACGGGTTCACTATTTTTCACAAATGTCTCCTTAGAAGAAGAGAAGAATACACACTAAAAGACTCTCTTGATATTTTGCTCTTGAAAGATTGAGTTATTCTAAAATGAAGAGCATTAATGGTTTATGTAGGGAAAACCACACAAATGGGTTTCTCAAATACCAAGATAAGCCAAAGGACACATCTCTTACACAAGGCATGTGTGAGAGAGTGGTTGGAGGGCTAGCTTGTCAAACAACTGCCAAAAAGGTGTTTTTTGCACAAAAATATAAAAGATAATTAAAGATTTTAATTCAGATTTACGGGTCTGTATGAGTCATCAGAGGTGTCACTGTAGTGAGGACGAGCATCACTGGAGCAAACCTGCCATGATCCAAGTCGCGCATCTATACACAGATTTTGAAGAGACCTTCAAAACACTTGGCGACCAATGAGGGAAGTATCCTGTAACGAACGATGTTGCTACGACAATGCTTCTGCGATAAGCTTCTCGCTCTAAACTCCAGAGTTTTTGCCAAAAGAACTTGTTCTAGTTTCGCTTCAGCGATGCAAATTATCGTTGCAGCGAAACCGGTCAGTTTCGCTCAATTTTGCTTGTTTTAGATTTTTTAAACATTTGAATACAAGAAGGATTAATATAGAAAAAACCAAGGTTCTAAAAAACGCGGGGCGTGATCGAGGCGTGGAGGCCAAGCCTTAAGCCTTTGAAGCCTAGGCGGGCCTTGGCGTAAAAAGGCGTCAAAAGGCGTTTAGGCCTTCTTAATATATTTTAATATTTTTTTAACCATAACAAGGCTATTAAAAAACTAAAATTGTACATATCATAAAAATATGTCTGAATATTTACAAATTAAAGTACTATTTGATTATTTTGGATGAGATAATGGTCTGTTTTGTAAAAAAATTCTTTAAAAGACGATATTATTTCACTAAAGCATTGTTCTTTTTAGAAAAAAATGCGCCTTAAGGGTTTTACCAAGAATAAGGCGTGACAAACTTAAGGCGAGGCGTTTCTCCCAAGCCTCGAGCCTAGGCGGGTTTTTTAGAACAGTGGAAAAAACCAAAAGATTTTCGTACACAAAAGTTTTTTACCAAGACATTTTGAAATAATTTTATGAAAACACGTGACGTGTGTGAGGGAATTCTCCAATATACCTTTCATCCAATAATGTGATACTTGAGATAATGTGGATGATTAAAATCGGATTCAAGTTCTTGAATTGTTGATGAAGATTTTTGGGGAGGTAAATTTAGCACCCAAAGTGTTTTAGGAAATCGAAATAAGATAACTACCAATGCAGACACAAATGAGTATATGAATACTCTTACAATCTCCCCTTTTGTCTTTAGTTGACAAAACACAACCAAAGACTGCAAGCAATATATTGAAATACTTATGAACTATGACACAAGGCCCAACCAGTGACATAAAAAGATAAAAATTGCAAATGCTTACAACCCCAAAACTACAAGATACTTCTTCAAAGTACTTGGAGCAAGATTTTCTGAAACACACTATCAAACTCCGTCAAAATACCAATATGTGAAGAAATCCATAATATGCAAGCATTAATATAAGAGATATAGATATAAATTCTCTACTCACATAGCATATGAAATAACATTCAAGTCTCCCCCAAAATATGAAAACTTCTCATTTTTGTAAGAACTTATCCCCCTTTTTGTCAAGGAAGTAAACAAAGAAAAGTAATCAAGAAAAGAGAATCAATTAAAGCATTAGGAGCACATGATGCTAATAAAATCGAGTTAAGGTAGCATACTCTATAAGAAGATTTTGTTATTTACAGCTTTAGAGATGCAATATGTAGTGGAATTTTTTTCCAAAACCGTGATTTGGATAAGGAAGAATATACATTAAAATTTCCTACTTACCAAATATTATGAGATATATGACAAGTGTTCATAACCAAGAAAATATTATCTCAAAAGTTAATAGTATGGTGAAGTTTATCAACCAAGAGCATACTATTATATCTTATGTGAAAAACATACACAAAGAATACCATTGAAAGAGTAAACCAAGTATAATTAAGAATAACAATTAAAGAACAAATGACCCAAAGCTTCAATAGTATTGAAAATTTCCAACACCTTTTTTTTTATATATTTTCAACTAACACTATTCTCTTCCTTAATGAGCGATTGGTTAAAACCTTTAGTTTCACATCCTTGATGTTATTCAATTTTGGATGGAAACATTTCTTTGAAACATTGTTTTGTTCAAAATATTTTTACATGTGGCGACTTTCACACATTCATTACTAAGATAGGGTACTATTTTTAATTTTCAAAGATAGCACCATTCGATCAAAGTTGTATCCCTAACCACATCATCTCTCATGATTTTTATATATAACATCTAACTTTTGTGAGGATGATGTACTTTCTCTCATAAATATTTAAAGCTTTGAACCGCTTGTAAAAGATTGTATAACTTTATCAATCCTCATAAAGTGGCATCAATACAGTGTGTAGTGTAGTGAAAAGTTCAATATATATATGAGCATGCGTTTCCAATGAGAATTTTCTAAAAGTTTATAAGACTTTAGAAGAAAATAAAAACTCGTCTTATGGTTCACAAAATCATTTTTATCCAAACAAAAAGAAAAAGTATTCAAAAGTAACCATTTAATATGAAGATATGTCAAGGAGTATATAATCTAAAGAGCATATAAATTATTGTCTTTAATAAATCTTTTATGGCAAAGAATACAACCAACTCCAAAAAAAGGCCATAGGATAGAAAATGCAACAAAGCAAAGAAGCAAAAATCTTAGACATATTATTGAATCACTCAATCAACAATGAAAATACCTAATGAGGACCTAAGAAAATCAAATCTAGAACAATAAAGAGGTTTAGTTAAACTAGTCTCTATTTAAAGATTGGTAGACAATTAGCTTAAAGACACGACTTTTTCTTCAATAAGATCTTTAGTAAAATGATGTCGAATTTTTATATCTTTGTTCTAGAATGTTGAATAGGATTTTTGGATATATCAATAGCACTAGTATTGTCATAATATATAACCATTCAAACCTGACCAGTACTATAATCTTCTAACATTTTTTTTTATCGAAAGTAGTTGAGCACAACAACTTCCCGGCACAACATACTCCGCTTCGACCATTGAAAGTGAGATACAATTTTATTTCTTAACGTGCCAAGAGACTAAAGAACTTTCAGTATGAAAGCATCCTCTATATGTACTTCTCCTCACATCAATATCACCTACCCAATCGACATTCGAATAAGCCTATAAGGAAATATTGGTATTCCTAAGATACTAAGCACCAAAGCCCTTGGTCCTATAAACATACTTGATAATGCGTTTAATGACTTTCAAGTGGGACTCCTTAGGACAAGATTGGTAGCGAGAACACACTCCTACACTAAAAGATATGTCGGTATGACTAGCCATGAGGTACAACAAACTACCTATCATGTTATGATAAAGCGTCTCATGGACATCCTTTCCAAGATTAACATAAGCACTCATGGGGGTGCGCTTAGGCTTAGAAGAGTTGAGGTCAAATTTCTTCACGGGGTCCTTTGCATATTTAGATTATGAAATAAAAATCCCATTATCCAATTGTTGCACTTGAAGACCAATAAAGAAGGTGAGTTCCTCAACCTTTCTTGTCTCAAATTCCTTTTTGCATATTAAAGCAAAGTTTTGAGCATGATCTTCATTTATGGAGCCAAAAATAGTATCATCAATGTATACTTGGGCAACCACAATGCTTTCCCATAAGATATCAAAAATAAGGTCTTGTCCATATTTTCTCTTTTCAAGCCTTTCCCTAAAATATATGAGGTAAGTCTTTCATACCAAGCTTTAGATGCTTGACTAAGGCCATAAAAAGCCTTTTTAGGAAATAAACATGAGTTGGGAATTTGATATCCTCAACACCCTCAGGTTGTGACACATAGACTTCCTCTTGAATATTTCCATCAAGAAAGGCGATCTTTGCATCCATTTGATGGAACTTGAAATATAAGGCACATACTATGACTAAGAGTAAACAAACTGACTCTAACCAAGCAATGGGGAAAAAATACTCATCAAGTCTACACCTTCAAGTCGTGTATAACCTTAAGCTACTAGCTTTACTTTGTTCCACAAAGCGGTATCATATTCATCACAATTGTTTTTGAAGACCCCCTTAGTATCGAAAACATGAATATCCTTAGGCAAGGGAATAAAAGTCCAAACTTATTGTTTAGCGAATTGACGTAATTCATCTTGTATAGAATTGATCCAACATTTGTCTCGCAAGGCATCCTTCACATTCTTGGGTTCAATCGTGGAAGTATGACAAAGAAGGTTAACTTTTTTTTGGAGTTGAGATGTATTATTTACTCTAATATTAGGACTACCATTGATTTTAGTAACATCATGGTCTTTCCTAATCCAAGTAGGTGCATATCCCACATTCATAATCTCACTAGGTGGTAGGGTAACCTTTTCACACTCATCCGTTACATCCTTTTCTTTTTCTTTAGCAAGTGGAAAAATTAAAGACATGTATTCACAATCCTTCTATTTGAAATCAAAGGAATCATTATCATCACTGATGACATTAATGGTTTCCATAATTTTTTAAGAGACCCAATAAAAAACACGATAGACACAACTATTAGTGGAATAGCCAAGAAAAAATCCTACCTCACTCCTAGAGTCAATCTTTGTTAGATATTGTCATCCTTGAGTATATAACACTTTATTCCAACGACTCCAAAGTGTTTGAGTATGGGTCCCTTTCCTTTCCAAATCTCATAGGGGGTTTAGTTCCTATAGACTCGGCTGGAAGTATGACAAGCCGTATGAAAATCTTCCCCCCAAAATATTTTTGAAACATTCTTGCTAATCAACATGGACCTAGACATCTATTGGATTGTTTGATTATTCCTTTCGATTATTCCACTTTGTTGAGGCGTTTTGGGGGTCGAAAATTCATGATGTATACTAGCATTGGCACGCCATTTTGGTATACCCTTTCCTTCAAATTCATTACTGTGGTCACGATGGTGCATGCCTTTTCATTTTGAAGTTGTTTTCACTTGGGAATAAAACTCCCTTAGCATTACACTTGTTACGTAATTTTTTTATAAAATTGAATCTAAATAAGTCATCTACAATCAGAAGGAATAATGTCAACCGCCTATGCTTTTCATATGCATTGTACCCATAAGATCTATATGTAAAAGTTTGAGCACATCCAAGGTAGACATAAAATTCAACTTCCTATGTAGACAATGAATTTTTTTGCCCATTTTATAAGTACCACACACACGAGAAGAAGTTGACTTTAAAGGAGGTAAATCACGAACAAGTTCATTCCTAGCAAATCTACTCAAAACTCTATAGTTCACGCGACCTAACTTCTTATGCCAAAGACTCGCCACATTTTACTTAGCACTGTTGCAAACCATACTCCGAGATACATTGATTATAGAACAATTATCCATGGTTCTAGTACCCTTCAAAATGCATTTAACTTTTGAATCAAGGACTTGACATTCATTTTTGGTAAAAAGCACATTGTGACAATCGTTGCACAATTGACTTATTATAAGAAAGTTAGCCTTTAAGACATCCACCAAAAGAATATTATCTAACCTACGGAAATAATCAATTTCCATGGTACCTTTCCCAACAATGTTAGATTTGTTCCCATCTCCAAAATTAATTGATCCAGATTCCTTCCTAACAAGTTTGGAAAATAAATCTTGGTTTCCAGTCCTATGCCTAGAGCACCCACTATTAAAATGCCACTGTGAATCATTTTGAGCAATTAAGGCGGTGTGAATAATAAGACATTTTCATTTCTTAGTCCAGACAACTTTGTTCTTGTTATTCTTCCCTAAATCCTCCAAACTATTCTCAATGAGTTTAGATTTTGATATTTTCTCAATTTTTGACAAAATAGTTCTATATTTATCAAAAAGGGAATCAAATAACGTATTGAGGTGGAAACTTCATCCAAGTGAGGTTTCTTATTCACCTTAGTATTTTTCAAAATAACCATAGAAATAAGTTTTCAAATGCCCATTACGTTTGAAAAAAGTGCAATGATACACAAAATGATGATTGATTTTCTTCAAAGGTTTGGAAATAACCTTTTTCTCAAGAGATGATGAAGACTCTTCAAGCGCATGAATCTTTTGAGAAGCTTTCAAAAAATTAGTTTTGTACTCAGATTTAGATGTACTATAAGGATTTTCAAAATCACTTCCACGTTTACCAATTGAAGATGTAGTATAGGCTAAAAGTAATTTTCCCATCCTTTTGGATCTATCTTCAATGGTAACCTTGACATCCTTAGACGAGACTAACTAATTTTTTTAAAAGGGGTTATTTTCTTGTTTAAAGAGTCATCAGAATTTGTACATTATTCCAACTCATGTTGTAAAGATTTAAACCTTTTCTTGAAAATATTTATTCTCATTCTCCTTCAAAAGGAAACTCGAACAAAGAGATGGATATTGGGATTTAAAGGGACCCTTCCATTTTTAGAGGAGCATTTTTGAGAGTACAGTACTGTTCAATGTCGAAGATTATTTGATTAAATTCCAATTTTAATCCTAGTTTTAATTAAAACCCTAAAATATGCATCTAATAGTGATTGACAGCAATATAAATTATCTACCATGCAAACCAAAAAAAATCACAAAACAGATTTGAGGAAAAATCCCCAACAGGGGCAAAACCTTTCTATTTCTCTATTAACGGTAAATCTTCAACTTACAATTACATAATAGAAATACAACGTTTGTGACGACGAAATACCCTCAGGTGTCGATTCGAAGTCCTCAGCAAGAGATCCCCCAAGATCTCCAATGGTTAGTAATATAGACAACCTTGTTATCCACAAGTTTTACTCCAAAGTGAGTGATATGAATAATAGGGTTTAAGAATGATTCACATGAATGATTTGGGACTTTGGAGTGAACCAAAAAAGGTTTTAAAGCCTAAAAAGTGAAGTTTAAAAGTGCATCAGATATACAAAAGCGGAGTTTTTAAAAGACTTACAAAACCTAACTTTCTACCTGGTATTTATAGTCTGAATAAAAAATTGAGGCGACGCATGTCGTTACTAATGATTATACAAACGACCCTAAAAAATTAAAACACTACGGGTTTGTTTGACAGTAAAGAAACGACCCTTCGAGCGACCCTTCAAACGACATTGCATATCGTTATAAGCTATCGTTTGAATGACTTATCTATGTTGTTTGAACGACATGAGTGAAAAATATTATTTTATAAAGTCCTGCCTACAGGTCTTGAAAAATTATTTTTAACTTGGAAAAACGCCTCATTTTGATAATTTTTTTTTATAAAAAATATAAAAAAAAATATTTCAAATAAATACGTGAACATTAATAACTCCAACTAAACATTTTACCTTTTAGCGTAGTGGTGTTTGTGGGATAATGGAGACTAGTTGAAGATGCATAAGGCACGATGCCAATGATGGGTGCGTGTTGATGATGCGTGATGCTAAGGATTCAGATGATGGACGTTAAGGTTGAACGTGTGAAGACATGGCGAAATATAACGGTATACAACACACTAACTATGATCTAGGACAATACAAAATTCCTAGATTCTAGATGGGCATTTATAAAACATGTCCTTACAAATCTCCCCCCATGTCTACGCCAGTACATTCAGAGAAAATCCGAATTATGCATCCCCAAAAAAATGAGACGTACAATATAATATTCCCCCAAACCCATATAAGGAAATATCAAAGAACATGTCTTCAAAATCCTCAACATCTTCAAACCTTCAATTCTCCAACGTTTCTTTGTCATCATCAGGGTGTGCAAAATAATGATCTTCAATTTGTACCTATAGACATGAGATAAGAAATAAATACCCGAGACGCACAACCTGTTTGAAATATAATAATAAGTAGAAAGTCAATATCAATTAAGTATAAGCAAATCATTAAATCAAATAATAAATTTACTCCCCATAATTCATTCCCCCCCTTTTTATGATGTCCCCAAATAGAAAAATAAGAAGAAACATAGAAATGCATACAGAGAGTGTCAAAAGGTAATAAACTTATCCTTTTCAATTTTTCAAAATTTTTCTTACAAAAAAATATACAACAATGAATCACACCATGAAAGAAGACTAAGATAACCAAGTCGATGATAGCGTAAATGAAGGGGTGTGATCAAATTCGGTAGAAAAATCAATGAAAATAGTCATAACATATGTTCACGATGAATTTTGAATACTCCTAATGAATAAACTCAAAATCGTCCTTAGGTGTAAAAATGTTGAATTTAAATGACACCGACTCAATCTAGTAAACAAATAAAAGTCTGAAATGATTTTCACACCAATAACGTCTAAAACTATGAAATGCTTTTTCAAGACTTTGTCATGATGTGCAAACCCGTTGATTTATTTCCAACCAAACTACCTAAAATATAATAATGATCAAATTTTTTCTGTGAATGATCATATCAAACTAATCTAGTTTGGCCTTGGCTACTTTTTACAAGCCACCCTTTTTTGGCTCTTTTCAAACTCTTTGGACCTTGGATACTTTTTACAATGCCACACTTTTTTAGGTCTGTTTTAACCAGTGGCTTAATTGCAAAGGACATGTGTTCCTTTTGTAGCCCTTCCCCGTGTTTACTCATCATTATTTTATATGTAAATAATTCCTCACGGGCAACGGTTTTTATATTCACTAATTTCATTGTCAAGTTTTCTCACATTTGGTTCATTTTAAAGACATGATTGAGATGGAAACACGTCGACCAATATGTGATAGACAAGTACAATAATAATACAAATCCGTGTGCATGTGAATTAAAGGAAACTAAGAGTCAAACATGTAGAAATATATCACTAATCGGATCTCAATGACTCAATAACATTATAAAGCACTTGGATGAATGATGTAGCATCTGAAATCACTATAGAAAAGTCATGTGGAACATGGAAATGATGTTTTGACTTTGGCCATCCTAAATGTCCATCCATAAAAGGTGTAAATAAAAATACAAAACTCTTTTTGTATTTTTCAAAAAATTTATAAAAAGGAAATCTTTTTGTCCTTTTCTTAAAAAATTATAAAAAGTAAAATCTTTTTGGCTTTTTCATTTTTTTTTCTTAAAAATTAGAATTTTTTTTGTATTTTTCTAAAAGTATGAATAAATAAAAATATAATACAAAAATGTTACAAATGATACAGTCTAGCAATAGGAATAATATGATATGAAGATGAAAAATGCAACCTATCATAAACATGGTAACCACCCCTCAGTTAACTGTGAAAATTCCTAAAGACTTCCTAAGACTCTGAAATCTAAGGGCATCTAAAGGCTTCCTGAAGATATCTGCTAACTGAAGGTTAGTGGATACAAAACTCAAGGACTCGACTTTCTCTTCTACTAACTCTCGGATAAAGTGCTCGCGTATCCTAATGTGTTTCGTGCGCGAATGCTGAACTAGATTGCAGGATATGTGTATCGTGCTCATGTTATCACAAGAAATAGTCATGGTGTCTTGTGATATCCTATAATCCTCCAACATCTTCTTCATCCATACAAGTCGTGTGCTATAATTCCCGACGGCTATGTACTCAACCTCCGTAGTGGATAAAAAGATGGAGTTTTACTTCTTGCTCAACTAAGATACAAGAACAGAACCAAAGAAGAAACACCCACCAGAATTGCTGCTACATCCATCTACATCCCTAGCCAAATCGTCATCCGAATTGGCAGATAAACGGTCGTCGGTATCAAGGAATACCAAATGCCGTATGAGGGAGTCCCACTCACGTATTTGATAATACGTTTAAGAGCAAGTAAGTGAGACTCTTTCAGGGATGCCTGATATCGTGCACATACTTTAACACTAGCAATCAAGTGGAGAAGACTACCTATCATACTCTGGTACAAGGTTTGCTCTACGTCCTTTCTTGAAGTGTGCTTGCTAAGCTTAGTTGAGGTTGTCATAGGGGTATGTGCATGCTTAGCGGAGTCTAAACCAAATTTCTTCAAAAGATCTCTTGCATATTTTTATTGGGAGATGAACATCCCATTCTTTAACTGATGAACCTAGAGACCAAGGAAGAATGTAAGCTCACCAACCATGCTCATATCAAACTCACTCTTTATTTCCTCCTCAAAGTCCTGAGTATAACGGGAGTACGTGGAACCAAAGACTATGTCGTCCACATAGACCTGAGAAACCAAAATAGTAACATATCCTCTCATAACAAATAATATCTTATCTACTCCCCCTCTTTTGAAGCCATGGGCTAAGAGATAGGAAGTAAGCCTCTCGATCCAAGCACAGGTGCTTGTTTCAAACCATATAGGGATTTTATGAGATAATAGATGTGTTCAGGGTGCTTAGGGTCTTCACCTGTTTGGTTGTTCCACATAAACCTCCTCCTGTAGAATGCTATTCAGAAAGGCACTATTGACATCTATCTGATATAGCTTGAATCGCATATGACATGCGATGGCGAGTAGTAAACGGACAAACTCGAGCCTCGCAACAGGAGCAAATGTCTTCTCAAAGTCTACACCCTCAATATGTATGTAGCCTTGAGCAACCATCCTAGCCTTGTTTCAAATAATGGTACCATTTTCATCCATCTTATTCTTAAAGATCCACTTAGTACCAACCACGTTCGTCTCACTAGGTCGGGGGACAAGTTCCTAGACATCATTCTTTCTAAATAGAAGCAACTCTTCCTGTATAGTAGATATCTAGCGTTCATATTTAAGTGCTTCTTTGTGGTTCTTGGGCTCGACTTTGGTCGTGTAGCACATAAAGCTAACAAAGCTCTCTAGATGAGCACGAGTCTTGACCCCTAATGTAGGACCTTCTAGTCTGGTAGAAGGATCATGACTCTTGCGAACCCATGCAGTAGTGCCCCCTAAATGAGGAGTAGGGTCCACCCTAGGTGTTTGAGGGACTAAAGGATCGTCACTAGAAAGTGTGTCATTCTTACACAAAAGGCTAGTATGTAAGGAAATATTTTATAAGTCCTGTTTACGTTAGAGTATGTCGTATACCGCTACAACCGTCGAAGAATTATTCAAGATCATTCAAGCATTAAGACGGATCCATATATCAAAGTTCTTAATCAAAGAAGTCTCCGCGAGATAAATTTGGTAAAGATTGTGTTTTAATTTCTTTGCGTATCACTTAGGATATTGGGATATTTTTCGTAAAATATTTTCTAAGTGTTGGAGCGGAGCTTTAAATGCTTTTCGTCAAAAATATATTTTTCGGAGTTTTTGAGATGATGTATTTAACGAGGAAAAGATAAATAAAAAAAATATTATTTTAATTCATCTCATTTGAACGACATCGTATGTCGTTCAAAAGACATCGTGTGTCGCGCGATACTTCAAATGATAGCGTTTCTCGATCGAACGACAGTGTGTCTTACTCGACCGACCCACCACCTTAAGTTTTTTATAAGAAGGTCTCTTCAACTCCATTTTCTACAGGAAGTCTTTCTCATTTTTTATTCTGCAAACACTGCGAAATCAGCAGAACACTTTTGGCTTCATCTTTGTTTTCTATTCACAAAAATTCTATATGATGTGGTGAATTGTTTTGGAACCCAAGAACATATATCTTGTTCAAGTTTGCTCTTGTAGGGAGGTTAACCTACTACTGATCTAGGTACCACTTGAGGGAGGTACTGGGCTGAGGATTGTGGTCAATGAGGTTCGCTGGGTGTGGATATCTGTGCTGAAGATAGAACTGCGTGTTCTTGTGGACTAGCTGCAGCTGTTCCATTATTGATGACACAGACCGACGCCTATGGGTATTCGTGTGTCAAAATCTATTTCATTTTGATCCGTGTAAGTTCCGATTTACAATTATAGTGAAATAAAAGGTTTTGCCCTTTGGACATTTTTCCTGAAATTGGTTTCCTTTGCATGCTTATTGATTTTATGTTATAAAATCACCTAAATGCATGTGTTAAGGTTTAACTAAAATTTGGGTTAAGTAAAATTGGATTTATTTGAGAAGTTACATTATTCCGCTATAGCACACTTCTTTACAAATTGGTATAAGATCTTTTTAAAGCGATGATATACCATTTATAAATTGGTATCATAGTGGGTTACGCTAATTTTTCGTGTGATCCTGATTTTTTTCACGTATTTTTACTGATACAATTTGACTACTCACGTCATCAAATTGGTATCAGAGCCTATTGCACTAAGTTATTGTGTTTGATCATGTTTCTCGTAAAATTGGCTTTTGATGGTTTTGATGATTTTCGATGTTAAGTTTTGGAAAAGTCTAATTGGAAAATTCACACGAACTCTTGTTTTAAATCTTTCGTTGAAAACGATCCTGAGAGGTGTTCGAGTTGGGAGGGTGTTGGTCACACGATAGATGAGTGCCCCATAAATTTAAAGAAAATTAAATAAACTGACATCTCATGTTTCTACCCTTAGTGATTCGGAAGAAGAATTTTTTTATGCTTCTAGGCGAGAGCTTCCCACCCGAGTGAATAGTGAGGGTGATGGGAGTGAGGATGGAAGTGTAGATGAATGTAACTTACAAACGGCTTTCAATGAACTTTATGTTGAAGCTTTGAAAATAAAGAAAGAAAATTTGAAATTAAAAGCTCAATTGAAAGAGGGTGCCTTAAAAAATAATGATGTTTTAGTTGAAGAGAGTACGCCGAGGGTGAGAGAGATAGTTTTCGAGGTGTGATGGAGGTTATGAAAAGGAACTTTTAGAGTTTGAGGATTCTAAACGTGTACTTGAGTCGAGGGTAGGTGAGCTTGAGAAGAGTTTAAGAGAATCAAGTAAGGTGAAGTTTGATTTGGAGTTGAGATAAGAAAAGCTAGATAATATTTTAGGCATTGTCCAAATTAAGGAGGATAGGGGTGGTATAGGCTTCGATGAGAGTGTTGAACCTATTCCCAAAGCCAACCCCACACGTGTCAGAGAGGGTTGTTAAGAAAGAACCACATAGGTTCGTCAGGCGAGAGCCACCAAGAAACATCATGAGTGCGCCACCTAGAAATTTGAGGAGAAGGCCACCTTTAGGTAACACTCATAGCCAAATTTACACTTGCACTCACTACAATAGGCAAGGTCATATTAGGCGTTTCTGTTACAAAATTTTAAATGGACCTAGAAAGTTTAATAGAAAAGTAAATTTGATTCCTCAAACCCCTACTTGTCATTACAAATCTGTTTGGGTTAGGAAATCGGAATTAGAGGCTTATGGTCTAATTGTTCACGAATGTCGTTTGCTTGCACGTGATTCACCCCATGTGAGATCGTTTGGTTGATTGTGTTGATATTTTCATAAGCTAATTGTGCTCCATGATATACCCTTACTAGTGTTATGAGTCACTTTGTTGTAGTTTACATTGTTTTATGAGTTTAGCTACTATTTTAGCACTGTTTTGGATCTGTCTACACCTTCCAGGTATTTTTCAAGGTTCTAAAAAACGCGGGGCGTGATCGAGGCGTGGAGGCCAAGCCTTAAACCTTAGAAGCCTAGACGGGCCTAGGTGTAAAAAGGCGTGAAAAGGCGTTTAGGCCTTTTTAATATATTTTAATATTTTTTAACCATAACAAGGCTATTAAAATACTAAAATTGTACATATCATAAAAATATGTCTGAATATTTGCAAATAAAAATACTATTTGATTATTTTGGATGAGATAATGGTCCGGTTTGTAAAAAAATCTTTAAAAGGCAATATCGTTTCACTAAAGCATTGTTGTTTTTAGAGAAAAAGTACGCCTTAAGGGTTTTTTCAAGCATAAGGCGTCAAAATCTTAAGGCGGGGCGTTTCTCCCAAGCCTCAAGCCTAAGCGTGCCTAGCCGGAGCCTAGGCGGGTTTTTCAGAATAGTGGTATTTTTTTCAGGAAATTTTTTCATTAGGCAAAATTGTTTAACATTCTGGACTGGGGCAGGGATTTATGTTTTCTCGTTTGAGCGAGATCTCATGTCCCGCGAAGTTGCCGTTCTAATGACATGCATTTTCGTTCGAGCAATATTGAGTTTCGTTTGAACGACCTGTCTGGTTGACTTTGACCATTCTGTTTGCAGTACCCTGTGTTCATTGGTTACATTATTTGGTATTACTGGGTTGCCTCTGTCAATTTATATGTAGTTACTTTTGGTATTTATGTTCAATTGCTAATACTGCATTGTTTGTTTAATCACACCCGCTTAGATTGATGATTGTTTGTGTGATTTACTGTTTGCTAGCATAGGATGATCCTCATGTCGATATTATGCCTATTGCGAGAGTGTATCATGTTTGTATTTATGGTTTTTGTTTTTGAATTTTTTTGAAAAAATACAAAAAGATTTTCATTTTTTTAAGAAAAATTGAAAAAGACAGAGTTTTTATATTTTGTTTTACACCGTATAACATTTAGGATGACCGAGTCATAATTTCATTCCATTTATCCAGTGACAGTTGTATGCAAAGTTTGAAAAATGGGGGTTCTGGTTACGTAAGGTGCAGTTTTTAGGGCATATTGTTTCGGAGTTGGGGTATCGGTGGACTCGAGTAAGGTGTATACGGTGAGGGAGTGGGGACAACCCACAACACCGACGGAGGTACGCAGTTTCTTGGATTTGGCGGGATGTTATATGCGGTTTATTTAAGGATTTTTGAAGATTGAGCGTCACTTGCAAAGGAGTGCCGTTCATTTGGGATGACGCTTGTCAGTTGGCTTTTGCAGAGCTAAAGGACAAGTTGACTTCAACACCGGTTCTCTCTCTACCCAAACCAAGAGTGGAATGCCTAGTGTACACTGATGCATCCCTAGAGGGATTTGGGGGGAGTACTCTAGCAGGAGGATCAGGCTATAGCTTTCACTTCCCGCAAGCTTAAGCCTTACGAGATGAATTACCCCACCCGCGACTTGGAGCTAATGGCAGTCGTGTTTGCCCTTCGAATTTAGAGACATTACCTATTGGGGGGGGGGGGGGGGAGAATTTTTCCTGTTCACATATCACAAGTCGCTATAGTATTTGTTCACTCAGAGAGAGATGAATATGCGTTAGCATAGGTGGCTTGAATTTGTGAAGGACTGTCAGTTCGAAATTCAGTATCACCCGGGGAAGGCCAATGCTTTGAGCCGTAGACCAGTGGGGGAGGCGTGGAAGTCAAAATGGAAGGAGCTGGGTCATCATGATGAAATTGCCAGATCTTTCATCTCAGTTATGATCGTTACACGTCACGAGGGTGGTAGAGTCAGGAGCGGATTAGACAACTATTAGCCGGGGGAGCCAAGTCGTACTCCATTAGTTCAGAGGGAGGTTTGTGATTCAACGGGAGGTTGATAGTTACTGAGGGGGAGGACTTACAACATGCTGTCATGGTAGAGGCACGTGGGTACCAATTTTTTGTACATCCTGGAGGGGATAAGATGTACCAAGACATGAGATGGCAATATCGCTGAGTTCGTCTCGAGATATAACACCTGTCAGCTAGTAAAGGTGGACCACCAGAGACCAGCATGAGTCCTACAGTCGTTGGATATTCCTATGTGGAAATGGGAGAGCATTTCCATGGGCTTTATTACCAGGTTACCTACTTCACAGAGGGGTCGTGATTTTATATGAGTGATAGTGGATCGTTTGACTAAGGTATCTCACTTCCTTCCAGTCCGAACAGATTATACTACAACTTAGTACGTTCAGATTTTTATTTCTGAGATAGTGAGATTGCATCAGGTGCCATTAGACATTGTGTTCGACAGGGATAAGATTTCGTATGTCAATTTTAAGAGAGTTTGCAGGAGGATATATGTACCGAGTTGAGATTGAGTACAATTTATCACCCGCAGATGGATGGGAAGATGAAAAGAACTAATCAGATGTTGGAAGATATACTACAGATGTGTATCCTTGATCTTGGGGGAGGTTGGGAATAGTACCTTCCACTGGTGGAGTTCGGCTATAATAACTCTGACCAGTTTACGATTGGCATGGCCCCATTCGAGGCACTGTACAATAGACCGTGTCATTCCCCAACTTGTTGGTTGGAGGTGGGAGATAACAAGCTACTCAAGCCAGAGTTGCTTCAGGATAGTTTAGACATGATATAGATGATTCGAAATCGTATACGGATAGCTCAGGATAGACAGAAGAGTTATGCTAATGCTAAGCAGTCCTTTCTGGAGTTTGATGTGGGGGATCAGGTGATACTGCGTGTATCCCCTATGAAGGGGATAATAAGATTTTGGAAGAAGGTGAAATTGGCTCCAAGGTACATTAGGCTATTTCCTATCATCGAGCGGATTGGGCCAGTGGCATATAGACTCAGATTGTCATAGTACTTGTACCGTATTCATATTGTGTTCCATATTTCTTCGTTACGGCGATACATACGATATGAGTTGGCTTACACCCACATTTCACTGGAGGAGATAGACTTACATCTTGATATTTTATACGAGGAGAGACCAATCGCTATCTTAGATGATAGGGAGAGGCGATTGAGGTCGAAGGTAGTGCCGCTTATACGTGTTCAGTGGGGGCATCATAATGCTGATGAGTCTACTTGGGAGAACAAGGATGAGATGGGCGAGAGATACCCAGAGTTGTTCATACCAGGTATTTTCTTTTTCCAAATTTTGGGACGAAATTCCGTTATACGGAACTATGTAACTCCCCATTATTTTAATAATTTTTAAAATTTGATTAATTGTGAATTAATTTGGGATTAATTAAAGTAAATTGAAACAATTAATTTGGGATAATAAATATTAATTAGCGAGATAAGGGTTAGTATTTATTTATATGGAATTTTTCTTAGTGAATGAGTAATAATAATGATATGAAAAGATTATGATTATCGTGAGTGAAAAATACGACAATTACGATAAATGTAGTTGAGACGCGCGTGTCAGTCGTATCGAGACTTAATTTGGGAAATAAAATATAAGTTTACGTTTCATATTCCATATGGTCATTTCGAGTGGTTCAATGCATCTAGAAGGGTCGAGATTGTTAGAAAAGTGTACCCGGGGGTTTAGTTTGGGTCCCGGAGCATTTTTAGGCCAAATCGGCTCCCCCGAGGGGTATTTTAGTCTTTTGAAATTTTGAGGGAATTAAACCTACGAAATTTTCTAAGTTTATATCAATGTTAGGTTAAGGCCATTAGTTTTAGAACCTGCAAAACTCATAGATGCCATTAGAGGAGGAAGGAGAGATACTCACCAAGTTTAGAACCAACATTGTTGCACCTTTTGAACCAAAAACACCACTGTTGCATAGATCGGAAGGAGAGGAATGCAACCATATCATCAATTTCATGGAAATTAGACCGACACAAAAAGGCAAGTATTTATCTTGCTTAATTCTTGATGGATATATCATCCATGTTAGATTAGGTTGCTTAATATCTTAATTTTATGTGTTTTAATGACTCAATTGGGAAATTAAATCATGTTTTGGGTTGAATTAATATTGGTATTGAATCCCTTAAATATATGACAAATTTATGATAATTCAACATGAAGAAATTTGGGTTTTATAAAGGTTCTTGATGAGTATTGATGAACTAGGGGTTTTAAAGATAATTCTTGATTGAATCCCAATTAGATGATGTTTCTTGACGATTTAGTGATTATAAAACGTTAGAAATCATGTATATAGGTTACAATGATGTTTGGTAAGTTTGATTATGAGTATGGGATCGTGTAATGGAGGTTTGGTTGATTGAAAATGGTGAAACCCGTAGCAATTTGAGGAAGAAGAAACAAACCTGTAGCAGGCGAATCGATTCGGCTCCCTAGCCAAATCGATTCAGTAGGTAAATCGATTTGGTTAAGGGACGAATCGATTTGGCTGCCCATATTTTGATTAATTTTCTCCCTTTTTGTTTAGAACTCACGAGGAACGATTGAAACAACTCTTGATATAATCTTTAAAAATAAATAGAGTTATTTTAATAATATCAATAGGTAAATATTGGGTTTAAGACTTTGTCACATGGGGGAAACTTAAAGGCTAAGAGTAATTAGGTGTAAATGAGTAATAAAAACCTAATTCGGGAAATGATATCGTGTCACGATAATTCGATGGGAACGATGACCTAGACCAGTAGGGAATAAGGGGATAACTACTGAATAGACTAAAGGGATGATTGGTAACCTTCCAAGTTATGGGAAACACTCGGGCTTATACGAGTAAGAAATTTAGCGGTATGCCAATAATACGTAGGCTATAAGAGAATTATGTATACTACGTACATAATATATTAAGGAGTAAGGGATTGCCTAAATTGAATGTATATACATAGGACATGTGAATATCTAATGTGCGACTTATTGTGTGTATGACATACCTACGCTGCTTGCTATCGCGGGAGGGTTAAAAAGGGGACAGTCTTATCTTGATGGGCCATCTTAGGGGATTTAGACTTGTGCCTCAGAATATAGAATATAGGGATGATCACCACTTATTTGAATGAGGGTGTGCCCGGTCATTTGGGTGCATAAGTATGTGCGTAGCCCAAAGGCCTAAGACTATGTTTGCCTCCAATATGTGTGATTTGTATTTCTGGTTTGAGAGTGATCTTGGAACATTAGTCCTTTAGTTTGTACGTGATGTATCGGTACTTGATAGCAGAGTATGTATGCACCGCAGCTCAACCTAGGGGTGCTATATTAGTATATATAATTAAAATGGCATGTATATATATACTTGTGATTTAATTCTACTGTTTGTGCTTAGTAGATGAGAAAGATGGTGAGAGCTAAATGTATATAAGTGTGCGAAAATTTAATATTATATGAGAAAGTTATAAATTTCTAATAGACATAGAACATATGTAATTGTTGTATGAGTACTACAGGTGATCACCAAAAGTTAGTAGGTGTAGTAAAATATTAAATTCGAGCTAGTTAGGCGGGGTAGAACAACTAGGATGGGTTAGGAGTATGTATTAGGCGTGCATAATAGTTGAGGGGTGAGGACATGAAGTGAGCTTAGTGAACCTAACATGTATATAATATCCGTTGATTATGCATTTTAAATACTTGTTGATTTTTTAAATATTTTTACTCGGGGTCTGACCCATTTTCCAAATCTGTTTTGTAAAATCCATTTTAGGCACCCAGCCACAGGGATGCCCTACTTAGGATTTCAATCTTATTTGATGTTGCTGCAGTTGCTGTGGACGATTGTCGGACTTATTTGGTAGACGCCTCCATTCCTTTCAGATCCGATGCATCCTTTATTTTATCTCAGTCGGTCATGTCGCCCATCTTCTATTAATAGTTACTTCCAGAGACATTGTAATTCTTTTATTATTCAGTTGTGGATTGAGTTTTGATATGGATTATTGTATTGTAGTTTCAGACTGGGGTGTTTACTCCCTTCATATCTTATTTGATTCAGTATTTCACTATTTATGATATTGATTAATTTAGTATGGTGAACGTGATATTTAAATCATTTAGTTATTTATTTTAAATCATTGCATGTTAATGATAAAGATAAAATTTGAAACCGTCTTTTCAAATACTAGGTGGTTAGTAAATATTAAAAAGTTTTTGACAGTGATGCTAAGAATGGACCGACTGGATATTCTATTTTAATTTAATAAATGACCGATCACTCGTTATTGAATTAGACGGGGTGTCACAATATTGACTTCCTTTATTTTTTTAGCACTCTCTTTCTTTAGGATCGGTAGGAATAGGCGCTCGAAAATTACCCCTTGGCTGGGCAAGGTTCGGCATCGATAATTGAGCTGGTGGTGGACCTTCAGCAGATGGGGCACGCGAGAAAAGTTAGTACTTTTTCATAACCCAGATCGGTTGTAGAGCTTCTGGACCCATAGCACGGGGAAGATGATATCAGGCTTAGTAGATTCGGGAGTATGAACCCTATTTCATTTCATCTCTTAGACCACTGCCTAGAGATCATCAATCTTAGAACTGAGTTGAGCGAGGACTGTTATAAAGTCTGTCTAAAGATTAGTGTTTTGATCAAAATTTTCCATGAAGAGTCTTAGGAGGGACTGTTCAAATTCTATAGAGGTAGCAAAGGAAGTATTATAACTCCGAGGTGGATTAATGGTGGATCTGTGCTAATAGGGAGCCAGCTAAGACTAAGGTATGTGATCACACCTGAGAGGGAAAAGGATTTTTGTGTTTATTCTAGTGGAAAGAAAATATTTTTAGTATACATATATATTTTTATAAAAGGGAGAAAAAGGAAATTCTCAAGTGTAATTATTATTAGGTTCCACTTATATTATATTCTGCCTAGAGTGCAAGTGAAATGCCAAATATGACCCAAGTCTGGGAAAAATAGGGTATACGATGCAAGACACAGTTTGACTTATTTCTAGACTCACGGATAGGATCCTGTTTTAAAAATGGGAGAAATATCGTAAAAATTTGGGTGGTAAGGAAACCCAAAATTTTGGCAGAGTTTCGCATTAAAATCGACAAACTAGGTGTGAGTGTCCTAAGGCAGATGCTTGTATGAGGCTGATGCGTTAGGAGGTTAGTGAAAAGGTTTACCCCTCTGGCATGACTTCCACGATATACCTCTTACCTATAACGACAATAATTCATTGGTATGTATAGGCTAGCCATTTGATATACCTGAGTGTACGTGAATTTCCTCATGATATACCTCGTGGAGATGATATGTGTGAGAGAAAATTCGATATACTCGACATACTTGAATGTGTTCCCTTCTATATACCTCCTTTCATGAGTTCGGTCAAGTGGTACGATATGGGGGGAACCGTTTGATATACGTTGAAGGTACTAGGTCAATGGAAGGTAGGGATCATATCGCTTAGGCTAACCACACCCCAAAGTAAATACACCCATTACGAAGTGATCCCTTAGTATGGGACAAAATTTTAATCAAAGGTCTGATTCTCACGTGACATGGTGTGCAAGAATGCATGGGTCTTAATTACCATTTTATGGAGAGTTTTATATATGCTAAGCGGGAGAAATACTACTAATATGAGGTAGAGTATGAACTATACATGAGTCAGCATGGGATGAGTGGGATAAACATGGAGAGTAAAACTAGCAAGTATGTACATGAAGTATGAAGCATACAAAAATCATGATGGCATATGCAAAGTGTGAGGCATGTGAATATACACACATGAGTGAGAAATATGTGCAATGTGAGATGGACATGGGAATATGTGCAAGTGAAGAAAATTTGTGGATATATACAAGCGAGAGAAAGATGGAAGTATGTCCTAGTGCGACTAAGCATGGATATCTACAAGTGGTGTGTAAAACATGTGAGCAAGCATGTGTTTATATATAAGTGAGAAGAATGTAGGAGTATGCGCTAGTGAAACTTATCATGGATATCTACAAGTGATATGGATCATGTGCAAGTGTAAGTAAGTGGAGTAAAACATGGTAACTATACACAAGTGAATAAAGCATGAGACATGTGATAGAAAAGATAGTATATACATGTAATGAGGAAAACACCATAGTAGAGGGAAGGATATACATGGACATCATGATAGGATCAATACACATATAAAACATGTAAGTATGAGAGTAAGAAGAATATACAAACGGAAGCATGTAGACACATGTAGAGAAATGGAGAAAATGAGAAAAAAATAAATCTTGTGTGAAATTGAGTCTAATCCTCTAAATATAAATAAATCCCCAACGAAGTCACCACTGTGGCCATCTGGGATTCCTCCGGCATGAGATCACCCTGAAAGGAGGAAAAATCTCAGTGCGTGTGTGGATCAAGGAGGGAAATAATCTTTCCACCACTCGTGTGATCTTTGTCGGCTCCCACGAATATAAATCGGCCGTCATTAAAAGCTAATGAAAAGGTAGAAAATGGAGTCACTAGCTTATATTGCTCAAAACAGGCAAAAGATGTAGTCGTCCCCGAATAAAGGGCATCAAAGATAAACGAATGCATACAAATTCAAATAGATCAAGTATCGATGGACTAAATTACGAATGGGAAGGTTTTTGTGACCCATTCCTCCCTTTTCATCTCGCACGGGATGTGATAATATTCTCCTTTTTCTAAAAAATGGAACTCATGTGTATAATGTGTGTGATGTGAAAATAGGCGATAAAAAGAATCTAAGGACAAATTTCCAATCGAGTCATTTATAGTATTGGCTAATTCCGTTGGACAAAACATTCTGGGTCATTGCGTTTCAATCTATTATCATCAATGAAGATTTCGAGCATCTGGGCTTTCATCTCTCGCCAATCTAATTTTGAGTTCCCTTTTCCCAAAGGTGTATGACCCGGTTCTATTTTAGTGTTTAAGACATTTTTTAAATAATTTTAAACACCTTTGATGGAATTTTAAAATGAATTTTAAGTCATTTAAAATCATTTTTTTTGGGAAATTGCCAAGGTCATTCAAACGATCATGTTCGAACGATTTTTCTAACGAACTTTTTCGCAATATCTTCTGAAATCTCTTCAGAAGTTCGTTCAATTTTGTCATTCTAATGATCCTATTCCAATGAACTTCTAACGCATTCTTCATAAAATTTTGTATATTTTCGTTAGAAGTTCGTTCAAACATAGTCATTCGAACGACCATGTTCGAATGATCTGCTGTAGTTTTGATTTTTTGTAAAATTTTGGCAGTTTCTTTTGTTAATTGTTTTTGTCTAAAACTCTCTCTTATCTATCTTGTATATGGACAAAAATTAAAGTGGAAGATACTACTTGAAAAAAAGAGAAAACATCCTGTACTTTTTGTAACTTTGTCTCCAACCTTTATGTGATCTCTTGATCATGTTTTGAGAACCAAAAACTCCATACACATCATATAAGTTACTCATTCTTGCTACGTGCAATGGATCTTCACACAAGTGTTGATTGGTGATGGTTTTGGGGTTTCGGTGGATACCGAGGCACAAGAAGTGTTGTGCAACGTGTTAGATCTTTGCATACGATGGACAGAGGTGGAGAAGACGACTTCATTGAGTATTGTTGGGTCAGGTCTGTAAGTCTTTTGAGTCTTTTTGTAAAACTGTATTCGTAGTGGATTTATCTAGGCCCATCCGTTCGAGGTTTTTTCCATTTGGGTTTTACTCATACATCGGCACGTAGTGGTTGTGCTTTCTTCTTGCATATTTAATAATCCTTCATCCTCACTTAGGAATTAGTAAGAAAGATAAAATTTGGTAAATATTGATTTTGTGGCCTATGCTATTGTGTGTAAGGAGTGTATTCTACGAAATTAAATGTACTACAAATTTAAATTGGTATCAGAGCTAGTCTCTAAAAGTTATTTAGATGAATCCTAGAGGTTATATGGAAAGTTTTTTGTCGAATAAACCATCTATATTTTATGGAACAAATTATACCTATTGGAGAGCACGTATGAAATCTTCACTAAAATCAATTGATGAACGTGTTTGGATTGCTGTTGAAAAAGGGTGGTCCCCTCCTACTATTGTTTTTGGAGAAGAAATTGTTTTAAAACCTATAGAGGATTGGAGTGAGGATTAATTGAAATTGTGTAACTTTAACTCTAAAGGTCAAAATGCTTTGTATAGTGTCGTGACTCCCGACTAGTTTCTTCATATAATGACTTGTGAAACTTCAAAGGAGTCTTAGAATAGTCTCCAAGTTATTCATAACGGAACGAGTGCGGTTAAAGCTTCTAAACTTGAAAATTTAACCACTCAATTTGAAATTATCACCCTGAAAGAAAGTGAAACATTTGATGAATTTTATGCACATGTTTATGATATTGTTAATTCATGTTTCAACTTAGGTGATAAAATCCCTAAAAATTGAGTAGTCAAGAAGATTCTTAGATGTCTACCTAAGATTTTCATTCCGAAAGTCACAGTTCTTAATTCTTTAGGAAAGTTAAATTCTTTAAATCTCGAAGTGCTTGTTGGTTATCTTCAAACACTTAAATTAGACATGTTTCTTAAAGATAACAAAATGAAAGATAAGGGAGTAGCTTTAAAAGTTAAGAAAGAAGAAGTGTTCGAATTCGATGAGTCTGATATCGATCCCGATGATATAGCTTTATTTGCTAATTTTTTTAAAAAATGCTCAAGTTTAAAAAGCAAAACTCAAAATTTGAAAAATCTAAATTTGAGAAAAACAAAAATAAGGGTAGTAGAAATTTTAATAATCATGATCCAAAGAAGTTTAAAAATGACAACTTTAAAAGAGATAACTTAAAAAAGAATGAATCGGAGAGATGTTTTGAGTGCAAGGGACGAGGACATAGAGCGTATGAGTGCCCCACTAATGTTAAGAGACAAGGTAAGGAAAAAGCCGCTTATAATGCTACTCTTAGCGACAGTGAGATTGAGTCTTAGGATTCCGATGATTTTGTCCCTTATAGAAACAACTTTACTGCCTTTATGGAAAGTCACGCTAGCGATTCAAGTGAGTCACATCCTAATGTTGACAATTCCGAGAATGATCTTGAGGTTGTATCTACTCACTCAGAATATAATGATGAAGAAGGAAGTAAGAGTGAGGTAGATGAAAGTTAATTACAATCCTCCTATTCTGAGTTGTACATAGAGTCTATGCGAATTTAAAAGATAAATAAAAGACTAATGTTTAAGGTGTTGATAATAGAAAAGGAGTTGAAACGCCCGAAGGAGAAGGAGGCTTTAGTTAGTCAAATCGAGGGGATTAAGATTTCTCTTTCTGAAAATCTTATCTTGGTAGGTATAGAGAATTGTGATTTGACTGACTCTCTAGCTCGTGTTAACAACGATCTTCATGAATCCTTAGAGATTAGAAAAACTGTTGAAGAAAAAATTGTCCAACTTGAGAAAGATCTCAAGTCCTCTCGATAATTCAAAGTCACACTTGAAGATAATTCAAGAAGAATAGGAAATTTATTTCTAGGTCCAGTTTTAGGATATAAGGAGAAAGTTTACCAAGAGATAAAGGGTGTAAGATATCAAGATGATGAGTCATCCAATGTTAAATCCAAACCTGTAGTTAAGTTTGTTACCAAAATAACCCCTCCTAAACCTAATCTACCTAAAAGAAGTCCACTTAAGCAATCTATAAAAGTGACTCCAAATCATCCCTATGTGTGTACATATTGCCACAAAAGGGGTCATCTTAGAGATTTTTGCTACAAGCTTGGGAAGAATTCTTATTTCATAACTTCTAGGTCACAGTATAACTCCTTAGCTAGCTTTAAAAACCAAGTTGAGTATCTAGTCAATATATCCAAAGATTCAATGGAAGAGTTTCTAAGTTTCTCTATGTCCCAAGGAAATCATTCCAACCAAAAGACTAGAGTCAATAAAGGGAAGAACACAACTCAAGCTTGGGTTAAGAAAGATAAGACCAATAAGCTTTTGTTATTCATGTTGTACTTAAGGCTCAAAATACCTCCCAATGGTATTTTAATAGTGGATGTTCGAGACAGATGACAGGTGATAAATCTCTTTTTACTACACTTGAAAACTACAAAGATGGTAAAGTCACCTTCGGTGATGGGAGTAAATCGCGAATCATGGGAAGAAGCACCATTGAAGTTTCTCATTTTCCAAAACTAGAAAATGTCCTTTATATTTATGGACTCAAAGCTAACTTGATAAGCATTATACAATTATGCGACAACAACCTTGATGTTAAGTGTAGCCAATCAGAGTGCACCATTTACAGTGAATTGGGTGAGGCTATTTTACAAGGTGTGAGGACTAGTGATAATTGCTATGGAATTGTTCCAAAGTCCTCTTTCGTTTGAAATAGTGACAAGGTGTCACACCCCGCCTAATTAATTACCGGGTGATCATTCCTTAATTAATTAATTTTAGAATATCAAGTTGATTCAGATAACGCATTACTGTCGAAAACTCAAATTTTAATTAAATAAAAGCTAACCACCTAGTATTTAAAAAGGGTAATGTCCAAATTTTAACTTGTTACTAGCCAATATAAAAAAGAATACCAACAAATGCCATGCATCACAGTAGTATAAATAAAGTCTAACTGAAGTAAGATAAATGACTGGAGTAAAACATATCCAGATACAATCCCATATAATAAATCCAATAAAAGGAAATCAAATCTAAGAGAGAATTTAAAACAACTAAATCTCTGAATGTAAACAAAAAATGGACGACATGTCCAACAGAATCAATAACTGAAAAAGAAAGAATAGGCTGAGTCCTCTACTAACAATTATCCTGCAGCTTCCACAGCAGCTACACCATGGCAACTGAATAGAGTCTCCTAAGGCTGGTGTCCCTGTGGCTGGGCACCTAAAAATAATGGAACAAGAAAAGAGATTTGTAGAAAAATGGGTCAGAGCTCGAGTAGAAAACAATTTAAATATACCAAGTGCCTAAATTAATTTAATTAGCACATATATTATCCATGTTAACTTAGTGTACTCACTTGAGATGCTCACCTCTCATCTAATGTGCACACCTAGCGAGTCTAACTACCCATACTAGTATCGTCACTTTACCTGACTATATGTTGGATAATCACTATGCCGGATACAATATCTAAATAACCCGAAATAAATATATTATTATTGTTAGGAATAGGTTTAAGGATTTTGTATCTCATTCTCATAGCATTCCTTACTCCCAATTGGTGACCCAATAAATATTTACTTTAATAAAGTAGCCAACAAGAAACACAGAATAGGAACTCAGTATAAATATATAAAATCTCACTATGTATACATACAATTATATTTATACAACACCCATGGTTAAGAAACCTCTAGTGCTAGGCATACTCGGCTATCTAGTCCCATTGCAACGCTCACGCATAAAGGACAACAGGTTCAATCTCTCAAGAACCAAATAAAACATATACACATATTGGAGGCGAACATAGTCCCAAGATGATGGGCTACGCACATACCTACGCACCCATACGACAGTCATCACTATCATTCTCACCGATAACCTGTACCTAGGTTCCATGCTCTAGTGGTACGACTCAAAATCCCCCGAAGGCACACAAGATATGGTCGTCCACAATGAGTTAACCCCCGTTCGATAGCCAGTAGCTAGCTATGTCATACAAATGATATTCAAAGTAATAAGCATGCACACAACTCATATACATTAATAGGTAATCACATAACCCAAATACTATAATTCGTAAGTATTAACTCCATTACTTTCCTCGATACCTGTATATATAAAGCCTCTCTAGGACTTACATCCCCTCCTAAGTTTCAACACAAATTCAATACCCCAAGTATCGTTACCCCTTAATTCCTTAACACTTTTGAAATTTAAGCCACCCGTTACTCACGAAGGTTAATACACTTTTATAGATAACCCTAGGAAGATTTCCAACCCAAACAAACCCTAAAAAAAACCATTCTAGAATTTCGTTAGAAGTTCCAGGTATCTCGTTCGAGCAAAGTTCCCACTTCAAACGAACTCAGCAACTCATTAGAAAGGTAGTTGGAAATATCGTTAGAAGTCTCGTTCGAACGAACTGGGAAGGTCTTCTAATGAAAATTTCGAACAGACCCAGTTCTTCCAAATTTCGATTTTTCTCAACATTCCAAACCTCAAACTCAATCCAAATTTCGTCTAACATCAGTTTAAAGGTTTCTAAACTAACCCTAATCATTATGGGGAAATTTCTAACACAATTTAATATTCAAAACTTTGTGTTTTCGAAAGGGAGACCAGTAATTTCTAAAATCTCTAAGAATCCTCGTATAATAAAGCCATCACTTTAAGTATTTCAAATCCTTAAATTCAATTCGGGATCTATACATAAAATCTCCATATTTAATAATCTACAAATGGGGTAAATCCTCTACATGCAACCCATCACCAAAATCTAATGTTCTTCTACAATTAAACTTAATGAGACCCAATTTCCATCATTTATTATCTAAATCATTAACAGAGTTTAACAAGAATAATATATGCTAAATAAACTAGCAAGACAAACACTTGCCTCAGAATGAACTTCTGATTCTTGGGCTGAAATTGGTATGGGAATGATCCTCTTGACACGATCTACACACTGGTGTACTTTTTGGTGTGAAAGCTTGAGTTCTTGGCTTAAGGATCCAGTGGAGTCTTCTTCTTCCTTGGTTCTCTCTCTTTTCTCCCTTCCTCACGTAAGGTAAAACTGACAGGCCACTAACCCTCAATGCTCTTAATTAATCCCAATTTTCGTCCATTTAATTACCTATAAATCCCCAAAGACCAAAATACCCCTCCGGGGTGTTGTTTTGGGCTAAAATGCCCCGGACTCCACATAAAATACCCGAGTAGTTTTTCTAATTATTTCGACCCTTCCGGACACTCTGGCGCACTCAAAATAGTCCTTCATTTATATAAAAATAATTTACCTTGTTAACCCCCAAACACATACTAGTGACGCGACTCATACGTGCATCCCAAATAATTATATCATGACTGTCGTGTATCTCCCCCCGACCATAATATTATTTCTAAGACCGTCTATTACGTTACTCACTACGTAATGTTCAACATAATTATTACTCAACATGATTTCAACATAATCATTTTCGATAACTACTAACTCTCGTCACGTTAGTAATTATTACCATTAAGTCGGATTAATTATAAATTAATTTTTCTCTCTTAAATTAATTAATCTAAATTTTCATAATTTCATAATAAAATAAATACACGTAAAAATACCGGGTATTACATACTTCCCCCTAATAACAAAATTTCATCCCGAAATTCAAAAAAATAAGGCATACATGGTAAAAATCGGTATCCTCTAGTACACAAAACCAACTTAATAGTACGGCTCGATCAGTATAGTTCCCGCTTCACATAACACTTCCGACACTTTATCAGTTATAGGTCACCCCTCAATAACGACACCTTACCTTGTGCTCCTATCAAACATCATTCGAAAAGACTAGCATATACATCATCGGTTCCATTGTTTCAATATTATTGGGAGGCCTCACCTCACCTCACCTCGTATCAACTCCCTTATTTATTTAAACACAAAACTACCATCCTGGGAGAAACCATATGAACATCTGACTATTCTTTTACGTTCTTTAAATCTCGATTCCTGGTGACGTAACTCTTATGACAATTAAAAGGTCACCTAAGATAGTATGTGGTTATTCCACTTACGTCATCGGATTCTATCTCTCGATCAATCCAAAATTCTGATTATCCGTTCACCTCTTAACATCCAGAGGGAGAATAATTAAGGTATTTTCATACCAAAACCTCAATAAGCACCTTGTTCACAATAAACGGGTACTAGTATTTCCACAGAACCCTACCATTAGTTAATATCCTCTCTCAATTACCGCGCTATCACTTACTAGCTATATCTGTTGTGGAATTGAAATAATTAAAATAAATCCAAAATTACTTTCATACGGCTCCACTAATCGTTAATCACCGTTCGCCTACTCCTCGGGATATGGGTGATACAACTTGCTGAAAACAAAATGTTATCCCCACTATTTCTTGAAATCCCACATTGAAGGTGGGGTTCAAGTATCTCATCCTAGTTCAGAACAATATCGGGCAGGGCCACGTACCAACGCGATCCTTCTTTTCAAAGGAAGACTGGGGCACTCTATCAAATATCATAAATCACTCCAAAGGGATATCAATCGCTTTCTTCTTGATTAATATGTTCCACACATTCGAAGGAACTCTTGACCTTGCCTTGAGGTTGTCAACCCGTCAAAGAAATTTTATCGTTGAATGCTCTCTTCCACTATCGGAATCGTCGGCTTGATATAAAATTATCTGGATGATCATCTTACGCCAACCGATCTACTACTTACTATACCCCTTTCAATACCGACTTTCACGTATAATTCTCCCCATTAAATGATAATTAATAACCCTCTTCTTCCCTCAGTATATACCAAAAGTTCTGACCCGTGCATCTTTCACCACGTTGTGCAGCTCTGGACTCTTTATCTCTATTTACGCGTAATCCACCCTCAACATTCGATTAGGTGGAACTCCGCTCCAAATTTGTCCATAATAGTTAAATATTTGTCTTCTCAAGGGATACCCCCTTTTTAAATGACTTCTCACTGCCCTTTAACTAATTTCGAACGTGCTACTTTGATCGTACATGAATATACTAATTATCATCCTTCTCTTACGACGTTTAATCCATTCTACATGTACTATTTTGTAATATCAGTCTCATAAGTATAAATCTAACTCATCTCTATGTCTCTTCTTCCGGCGATTATCACATCAGCAATCCAGGGTGTCTACACCCCTTATAACCCATGCATACGGGTTTAAACATCACATACGCTTCGTAAGTACTCCAAACTCTTTATTGTCCCTTTATTTGCAACGTGGCTATACCACTTGGGCGTTCTCAATCACCCCTGAATTTGAAATTCTAAATCCTCCTAACATCATTTTATCATTCGACCCATCAAAATAAAACAAAATTATCATCACTTCTTCACTAACAACTAGCTCTACTCGCCTTATATCGTAATTTACCCCTTTAACTTCCAATTATAACAACTTACTTCCATAACGATCGAGGTGCTCAAATTATGGACAAATGGCCAAACATCTCCTTACTACCAACCTTACGCTAAGTTTCATGCGTGGGATATCTCGCAAAGCGAAATCCAAACAAGGAACCTCCCTATACATTACTTCCTAGCATTGTCGATCATCGGAATCCGTTAGGCCCTCAGTCCATAATATGTACCCCTATATTCCCATCTCTTGATGACAAAGTTACATCTCCTTTCACAATTTCACTTAAACAAGGAACTTCTTCCGAAAGACACTGTCTCTTAACGTTGATGGTAATCATATTCCATAAACATCATGCAAATATAATCGGGGCTCTTAAAATCCCGTCCCCAGACATACAACTATGAGTATTAACTTCCACGTCTCTAAAGGGTGATATAACAATGTACTCTTCTTATTACCCCATCCTGAGCGTTAATTATAATTATCAGCTAAATCTTTCTGCTAAACAGTAAACCAAATACACTCCGAATCATATCAATAAAGTCCCTTCACATACCGAGAACAAATATCCTAGACCATTATACTTTTTGAAGTCTCAACAATATATATATATATATATATATATATATATATATATATATATATATATACACACACACACACACACACACACACACACACAAATATATAAACGCGAGTCCGACCCTCTATCAGATGGGGCCTTGCCAGAACAAAACATTCTACCCCAAGGTAGTAACCCCGATAGACTTGCAATATCCTCACACTATCGGTTTAAGCATATTATAAAAACCATAATTAGGATAGTATCATACTCGTATAACACAATACTAAAACGAGAAATTTCAATAAGGTATGTACCACTAGAGACACACCCATTCATTCTTCGCGGATCACACTAAAGGTAACCCCACTATACCAGGAAAATATTCACATAAATAATAACATTGTTGATATACGCACTAAACTCGACTCTCATGAGAATATAGCCATAAAAATGTAGTAACTCGTTCCTGACACATACAACACGCAACATCATCTGAGGATATACTCATACTTCTATCTTGCCACTCGCCCTGGCTGTTCAAATGGTTCCTGGACTTAACACGCCTATCTGTACCAAATCAAAAATTTCAATAATTATTGCCCTTGCTAGGCACCATACCCTTATCCCTATACTTGCTTCAAGAAAAAAAATTTACGCACGGGTTTCACTCCCCACAAAATACCTCTACACATACTCCACTTATCTCCGGTCACACTGACCATGTTAGGGTTGTCCTTCTTTCAGACGTTGATAGTCTCGACTCTGATGACTACTTTCGTTGTTCCCTTAGCTTTGATGGCCCTAAGGAACACGCTACTGGTTTCGGCAACTCTTACTGAAATCACTATCGCTCGGTGAAAAATTCGGCTATCCAAATCATTTAAATGGGTCCCCTTATGGGTCTCCCCCTTGGGGTGCTTCACCAACACCGTTTCCCCTGGTCTTACATTGTCTAAATTCTTCGATCCTTGTATCTCTCCACACAAGGAAGCGTTTACATCCATATTAACAAAACGCGACATTGTTACCATCTGCATTGATCGTCCAACCAGAATTCCCCAGAAGTACAAACAATTCTTCTTGTAAATTAACTTTTCCCCTTCAATGTTCTCTTCTCCATTATACCTACTTCATCCGGTGTAAGGTTCGCTAATTAATTAAATTTCTTTTCACAAAGTGACCTCTGTCCGACCCTCTTGTGTGAGTTCAGGACAGCATCCCATCTTATCCTAAACATCTAATGAAAGAACTTATGGTCAAATCATACGTATGCGCCTTCTTTTGACAAAACATTCCACTTCTAAGTGTGATGGTTGCCTCTCACCATTGTAACTCTACTCTTACGAGCCAAGAAAAATTTTACCCAAAATTTTCAGTCCCGATTTGCCATACTCCAACATATACCCAAACCTTTGGATATTTCACATTCGTTGGCTAACACACGCCATTTCCGCATTTCTATAATTTTAACTACTGGTTCTCTTCAATGTTTCGTGTGACTCTCTCTCCTATTCCAACCTTGCTGGGTGAGTCGAATTTGACCCCATTTTTTTTGTAATACCCCGTATTTTCGTGATATTTATTTTTGGCGATTAATTGAATTAAATGTGTATTAATTGGAAATTAATCCGGATAAAAATATTAACGAGATGTGAGTTAGTATTTAATTATAATGTGTATACTTGGCAATATATGAATATTGGAAATATTGAAATTATCGCGTGATCGAAATACGGCAATTTGGGAAACTTTGTTGGGACGCGCGTGACAGTCGCGTCAGGAATATAATTATTTGAATTAAAAAGTGAATTTTATTTTTATCACCCGTATGGTCATTTTGAGTGCGCCAACGCGTCCGGAAGGGTCGAAATAGTCAGAAAACACTAGCCGGGGGTTAAGTTTGGGTCCCGGGGCATTATTGGGCCATACCGGTAACTTATAGGGGCATTTTGGTAATTTCGGAAATCTGGGAATTAAAACCCGCGAAAATTAGAAACAAAAATCTGACTTATTCTTTATCCACTAAACCCACTAACTACACTAAGGGACTTAATGGGCTACGGGAGAAGTTAAGATATAGTCCCAACTTACCAAAAACCAACCACACCTCCATTGTCATCATCCTTAGAGAAACTTGTAGAGAGAGAGAGAGAGAAGAGAATTCTGCAGAAAGAGAGAGGGAGAACAACTCAGCCTTCAAGATTCAACATCAAATTCAGAGAAAGATTAAGTCAAGTGCCATGCTTTTCCATGTTTAGGAATTATCAAATTTATCTTAAAAGATGATATAGAACCATGAATTGGAAGTTTAAAACTATGAACTATGTTAGGGACTCCATGTAGAAACAATCTGGACGAATTATGAACTCAGAATTATGACCCTTGATGATTTAAAAACAGATTTTAGAAGAAGTTTATTAATGTTCTTGAAAGAAATAGAAATCTGGAATTCTTGATGAAGATTTGATCCATATAAAGCCTTGAATGATGAATTATTGGTTTTAGAACGTTAACACTGTTGTAGGATGGTTGTATGATGATATTATAACGTTATCTTAGAGTTTCATGCTTGTTAATGGTGTTTTGGGTTGATTTGAAAACTGCAAAACGAAGCAGTCCGTAACCATACCTGGTGCGATCGATCGATCGACATTCATCAGTCGATCGATCGACCACCATCGATCGATCGAAGGAAAAGGTCGATCGATCGACCTTCCCAGAATGAGTAAAGTTTTTCCCTATTTAAATTTTAATGATGCTAACCCTTGATTAATATTATTGGAGACCATATGAATACCCTTAACCTTAAGGAAGACCAGTAGGCTTGGTTATGAAATTTGGACCTTAATTAGAATTCAATTTGAGGAATTATTCTAAACTAATGAAATTCGATAAGTGAGTTAATATTTGGGTTAATATTGTAAATTTGAATAATTTGATGAAATGAGGTTTGGGGCAGAAGTAAGGACCTTAGGATTAAAGATGTTATACGTGGGAATAATAGGAACTTATTAATCTATTTTAGATAGGTTTTAAGTATAAGAAACTACGACGTGAGACGTGTCGACAGTTTAACTTTTATATTATCGGGAGACGTAAAATATAATAATTTGAAATAATGGTAAAAGGATGTAGAGTATACCTTTATTAATACTGAATTATCTAAGAAGTGTGAATGCTTAGTATATGATTTTTATATGTATGACGTACCTACCATACTTGCTATCACGGGAGGTTACGTTCGCTTAGGGCCTTCTTATCCTTGTGTTGCCCGGATTTAGATTGGTACCTCGAGGACATAGTTCAAGAGAACGACTTATTTGTGAGTTAATAAGCCAGATGACTATGGAGCGTAGGTATGTACGTGACCATGGATATGTTGAATTATGTTCGCCTCCATTTTTGTGTGTGGTGTTTATTCCAACAATTCCTGAGAGATTCGGAATTTTTGATCCTTATGTACGTGATGTACCGGGATGGATATCAGAGTATGTGTGCACCGCAGCTTAGCCTTTGGGTGCTTGTATTGTATATTTATGATGTGAATAATATACGGTTAAATGAAAAGGAAATTTCCATGTTAAATTGTGGGTATAGTAATTGTAATATTATGAAAAGATAAAAGGGGACAGATATCAATAAATGGTTTTGTTAATAATTGGGAATCCGAGAATTAAAGTAGAACTCTCTATTTAATTGTTAAGGTTGGAAATTAAACGTGAACCGAGTAGAAGTGTTAGAAACTCTTTGGAATTAGATAGCTATGAGAAAACACATGAATGGGTACAGGAACGTTAGGAGTGCACAGTTAGACGAGAGGTGAGTATTTCATGTGAGAGCACGTCCTAACATGTATCTTGCATTCACTGTTTTAATTATTATTAAAGCACTTGCTGTTTTTAAAATACTCTCCACATTCGGGCTTTGACCCGTTTTCTTTCAAATCTATCTTTTTTGTAAAAACCATTTTAGGTGCCTAGCCACAAGAACACCATGCTTAGGATCCTCATTCAGGTGACGAGCTGTAGCGGTTTGTGGAACTTACAGGACATTGATTATAGACGCTTCATCTATCTTGACTCTATACTCAGTATTTATCAGTTGTAGGGCATGTCGCCCATTTCTTTTAGAGGCATTTCATTTATTTCAGTTATTCAGACTTGTCTTATTATTTTCAGTTGTGGGATTATTGTGAGGAGTTTTCCTCCGGACTTATTACTATTGTTGATTATTTAATTACTTCGTTATGGTGAATGGATTTATGTTGTTCTTCCATTATCCTATTATTGCATGTTAATCAGACTTAACTTAAAATTTGACAACTTACCTTTTAAATACTAGGTGGTTAGTAATCATTTAAATGTTTTCGACAGTGATGCTATTAACTGGACCAACTTGGCATTTTGTATTAATTTAATAAAGGAGTAGCTACCCGGTATTTAATTAGTCGGGGTGTCACAGGTGGTATCTGAGCATCAGGTTCTAGTGTCCTTTAGGATCTGAACGACTTATTATGTTTTCGCTGAGCTTTCTTTGATGAAGAGCCCTATATTTTAGGGCTGTTGTATTCTTTTGTATATGCTACGTTCTTCAGCTATTTTAAGTTTATAACTGCGAACTTATAGACTCTATTCTTATTTCAGAATGCCTCCACGACGTGCACCACGGGTTACCAGGAATGCAATGCCTGAACCACAGCTCGCACCAGTTCAGGGCACGATGAACGCCGCTGAGGTTGCAACCATAGTAGCCCAAGCGGTAAATGCTGCATTAGCCGTAGTTCAGCAGGCACCACCTCAGGCGCCAGTTGCCGCGCCAGTTCAGCCATATGCATTCTCGTCTGCCTGGGAACGTGTACGTGATGCTTTTCAGAAAGAACATCCACCGGAGTTTGCTGGCAGCTCATATGTTGTTGTTTCGAGTCAGTGGAGAAAGGATATACAGAGGCACTTGAGGATGTATGAGTGCACTGACGTTCAGAGGTAGGTACTGGCTACTTTTAAGCTAGTGGGATCTGCACTACAGTGGTGGGAGTCTATTACCACCGCAGAGGAGAGAGATACTCTCACGATTCAGGAGTTCTGGATGCGGTTCGATCGCAAGTACTTTCCGTCTGTTGTTCACACGGAAATGAGGAGGAAGTTGATGAACCTTCGACAGGAGGGTAAGACTGTGGCTGAGTATGAGGCCGAATTCACCAATTTGCTAAATATTGTCCCAGATGAGATACCGACGGAAGAGAAGAAGATTCGGAAATTCATAGATGGATTGACTTGGAGGATCCGTCAGCATTTATTGGGGAACCTCTCGTTGGCCACTTATTCTGACGTGGTTAACGCTGCATTGCTCCATTGCCAGGACCACCGCTTTCACTTGACAGAGGGGAAGCGATCAGGAGAGTCCAACCATCAGGGCAGGACAGGGGGAAATGGTGCCAGCGGGGCACAGTCAGCTCAGGGTCAGTATAGGCAGAGTGATCAGGGTTCCCAACAGGGGGATCATAAGAGGTTCCGATCAGGGGGTTTCAGGAACGGTCAGGGATGATTCCAGAATGGCCAGCAGGGTCATAACGGCCATCAGAGCCAGCAGGGTCAAAATGGTCAACATCAGCAGTTTCACCAGGGCAGCAAGGCCAGGGAAGAAATGGTAACGGCCATCAGGGCCGAGGGCAACAGGGACAGCGAGGGGGAAACTTCCCGGGGAAGTGTTTCATTTGTGGTAAGATTGGCCACAAACGTCAGGATTGTCCTGATAAGGGCAGGGCCCCGCAACAGCAGCAGGGTGCTCGACATGAGCCACAGAGGCCACTTTTTCCACCTGCTCTTCCAGCTCCAGCCCAGGTGCCAGCACTACCAGCCATTCCTGCAGTTCCTGTGCAGCAGGGGTAGTTACAGTATGGACGTGTCTATAATGTTCACCAGGTAGCAGCTCCACAGGCACCACCCGCGATTGAGGGTATGTTTCCTATCCATGGTACTATGGGTCGGGTTTTGTTTGATACGGGGGCAACACATTGTTTTATAGCTACACATTTTGCGAAAGCCTTAGGGTTGTTAGCTACGACAGAGAGCACAGTAACGTGTGTAGACTCACCATTGGGGAGTGGGTCACTTATTTTCTTTATATGTCGGGGAGTGGGGGTAGAGATTGGTAGTCTGGTATTACCTGCAGATATGTTGGTATTAGATATGCATGTTCACGATGTGATTATCGGTATGGATTGGCTCGTTGATTATAGAGCCATGATTGATTGTTTCGGTGGGAGCATTATTTTTGCCATTCCGGGGTAAGAGATGTTTGTAGTGGCGATGCCTCGCCCAGAGGGAGGTTCGACCGCTTATTTGTACTACTTAGAGGAGGATACCTCTAAGGAGGTTGTGATTCCTTTAGATTCGATCCCAGTTGTCAGGGAGTATTCCGATGTGTTTCAGGAGATACCAGGCCTACCCCCCAGTCGAGAGATAGACTTTGTTATAGACTTATTACCAGATACGAGACCTATAGCACGCGCACCGTACCGTATGGCTCCAGCTGAGATGAGGGAGTTACGGGATCAGATTGAGCAGTTGTTGGGTCAGGGGTTTATTCGGAGGAGTACTTCACTGTGGGGTTCCCCTGTGTTGTTCGTGAAGAAGAGAGATGGTTCACTGAGATTGTGTGTGGACTACCGGGAGTTAAACAAGGTCACGATACGGAATAAGTATCCGTTGCCTCGAATCGATGACCTATTCGACCAGTTGAGAGGAGCTTCTTGCTTCTCAAAGATTGATTTGCGATCTGGGTACCATCAGTTGCGTATCAGGGAGGAGGACGTCTCGAAGACTGCGTTCTTATCGAGATATGGTTCTTACGAGTTTCGGGTTATGCCATTTGGTTTGACCAACGCTCCAACAGCATTTATGGACTTGATGAATAGGGTGTTCAGGGATTTCCTAGATCAGTTTGTCATTGTCTTCATCGATGATATTCTGGTTTACTCCCAGACAGAGGAGGAGCACGCCGAGCATTTGAGACAAGTTTTGCAGACGCTACGCCAGAACGAGTTGTATGCAAAGTATGAGAAATGCGGGTTTTGGCTGAAGGAGGTTCAGTTTTTGGGACATATTTTTTCCGACAGGGGAATATCTGTTGATCCGGGGAAGGTATCCGCGGTGAGGGAGTGGGGACAGCCCACGACACCGACTGAGATCCGTAGTTTCTTGGGCTTAGCAGGATACTACTGGAGGTTTATTCGGGGTTTCTCCACGATAGCGGGTCCCATGACACATCTAACTCGTAAAGGTGTGCCGTTCATTTGGAGTGATGCCTGTCAGTTGGCATTCGATGAGTTGAAGGACAAGTTAACCTCAGCACCTGTGTTAGCATTGCCGAGACCGGGAGTTAAGTATCTTGTTTACACCGATGCGTCCTTACAAGGACTTGGAGGTGTACTGCGGCAGGAGAGTCAGGCCATATCTTATGCTTCCCGTAAGCTTAAGCCTCACGAGAAGAATTACCCTACCCATGACTTGGAGTTAGCGGCAGTGGTATTTGCCCTTCGTATTTGGAGACATTACCTTTTGGGGGAGAAGTTTCGATTGTTCACGGATCACAAGTCCCTACAGCACCTATTCACGCAGAAGGAGTTGAATATGCGGCAACGGAGGTGGCTTGAATTCGTGAAAGATTATCAGTTCGATATCCAGTATCACCCGGGGAAGGCTAACGTGGTGGCAGACGCGTTGAGCCGTAGGCCAGTAGATGAGGTGGCAGGGGTGTGGAAGGCCAAGTGGAAGGAGTTGGGACACCAGGATGCAGTGGCCCGATCATTCATGTCTGTGATGACCGTTACACCGCAAATTGTCACGAAGGTGGTAAAGGCACAGGCAAAAGATTCGTTCTGTCAGGAGAAGATAGTTCGATTACTAGCAGAGGGAGCAGAGTCCTATACCGTTAGCTCAGACGGGGGATTACGCTTCAATGGGAGATTGGTAGTTCCGGAAGGGGAAGAATTGCGGCACGAGGTGATGGCAGAGTCGCACGGATCACGGTTCGCGATACATCCCGGAGGGGACAAAATGTACCAAGACATGAGGCGACAGTATTGGTGGAGCGGGATGAAGAGAGATATTGCCGTGTTTGTTTCAAAATGCGCCACTTGTCAGCTAGTTAAAGTGGATCATCAGAGACCGGCAGGACTTCTACAGCCATTGGAGGTCCCGATGTGGATGTGGGAGAGCATCTCCATGGACTTTATTACGGGGTTGCCTACGTCATAGAGAGGTCATGACTCCATTTGGGTAATTGTGGACAGGTTGACCAAAGTCGCTCATTTTCTACCCGTAAGGACAGACTACACTGCGGGACAGTATGCCCAGCTCTTCATTTCAGAGATAGTGAGACTTCACGGTGTGCCCCTAAATATCGTGTCTGACCGAGACAAGATATTTGTTTCACGGTTTTGGGAGAGTTTTCAGGAGGCCATGGGCACAGAACTCCGGTTGAGTACGGCGTATCACCCGCAGACCGATGGGCAAACTGAGCGTACAAACCAGATGTTGGAGGACATGCTACGTATGAGTATCATTGACTTTGGGGGTGGATGGGAGCAGTATCTTCCACTGGTGGAGTTTGCTTACAAGAACTCCTACCAGTTCACCATTGGCATGGCTCCATTTGAGGCGTTGTACGGTAGACCTTGTCGTTCCCCAACATGTTGGTTGGAGGTGGGGGACAACAAACTACTTGGGCCGGAAGTGATCCAGGATACTTCGACGAGGATATAATTGATACGGAATCGCATTCGAGTAGCTCAGGATCGGCAGAAGAGCTATGCTGATGCGAAGAGATTCTTCAGGGAGTTCCAAGTGGGGGACCAAGTTTTTCTCAGAGTATCTCCTATGAAAGGGATCATGCGTTTCGGGAAGAAAGGGAAGTTGGCACCGAGATATGTGGGACCATTTCCTATTATTGAGCGGATTGGACCGGTTGCGTATAGGCTTGGATTACCGGAGCATTTACATCGGATTCACGATGTATTTCATATTTCCTCGCTTAGGAAATATCTTAGAGACGATTTGGCTCATTCCCACATTGCTTTGGAGGACATCGATCTCCAGCTGGATAGCTCCTACGAGGAGGGGCCGATTGCTATTTTGGACCGAAGTGAGCGGAAACTGCGGTCAAAGATAGTTCCGTTAGTGCGTGTTCAGTGGAGACATCATAATGTCGAGGAGTCCACATGGGAGCGCGAGGATGAGATGCGCGAACGTTATCTGGAGTTGTTCTTACCAGGTACTTTCTAGTTCCGAATTTCGGGACGAAATTCAGTTATTAGGGGAGAAGTATGTAATACCCCGTATTTTCGTGATATTTATTTTTGGGGATTAATTGAATTAAATGTGTATTAATTGGAAATTAATCTGGATAAAAATATTAACGAGATGTGAGTTAGTATTTAATTATAATGTGTATACTTGGCAATATATGAATATTGGAAATATTGAAATTGTCGCGTGATCGAAATACGGCAATTTGGGAAACTTTGTTGGGACGCGCGTGACAGTCGCGTCAGGAATATAATTATTTGAATTATAAAGTGAATTTTATTTTTATCACCCGTATGGTCATTTTGAATGCGCCAACGCATCCGGAAGGGTCGAAATAGTCAGAAAACACTAGCCGGGGGTTAAGTTTGGGTCCCGGGGCATTATTGGGCCATACCGGTAACTTATAGGGGCATTTTGGTAATTTCGGAAATTTGGGAATTAAAACCCACGAAAATTAGAAACAAAAATCTGACTTATTCTTTATCCACTAAACCCACTAACTACACTAAGGGACTTAATGGGCTACGGGAGAAGTTAAGATATAGTCCCAACTTACCAAAAACCAACCACACCTCCATTGTCATCATCCTTAGAGAAACTTGTAGAGAGAGAGAGAGAGAGAAGAGAATTCTGCAGAAAGAGAGAGGGAGAACAACTCAGCCTTCAAGATTCAACATCAAATTCAGAGAAAGATTAAGGCAAGTTCCATGCTTTTCCATGTTTAGGAATTATCGAATTTATCTTAGAAGATGATATAGAACCATGAATTGGAAGTTTAAAACTATGAACTATGTTAGGGACTGCATGTAGAAACAATCTGGACGAATTATGAACTCAGAATTATGACCCTTGATGATTTAAAAACAGATTTTAGAAGAAGTTTATTAATGTTCTTGAAAGAAATAGAAATCTGGAATTCTTGATGAAGATTTGATCCATATAAAGCCTTGAATGATGAATTATTGGTTTTAGAACGTTAACACTGTTGTAGGATGGTTGTATGATGATATTATAACGTTATCTTAGAGTTTCATGCTTGTTAATGGTGTTTTGGGTTGATTTGAAAACTGCAAAACGAAGCAGTCCGTAACCATACCTGGTGCGATCGATCGATCGACATTCATCAGTCGATCGATCAACCACCATCGATCGATCGAAGGAAAAGGTCGATCGATCGACCTTCCCAGAATGAGTAAAGTTTTTCCCTATTTAAATTTTAATGATGCTAACCCTTGATTAATATTATTGGAGACCATATGAATACCCTTAACCTTAAGGAAGACCAGTAGGCTTGGTTATGAAATTTGGACCTTAATTAGAATTCAATTTGAGGAATTATTCTAAACTAATGAAATTCGATAAGTGAGTTAATATTTGGGTTAATATTGTAAATTTGAATAATTTGATGAAATGAGGTTTGGGGCAGAAGTAAGGACCTTAGGATTAAAGATGTTATACGTGGGAATAATAGGAACTTATTAATCTATTTTAGATAGGTTTTAAGTATAAGAAACTACGACGTGAGACGTGTCGACAGTTTAACTTTTATATTATCGGGAGACGTAAAATATACAAATTTGAAATAATGGTATAAGGATATAGAGTATACCTTTATTAATACTGAATTATCTAAGAAGTGTGAATGCTTAGTATATGATTTTTATATGTATGACATACCTACCATACTTGCTATCACGGGAGGTTACGTTCGCTTAGGGCCTTCTTATCCTTGTGTTGCTCGGATTTAGATTGGTACCTCGAGGACATAGTTCAAGAGAACGACTTATTTGTGAGTTAATAAGCCAGATGACTATGGAGCGTAGGTATGTACGTGACCATGGATATGTTGAATTATGTTCGCCTCCATTTTTGTGTGTGGTGTTTATTCCAACAATTCCTGAGAGATTCGGAATTTGTGATCCTTATGTACGTGATGTACCGGGATGGATATCAGAGTATGTGTGCACCGCAGCTTAGCCTTTGGGTGCTTGTATTGTATATTTATGATGTGAATAATATACGGTTAAATGAAAAGGAAATTTCCATGTTAAATTGTGGGTATAGTAATTGTAATATTATGAAAAGATAAAAGGGGACAGATATCAATAAATGGTTTTGTTAATAATTGGGAATCCGAGAATTAAAGTAGAACTCTCTATTTAATTGTTAAGGTTGGAAATTAAACGTGAACCGAGTAGAAGTGTTAGAAACTCTTTGGAATTAGATAGTTATGAAAAAACACATGAATGGGTACAGGAACGTTAGGAGTGCACAGTTAGACGAGAGGTGAGTATTTCATGTGAGAGCACGTCCTAACATGTATCTTGCATTCATTGTTTTAATTATTATTAAAGCACTTGCTGTTTTTAAAATACTCTCCACATTCGGGCTCTGACCCGTTTTCTTTCAAATCTATCTTTTTTGTAAAAACCATTTTAGGTGCCTAGCCACAAGGACACCATGCTTAGGATCCTCATTCAGGTGACGAGCTGTAGCGGTTTGTGGAACTTACAGGACATTGATTATAGACGCTTCATCTATCTTGACTCTATACTCAGTATTTATCAGTTGTAGGGCATGTCGCCCATTTCTTTTAGAGGCATTTCATTTATTTCAGTTATTCAGACTTGTCTTATTATTTTCAGTTGTGGGATTATTGTGAGGAGTTTTCCTCCGGACTTATTACTATTGTTGATTATTTCATTACTTCGTTATGGTGAATGGATTTATGTTGTTCTTCCATTATCCTATTATTGCATGTTAATCAGACTTAACTTAAAATTTGACAACTTACTTTTTAAATACTAGGTGGTTAGTAATCATTTAAATGTTTTCGACAGTGATGCTATTAACTGGACCAACTTGGTATTTTGTTTTAATTTAATAAAGGAGTAGCTACCCGGTATTTAATTAGTCGGGGTGTCACATTTTTTTAGTGGTTCCTGGAAGTCATATGTTGTGCCTTAACTGTCTTTACCATTTTGGCCTTCCGTACCATAATAGGGGTGAACTCAACTACGGTCATCATTCTTGAATATACCTTATAAATTCAATTGAACTTTGCCTCCTGCTGTCCGCCCAACTGTACTCGCCTGTCATACTGCATCGTTCGGCACACGAACACACCCGAATGCAAATAAGATTCACTATCATATACATTATAGCAGGAGAACGAAACCTCACCAAAGAAATCAACAATCCTAAATATAGGGCTCTATATCAAAGAAAGCTAAGCTGGAAGCATAATAAGCCACATAGATCCTAAAGGACACTAGAACCTGATACTCTGATATTACCTGTGACACCCCACCTAATTAATTATCGGGTGATCAGTCCTTAATTAATTAATTTTAGAATATCTAGTTGATTCAGATAACGCATCACTGTCGAAAACTCAAATTTTAATTTAATAAAAGCTAACCACCTAGTATTTAATAAGGGTAATGTCTAAATTTTATCTTGTTACTAACCAATATAAAAAAGAATACCAACAAATGCGATGCATCACAGTAGTATAAATAAAGTCTAATTGAAGTAAGATAAATGACTGGAGTAAAACATATACAGATACAATCCCATACAATAAATCCAATAAAAGGAAATCAAATCTAAGAGAGAATTTAAAACAACTAAATCTCTGAATGTAAACAAAAAACGGACGACATGTCCAATAGAATAGATAACTGAAAAAGAAAGAATAGGCTGAGTCGTCTACTAACAATTTTCCTACAGCTTCCACAGCAGCTACATCACGACAACTGAATAGAGTCTTCTAAGGCTGGTGTCCCTGTGGCTGGGTATCTAAAAATAATCGAACAAGAAAAGAGATTTGCAGAAAAATGGGTCAGAGCCCGAGTAGAAAACAGTTTAAATATAGCAAGTTCTTAAATTGATTTAATTAGCACATATATTATCCATGTTAACTTAGTGTACTCACTTGAGATTCTCACCTCTCATCTAATGTGCACACCTTGTGAGTCTAACTGCCCATACTAGTCTTGTCACTTTACCTGAATATATGTTGGATAATCACTATGCCTGATAAAATATATAAATAACCTGAAATAAATATATTACTATTGTTAGGAATAGGTTTAAGGATTTTGTAACTCATTCTCATAACATTCCTTACTCCCAACTGGTGACCCAACAAATATTTACTTTAATAAAGTAGCCAACAAGAAACACAGAATAGGAACTCAGTATACATATATAAAATCTCACTATGTATACATACAATTATATTTATACAACACCCATGGTTAAGAAACCCCTAGTGCTAGGCATACTCGGCTATCTAGTCCCATTGCAACGCTCACGCATAAAGGACAACATATTCAATCTCTCAAGAACCAAATAAAACATATACACATATTGGAGGCGAACATAGTCCCAAGCTGATGGGCTACGCACATACCTACACACCCATACGACCGTCATCACTATCATTCTCACAGATAACCCGTACCTAGGTTCGATGCTCTAGTGGTACGACTCAAAATCCCCTGAAGGCACACAAGATATGATCGTCCACAACGCATTAATCCCCGTTCGATAACCAGTAGCTAGGTATATCATACACATGATATTCAAAGTAATAAGCATGCACACAACTTATATACATTAATAGGTAATCACATAACCCAAATACTATAATCCGTAAGTATTATTAATGCCATTACTTTCCTCGATACCCGTATATATAAAACCTCTCTAGGACTTACATACCCTCCTAAGTTTCCACACAAATTCAATACCCCAAGTACCATTACCCCTTAATTCCTTAACACTTTGGAAATTTAAGCCACCTGTTACTCACAAAGGTTAATACACTTATATAGATAACCCTAGGAAGATTTTCAACCCAAACAAACCCTAAAAAAACCATTCTGGAATTTCTTTAGAAGTTCTAGGATTCTCGTTCGAACGAGATCATTCGAACGAGTTCATTCGAACGAAGTTCCCACTTCGAATGAACTCAGAAACTCGTTAGAAAAGTCATTGGAAACATCGTTAGAAGTCTTGTTCGAACGAGGTCATTCGAATGACCTGGACAGGTCTTCTAACGAAAAATCCGAACAGACCTAGTTCTTCTAAATTTCAATTTTTCTCAACATTCCAAACCTCAAACTCAATCCAAATTTTATCTAACATCAGTTTAAAGGTTTCTAATCTAACCTAATCATTATGGGGCAATTTCTAACACAATTTAGTATTCAAAACTTTATGTTTTCAAAATGGAAACCAATAATATCTAAAATCTTTAAGAATCCCCATATAATGAAGCCATCACTTTAAATATTTCAAATCCTTAAATTCAATATGGGATCTATACATAAAATCTCCAGATTTAATAATCTACAAATGGGGTAAATCCTCTACATGCAACCCATCACCAAAATCTAATGTTCTTCTACGATTTAACTTAATGAGACCCAATTTCCATCAGTTATTATCTAAATCATTAACAGAGTTTAATAAGAACAATATATGCTAAATAAACTAGCAAGATAAAATTTTCCTCGGAATGAACTTCTAATTCTTGGGCTGAAATTCTTATGGGAATGATCCTCTTGACACGATCTACACGCTGGTGTACTTTTTGTTGTGAAAGCTTGAGTTCTTGGCTTAAGGATCCAATAGAGTCTTCTTCTTCCTTAGTTCTCTCTTTCTTTTCTCTGTTCCTCACGTAAGGTGAAACTGACAGGCCACTAACCCTTAATGCTCTAAATCCCAATTTTCATCCATTTAATTACCTAAAAATCCCAAAAGATCAAAATTCCCCTTCGGGGTGTTGTTTTGGGCTAAAATGTCCCGGACTCCCAATAAAATACCCGAATAGTGTTTTCTAACTATTTTGACCCTTCCAGACACTCTGACACACTCAAATATAAAAATAATTTTTCTTGTTAACCCCAAACACATACTAGTGACGCGACTCATACGCGCGTCCCAAATAATTATATCATGACTGTCGTGTATTTCCTCCCGGCCATAATATTATTTCCAAGATCGTCTATTACGTTACTCACTACGTAATGTTCAACATAATTATTACTCAACATGATTTCAACATAATCATTTCCGATAACTACCAACTCTCGTCACGTTAGCAATTATTAACATTAAGTCGGATTAATTATAAATTAAATTTTCTCTCTTAAATTAATTAATCCAAATTTTCATAATTTCATAATAAAATAAATACATGTAAAAATATGGGGTATTACACAAGGTATCGCCTGCCAATCTTTGGCATCAACGGTTAGGTCATGTAAACTTTAGAGATCTTGATCGTCTAGTGAGTAAAGACCTAGTCCGAGGTGTACCATCCTTAGGTAAACCAACCTCCCCAATTTGCAGACCTTGTCAACTAGGAAAGAAAATTAAGAGCCCTCATAGGAAGTTGAACACTATAACCGTCTCTCATGTCTTAGAATTGATTCATATGGATCTTATGGGTTCGACTTGTATCGAGAGTATATGAGGAAAGAGATATATCTTAGTGATGGTAGATGAGTTTTCAAGATACTTTATTGTAGGATTTCTAAGAGAAAAGTCCGATATTTTTGAATATTTAACGATTAAATGTCGAGTTCTTCAAAATCAACATGGTGTCACCATAAATCGGTTTAGGTGTGATAATGGAACTGAATTTAAGGAATCCGGTGTGAATGTTTTTTGTGATGAAATTGGAATTAATCATGAATTTTTGGCCGTTCGAACTCCACAAAAAAATGGTATAGTTGAGAGAAAAAATCGAACGATCCAAGAAATGGCTCGATCTATGCTCCTAGGTAGGAAAGTTCCTCATAGGTTTTGGGAGAAAGCGGTTATCACCGCTTGTCATACCATGAATAGGGTATACTTACGTCCTAACACTAATAAAAATCCATTTGAATTGTGTACCGACAAGAAACAAAATCTAGCCTATTTTAGAGTCTTTGGGATTTTGATGAAACACCTTCTTGAAAAACACCTTCTATTTGGGTTGATTTTGATGAAACTTTTTCTCGAGTTTCTAGGTTAGAGTCGGTTCGTCTTTTACTAGAGGTCGCATGTCACCTTAAGTTCAAACTGTATCAAATGGATGTCAAAAGTGCATTTTTAAATGGCATTCTTCAGGAGGAAGTCTATGTTGAACAACCTAAGGGTTTGAGGACCCTAAGTATCCTAAGAACGTCTTGTTTTTGAAGAAAGCTATATATGGTTTGAAGTAAGCACCAAATGCTTGGGATGAGAGGCTCACTTCTTATCTCATTTCTCGCGGCTTTTTGAGAGGGGGAGTAAATATGACATTATTTGTGAGCTGAGATGAAAATGAGATCTTAGTTGCCTAAGTGTATGTCGACATCATAGTTTTTGGATCTACATGTGATAAACGTACTCAACTCTTTTCGAAAGAAATGTAAGATGAATTTAAGATGAGTATGGTCGGTGTGCTTACTTTATTTTTATGTCTTCAAGTGTATCAACTCGATAGCTGGATATTTTTTTCCCAAACTAAGTATGCAAAAGGCCTTGTGAAGAAATTTAATCTAGAATTTGCTAAGCTTGCACGTACTCCAATGAGTTCATCAGCCAAACTTAGTAAGGACACTGAAGGAAAGGATGTAGAGCACACTCTTTTAAGGAGTATGATAGGTACTTTACTCTATTTAATCGCTAGTCATTCAAATATTTCCTTTAGTGTAGGAGTTTGTGCCTGCTATCAAGCCCCCCCAAAAGAGTCTCATTTACTTGCCATCAAGAGTATTATTAAATACGTTAGGGGTACTTTGTCCTTTGGGATTTGGTATTCCTTCGACACTAATGATTGTTTATCAGCATATTTGGATGACGATTGGGCAGGAGATGTTGATGGATGAAAAAGTACTTATGGCAGATGTTTTTATTTTGGTAGTGCACTTGTCTCTTGGATAAGCAAGAAAAAAAATTATATTTCTTTGTCCACGGCAAAGGCCGCATACATAGCCGTCAGGAGTTGTTAACTCAACTTATTTGGATGAAAGAAATATTGGAGTATTACGGTATTCTACAAGGCACAATGACTATTTATTGCGACAATACGAGTGCAATCCATATTTCTCGTTATCCCATTCAACATTCTAGAACAAAGCACAGTAGGATTCGAGAACACTTTATTCGAGAGTTAGTTGAAGAGAAAATAGTTTCCTTAAGCTTTATAGGCACCGATCATAAATTGGCTGTTATCTTTACCAAACCTTTAGATGCCCTTAGGTTTGAAAACCTTAGGAAATCCATTGGGGTTTTCTCCATTGATTGAGTTCAGAATCGTTCATCTAGTTTAGGTTGTGCATCATGTCTAATTTTTATACCTATGAACTACATTATATTGTGAACATATAGTTTTAAAAATTCCAAAAATATTTCCATTGTTTTTAGTAGTAAGGCCTTTTCAAATTTTTTGTCCATATAGGTTATGTATGTGATGTTTTCGGATCTCTATTTCATTTCATGTCCATGTGTCTTTCAATGAGTATATAATCCTGACTTCGTCTCACTTGTGCGCATTGATGTTTGTTTATGATATATTCTTCTATGATTGCCTCATATCTTTGCCTTACTTGCACACACCTTTCAAGGAATCTTGAGGATGTCTATGTAGCTTTGCATTTTCTTGGTGAAGTGCGATGTTGTCTTATCAATTTTTTCACCTCGTTTTATAAGCAATCGATCTTGTGCATGTAAAATAATTGCCCAGATTTGGAAAAATAAAAGAATATTCATCCGATTTGTTTGTGATTAGCAATGGACTTGAGTTGCGAAAAATAAAATGTTTTTGCGTGAATAGCCTCCATTTGCAAAAAAAAAAAGAAGGAAAAAGAGCCTAAAAGAAATTGGGGCATTGAAAAATAATAGATAGCCAAGGCAAAAATAATTTAGCTTGTTTTATGCTTCAAAAAGGGAAATACTCTTAAGCATATACAATATTGATGGGAGAATTAGGTTGAAGATCAATGGTCTTGCACAATCAATCGCTTTATTATTATGTTTTTGTGATGCTATTGAACAGAGAATCACCGATCTTCTATGCATTTTGCTTTTGTGAAATAGTGTCCAATTGTATTCCCCTTTATTGACATAAGGCATATGTGAGTGTATATTGTGTTGATATATTATTTTTCATTTTGCACTTGTGCGTTGTCTTAGGTCATGCTCTCACTCGCATTGTTCACACCCATTCATTTCCTCTCCCACGATTCGAAAATGTCTACACTACTAGGAAAATTAATTTTTTTGTGGGTTTCTAACCTTCCCAGGCCTTTTACTATGTTATTCTTGATTTTTTATGGTTTTGTGGAATTTTTTAATGTTCTGCATTTTTGTTAGAAGCCTCGTTCGAACAAGTTTTCTAATGACATATTGGCAAAAATGTTATGAATTCTCGTTAGAAGCCCTATTCGAATGAGATTTCTAACGACTTCTTGGCCCAAATCTTCTGAATTTTCATTGGATATTCGTTCGATTGTCGTTCGAACGACCATGTTCGAACGAGAATTCTAACAACATTATGGCATTTTTTTTCTTCTGATTTTTCATTAGTCTATCCATAATGTCGTTCGAACGAATTTCTAAATCTTGTTTGAATGACCAACATTTTATTTGGGCGATTTTGTGAGTTTTTCTCTTCTATTTCGTTTTAACTCCCTATTTCTCCTCTCTCCTTTTTCTTCCCACAACTCCATACTCTCCAACTGTCCCCGACTTTCCCTAGCTTCCCCCTCCATTATCCCTCCTTTCCATATCTCCTCAATCAAACCACTTCCCCTCCATTATTATCGTTGCACTCCACCTCCAGTTATTTAAAACCCTTCATTCCTCTCTTGAGCATCTAGATTTGTGTAGTTTTCTTTCAGATATCATTTATCATTTCATTTACTTGGGTTGAGGGATATATGATTTGGGTTCTCTTAAAATCTTCAAACATTGTTTTAATCCTTCTATTATCCATTTCATATATACTCTATTCAGTTTTTTTGGGGCTATTATATATATGTATTTTCAATTCTATAACATTTAAAAAAAATTATTATCTTCCCCCTTTTAAGTGTTGGTTTCATGCAATCTTTTGACAATTTTTATAAAGCTTAATTTTTTTTTGGTGTGTCAAAATATTTCATGAAACTACATTTAATTTTTTTTCCTATTCATATATCTCTTTTGCTACTAATGGAGGTTGGGATGCTGTTGGTTGTTTATGTTGTTGGGTTTCTTAGTGTTTTTGGTGATTTGGTTGGATTTTTGTTGGGTAGGTTGTCGTTTCCTTTCTCCTGTCTCCATGCCTAATCATAATCATCGCAATCGTCAGATTAGGTCATCCGATGAGGAGTATTCATCCTCCTTATATGAAGATGCATCAATCCCAAACCTCCTTCTGCATTGGGGAATTCTTAAAAAATATACACTGTATCATAGCAAAGGTTTTTCCACTAGAGCCTATGTCCGAGGGAAAATTGTCAATTGAGCTTCACTGTTTGGTAATATCGTATACACCTGGATTGATACCCTAGGATGGGATCCCCTGTTTAGTCTTTATGATCCTATTTACCCTGATCTTATTAGGGAGATTCGCTTTGGTATGCATGTTCTTGAAGTTGGTTTATTTTCCACTGTCCGAGTTCAGGAAATAACTATCACTCTCGACTCTATCGCTCATCTAGTTGGTTTGCCTCGCGTTCCAAACCCCTTCCTTTACTTGGAACAATGATGATCGTCCTGAGACACGACTCATCATGAACACTATTTGTTGTCTTTTTCAGGTCGGTACCGTCACCATTTATCACAAGCCTCTTCATCTTGATTTTATGATCCTTAATTGGATTGTGTGCGCTTATATGCTACCTCATGCTAACGCCACACATATATCTAGGGAACACATGGACCTAACGTATGCCATTAGCACTAGGACGTCGATTAACCTAACTTATTTCATTTTTGGTGTACTTAAGGCCATCCGTGTCAATCCATCCGGTGCCGTTAGGCAAGCTTTACCTTTTGTAGTTATTATTACTCATCACTATCTTTAGGTTGGTTACCCCCTGCTTCCATCGAATATCGCTATCTCTCATGATCAAAAAATTGATAACTCCTCTATAGGTCGCTCTTATGGTCACCTTCCTCGTGATATGCCTCAACACACTTTTCCCGTTCCGAGTCATACCACTCTGCTACCTCATCCACTTTAGCTCCACCTAGATGCTGTTCTTCTCATCCTCACCCACCTACCGAGTAGGATGATATTAGGTATGTGCATTTGCAGGTTGAGCAAATTCAGGAGGACCGTCGCCAGGATAGGGCTCTTTTGTGGGAGCTTTTACTCACCATACAGAGGGATTATCAGATAGCCGAGAAGGCACATGCAAATCGTGAGGAGGCACAGGCACGCCGAGATGAGGCCCAGACTAGGCGAGTCTCTATTCTTATAAACCATCTTTAGGAGAATCTCCGTATAGAGATGCATCATGGTGCGAGCTCTCCCAGTACCGAATTCGTTCCCGATGAAACTTCATATAATGATCCATCTCCTTGATGTTCCTTATGTTTAGTTCTATTTATCTTATGTACTTGTGAGAGAGAGGATTTTATTTTCTTTATTTATTCACCTCACTTGTACCAGGTATTTGTATTTCCCTCTTCTTTTATTTTGTTTGGATATTAGTACTTTTGTCTTGGAACATCTTAGTTATGATTTTTAATGTTAATCAATGCTCATTTCCTCACACGCTATCTTAGTTGTGTGGATGATTTCATTTAGATATTTATGTTTTGGATATTATCTTGCTTCTATTCTCCATTTTATTATTTTTTCTCAAGATATATTCACTAACAATGCAGGTTAGTTTTATCCCTTGGTCTTTTCTGAACAAAAAGGGGGAGAGCATGTATAGGGGGAGCCTAATTTTTTTTATCTTTCTATTTTCCCATGCGTTTTACGCTTTTGTTGTTTCATGTGTGTAGGCCTCTTATTGTCAGGTTCTTGCCTACTCTCAACAATGCAGCTTAGTAGTCAGTCCAGTCAGTCTGCCCATTTTTTGGGTTTTTTTGGGGATGGGCTTTAGGATTGACATGACGGCTTGGCTTAGCAAATTCAGAGTCATTTTTTTTATCTCATTTATTTTATATTTTGTTCCGAAATATTCAAAGGGGGACATTTGTAAGGATAAATTTTGAATCAAGTCATTTGAAGTATTGGCTAATTCCGTTGGATAAAACATTTGGGTCATTGCGTTTCAATCTCTTATCATCGATGAAGATTTCGAGCATCTGAGCTTTCATCTCTCGCCAATCCAATTTCGAGTGCTCTTTTCCCAGAGGTATATGACCCGGTTCTATTTTAGTGTTTGAGATATTTTTAAATAATATTAAATACCTTTGATGGAATTTTAAAATGAATTTTAAGTCATTTAAAATCAATTTTTATTTTTGGGAAATTGCCAAGGTCATTCGAACGATCATGTTCGAACGATTTATCTAATGAACTTCTTTGCAATTTATTCTGAAATCTCGTTAGAAGTTTGTTCAATTTTATCGTTCGAACGATCTTGTTCCAATGAACTTCCAATGACATTCTTCACAAAATTTTCTGTATTTTCGTTAGAAGTTCATTCGAACATAGTCATTCGAATGACCATGTTCAAATGACCTGCTGTAATTTTGAATTTTTTTAAAATTCCGACAGTTTCTTTTGTTATCTATTTTTGTCCACTACTTTCTCTTATCTATCTTTTATATGGACGAAAATTAAAGTGGAAGATACTACTGGAAAATAAGAGAACATCCTATAGTTTTTGTAACTTTGTCTCCAACCTTTATGTGATCTCTTGATCATGTTTTGAGAACCAAAAACTCTATACACATCATACAAGTTATTTATTCTTGCTGCGTGTCATGGATCTTTGGACAAGTGCTGATTGGAGACATTTATTTGTTTTCGGTGGATTTCGAGACACGGTACGTGTTGTGCAACATGTTGGATCTTCGCGTACTACGGACAGAGGTGGAGAAGACGGCTTCAACGAGTCTTGTTATTTCAAATCTATAAGTCTTTTGAGTCTTTTTGTAAAACCGTATTCGTAGCGGATTTGTATAGGTCCAGCAGTCCGAGGTTTTTCCCATTTGGGTTTTCCTTGTACATCGATGTTCAGTGGTTGTGCTTTCTTCTTGCATATTTAATAATCATGCATGCTCAATTAGGAATTAATAAGAAATATAAAATTTGGTAAATATTTGTTCTGTGGCCTATACTATTATGTGTAAGGAGTGTATTCTACAAAATTAAACTTAATTCATATAACCCTACAACTTCAAAGAAATCATCATACTCACGTCATGGGAAGGACGGAGATGAGTCATTTTAAGGAGTATGAAAAGAAAGAAAACAATACGAGAAGGTAGTCAAAACATGAGCAACACACGAAATCATAATCCATCAAGAAAATGGAATATGAATGTCTAACGATCCGCTAAAAAATTATAAAAAGAGTTACATTTTGTGCGATACACCAGACCATAATCCACTATGAGGAAGTGGATATGCATGTCTAGCGGGTTTGCAAAAAGGGAAATATAATAAAATAATATGAAAATATGATATAAAACCATTAGATCATAATTCACTATAGGGAAGTGAATATGCATGTCTGACGGGGTCAATAGTATATATATGTATGTATATACGCAACACTACTAAATGTTAAAATAAGTAAAGTGATGAAATGAGCAAATAGGACCTGAACCTTGAGGATGATTCAGGACACCCACGTAGCCAAAAAGGCATCAAAGTCCATGTAATTTAATAACAAGCAAGGTTGGGGTTTAACTCATGAGCCTGAAATTAGAATTTTCCTTAGTTTGTTAAAGAAAGGTGCACAAGTGTAGAGAGTGTGAAAAAAGTAGGGAGATTCTACTTTAGGATTTAAAGGTGAACCCTCTTTTTTGGTTTTTTTGGTTTTATTGAATTATGTTTTGTGCATATAAATAATAATAAAAAGATTATTTGGGGTGAGGAAGTGAAATAAATCAAAAGTATAACAAGAGAGAAAAAGAGTAATAAATGATACTAATTAAATGAGATGTAGAAAGATAAGGGTGGACCTTTTATAGAACTTTGCTACTGATTTTGAGGTGATGTAGGCTGATTTTTATGGGGTTTGGATGGTGGTGGAGTACTGGTAAAATGGGTGGTAAAAGTGGGGTGAATATGATGTAAGAAAGCTAGGGAGAATGTTTATAAAAGGGAATTTATAGGATGACGACGCACTGATTTCAAGGCAAGGAATGTTTCGATTCTAAAATAAGAGGGCCTTGGGAATGAGGTCATGGCCTCCTCAAATAGGAAAAAAATAGTTTTAGGGGGTTTGCCGATCGACATAGGCTCTGGTCTGCCTATTGGCATACCCCTAGCTTGTTGGCGCAGTAAAGTACCCCTTTGCCTATAGGCAGAGGGTTTGGGTGCCTATAGGCAGTCTAAAAAGGATATTTTTGAAAAAAAGTCCATAAAATGAAAATCGTAAGTTCAAATCATGCATGGCTAGTACCGTTGGGAAGGATATTCAAAGCACTATGAAAATTTATCGGGTCAATATCGGGTTCGAGAGATGAATAGAGTCAAACGAGGCTTGAAAGCACTCAGTGTCCTCTAAAGCGGGTTCTCAGAGTAAAAAGGCAAGTACACTCGAACCGTAAGGCCTATTCGTGCACATTAAGGATCATTGGAAAGGGTATTCAAAGCACTATTAAAGTGCAATGAGATACTCTTGGTTTAGAGGGTTGAACAAAGTCGAACAAAGATTGAAAACATTTGATAGACTCTAGGTTAAGGTTTGGTATATTACCCTAGGGTCTGAGGGTGAAGTGAATAGTGTTAGGGACCAAAGTAGGTATTTCAAGGGTACTAGGATGGGTTGTCTACATCTATATTTTTTTATTATCGTCGAAGCACTTGGATTATGGATCTCTCTAAAACATTGGCTTTTGTCATTTATTGGATTTTCACATACCTAGATGACACCTACCTAATGATACTCAAATTCAAATTGGGAATTATCACTCTAATGGTTGCCCTTATCAATGCATAAAAATGGTCCATATACTCCTGCATATAAAGATCTCAATTTCTCACAAGTAGACCAATTAGTTCTTATGGAACTCATGCAAGATTTATTTTCAATTACAAATTTGTGAGTGCTTGTACGATAAACAATTATCAACACCATTTTAAATTCGTGCGATGTAGTGAGGATACTAACTTTTGAGTCATTAAAGTCAAACTAAAGTCAATTTTCATCATGATATTTTTGAAAAGTTTACTTTAACAAAGCACATTCAAAAATTAGATCAACAACAAATCATATAGGCGAAAAAACTTCAATTTATGCAAGCTTATACATTATTCAACATATTAAGCATGGGATTTAACCAAAAATACACACAAACACCAAGAATCTTTTTGTTTTTTATAAGAAAATCATAAAGTATGTACAAATACAAATAAAATAAAATGTGAAAATTTATAAATCGGGATGCACCTCACACTCCAAAGAAATAAAATCACTCAAACTCACACAAGCTTAAACAACATCCAAGATAGCATGGATAAACGAAAAAAAGATCAAACAGACAAACATGTTTTTGGATTTTTCATGAATGTATCAAAATATATAGATAACAACACATTCTCACACAAAAATAAATTAACTCAAAATCTTTTTGGATTTTTCCCAAAATAAAAAATAAGGAAACAATTCAACATGTATGTATATACAAAGAGAATACTACATCTCACAACATATCCCAAACATACAAATAAAAATCTCATCCAAACTAGGAATAAGAACATTCCTAAAAGAATACACAAAAGGAACTCAAACCGAATTAACAAAACATACTTACCTAAATAAGAAACAAAGATATTCCTAAATGAATACACACACAAACCACAAAAATCACATCATCACAACAAACTCACTCTTGAAAGAACATAGCCTAAGATAAGACATGGAACACAAGATTAGAGGATTTTGGCTATGATAAGCTCCTATCAACTCAAGTGGGGAGAGGAACCTCTCCGGTATAAAGGAGAGGTGGGTGAACACTTGAAGACGACTCACCCTTAGAGATGGAAAAACATATACCAACATCCCAAACACCTTTTTTCTTCCAAACACCCCTTGAAATGGGATTCTTGGGTTTATTGAGAACCCATGTCACATCATGAGGCTTAAAATTCACATTGCCACCTTTTTGAAGACTTTCATTTTTCACAAAATCCATACTCCTCACAAAATGTTCATTACCATGATTATGAGGAAGAACATAAGATATGTTTTCTTAAAAATCATCTTCATGTGGCCTAAAATCCATATTTCCCTAAAAATGTTTTTCTTTTCCCCATCTCTACCACACTCCATAATTAACTCATTGAATTTTGTCAAAAGCACATTCACATCATTTTTCAAGCCACCAAGAAAATCATGGTCATGTGAAATTGAACTGACACTAGAATTCCCAAGAATAAAGGAAAAATATATACGGTGTACGAGTTTATTATAATAAGTTATCACATAAGGTTCATAGTGAATCACCTTATAATGAGATTTACGAATAGTTATTGACTTTTGTTGATTGTTAAACAACTTGAAGCAAAACTTTCTTAAATGGCCCTTTTGTGAAAAAATGTGCAAGTGCAAGATTGAAAAGGTCTTTTCAAATTTTCTTGACCTTTTTCAAAATAGTGACCTTTAAAAATATTTTGGTTATTTTATTTTGTGGTAAAAACACTGGAGCAACAAACACATTTTTCATCATATCTTTATTTTTCTCATTCACATTCAAAGAGGATTGAACCATTCTTATTGGTTCATATTTTGAAACACTTTTCACACAAGTTATGTTAGATTAAGTGGAATAAGACTCAATTTTATCAAATCCTAAATCACATTTTTTAATTTTGAATTTGATTCATTTCAAAAATTTTTTTGCCAAGTTTATTTGAACGTTTTCAAATATCAAGTTTGACCTTATTTATCAATCTTTCCAAATCATGAAAACTTGTATATTCTTACATTTGGTGCCTTAACTCAATGGATTATATTTTTTGCCTTTTGACACACATCCTTTGGTTCGCTTATGAGAACATTGGAATTCTGATTAGTTTTAACACCTCTCGTTAATTCTACATTTCCTTCTTTTTTCACCAAGCATACCTTTGGAGAACCTCATAATTTTATCATCATCACAAAGTTGACTTAAGCTAATGAGATTAGCCTAAGTCTTTTAATGTAAATAGCATCATGAAGTGTGATTTTTTCAAAATTCTCACCGTGCCTATACCACTCACTCTAGACTTATTTCCATCTACAAAAGTGACTAAATATTCTCTATAGTCCTCTAGTGTAGTGAAATACAACTTTTCTCTCATCATGTGACATGAGTAACCATTATCAAGGTACCAATTTGTTAAGTTTGAAGTTTAAATTTTTTCAAAGACCATACAATACTTGTGACTCTATTTCTTAACCCACTTAAGCTTCACTTAATTTCCCTTTCCTTTTGAAGTTTCTTCAATTCTCTCTCAGATCTCATGTTCACTCCTTGAAAATCATATCTCCTTGAGAACTTAGATCATGAAAATTACTCATCTCTTTGAAGTTTACAGCAAAACTGTCTCAAGTTTCCTCTCATGTAATAATAGGATTGTTTGTTGATTGGTAATGGTTTTTGGAGAAAAAATCACATTCCTTTTGACAAAACATTATTCTCCATGATTTTGAAAAACTCTTTCTCGTTTCAAATGATCTGTGTGATGCCTAAAATGAGGATTTGGATATTTGAAAAGTTTTCTATGATTCTGATGCTTTCTATGTATTTGAACAAATTTGGATTGGTTGATTTGAGAATCCTTTTCTATTTTCACATGTACTTTTTCAATTTTATTTGTCAAAACATTCACCTTTAATGTAACTTTTTCATCTTTAACTTAAGTAAAATCCCTTTTTAGCATTATCTTTGGTCTCATGCACAAAAGTAGTAGAAGTACTAGAAGAAGCATTGAAATAATCAAAATGAACACCTTTCTTATCGTTTCGGATCATAAATGTTTCAAAAAGCATTTTGTTCATGTTTCCCAATATCTCCTTAAGAGCAAGATTGACTTTTAAACCATTTAACAAATCATTTTTTAGGGAAATAACTTCTTTTTGATACTTTGTTTCTTTGATTTCAAATATTTTTAACTCTTTCTCAAGTTTATATTTCATTTCAAGAAGATCAACTTTTTCACTTTCTAAGGAGGAATTTTGATCATTCACTCTTTTTAATCCACAATTTAATTGAAAAATAATTTCATCCTTTTCGTTTAACAAACTGCTTTAATCTTCAAACACTTTACGTGTGTTTCTCATTTTAATGTTCGATTTCTTCAACTTGAGTGACTTGGGAAATAATTTGTTGCAAGCATAGATAATCTTAGTCATTTCCCCATCATCACTCATCTCATTTTAATTGTGCGCAATTTCATAGCTAGACTCACTCAAAGCATGTGAAGTATTCTTAGATTGAAATGAATGTGAATATGAACACATGTTCTCTAGAGTCATTCCTAAAGCTTAGAAATAAAAAATCTCAATGACAAATCATAAAATAAGTAAACACACACAATTTAAGGTTCAACTCAGGATGTTAAGCCTTTATGTTCAACCTCACTCTGATGCCAATTGAAAACACAAGTGTGTGAATAGTAAGATTAGCCCATAGGGGGTTGGGTGTGGGTAAGTGGGATGAAAAGTTTATCTAAGTAATTTTCTCAATTTTAATTTCAAGTTCCAAATGAAACCTAGATTTAAGTCAATTTTTAATTCCAAATAGATCTAGATGAATTCCAAACATACAAACATAAATGTAAAATGAAAAGCAATGACATAAAATCAAACAACATCGTGTATATGAAAAAAATGCCAACTTATGGTTAAAAAACCACGGTGTGACCTAGCATTTCATTATATTTGAAAAGTTTATTTTACACAATATACGAAGGAAATTCACTCCCATGCATGGATATTGTAACTTTCCCCATTCCAAATAGAGATCCAACCGAAGCTCCATTAATTGGATACATAATTCAATTCTTTGTTCTAGATCCACACCATGCTCCAACTATTAAAATCTTGAGAACCTCATTTTATATCTTTGAGTTAAAATCATATTTATTGATTAAAATTGAATGTAAAAGTAGGCTATAAGTGGATTTAAACTCTCAAAACATCTCTCAATTATATATCTAAAAGTAGATATAGAAAATCTCACAAAGTCCTAAAAGAACATTCAATTTGATATAAAGAGAGAAAGTAGAGCACTCATGTTCAAAAAACTCCTCAGAGTATGTATGTTGAAGTGAGGGTAGAGTGTTAAAAGAATTTAAGGGAAATAAGGTCGATTTATAGTGATTTTTGAAATTTCATCTTCGTCGTCGACAAAATTGACTTTTTCTACGTGCACGATTTTGGACAGTGTGACACCTAAACAAAAAATGTGAAGGGTCCATGATGGTGCCAAATATGGTACCTCCAAGTAATTGAGTAGGAGCTCAACCTAGTAGAACCTTAAGTGTGCAACATTGGTGAAATCATAACAATATAAATGAACTAGGAGGTGAGGTAAAGAGAAGAAAGACAGTAGTATAAGTGGTTCAGCCTATTTAGGCATACTCCACTGTGTAGGTAAGTGTATGCTTACTATTAAACTAGGCTCTAATGGCCTTGAATTACAATGCACTCAATTTTCTCTCTGTACTACAATTTTAACAGATTTTTGTTAGGGTTTTGCGTTAATGATCCTTCTCAAGGTAAAAGGAGGAAAATATATATTGTGCTAGGGTGGTACAGTGTGCACCCCATGCATGCATAAAGATGTGTGGTATGCATTAACCAATGAGTAATAGGCACCTATCACCTATGAAAGTACATGATGATGACAAAATATTCTTCCCATGTGCACATGTTATTTGCTTGTAACTTCTTGGCCACATGGGATGGTGATGCTGGAGCCTTGCCTTGAGCATGTAGAGAGGTCTTCCATAAGGGTCTCGGCTTGAAAGAGTATGAGACCCACTGGGTCTTATTCAAATAGAGTTTGAAGAGTACAATCTTGACTTAGTAGACACTAGGACGAGATGAGGTCTCCGTTGTCTTCTGTACCAGACGAGACATTAAGAAGGTGTCCTGACTGGTTGAAGGTCTCGGCCTTAAATAATAGATGAAGTTAAGATAGTTGAGTGTGGACTCCTGATGAGGCGAAACTTGGGCATATCAATTACCCTTAGCTCTTAGTCTCTGATGTTTAGGAGGAGGCTGAGGGGTAAGAATGTCTAAAGATGAGAAGCTTAATGAGATACTATGACCGATGGCTTAGAAATCCTTATAATGTCGTATCTGAGTTGACAATGGGTGAAGAAGTGACACTTGGAAGTTGATTAGTGGGTTGCCCGATTTTATGGGACACATGTCATAGTTTGCATTGGGTAGCGTCTGCTCCAAGCATAAATGACGACTGAAGCGCTTAGGGTTTAACGCCCAAATGATGACTCTCTTTGGGAAGCATTGCTTAGTTTAAAAGCCAAGATTTTATGCTTTTCTCTTTCTTTCTTGTAAACCAGTTCCTGCCTAAGCCGTTCACAGCAAAGCACCATTGATGTTTCTTGTTCTTCTCTTGATTCTCACCGTCCGATCATTTTTTTGATCTACTTCTTCTTCCAAGAGCTTTCTCCCATCCAGGTAACTCTTCTCGTCTAACATCCTTTTGATTTTAGTTTGGATTAATGTGATTTAGTTGGGTATTGATTTTTCGACAACTGGTCTATTTTTTGATTAGTTTGTTTGGCGGCGTTTGGGATAATCCCTTATTATTTTGGAGGGTTTTTAAGAAGTGGAAGGTGTTCCTTGCCTAGGGTTAGGTGTTTTAGGTCCTCAATCTCAAAGTTTTAGGATTTCGGTGATTCTCCGACCATCTCTCATGTGGAGTTCTCATTGTTTTCCTTTTAGTTTTTATACTGTTTTTGTTCATTTTCTTTGAAAACGATATAACTTCCCCTTTTTGATCTTGTAGTCAACTTGGTCAATCCAAACATTTGTTCGAATGTTAAGTCCCCTATACAAATTAGCCGAGGAGTTTCTTACCCTTAAGGAGAGGTGTTTTAGGGAGATAATAAGGTACAAAGTTGAGGACGCCGCTAAGCGTAAAGCCGAGGCCTTTCCTCTTCGTCCAATCTATCATGTTCCCTTTGCTGTCATTCGCCCTCATGTTGTAGAAATTATTGACTCCATGTGTGAGTTTTCTGCTTTAGTATATAGTCATCCTTTCATCTCCCACACCTCCGAGAGCGTGGACTTTTATAAAGAGTCAATGAGGCTTTATGTTATCTCTTCTGCAGAGTCTGAAGAAGCCAAGGCCTCTTCCTGAGTCTCGTCTTCTCAGAATGACGAGTCTTCTAACCAATCGGACTCCTTAGAGTAAATCATCTCGGATCCTAATGAGTCGAGGGTAGAGGTTGCGTTTCCACCCCCTGTCATGACAGTCCCGAACATATTTAATACAAGTATATCGGTAGGTAATATTAGACTTCCAATCTCTATACTCACCGCCCAAAATATAAAGAAAATCATCATCCCATTACCCAATGACAATTCTACACAAGTAATCGTACTTTCGGCCATGTCTAACAACCCTACAGCCCGTCAAAATCTAGTAGCTACGAATAAGTGTGAGGCCCCCGTGTCAAATAAAATATGCCCCATAGTCCTTTGGATAGAAAACATAACCTCAATTGCGGGCGATGCCCGAGGAACTGCTGCCTGGTGGACGTTATCTATAAGCCTATACTACAACTTCCCCTGCTGAGGTACGGCTGCTAGAATAGCTGGTAATGCAGGTAGAGCTGGAATCTGAGCTGGCACTGGGAGAGAAGATGGAGAGATGGGACTCTATGGCTCCTAGTGAGCAACCTTATACAGAGGAAACTTTCCCTTATTGGGGCAATCCTCTTGTTTGTGGCTAGACTTGCCACAAACAAAACATCGACCTATAAAATTTCCTCCTCTATGACTCGGTTGGCCCTGACCTGCTGGCCGCTGCCACCTTTCCCTTGGCCTTGGTGGCCCTGCTGAAACTACTGCTATCCCTGGTGGCGCTACTATCGCTGTTGGCCCTGATGTCCATGATGACCCTGGTGGCCACGTCTAAAACCTCCATGCCCATTACGAAAACCCCCTGATCTGAAACGCTTAGCAGAATCCCCCTATTGAGAACTCTACTCGCCCTATCTTGACTAACCATGAGTTGATGGTGCCCCGCTGGCATTACCTCCCCCAGTCCTTCCCTGCTGGTTGAACTCTCCATCTCGTTTGCTTCCCTTAGCATTGAAGCGGTGGTTCTGGCAATTTAACAAAACAGCATTCACACATCATTGTATGATTGCAAAGATAAATTTCCCAAAAGATTCTGTCGGATCATCCAGGTGAGGCCATCCATAAACATTTGTATTTTCTTCTCTTCAACAGGTACCTCTCTTAGTACTAAATTAGTCAGCCTTGTAAAATCCTCCTCATATTCAGCAACATTGTTCCCCTCCTGGGTAAGGTCCAATAATTTCTGCCTTATCTCAGGCTGGACGACATAATGAAAATATTTGCGATCAAATCGCACCCAAAAATCTTGAATAGTCATGATGTCTCTTTCATCAGCTATGGTAGTGGACTACCACCACTGTAAGGTTTCCCTGACTATCTTAAAGGTACTTGGTATATGTTTCTGAATCTCGATTCACTCGTAAATCCTTTGGGGCCTCTGAATGCCCTTTTTCCATTGACTCGTAGTAACAACATCAAGAATTCCTAGAGAACTCTGGAGGATGCGCTTTTTGAAAGGCATCCCTAACTCGCACCCACATAGAAAGGAACATTTGAGCCTGTGTCAGAGCCACCAGCTGTGTCGGGTGTGGGGTCTGCTGTACTACTGTTAATGTTTCATTCACCGTCTATGAAACTATGGCAAAAACTTTTGCGGCATTCATGGTACCCTGAACTGGCACTGGTTGAGCATTTCGGGCCCGTGGTGCACGTCTTGGAGGCATCTAAAACGAGAATTTTTTTTATAAGTCCCCAGTTGATTAAATCTCAAAATGGCTTAAGACGTAAGCACGTAAGCCTGGATGCAAAAATCCTAATATTAGGGCTCTATATCAAAGAACACCGCAGATCCTAAAGAGTCTAGAACCTGATGCTCTAATACCACCTGTGACACCCCACTCAATTAAATATCGGGTGATCAGTCCTTCATTAAATTAAATCAGAATATCCAGTTGGTTCATTCTTAGCATGACTGTCCAAAAATAATTATTTTATTATCACCTACTAATTAATTAAACTAGTGTCATAAACATTTAATCATTTATTTATCATACAACAATTTAAACCATTAACTGCATTCACCATTCTATGAATAAAACAATAATAAATAAGAAATCATCTGACTGAATAGATAAGATAGGAATAAACGTACTAGTATATAGTCACCAAAATAATATTCATAATGAAAAACTAAATCCAACTGAAACTAAATAACTGACATAAAATGTCTCGGAGATAAGAACTAAGAATGGGAAACATGCCCTAACTGAACACTGTAACTAGGAACTGAATGAATAAGAGTGCAGGCATTTAATAACGAGGACCTGCAACTTCCACAAGAGTTTCAACACGTCAAATCATTCGATAGCCTACGCATTGCATCCCTGTGGCTAGACAACTAAAATAGATTGCACAAGAGAAAATAGAGTTGCAGAAACGGGTAAGAGCCCAAGTGAAAATAGTTCTAAACAGTTTAGCAAGTATTTAAGAATGCTTTTAAGAAATGTTATATTCATGTTAGTTATGTGGGCTCTCTCATGAGAAAACTCACCTCTTAATTAATGTGCACGCCTAACATACCGCTAACCCATTCTAGTTATTACTAACATGCCTAACTTATTCAAGCTCTTTAGTTTTCAATCCATTATCTCACAATAACTACCCGTATTTCCCACGTAATTCATAAATGAGTATGTTCACATCTTTTATCTTGAGCGAGAAAGTTTTGAAATTCAGAGTTAAGTATTCACACACTTAAAGTATTTTAGATTTCAATATCTATCTTATCTGCTAAGTTCACACAGTATAACATATTAGAAGTGTGTGTATATATATATATATATATATATTTATTACACTATCATATATATACTAATATGACACCCCTAGGCTCAACAACAGTGCATGCATACTCTGCTATTTAGTCTCGGTACATCTCGTACTAAATAAGGAAAATCGGTTTAGTGTCTCCCTCGAAACATAAATGCAAATCACACACAAGTGGAGGGGAACATAGTCCCAAGAATTTGGGCAATACATATACCTATGCACCCAAATGACCGTGAACACCATTGTTCTCACAAATAGTGATCCAACCTAAGTCTATGTTCTAAGGCACCAATCTAAAATACCCTATAATGGCTCATCAGGATAAGACTGTACCCTTCTCAACCTCACGCGATAGCAAGCAGCGTAAGTATGTCATACACATAATCAAACATATAATAGGTATACACATAACCTATTCAAATCAGTTGGTATATACACATCCCGATAATAATTTAGTACTTAGTGTATTCCTCTCTAATACTCACGGTATTCTTTGACTTATGATTGTTCTCTGCATCGTATTTCCCAAAGTATGGTTCACAACCCTAAGAATCTTATACAATAGTTAACCCAGTGTTTTCCCACTTCTAATATACACTAAGAATCAACATAAGTCATTTCCCTCTCTCTTGAATTAACTACGTTGCAAATTTTGAAATTCCCCCAAATAAAATTTTACAAATTATGAAATCTCGTTATCAAAAATTTTGTTCGAACAAACTTCAAACGAAAATGCCCCTTGAAATCTCGTTGGAATGTCATTCGAACGAAGTTCGAACGACATTTTACTTTGAATTCTTATTGGTAATCCCATTGGTAATCTCGCTGGTAATCTCGTTCGAACGAGGTCATTCGAACGACTCTCTAGGTCGTTTGAATGAGATTTACCCAGTTCATTCCCTTCCTAAGAAACTTCATTTTTCACCATTTTTTATCACCAAAACCTCCACAAATCATTCCTAAACTTCCAACAAACATTCTTAATTATTATGTAATATGGAAGGGTGATTTCTAATGTTCCAGAATCATCAAATCGTTAATTAACATCAATTATTTCAAAATTCCCAAATTTATTTATTTAGACCATAGTTCATTAATTTTATTTCAAGAACACTAAAAATTCAGATTTCTTCACCAAGATAAATCATAAATTCGTGGGTTCACACTATATGCAGGGAAACTAACCTATATCAATTTCTTTTTCAATCTAAGATCATGATAATTACTCCCAAGTTCATTCAAAGGAAAATTTCATAAATAAATCAACCTAGACTAACATGGATATCATACATGTTAAAAATTTGCAAGTTTAAACACTTGTTGATATTAGTAGGTCTGATCCTTTGAAAAATGGTATGGATGTTCTTATCTCCTCCCGTTCTACGAGATGAAAGTACCTTTAGGTGCAAGAGTGGTATGGTTTGGCTTTGGGGTCTTCTCTCTTCTTTTTCCTATGGTCTCTCTGCAGTTTCCTACGTTATAACCCTAACCTCTTTCTATTATCAGATTTTTTTATCTCTAATTTTCGTAGGTTAAAATACCCAAAAATCTAAATGACTAAAATACCCCTCTGGGGTGCCTGTTTGGCCTAAAAGTGCCCCGAGACCCAAACTAAACTCCCGAGTACATTTTTCTAACTATTTCGACCCTTACGGACACTTTGGCGCACTCAAAATGACCATACGGATTATCAAAAACAAAATCATCTTTTATTTTCCAAATTAAGTCCCGACACGACTGACAGGCACGTCCCAACTGAATTTCTATAACTGTCGTATTTTTCGCTCGCAATTTTTTTTTAATATTATCATAATCACATATTACTTTATTCACTCAGTAATATTCAATATAATTCACACCAATAAATACTAAACCTTGACTCGCTTGTTAATATTTTTTATTCTGGATTAATTATCAATTAATCTCCCTTATTTAATTTTAATTAATCCCGCATTTAAAAATCATAAAAAATATGGGGTGTTACAAGCAGGAGGTGAGGCAAAGTGGAGAAAGAAAGTAATATAAGTGGTTCAACCTATTTAGGCCTACTCCACTATGCAAGTGAGTGTATGTTTACTATCAAACTAGGCTTTAATGGACTTTGATTACAATGCACTCAACTCTCTCTCTCTCTCTCTCTCTCTCTCTCTCTACTATGGTTTTAATAGAGTTTTACTAGGGTTTCGAATTAAGGATCCTTATCAAGGTAGAAGGAGGCAAGTATATAAAGTGCTGGGGTGGTACAGTGTGCACCCCATGCATGCATCAGGCATGTGTGGTATGCATTAACCAATAAGTAATAGCTACCTGTCACCTATGCAAGTAGATGATGATGACAAAATATTCTTCCAACGTGCACATGTGATACGATTGTAACTGCCTGTCCACGTGGGATGATGATGCTGGATCTTTGCCTTGTGCGTGTAGAGAGGTCGTCCAGAAGGGGATCGACCGAGTATGAGACCCACTGGGTCTTATTCAAACAGAGTTCGGAGAGTGCAGTCTCAGCTTAGTAGACTCCAGGCTGGTAGAAGGTCTCGGCCTCAAATAATAGATGAAGCCAAGACAGCTGAGCGCAAACTTCTCGCGAGGCTACACTTGGGCATATCAGTCCATGCACATAGGTAAATCTCATCCGTGCTCATTGTTTGTCCACCAAACCGCACTCTCGTGCAAATAAATGCCATTCAAAGACACTTTAAAAAATATTTAAAAGTTATTTTAAAACCAAAATAAACTTTGAACCTCTCTCACAAACAAATACACAACTTAAGAAAAAATTTTCAAAAATATTTTAGATTGAATCTCTTTTTTTGAAAATATTAGTGATGTGTGTGTCATACCTCGCAAAATCTGACAGACGGGGTGGCCAACCACCGCCGCCGAACTAAGTGGGGCGTGAACTAAATAAATACCATTCTTAGCATGAGACAAATATGAGACATAAATAAATCAGTCCATAAGATAAAAATTGAATCAATTTCAAATGATCATAAATAACTAAGCCATAAAAGATCCATCACATGCTAAAACTCCGAATAAATCCAATCTCCAATAATGATTAAATAAAATCTGAATAATAAAGATCTAAATAATCCAACTAAAATCCTCTAAACAACTTTGGAACCAAATGACCCAATAAAACTCAAATGAAGTCTCATAATTAAATACGACTAAAAAGAAAAGTTTAACTAAACAACACAATAAAATGAATAACTCCAGCTGCACCTCCAAATGATAACTTCGATAATCCTATGCAGCTTGTTCAAAACTTATCCTGAAAAAGTTAGTCAACACACGAAGTCGGATCCCCGAGCATGAATACACACTACTCCCCTCAAATAGGATTCTTGAATCCAAACAGTAACATTATATGCAATAGATATCACAATAGAATATCTTAATTTAACGAGATAATTAAACGCGATAAATATAAATCACTAACTACCCGTAGAGATCCCCATTTAAAAAGGCACACCAATATGATTTTAAATTCCCAAGTCCCACGATGCTAATTATATTTAAGTAGCTCATTTTATTATTGTTCTCATCTTTTATTATGATGTTCCTCCCGTCCTGGGTGGTAATCCACCAAAGTATCACACTTTCCCTTGTCAATAGCTAGCCGAATCAGGTTAAACTGTCGGTCCCCCGTAATATGATAAGGTTCCAACTCACGACACGACATAAATTGCCCAAGCTGACATGTTTAAACTATCGGTCACTGACACATTATGTCGCAACCAATTTTAATACCCGATTTTATCTTTAGGCATTAATTCTCAATTTATCAATTTATAAATTCTCCCACCCTTTTAATCAATGTGAGATCCTCAAAATACTCCTTACTCCCATACCTAAGGGTCCCCAAGTTATCAATATGTCCTACCCTATGTATAGGATGAATTTCTAACATAAACCTCAACCTAGTCTCATGTCTAGGCTAGCGTAACGATGATAAAGTGACAAAAATTAGCCCACCCCCGACATAATAAGGTCGTAATAATCTACCCTCACTAGTCCCATACCTAGAAGGCGTAAATCATCAAAAGGCCTACCCACTAGTCCCATACAAAGAAGGCATCCTAAAATATAGGGAGAGAAAAAATACCCAACAACTCGTCGTCACAAAAGGCAATTAAATAATACCAACAAGTCATACAACCAATAATAATTAATCAACGTATACAACTACGCATGATAGTCCAATTCAATTAAATCTTCATTTAATTATCATAACGTCAAAATACCCAATTAATCCCATTTAATTATTTTAACTTAAATACACTGAGATTTCATCATTAATACAACAAAATTTCAATTTCATTATCTCTACATAAATTACGTGAGTTATACGCACCCAAAAATCATTTATTTAAAAACTAGGGTTTTTTTACATGCAACATACACCAATAAAACCCAAAATCCACTCATCAATCCTACGTACCCAAGGGTTATGAATATTATTCAGATTAAAATATTTAATAAAAATAGTCCCATAATTAGTGTCCAGGTTCTCTAATTAAGTTACTAATTGATTTTAAGAAAACATGTAATTAAGTATTTAAGCGACACTTAAAACGCATAATACTAAAGGAAAAGAATAGAGTATTCATGCCTGAGATTAAGTGAAGAAAAAATGGTAGCACAGTTGGATTCCTCTCGAAAAATTAGCAAATAAGTGTTCTTTAACAAACTTGATTAAACCCCAATTAAGCCTCCCAAAACTTGATTATGTTGGAAGTTGATGATTATAGTGGAGAGGAAAACCTTTTGGAAGAGTTCTCTGGTGAAAAACTTGGGAAAAAGTGATTATGAGAAATCCCCCTACGGATTGTTAGTCTTATATACTAATTAGGAATCCTAATCCCACTCTAACACTACAAATAAAATCACCGAACCGCCTCAAATCTGGCATAGTCGATCGATCGACCCCCTAGTTCGATCGATCGATCGCTCGATCAGGCTGCCATTCCCCTTCATTTAATACCATTTAACTAAAAATCAAATTTTTCATTAGTCACTGCCTAAATCTGCGACAATGTTTTTTAAGGCTAAACTTGAAACTCTTATAAAAATGTCATTTTAAATCCGATTTTGATTCCTCTTGAAGTTTCATTCTTCTGAAACCATAACCAACATATTTATTTAATAAAAATCAAGAAATTCAAAATTTTATTTTCTCAAATATTCCAATTAATTAATTAAAAAATAAAAATACAGGGTGTTACATACTTCACCACAAGCAAAGGATTTCGTCCTCGAAATTAGATGAAGCATACTCATCAATGCGTAAATCTCGTAAAAGAAAATAAGGCTCACATATGCATACCCATAGAGTATAATGAGTAGGCGCCCATATACCCAATCCTACACGTAAAAAAACCTTAACAAAAATACAATATATATAAAGCGTACATATATAACTATTGAAGAAGATATTACGCATCGTGATACTCTACTAGTTACGTAATCTGTCCTACTCTGACTGAAGCCGAGGAGGCACATAACACCTCCCATAATTGGTATTGGTTAGTGATGCATCTCCCCCCTGTGCACCAGACGCTGTCGGTGCTGCTGGTGCTCCCTGAACACCAATTATTGCGAGAACTAGAGGCCTCAGTCCTTGTTGTCCCTATACCCCTGGACCTTATTTCCCTTTTGTGATTTGACCCTATTGGGCTTGCGCCGCTTGGCCTTGCTGTTCCTCTTTCTTGAAACACTTTCCGCCTTATGTACTACCTTCCCACAAAAAAAACATTCACCCTTAAAAGGTTCATAACGTTTAGTATTTGCTCGCTCCTCTCCTTGACCTTGTTGTTCCTGATTGGTCCTCTACCTCTTCCATGCTTGATCATTGCGACCCTTATTCTCACCACCTTTTCCATTTATCTTGTGTAATTTCCAACTTGTTTTGATAATTGGCCTTCTCTTGCCATAACAACATTGAGATATCCACCACCTGAGCATAGGTAGTGTACGTCGGATTCCCCAACACTATTTGCTGAATCGACCAAGATAAACCCTTAATGAAACACTACATTTTCTTCACCTCAGTACTAACCTCCTCAGGCACAAATATAGATAAATTAGTGAACTCCTGTTCATACACGACAATTGATTTCGAACCTTGCTCCAAGTCCATGAATTCTCTCTTCTTTGCGTTCCTAATTGAATATGGAAAGTACTTATTATTGAACTTGATCACAAATTCTGCATATCCCAACTGATCTCTCTCCTCTGACGTGGTGGAAATATTCCACCATCGAAAAGCATCCCCAGTTAACTTAAATGTCACTACCATCTGCTTATGTACATCCATGAAGTCCACCATCCTCAAATGCCTCTCCATGTCCCTCCTCCATTGGTGAGCAACCGTTATGTCAGATCACCATCCAAAGGTGGGAGGATTTACCTTAAGGAAACTGGTTCTCACCCTATCCCAATCTGAAATGGGCATACCTTACTGCTGAGCCTCTAAAGTCACCCATTTATGTCTCCCCATCTCCATACCGACTGTCATGGCCTCACAAATGATAGTCACTAACTCCTCGGCCTCCAAAATAATCTGACACCACCTCTCTTGAGTCCCAGGACTAGAAACAGACTCATCTCTCCTATTCCCATATCTCCTTGTGTTTGCCATCTGAAATGATAGGAATAAAACAACACCAGACTCGGAATGACTAAGAGTACAAATCATCAAAATGAATCAAAGGTAAGTAACGCGGAAGCTAAAACGAACTCATAACCTATGAGACTTAAGACCATGCTCTGATACCATATTCAATATTTATCTTATGGACTAATTTATTTTATGTCTCATATTTGTCTCATGCTAAGAATGATATTTATTTAGTTCACACCCGGATTAGTTCGGCGAAGGTGGCTGGCCACCCCGTCTGTCGGATTTTGCGGGGTGTGACAGTGTGCAATAGCCAAAAGTGTAACCATCTGCTAAAGGATATTCTTAAAAGGCAAAAATAGAGGGCTTAAACATATAGAGGTCTTTATGTCTTCGAATCACAAGTCTCCATGGGCAATGAACAAAGTCACTCTCACACACATCTAAGTATATCATAATTTTAGGCTTGACTTTGTGCATGAGTCAAATGCTTTGACACTAAAGATAGCCGACTAATATATAATATATAATATAAACTATTACATTTTCAAAGGTCCATATATAAAACACATTATTAATGATGAGATTATATAAACATCATAATTAATGTTTATGGTCATATCCCATATATCGAATAGAGATGAGTAAGCAATAAAAGGCTTAAAACATATATTTTTTTCAATTATTCAGTGGATGTAATGCATATAACTCGTGTGAAGAACAAAAGTGAAAATTATTGAGCCTTGTTCGGTAAAATCACAACTAAAGTTCAATGAAATATACTTTTTGAAAATCTACTTTGATATTTATCATGAGAAAGTATAATTTTTTAAAGTAATAAATCCCTAACTAACACTTTTGTCTTCCTCAATTTAAGCGATTGATTAAAACATTTTAGTCTCATATACTTAGTGTTACCCAATTTTGAATAAATGAAATTCTTTGAGACATCGCTTTAATAGTTTTTTTCATCTGACAGCTTTCTCACAGGTACAAAGGTTTGATAACATAGTCCATCACCACTCATGATTTTGAATGATATTGCATTTTTCTTTTCAACTGCAACCATGAATAAAAATCTCACTTGCACAAGGCATAAAAATGATACCCCCTTTTCAAGTCACAACCAGTTCGAAAACCATGAAACATAAATTAAATTTCTTTGTTTTAATCTTTTGATCAAGCATCGAGATATACGTTCTAAGAGTCATAGGCACATCGAGGACCCACTCTATTGAGTAGAGGTTGAGAGAATCAACTTGGTATCTTGTAAGGTTTATACATCTGTCCTTCTTAATCCATATTTTATTTGTGCGAGGAAACTTGGACTTAGGTTGGACAATGGAATTTTTTTGAATTCTTTAGTCCTCCTTTTTGTGAATATGATGAACATAATTTTCCTACAAACCTTCCCAATTATTTCCATCAAAATTCCTATTCTTCCTAGCATTAATTGAACACAAGGTCGGATTGAGTAAATAGCAAAACTATCTAATATTGCCTACTTTATGACAATGGATAAACTTAAGTTTTTGGTCTATAAACATGCAATTGAACATCGTAAACAAACTTCAGAAATTTTGGAGTAATAATAGACTTCTCCTTTAAATGATTCAAATCAAAATATTTCTTTATGTTTGAAAATAGGTTTGTAAAAAGATGATTCATTTAATAGTAGAGCATTTTTAGTAAATGCAACTCCATTAGAAGTTTCGTGTTTTCTAGAATCCTTCCCATTAATAGTTGTTCCAATATTTTTCAAAAGTTTAGCAATGGATTCTTTGCAACTTCAAAATTTCTCATTCAAAGTGTCCAAACAAAATAATCATATCATCTTTTTTCCTTTTTCAAGGTGGAAACACATTCATCTTCAACCAAAGGTAACTTCTTATCATCAAAAATTTCATAATGAAATTCTAATAAGTCATTAAAACCTAAGTTAAGAAGTTATAATTCTAGGGTTAAGAGAATGTCCACGAGCTTCTATAAGTTGCAAAAATCATGTTCTTCTTATACAAGTATGAGCTCATTAAAAGTAGTGGTTTTCTGAATTTCAAGGGTTTTGATTTTCTCAAGTAAATATTCCATTTCAATAGAAAACGTTGAAGATGCATGATCTTCGTTCTTCTTTAAATCTTTTTCCTTTTCCAAAAGTTTTACTTTCGTAATAATTTTTATATTTGACTTCAGTAAAACTTTTGATTTTAAAACAAGCTTTTCATCAGAAGTACATATGTTATCTTCTTTGTAATCACTATCGATATTGACACACACCTTTTTAATGTCAATATAGTGATTCAAAAAATTAGACGATGTTACAATTTTATTGAATGCATGTGTAATATGTGCACTAATTAACTCACTAATATTCTCACATAAACCGAACTCCATAAAAGATAAATGGGCTCAACCTCATGGTGATTGAACCTATTGAAATGAGGAACTGCTTTGGTACCAGTTAACATGCTTGAAACCTTAGCAGAGTGAAAGTACCCAATTAAACTATGATATTTTCCTTTAATTCCTTTTAGGTACAAAAAAGGCACCCTATTTCTCTATGATCAAAACTTTACGAATTAAATAACAACAAATTTTATCTCCAGTTTAGGTGAATTAGTCTAAATGTGAAAAGAAGGTAAAAATCACACAACACCAAGTCGTACGAGAAAAAACCCATAAAAGAAAAAAACCTAGGCCGAACGGAACGACAAATTCATTAGGTTAGAGTATTACAAATAGAAGACAATGACTTAAAAATCTAATAGTACACTGACTGACTATAAACTCTTTCCCACCATATTATTAGAGGATAGTGTCAACTGTTAAAGAACGCTAGATAACTGCAACTGGTATTAGACTCATTCAATGTCTTCCAAAACTACGTTGCGAATTATAAATCCTCTTTGAAGTAGAACACGACTTTGTTGAGAACCACAAATAATTGTATACCATTTTCTAGGAAATGAGTTTTCCTAAAAGTTTTGAAAGTTTTTAAAATAATTTAATCTTCCTTAAACCTCACAATGTGTTTTAAGGTATTCACATAAGTCTTTAAGGAACAAAAAATACAAGTATTAAAGATCAAGAATAAAGATAAAAGGTTTTAAGATTCAATATGACTTGTGATAAAAGTTTGAAAATCAAACACCGTAAGAACACAAAGATAAATGTGAAGAAGATAAGCAATGGTTTAATGTCCAGAGTAATCAAACTTAAAAAAAATCTCTTAAATTTTTTCCTCTTGATCAAGTGTCTTTGCTCTCAACGATTTTTCTTTTGAGTTTTGAGAAAGATTGATAATTATTAAATGAATATCACAATTTATCTTAAGCTCTTCCAAGTGTGGAAGGAAAGATTAAGGAAAGTGGGAAGGTGACATCATAAATGAGATCAAATCACTTGATTCTATGGAAAATTTAACTGCCACAAAAGTATTCACGTTTTCCAAAAAGACACATTAACAAATATCTAGTTCACAGGTGCTAGGCACGAACATAAAATAAATCTCTTCACTAACGCCAAAGAATGGTTTGTTGCAGTGGTCCAGCAAAGGAAGTCGCGACAAACATTGGGAAAATTTGAGAAAAAGCTTTAGGCAATACTGCAACCAACGAAGTTATGTCTTCGTGACAGTGCAAATATCTTTTACTAAAGCGAGACACCAACGAGTCATGAATGATTGAACCATTACACAATTATTCATGTGATATACTTATGCAAAAGTAGCTTCAAAAAATATATTTTTTTTATAAGAATAGTAGACATGCATAAGTGTACTACGTAAACTAAAAAGCCAAACTAACACACACACAGACAAAGATTTAATTTGAATGTGAAAAAGTGTTAAAAGTTCTTTAGGTATTCCAAATACCTTAATCAAGTGGATAAATAAATATTTTATCATGTTAACATCAATTTGAGAAGTCAAAGAAATTGTATCAAAGTATTCTATGAAGGAATTACCCCAAGGACTAATAAAGGACACGATATATATTTTGTACACGAAATACGAAAATCCATTTATATGTGGGGCACATAAGTAGACAAATAATTTTACATGAATATAACACAATATTGTACCCACGACTTGGACTCTTATATAACATTCCCTAGTACTATAGGGTGTCTTCTTTTCCTCAAAAATTATAAGTCTCCCTTTCCTTTCCCCATGAACGTAGACATGTTGATTTCTTTTTAAATTTTTAGTGATATTTGTGGGTAAAATTTATATTTAGTTTATTATAGGATAGATATCACCCAAAATTTAGTGTCATTTATGGGAATATTGAAATCCCATGACTTATGAATAGAAAATTTCATCCATAATGAGTGAACATCAATATTATAATTCCCGTGTTGGGACCCATGTTCAATTCAAGGGACAAATTATGAGGAGGTTACTGACTCCTTCTAGGTCTCTTCCATCTCATAGTGACATGAGATCTCGGGGATGCAATCCTTGCAGGTTTGGGCCTGCCATCGCCGTAACGCTCCATTTGTGAACCCACTTGTGACACCCCGACTAATTAAATACCGGGTAGCTACTCCTTTATTCAAATTAATTCAAAATGTTAAGCTGGTTCAGTTCGTAGCATCACTGTCGAAAATGTTTTAACAATTACTATCCACCTAATATTTAAAAAGTGAGTTGTCAATTTTCACAGTCACAATAAAATAACGATGTAATAAACTGAATCTGGAGGAATACACCTCACAACAATTCGAATATTGAAATAAACAAATACAAAGCTTGAATCATTAATTTAATTACAACCAAAAATATGAAATAAAAACTGAGTAAATAAGATGTCTCTGAACGGAAAGGGGCGACATGCCCTACAGATGAAAGAATCTGAAGTAGAGTCAAGATATAAAGTGGAGGCGTCTACTATCGAGGTCCTGTAACTTCCACAGCAACTACAGCACGTCACGGGAATAGAACTCTTATGCTTGATGTCCTTGTGGCTGGGCACCAAAAAAGGTTTTTACAAAAATAGATTTGAAAGAAAACGGGTCAGAGCCCGATTATGAAAAACAGTTTAAAATACAGCAAGTGTTTAATATAATTAAACGGTGAATATAAAGTACATGATAGTGCGTGAACTCACATGAGTTCCTCACCTCTCAACTAATTGTGCACTCCTATCGTACCCGTACCCATTCTAGATATTCCCATATCTAACTAGTCCAATACACACTCTAACATTTCTATACGATTCACGATTTAAGTTCCGACATCTGAATTTAAACAGAGAGTTTTACTTTTCTCCTTAGTTCCCATATTAGTCATGCTAATCACTAGAGATTTTCCATTTTTAACTCTACTAAAAATGTTGCTATTATTCACACTTGCATTTATACATGACAGTTCATTTCAATTAGCAATATATTATTCTCATCATAAATATACAATACTAGCACCCCGAGACTAAGTTGCGGTGCACACATACTCTGCTATCCAATCTCGGTACATCATGTATATAAGGACCACCTATTCCGAATCTCTCAGGAATTGTTTTCAATAAACAATAATCACACGTAAAGGAGGCGAACATAGTTCACATCACATGGGTCACGCACATACCTACGCTCCCATGATCAGCAGACTTATTAACTTCTCAATAAGTCCTTCTATGACCTATGTGCTCGAGGTACCAATCTAAATCCCCCCGTAGGCACACAAAGATTAGATGGCCCTGATCGATCGCTGACCTCCCGTGATAGCAAGTATGGTAGGTATGTTATACACAAATAACTACATATACCAAGCATTCACACATCTTCGGTATCCCATAATATTAATAGAGGTATATTTCTCATTCCTATACCATCATTTAATGTTACATGTTTACAAGTCCCCGATTTATATACGTTAAAGTTATCAACTCTTCTCACGTCGAAATTTTAGTTACTTATACCCTAGCCCATAGATGTCGTCCGATTTACTACTTAATTTTAAGTTTTAATCCTCAACGTGCTCAATTCTCACAACTATACTCACTGGTCAACATGGGAAGGTTATCACTCAATTAAATAAGTCTACTGAAGGTTGGAAATAAAATCAGGCCTAAAAAGGCCATTCTGTCAACTCGTTAGAAATCTCGTTCGAACGAGGCTGTTCGAACGAGGGTCGTTAGAACAAAGTCTTCGAACATACTCATTAGAAGGGATACTGTCATCTCGTTAGAAGTCTCGTTCGAATGACCTGGGCAGGTCTTCTAACGAGATGACAGAATACACCCAGAAAATTTCCAATTCATTTTTCTCAATTTTTCTCTTCTCTAAATTCATCCTAAGATCATCCCAATAGCATTTTAATGTTCTTAAACTTCTCTAAATCCTCTTAGGTAGTTTCTTAACATATTTTTGGGGTCAAATCCTCCTAATCAACATGTAATTATCATAAATCCCCAAATTTTACCCCAAAATTTATGAACATGAACCTAGAATTTTATTGTGCCTAATTACTCATCATAAATCCATTTTTTAAATCATCAAAGTTAAGTTTTTATATACTAAATTTGTCCATAGTCATTCTACATGCAATCCCTAACCCAACTTTAGAGTTTTTACAACAATTTCATTGTGTTTTCCTCAAAACTTTCAAGACAAAACAGTTCCTACACTAAACATGGAAGAAATATTCAATGCACTTAAAAATATCAAATCACTTGCCTTAGATTCGTTCTTCAGATTGTTGTCGATGATTCAAGGTTGATTCTCTCCTCTTTTCGGTCACAAATCCTTTCCAATTTCTGGTGATGGGGAGATGGTTCGGTATAGACCCTCTAGCCTCTCTTCTAACTTCTCTCAAAATCTCCGTAGCACACTCTCTCACTTTTGGCTGATAATGGCCTTAGTGGCTCTTTTAATAATCTTTAATTTACTTCAAAAATTCGTGGGTTTTAATCTCCTTATTTTTAAAATTACCAAAATACCCTTCTAGGTTGCCGGTTTGGCCTAAAAATGCCCCGGGACCCAAACTAAACCCCTGGCTAGTGTTTTCTGACTATTTCGACCCTTCCGGACACGTTGGCGCACTCAAAATGATCATTCGGTTGATAAAAATGTAAATTAATTTTTAATCTAATTAAATTCATTCCTAACGCGACTGACATGCGTGTCCCAACTTAAGTTTCCAATTTATCGTATTTCAGCCTCGTGACAACTTTAATATTTTCAATACTCATGAAATATTCAATTTTAACATCATAATCAAATACCAACTCACATCTCGCTAGTATTTATATCCGGATTAATTCCCAATTAATTCTCATTTAATTTAATCCCTTAAATAACAATCAATAAAATTACGGGGTATTACACCTACTAGGAATGCCACATAACATCTTGTTAACCTTTATGAGGAGAATTTAAACTAATAAGATAAGTTTCTCGATTAAAGAGGAAATTGACCGAACAAGATAAAAGACATGGCTCCACCTCGTACGTCCTTGAATGATAGAGAATAATGAGAACTCGATCTCCTAGATCCATCTATCTAATTATAATGGCAAAGCCTTAAGGTCTAGAAGATCGCTAGAGAAAAAATCTTATCGACATCAACTCGGGCACTCCTCTATTCGCAGGTCAGCTAGATGTGGTGGAGGGCAAGTTTGGCGAGTAGAATCTAGTCACAGTAGCAGTTCAACAAAATTTAAACCTCGTATCATGGTCATAAACCACCATAATCTGTGAGTTTATTAATAGATAGTTAGAAGGATGCCTGAATCCTAACTTGGAAATGATGGCAAAGATATTTCCAGGAGGCATTTGAGTCACAGATCTGCATCTCCCTTCACTTTGGACATGATATCATCAGATCCCGCAAAGAGGTTCTCTAAGCCAAAGATCACCACATACAATGATAAAGTCGATCTAACACATCATATTAGATACTATACGCAATCCATATCCTTATGGATCCATCAAAATTCCCTAATGTGATGCATTTTCCCATCTACTTTAGGTGACATCGACCTTAAGTTGTTTGAGAAGACAATCCCTAAATCAATCTCCTCCTTTTTGTAACTAGTCGGACAATTTACTACATATTTTATCATAAAAAGCATGACAATAAAGGAGTTCAACTACATATTCACCCTTAGAATTAGGAAAGGATAATCTCTCAGGTGGTATGCCTAAAAATATTGGGAGTTATACAATGAAACTGCAATTGAAAGAAAGTGGATCCATCAAGGATGCCAACTAATGAAATGTCTACCAAGAAGGTGACACCCTTTTTAAGAAGACAATCTACAAGATCCTTCCTCATATAAATGATAAATCATGTTATAAGAATCCCCCAAGATAGTTGCCTATCAAAATGAGAGGGACATCAACTTTTGGTGCACTTATCATCAGGATCATGGCCATATGATGAAGAAATATAAGATGCATAAGGAAGTCCTCGTCCTGGATGGTCATCTCAAGGAATACATTTATGTTGACAAAATAAAATCTTCAAGTCGAGTCAACATTGCACAGAAAAAGGATGATGATGACTTTCTAATATTGGAATAATCATAAGCAAGATAATTATACCGATCCTTCCTAATGTATGGGTAAAAGTCTTTAAGAGAGTCAGTATTACAACTAACATAATTGAAGCATTCTAAGAAGAGATATTCAAGACATTCCTTACTAAATGAGAACACAAGGATGTTGATCTTGGTGATTATGTTCTTTGATGAAGATATAGTCGACATCAACTTACCTCATAAGGATACCATAGTCCTTACTCCTAGGGCGACTAATTTCGATGTCAAGACGTAATTGGTCAATCAGGGGAGCTCCCAAGAGATCACGTATGTCATATTTCCCTACAAACCTGTATACAACATTCAACACTTAAATATAAAGGTAGGTCTTTTGATTATTTCAATGGAAATGTGGAGGCACCATTAAGAAAGATTAAGTTGTCTGTTAAGTTTTTCCCTTCCAATAATGAGATCAAGTTCCACTTCATCAAATTAGAGTCAATCTAGAATGCCATCCTATGAAAAGTATGGATTTATACTATAAAGGTTGTTCTTTCTTCACTGCATCAGAAATTGAAGTTCATGACCGATCAGGATTACGTCAAAGTCAGAGCTGATCAAGAGGCAAATCAAAGTTATTTCCTCATCATTATTAAACCAAAGAAACTTCAATCCAAGAAAAGTTAGGGTGACAATAATTAAGAGGGAGACTAACCCAAATACCAAATAAAGATCGATCAATCAAGAGTGGAAGAGACTAGACTCACTCCTTTCGATTGAGTAATGGATGAACTCAGAGTTATTACTCTAGACTCACCACAGTAAAACAATATGTTTAATTAGTTTTGAACTATCGAAAGATTAGGCATAACATATCATTCATTTCCTCATAATGAATGTCGATGTATTTTCCTAGTAGCCATATAATCCCCTAAGGATCGACCCTAATATTTCTTGTCACTGATTGCACATGGATATTGCATGTCGTCCAGTCAAGCAAAATACTAGGAAATCAACTCCAAAAAAGGTCAGGGTAGTTAAAATTTTTAGAATATGCTTTATACTAACTCCATTAAAGTGGTCCAACTCCTTCGCTGGATTTCTTACATGGACGTGGATAAGAAAAGGAGTGGACTATAGGGATTTTCTGTTGACTTTATAGACTTCAACAAAAATTTCCTAGAAGATATCTTCCATCTGCCTAGAATTGATTACCTTATTAATTCAGCGACATGCAATGAACGAATTGTATACATTCATACTTGGGCTATCCTTGATCAAGAGGATACTTCCTTCCTTATAACTTTCGAACTTTACTTCTATAGAGTCCTGCTATATGTCCTTAAGAAAGTTATGGCAACGTTCCCACTTCTTGTAACTATGATATTCGATAAGCTGATAAGATTGACCATCGAAGTCTATATTGATGACATGATCGTCAAAAGAAAACATGCAACCGACCACATCAGAGATCTCCCCAACACCTTTAAGATTCTGAGGGATTATAGAGTAAAATTTAATGCCTCCAAATGTAGATTTAAGTTTAACTCGGGAAAGTTTACAGGTTATCTCATGATATAGAGAGGGATTGAAACTAACCCCTATCATATCAAATCCCTACAATATATAATGAAACATACCAATGTTGGAGACATTCATGTCTTGAATCGGATGCTAGTAGACCTCGATCGGTTAGTATCTCACTCATCTGATTAGCATTTCTCTCAAGATTTGTATAAGGCAAATAAATTGACCTGGACATAGGAATGCGATTAAGTGTTGTAGAAAGTCAAGTAATATTTAAGATCTCCCTCGTTATGGTCAATGTCAGTCAATGGTGAGAAGCTCCACATGAATCTGGATGTTTGTTAACATGTAATTAGTCTAGAGAAACAACCAATCTACTATGTTAGTTAAACTTTCCATGAAGTCGAAGGGAGATAAAAGCCTATTAAGAAGTTGGCTTTGGTATTCGTGATGACATCAGGGAAGATTTGGCACTACTTTGATGCCCACATTACAGTCATCCTGACTTCTTTCCCTTTCCAAATCGTTTTGAAGAAAATGATCTATCTAACATTATGAGTAAGTGTCTGTTTGAACTAGCCTAGTTCGATATTGTTTATGAACCCTGAGATTCCATAAAAGGGCAAGTATTTGTCGATTTCATTGCGAAGTTCTCGGTAAGCCCATATGAAGAATTTATTTAGTCGAGTTCCCTTATATATTTTTTAGCCCGGAAAAAGTTGATCAAACACCCAAATGGAAATAATTTTTTGGTCGAAGCATCTAATGAGAGGGGAACTGATGTTGGAATTATTTTCATTACCCCAGAATTCCTCTCCAAGAAAGAAATTTGAATCTGATTCAAGGGTTCCAATAACGAGGTAGAGTACAAGGACAAAAATAAATAAATTATAATTGGACTTCAAAGTATATTACATAGGAGCATAAGATATTGCCATTCACTACGACTCCCATCTGATCGCTAACTAATTGAGTGAAGTATATGAGGACTGAGATTCCAAAAATCTCACTTGAGGAAACTATATGATGGGGTGGTTCTAGTAGGTGCACACCTCCCGATGTATGAGTAAAACTCAAATGGAAAAAACCTCAAACGGTCCATCCATATAAAGTCCACTAAGTATGGAATTACAAAAGCACACAACAAAAGACTTACAACACAGACTCTCTGCCTACTAAGTATGGAATTAAAAAAAGACACAACAAAGACTTAAAACACATACTAGACGCCCTTGCCAGCCTTGGCGCTCTTCGTTACTTCAACCCCTACTCAGAGACACGCAGGGTTCCACCCGTGAAGCTGAAATAATATGTGACTCCACACTTTCCTCAAAATCCACCGATAAGTTCAACAATGATCATGCACATGGAGTTCACCATGTGTAAAGCAACGAGCATGGAATCCTCTACAAGAAATAATTCTTAGCAAGATGTGGAGAATAGAGTATGGTGCTAAAATACGATCTCAAAACATATATATGAAGAATCTTGGATCTTAAACTAGTTGGGTGTAAACAAGGGTTTGTTTGAAAAAATTAATAATGAAGAATTAACAAAATAACAAGGAATTTTTTGAAGAGTTTTTTTTTCTCTCAAAAGGATGGAAAAGTATTCTTAGAAACTGCTCCTCCACATTACTTAAAATGGATGGAAATATGAGATCATGGGAGTAGTGGGGAGATTAAAAATAAACTGTCATTTTTTTAAAAGACGCATCGGGTCATTTGAACGACATGGTACCTTGTTCGAACAACATACCACTTTTCATTTGAATAGGTATCTAACGAGAATTCAAATGAGATTCCAGAGGGGTCTAGTTTTTTAAAAAATTTCCTCATTAGAAGGTCGTTTGAATGAGGGTATCACTCTCGTTGAAAAGGCCTTCGAGTGAGTTATCTAACAAGATTATAAAAAGAAGGAAAAAATGGCCTGTCAGAAGTTTGACATATCTCGTTCGAAAGAAGTACCTATTCTCTTTCGAACAAGGTATGTATTCTCATTCGAACGAGCTACATGTTCTCGTTATAACAACGTATTCGATGAGAAAACATCAAAGGCCAATTTTGACTTGTTTGTAGTTCCGTTTGATTTGGTGTCCAATGACACCCAAAATGACTAATAAAAAATGTTTAAACATATTTCATAATTATTTTAAAAACATATTAACACCCAATAATAAAATATCCAAAGCCGAACATAAAATATTCATTCTTACTTGAGAGATCCTTGGAATGTTGATGACGAAACATGGCACGAAACACGATATGTTGATGTGTTCTATTTAGCTTGGCCGCTATGTCTTTAACAATTGCATCATAGGCTTGAAAGGTCACTAACTCAAGTCCTAACCTATGACTCAAAATGTTTTGTTCAGAATTAAGCCAATACATACAAATTGACTCAATTGGAAATCTGTCCTCACAAGTTTCCCCCTTTGGCTATTCCATGATAAAACCAAAAATAAAAATAACTGTGGGCCCTCAAGCTCATCTAAAAGACTCAATCCCCCCCAAAAGAAAAAGTACAAATTCTTAGTCTGAGTAGCTTTGCTTGCATGAAAACTTTACCGCATGGTTATAAACCTGCACATTTAAACACAACATCAAATTCATTGAGAAAACAATATAAATTTCCATAGGAAAACCCTCCCCCTTTGCCTAACAATATATACCTAAGTAAAGACGTCTCCACCTAAGTAAAAGATCTCCCCTAATGAAAAGACTTAGATACCATTTCTCCCCCTTTTTGTTTAGGAATAGAAAAAGATTAAGGTGCATAAACCAATTAATTTCTCTCCAGTTAAACCAATTCTCCCATTAAATGAAACAAGGGAAAATCATATAGGAAAAACAAGTATATCATGGAATGGTTTATAATTATACAAGTAACAACAAATCAAATTGGCAAGACATGTATAACTAATCCACACAAGGAACAATAGATACCAACTATGATGCAATAACAAAATGATACCAACTAGAACGTACTAAGATAATCATAGGATACTAACATAAAATAAGGAACAAATTAGATACTCATAAGAAAAAGTTGCATATTGTTAACGAAAATGTATTTTATCCCTAATTAATTAAGTTAGCTTAATTAATGTACATTTTTAGTTTAACTTAATATATTGATTTTGATGATTCCAAACATATTTTTTTAAGGTTATTCTATAGATATTAATTATGGTATTATCTTGTTTATTCACGACTCAACATACCTCGATTTTACACTACCTCGATTTTACACAACGACATATCCGAGTAAAGGTATTCACGTGTATCGCAAATTTACACTTGACACATCAGGCACACATGCATATTTCTTGATCTATGATTTTTATTGTGTGACTAATTAATTATGAGCCGAAACATTCTTTTCTAAAAATGAAATTATATTTTTTTCGAAAATAAGTTGACACAAAATATTTTTTATAATAGTTGCAGAATAATTTTGTTTAAAGTTAAAAAAAATATATATTTTAAATAATTCTGTGCGTGTATATATTTGCTTGTATGCGTGTATATTATATATGTATGCTTAATATATATAGATATCTTGTATGTGTATAATATAATATATTATATATTTTATATATATGTTATTTGTATCATTGCCTTGGTTGTAGGCAAAAGATGATTGGTTTTTGGCTTTACTTGCTTTACCTGATAAGAGACTTGACCTTGAATAAGCCTTAGCTTTTCCCATGCCATAACTAAGCTGCTGACGTTTTTTTTCTGGATTGGTCTTGACTTTGTGCTTTTAACTAGTGCCTATCTTATGTGTATACTATATAATATATGTTATTTTTCAGTCTGTTGGCATGTACGCCTTTTAAGCTTTCATCATTTTGGCCGAATAAATGCATTGTCTACTGCTGCAAGATTTGACTGTCTATGACCTTAGGCCCTTTACCGATTTGACCTTATACACCCTTAGCTGTTGGCGTGATTCTGTATGAGTTTTTTTTTACTTGAAACCTTTTATAATATATATTAATCTGTCCGAAAACTATTTTTTTTATATACCTGTCCGAAATTAATTTATTTTTTTTCTGTCCGAAATCTTATTTTTTAATCTATCCGAAATTTTCTTTCTGTCCGAAATTAATTTTTTTTTAATCTGTCCGGATTTCTTCTTAAAAAAAAACTGTTCTATTACTAAATATAAATATATATATATATATGTTTGAATCCTTTATCTGCTTTGTACCTAAGAGAAGTCAAGGCCTTATTTTTCTTGCTGATTAACTAATTTGACCGAATGACATGAGTTTTCCTCCCTGACAATTGCTTTGCTTTGGAAATCTCTTAAGCCACCCACTCACTGTTATGCCCTGTCATTTATGAGCCTTATCAACCCATGTGGGTCTGTACGAAATCTGGCCGAAAGCCTTGTTTATCCCAACTGCTCTTTTTTTATTTTTATTTTTATCCGGCTTTTGTCCCTTGAGATATCTTTGGTTCATTAAAAGACCTTGCATGACATCTGTCATCAAGCCCTGTCGCTTAAATGCACCAGCTATTAACCCTTTTATTGGATTGACAGCCATTAATTATTTTGGGGCTCCGCGTAAGTTTTTTTTGCTCACGAAAATATCTGTCCGAAAATATTTTTTATTATGATAAATAATCTGTTTCGAATTTCTAATTTATATATCTGTTAGCATTTCTGATTTAAATATCTGTCCGGATTTTTTTTATCCGAAATTATCTTTATATATATTTGTCAGAAATTTATTTTCATATCTGTTCTGAAAATATTTATATCTGTGTGGGAAATATTTTTTTGGTACTTATACTTACTTTGTGCCATTTATTATCTTGACAGAAAAATGTACTTTAATGTATATATCCTTTACACATTAGATATTTCTATTTGCATGTGGACTAATATTTTTGCAGATCCAAATATACACAAATGAGGATACTGAGTGATGTACCTTTCAGACTCCCTATTTTCAGCATACCATTTCCATACTACAACGTAGCCATATTTTTATTGAGAATCAAACTGTAGATTTATATATCAGATTGGAGATTACTTTCAGACTACATCATCCCAGATAATCAGGAGCATTTAATGCTGAGATTGCTTGTGTCTAAACAGCTAGTTTTTGGAAGTCACATTTAAAAAGGAATTCAAGTTCTGCATTGCATGAGATAGAGGAACCAGACAGAATTGTAGCAAGACTGGAAATATATTGAGAGCATTTATTTTACTACTCAGCTACACATTCAAGAGAGCAATAAATTTTATCATCTGCTCAAATCATTGAAGAAGAAGATCTGTGTCAACTTCAACATCATTTATTGAAGTCTGATTCAAGAAGGAGAAACTCAGATTAAAAATTGTATTTTAAGGAGTTTCAGTATTTTATTTTGTACTACAAAAATTCAGATTTATTGTGAAGCTTTGTTGAAGCTTCGGTTTGTACCGGTAATTGGTTCCTACCCGCAAGTGGGCCACGGGGTTTGAAGCTCGGAGTTAGCTTGCAAACAGTTGTACGCGGTGGTTTGATCCTACCCGCAAGTGGATCAGGTTTAGTGAAGCGCAAAGGAGACGGGGGCTCTAGGCGCGTGGACGTAGGCCGGGATTTGGCTGAACCACGTTAAATTTCGGTGTCATTTATTTTCCGCACTTTTATTTATTTATTTGCACATGCTTGCTTGAGTTAATATTTTCAGCACACTATCTTGCAAATAAATTAATTCCAAAATTTGACTAAATTATTTTAAGGTTAAAATAATTATTTTTGAATTAAATAATTAATTTCAGAATATCACTTAATATTAAATACGAAAATTAATTTAATATTTCTAGAGTGTTAAAATCTGCATCTCTAGTTGTTTAAATTAGTTAGTTGCATTTATTTGATATTATTGGTTTTATTATTAATAGATTTATTAATCTGAAATTTGTTTAAGTGATTTAAATTTAAATATTTTCTGAAATATAAATTTGACATTAAAAGTTTGTAAAAACTCAATTCACCCCCCCTCTTGAGTATAATCTGGGCAACAATTGGTATCAGAGCTAGTGCTCTTCTTATTTATTTTTAGATTTAACAATCCTAGAGTTAAAGATCCATGGAAAACTTTACTGTTTCATCTCTTGGTGAGGGTCAATCTATAAATAGACCTCCTTTATTTTCAGGAAATAATTATAGTTATTGGAAAAATAGAATGAAAAATTTTATTCAATCAAATGATTATGCTGTTTGGAGAGTCATTATAAATGGTCGTAATATCCCCATAAAAGTTGTTAATAATGAAAATGTTCCTAAAGAAGAAATTGAATGGAATGATGTTGATATTAGGAAAATTCAAATAAATGCGAAAGCTATGAATATTCTGCATTGTGCACTTGATGTAAATGAGTATAATAGAATTTGTTGTTGTGAATCTGCTAAGGAAATTTGGGATAGACTAGAAGTCACATATGAAGGAACTAGTCAAGTTAAAGAAGATAAAATTAGTATGCTTGTTCATAATTATGAGTTATTTAAGATGATGTCTGATGAATCTATTTCTGATATGTTTACTAGATTTTCAAATATTATAAATGGATTGAAATCTCTTGGTAAATCCTATACTGATTCTGAATTAGTAAGCAAGATTCATCAGGTCACTACCATCTGTTTATATGACAAAGAAGTTGGCAATCAAGGAAGCAATTAGAGAAAGACCTATCTCTCTTGATGAGTTATTGGGTTCCTTAATCACCCATGAAATGGAACTTAAGGAATTTGTTGAAGATGAGAAACCAAAAGCAAACAAAATTATTGCTCTCAAATCTTCAAGCAAAAATATAGAAAGTGAAGATGATGATGATGATGATGATATTTCCCTATTGGCTAAACATTTCAAAAAATATCTCAATTCTAAAAAGAAAGCCAAGGAAAGGAGAAATAAACATTTTTCAAAAGAGTTCAATGATGATCATCAATCCAAATCTGAACCAAGATGCTATCATTGTGATGAAGTTGGACACATTAAGCCTAATTGTCCAAAATATAAGAAAGGGAAGAAGGCATTGAAAGCCACAACATGGAGTAACTCCGACACAAGCTCTTCCGATGAAGATTCGAATGAAAATGAAGTTGCTCATCTATGTTACATGGCTATGGAAAAAGGGGTACATTCTAACCCTAACTCTAGTGATAGTGATAATGATGAAGTTGATGATTATGAAGTTTTACAAAATGTTTTTGATGAATTATGTGAAAGTTTTGAAGCACTTAAAAATAAATATATTAAACTTAAGAAGTCTCATTCATTAGTTTCAACTAAATATGATTATATGTCAAATGATTTTGATGAGTTGAAAGTAGAAAATGAATCTTTGAAAAATGAAATTAATTCTTTGAAAAAGGAAAAATATGTTATTGTCACTTCTCCTCTTGAAATTGAAAATATTGAGTTAAAAAGGGAGATTGAATATTTAAAGAAATCATTAGATAATTTTACAAAAGGAAATGAATATTTTCATAAAATTATTGAGACACAAAGGATTCGATTTAATAATAATGGTATTGGATATGATGAAGGAAATGAGAAAAAGACTTATTCCAATTTATTGAAATTTGATGCCTCATCTAGTCTACCTAATTATTTATGCTCTTATTGTGGTAGACACACACATTTTTCAGATTTGTGTCCATATAAATTTAGAAAAAGAAAATTTGCATGGATTCCTAAAGGAACCAAGATGTATACTAACCCTTTTGGACCTCACACATTTTGGGTACCAAAAGAGAAAATTTTCAAAGTTGTGTAGGTTGCATTTTGAGAAGGAATGTGGATTTTCAAGGCATATGATTTGGTCATATTACAAATTTGAAGTATCATTGCCTAATGTTGGAAATGCCACACTCGGTAGAAGTTGCTTGTATATATCTTTGGTATTGGTAAGGTGGTAAGGAACACCTTTCTTGAAAATTAATATCACATGTTTATTAATGATTTATTTCATAATTGATATATTTCCATGCATAGAATATTTGTTATAACATATGAGCGTGTTGATTGATAATTTAGTATTCACATGTAAATTTGTATATTTATTATTCTTGATGATTTTATGTTATATGAACTTACACTTGAGTTTGATGATAAATTTTTCGTTGATAAATATTCATAATTTTTTTTATTACATCTTGATATATTTTTTATGGATAATAAGATTGGATAAATTCATGATTTTATTGAATATTAATTTGAAACGAAAATGTCATTTGAGTACATTCTAGTATATTAGTTATATGTGATACATGTTAATATTGTAACATTCACTTGTTGATTTTGATGATATGGTCATATTAATCTCTATGAGTTAGGATTATTGCATACTACATGATTAATGTCATTGTTTGAATATTTATTCACGATGAATTTTTTTTGGAGAAACCACATGATCAACAATTGATATCATTTGTGAGACTTTTTGATCTTATGGAAATAAATGCTGAAATTACTTTATTTCATGAAATAGATGCACCATATTTGTTATATGCATAAATACCTTCATTGGTATCCCTTAGGGGGAGATAAATGTTTATTGGAAATTATTCATGAAAAATGCTTGATAATTTTTTTTGTGAAATATGATTGAATAATTCGAGAGTTTTAGCTCGTATCTTGTAAACGGCAAAGCTTGAGCAAAATGCTATATATATTTTTTTAACTCATGTTATGTGCTTAATTCAAATTATTTGAAAACATCGAGATATGAAATGTTTCATGTTGTGCGCTTAAAAGTTTATTCTATCATGAGGATTTATACAACAGTTGATATTGCACCGATTGAAAATTTATACATTGCAATTTCATTACATTAGTAAGAAAGTTAATTATGCACATTGATATTTCTCTCATATTTGCACTATTTGAGCACATTGAGTTGTGATTCCTATTTTTGCGTAAAAAGTTGTTCCGAGGATCTATTGTTCGCAACGCACGATTAGTGTGTGACTACAACAATTGGTATTATCTATCATTGGTGCATTTTGAAAAATTGATCATTTATCTTTTATCATTTTTCATTTTGGTAACCTATGCATTATTTGATGATATTCTTAACTATCTACAAGTTCAAATACATGCTATGAAAAATTTGTGTTGACACATGTGCGTATTGAATATTTTATGCCCTTTGCGATTTATGGTTATATCCCATGCATAAATTATTTTTGATAGGGGGAGCTTCGCCCTTTTTATTCGTGACACTGAATTTATAAGAAATATCTTTTTGATAATGTCAAAGGGGGAGAAATATTTATGATTCACTATTTGTGCTTAATATTTCATACTATTTGTGCTTAATATTTCATTTTATGAATATTTGTGAATCATTGTTTGTCATCATCAAAAAGGGGGAGATTGTTAACGAAAATGTATTTTATCCCTAATTAATTAAGTTAGCTTAATTAATGTACATTTTTAGTTTAACTTAATATATTGATTTTGATGATTCCAAACATATTTTTTTAAGGTTATTCTATAGATATTAATTATGGTATTATCTTGTTTATTCACGACTCAACATACCTCGATTTTACACTACCTCGATTTTACACAACGACATATCCGAGTAAAGGTATTCACGTGTATCGCAAATTTACATTTGACACATCAGGCACACATGCATATTTCTTGATCTATGATTTTTATTGTGTGACTAATTAATTATGAGCCGAAACATTATTTTCTAAAAATGAAATTATATTTTTTTCGAAAATAAGTTGACACAAAATATTTTTTATAATAGTTGCAAAATAATTTTGTTTAAAGTTAAAAAAAATATATATTTTAAATAATTCTGTGCGTGTATATATTTGCTTGTATGCGTGTATAGTATATATGTATGCTTAATATATATAGATATCTTGTATGTGTATAATATAATATATTATATATTTTATATATATGTTATTTGTATCATTGCCTTGGTTGTAGGCAAAAGATGATTGGTTTTTGGCTTTACTTGCTTTACCTGATAAGAGACTTGACCTTGAATAAGCCTTAGCTTTTCCCATGCCATAACTAAGCTGCTGACGTTTTTTTTCTGGATTGGTCTTGACTTTGTGCTTTTAACTAGTGCCTATCTTATGTGTATACTATATAATATATGTTATTTTTCAGTCTGTTGGCATGTACGCCTTTTAAGCTTTCATCATTTTGGCCGAATAAATGCATTGTCTACTGCTGCAAGATTTGACTGTCTATGACCTTAGGCCCTTTACCGATTTGACCTTATACACCCTTAGCTGTTGGCGTGATTCTGTATGAGTTTTTTTTTACTTGAAACCTTTTATAATATATATTAATCTGTCCGAAAACTATTTTTTTTATATACCTGTCCGAAATTAATTTATTTTTTTTCTGTCCGAAATCTTATTTTTTAATCTATCCGAAATTTTCTTTCTGTCCGAAATTAATTTTTTTTAATCTGTCCGGATTTCTTCTTAAAAAAAAACTGTTATATTACTAAATATAAATATATATATATATATATATATATATATATATATGTTTGAATCCTTTATCTGCTTTGTACCTAAGAGAAGTCAAGGCCTTATTTTTCTTGCTGATTAACTGATTTGACTGAATGACATGAGTTTTCCTCCCTGACAATTGCTTTGCTTTGGAAATCTCTTAAGCCACCCACTCACTGTTATGCCCTGTCATTTATGAGCCTTATCAACCCATGTGGGTCTGTACGAAATCTGGCCGAAAGCCTTGTTTATCCCAACTGCTCTTTTTTTTTATTTTTATCCGGCTTTTTTCCCTTGAGATATCTTTGGTTCATTAAAAGACCTTGCATGACATCTGTCATCAAGCCCTGTCGCTTAAATGCACCAGCTATTAACCCTTTTATTGGATTGACAACCATTACTTATTTTGGGGCTCCGCGTAAGTTTTTTTTGCTCACGAAAATATCTGTCCGAAAATATTTTTTATTATGATAAATAATCTGTTTCGAATTTCTAATTTATATATCTGTTAGCATTTCTGATTTAAATATCTGTCCGGATTTTTTTTATCCGAAATTATCTTTATATATATTTGTCAGAAATTTATTTTCATATCTGTTCTGAAAATATTTATATCTGTGTGGGAAATATTTTTTTGGTACTTATACTTACTTTGTGCCATTTATTATCTTGACAGAAAAATGTACTTTAATGTATATATCCTTTACACATTAGATATTTCTATTTGCATGTGGACTAATATTTTTGCAGATCCAAATATACACAAATGAGGATACTGAGTGATGTACCTTTCAGACTCCCTATTTTCAGCATACCATTTTCATACTACAACGTAGCCATATTTTTATTGAGAATCAAACTGTAGATTTATATATCAGATTGGAGATTACTTTCAGACTACATCATCCCAGATAATCAGGAGCATTTAATGCTGAGATTGCTTGTGTCTAAACAACTAGTTTTTGGAAGTCACATTTAAAAAGGAATTCAAGTTCTGCATTGCATGAGATAGAGGAACCAGACAGAATTGTAGCAAGACTGGAAATATATTGAGAGCATTTATTTTACTACTCAGCTACACATTCAAGAGAGCAATAAATTTTATCATCTGCTCAAATCATTGAAGAAGAAGATTTGTGTCAACTTCAACATCATTTATTGAAGTCTGATTCAAGAAGGAGAAACTCAGATTAAAAATTGTATTTTAAGGAGTTTCAGTATTTTATTTTGTACTACAAAAATTCAGATTTATTGTGAAGCTTTGTTGAAGCTTCGGTTTGTACCGGTAATTGGTTCCTACCCGCAAGTGGGCCACGGGGTTTGAAGCTCGGAGTTAGCTTGCAAACAGTTGTACGCGGTGGTTTGATCCTACCCGCAAGTGGATCAGGTTTAGTGAAGCGCAAAGGAGACGGGGGCTCTAGGCGCGTGGACGTAGGTCGGGATTTGGCCGAACCACGTTAAATTTCGGTGTCATTTATTTTCCGCACTTTTATTTATTTATTTGCACATGCTTGCTTGAGTTAATATTTTCAGCACACTATCTTGCAAATAAATTAATTCCGAAATTTGACTAAATTATTTTAAGGTTAAAATAATTATTTTTGAATTAAATAATTAATTTCAGAATATCACTTAATATTAAATACGAAAATTAATTTAATATTTCTAGAGTGTTAAAATCTGCATCTCTAGTTGTTTAAATTAGTTAGTTGCATTTATTTGATATTATTGGTTTTATTCTTAATAGATTTATTAATCTGAAATTTGTTTAAGTGATTTAAATTTAAATATTTTCTGAAATATAAATTTGACATTAAAAGTTTGTAAAAACTCAATTCACCCCCCCTCTTGAGTATAATCTGGGCAACACATATCAATATGAAATATAGCTTTAAATTGATGGGATATATGGACTAGATGCAGCCGCAAAGACTCAAAACAAATGATACTATATATATAAATATGCAAAAGATGCTAATGAAGCATATGCACATATATAGGTATACACACCACATAAGACACTAAACACAATAAGCTTTCCACACTCAAATGGCATAATTATTTCTAAATAAACATGTGGTAAACGGAGTGAAAGGGTGTGAACTAGATACAAAGGAATTATGACCCAATCACTAAAACACGTTCAAGGAATTCTATTTGGCCGCAAAACTTTATCAAACTTAGATTAAGACTCAAGTGACAAGATAAAGTGAACACAAAGAAGAAATAAGCATAATGCACACAAGCCTAGAATTTTGACGATTATACAAATTAATAGAGTCATGACATGTTACGTAAAATTAGGATTCATTGTGCAAACTCCTTGATCTTCAATTTTAACGCCCTCAAAACCTAACATATATCATTTTTTACTCAAATCTTTTGAAGATACCAATCTTAATGATCAATATAAAAACACGGCCTTGGAACTTTATTCTTTTCTTTTGCCTATTAATGTTTAGGCTCTTATTAACAGTGGCTTTCCTATAAAGGATATTTCTCCCTTCGTAGCCCTTTTCCGTGCTTACTCATATTTTTCAATAAAAATCAAACTCATGGGAAATGGTTCTTACACGCATAAATCACCCATAGTTAAAAGATACATAGATAACGAGATTGATGGTAGAATATCTCACTTAGTTTGAAAATAACATGTGAAGTTAAAGTTCAAAAAAGCTCGTGCATATGTGTGAGGAGGCATATACAATAAGAATCCATTATGCAAATCAAAGTCAAAGAACTCCATGGTAGCATGATAAAGAACAATTTAAGCATTGAAATTTGTAACCAATATTTCTAGCCACATGGATACATGGAATGATATTGGATTCAAAACAAGGATATGCCACACAAAATGTGTAAAACTAAACTACCATAAACAAGATAGATATTTTTTGAGTTTTAAATTTTTTAAAAACTAATTTTAAAATATGGAAAACTCAAAAGACAAACAAAATATTTTTGTATATTTCAATAGGGCTCAAAAATTGAAAAAAAAATACAAAGGCTCAAACCACATACAATTAGCAAACACTTATATCATGAAGTATAAAATCTAGTGCATGTAAACATGTAAACACACTCAAATAATAGATTTAACATGGAATGTATCATGTGTAAGAATTCAAAAATCAAGAATTATATCATGTAAAAGCTCTAAATCAGATATCCTAACTCACATAGGTGAAATGTGAAGTTCTAGGGCTTTAGGAATCTTAGTGACTCTAGACTTAGACTTTATAGGACCATTTTTAAGATCAAAATAAAATATCCTAAGGTGACACTTTCTATTACAACGTGTGCATGTAAATCCACGAGGAATGTTACCTAAGAGTTTACCTCTTTTAACGTTCTTGGCGACAGTTGACTCTCTCAAAATCCTGGTTTCGTCTTAATTAGTGGAAAGATTTTGAATATCAAAGCCAATACCACATTTATAATTTTTTATTTGAATGGTGCCTAACATCTTATCCAACTTTTGTACCTAGACTCCAAATAAAATTTGACACGACTCGAGTCTGTCAATCTATCTTCGAGCTCCACTATCCTAGACTCAATTAAATGCCTAGACTCTTCAAACTCAAGAATCTCTTTCCTCATAGCCTCCATTAAACCTACAAGACTATATTTATCACCCTCAACATAATCTATATTTTCTCGAACATTCCTCTTACAAGCCCTACGATCTTCAATTAAAAAATTCTCATCATTCCTGCTACACGTTATTTCATCCTAGCTTCCAACTTCAAGTTTTCCCTTTTCAATTTCAATAATTCTGTATACAACTCACGAAATGAAACTTAGAGTTAACTCTCCTCCTTCTCCTCTTCTTCATTCTTACTCTCTTATCAACTATATCTACCATCACACATTTGGGATTCATAAATGATGGCCTTGGAATTTTCATGTAAAGAAATATCTTCATGGGAAAATTTCTCATCAAAACTTATATGACTAGCCATGAACGCGGTAAAGTTATGCTCAATGGGGGAATCAGGTCCTCTTTTGATAAACTATCACTGAGGGTGGCATTGTATGCAATAGATTTTTTTCCCTCCTTCCTTAGTTTAGTAGGACACTCAGCTTCCCTATGGATATACGCCTCGCACCCATAACACCAATTCGACTCATCCCTCTTAAGATTATCATTATGTTTCTTAGAGAATTTATCATCCTTGTTATACCTAGACTTCTTAAATTTCTTATAATCATTTTTAGATTTCTCTTTATTAAACTTAAGAAATTTTCAGAACTTTTAAGCAAACATAGCCATATCATTGGAGTCGATGTTATAACCATCACTCGAGACTCATATTTCCTCCTTCTGGGCTTTCAAATCAACACACTTATCTTTTATAGGCTTTTTAGAGGCAAACATGTTGAGTTCATAGGTTTGAGAATAACGTACAAGTTTCTTGAGTTTTGTAGAGTCTAAAGTGCCTAAAGAGTTTAAGACAATTAATTTAGGACAAAATCTATAAGGTGAGGACCTTAAGATTTTCTTAATGACACGATTTTTGGGTATTTTCTCTCCTAAGTCAAAACAAGAGTTCACAATATTGAACAATCTAGCATAGAACAAATCGAAGGATTCACTCTCCTCTATTTTAATGGTTTCAAACTGAGTGGTGAGGTTGTGGAGTTTAGAACCCTTAACAACACTTGTACCTTCATGGGTGAGTTGGAGTATGTCCAAAGCCTCTTTAGACGTTTCACATGTCATAATATGGTGGAACTCCTTTGGTCTGACTTCACTGAAAGGAGAATATAAACCACAAGAATTATAATTTGCTAACTTATTCTCATCATCACTCCATCTTTCTACAGGTTTAAAAACACGAACTTCACGTACAGAGCATGTGGATGGGAACCACCCTATAACAATCGCTTGCCAAACCCGCTCATCTAACGACTTAAGTGCTGACCTCATACGCAGTTTCTAGTATGCGTAGTTAGAACCATCAACAATTGAAAACCTCAAAAATGATAGATTTTCCATATTCAAGGCTAAACAGGATCTAAAATAATATTTTAGTGTAACCGCTTTAATACCAATTTGAGGCGACTATATGGTAGTATGAAACTAGAAATTACACAAACCAATTTTTAAAAATAACTTTTAAAATTAACTTTTTCTTAAACAAAATTAATTAAAATTAATTAAGAAATAATTAAATAATTTTATGATTGATTAATTTTATCTTAAACCTAAGCATGCATCTAGGTGAGAATACTTCAATCACAATGCCGATATACGAGTAAACCTAAATGGTAAAACCTATGAGAACCTAGCTACACAAAGTCCACCAAGTACATAATTACAAAAGGACACGACAGTAGACTTACAATAAGACTCGACCTCCTCTCAAGTCTTGATGCTCTTCATTCCTTCAACCCCTGCTGAAAGAGAAACAGGAGTCCACCCACGAAGCTACAACAACGTGTGAGTCGACACACGCCTTGGGATCCACTGATAAGGTCACATACACGGATTCCACCGCATGTAAACCAACAAACATGAAAATCTCCACAAGAAATAATTCCTAATAAGATGTAGAGAATAAATTATGGTGCCAAAAACATGATATCAAAACATATATATGAAGAATATTGGATCTTAAACCAGTTGGGTGTAAATAAGGGTTTATGTTTGAAAAAAATTAATCATGAGTATGTAATAAAACATTAAGGACTTTTTAGAAGAGTTTTTGCTATCAAAAGGATGGAAAATGTCTTTTAGAAACTACTGCTCTGTACTACTTAAAATGGATAGAAAATTGAGACCATGGGAGTAGTGGGGAGGTGAAAAATAAATTGCTATTTTTTTAAAAATGTATCGAGTCATTCAAATGACATGGTACCTCATTCGAACAACGTACCCTTTTTTGTTCGAACATGGATATAACTAGAATTCAAACAAGATTCCCGAGAGGTCAAGTTTTTGAAAATTTTCTTCGTTAGAAGGTTATTCGAATGAGGGTACCACTCTCATTTGAATGGCCTTCGAACGAGTTATCTAATGAGATTCCAGAAAGAAGGAAAAAATGGTTCGTTAGAAGTTTACCAGATCTCATTCGAACGAGGTGCCTATTCTCGTTCAATTGAGGCACCTGTTCTCATTAGAATATCTTATGCGATGAAAAAAAGGAAAGGCTAATTTTGACTTGCTTGAAGTTTCATTTGATCCGCGGTGTAACGACAATCAAAATGACAAATAAAAAATGTCTAAAAATATTTTCTAATTATATTAAAAAGATATTAACACCCAATAATAAAGTATCCAAGGCTTAACATAAAATATACATCCATAACTTAGAGATCCTTGGAACGTTGATGACGAAACATGGCATGAAATGCGGTATGATTACGTGTTCTCTTTAGCTTGGCCTTTACGTCTTCAATAATTGTGTCACAGCTTAAAAAGTCATTAACTCAAGTCCTAACCTATGACTCAAAATGTTTGTCCAAAATTAAGCCAATACACACAATTTGAGTAAATTGGGAATTTATCCTGATATTAACCATGAGGATAAAGAGACAAAAGTCTTTACATAAATCGAATAGTTGCTAAGGAATTGTAATAGTCATGATGGCGCCCTATCCACATTAACTTTAGTAATTGATACTGATTTGTAGAGGACAGTTGAAATCGAATATGTCAGATGGTCAAGCATCGATGAGCAAGAACTAGTGCTAGATATCATATAAATTGAGTCGGCTTCATCCTATACAATCCCATCATTGCCTATATAAAATACAAAGATCTCCCATAGGACAAAAAAATGCCCAAAAACTTAAAATCCACTTTACCAGGTTTTACCTCAACTCAAAAGGAAAACACTATCGATGGTTATTAATTGGTCCCTTTCTTAAGAGTATTCATCCTTATCAACTAGAAAAAATCCTTAGAGAAATGCACGAAGTCCATTATGGAGCTCATGAAGAAGGAAGTTCCTTTTCTTGTAGGTAAATTTCATAGGGGTATTAATCATTTTAGTTCATACATAAGTGTCCTAAGTTCCAAGAGTTATCACTTATCATCAAGCAATTAGCCAATGATATCAACCCTCTCACAAGTCTGTGGCCCTTCTCCTAATAGGGTATGGATATTATAGGAACCTTACTTGCTTCTCTTGGAAATTGAAAGTTCCCGATCATTTTCACTGACCACTTCATCAATCGGGTGGAAGTTAAACCATTGATACATATAAGGGAAGTCGATACTATATGTTTTTTATGGATAAATACTATCACTAGATTCAGTATCCCTAGGGTTTTAGTATCAGATAACATGACCTAATTCTAAAATGACGCATTCAAGGAATTATTCTCAAAATATGGGATTTAAAATCACTATGTCTTAATGGTCTTCCCATAGTGCAACATGCAAACAAAAATAACCAGCAAGACTCTACTCATTGGGATCAAGCAACGATTAGATAATGCCAATGGAAGATGGGTCGACAGAGTCCTCTATATCATTTAGGTCTATAGAATGACCCCAAGGAGGCCAAGAAGAGAAACTTAATATGTCTTATCATATGGCATGGAAAAGTCACCCCTAGAGATCCGACTACCAATTCTCATGTCTAAAAATTTTTAGGATGGTAACATCAATGATCGCTTAGCCCATGAACTTGACGTGGCCGAAGAATGAATATAGAAAAAGTGTTGTCCACCTCGTATCATATCCTCAAGATCTAACTTAAAACATGATAATACAGTCAAGATCATATAATTCTAGGTCGGTGACCCGATACTCAGAAAGTTTTTCCCAATAACTAAAAAACCCTCTGATAAAATACTAGGTCTAAATTGGTAGGGTCCCAATATAATAGTCTCAAACAGAATGTGGCTCACACGATTTAGAAAAGTTAAATGATACAATAATGCCTAGGTCATGGAATGGCACAGACCTTATGAAATTTTATCAGTAAGTATATTATATTCATTTTTGCCATGTTTATCCGAATAAAGATGATTTTTGTTAATAAATGAAGTTGTTTAACAAAATCATATGTTCCCATTTGAGCTTTACCTTGAACCTAAATGAAAACAGTGGTGCACCCAAATTTTGGTTTGGTCGGTCTAAAATAGATATAAAACCACCTAATAATTAATGGTATGATTTAAAACATGTCGGTTTATCCTAAAACATGAAAATCCCACCTAAAAATGGTGGTACAAGCCAACCTTGGGTTGTTATGAGTTAAAATAAGTTGGTTTCACCTAGAACAAGCATAAACCCACTTGAAAATGATCCTGCAATGCAACTTTGGGATTGTCAACCTATAATAGGCATAAACCCACCGAAGAATTGGTGATACGACTTTGAATAAGTCAGTTTCACCTAAAATAGGTATAAAACCACCTGAAAATGTTGATACAACCTAACTTTGGGTTGGTTAGCCTAAAATAGGAATAAACCCACCTAAAAATGGGTGGTATGACTTTGAATAAGTCAGTTTCACCTAGAATAGGCATAAACCCACCTGAAAGCATTAGTGTAACCCAACTTCGGACTGGTTATCGTAGAATATGCATAAACCCACATGAGAATGGTTGGTACGACTTAAAATAAGTCAGTTTCATCAACAACGATTAAGTAAACATGAATGTTAACTTATAAACTTTAAAGTCATTTGAACATGGATGTTAGCTTATTGAATAATTTTACAAGTCAGTGGAGTCAATCATGGGCCTGCACTCCACTAACTTATGATTAAGTTAAATATAAATGTTAACATAGTAACTCTCAAGTCAGTAAGATGTTATCTTATTGATTAATTTTACAAGTAAGTGGATTCGGTCATAAGTTTATAATCCACCAAGTAATAATTAAGTTAAATATGGATAACTTTCAAGTCAATAAATTCAACATGAATGTTAGCTTATTGATTAATTTTACAATGTAGTGGAGTCGGTCACATGTGTGCACTCTATTAAATAATAATTAAGTTAAATATGGATGTTAACTTAGTTATTAAGTTAAATATTAAGGTATCTTATTGATGAAAATTACAAGTGAGTGGAGTCGATCACGTACCTACCCTCCACCGACCACAAGTCGAAAGACGTTGGTATAAATTGAGTAAAAAAGGCAATTAATGTAATATAATTTTTCATTAATGATAGGATAAGTAAAAAATAATAATTAGGGTACTAGGGGTGACCTCCTCCTAGCTTTCAATGACTTTATTGCCTTATTCTCCCTGACCTTCAAGAAGAGTTAGTCATCCACTAATTAACTTTTTAGCCAAATTCCAAAAAAGTTTCCTTTTATTCAAGGATATTCTTTTCAAGAAGTGGTTTCTCTTTATGCATTCGAGAAACTCCCCCTCTCAAGGTTGACTATTCATCATTTATTAAAAAGAAACTGAATCATGATGGTCAAGTTGGGAAGAAAATTCTTGGACACCAGACTCAAAGCCTTTGTCAAAGGATCTCTCCGGGTCGTGCTCTAAGTTACGCCTAGTGTGGAATTTTACCTTTGAGGAATAAGATTCTGTAGAGTCTTTAAGGAAAGAGACATTTTCAATGTAAAGATATAGGAATACACCTTGCTATAATATAATTACAAGGCTTTACCTTCCTTCACTAATTTCTCCTTATTGGAGGACTCCTCATTCAGCTTGCGCTTCAGTTCAACAAGCTGATTCCCTTTGTTAGTTAAATGGTTCCTCATGATATTGGCTTGGTCATGACGAACAGTATTTCTTATTAATGGATTGTCAGCCTGAGTGGTTGTATATTCCATTACATGCGTGACCTATTAACATAAAGGAAAATGTGATTATTCAGTATTAGAATGAAATTAAAACTTTAAAAATAAACAAGTTCAAAATCAACTTAACAGAACCATATAATGAAGCCCTTTCTTGTGGAGGAGTTCTAAGCTGAGGACCCTAAAGGATGACATGTCCTTAGGCAACATCATAGCCTAGGCTATATAAAACCAACCTTAACTTTATGAAACATTAAGTTGTTGCTAGTAACAAGTTCTTAAACATCGGATATATTGGTTATCTAGGGGTGAACATTTGATGTTGAGGGTAGTGGAGGAACTTGTTGTCGTGGGGAAATCACCACTCATGGGTTGTTTACCCCCAGTTGGTATAGAGGGGAAAGTGCGATCAATCCATTATTTTTTATCTACTTTGGCCTCTCTCTCCTTCTACTTATCCTTTTCCCAAAAGGATAAGATCATCTTCTTGGAGGTGCCAACTTCACCTTGGATAACCTAGTCGATTTATCCATCCTTATTATTTAAGTTCTCCATTGTATTGTTAACGTTGATCACACATCTAGGATGACCTATCATCTCCTCAAATTGTTGGAAAAGTGCGAGGAATATATTCTTCCTTTACCTCTCTACCTCTTCCTAAAGGCGACCTGAGTGCCATCCTTTTTGTATGAAAAGAGAAGGGAATGGTCATTAATTAAAATATCTTCCTAATATTTAACCAATTAAGATTTTTCTGAATTCATAGAAATTACGTAGGTCGACGAATATGCTTCACCAACATAGACTCCCCTTACCTAAGCGTTGAGGATCTGACTAGCTGTTTGGACTGAATAATCACTCACCATCGTGAATCGATATTAATAAAAGGAGGAATGATTTTGAAGTTCTTTGATGATGCAACTGTCAGTTCATAGCCAAGAAACACGTGAGTTGTTCTCCAATGACATCTAGCTCAATAAGGAGTTGGTTAGTTCCAAACTTTATTTAAGTCTACTAGTCTAACTTCAAAGTCTCTGGTTTTTCTCTTACAATGGGAATCTGTACCAAAGTGACAAATTCCTATTAGTAAATGAGAAGGATATATTAATTAACTAAATCAAAACAAATAATAAAGAACCTACCATGAGATACGTCCACCACAACCACATGAAGGACTGCATAGTTCTCACCGTAAAACTAGCCAAAACACCAAATTGTAACTGGTAGTGTCCATAGGGGATATAGGTAGACAAGTAACCAAATTATAACACTTGTCCTTTCTAGTAAATGGTGCGTGATAGATCAATGAGAAGTTCTCAAGTCATAGCATAACCTAATTTCATTTAGGCCCAGGTTAGTGTCGCCAATTTGGTCACCCATAATAATTTAGGAAAAAAATTCCCTTTGCTTGGATTTAAAAATAGAGAACTTTTACAAACAATGGTGTAACACCCCGACTAATTAAATACCGGGTAGCAACTCCTTTATTAAATTAATACAAAATGTCAAGTTGGTTCAGTTAATAGCATCACTGTCGAAAACATTTTAAAAATTACTAACCACCTAGTATTTAAAAAGTAAGTGTCAAATTTTAAATTAAATCTGATTAACATGCAATAAAAGAATTATGAAAGAATAACATAACCATTCACCATAAAGAAGCAATAGAATAACCAACAAATAATAATAAGTCTGGAGGAAATACTCCTCCCAACAATCCCACAACTGACATGAATAAAATAGGGTAACCTGAATTAATTACAAACCAAAGTCTGAATAACTGAAATAAAAATGTCTCTAATAGAAATGGGCGACATGCCCTACAATGATGGAACTGAATATCGAATCAAGACTAGAAAAGAGGGGTCTACTGTCAAGGCCCTGTAACTTCCACAACAGCTACAGCTCGTCACTTGAATGGAAATACTATGCATGGTGTCCTTGTGGCTGGGCACCTAAAAGGTTTTTACAAAAAAATATATTTGAAAGCAAACGGGTCAGAGCCCGAAAGTTGAAAGTATTTTAAAAACATCAAGTGCTTTAATAGCATTTAAAACAATGAATGCAAAAATACATGTTAGGACGTGCTCTCACATGAAATACTCACCTCTCGTCTAACTGTGCACTCCTAACGTTCCTGTACCCATTCATGTGTTTTCTCATAACTATCTAGTTCAAAAGAGTTTCTAACACTTCTACTCGGTTCACGTTTTAATTCCAGCCTTAACAATTAAATAGAGAGTTCTACATTAATGCTCGGATTCCCAATTATTAACAAAACAATTTATTGATATATGTTCCCTTTTTATCTTTTCATAACGTTACAATAACTATACTCACAATTAAACATAGAAAATTCCTTTTCATTTAACCGTCTATTATTCACATCATAAATATACAATACAAGCACTCCGAGGCTAAGCTGCGGTGCACACATACTCTGCTATCCATCCCGGTACATCACGTACATAAGGATTACAAATTCCGAATCTCTCAGGAATTGTTGGAATAAACACCACACACAAAAATGGAGGCGAACATAATTCAACATATCCATGGTCACGTACATACCTACACTCCATAGTCATCTGGCTTATTAACTCACAAACAAGTCGTTCTCTTGAACTATGTCCTCGAGGTACCAATATAAATTCGGGCAACACAAAGATTAGATGGCCCTAAGCGAACGTAAACCTCCCGTGATAGCAAGTATGGCAGGTATGACATACACATAAAAATCATATGCTAAGCATTCACACATCTTAGATATCTCAATATTAATAAAGGTATACTCTACATCCTTATACCATTATTCCAATTTTATATATTTTAAGTATCCCGATAATATAAAATTTAAACTGTTGACACGTCTCACGTCATAGTTTCTTATACTTAAAACCTATCTCAAATAGATTATTAAGTTCCTATTATTCCCACATATAACATCTTTATTCCTAAGGTCCTTACTTCTGCCCCAAACCTCATTTCATTAAATTATTTAAATTTACACTTTTAACCCAAATATTATCTCACTTATCGAATTTCATTAGATTAGAATAATTCCTCAAATTGAATTCTAATAAAGTTCCAAATTTCATAATCCTACCTACTGGTCTTCTTTAAGTTTAAGGATATTCATAAAGTCTCCAAGGATAATTTTCTAAGGTTAACATCATTAAAATTAACTAGGAAAAATTTTACTCATTCTGGGAAGGTCGATCGATCGACCTTTACCTTCGATCGATTGATGGTGGTCGATCGATCGACTGATGAATGTCGATCGATCGAACGCACTAGGTAGGCTACGGACTGCTTCGTTTTGCAGTTTTCAAATCATCTCAAAACACCATTATAATGCATGAAACTCTAATCTAACGTTATAATATCATCATACTACCATCCTACAACATTGTTAACGTTCTAAAACCAACAATTCATCAACTAAGGGCTTTATTTGGATAAAAACTTCATCAAGAACCCTAGTTTTCTACTTCTTTCAAGAACAATAATAATTCTCTTCTTTAATCCGTTTTTAGATCATCAAGGGTTATAATTTGAGTTCATAATTCGTCCAGAATATGTCTACATGCAATTCCTAACATAGTTCATAGTTTTAAATCCTCAAATTCATGGGTCTAATCAATCTTCCAAGATAAATTTGATAATTTCCCTAAACATGGAAAAGCATAACATTGAATCAATTGTAATTAAACCACTTGCCTTAATCGTTCTTCAGATTTGTTGTTGATTGAAGGTGGTTGAATTCCTCTCTCTCTCTTTCTGCAGAATTCTTCTTTCTCTCTCTCTCTACAAGTTCTTCTCAAGATGACAATGGAGGTGGGGTTGATTTTTGCCAAGTTTAAGGTTTCTAAACTTCTCCCGTAGCCCACTACCTAGATTGGGGTTGGAAATGGCTTAGTGGGTTAAGACTAAGTCAAATTTTTAACTATAATTTTCGTGGGTTTTAATTACCCAATTTCCGAAATTACCAAACTACCCTTTTGGGTTGCCGGTATGGCCTAAAAATGCCCTGGGACCCAAACTAAACCCCCGGCTAGTGTTTTCTGACTATTTCCACCCTTCCGGACTCGTTGGCGAACTCAAAATGACCATACGGTTGATAAAAAATAAAATTCACTTTTTAATTTAAATAATTACCCCCCTGACGCGACTGTCACGCGCGTCCCAACAAAATTTCTCAAATTGCCGAATTTCAGTCTCGCGACAATTTCAATATTTTCAATATTCATATCACAACATATGTATACACATCATAATCAAATACCAACTCACATCTCGTTACTATTTTATCCGGATTAATTATCAATTAATTCCCATTTAATTTAATAAATCCCATAAATAAATATCCATAAAAGTACGGGGTATTACATACTTCCCCCCTAATAACAGAATTTCGTCCCGAAATTCGGATAAGTAAGGCACACCTGTACAAATTTAGGTATCCTCGAGTATTAAAAAAATTTATAAAGAAAAGCCCAAACCACTAAATCCTCGCTTCACAATGAGTTAGTTTAACATACTTGATGCCTAGTCAGAATAATCTTTGATAAATGCACCTCACGTTGTGCTGTTATTAAACAACATTCGAATAAAAATAGCTTATACATCATTAGCCGCATTATATTGTGAGTCCGCACCTCACTAGTAACTACTGCGTTTATCAAAACTCCAAACTCCCATCCTGGGATGAATCAATAACACATCTGACTACGCTTGTCCATTCCTTGAAATATCCCGACGTTGTGACTTTCACACAAGGGAAATCCACTTCAGCCTGTTGGTGTCACACAAACCCTTGTAAGCACCTTATCTACCATAAATAGATATGGGTGTATTTCCCCCAACTCTTCCATTAGGTAATATCTCCTCCTCATGACTGCAATATACCTCACTAGTTACACCCGATTTGGAATTGAAAATATCGCAATGAATCCAAAATTTCTTTCATACAATCCAACAGTCGTTAGTCACCTTGCGCCTGCACCTCGGGTTATAGGCGATACAACCCTTAGTGTGAATCGTTATTTCCCACTACTTATTGTCACCCCACCTAAATGTGGATTTCGGGGATTTCATCCCAGTTCTAAATAATACTACGTCGAACCACATACCGACGTGTTCACTATCTAACAGTGTAAATCACCCCAAGTATATAACAATTTCTCTCCTTCTGGACAACATGTCCCACGTAATCAAAAGAACTCATTACTTATCAATAATTTGGCTACCTGTCATGAAATTCTCAAACTTGACCCTCCCATTCTTGGAATCGTCGACTTGATACAAAATTATTTGGTTGATCATCTAACCCCAACTGTTCTACTACTTACTATACCTCTTTTAATGTCGATATTCACATAAAATTTTCCCCGTTAAATGATACTTAATGGTCTTATTCTCCCGGTGAATACCAAAAGTTTGGACCTTTACACTTCTCACCACTTTGTGCATAACTGGAATTTATAACTGATTGACATCCTCATTCTATTTACTCTTGAGTTACCCTCAACATTCGATTGATCGGAATTCTAATCCAAATTGCTCATACTAATTTATTCGCCTTCTCAAGAGATATCCTTTTATTAAATGGCTTTCTACTGCTTTTTCTCCAAATTTGTACGTGCTACACTGACTACACATGATATTCACTTACACCTTTTCTTATGACGTTTAATCTCATAAGTAATAATCTTACCCGTCTATGCTCGCTCTTCCTTTGATTAACACTTTAGCAAATCAAGATGTCTACGCCCCTTATAACCCAACCATACAATTTTTAAACATTATATATGCTTCATGTAAATCCCAAACTCTTTATTGTTACTGTAAATACAACGGTGCTATGCCACTTGGGCGTTCTCAATCGCTTCTGAATTAGGAATCCTAAATCCTCCTTATCCTCAATGCGTCCTTCCACACGCCGTGACAAAACCAATATTATTAGTACTTATCGTAATTTACTAACAACTGGCTCTAATGGCCGTACATCAAAATTTACTCCTTGTAACTTCCCGTTATAACTACGTACTCCCATAACGATAGAGGTATCCAATTTATGAACGAAGGGCCACACATTTCCTTACTACCAACTTTATGCTAAGTTTCATGCGTGGAGTGTCTCGCAAAGTGAAATCCAAACAAGGAACCCCCCCGATACACTACTACTTAACATTGTCGGTCATCGGAATCCGTTAAGCCCTGTCCAAAATATGTACCCCTACACTCTCGCCTTTTAACAACAAAGTTTCATCTCAGTTCGCAATTATACATAAACAAGGAACTCCTTCTGAAAGACACTTTTCTCTTTACAGTGATGGGAATCACATTTCATATACAACATTTCAGATATTTGAGACCCTCAAATTCCCGTCCCCAGACACACAACTATGAGTATAAACTTCCAAATCTCTAACGGGTGATAAAATAATGCACTCTTTTTGTTACGACCTCTCCATCGTTAATTATAAAAACCAACTAACTCTTTGTGGACTAGTAAATCAATTACATACGACTCATAATAATGAAATCCCTACGCATACTGGGATTAAATATCCAAGACCACTATACCTTTTTGAAATCACAACATATTCATATATATATATATATATATATATATATATATATATATACCTATATACAAAAGTACGATTGCGAGTCCGACCCTCTCACAGATGGGCCCTCGCCAGAACAAATCATGCTACCCCAAGGTGGCAATCCCAATAAACTTGCAATACCAGCACACTATCGGTATAATCATATATATAAAACCATAAATAATATCATATCATACTCGTATAATGAAACACTAAAACGAGTAATTTCAATAAATTATAAACCGCTATCAATATACCCATTCATCCTCCACGGATGACAATAAAAGTAACCCCCACACTATCAGCGAAAAAATGTTCTTGTAAATAATAAAATTACTGGTATACTCACTAAATTCGACTCTCAAGCGAGAATAACAATATGACAAATGTAGCAACTCATTCATGCCACAAATAACATGCATCATCATCTGAGGATGTAACTCATACTTCTATCTTATCAATCGTCCCGGCTGCTTAAATGGTTCCTGGACTTACCACACATGTCCGTACCAACCCAAATATTTTATTAACTGTTGCTCTTGCTAGGCACAATACCTTGATCCCTACTCTTGTATCGGGAAATTTTTTATAACGCACGGATTTCACTCCCCACAGAAATACCTCTACACATAATCCACTTATCTTTTGTCTCACAAATCATGTTAAGGTGGTCCATTCTCTCGGACGTTGGTAGTCTCGACTCTGATGACCACCTCTATTATTCCCTTAGCTTTGATGGCCCTAAGGAACATGCTACTAATTTCCACATTTCCTACTGAAATCACCATCGCTCGGTAATAATTCATCTATCCGAATCATTTTAACTGGTTCTCCATTGGGTTTTCCCATTGTGGTGCGTCTCCAACACCAGTTTTCCCCAGTCTTACTTTATATAAAGTTCTCGATTCTTGCATCTCCCCACCCTGGGATTTTTACCTCCAAATTAACACTATGCGACAATACCATTTGCTTTAACCGTCCAAGCAGAACTCTGCCAGAAGGACTAGCAATTCTTCTATATAAATTCTCCGTTTAATATCCCCTTCTCCGTTTCACCTACTTCACCCGGTGTAGGGTTCAGTACAACATTAAATTTCTCCTCACAAGTTGACCCCTGTTTGGACCTCTTATGTGAGTTCAGAATAACATTCACCTTTCAACCTGAACATCTGATGAAGGAACTTATGGTCAGACCATACGTGTACATCCTCTCGACATCACATTCCACTTTTAAGTGGGTTGCTTGTTTCTCACCATTGAATCTCCGCTCTTACGAGACAAGAAAAATTTTCCTCAGATTTTCACTCTCGCTTGGCCATACTCCGACACAAGTCCAAGCCTTCGGATATATTACGTTTGTTCGACTAGCACACGCCATCTCCGCATTTCGAGTATTGCCATTGCTGGTTTTCTTCAATGTTAAACCTAACTCTTTCTCCCCCATTCCAACCTTGTTGGATGTGTCTAATTTGACCCCATTCCTACTATAGCTGTACCCAAAAGTCTCAAGTCGTGCCTTAGCCTTATATATTATCCAGGACTTCCGTGCCATAGTATCGGTGACTTCAACTACGGTCACCCTTCTTTAAATAATTCGATTAACCTCGATATATATTTGCCTCCTGCTGTTCACCCATCTGTCTTCACCTGACGTACTACATTGTTCGTCACACGAACACACCTGATCGCAATACGATTCTCTATCATATACATCATAGAAGGAGAACGAAATCTCACCAAAGATATCAAAAATCCTAAGCATAGGGATCTACATCAAAGAAAGCTCAGCGGAAACATAATAAGCCGTACATATCCTAAAGGACACTAGAACCTGATGCTCTGATACCACCTGTAACACCCCAACTAATTAAATACCGGGTAGCTACTCCTTTATTAAATTAATACAAAATGTCAAGTTGGTTCAGTTAATAGCATCACTGTCGAAAACATTTTAAAAATTACTAACCACCTAGTATTTAAAAAGTAAGTGTCAAATTTTAAATTAAATCTGATTAACATGCAATAAAAGAATTATGAAAGAATAACATAACCATTCACCATAAAGAAGCAATAGAATAACCAACAAATAATAATAAGTCTGGAGGAAATACTCCTCCCAACAATCCCAAAACTGACATGAATAAAATAGGGTAACCTGAATTAATTACAAACCAAAGTCTGAATAACTGAAATAAAAATGTCTCTAATAGAAATGGGCGACATGCCCGATAATGATGGAACTGAATATGGAATCAAGACTAGAAAAGAGGCGTCTACTGTCAAGGCCCTGTAACTTCCACAACAGCTACAGCTCATCACCTGAATGGAAATACTATGCATGGTGTCCTTGTGGCTGGGCACCTAAAAGGTTTTTACAAAAAAATAGATTTGAAAGCAAACGGGTCAGAGCTCGAAAGTGGTGAGTATTTTAAAAACAGCAAGTTCTTTAATAACATTTAAAATAATGAATGAAAAAATACATGTTAGGACGTGCTCTCACATGAAATACTCACCTCTCGTCTAACTGTGCACTCCTAACGTTCCTGTACCCATTCATGTGTTTTCTCATAACTATCTAGTTCAAAAGAGTTTCTAACACTTCTACTCGGTTCACGTTTTAATTCCAACCTTAACAATTAAATAGAGAGTTCTACATTAATTCTCGAATTCCCAATTATTAATAAAACCATTTATTGATATATGTCCCCTTTTTATCTTTTCATAACGTTACAATAACTATACTCACAATAAACCATAGCAAATTCCTTTTCATTTAACCGTATATTATTCACATCATAAATATACAATACAAGCACCCCGAGGCTAAGCTGCGGTGCACACATACTCTGCTATTTATCCCGGTACATCACGTACATAAGGATTACAAATTCTGAATCTCTCAGGAATTATTGGAATAAACACCACACACAAAAATGGAGGCGAACATAATTCCACATATCCATGGTCACGTACATACCTACGCTCCATAGTCAGCTGGCTTATTAACTCACAAATAAGTCATTCTCTTGAACTATGTCCTCGAGGTACCAATCTAAATCCGGGCAACACAAAGATTAGATGGCCCAAAGCGAACGTAAACCTCCTGTGATAGCAAGTATGGTAGGTATGTCATACACATAAAAATCATATGCTAAGCATTCACACATTTTAGATATCTCAATATTAATAAAGGTATACTCTACATACTTATACCATTATTCCAATTTTATATATTTTAAGTCTCCCGATAATATAAAATTTAAACTGTCGACACGTCTCACGTCATAGTTTCTTATACTTAAAACCTATCTCAAATTGATTATTAAGTTACTATTATTCCCACATATAACATCTTTATTCCTAAGGTCCTTACTTCTGCCCCAAACCTCATTTCATTAAATTATTTAAATTTACACTTTTAACCCAAATATTATCCCACTTATCGAATTTCATTAGATTAGAATAATTCCTCAAATTGAATTCTAATAAAGGTCCAAATTTCATAATCCTACCTACTGGTCTTCCTTAAGTTTATGGATATTCATAAAGTCTCCAAGGATAATTTTCTAAGGTTAACATCATTAAAATTAACTAGGAAAATTTTTACTCATTCTGGGAAGGTCGATCGATCGACCTTTACCTTCGATCGATCGACCTTTACCTTCGATCGATCGATGGTGGTCGATCGATCGACTGATGAATGTCGATCGATCGAACGCACCAGGTAGGCTACGGACTGCTTCGTTTTGTAGTTTTCAAATCATCTCAAAACACCATTATAATGCATGAAACTCGAATCTAACGTTATAATATCATCATACTACCATCCTACAACATTGTTAACGTTCTAAAACCAACAATTCATCAACTAAGGGCTTTATTTGGATCAAAACTTCATCAAGAACCCTAGTTTTCTACTTCTTTCAAGAACAATAACAATTCTCTTCTTTAATCCATTTTTAGATCATCAAGGGTTATAATTTGAGTTCATAATTCGTCCAGAATATGTCTACATGCAATTCCTAACATAGTTCATAGTTTTAAATCCTCAAATTCATGGGTCTAATCAATCTTCCAAGATAAATTTGATAATTTCCCTAAACATGGAAAAGCATTGCATTGAATCAATTGTAATTAAACCACTTGCCTTAATCATTCTTCAGATTTGTTGTTGATTGAAGGTGGTTGAATTCCTCTCTCTCTCTTTCTGCAGAATTCTTCTTTCTCTCTCTCTCTACAAGTTCTTCTCAAGATGACAATGGAGGTGGGGTTGATTTTTGCCAAGTTTAAGGTTTCTAAACTTCTCCCGAAACCCACTACCTAGATTGGGGTTGGAAATGGCTTAGTGGGTTAAGACTAAGTCAGATTTTTAACTCTAATTTTCGTGGGTTTTAACTACCCAATTTCCGAAATTACCAAACTACCCTTTTGGGTTGCCGGTATGGCCTAAAAATGCCCTGGGACCCAAACTAAACCCCCGGCTAGTGTTTTCTGACTATTTCGACCCTTCCAGACTCGTTGGCGCACTCAAAATGACCATATGGTTGATAAAAAATAAAATTCACTTTTTAATTTAAATAATTACCCCCCTGACGCGACTGTCACGCGCGTCCCAACAAAATTTCCCAAATTGCCGAATTTCAGTCTCGCGACAATTTCAATATTTTCAATATTCATATCACAACATATGTATACACATCATAATCAAATACCAACTCACATCTCGTTACTATTTTATCCGGATTAATTCTCAATTAATTCCCATTTAATTTAATAAATCCCATAAATAAATATCCATAAAAGTACGGGGTATTACAAATGGATGGAAGGGGAAATGAACCCCCCTATTATGGATGATAGAATAACCACAACCTCACTAGGGCAGTCATAAACGACCCTCTCATCAAGTAGTGGTTGTATTCTGACAGAGGTTGGTATGTTGTACTCAGTGCATAATGCCCTAAAGTCATTCTAAAAGGCCACTTCATACTTTATCAAATGCATGGACATGGATGTTGAGAGAAATGAAGTAAAAAGAGAAGGGATGAAGTTTTAATTTATTTAATACTAGAGAGAAAGAGAGAAATAGAGAGAGAGAGAGAGAGAGAGAGAGAGAGAGAGAGAGAGAGAGAGAGAGCAGCCAACGGTTTTCTAACACCTTATAATCCTTGTCGCCAAAAGGCAGGTGAAGTGATGACTCTATTGGAAAGAGAGCCTACTATCATGCCCCCATGACATGCGCTTCATGCGTAATAATTTCTGTGGAGAAGATAACTTAATATACATGAAACCTTAAACCTAGCGATTATGTTCACGTAATCCCATAACTTATCTCCCACTAAGACTAAGTGGGATGTATTACAATTAATGAGCTCCTAATGAGAAAATTCACGTCACACTTGAATAATACGTCAAAGTAGAATTTGGCTGACTAGGACTAATAACCGAACACCCCAATTTCATGAGAAATTAAAGGGATTATGAGTCGAGTGGTTCATGTGGAATGACATGTGGAACCTAGATACTATATCCATCTAGTCACCCGTAGATCAAAGATAAACTAAAGATGGATCACCAACGATATTGATAAATATGATTACGGGGAATAATTAAATCATATATGAGGATATGACACATGTCCGTTGATCCTATCAAAGATCTCACACGAAAATGATAAAGACTATTAATATCGACTTGGTAGTAATCACAAAATTGAATACAACCGATCGACTTGGATAAATATTAGTTATCAATGAGTCCTACACTACTCAACCTCTTTTCATTTTCTCTATAAATATAACCTTCATCCCAGGGAAGAAGGGCATGTGATCATTGATATTAAAATGAGATCAATAAAGAGAGAAACACCGCGTGGACGTAGGCACATTAATGAACCATGTGCATATCGCTCTTGTGTGATTGTGATTTAATTACTTTTTCTTGACTTTCTTTTGTTGATCATCACCTGTAGTATTTTACCACCTACAACTAGCATGATCTATGAGAAATATTTTCCATTCTCAACCAATAAAACCATCAAGCAGTCATGGCTTATTCGCACAACGAGCACTTGCCACCCCACAAAAGCCGGCAAGATAACCAAAATATCCATGAGGCCCCTAGGATCAGATATGTGATCCAACCTAATTGGAGATGGAATACTCCTATTTATCGTTACCAATACGATTATGACAAAACCCCAATATGTTCCTTCTACTGTGTGCCTTCCAAAAATTGGTGGACGCAATCGATTGAGGCTAAAAAATATATAACCTCCAGATTAATAATAAAGATGTCTCTCAAGCTATTTTGAAATAGGTATGCACCTGAGGGTTTATGTTCAATTAATTAATTACTCAATCAATTATAATGTCAAAACAAATTAATTCCTTTTTAATTTGCAATAATATTAATTTCACTAAACACAATTAAGGTTTTTTTACTTTAATAATCCATAATTACCCTGTTTTGAGTTTGGTGCCTTTTCCTAATTTTTATTGACTTTAATACATTTTTTGTTGTTAAATGTCAAAAATTCTCCACAAAAGTGATATGTTATGATATTTAGCGACGGAAAATGTACTAAAGTAAACAATAGTGAAAGATGTGAAACTCAAAAGGGGTAATTATAGACATATTAAAGTAAAAGAAAACTAAAATCAATGAGGTTAAATTTCCATGCAACTGTAATCGGAGCAAATAATAAAGCAATCACACATAGCACATAAGGATTTCGGAATGGATTCCCCTATAGGAAAGACGGATGTCGCCCTAACCCACATAAGTCCAGTAGTGCTGAAAAATGCTTAGAGGTATTAGAAGTATTCAAACACGACTTACATATATGACAATGATAAATGCCACAATGTATCTCTCTTGCGCTTTGATACTTTTCCTTAAACCACAATAGAAATAGTCTCTCCCATCCAGGAATTAGGTGCACAACCTCTAAAGTCTCGGTATCCACAATTCTCGATTGATAACGATCTGCCCACACATTTTGGACAAATTAATTACCCATATGATTTCCTGTGAAATTATTTTACAGATATTGAAGATTCAAAAGGGATTGTAAACTTGAACGTTATTTTGAAATCATAGAAATCGACATGCCTCATTTGAAGTAATTTATCTTATGAGTTCCAGTGTTTAAAAGATAGTGACCTCTATCAAAACATCTTTGGATCGAAGGAATCTCATTTGAAAGAGATCCTTATTTTTCTAATTTCTTGTAGAATAAAATATACATTTTTTTAAATTCCACTCTTTTTAAAAATAAGTTTTGTCCTATCATACAAAACTTGAAACCTTATCAAAATTCATATTATCTTTCATCTGAACAAGTTAGGTTTGGTCCGGGAATCTATGTCACAATGCTTTGTATATTTGTCTTCAACGATATGCAATTACAACTCAATTGACTCTATAAAAATATATTTTAACCCAATGAGTTTGTTCTGTAATAAAGACAATACAAAATAAATGTAGAAACTGTAAAAAATATCCTAACAAATATCTCCCTTTGGCTATATTGAGACAAAACTAAAAATGAAAAATATCCAAAAATGGATTAAATACCTATATAGTAATATACTCATCACCAATCCCAACAATACGGAAAAATTTTAATGTATGACTTTCCAATCCATGGTAAATCTACATCAGGGTTCGTGTGAGTCCTACGCAGTTAAACAAATACCACGTGAACTACTAAAAGTGCTATAAAGGCAGATAAATACAAAGGATGTTCTAAACAACAAAAGTCAATTTTAGAATTTTTTCAAATTAAGTATAAAACTTAAACAGATTAACCCAAATAAAAACATTGCACCAGTTTTAAACAAAGCTATCGTGATAAAATGATTTACCAAATTTAACTTAACCTAAAACATGCATCTAAGTGATAGAAGATAAAATAAATAAATCAAGCCATAATACATAGATATACGAGGAAAACCCACAATGAGAAAAATATCAAACGGTCCAGCCACGCAAATTCTCTACGATAAGGTTTTGAAAAAGTCAACATATGGCTTACTCAATGACTCAATGCCCTAGAAAGCCTTGACTCGTCGTCGATCTTCAACATCTTATCCATAATGATAACGTAGGAATCTATCCATAAAATCTACCATAATGTGTCATTCCACATATGTCTTGGTGTCCATCGATAAGGCTCAGTTACCATCTACGAATCAGGAACACGGATTCACCATTTCTTAACCATAACACCATACCACGGATTCCACTGTGTATAAATAGAAAATTTTGTACGGAGTCCATCGCATGAAATTTTTCTCTATCAAGAAGAAGAGAGAAGCAAACAATGGTTCCCCAAAACAAGATCTCAATGCATATAGAATGACGAAACTTGAATCTTAAACACTTTAGCTAAACTAGGGTTTCGGGAGCTTTTACTTATGTATGGGAGTAAGATTTTTGCCAAAAGTATCTTTTAAAACAAATGCCTAAACCCCTTTATTCAGGAAACATGTTTTTTGAGGTGGCACATTGTTTGAGAAAGTTCATTTGAACAAAAACAAATCCTCATTCGAACGAAAATGCTTAATCGTTCGAACCAACTTAAAACTTATTCGAAAGAACAATCAATCTCGTTTAAACAAACTTAGAATGCGCTTCAAACGATATTAGTTATGTAAACAAAAAATCTTGTTTGATGTTCTTTTGAAGTTTGTTTGAATAGACTACTAATTCAAATTAAACGCATAAAGTCGTTCAAATGACTTTAAAACAACAAAAATATTTTCTTTCAAAAACATTTAAAACTATCTCCAAATAATTTATAAAAAAACCCAAAAATAAAATTTTAATGATAAAAATTCATACACATTCATACCTAAGAGATACTCGAAAATACGAAGATAAAATGTGAAACGAAACATGGAATAATATGTAATCTCTGAAGCTTTATCGCTATCTTCAATCAAACACATCATAGGCTTAAAAGGTCAACATACATATCCTAACAAATGACTAACATGTTTTGTTTGGAATGAATTCAATACATACAAATTGACTGAATTGGAAATTTATCCTTAAAAATACCCCATTTGGTTATTTTGTGAAAACCCAGAAACAAAACACCTATGTGCCATCAAGATCTCTAAAAGACTCAATCCCTGACCCCTAAAAGAAAAAGGTACGAACACTGGATAGACACATACTCTGAGTAGCTTTGCACGCTTGTAAACTTCGTCGCATATTGCAAACCTGCACACTTAAATGCAACTTGAATACATAATAATATAAACTGCATATGAATAAAATCCCCCTTGTATCTAAAAATCCTCACATAGGAAAAATGTCTCCCCCTAAGATAAAGATCTTCTCCTAACAATACCAACTTAGGAAAGATGTCTTCCCCTAATATAAAGATCTCCTCGTAACGCTAAAGTAAAATATACCATATTTCCCCCTTTTCCTTCAGGAATAGAAAAAGTAAGAATGCACAAAACTATTTCTCCCCAATAAACCATTTCTCCCCTTAAATGATGAGAACATATGATACCAATTGAAATTCAAGGAAGAAAGAATAAAATCATGCAAAAAAACAAAACATGGCAGCACGAGCAAAAATAATCCAAACAATGAGCAATTAATACCAATATTGATGCAAATACAATACCAACTTAAATACCCAACTAGATAAGAGATATCAATAAAACAAGCAACAATAGATATCAACATGATTATATAGCATGCCAATTTGATCCATAGATGAAGCACGTATCAAACATGGATTAAGTGCAAACACAAAGACTCAAAACAAAATGATACCATGTATAAGTATAAAAAATACAGAGCGACACAAAACACATAAGCTTTACACACTAGCATAGTATCTATGTGTCTAAACATGTGGGATGGAATGAATGCGCATGAAATAAATTACAAATGAATTATGATCCAATCACTCAAAAAAGTCCAAGGAGTTCTATTTGACTGTAAAAATTTATCAAACTAAGATTTAGCCTCAAGATACAGATAAAATGAACTCAAAGAACAAATAGTCACATGCAAACTAGCCTAAAAATTTTAATGATTCTACAAATCAATATCTTCAGGACATGATAAGCATAACTATAATTTATTGTGAAAACTTGTTAATCTTCAACTATAACATTCTCAAAACCTAAACAAATATAAAAAAAATCACTCAATTATTTTGAAGATACCATTTTTGAAAATAAATCAAACAAATATGTTGGCCTTTAATCTTTTCTTTTTGCCTCTCAATTTTAGGCTCTCGTTAACAGTGGTTTTCCCACAAAGGAGATTTTCTCCTAGCATATCCCTTTCCCATGCACCATCATATATTCAATAACAATCAACAACCTTACGGGCAATGATTCTTACATGCACAAATGCCCATGGTTAGAAGATATGCGAATGACCAGATTGATCGGAAAACATCTCACTTAACTTAAATATAACATGTGAAGTTAAAATTCAAAAGAGCTCATGAAAGTGTGTGTGAAGGCATATGCAAAGTAAATCCAATAAGAAAAGCAAAGCAAAAAATCTCCATGAAAACATGATTAGGAACAATCTAAGAATTGAAAATCATAATCATATATCCTAGTCACTTGAAAACATGGAATGAAATGGATTCATACACGCTAATATGATACATAAAATGTGTAAAACTAAACTACACATACACCAAAAATATTTTTGAGTTTTTAAACATTTTTCAAAATGATAAAAATTTAAAAAAAAAATCGCAAAATTCCAAAACAATCTTTTTGTATTTTTTTTAAAAAGATTCAAAAAGATAGAAAACCAAAATACAAAAGATAAAATATATATAACTAGAAAACATATATATCACTAAGTACAAAAGCTAATGTATGCAAATATGCAAACACAATCACCCACTAGATATATCAGGAGAAGCATTACGTGCAAGAATTCGAGAATCAACAAGTCCAACATGTAAAGCCTCCAAATTAGATATCCTAACCAACATAGGTATAACGTAATGCTCTAGGGTTTTGGTAACCTTGGTGACTCTAGACTTAGACTTTTTTGGACTATTGTTAGATCAAAGAAAAAATCCTAAGGTGATTTGTCATATCGTAACATGTGTATGTGTAGACACGGAGAGGGGTGTTACCTAAAGGTTGACCTTTTCTAACATTCCTAACAGTGGTTGACTCTCTCAAAAGAATTGTCTTGGCTTTAATATCGAAAGCATATATATCATTGAATATAATTTCACACTTTTCATATTTGATTCAGAGGATGGCTAACATTTTATCCAACATCTCTGACCTAGATTCTAAATAAAATTTGGAATGACTCGAATATCTTAATCTTTCTTCTAGCACAAAATTCCTAAACTTGAGTAAACGCTTAGATTGTTCAAACTCAAGAAGATCCTACTCAATAACCTCCATCAAACCACAAATGTTATCTCTCTCATCCTCAACATACTCGAGATTCTCCATAATAGTCCTCTCACGTGCCCTAAGGTACCCAATAAATTTAGCATTATTATCACCTATGGCACACTCTTTTAACCTAGATTCCAACTTGAAGTTTGCCTTTTTCAATTTCATCATTTCCGCATACAAATCATGGAATGCAACTCTGAGTTCACTCGTTTCCTCATCTTCTTTATCCTTATATTCCTCTCCACTCTCTTCTCCATCAGTCTCATGGCAATGAAAAATAATGGCCTTAAAAGTGTCTTGCCCATTATTATCTTCATGGGAAGATTTTTGCTGTTAATGGGGGAATTGGGTCCATCTTTCGAATCACTATCACTAAGGGTGGCATTATACACCTTTCTTTTCTTGCTCTCCTTCCTTAGTTTAGTGGGACACTTACTTGACCTATGGCCATAACCCTCATATGCAAATAATCTATCTAGCTCATCCCTCTTAAATTTATCATTACGATTTTTAAGGAATTGATCGGTCATGTTATACTTATTTTTCTCAAATTTCTTTACTTCTTTTAATTGGTTCTGAAACTTGAGAATTTTTTTGAAATTCTTTAAAAACATGGCCTTATCATCAGAAACGATATCAGACTCGTCATCCAAAATAAGAGTTTCATCCTTTGGGGCATTCGAAGCAATGCCCTTCTTTTTTTTCATCCTCGTAAAGGAAAGCATATCGAGCTCATAAGTTTGAAGATTACCTAAAAACTCTTCGAGTTTTATAGAGTCCAAAGTACCTAAGGAATTAAAAACTATCATTTTGAATTAAATCATTTAGACAAGGACCTTACAATTTTCTTCATTACTCAAGTTCATGATATTAGACAATCTTGCTTAGAACTCATCGAATCTTTCTCTTTCCTCGATCTTAGTGGTTTCAAACTGAGTGGTGTGGTTTTGGAGTTTAGAAGGCTTAAAAACACTAGTAACTTCATGGGTGAGTTAGAGTATGTCCCAATCCTCTTTAAACATTTCAGATATCATATATGGATTAACTCATCTTGTGTGATCGAATAAAATAAACCATTTAAAACTCGAGAGGTATAATTTGCTAATTTATGCTCATACTCACTCCATGATCCTACGGGTTTGGGAATCCTATATTCACTAGCTAAGGTAGTTATTGGGAACCAACCATTAAGTATCGCCTACTGTACTCGCTCATCTATCTCCTTAAGTACTAATTTCAAACGCAATTTTTAGTATGCGTAAATACACCCATCAAAAGTCAGTGCCCTATAAATTGGATGATCCTCAAAATAAAAATCGCTAAAACTCATCCGCAAACATGGATATATATAAAAACTTCTCTTTTTTTCTCTGATACCAATATTAAAGTGCTCTAGATGCAGATAGATACGAAGGATGGTCTAAATAACAAAAGTCAATTTTTTAATCTTTTGAAATTAATTATAAACTTAAATAGATTAGCCCAAATAAAAATTTTGCAACAATTTAAAACAAATTTATGGTGATAAAATGATTTACCAAAAATTAATCTTAACCGAAAACATTCATCGAGGTGATATAAGATAGAATAAATAAATCAAGCCACAACACGTCGATGTACAAGGAAAACCCACAAATGCAAAAACCTGGGATGGCCTAGCCACGCAAAATTCATTATGATAAGGTTTTACAAAAGTCGACATATGACTTACTCAACGACTCGATGCCTTTTCAAGCCTTGATGGGCCTTTGATCTTAATTCTCTCCTCCACAATGACAATGCATCAATCCACGCATGCAAGTTACCACAACGTGTGAGTTCACATATGCCTCTGTCTCCATAGATAAGGCTCAACTATCATCTATAGATCATTTACATGGATGCATCCCTTTTTCACTTTAACACCACACCACGAAGTCCACCATGTGTAAATAGAAAATTGTGTATGAAGTCCACCGCATGAAACTTTTCTCTATCAAGATGGTGAGATAAAAAAACCTATGGTGCCCACAAATAAGATCTCAAAGCATATAGAATGATTATACTCGTATATCAAACACTTTGGGCCAAACTAGGGTTTGGGAGATTTTAGATATGTATGGGAAAACAATTTTAGCTAAAAGTCTCTCTTAAAACAAATGCCTGAACCTCTTTATAGAGAAAACACATTTTTTAGGCAATACATTTTTTAGGAAAGTTTGTTTGAACATAAAAAACATCTTACGAACCAAACTGAAAACTTGTTTAAACCAACTCAAAGATCATTTGAATGAATAAGCGTTGATTGAGATTTAAAAGATATTAGTTATGTAAACAAAAAAATCTCATTTGATATTCATTGACTACTAAACTCATTCGAATGAAACCCATAAAGTCGTTTGAACGACTAAAAAATAAAAAAAATAAATATTTTTCTTTTATAAACATTTGAAACCATCTCTAAACAACTGATAAAACAAACACCCAAAAGTAAAATTACAATGATCAAAATTCATACGCATTCATACTTGAGGGATCCTAGGAAACACGAAGACAAAACATGGCATGAAACACGACATAATATGTAATCTTTGAAACTTTGCTTTTATATATTGAATCAGATAAGTCACGGGTTTGAAAGATCAACGTACAAAGCCTAACCTAGGACTCAAAATATTTTGTCTGGAATTAAGTTAATGCAAATAGACTCAATTGGAAATATGTCCTTACACCTACAAAAACATACGAGAGAATAATAGAAAATTACGGTATTGAAAAATTTAATGCATGCACTAAACTCCCTATTTTTGTCAGGAATAGAAAGAGGAAGAAACCTGATAATATATCACATATTAATCAAATTAATCAAATAAATAATCACATAATGATATCAAGTGTTCAACGAGAAAAGTGACATATAAAAACATGGAAGTATGAATGTCAACAATATATCAATATTGGACAAATATCCATATCTTAACATTACCGATAACATCATCAACATCATCTCTATAAAAATACAACATAATAATAATGATAACTCAAAAGTGATAGAAATAGAGAGATAACATCGTAAAAATGGAATTTCATATCATAAAAATGAAATAGATAAATACTAACATGCACATGTCCATAAAACCATAATATTCAAGAGTACACGATATAAATAATAATATAAAAATAAAATCCAAAATCTCCATGTCTATCAAAGTAAAAAATAAAATATAAAAACTCATCAAGACAAACTATGCCTTATAACACTCCCTATTTTCCACATGTCAAGTGGCTAGTCCAATACACCGAAGATCGGGGAGTGTCGATCAATATATCAACCACTCTCTCAAAGCTTCTTTATCTTTTAAAATATGTTCTCTCCACTCTCTATCCCATTAACCCCCTCCTCAACATGAACCCCTATTGTATACACAATATAATCTTCCAAATCTACTAATAATAATGAAAATATTGAAGAGAGATGGATACAAAAAATTAATTTTTTACAACAATGAAGAAGAGGAGGTCCCCAAAAGTGAGCGTTTTGAAACTTAAATGTCATTCCTCTCTATTGTCACTCGACTCCCATGAGTTTATGTGTGTGTGTGTGTGTGTGTGTGTGTGTAGGTAGGTAGGTATTTTGGCTTATTGTTTAAATTGAAGTTGAATTTGTGTAATGGTTGAATATGGATTGAAAAACTCTAAGTACATATTTATAAATATTTTGTATGATTCAATTATGGAAGGAATTTTAAATTAGTTTGATGTTTTCATTGTATAACATTTTGAATTTTTGTTTAATTTCATCTTGGTCAAAGATGTCTATAGTTTTTTTTCTTTGATTCCATACCTCTTATGAATAATCGATTGGACCGATATACCGACTCTATTAGGATCGAAGATCGAATTTTGATTGATTGAAAAAGTAGTTTTGCTTTCGGTTCCCTATTTTTAAATGCCGAATCAATCAGTTTGATCCCCAAAACATGTGAAACCTATGTAATGCCCACATTTTAAAAGTACCTTAATAAATTAATTATGAAAATTTGAGAGAACATTGTGGAATTAAATTTAAATTTGGAGAAGTTTGAATATCTTTTTACGTGAAAACTTGAATTTTATAATTATTTAAGTAAAAAATAAAATTTTATAAGAAACTTTCAAGTTCAACTGGAATTTATTAAAGTTATGGACACTGCTTGGTAAATAAAAGGAAATTTTGGTGCTTAATAACAGTTTAATTTAATTAAGGATTTTATTTATTATTTTAAGAAAGTAAATGGAGGGTGGTAGTTATAGTAGAAACATAAGGGTAATAAAGTAATTAATTAGTTATTTGGATGGAAATATAGATTAATGGTTAAAATAGGAAAGGAATAAAGTAATTGAACTAGAGTTAACAAAATAATTTCAGGCCGTTAAGTAAATCAAGAGTCTAGCGGCTAAATTTGGGATGTGCCACTATAGTGGATATAACTAGCCAATATAGCTGGGTATGGACCTCTATAGTGGGGCCTTGGAGTCGCTACGTGTGCCGGTATAAGGATTGAAAATGGGGCAATGCTCATTATTTTTCCCTTTTCCTTATAGCGATTCCTCACCTCTTTTCTTTCCTTCTTATATTTTCTTGCAACCAACATAATACAAAACCTACTACTAACCTATTGTTTTGTCCCTGAAACCCACAATTCATCCCTTAAATCTCATCCAGATCGCACGAAAAATATATTTACCCAACCTACAAAATATACCCTTTATTCAAGATAAAATTATTTTTTTTTGGAAGAATATTTGTGGCAACATTGGATAATTTTTAAAGGACTTTTGGAATGCCAATACAACTACTTTTCAAGGTGGATTATTTTTATACATTAGGGGAATTATTTTCATCAACCGAGGAGATATTTTAAGGTACTTATTTTATAATTCTTCTTTTATTCTTTTAACGATTTTTTTAATTGAGGAAAGATAATTCTACTATCTAATTTCATAATACAAATAATATTTTTATATCTAAAGATGTTATTATAAACCATAAAATTTGTGTAAAAATAATTAGGGTTAATTTTTTATTGATCACACCATCAAATTGTGATTTTTATGAATAAGCAAATATCACAATTCATAGAATTTTTCATTAGATTAATTTAATCTAAATTGGTATAATTGAATTGGACTTTGATAATTTTATATTCTTTGTATAATTTCAATGACAAAGAATGAATTCCCTCATAATTGGAATTATGTGTTATAGATTACTCTTTTTATATGAAAATTATAATTTCCTTTCTAGTTCAAATATAGAAAATGGGGTATGGATTACATATGTAATCCTCACTAATTAAGTATGGGAAGATGGGATTTAAAGAAGGGATAATAATCTAATAAAAGTGTGTGAATAAATCTCACCTCCTTTTAGAAATTATAAATTTCTTTCTTCTCCATAATATAACTGATGTTAAAGGATTGAATAATCCCATGAATGATAAATAATTATTAATACTTTAAGATATAAAAAAAGGCAATGGATTGCTATGTATTGGTTGTTTGGATCGTATTTTGGGCATATATAAAAAACTTATGATGAAGAATATACACCCCATGAATTATAACATTCTAAATGTTAAGATATAAATTTTATATTGAAATTAACCTCCATGTATAACGTATGCATTATTGACCTTACACACATAAGGGGTAGATAAAATGATTAAAATAAGAAATACATTTCTTCAATATAATTAGTGTAACTCTATGGGGCTAATATGTATCTTTTTTTGTATGGCTCAAGTTAGAGTCGTGTTCTTGATATACTATTTATATTTTATGGAGGCGAGCAGTGAGTTGTGTCGGTTATGGAGTAAGGGAAGAGGGGTATATCGGTTTGAAGTGAGGGCAGAGGGGTGTGTCAATTTATTATGTCCATGCCAGCTAAAAAATGAAGGACTTACATGCTAGTGACCCAATATATATGGGCTAGTCACAGGTTATTTGGTGTAATCACGACCTCTCAACAAATGGGGGCTATTCCCGATTTTTATGTATATATGCTTATATCTTAATAACTTAGCTAGATACATTGCGATTATGATAGTACGGACATTATATGTACAACTTGTCTTTTATTATATGGAAATTAGTGGGTTATTATATATTATTATTGAATATACAATTTAAATGAAATTACACTGAAAAGAGAGGGGTATAACAATCAATCTAATAACTGTAGATTTATTATTTATACTCAAGATTGATAGTTCTTCAACTTGAATGCATAGCTATTATCTTATTGTGATGGGACTGACCAGTCGCATTGTTTTAGGTGCTCTAGTAGACCCGACTCCCACTCAAGCACTCAGTCGTACTTTCTAGTCACCACTGATTTTGGAGATGTAAGTGTTGAAACTACTTTTAGATTTATTTACTTAATGTTTGAGAGATGCGAGGTTATTTCATTCTTAGAATTTGTACTCAGTTTTGGGGATGGTATGATTTTGGAGATTTAGAATGTATGCGCGTTTGGTCATGACAATATTTACGTTTACTCAGTGGTGGTGACTGACTCTTATCCATTACATATCAGTATTTAAGGATTTATCATATCATTCTTTACTTTTCTTTATCATCATTATTTAATTCTTATTTTGTGATAAGGATGATATATGATTGTTTTATCAACTTATATAGATTTAATAAATAGACTTGGTTAACCTAATTATTAAAAATATAAGGGGCGCCAGAGTTGGTATCCGAGCTTGGTCCTAGGCAGCGTAGGCTCCATAAGTCTATCTTAGTTGTCCGCATATCGTTATTTAATACTTCCTTTGTCTTTATAGTCTTGTCATATTTTCCTTACTAATGATAAGAATTATGTGTCGTATTTAAGATGGAACCTAAGAGGAAAACTTATTATGTTGCACATGTTGCCCAACCCAATCCAGCAGCACTAGTGTTTCCTGCACCATCAGTTGTACCATTATTATTCTTCCCAGATCCCAAATGCCTAGAGATAGCTTAATTTTGGAGCTCAGCAGGTTTCAAAGATGATTTCTCGGGCAGTACAAGCATGCTTAGCCATAGGCAGGCATGATAGACCAAGAGGCACCATAGCTAGTGGTACGAGCTCCTATAGCAGCTTGGGAGAACATTTATGGTGCGTTCATGAATAATGGTTTACCTTCTTTCTCAGGGCCGATAGATCATCTAGTGGCTATACAGTGGCATTAGGATATCGGGCATCATCTGAGGTTCTTATCTTGTACAAATGTTTAAAAGAAGATTCTAACCACTTTTTGATTGACCGGTGATGCTCTCTAATGGCGGGAGAGTGTGATTATTATCGAGTAGAGTGTTTAGATGACTTATGCTGAGTTTGTTTTAAGAAATTTAGTGAAAGAAATTTCTCGAGTCTTTTCGTATGTAGAAGAATATGGAGTTTCTAGTACTCCAATAGGGGACTCATATAGTTGTCAAGTACGAAATTGAGTTCACCAATGTTCCTAGGATGAGGTGAACAAAGAAAAAAAATGGGGTGCTTTTTAAGATTATCATCTACTCTATACACCAGGTTCTGATGGAGAATATATCATATACCACATACACTCAAATTCACTCAATCTTTGTAAGGATTTCTCCAAGCATAAAAAAATATTGAGAAAGGGGTCCAGGTGTAACAACCCTCGATTCTGGGAGGCTCATTTTTATACTAATTTTATCGCATAAGGTAATTATATAAAATGTGGGGACTGGAGTAAATATTAATTTAATGAATTGAAAGTTAATATTTACTAGATTGATGCATATTTATTGCATGTGAAAGTAAATAACATCAGGTTGCATGTCTGTAGTGTCATGTATTTTAAATGGCCTTTTAGTTTAAATGATTTTGGAACTCGAAATAATTTATAAAATTTCCAGATGCCAGTTTAGAGGGTGTAGTTAGTCTCGGAAGGTGCGAGACAGTCAAAATAAATGCCATATTGTATTTTTGTGTTTCGGGCACTTTTACCTGGTTTTAGCTAATATGCGCATTTGCGAGTCATTTTAATGTGGTATTAACCATTTAAGTTGGGAGTTCTAACCTAAGCCACGATTTTAGTCTTCTAAATCCCTTATTTTTCCCCATTTTATGTCTTGAACATAGAGAGAGACAAAGAGAGAAAGAAGAAGAAGAGAAATGGAGAAATGAGAGAGATATTGAAGATGGAGGATTTGGGATTGCTTCTTCTCCAAATAAATCTGAGATATCAACCCTAAGGCAAGTTTTCTACTTGCTAATATGTGATTTAAGATGCATAAATTGTATGATAGTTGTGTATTTACATTTATGGTTTAAATGTGGAAATTAAGCCCTAATATTAGTTTTGATGATGAAATTTGGGGTTATAGTTGTTATTAACCATGTGGGGTGTTTTGGGGTAGACTATTGTTGTTGGTTGTGTGTAAGATGGAAGAGATTTGGGGTTTAGAGGATTTAGGGTTCATAACCCTTCGTAGCCATTTTTGGCAAATCGCAGGACCGAATCGATTCGGCCCTTGGGCGAATCGATTCGGTAAGGGGTAGCTTCCAGGTCTTCATAACCCGAATCGATTCGGGTTAAGGCCGAATCGATTCGGTCAATTGCAGAAGGTTGGTTTAGTAGTCCGAACCGATTCGCTTTTTGGGCGAATCGATTCGGTTTCCTGCTGTTTTTGAGTTAATTTTATAACTCAATTTCAATTCTTTTCTTTAAATATAGGGATTGGGAACCTTCTTGAATGAAGTAAACTTAGATTCCTAGAGTGGGAGATGAGTTAGTTGTCTACCCTACATTAGGAATGGTTTATGTGGGGACTTTTCCGGGGTTAGGCCTATTAATGATAGGGCATTCATTTCTTCTAGTTAATTATTATAAAACTAGGAGATGTAGTGTTATGTTCGGGAGACCTTAGAAGCTTAATTAAGCTATACTTGTTTTGATGGTTTATATTACCACCCCAAAAGAATATTGGAAGATTTTAAAAGTTCGATTGAGCTATGTTAACCTTGGTGGTTTATAATAGTACCTTAAAGGTGAGTTTGGAGAATAAATTGAAAGTCATTTCATTCCTTCGAAAGATGATAACCTTGGGGTTCTAAAATAACATCCAAAATGCTTGGGAGATAATGAAGAGTTTATTTACTCCTTTGAGGTTGTAGTGTTGATATAAACTATTGTATGACTCTGGATAGTAGGTTAGATTATTTACAAAAGTAAATGGTAAGGGTTTAGGATAAAATGAATCATATAAATGGAAATGGTATTGATATTTGTAAATGATAATTTACTTAATCATGAAACCGGTAAATAATGATTTACTTGATTTTGAAATGATAAATAAAATGGCTTAAACACACCTCTCTAAATGACATCATAAGGGAAGTCCGCACGTGAGGTGAAGCCCCATGGATAATTAATGCAGGGTGGATATAGTCCTAGGCCATGGGAGCGCTTATTGTTGTATATGTTTCTGCGATGGGTAGGAGATTCCCGGTGTGGTCTTGACTACCCCGCAGGCTCATGGCCGCTTCCCGACGTCTTGCGATATAGGTGCCCAGGTTGTCTAATGATAGGCCCTGGAAGATGATGGTCATTTAGGGGCGCGCACAGTGGGGAAACCCGGACGGGCGGTCTTAGAATTCGTTATATGTATATAATTATAATAGTTCATAATCAAGTGGGACTTGATGTATTTGATATGGCATAAGAGCATGATGGAGTGCCACAAAGAGCACATGTAAATGCCACAAAGAGCATTTGAAAATGATCATTCTCCTGATAAGGAAAGGATTTTCTACAAAAGGTAAAATTGAGATAAAATTTCCTTAAAGAGCAAAAGATTGTGATTATATATATATACTTCCTGCTAAGGAAAAGATATATGAAATAATTGGCACATTTGGTGAAGTTTTTAGTTTAATGCTTCTTATTTTTGTTCCTGCTTAGCTTATGTTTTAAATTGTATAGGTTGCTTCTTGTTTCTCTTTCTTCACGATTTATATTACATACTGTCATACTCTTTATTCATCTGGTAATCATATAGAACCGGGCCCTGACCTGGTTACATTTCTTGTTGCATATTCATCTTGTCTCTGCTCAGGTACTCCGCCGCAAGGATGCCTGATTTGAATTCCTATTCCGATGTTTTCGACGAGCCGTGATGCACTGCGGGTATTATGGGATACATTTGGTATAGACGTTTTCACTTTTTATTCTAGTTAAGATCAAGTCTTTTATTCGGGCGAGAGGCCCAAGCTTTGGTAAATGTCTAATGAAATGTAGTAAGTAACTTATTGTACTTGTGTATTATTGGTGTGTCAGTTTAGTGACCAGTTACCTATTCGGTCTTTTTATCATATTCTTGTTGTATTATTTATATATGTCTTGGGGTTTCCCTTATCTTTCAGGAATTGGGTTGTTTGTTTTCATTTATTTACTTTCAAATCAAAATTTTTGGCAACCCGTTTTCTGAAATATTGGGTGGTTATCCTGGATACTCTGTATTTTTGTTATGATGCTGAGAATGATTCCATCCATGATTCCGTTATATTGGAGTATTGGGATGGCCACCCCTTATTTTGGTGAGCGGGTTGTCACAGATGGTATCAGAGCATCAGGTTCTAGAGTCCTTAGGAATCTGTGTGGACGCCTTAAGTTTTCAGCGTTGCTCTTGATTTGATGTAAAGCCTTAGGATTAAGATCGTTGATTTCTCTTGTGAGATTTCGTTCTTCTACCATGAGGTAGAATCCATAAATTTCATTTGCGTATTCGTGTGAGAATAATAGGTCGATAGAAGAAGGGCGTTATGGGAAGGTTTGTGGAGAACTGTAAGTTGTGGTCGGGGAGGGGGACCGCTTTAGAGGTCGCTCCCTTTTTGTAGCACTTTCTTGTCTTGCTATTACGACTGCAAATTTCAGTTGATGTAGTTTCCCAAGTACCGCTAGAAGTAGGAAGTGGTACTAAACTTGAGAATTCACGCGATGTTATATTGAAGTGAAGAAGTGCCCTGTAGTAGAATGGAGGAAAATCCTTCACCCATAGAAGAAGTGTTGTGGTGATGAAAATGTGGTCACTATATTCGTGGGTGCCAAAAGTTTGACCCATAGAGAAGCCCGGTGGATACTTGCAATGGCGAGTTTCTCTGGGATAACTGGACTGAGGAGAAGGTGGATTCCCGAATGTTCACAAAATGTTCGGTCAAAGACCAATGACGAATAAGGTGTTGTACGGTTAGGGAGTCGAGACCATGCACCATGAAGTGATAGGCTCCAAAATAGGTGTTGTTAACACTTCTGATGGAGTGAGAATCGTGAAACCCCATTCGTGGACACCCACCTGGGGAGGTTTCATTGAACTGAGGAAGAGGAGGCCAAGAACGTGTCCTCTTTTACTGAGAGAGTAAGAGGGACTGCATGGGCAATTATTGTCATCCAGAGTCGAAATAACGGCTATGATGTGGAGTGTAGAACCACTCATTTTAAACTTCGTTGAGTGGAGAGCAAGGGCAAGAGTAAAGTGCCTGGTTGGGGAGTTGGTGGAGATAATGTTGGTATGTGTAAGGCTCGAATATGGAGTCTGAGAACCATTAGTATTGACCCGGAGTGCTTGGCAAATTGTAGAGGGAATTCTACCTTATAGGTGGGTGGTGTATATTCCTTAGGATAAGATTTAGTAGTTTTGTGTCTACGATAGACTCGGGTGTGTACATTGAGCTTATAGTAGTATTTACGCTATTATCGAAGGGTAATTATATGACTTTCGTGTTATGGAAGTTCTATCTTTTTTTCACTCGTTCTGAAGCGAGTGATGATATTTTTTAATGTATATGTGTCATATGTGTTACTTGGTTTGAGTGTTCCATTGTTTACTTGCCTTGGGTGTAGATGCTATGACTTATCTTCACGACCAACAAAGTTAAGCAGTAATGCATAGGAGGGGTTCCTTGTTTGGATTCCGCTTTTGCGGGACGCTCCACACGTGAACCTTAACGACGTTGGGAGTGGAGAGATGCCATATTTCCTTTCTCTTATTTCGTGTATAAAATGCTAAGGTAAAGTCTAGAAGTAGAATCTTATTAGTAGAATTGTAAGTTAAATTTACCGATCCTGATCATGTGTTTTAGACTGTCATATCTCGAGGACCGACGATGCGAGGTAGTAGTGTAACGGGAGGGTTCCTTGTCTGGATTTCGCTTCGGCGAGACGTCCCACGCACGAACCCGAGCGAATGTCGGAAGTTGGGTAAGATCTTGGGCACTAGGGATGTACTTAGTATTATATGCTTACGATTTAGGTAGGTTATATATAAATAGACCTTAGGATTTTTAGAATGTAAGACCTTGAGGGTAGGTGGTGTTAGTTTAGGAAAGCGGTAGGGAGTTGACCACGAATAAGTTATGGGTTAACTCTATAAGAGATTAGATCCCTTAGGGGCGAGATTATGGGGTCTCGAGAGGTTTGGTAGGTTCGGCCGAAGGAGATGAGGCATTTTTTAGAAATAATGTTACGTTGGTAACTTCATTTCTGGGGAGTTAATAAGGACGGGTGGATCCTCACTCCTGAGCCATGATTGTAAGCTTGAGAGTGAGTTTAATGAGTAAGCTCTGCCAGGATTGGGGATTAATAATACTAGGACATAGACTCACTGTTTATGCGTCACACAAGATTAAACTTGTGGAAAGTAATATCCTGTGCTTGAATTAAGATTCATCGTGGTAGTGATCACCTTAAATAGATAAGGCACTACTTCCTGGGCAGGAAATTTGGTCCTTCTCGTAGGCAACAAGTTGTTGCAATATGTTGTGGGAGGAATCGAGTTGGTGCTCGGGGTTCAGAAGAACTAGTGATTGGATATTTTCTCATTCGCTAAGGAAATGCGATTGGGCTAGTGGACGTGTTGAGTAGAGAACTCGTCAGAGATAATGGTTATGGCATGGAAGGCCAAGTAGAATGAGCATGAATAGGAAGACTCGGTAGTAAGAGCGTTTATGTCTGTGATTGACCATTTCACCTACTCGTGTAAAGAGAGTAGTAGTGGAACGAAGAAGGATATTCATAGACGTCTGCATGGAACTATCGGCATCGAACTGGTCATGATCCCATTTGAGAAAATGGTTAATCGTTTGATCAGACTGTTGCATTCCCGGCCATTATGGACGGACTACTTGTAGAAGAGTATGCCCCGTTCTCGATGGAGGAATAGAAAATCCGTGGGGGGGGGGGGGGGGTGCCTAATATTATAGGGTGGACCGAGACTAGATATTCGTGTCGAAGGTTTAGCAAAAGTTTTCGCGAAGTAATTGGAACCGTATGGAAATGACGTATATCCTACCACCTTAAAGTGGATGGATGAAAGGGAGGAAATTGACTTATGCCGAAAGGCATATTATGAACGTGCGCCTTAGTGTACATAGCAGAGGGGAGCAGTAATGGTATGGATGGAGATTTTCGTGCAACCATTAGGTTTTGGAGTGGCCTTATGGATCATTTCCTGAGGCATGGTATCGTGAGTGGCCTAGCGTGGTTAGTTGAGCAATTCGCATACTCGTTGGATGGAACCAATGGGTAATATGTTCCTTGGACTTGGAGTGGTCTCAGAACATTTCTTTAGAGATTTGGCTTTTAATCCATACTCCTTGATGAGATACGTCGATGCGGGGGATAGCTGAGTAGCGTTGGGGCTAAGACACTTAGAGCCGATATGGATGCCCCGAGGTGAGATATAACATAATTCTGAAGATTTGGCTAATTGTGCCGAGTCATGTGGGCATCGTGTTCCACCGTAGGAAGCTAGAATCGATAGTTAGTGAAGAGCGCCTTGTGCTATGAGAGAACAAAAGATGATTGGCTGAGATCGATAGGGTCGACCTTAGTATGAGTCCATTCGGGACGTTGCAATAACGAGGAGTTTGTTTAGGATGAAATAATCCTAGTTTAGAGTAGTATGCCCTTATCAGATTTGGGTATGCCCGAATTTTGGGGGCAAAATTCCCTCTTAAGAGGGGGAGTATGTAACAACCCTCGATTCTGGGAGGCTCATTTTTATACTAATTTTACCGCATAAGGTAATTATATAAAATGTGGGGACTGGAGTAAATATTAATTTAATGAATTGAAAGTTAATATTTACTAGATTGATGCATATTTATTGCATGTGAAAGTAAATAACATCAGGTTGCATGTCTGTAGTGTCATGTATTTTAAATGGCCTTTTAGTTTAAATGATTTTGGAACTCGAAATAATTTATAAAATTTCCGGATGCCAGTTTAGAGGGTGTAGTTAGTCTCGGAAGGTGCGAGACAGTCAAAATAAGTGCCATATTGTATTTTTGTGTTTCGGGCACTTTTACCTGGTTTTAGCTTATATGCGTATTTGCGAGTCATTTTAATGTGGTATTAATTATTTAAGTTGGGAGTTCTAACCTAATCCACGATTTTAGTCTTCTAAATCCCTTATTTTTCCCCATTTTATGTCTTGAACATAGAGAGAGACAAAGAGAGAAAGAAGAAGAAGAGAAATGGAGAAATGAGAGAGAGATTGAAGATGGAGGATTTGGGATTGCTTCTTCTCCAAATAAATCTGAGATATCAACCCTAAGGCAAGTTTTCTACTTGCTAATATGTGATTTAAGATGCATAAATTGTATGATAGTTGTGTATTTACATTTATGGTTTAAATGTGGAAATTAAGCCCTAATCTTAGTTTTGATGATGAAATTTGGGGTTATAGTTGTTATTAACCATGTGGGGTGTTTTGGGGTAGACTATTGTTGTTGGTTGTGTGTAAGATGGAAGAGATTTGGGGTTTAGAGGATTTAGGGTTCATAACCCTTCGTAGCCATTTTTGGCAAATCGCAGGACCGAATCGATTCGGCCCTTGGGCGAATCGATTCGGTAAGGGGTAGCTTCCAGGTCTGCATAACCCGAATCGATTCGGGTTAAGGCCGAATCGATTCGGTCAATTGCAGAAGGTTGGTTTAGTAGTCCGAACCGATTCGCTTTTTGGGCGAATCGATTCTGTTTCCTGCTGTTTTTGAGTTAATTTTATAACTCAATTTCAATTCTTTTCTTTAAATATAGGGATTGGGAACCTTCTTGAATGAAGTAAACTTAGATTCCTAGAGTGGGAGATGAGTTAGTTGTCTACCCTACATTAGGAATGGTTTATGTGGGGACTTTTCCGGGGTTAGGCCTATTAATGATAGGGCATTCATTTCTTCTAGTTAATTATTATAAAACTAGGAGATGTAGTGTTATGTTCGGGAGACCTTAGAAGCTTAATTAAGCTATACTAGTTTTGATGGTTTATATTACCACCCCAAAAGAATATTGGAAGATTTTAAAAGTTCGATTGAGCTATGTTAACCTTGGTGGTTTATAATAGTACCTTAAAGGTGAGTTTGGAGAATAAATTGAAAGTCATTTCATTCCTTCGAAAGATGATAACCTTGGGGTTCTAAAATAACATCCAAAATGCTTGGGAGATAATGAAGAGTTTATTTACTCCTTTGAGGTTGTAGTGTTGATATAAACTATTGTATGACTCTGGATAGTAGGTTAGATTATTTACAAAAGTAAATGGTAAGGGTTTAGGATAAAATGAATCATATAAATGGAAATGGTATTGATATTTGTAAATGATAATTTACTTAATCATGAAACCGGTAAATAATGATTTACTTGATTTTGAAATGATAAATAAAATGGCTTAAACACACCTCTCTAAATGACATCATAAGGGAAGTCCGCACGTGAGGTGAAGCCCCATGGATAATTAATGCAGGGTGGATATAGTCCTAGGCCATGGGAGCGCTTATTGTTGTATATGTTTCTGCGATGGGTAGGAGATTCCCGGTGTGGTCTTGACTACCCCGCAGGCTCATGGCCGCTTCCCGACGTCTTGCGATATAGGTGCCCAGGTTGTCTAATGATAGGCCCTGGAAGATGATGGTCATTTAGGGGCGCGCACAGTGGGGAAACCCGGACGGGCGGTCTTAGAATTCGTTATATGTATATAATTATAATAGTTCATAATCAAGTGGGACTTGATGTATTTGATATGGCATAAGAGCATGATGGAGTGCCACAAAGAGCACATGTAAATGCCACAAAGAGCATTTGAAAATGATCATTCTCCTGATAAGGAAAGGATTTTCTACAAAAGGTAAAATTGAGATAAAATTTCCTTAAAGAGCAAAAGATTGTGATTATATATATATACTTCCTGCTAAGGAAAAGATATATGAAATAATTGGCACATTTGGTGAAGTTTTTAGTTTAATGCTTCTTATTTTTGTTCCTGCTTAGCTTATGTTTTAAATTGTATAGGTTGCTTCTTGTTTCTCTTTCTTCACGATTTATATTACATACTGTCATACTCTTTATTCATCTGGTAATCATATAGAACCGGGCCCTGACCTGGTTACATTTCTTGTTGCATATTCATCTTGTCTCTGCTCAGGTACTCCGCCGCAAGGATGCCTGATTTGAATTCCTATTCCGATGTTTTCGACGAGCCGTGATGCACTGCGGGTATTATGGGATACATTTGGTATAGACGTTTTCACTTTTTATTCTAGTTAAGATCAAGTCTTTTATTCGGGCGAGAGGCCCAAGCTTTGGTAAATGTCTAATGAAATGTAGTAAGTAACTTATTGTACTTGTGTATTATTGGTGTGTCAGTTTAGTGACCAGTTACCTATTCGGTCTTTTTATCATATTCTTGTTGTATTATTTATATATGTCTTGGGGTTTCCCTTATCTTTCAGGAATTGGGTTGTTTGTTTTCATTTATTTACTTTCAAATCAAAATTTTTGGCAACCCGTTTTCTGAAATATTGGGTGGTTATCCTGGATACTCTGTATTTTTGTTATGATGCTGAGAATGATTCCATCCATGATTCCGTTATATTGGAGTATTGGGATGGCCACCCCTTATTTTGGTGAGCGGGTTGTCACACCAGGCAGGTGGTCCAAGACTAAGGAGGGATCTAGAAGTGATCACAAGGGAGGTCAGGGTCATTAAGGTCAAGATCTATGAAAGAAATTTTTCCCAATAAATAAAAAAATAATAGAATGGGCAATGACAAAAACTATTGGGAAAGGAGGGTGATACCTCCTAGGGATAGTCTTCTCTAGCATGTTTCAGGAGCTAAGGTTTTTACCACATAAAGAAGGACTGCCCAAATGGGGGCAACCCATTGCTGTAGGGCCAATTTTGACAGGGATAACGTGACCAATTTGGTGAGGGCCAGTATAGACAAAAATAGTAGGGCCAGTAGAAATAATGCATCCATCCCAATTATCAGCAATAGAAGAGGAAACAACATGTGCCAGTTCTCCTAGCTTTGAGGCAATAAGAGCTTGCGGCACCACCTGTAGCACCTCAACCTCGGTTGTGGTATGGTTGGGTCCATTAAGTGGGACCCACGAATGATCAGGTGACTATTTAGGCAGTTGATGGTATGTTTATGTTCATGGAACTTTATCCAAGGTTTATTTGATACATGGACTACACACTCTTATGTTACATGATATTTTATGGGTATATCGGGGATGATTTTGATTCCTTGTGCTAGAGTATTATCCATAGCTACTCAATTCGGTGTATCCACTATTATTAGCCATACTTTTGATAGGGTAGTCATTGATATTGGTAGCCAATAGTTCATAGATAATTTTTTTATTTTACATACCCATACATATGATGCTATTTTTGGGATAGGTTGGTTGTGTACATATCAAGCTCAGATTGATTGTGTAGGTAGAGTGATTGTATTCGCTCTAGCAGGACATGGGATGTATTTAGGAGTTATACCTAGACATGAGGCTGTAACTACTACCCACTTATTATTTATTGATGAGGAAACTCGGGATAAGATCACAATCTCCTTAGATATTATATTTGTAGTTTAGGAGTTCACTGATGTCTTTAATGAGACTCTAAGTTTACCCCAAGTAGTGAGATTGACTTTGTGATAGATTTAGCACCGGGAACTAAGTCGATCGCTAGAGAACCGTATCGTATGGACCCTATGGAGACGAAGGAGGTTAGGGATTAAATTAAGAAATTCTTAGAGTAAGTGTTTATTCATCGTAGAACTTCATGTTGGGATGTACCAGTGTTGTTTGTAAAGAAAAAATATGGGTTTTGAGACCCTGTATCGACCACAAATTGAATAAGGTGATGGTGAAGAATAAGTAACTGTCGAGGATTGATGATCTTTCTCATCAACTAGAGGGAGCTTTACTCTTTTCAAATATTGATTTTCAATCCGAGTACCATCAATTGAGAGTACGATAGGAGGATGCACTCAAGACAGTGTTGTTGACTTGTTATGGGTCTCATGACTTATAAGTTATTTGGTTTGGATTGAATAAAGACCTAACTGTATTAATAAACTTGATGAATTGGGTGTTCTAACCATATCTAGAACAGTTCAACATAGTCTTTTTAATGACATTCTGATCTATTCATAGATAGAGGAGGAGCACAATCGACATTTTCAAATTATATTACAGATGTTATGTGAGAATAAGCTTTATATGGAATTATCCAAGTTCGAGTTAGAAGCGGGAAGTGAAGTTTTTAGGTCATGTTATGTTAAATAAGGGACTATTCATGGATTCGAGTAAGTTGTCATCCGTGTTGGATTGGTGACAATTCATAAGACCTATCGAGGCCCGTAGCTTTTTGGGTTTGGTCGGTTATTATAGGAGACTCATTTGTTCTTTCTGAAAGACAGTTGGACCGATGATTGAGTTAAAAAAAATGTGTTGTATTCTTTAGGAATGAGAAATGTCAACATGCATTTGACATTCTCAAGGAGAAATTATGTGCCAGTTCTTCCCTTGCCTAGTAGTGGAGTCAAGTTTTTGGTCTATACTGATGCTTCTCCACAAGGAATAGGTGGGGTATTGATGCAGGATGATAGGACAATTTCATACCCCTCTCGAAAGTTAAAGCCGCGTGAGGTTCATGTAACACCCCATATTTTTGAGTATTTATTTTTTATCATTCAAATTACACGTGTGCACGTAATTTTAATAAAATAAAAAATCATGAGAATTAAATAAATATTAATTAATGTGAAAAAGATTAAAATTTATGTAAAAATATATTTACTATTGTGATAAGTAAATAAAATTATGTGAAGTGTTATTACGCCGTAAGTGGGTAAAAGTGACGAGTTTTGACGGTATCTCATTCGGGACACGCGTGTGGGGTCGTGTTAGGAATGAGAGGTTAAATTGATGAGGGTGGCTTAGATGTTGATTTCAAGTGCATGGATGATTATGAATGGGTTGGAATAGTCAAAATTAGGTAGTCGATGGTGGTAATCGAGTTCCAGGGGATTTTCAGGCTAGTTGGGACATGCATAGGGATATACGGATCATTTCACACTTAGGCTATAACCTAATTTCGGGATTAAGAGTATAAGAGGGGAATGTGGATGGAAGGGGGCAGACATTCCACCATCCCAAGAGTCCAAAAGTGAGAGATAAGAGAAAAGAGGAGGGACAAACCAATAGAGATCAAGGAAAGCAATCCGGGAAGGAAATTGGGACAATTTTCAGGGAAGGATTCTAGTGCAAAAGATCCACAAAGGAAGAATTCAGACTCTACAATAACCTAAGGCAAGTGATTAAATTTTCTTGATATTTTATGCGTATTTTAATTCCTATCATAGTTTGTGAAACAAAAAAATAAATTTTGGGTGGGATTCATATGACAAAAATGGGATTTGGGGGGATGAATCCATAGAAATTGAAATGATTATTATCTCATGTCATGTGAGTTTGGTTTATATATAAAAGGTGAAATCTTGAGAAAAATCTAAGATTGAATTATGTTATAAAGATGTGTTCTTGAATGATAAAATTGAAGATTTGATTAGAATTAATGTGTGAATTAATTGTGGAAAAAATTGATTTTGGATCCCATGTTTTAGATGGTTATGGGTCGTATGAGCTCAGGATTATACTGTTTGGGCTAACCAATGCTCTAGAAGTATTCATGGATCTCATGAATAGGGTGTTTAAAGACTTTTTAGACCAGTTAATGATCATGTTCATAGATGACATTCTAGTCTATTCTTTGACTAAGGGAGAGCACGCAGAGCCTTTGCGTATGGTTCTACAGACGTTATGGAACCATCAGTTCTACACTAAGTTCGAGAAGTGTGGATTCATTTTAGTGGACCCGAGTAAGGTTTCAATGGTAAGAGAGTGGGATTATCCCACGACACTGATAGAGATCCGTAATTTCTTAGGATTAACAGGGTATTATTGCCTTTTTTAAGGGCTTATAGAAGATTGTGGGTCCATTGACGAATCTGATTCGCAAGAGGGTATCTTTTGTGTGGGATGATTACTGTCACTTATCTTTCGATGAGCTAAAGGACAAGTTGACTTAAGCACTCGTACTCGTACTGCCTAGAGGAGGAGTGGAGTATCTTGTATTTACAGATGCGTCCTTACAGGGACTTAGTACTGTGTTACAACATGATAACTGAGCTATAGCTTATGCTTCTCGCAGGCTTAAGATCCACATGAGGAACTAATCCATGCACGATTTGGAGCTAGCTGCGGTAGTCTTTTCCTTGAGGATTTGGAGGCATTATCTACCGGGGGAGACATTTAGTTTGTTGACGAAATCATAAGTCACTGCAGTATCTGTTCACCCAGAAGGACATCAATATGTGACAGTGTACTTGGTTGGAGTTCCTTAAGGACTACCAGTTTTATATTTAATACCACTTGGAGAAGGCTAATGTGGTGGCAGACTCGTTGAGTCGACGACCTACAATGGAGTTAATGGAAGTTTAGAAAGATAAGTGAAGTGAGCTTCTCCAGGATGATGCAGTTGTCAGGGCATGTATGGAAGTGTTTACTATCACACCTGAGATCACGATGCGAGTTCTGAAGGGGCATGCCGAGGATCAGCTCTATCAGGATAAGGTACGTCAATTATTGGTAGGGGGCAAAGTCTTACTCGATTAGTTCAGATGGAGTCTTACGCTTTAATAGGAGTCTTATATTTCTAGAGGATGGGGATTTATGACATATTGTTATGACAGAGTCTCACGGGTCGAGATTTACGATACATTTTGACTGGGATAAGTTGTACCAGGACATGTGTAGACACTATTGATGGGGTGGAATAAAGCGAGACATAGCTAAGTTTGTCTCAAAGTGTGCCACTTGTCAGTTAGTGAAGGTAGACCATCATAGGCTAACCAAGATATTACATCCATTGGAGATTACGGTTTAGAAGTGGGAGAGTATATCGATGGACTTCATTACAGGGTTACCGACATCACAGAGAGGTCACGATTCCATATGGGTCATTATGGATTGTCTGACCAACGTGGACCACTTTTTTCCCGTTCAGACAAATTATATAACGGGATAGTATGCCCAGCTATTTATAGCCGAGATAGTGACGTTACATGGGGTACCGATTAATATTGTGTCTGACCAGGACAAGATCTTCGTGTCCTATTTTTGACAAAGTTTTCAAGAGGTGATGGGGACTGAGTTTCAGTTGAGTACTGCTTATCATCCATAGACTAATGGGCAGACTAGGTAGGTTGATCAGATGCTGGAAGATATGCTCAGGATGTGTATACTATATTTCAGAGGAGGTTGGGAACAATACCTCCCACTAGTGGAGTTCGCGTAATAATTCTTACCAATTCACTATCGGCATAAGGCCTTTTGAGGCATTATATGGACGACCTTTTAGTTCGTCCAATTGTTGGGTAGAGGTGGGGACAACAAGCTTCTTGGACTTGAGATGATCCATCACACTTTTGACAAGATCGAGCTCATTCGCGGTCGTATACGAATAGCTCAGAATAGGCAGAAGAGTTATACAGATGCTGATAGGAGGCACCTGGAGTTGGATGTGGGTGACCAAGTATTATTGCAGGTGTCTCCTATGAAAGGAGTTATGATATTTAGGAAAAAGGGGAAGCTAGCACCGAGGTATGTGGGGCTTTTTTCGATCATCGAGAGGATAGGGCTAGTTGCATATAGGCTCGCCCTGTCAGAGAATCTGCAGCGGATTCACGACATGTTCCATGTGTCGTCGTTGAAGAAGTATCAAAGGAGTGAGAGGGAATATTGGCACATTCCACTAGAAGAGATTGACTTAAACCCCAACATCTCATATGAGGAGAGACTGGTTGCCATTCTTGATCATAGTGAATGTAAGTTATGGTAAAAGGTGGTGCCCTTGGTCCGTGTTCAATGGGGGCACCATAATACCAATGAATCGACGTGGGAGTGGGAGGATGATATGTGAGAAAAATATCTTGAGCTCTTTATGACAGGTATGTCCGAATTTTGGGGATGAAATTCCTTTTTAAGGGGGGAAGTATGTAACACTCTGTACTTTTTAGTATTTATTTTTTAGCACTTAAATTACATGTGTACGGAAATTTAAATACAATGAGAAATAATGATAATTAAATAAATAGTTATTGGTGAGAAAAAGATTAATATTTATGTGAAAATATAATTATTAGTGTGATAAGTAAATAAAATTATGTCAAACAGTAACACATCATATGTTGGTAAAAGCGATAGGCTTTGACAGTATCTCATTCGGGATGTGCGTGTGGGGTCATGTTAGGAATGAGAGAGGAAATTAATGATAGGTGACTCGGATGGTGATTTCGAGTGCACAGATGATACAGAATGGGTCGAAATAGTTAAAATTAGGCACCCGGGGTGGTAATCGTATTTTGGAGGCTTTTCAGACTAGTTGGGACCCGCATAGGGGTATATGGGTCATTTTACACTTAGGCTATAACCTAATTTCAAGATTAAGAGTATAAGATGGGGAGGTGGATGGAAGGGGAACCCATAACACCTTCCCAAGAGTCCAGAAGTGAGAGAGAAGATAAAAGATAGGGGATAAACCAAGAGAGATCAAGAAAAGAAATCCGGGAAGAAAATTAGGACAATTTTCGGTGAAACATTGTAGTGCAAAGATCTGTGAAGGAAGAATTCATACTCTATAATAATTTAAGGCAAGTTTTTAAACTTTCTTGATATTTTATGCATGTTTTAATTCATATCATAGTTGGTGAAATAAAAAAAATGAATTTTGGGTGGGATTCATATGGCAAAATGGGATTTTTGGGGATGAATCCATAGAAATTAAAATGATTATTATCTCGTATGAAATCTGAGTTTGGTTCATATATATAAGGTCAAATCTTGATAAAAATATAAGATTGAATCATGTTATAAATATGTGTTCTTAAATGATAATATTGAAGATTTTATTAGAACTAATGTATAAATTAATTCTAGAAAAAATTGATGTTGAATCCCATGTTTTAGATGGTTATTGGATCAATTGATATGTGAAAACAAGTATATTAATGATTAGGAATGTTAGGGTGATAATATTTTGGGTATGGATAAAGAATGGAATTCATATTGGATGAGAAATATTATGAAACCCCGTCTAAAACAGTGCAGCCCTGCCTAGGCCAGAACCAGGGGCGAACCGTTTGGCCTGGAGGAAAATTAGTTTAAGCCACCTGTTTGTCCTAGGCTTGTTATTTTAATGGGTTCGTTATTTGGTTGGGGTCCGAGTTATTTTAGGAGATCCGTACATGATGTTTAGGAATTCTGGAATTGATATTGGACATGGTATCACCTTGGTTATATAGGGATTAAATCAGGGTGTGGAATTAGGGGTGTTTAAGATGAACGACACTCGGAAATATATTTATGGATTCGATTGGGAAATTTGGGTGGAATTGGGATACGGGCTGGATTTAGATGGCATAGTGTATAGAATAATAAACATAATTGTGAATTAAAAATAAGTAATAACTACTTATGTATTCTGGAGTTTGAATTAGACAGTATATATATTTACGTAATGACTCGAGTCTAATTCCAGAATTCCTAAACATCATCTACGGACATATGAAAGATTGCATTGCATATTTATTAATTGTAACACCCCGTATTTTTGGTACATTTAAAATTTAATTAATTCGGAGATTTTAAATTACTTAGTGTGTTGTAATTTAATGAATTAATTAGAACAGAATAATATATAAATATTAATCTGGGATTGAATGGTTAATATTTAGGGAAAACTTATTTACTAAGTGAATAGTAATAATGTAATTATGTCGTCTAGAGTATTAATGAAGAGGTATGTACTTATCGCACCCGAAAGTCGGTATAGACTATATTAGGTGGGGGATAAGTATTTTTTTAGAAATTAACTCGGATGCAAATTCTGAGGGTACAGTTGAGTCCGGATGGGCCGAGATAGTCGGAAAAGTGTACCTGGGGGTAGTAAACGGGTCCCGGGACGTTTTTAGACATAGCCGGGCCCACTTGGGGGCATTTGGGTCACTTGGGCTTGGCCCATTAGTCAAAAAACGGGATTAAGTTAATTAATCTAATAAAAATAAATAAGGGGGTGGCTGAACTTAATTAGAGAAAGCAAATTAAGGGTTAGGAAACCCTAACAGCAGCCAAAGCCAAATTGGGGATCAAAGAGAGCCATCAAAGGTCATCTTCAACCTTGGGATTTAGCTCCAATTCAGACTCTACGAACCTTGAGGCAAGTGGATAACTTGCAGTAGCATTAAATCTGTTTTCGATTCATATTCATGTGTAGTGATTATGTAGAAATCCGTTTTTGGGTGTTAATGGAATGAACAGGGGATTTTGAAAACCACAATTCTGATTTACGAAATTTGGGTGATAATTCTTGTAAAATCTGATAATGGTGAATTATTGCATACCGGATAGAATGTTATCTGCATATTTGGAAATGAATTTGATGATGAAATTTGGGGTATAAATGGACCTAGGGTTAATGATGAAACTTTCCCCAATTTTAGAAATTGGAGTTAATGGATGAATTATTGATGTGGATGAGTATTCTGGAGATTCCTAATGGGTTTCCTAATATGTACAAATGCAAAAAGGGACTGAGTTTCAGTGTAGAAGGAAATTAGGGTTTGTAGATTTTCGCCCATGGCTGTCCGTCTTCGCGAAGAAGACGAGTACCTGTTCGATCGATCGATAGACGCCATGAAGTCGATCGATCGACGGTCGGCAGAAACTGACAGATCGCCCAGTTTGTTTATATAAGGAGGGATTTATATAAAAGTTGTTATGTGTTATATTATTCAGAAAAATATTAATACATGATTTAAATCTGATTAATTGTGAGGAAATTAATTAGAAGATGGGAGTAGAAATTGGGTGTCACGTCACAATTGGTTGAGCGACATCGGAGTATATTATTTCATTTAGTAATGGACTAAGTAGTTTAGAGTCGGGATTTAGACTCGGGTGAGGTTAATTCGGGCTAGGAGGTTGAGTCCAATTAAATGGTGAGGGCAACATCAAAAGTAACTGAATTTATTAATTTGCAAACTAATTAATAATTCGAGTTGGGTAATAACCTCATAATAAAAATGGAATAGGCTTGTGTCACGGGTTTAGTACACGGTGTAGCTAGAACATTTTTATATATGTATATATATATACGGTGTGTGATAGTATATATATATAGTGTATGCCTTAATATCAGTGGTTAGATATTATTATACTCTAGTGCTATAGGGGGAGGTTACGCGTAGTGGATGAATCCCCTAGCTTGAGGAGTAGGGCGAGTAGATTCCCAGGTCATAGCGTCCGTTACAGGGGGTGAGGGGCATCTCACATTCCGGGAAGGAATATGACCGCCTCCAATCGTATACTAAACCAAGTTAGTGAGAGATTCTAACTTGGATAACTAGGATATGTGAATATACCTAGTGTACTAGCACTTTAGAGAAATTATATCCGGGGAGTACTTTTACTCGGGTGGATATTAGTGGTTTATGTATCCCAGTATGTGTGTGAATGCTGCAATAAATTCTAAGTATATAATAGGGTGATTATTATATACGGGCTAAATAAATACAAGCATGTGTTGTTGTATATGTATAACGAGTGGAGTAGTTATATGAATTAAGAAGGGAAATGATTTAATTAAGTTGATGTTACTAATGACTTAAAAATCATAATCACATTTTACTCAGGTTAGAGTAGGGGGGAGTATAAGGAGACTTTAATAATTATCTAGTCATGAGATAGATAACTAGGTGATAATTAAAGCGTTAGTGGTGCACATTAGAGGAGGGGCAAGGAAGTTCTCAAGAGAGTGCGACACTAACTAAAATATGAAGAGCATGCATATTTATTATTAATGCAAGTTAATCATTTGCTAAATGTTTTCAAATGTTTTGGGTACTAACCCTTGCTATAAAAACTTTTTAAAAACCTTTTAGGTGTCCAGCCACAGGGACGCCAGACTTGACTCGATTCCAGGAAATCCGTTGCTGCAGCATATGTGGATGTTGCGGGGCCTTTGATAGACGCCTCTTTCTTTCATTCATGATGTAGAGACTCATTATTATTTATTCGAGCATGTCACTCACTTTCCATTCATTTGTTTCTTAGACTTGATGGGATTTTATTCTTGTCGTTATGGGATTTTTATTTGGACCGATGGTTTATTCGGTTAATTAATTTTTACTTGTGGAATGAGTAGTTCAATTATCTGTGATTGTTATATTGTTTTATTTTCCGCATGGGTTTTAGTTTACTTAATGAAAGATAAAAATTGGCACTAGTCTATTTTTCTCACTTAGGTGGTTAGTAATTTAATAAAACGACAGTGATGCTAAGAATGGAACAAATGAGAAACCTGTTCTAACTTTATTTAGGACTGATCACCCGGGATTAATTAGGCGGGGTGTCACAGATGGTATCAGAGCATCAGGTTCTAGAGTCCTTAAGATCTGTACGGCTTTCTACGTTTCAGCGTAGCGTTCGGTTGTTATAGAGCCCTATTATTAGGACTGTTGATTATATTTTCCGCTTGTGTGATATCGTATTCCTGCTATTAATTTTTGTATAAAATGTGTACTTATACAATTCAATCCATTTCAGATGCCGCCAAAGAGACTGAGAGCGGAGAGGTCTGAGGCTAGAGATGAGGTGAGGGAGGCTCGCCAGGAGCCACAGGTACCGCCACCACCACCCCCGCCCGAGTTGATTTCTACCACTCAGGTGGCAGTGATAGTGGCCCAAGCGGTCGAGACAGCGATGCGAGCTATGGCAGATCATTTTCCACAGCCCCAGGCACCGCCTCCATTGGCTCCAGCAGTTCAGGCTCCAGTGGGGCCACCATCTTGGCAGCGAGTGAGGGAGACCTTTCAGAAGGGTCACCCACCTGAGTTTCGAGGTAGCACCAATGTGGTCGAGGCTTGTGACTGGAAGAAGAACATTCAGCGCCATCTGCGCATGTTAGAGGGTACAGAGGTGCAGAAACAGATGCTGGCTACCTTTCGTCTGTCGGGGGCAGCCTTACAGTGGTGGGAGTCCGTAACCACAGCTGAGGAGCGGGATTTGATGCCGATTTCTGAATTCTGGGTGCGGTTTGACGGCAAGTACTTTCCTCCAGCAGTAGAGTCTGAGATGAGAAAGAAATTCAGCGAGTTGGTACAGGGTGACAGGTCAGTAGCAGAATATGAGGAAGAGTTCACCCGTTTGGCAAACTTTGTGCCAAACGAGGTGAGCGATGAGGAGCGGAAGAAGTCAAAGTTCATGGATGGTCTAGCTTGGAGAATCAGGCAGCACTTGATTGGAAACCCGACATTAGTGACTTATACCGATGTTGTTAATGCCGCACTTGTACATTGCCAGGATCATCGTTTCCATGCTAAGGGGAACAAGAAGGCAGGCGAGCCGAGCCAGCAGGGCAAGGCGGTTACTAGTGGTGAGGCAAGTGGCACACATCAGCAGGTTATCATTCAGCAAGGGAATCAGGCTAAGAAGTTTAAGCCTGGTGGGTTCCGACCGGGAGGACAGGGGTTCAGGCAGGGGCAACCAGGCCCTAATCAGCAACAACAGGTTCCTCAGGGCCGTCAGGGCCAAGGGAACAAAGGGGGAGGCCAACCGGGCCAGCAACGTCAGGGCCAGCAGGGCCAACGGCAGGGTGACGACCAGAAACGCTGTTTCTCCTGTGGCCAGCCAGGACACTTCAAGAGTGAGTGCCCGCAGAGGGGCAGAGGCCAGCAGCAGGGTGCCCAGCAAGGGCAACAAGGTCAGATGCCACCAGTAGCACCAGCACCACCCGCCCCACAGCAGCAGGGGCAGATGCACTACGGACGTGTGTATAATGTTCGGGATGTTCCCAACCCTCCAGCACAGCAGGCACTGCCCGCGATCGAGGGTACGTTCTCTATCCATGGCACTATGGGTCGGGTATTGTTTGATACGGGGGCCACTCATTGCTTTATAGCTACACATTTCGCGAAGTCTTTAGGGTTGTTAGCCACCGCTGAGAGCACTGTTACGTGTGTCGACTCACCATTGGGGAGTGGGTCGCTTATATTCTTCATATGTCGAGGAGTAGGAGTAGAGATTGGTGGTTTAGTATTACCAGCAGACATGTTGGTATTAGATATGCATGTTCACGATGTGATCATCGGTATGGATTGGCTCGCTGACTATAGAGCCATAATTGATTGCTTCGGTGGGAGCATTATTTTTGCCATTCCGGGGCAAGAGATGTTTGTGGTGGCGATGCCTCGCCCAACGGGAGGCTCGACCACTCATCTTTATTACATTGAGGAGGAAACCTCACAGGAAGTGGTGACTCCTTTAGACTCTATTCCTGTGGTGAGGGACTTTGAGGATGTGTTCCAGGAGATACCAGGATTACCACCCAGCAGAGAAATAGAATTTGTTATCGACTTGACACCGGGGACGAGGCCGATTGCTCGGGCACCTTACCGAATGGCCCCTTCAGAAATGTGGGAATTGAGGGAGCAGATTCAGCAATTACTGGGTCAGGGTTTTATTCGGCGGAGTACATCGCCGTGGGGTGCGCCGGTGTTGTTTGTGAAGAAGCGAGATGGGTCACTCCGATTGTGCGTGGATTATAGGGAGCTGAACAAGGTGACGATACGGAATAAGTATCCGTTGCCTCGGATTGATGATTTATTTGACCAACTGAGAGGGGCGTCTTACTTCTCCAAAGTCGACTTGAGGTCAGGGTATCATCAACTGCGTATCCGAGAAGAGGATGTTCCTAAGACCGCTTTCTTGTCGCGGTATGGATCGTATGAGTTCAGGGTGATGCCCTTCGGGCTCACTAATGCACCAGCAGTGTTCATGGACCTCATGAACAGGGTTTTCAGGGAGTACCTAGATCAGTTTGTCATCGTGTTCATTGATGACATCCTAATCTACTCGCGTACCGAGGAGGAGCACGCAGAGCATCTGCGCCTGGTTTTACAGACACTGAGGGATCATCAGCTCTATGCCAAATTCGGGAAGTGTGGATTCTGGCTACGGGAGGTACAGTTCCTTGGTCACGTCGTGTCAGATCAGGGTATTGCAGTGGATCCGGATAAGGTGTCGGCGGTGAGGGAGTGGGGACAGCCCACGACACCGACCGAGGTGCGCAGTTTTCTGGGATTGGCCGGTTACTACAGGCGATTCATTAAGGGGTTCTCCAAAATTGCAGGACCTTTGACGAATCTGACTCGGAAAGGGGTGCCTTTCAAATGGGATGACAATTGTCAATTAGCGTTCGATGAGCTAAAGGACAAGTTAACATCTGCACCCGTACTTGCATTGCCAAAGGGAGGGCTAGAGTATCGGGTTTACACAGACGCATCCTTACGGGGTCTTGGGGGTGTGCTCCAGCAGGAGGAAAGGGCTATAGCTTATGCTTCCAGGAAGCTAAAGCCCCACGAGAGGAATTACCCCACTCATGACCTAGAGTTGGCAGCGGTCATTTTTGCTTTGAGGATATGGAGGCATTATCTTCTAGGAGAGCAGTTTACTCTATTCACGGATCACAAGTCACTTCAGTATCTCTTCACACAGAAGGATCTGGATATGAGACAAAGGCGGTGGCTAGAATTCGTGAAGGACTACCAGTTTGATATCCAGTATCATCCTGGTAAGGCCAATGTAGTAGCAGACGCATTGAGCCGAAGACCGACTGAGGAGATATCGGAGGTATGGAAAGCGAAGTGGAGAGAACTTCAATATGAGGACGACGTAGCCAAGGCTTGCATGTCGGCTTTGTCCATCACACCCGAGATCATTATGCGGGTTGTGAAGGCTCAGGCAGAGGATCAAAATTGCCAGGATAGGGTGGGCTAGTTGTTAGCTGAGGGAGCGGAGGGTTACTCGATTAGCTCAGAAGGAGGCCTACGTTTTAATGGGAGGTTAATGGTGCCAGAGGATGAGGATTTGAAGCACACTGTTATGACAGAATCCCATGGTTCAAAATTTGCGGTACATCCCGGTGGGGATAAAATGTACCAAGATATGAGGAGGCAGTATTGGTGGGCAGGGATGAAACGGGACATAGCGGAGTTTGTTTCGAAGTGTGCCACGTGTCAGCTTGTGAAAGTTGACCACCAGAGACCATCAGGGATGCTACAACGGTTAGAAATTCCCGTGTGGAAGTGGGAGAGCATCTCCATGGACTTCATCACAGGGTTACCTGTATCGCAGAGGGGTCACGACTCCATATGGGTTATTGTGGACCGGTTGACTAAGGTGGCCCACTTTTTTCCGGTACGCACAGACTTTGAGACGATGCGTTATGCACATAACAGAGATTGTTAAGCTGCATGGAGTGCCGATAAATATCATATCCGACCGAGACAAAATCTTTGTTGCCCACTTTTGGCAGAGCTTTCAGGAGGCAATGGGCACGGAGTTACGCTTGAGTACAGCGTATCACCCACAGACTGACGGACAGACTGAGAGAGTTAATCAGATGCTGGAGGACATGCTCAGAATGTGCATTTTGGACTTCGGGGGAGGATGGGAGAAATATCTTCCTTTGGTAGAGTTTGCGTATAACAACTCTTACCAATTCACGATTAGAATGGCACCGTTTGAGGCACTGTACGGGAGACCTTGTCGTTCACCCGCTTGTTGGTTAGAGGTGGGGGACAACAAACTCTTGGGGCCGGAGATTATCCAGGAGACATCTGCCAAGATAGAGTTGATTCGAGGAAGGATTCGAATAGCTCAGGACAGGCAGAAGAGTTATGCTGATGCTTCTCGAAGACATGTGGAGCTAGAAGTTGGGGACTAGGTTTTAGTCCGGGTATCCCCTATGAAAGGGGTGATGAGGTTCGGAAATAAGGGTAAGTTAGCACCGCGATACGTAGGACCTTTCCCTATTATTGAGAGGGTGGGACTGGTGGCGTATAAGCTTGGATTACCAGATCATCTTCAGCGGATACACGATGTATTCCATGTGGCATCGCTGAAGAAATATCGAAGGAGCGAGAGAGCCTTTTGGCATATTCCACTCGAGGAGATCGACTTACAGCCAGACATCTCGTATGAGGAGAGGCCGGTAACAATTCTGGATCATAGTGAGCGGAAATTACGATCCAAGGTTGTTCCATTGGTTAAAGTACAGTGGGGTCATCACAATGTTGACGAGTCTACCTGGGAGCGAGAGGAGGATATGCGGGAACAATATCCAGAACTTTTCAACGCAGGTACGATCTAATTTCGGGGACGACATTCTTTTATAAGGGGGGAGTATGTAACACCCCGTATTTTTGGTACATTTAAAATTTAATTAATTCGGAGATTTTAAATTACTTAGTGTGTTATAATTTAATGAATTAATTAGAACAGAATAATATATAAATATTAATCTGGGATTGAATGGTTAATATTTAGGGAAAACTTATTTACTAAGTGAATAGTAATAATGTAATTATGTCGTCTAGAGTATTAATGACGAGGTATGTACTTATCGCACCCGAAAGTCGGTATAGACTATATTAGGTGGGGGATAAGTATTTTTTTAGAAATTAACTCGGATGCAAATTCTGAGGGTACAGTTGAGTCCGGATGGGCCGAGATAGTCGGAAAAGTGTACCTGGGGGTAGTAAACGGGTCCCGGGACGTTTTTAGACATAGCCGGGCCCACTTGGGGGCATTTGGGTCACTTGGGCTTGGCCCATTAGTCAAAAAACGGGATTAAGTTAATTAATCTAATAAAAATAAATAAGGGGGTGGCTGAACTTAATTAGAGAAAGCAAATTAAGGGTTAGGAAACCCTAACAGCAGCCAAAGCCAAATTGGGGATCAAAGAGAGCCATCAAAGGTCATCTTCAACCTTGGGATTTAGCTCCAATTCAGACTCTACGAACCTTGAGGCAAGTGGATAACTTGCAGTAGCATTAAATCTATTTTCGATTCATATTCATGTGTAGTGATTATGTAGAAATCCGTTTTTGGGTGTTAATGGAATGAACAGGGGATTTTGAAAACCACAATTCTGATTTACGAAATTTGGGTGATAATTCTTGTAAAATCTGATAATGGTGAATTATTGCATACCGGATAGAATATTATCTGCATATTTGGAAACGAATTTGATGATGAAATTTGGGGTATAAATGGACCTAGGGTTAATGATGAAACTTTCCCCAATTTTAGAAATTGGAGTTAATGGACGAATTATTGATGTGGATGAGTATTCTGGAGATTCCTAATGGGTTTCCTAATATGTACAAATGCAAAAAGGGACTGAGTTTCAGTGTAGAAGGAAATTAGGGTTTGCAGATTTTCGCCCATGGCTGTCCGTCTTCGCGAAGAAGACGAGTACCTGTTCGATCGATCGATCGACGCCATGAAGTCGATCGATCGACGGTCGGCAGAAACTGACAGATCGCCCAGTTTGTTTATATAAGGAGGGATTTATATAAAAGTTGTTATGTGTTATATTATTGAGAAAAATATTAATACATGATTTAAATCTGATTAATTGTGAGGAAATTAATTAGAAGATGGGAGTAGAAATTGGGTGTCACGTCACAATTGGTTGAGCGACATCGGAGTATATTATTTCATTTAGTAATGGACTAAGTAGTTTAGAGTCGGGATTTAGACTCGGGTGAGGTTAATTCGGGCTAGGAGGTTGAGTCCAATTAAATGGTGAGGGCAACATCAAAAGTAACTGAATTTATTAATTTGCAAACTAATTAATAATTCGAGTTGGGTAATAACCTCATAATAAAAATGGAATAGGCTTGTGTCACGGGTTTAGTACACGGTGTAGCTAGAACATTTTTATATATGTATATATATATATACGGTGTGTGATAGTATATATATATAGTGTATGCCTTAATATCAGTGTTTAGATATTATTATACTCTAGTGCTATAGGGGGAGGTTACGCGTAGTGGATGAATCCCCTAGCTTGAGGAGTAGGGCGAGTAGATTCCCAGGTCATAGCGTCCGTTACAGGGGGTGAGGGGCATCTCACTTTCCGGGAAGGAATATGACCGCCTCCAATCGTATACTAAACCAAGTTAGTGAGAGATTCTAACTTGGATAACTAGGATATGTGAATATACCTAGTGTACTAGCACTTTAGAGAAATTATATCCGGGGAGTACTTTTACTCGGGTGGATATTAGTGGTTTATGTATCCCAGTATGTGTGTGAATGCTGCAATAAATTCTAAGTATATAATAGGGTGATTATTATATACGGGATAAATAAATACAAGCATGTGTTGTTGTATATGTATAACGAGTGGAGTAGTTATATGAATTAAGAAGGGAAATGATTTAATTAAGTTGATGTTACTAATGACTTAAAAATCATAATCGCATTTTACTCAGGTTAGAGTAGGGGGGAGTATAAGGAGACTTTAATAATTATCTAGTCATGAGATAGATAACTAGGTGATAATTAAAGCGTTAGTGGTGCACATTAGAGGAGGGGCAAGGAAGTTCTCAAGAGAGTGCGACACTAACTAAAATATGAAGAGCATGCATATTTATTATTACTGCAAGTTAATCATTTGCTAAATGTTTTCAAATGTTTTGGGTACTAACCCTTGCTATAAAAACTTTTTAAAAACCTTTTAGGTGTCCAGCCACAGGGACGCCAGACTTGACTCGATTCCAGGAAATCCGTTGCTGCAGCATATGTGGATGTTGCGGGGCCTTTGATAGACGCCTCTTTCTTTCATTCATGATGTAGAGACTCATTATTATTTATTCGAGCATGTCGCTCACTTTCCATTCATTTGTTTCTTAGACTTGATGGGATTTTATTCTTGTCGTTATGGGATTTTTATTTGGACCGATGGTTTATTCGGTTAACTAATTTTTACTTGTGGAATGAGTAGTTCAATTATCTGTGATTGTTATATTGTTTTATTTTCCGCATGGGTTTTAGTTTACTTAATGAAAGATAAAAATTGGCACTAGTCTATTTTTCTCACTTAGGTGGTTAGTAATTTAATAAAACGACAGTGATGCTAAGAATGGACCAAATGAGAAACCTGTTCTAACTTGATTTAGGACTGATCACCCGGGATTAATTAGGCGGGGTGTCACATTAATTTAATTTAAACACTTTAAAATATTTTCAAAAAGTTTCCGGCTCTGACCTCGCATCAAAATATATTCAAAACTTGTAGGTGCCCAGCCATACGGACGCCAGGCATGATTAGTCCTTCCAGTCAGACAGTGTTGCAACAGCTCTGGATTTTTATAGGGATTTTATTAGCAGAATTTATCCTTGAGTTTTAGATAGGATTTCATTATGTTATTATTCAGGCATGTCGCCCATTATCAGATAGTTAATTATTTAGTCTTTTTTTTATTCAGTTTTAGATGGATTGCTGTATTGGATTTAAATCGAGTGTTTATTTAGTTATTTGGATTATTATATTTATTTCAGCATTAGTTATTATTCTTGGTTGATGAGTGCATTATTTTGTATATTTTATACCCAAATTTATACCTTGTTAGTCCTATTTTATTTTATTTTATTTTATTTTATTTAATAAGTTCTTAGGACCATTTTATTAAAAAGTGAAAAAAATGCAAGAATGATTGAATTTGAATTAAAAACGGCAATTCTAAGTCAAAATGGGCACTTCGATAATTTTATAATATTCTTGTGCTAATTTGTGAAAAAAGTTGCCTAGTGAAATTTTTGCAGGTAATGATGGAATTTGGTACAAATTGATGATCAACTCGAAAAAGGCGTGAAAAAATTAATTTTTACGGTCATTCGAAAAAAGTTGTTTTAGCACTTGTGAAATCGTAAAAAAATCAGGAATTTGTATTCGAAGTGCGTGTTCAGCAAGAAAAGATAAGAGTTTTCGAGTGGGGAGAAATTCGACCCCTTTTCCCGATCTAAAGATTAAAGAGGTGGAGAGATAGCTACCAACACTGTTCGGCCTATTAGGGAGAGTCCCACCATAACTCAAATACCTCACCACTTATCCTATAAATAAGACCCTTGGGCTCATTATTTTGTGTGGAAAATTTTAGAGAGATTGTAGAGAGCCACTTTAGAACAATTTTTGGTCGTTTTATTTTGAGATTTTTATCTATATTTGAGGGATAAGAATTGTATCTTTGTGGGAAGAAATTTGTCAAGATTATTTGTGAGACATAACATTTGTAAGTTTGTTTTATTAATGAAAATTAGTATCTATTCTTGCAATTTTATTGTGTCTTCAATTATGCTAGCTTAATTTCCTTACTAGGACCGTGTGAAATTTATCATGTTTGATTAATTTAGTGCGTGATTTAAATTCGTCTTTGTTCCCGATATGTGCTAAAGGTTTTAAAAATTCGGTATTCATTTAGAACGACATGAGAGTGTGTTTTAAACCTTCATCTTTGTTTAAAAAAATCATATTTTTATTTTTAAGCGTGTACTTTTTGATCGATTATGCTTACACTTGATTTTTTTTATAGTCCATGCTTAAAGACTATACTTTGGTATTTAAAAGTGAACTTTTAAGGGAATAGGGATTTTAGCCAACTAAATTTGGAGACGTTAAATTTTAATGTGAACGTAACTGTGTTATTTCTGAATTATATGCAATGAGAGTCGGTTTAATTTGAGTTATAAAATTGGAAATGGCGAGTTTAAATTATTGCATAGTATTAGTTAAATGTGATAAATAGATCCAATGTCCTAGTTTCTCACACACTAGTTTATATCTTTCGTACTCGCACTTTTTAATTGTGTTAGATTAGTTTAATATTACATATCTTCTCTACACCCATTTTGCCTAGTTGGACAGTCATAATTATTTTGAACGAAAAAATTGATAAATCTCTGTGGGTTCGACCCGTACTTACACTCGTTATTCTATAATAGTCTGTGCACTTGTGGTATTTTATAAAATTGACAAAAGTGGTGAATGTGTTTTATTATTTTAAATGGTTGGTGGTTAATGGAATTTTGTTACTATAATTTAATAAAGTTTAAAAAATTTGACACCGGGATTAATAGGTTATTAGTAATTAATTGGATTTTTGACAGTGATGCTAAGAATGAGCAAGTTGAGATTCCTGTTTTATTTGAGTAGAGGGTTGGCCACCCGTTATTTTAATAGGTGGGGTGTCGCGGCTCATTACCCAACTCATGACTTGGAGTTTGTTTCCAATGTATTTGTGTTGCATGCGTGGAGGCATTACCTTTTGGGTGAGAAGTTTAGGCTCTTCGACGATCATAAAATGCTATAATATCTGTTTACATAGAAAGACTTGAATATAAGGCAAAGACAATGGTTTGAATTCATCAAGGATTACCAGTTCACGATCCAGTAACACCCGGGGAAGGCTAATGTGGTAGTAGATACTTATAGTAGATGACCCATTGGTTGCATGTTTGTTCTTTAGTTGGTCGAGTGTGGTTTAATTAAGATGGTTGGTTAGTTTACCATGGCCTTTATGAGTATTCTTATAGTGACTCTAAATATTGGGATACGTTTAAACAGAGGGCAGTCACAGGATAATATGTATAAAGAGAACGTGACAGAGCTTCTCATTATCGGTGCATCTTTCTTTTCAATTGGGTCCGATGGCAGGATGTGTTATAAGGTTAGGTTGGTGGTACTCTCCGATGAGGAGTTGAGATAAGCCATTATGAAGGAGACACATGATTTACATTTTTCGGTACAACGAGGTGGGGAAATGTACCAAGATATGAATCCACGATATTGGTGGGCTAGTATGAAGAGATATGTGATTGAGTATGTATTTAGATGCACTACTTGTTAGATAATGAAGGTGGACCATCAGAAATTATTCGGTATGATTCAAACTCTACCCATTCTCGAGTGTAAGTGGGAGAGCATCTCGATGGATTTGACAATGGGACTACTGTTGATACATTTTTGGCATTATTCTATTTGGGTAATAATTAACCGCCTTACAAAAGTGGAACACTTTTTATCCATTTATATCGATTATTATACCAAGAAGCTTGCAAGTGTATATGGCCAAGATTATCCATTTTCATGGGGTTCTATTATCGATCATTTCCAGCTGGGGGCCTACATTTATGGCCCACTTATTAGATAGTTTCCAGCAAGCTATGGGTAATAATTTTCACCTTAGCATGTCATACCATCCACAAATAGATGGCCATATGGAGAGGGTTAATCAGGCCTTAGAGGATATGTTACAGGCATATGTAATGGACTTTAATATCAGTTAGGAGGCCCACTTGCCATGAGTGAACTTTGTAAATAATAACAGATATTAGAATTCCATTTGCATCCCCCCTTTTGAGGCATTTACTGGAGACCATGCTAATCACTAATGTGTTGGTTGGACCCGAGCGAGGGTAGGCATTTGGGACCAGAATTCATCCAAGAGACGATTAAAAAGATCAATTTGATTAATGAGAATCAAAATCTCTCACGATAAACGTAAATGCTTTGAAAATAAGAATTAACAGTCTATGGAGTTTGAGTTGGCAAAGCAGGTGTTACTAAGAGTTTTCCCTATGAAAGGTGTGATGAGATACAGAAAGAGAGGGAAATTGGTCCCTCATTATATTAGACCGTTCATGATTATAGGGAAAGTGGGGAAGATTGCTTATCGTCTAGAAATTATGGACCACCTAGATCGGGTACATAACATGTTCCACGTATTCCTACTTCGTCAATTTTTATACCTTAGGGCTTCATATCATCATATTAATTTGGGTAATATTGATTTAGACTCAGATCCATCATATAGTGAGAAACCAGTGAGCATTTTGGATGGGATATTCAAAAGTAGAGTTCCAAGGAGACACCATTAGTATGCGTGCAGGGGAACCACCATAATTAGGATGGGTATACTTGGGAGTGAAAGGATTTAATGAGTAACTAGTAACCAAATCTATTTTGACTCAGGCATACGAAATAATTTTTTGGGGTAATGAATATAATAGATAATATTTTTAAAAGAATTTAATTAATAATTATCGAAATTTATGAGAATTTAAAGAATTAAATTTGAATTTAGAGAAATTTAAATAATTATTTTAAGTGAAATTTGAAAATTTTAATTATTTATGTGAAAAATAAAGTTTATAAGAAACTTTGTAGTTGAAATGTAATTCATTGAAGTTATGGGCTTTGTTTGGTGAGATAATGAAATATTGGTACTTAATTACCATTTAATTTAATTACGAATTTAATTTGTTATTTTTAGAAAGTAAATGGAGGATTTAAAATGAAGGTAATTGTAGTAAAAAAAGAATAATAAAGTAATTAATTAGTTTCTTATAGAGAAATCTAGGTTAAAAGTCAAAAGAGGAAAGGAATAAAGTAATCGAACTAGGTTAACAAAAGGATTCTAAGGGGGTTAAGTAAACCAATTTTCAGGAGGCTAAACTTGGTGTGTGCCAATATAGCGGCCAGACCTGGTTGCTATAATGGGGATGGACTGCTATAGCAGGGCCTTGAATGGAGGCCGATTAAGGGGATCCAATTTGAGAAAATTAGGGGGTAATGCTATTTCTTTTTCCTTTCTTTTTACAGCAATTCCTCATCTCTTTTCTTTCCTTCTTATATTTTCCCTACATCCAACATAAGGCAAACCCAACTGCTATCCTACTGATTTGTCCCCAAAACCCAAAATCTAACCCTAAAACCTTATTCAAACTCCACAAAAATTATATTCTACCAGCCTTAAAAATATTCCCTTTTATTCAGTACAAAAATTACAATTTCCTAAAGATTTTTTAGGGCAATAATGGATCAATTCTAAGGGGCTTTTGGAGGTCTAATTCAACTATTTTTCAAGGGGAATTTTTTACACACATTTAGGGAATTATTTTCATCATTCATTGATTATTATTTTATGTTAAGGATGATATATAATTATTTTAATAATTTATGTAGATTTAATAAATAGACTTGATCAACCTAGATATTAAAAAATACGAGATGTCACAACCTCAAAATGGATCAGACTGTTGTAATACCCCGTATTTTTATGACTTTTAAATTTGGGGATTTATTAAATTAAATTGAGATATAAATTTAATATTAATTCGAAAATTATATTAAATATTTACTAGCGTGATGAGAGTTAGTAATTATTGGGAATTTGTTGATTATTACTTAATGGATAAAATAATAAATTTATTAAATTATCATGAGTGTATAATTTGATAATTGTGGAAATCAAATCGGGATGCGCCTGTGTCGTGTCGGGATTTAATTATTATTATTAAGAGTGAATAAATTATAAGTCGCCCGTATGGTCATTTCGAGTGCGCCAATGTGTCCGTAAGGGTCAAGATAGTCAAAATAATGTACTCGGGGGTTTAGTTTGGGTCTCGGGGCGTTCTTAAGCCCAATTGGCGTCCCGGGAGGGTATTTTAGACATTTTACATTTTGGGGTAGTTAAACTCACGAAATTCCTAAGGATAAATCAGCCTTTAGGAGTTTCCTTCTAGAGTTAACAAACACAAAATCAAAGAATGGCCGTTAGAGAAGGGGTTGGAGAGCTTTCCAAGCAACTCAAGGCCAAGGACTCAACCGTTTACACCACCACCACCACCACCACCACCAAAGTGTAGATCCCGCGACAAGGAACACAACCATACCACTTTCGTCCACAAATCAGAAACTCAAATTCCAGACAAGTATCTATCTTGCTTTATTTTAGTTAATGTTTCAATCATGTTAGTTTAGGGATGTTTAGAACATGTTTCATGAAAGAAATTATAATTTTTGGAGATTTCAAATCATATGTGGTAGAGAAAGTAGACGTATTCTGGACATCTAAATCACATGTAGAGGATAAGCCACGAATTTGTATGGGTTTAGAAGTAAGAAATATGGGAAAGAATTGAAAGAATGGAAACTAAAAGAAAATTAGGATTCTTGTAGTTTACGTGAATTTTACCCCATTAAATCATGATACTTGATGAATTCGGACATGTTTTACGTAGAAAATCTTGTTGTTAGGTATATGGTACTTGTAGTATTATTAATTGGGAGTTTGGAAAGCGTTAATGGAGATTTGGTTGAGGTTGTAGAGGTGAACCCGTAACTGGAAAAGAGCAGGTTTCGTCACAACTGTTTGATCGATCGATCGATCAAGAACATCGATCGATCGACGATCGGTCGATCGACCCCCTTACATCGATCGATTGACTCCTCCTGGAAAACTGCATATTTCTCGTCCGATGGTTTAATCCGGTTAAAATGCATAGGAACCCTTGATTGTTATTGTTGGTGTATAATGGGATGTAGAGAAGACCAGTAGGGTCTAGGTAGACCCCGTTGAGTGAAATTTAATGTAGGATGAGATTTTCGGTTAACGAGGAATTATTCATGCGTATAAGAAAACAAGCGTACGTTTAATAAAAAAAATCGAGACTCGTAAGGGAGTTAGACCAGAAGGTAAATGAGTGTATGCCTACTGAAATCATACTTAGAATACTTCGAGAGAGGAGAAGTGAGTATGAAGTAAATTATAAATGATAATAAAAATGACGAGTCCGTTATGCAAAATAATCGAGTAAAATGTGTAAATGACGGATAATTATAATTATGGGTCGTGGGTGCACCAAATTTAGAAATGTGGATATATATATATGCCTGTGTGATTGTGCATATATTATATATTGGTATAAAAATCATACTCGAGCTACTTGCTATCACAGGGTTTTTCGTGCCGGGACATTCTTATCTCGATTGGGCCTTTATGAGGGATATTGACTCGTACCCTAGAACATACGATTCATTGGTACATGCTATCTGATTGATAGTCAGACGAACCTAAGAGACATGAGGGTATGTGCTGACCTCTTAGTGACTTGGAACTATGCTTCACCTCCAATGGTATGTGTTTTGTATTAATACAGTTCGCGAGTGATTCCGAACTAGCATTTCCCTTAGTACGAGTGATACGGGGACTTGATAGCAAAGTATGCCAACACCATAGATTTTATGTGGGGTGCAGATAGTATATATATATATATATATATATATATATATATATATATATATATATATATATATATATATATATATACACACACACACACACTTAAGTATGGGAACTTTCTACTGTGCATAAAAGTAGTTAAGTAATGAATAAATACTCCAACTTTATTATAAGCGTTTGGGAGTTTTGTGGCATCACTGGGTTATCCTAAATAACATAAGATATATGAGAGAGATAAATTTTTCAAAAATTAGTTATCTTAACGATAGTAATTATCGGAATGAAACCTTATGGGAAAGTCAAGTTAAAATAAACTTTGAGATTTATAGTTCGGTAGGAGTGCACACTAGATGAGAGGTGAGAATTTCTCAAGAGAGTGTCGCATACTAATATGGTTGTTTCATTAGCCGGTAAGCATTTTAAATACTTGCTAAACTATTTTTAAACTGTTTTACACTCGGGCTCTGACCCGTTTCCTGTTATTTCTCTTCTCTTGTATATATATATGTATATATTACAGGTGCTCAGCCACAGGGCGTCATGCTTAAATTCCTTGGAACGGACGCAATGCAACTTATGTGGGAATTGCAGGCCATTGCTTAGACAACCTCATTGTTGAATCTACTCTTAGTTTTAGTTATGATTAGTTAGGGCATGTGTTGCTCATTTCCCTATCCAGTTGAATTTGTCAGAGATTAATGTTCTTTTATTTTCAGTATTTGGTACCCTTTGGGTTTTAACTATTGTTAGGATGGTTTCATTTATAGTTTTAAACTGGTTTGGTTTATTTAGATGATTTAAATTCGTGTGTGCTATTATCCATCCTAAGTATTTATGAAATCTTAAGCTGTTGGTTATTAAAAAGGTTTTCATAATTAGACTTAATAAAATGGAAATAAGGTTCTAAATTATTTTGACACTTATCTTAATTATTTAGGGTGTTAAATTGGAAATTTGATTTGCGACTGTGATGCTAAGAATGAACCAACCGTCCACCTTGATTTTTAATTTAATAAAGGACTGATCACCTGGTATTTAATTAGGCGGGGTGTCATAACTGTGTCCATTCCTATTTTTACACATGGGTTCTAACATTAGAATTAATATTTCAACATAGATTAACACGGGTTTAATCATAAACTGCAACTAAGTAAGATTCAATACTCAATAATAATTTACAATTATAATCCGTATTAGCCTAATATGAAACCTTGTTCAATACCAAGTTATCACCCTAACAAGTTTTTAAGCCCAAATAAATTTGAATATCAACCAAGACATAAACAATTTATAGATCATACTATGGTAAAGTAAGATCTTTCTGAATTATTCTAACCTCAGACATTCAAAGCCCTAGACCAAAAGCTTTAATATTCATCTTAATCCCACAAGTTTTAATGAAGGAATAATTAAAGTCGATAACTTTAAGGTAACTAATTACAAATCCAATTTCACATAAATTTATTAATATATAATTTTCAATTCATTAACTACAAATTCCCCCTTTAAATTATTAATTTAACTATTTATTTAATTCCTTTTCATATAAGGGGTATTATATTCTTCCCCCTAATAAAAATAATTCCTTGCATTAAATTCTATCAAAATAAAAATATTCTTACCTCAAAGAAAATGTGGATATGTTGTCTAATCATATTATCGCGCTCGCAAGTGGACTCGACCTCACTGTGGTGACTCGACTGAACACGAACTAGAGATATCTCCTTAGATCTCAAAATCTAAATCCTACAGTATAATATGCATTGTGTCTTATCATTATATGAAGCATAGGGGTGTAACTGAATATCTCTTAAATGGATATTCTAATATGAAACTTAACGTGACAAGAATCGACGGAACATGGAAACTGTTATGTAGATGTTCTGAGTGATCTAAAAGAGATAAACAATATGAAAGAGTCCTTAGTCCATTTGTTATCATCAAGGTCCTGATAAGTCACAAATTAACTTCATTTTATTTTTGAAGCGCATCACCCCTTCTTGGGTGAAACCTTAAGAAATGTAATGCCCCGACCTGGAATTTAGGGTTGCATGTGTGTTAACCTAGTCTTGTCCCGTTGCATTAAGTGTGAAGTGATGTGAAATAATATATATATATATATATATATATATATATATATATATATATATATATATATATATATATATATATTCTAGTCCGTTTTAATTATTGAAATTGCCAAATAAACATGCAATTCCATTTTCAGCGAACATAAGAATAACAACGACAAGTGTGGATTAAGCAATGTCTTAGGGTTGAAGTAAACAGAGATACTAACATAAGAATAAAAAGTTACTTACTTGCAAAACTTTCTCAAAAGAGGGAATGTTTATTAACCTGCAGTAATAAAGGTAATGGGATGAGCCAATTCCCAGTAGGGGATCCCATAAAAATGTAATATAGTAATGAACGATAAAAAGGACAAATGCAATAATATGGCCAATATAATTCTACCAAACTCTACATGAAACTACTATACTGTATATGCATTAGCCATGTTTAATTCTCATAACATTACCTTTAAATTAGGTCCTGGTGTTCCCAAGTTTTCATTTTATTTTAAAAAATAGTCCTTATAATCCATTAACTCACCGATAATTTAGGAAAATTATACTTTCAGATTATCTTTAATTCATTCGATTTACTTTCCAAAAAATACTATTTATACTTAACTTGACACACGCCTGATGTTTCTTAAAAATATTATTTTAATACACGCACCCGATGTTTGAAAATGTAAGAGTATGTATACTCAAATTGCACCATATGATTAGGTTGTCTGAATTCCTAACCAAAACATTTTTTTATCTTTGTCCAAAAGGTCCCCAGAAAACCTCATCAACTTCAACCTGGATCATTCATGCCAAACCTCAAGTACACCACATAGGAAATATATTTTTGACATAGATTCACCCCCATGGTTAATTTTTTTCTTCACAAATTAGATTTTTTTTTTAATTTTTGGATAAATTACCAAATACATCATGCAAAATACACTTCATATAAAAAAATTATTTCCCTAGAATAATTACATTATTTCTTGTATATTTGAAGTATGGGTGTTCTAGGTTGAGAACAAATATATTTATATTTTTTTGCCAAAATAATTTTCAAACTTTAGAAGGCAAAACCGGACAAAATCCATGGACAACAGTGCCACTTGCTTGCTACAACAAAGGTTTTCTTCATTGTAGTGAGCAAGTTCTTTCACTGTAATGAACAAGTTCATCGGGAAAAAACCCAACACTTCATGTATCCCGACTTCACCTCAAGTTCTTTCACTGCAGTGAAGCTATTGTATGGTACACATATTTGACCTTTTTAGTATCTTTTCTCAAATATCTCATTAGGAAGCATTTCATAGACAAGTTTTCGTTTTATCAAATCTAGACTTCACTATTAAGACCATGAGTGTGAGACATCTAACCTATAATCCTGATAAATGTTCCCTCGTTTATGGTTATATAGTTATGTGTCAAACACTCTTCCAAACCAAGAAAGAGAGTTAAGAAAAATATTCTTGCAAATCAAACCCAATTTATATTTTAGGCATATATTTCCTTCCTTATCTTTGTTATACAAGTCATAGTTTAAATATTTCTCTTTGAAAAAACATAAAATAAAATTTGTATACTCATCCTCTTTGTTCATGAGTATGTGTTTTCTCTACTAAGGCTTGAAAAATATTTTGTGGTATTTAAATTAGGATTACACTTCCATACACCAAACCAACCAATATGATTCCCTCTCTCATCTTAGGTGAAGCTTTTGGGGTTGATTAAAGGTTCCAACCTTGGAAAAAAAAGTTGTTTTAACTTTACAAGAAGACTTTTTCTATTTAAGAGAATTTAAATACACTTGTCTCTGGCCCAAACCGATGGTTATTGTGTAACGTGCTTTAGTTGTCGATGCTTTTTTAGAAAATATGATGTGAAATAGTTTCTAGTGAATGTTGTGTAAGCATATCACATTTTTCTTTTGTAAAATCTTACAATAGTACATTTATCGTTCATTTCGGCCAAAGGTTTTTCCCACATACATCCGTTCTTTTGATATTACTTTACTCCTACACATTTTTAGAATTATTATCTTATATTCAAGAAGAAAAAATTGGATTCCAAACGTAGTAAAACATTTAACATATAAAGTATTTTTTGCCGTTGTGATATAATAAATTAATCTTTTCTTTTTACAAATTAGGTTAATTAATTTTTATTTAGGTATTTACCATTAAGAGACACACTATTAACTCGTATCAGAGCGAGTCTCCCTTGTTTTAGGTGTGAAAACTTAGAGTAGATATGTTTTGTGTCCAATAAATGGAAGTTCAAGTCTCCAACCTCCTCTATTTGATGGTAATAACTGTTCATATTGGAAATTCGTATGGTTTCACACTTAATAATGATAGAATATGGAATAATGTTTTATTGGTATGGAAGTATCCTATGTTATTGACAATGATATCTCCATAGAAAAAAATTATATCTAGATGGGATGGCAATGATTTTAAGGAGAGTGGGTGTAATATGAAGGGACTCAAGAATATTTTTAGTTCAATGTATACTATCGAGTTTAGATGTATTTTTAGTTGTACAAGAGTGTGGGAGATTTTACGAACTACCAATGAAGTAATCTCCACCATAAAGCATTCCAAGCTTCAATGGTTAGCCAACCATTTTTTAACTTCTTATCATTAAGGAGAATGAAACTTTTGATGAGTTATATACCAGTGTAAATGATATAGTCACATCAACATTTATTTTAAATAAGTCCAGTAAAGAGGATCTTACAATTGAAAAAATCCCGAGGTCTCTCCCATATAGGTTTCGTGGAAAAGTAGATGTTATTGATGAAGTTAAAACCTTGCTGAAAACCCCCATGAAAGTATATAAGTTAGTTTGTTCGCTTCAAACCTGTAAAGGAAATTTGATGTATCCTCAAGGCATGTCGTATAAAGAAAAGAATATATCTTATAAGGATTAGATTAATACAGAACCTCCTAGTTATCTCCGATTTTAGTGATGAAGATATGGGCTTCATTATTAAAAACATTCCAAGACTTGGCTAATGAGATTTTAACCCAAAGGCACCCAAAAATATTATGCACCTAGGTTTGAAGTTGGTAAAGGAAGTGGAGAAAATTAACTTGAATCTTTGAAACCCATTATATGTTTACTTATGGTGGATAAGGACATATTTCTAAATAATGTCCCTCATATTTGAGTCAAGGTAGTGGTAAAAAGGCTTATCAATCCACTTTTATTGATGACGACTCAGACTCAGAAGACAACTTTCAATAAAGTGAATATATCTCTTTTATGACCAGAGAGATGTTTGAAGATTTAGATAATTTAAAGGATTTTTAAGTTCTTGGCCCAGTTGTATGAGAAATTATTGATTCTAAAACCTCCTTAATCACTATGGTGGAAGAGGAAGATGATATTAAAATTGAGTATTTGAAGCTTTACAAGGATTTCATATAATAAAAGTTCAAAACATTAAACTCTCCACCATGCATACCAGTATTGAAAATCAAAGCACTATGGTGTGTGAAAGTATTTTGAGCAATGTGAATTCTTAACAAGTGGTGGTTATTGAACCACATTTAGGTTTAACTACTAATGAATTAATTTGTCTTCATATTGAGTTCCTAAGGAAATACTTTTATGAGAGTCAAAACTCTAGGACATAATTGGATACAAAAATCTCTTTATTTGGTATCGAGTTGTTATCCACGTGTACTTTAAAGTTAGATTTTATGGATAGATTTTATAAGTTGAATATGATGATTCTTAAACCCAAATAATCTTTTAAAGATAAATGTGGTCTAGGTTTTGTAGATGGTGAAATTTCTTCTTCCAGCCAAATGGTCTTTGCATCTAATTATTTTTTAACATCTACCTTTGGTGAATATTCTTCTAATGATAAATCTAAGAAGGACCAAAGGAAGGTCAAGTTCTTTATTCTCATTGCAATGGAAGAAAACTTAAAATGATTTTGTTTTAAATTGAAGAGGAAATTAAACAAGCTCCCCATCAACCCAATAGTGTTAAAACCATACAAGTGCAACAATTACCATAAGTTAGGTCATCTTCGGGAGTTTGGAATTTTACTTTAACCTTATTTACCTTTGGGAAATTTCAAGACAGGAATGGATGTCGATAAAAAAAGGTAAGAAGAAAAATGAAGCCCCTTAAAAGGTTCTTAAGGGAAAAGAAACTAAGGTTAATCCTCCAAAGAAGGTCTCTAAATCTTAATCACCAACTATTACTCAAGGTTGGATTAACAGACATGTCATTGATAGGTCTGAGTTAGAATCCTTAAGAGATCATGCTAGAGAAAACTCTTCGTCACATACTAAGTAGAATTACGATTTTCTTTTTAGGTGCATTAAATTGTTTGTTTTACTCTTTTTAATAGGCGTCTTATTATCGATTCCATTTTTTTATTCTTTAGATGATGTTCTTTGTGTTGTGCATACCAAAATATCTCTTTTTGCTTTGTTTAATACTGGATTTTATATTTGTAGGTATTCTTTTCTCCCATGTTCTTTATTTAAACCTACATGCTTAGTTTTTGTAGAAAAGTTTTTATTTATGACATTTATACATCATGCTTAGAATTTTATACCATGGAATGCCTTCGTAAATTAAGCTTTCTATTTTAGAGTATTTTTCATAACTTATGCACTTTACACCGCACAATAACTTAATCAATTTCCATGCAAAATATAATTCAAAATCATGCATGATTATGTCGTTAGGGTTACAACTTTCGGATTGAGAGAACTACCTTTTATTGGCAAGAGTTCCCTATCCTTTGTAATGAATGTGCAAAAGCCGCCACATGTAAACTATGTCGCGAAGAATTCTTTCTATCCAAAATTAAGTAAAATCAACTACATGAGACTTAAAAGGTTTTAATTATAAATCAATATATGAGGAAGAAAAATTAGTAGTTGAAAATTTATCCTCTACAAGGAAAAATGAGGTTGCTTATATGTTGCATAAAATTAAAAAATTAAAAAGTGCACGTGCTATTGTAAGTACGGATCGATCTTTCGAAGATTTGGTTAATTATTATAAATTATTGACTCTCTAACTAGATAATATTGATGTAGAAATATGATGTAGAGATAATATAAAATAAACTAAAAATAAAGGAGTGAACATAAAGTATGTAATAAATATGGAAGAGACTACTAGGATTTCTGATCCGTTTACTGTTTTTACTAGTTTGAGATTAATTAGTCTAACTCGCAATTCCCTTTCAAATTTATACCACCACGTAAATTTCGGATGACGAAAATTCTAAAGTTCAAATCAATTATTTTATATCTTTTTTTAGATGCCAAAAATCCCTATTCCCTTAAAAATTCAATCCTAAGCATTTAATGTCACACGTAAGTATGAACTATCAAACAATCTTACATAAGCATAATCCATCAAACGTAAGTAAAAATAATCAAAGAATGTGAAAAAAATAATTAATTCCGAAGGTTTAAAATATCACTCTTGTCACTATTATAATGAAAACCAAATTTTAAAATATTTTTAGAACAAGTAGGGAATTTGAGCTAATTAAAATATACACTAAATAATCTAGTGTGTATGCATTAAGTATATATAACTAACAAACAACTAATATATATATATATATATAACACGATAATATAAATAATACTAAATTAAAACCCACATATAAAGACACAAATATAAAAATATGTACACAAATACTAGAATATATACTAAAATACTAAAACGAGGCATGTGTTAAAAATAAGATGTACAAAAAGACACATACTAACATAAGACTCTTATATGTTATTATATATAAAATGATGGACACATATAATAGGATAAACATATAAAATAATAATAAAATGATACAAATAAATATAAAAATGAAATAAAAATAACACACACTAAAAATAATAAATGTTAATACTATAAACACGCACAGTAGGTGGCAAATATTAGAAGATGGATTGTGATGGGGTTTGATTAGGGGTCTTGGGATGTCTCGGGTCAAGGTAAAACTTCAAATTGATGGTTTTGATCGTCGTTTTGTCGTAATTACAATGAAATAGAGATTTTTGAAACTACAATTATGTATTGACCAACAAGATTAAAAAAATTACACAAATAGGGTCAATATTAACAGGAAATGATAATTAAAATGAATTTATTTATTTAGTGTATAAATATACCCACATAGTTGATAAAATTGCATTATTAACTCGAATTATTTCAAACTTACTTTTTTATTTTAAATAATAAAAATGACTCTAAAAACTATTTATTTATGGTACAACGGGACTAACAAGTCCTAGATGTAGAAATTATACAAATTACTGCACTCATCATGAGGATTATATGATGAGAAATTGAATTTGATACTTTAATGGGTTGTACCTTTGTTATTATAATTATATATGCTTAGAACTTGTTTAAATATGCCATAAAACTTATTCAGAATGATTAATCATGTATTTGTAACATATATTTATGATTTAAGACCCATTTTATTGATTGACTCTGCAATTAATATGAACCTTAATTATTTTCATGTTAAAATTGATAATTTAAACTTACTTTGATGTTTTGATTTAGGTTATAAAACACTTTGGGATCGCATTTAAGGTGTTAAAAGAATGATTTAAGGTTAGGTTGATGTTTATATACGATATGGTGTGAAGAAGTAGCGTTGAATAAGTTCTGGGAGAGATTGGAGGCTTCAACCTCGTCTTTAATTCGCAAGGCGAAGTGCACTGTGAACAGGGTCCCATACTCCTGACTCTAAAATATCCCCGTGCGCACGAACATGGGAAGATAGTTTTGGGATAGGGTCCCATGCCCACTGGTTCAAAATGAACTCGTGTGAACGAATTCAAGCAGAATGATGATAATTTTTATTTTTTGTTAAAGCCTTTATTTTCCATTAGGACTTCCCTAACGGGATTAGATTATGATTTTAGGGATTATAATCTTGCTTTTTATCATGGGGATTATGGTTATTAGATTTATTAGTAGTCCTAGAAGTGTATAAATTTGTTAGGTACATTTAGAAGAATATAATGTAGCCGTTTACACAGTTATAGGGAAATATAGTATGTGTATGTATGAGTAATGTATATTCTTTGTGTGTTATTTGTGAGAATTCCATATATATGTATTTTACTCATGCATAATCTATTAGCGGGGTTTGTGGATCTAATTAGATTGTGTAACCAAGTACTGGTCCCCTAGTTGATGCAAAAGGATATATGGAGCACGATGTTTTGATCTTGTGTTCAGTTGGTTATCATCTCATGATAGGGAGACATGGATAACTTGATCCATCGAGTGGTTTGGTATATGACTACACAATAGTGTGACTGCATAGTTATCCCCTCATTTTTTTGTATGTGCATGTTCAGAATTCGTTAGGTACGAGACTCATACGAATATAGTAATAAAGTCACAAGACTGTCCCCAAAACTAAATCCTTCTTGTGGTTTACAAGAATTATATTTTTTGGTTATTCAAATGATGGACTGGTTATATGAGTAAACTATATCATGTTATTTTACTCATTATGATATTACTTATATGTTATTAGTCAAGTGACATGTGGGGAATATTCTAGTTGTATGTTTAGAGGTAATTTCACTTGGGGTCTATTTTGAATGAGAGTGTCGGTAGGTTGAAATAATCACATAAATAAGTTACATGTTATTAAAGTTTTGATAAAGTAAGTTATTTCTTACAACTTTTTGTCTCTGGCCTATTTGTTATCTAAAACTCTTTTCTAGATATTCCCAAGATGGAGAAGCAGGCTGAGTTGTCAGACTTGCTTCCATTTGGATTTCCAGTTTGTATACCTTAGTGTAAGATGTTATTTGCTTTCTAATTATTCTAGTTATACTTGTCTATCTATTATATTGAGTTTTTTTATAAAGCCTATGTGGTTCAGAGTTATATATATTTTGGTTTTGAGTCTAGTTATTTGATGCGACTATTAGTTATGTGATTCATGTTAAAGACAATTATATTTATTTATGTTATTTGTTTTATTTATGATAGTGTGTCAAAAATTTACATTATATAGTTATTTATTTAATTATTGATGCTCAGACTGGTATAAATAAGCTAATAGCCCATATCTTTAGCATGTCGGACTAGCCACCTCGCACATGGAAAATAGGGGATGTTACACGTAGTATCAAAGCATCCTCGATTTTTGTGTCTTCGGTTTCGTGGGATTCCATTATGATTTGTGTTGTCTTCTATGATAATAGATCCCTATTAATATAATTCATTGTACGATATATTTATGATCTATCTAATTTAAACTCTTGGTTTTCTTTCATATGAAAAATAAATATGGTGGGAGAGGACGATTAGATGCCAATAGGGACGCTCAGCCGAAGCAGCTGCAGTAATAGCAGGAACCATAGCAACACCCCTAGTTTACATGGACACCATTAGTTCTTAGGTATTCACAACTGAAGTGGTCATTGTGATATAAATCCTTCAGCATCCGAGCAGCCAAGGAGGCAATGCTAAATCAGCTACAGTTGTCTACTTAGGAGAAGGCACATGTGGCCTTTCTAAATTTAACCCTCGAAGTTTACAAGGAACACTAATATTATGGTGTCACGTCAGTGGGGGAAGGAAATACAAAGGCACTTGAGGATAATATAGTGCAAAAAGGTAAAATACATATTATTTTAAGCTAGTGGGTGAGGCACTAAGATGGTCGGAGTTGACCACCACTGCAAAGGAGAAGAGAAGTATGACCATAGTTGGGTTTATGAAAAGTTATCCAAACGACCTGTTCAAACGAAATCATGTTGTTCATACGAACGAGGTCTTATTTAGTTTCAAATGAGTCAGTTAAAGTCATTCAAATGATATTCAATGAAGTTCAAATGAGATTTATTTGTTGAAATGGAAAATATCATTCAAACAGACTTCGAACGAGATTATCCATTTCGTTCAAACGAGGTTGGCTTTGGTTCAAATGAGATTACACACTTCATTCTAACGAACCTACTATTTTTATTTGAATGAGTTTCTTCCTCCTCCTTGAAAATTTTGTTTTATATAAATGGGTCTGCAATATCTTTAAAATAGAGTTTTGATGAAAATTGATTTCTTATACAAATCGAAAATAATTCCAACCCTATTTTACTCCCAAAAACTTTCAAATTCGATATTTAATCTTCATATCCTTTGAGATCCCGTTATGTATTCCAAATTTTTTCCTCAACATATTTATTGAGAGAAGTTTTGTGCGGTGGACTTCATGTATCATTTATTGTTTATATATGGTGGAATCCATGTGTGTGTCAGTTTGAAGTAGTGGATTATCTGGTTAAATTATTGACAATTGAAGAGTCTTGAATGGTGAATATCGAGGCGTGTGTGGACTCATATGTTGTGACAGTGCGTAGGTGGAATCTAGCGTGTCACTATGCAAAAGATCAAAGGAATGAAGACTCGCCAAGGCTTGAACGAGTCGAGTTGGTTGTGTAAGTCTTTTATGGTGTCCTTATGTAATTATTGACATGGTGAATTGTTGTTGGATGGGTCGTTTGAGATTTTTCCCATATGGATGTTCCTCATACATTGGTCATTGTGTGATTGCTTTTACTTTACTCTTGCTACACTCACATATATACATGATTAGGAAAGATAAATTTAGGTAATCTATTTAACATAACTATCGATAAAATTGATGCAAGTTTTAATTGGGTTAATAAAATTTGAAAAAATTTAAAAATTTGTGTGTTTGTGTTTTTCCTTTCCTTATAAACTCTAGCACATAGTTTTACTTTCACTTCTCTTACAAAAACTCATATTTTCTCATTAAATTCTAATAAACCCTAAATTTAAACTATCACTGCCACCTCCCACCGCCACCAACGCAACGTCAACTCATGGCACCATAACCATCCACGTGGTGTGACAAGCCCACCACCACTAACACTACTACACTCATGAACATTTATTATACAAACCATCTCTATTGCTCTCTAACATAATCCCAAGAACCCTAAACTTATTGTCTCTTAAATAACTGAAATTGTAAATGACTTTATATAATATTTTTTACCTAAAACAAGCACAAAGTGGAATTAAGAGCCCAAAAAAAGTCAAAATGACCATTGTGGTCATTTGTTATAAAACATCATAAACGACAATAGTATTCAACAATTTTTCACCAAAGGTTTAATGCAACATCATATATGCACTTCAAAAAATTGGCCATGTTTGATGATTCATCACCGAATGTTGCATTGCAAATTAAGTGATCTTTATCTGAATATTGTCATTGTTTTCAATGTTCAATCATCAAATGACTTATACGATATTTTCTAATATTTTGATTTCAGTTTAGTGATTTTAATTTAGTTTTATGTTTGTTTTAGGTCTAACTTATATAAAGTTGTTTATATTGTTGATTATTTGAGAAATAATAAATTTTCGTACTAGGTTGGTTATTTGTTATTTTGAGAGAAAGAAAGAGGTGGGAGGATTTTTTGTCGTGAGGGTGGTCATGATGGTGGTCGTTGTGCAATAGGGTTTGGGCTAGGGTGATGGTGGTAGTGGGGGTGTAGGGTAAGGGTAAATGTTGTGGGTTAGAAAAAGAGAAATTTTATTTAAACCATCTTATTTTTCCTTAACATACTAACTGAGAGTTTTCTCTTTTTTAAAGAATTAAGTTGTAAAAGACTTTGGTATCCCTTTTATAACACCTCGAATTTGATCAACTACTTCATTTATTATTCTTTCCCGTTAGTTGATTGCATTTTCGTAAAAGAAAAACATGTTCGTTCCTCTCATTCTCCAAACTAAAAATCCATCAAATGTATACCCGACAACACCGACGGACTCCTCGGTTACCAACAAATAAGGATCGATTTTCTCACACCTCCCTCTCATGAAATTTTTTCAGCTACAAACAAGGTCTGCCAGCGAATCGGTTTGGTTTTCTGGCCTGCACAGTTTTATTTACGTGTTGTTTAGACCCGTTAGGACTTGGGGAATGACCGTAGGAGCTTCCGGGGTACTGTGGGATTACTGAGGAAGGCTTTCCAGGGTTTGGTACGTGAGATAGAGCATCGATAGATGGTTTCGAGTGAGGAGAACCGAGAATTAAAGTGACTGACTATTTGATTAATTAATCAGGAAGTTAGGTTGAATTTTGGGATTGGGGGAATTGTGCATTGTGGGATATACGTACGAGTTCGGTACTTTCTATATATACATATTAGAGTGACGTCTCTCTCTCTCTCTCTCTCTCTATATATATATATATATATATATATATATATATATATATATATATATATATATATATATGTGTGTGTGTGTGTGTGTGTGTGTGTGTGTGTGTGTGTGTGTGTGTGTATGTGTGTGTGTGTGTGTGTGTGTCTGTGTACGCGCGCTACTTATTTTTATTAAATATACCTACTCGAGAGTGTTATCGTAGAAGGTTACGCAAAGTGGACAGTCAACCCTGGCATTGACCAGCAGGTATCAAATTTATTTCCCGGGTTATAGGACTGTTGCATGACCACTATCCATGTGTAAGGATAGGTATTGGTTTGGAGAACAAGTGGGTGCGATGTGGTATGATTGTGACCCCCGGATATATGTTTATGACTGCTTCAGTTGTATGTGTTTATGTTTAGGATCAGTGGTGAGATTTCAACCCGGTGGCTCAGTGTGAGGCGTGATGCCTGGAGCCGAATAGCATATAAAGGATGTATCTGCAAGGTTCATGTTCTACGGATATGGTCATATGTATATAGTTAATGATATATATTTATGCTTATACGATATAGAGCATATCTATTTATAGCACAAGCGTGGCGATGTTATGTTTCTGACTTGAATAATTATTTATAGCAAGTGTGTCTTACAATATTGTTTATGAATGTATACCTAATGAAGGTAGTTATACTTAGCTAATAGAATGTATTAGCAGGATTGGGATTGGATAGCAGTCACATGTACTAATTAGACTGAGTAGTTTAATTACAATAATAAATGAACACGTTAGGTGCGCACTATAGTTGAGAGGTGAGGTTTCATCTCATATGAGTGTGACCTGCTAATTATGAAAGTAATACACTACTGTTCTAATTGATTTAAAATAACTATCTACTTGCAAAATATTTTCTACTTTTTAGGCTTTGATCCGCGGGCAATTATTTTTCCTTTTTTTTTTCTTTTTAAAATCCCTAGGGGTGCAGTAGCAACAGTCGGGACCCAGAGATAGATCCATTATCGTCATTGCAGTAGTTTTGGATGCTACATGACTTGGTTTCGATGCCTCAGATCATTCTATCTAGATAGGATCATTTCATTTCAATTTTTAGTTTGGGGGTGTTTCCCGTAGATGGATAGGATTTGATATTCTTGTCAGATATTCTATCTCAACATTTCTTTATTGTTCAGCTTTATATAGTGGATGTTGTTATTTGGTGACCGATGGTTTATTCGATTCACTCTTATTATTTATTTGTGCAAGGTGACTTATTCATTCATTTTTATTGTATGGTTATATTCGTGTTATTAATATTATATTGTGGTTGTGACAGTGATGTTGAGAATAAATCATACTGAGATTCAAAGTTTAATTTTAGTATAGGATTGGCCAGCCGATATTAGAATAGGTCAATTGTCACACTTGGTATCAGAGCTTTTTAGTGTCCTTAGGATCTATGTAAACTTGTTGCATTGACTGCATTGCATTTCTTTTATACAAAGCCCTATATTTAGGACCGTTGTTTCATATTGTGCATTTATGTTCTTATGCTATTATTTATGATTGAAGTGAATCTCATACAATTTTGGTTTGGTTTCAAATGCCAAACAACAGGAGAGGTAGACCATCACGTGTTGCTAATAGGGTCGTAGAGGAGGAGGCCCAATCGGAGTCGCAGGCCACTCAATGGACGATGACTGCATCAGAGATCACCACTATTGTTGCATAGGTGGTTAATGTCGCGATGACCATCCTAGCATAAAATTTCCCCTAGGCATAACCACAGCAACCAGTGGAAGCACCAGTTCAGGCTCGTCGAGTGTCATCCATTTGGGAGAGACTCGGAGAAGACTTTCAGAAGGGTCGTCCGTTAGAGTTCTAGGGGAGTACGGATGTGGTTGCAGCTAAAAAATGAAAGAAATATATCCAGAGGCACTTGCACATGGTTGAGTGCAGTGAAACTCAGAATTAGATACTAGTTACGTTCAAGATAGTTGGGGTAGCTCTTTAGTGGTGGGAGGCGGTGATCACGCCAGAGGAGAGAGATACTATGAAAATATAGGAGTTCTGAGTGCGATTTGACCGCAAGTTATTTTCATTAATAGTTCAGACAAAGATGAGGATAAAATTCTTAGATCTCTCATAGGAGGGTCAGATTGTGACCAAGTACGAGGAAGAGTTCACGCGTCTAATAAACTTTATGCCAGACGAGGTGAACACTGAGAATAAGAGGGTCCTTAAGTTTACTGATGGGATTACTTAGAGGATTCATCGGTACCTACTGGGGAACTCGACATTGTGAACTTACACTGAGGTCATCAATATTGCATTTACCTATTGTCAAGATCATCGCTTCCATCTGAGGGGATAGAAGAGGACTAGAGAGTCTAGACACAAGGGCAAGACTAAGGGTAGAAGTGTCAGCGGGGTGTCTCAATATCAACAGAGGCAGCATGAGTGGGGTTCCCAACAGGGGGACTCTACTAAGAGATTCAGTTCGGTTAACGACAACTTCAGGTAGGGCCATCAAGGCCAACAGCATACCCCTTAGGTCCAGCAAGCTAGGGGAATCAGACTAGGGGCCAATAGGGCCAAAGTTATTAGGCCAATGGAAGGGGAAGCCTCATCAGGGGCAGAAGCAGACTGATTTCACTAGGAAATGTTTTGTGTATAGGGAGAGGGCCACATACAATGTGCATGCCCAAGTAGATTAGGGGTCAGGAGCAGGGAGCCAGCAACGACAACAGTTAAACCATCTTCTAGACCTATCGATAGTTCCAGTGTTACCACCTCGGTAAGGGCAGGCATAGTTTGGGCGTGTGTATCACATTCAAGGACCAGTTTTGGTGCCAAAGCCACCAGCGATTGAGGGTATGTATTCTATCCATGGACACATGGGGTGGGTTTTGTTTGACAACGGATCATCACATTCATTTATTAGCACTAGATTCACACGTGTGATAATTTTAGTGGAGATATCCTAGACATTGTTGTGACTGTGGATTCAACGTGGGGTGGTGGGACTCTCACTCGTTCCATCTACGAGGAAGCAAGTGTGAACATATGGAGGTTGTTCTTAGTAGAGGATCTGCTCTTTTTTATATTTAGACAAGTACGATATTATTTTGGGTATGGAGTGGTTAGTTATGTATAGAACGATGGTGGACTGTTACACTAGGACTATCGTGTTCGCTATTCCAGGGCAGGATATGTTCCTTGTAGTGGTGCCTCGTCCGGAGGGAGGGTTGAGCATGCACCTATACTATATTGAGGAGGATACTTATAAGGGTATGGTCATCTCACTAAATTCTATCCCTATATTTAGGGAGTACGCTAATTTATTTCAGGAGATACTCGGGTTACCATCGAGTTAGGAGATTGAGTTTGTGATCGACTTGGCATCGGGGACCAGTCCGATAGCATGGGCACCGTATCTTATGGCTCCTTTAGAGATAAGAAAGTTAAGGGATCATATTCAACTATTATTGTGTAAGTGTTTTATCCACAGGAGTACTTCACCTTGGGGTACCGCAGTTCTATTTATGAATAATAAAGGTTGGTCGTTATGGTTGTGTATCGATTATTGGGAGTTAAATAAGGTCACGATCCGGAACAAGTATCCATTGTTGCATATCAATGACTTATTTGATCAACTGAGAGAATAAGCTTACTTCTTTAAGATTGATTTGAGGTTGGGGTATTCTTAATTAAGTATCATGGATAAGGATGTCCCTAAGACTGCATTTTTGACGAGATACGGGTCTTCTGAGTTCAGGGTTATGCCATTCGTGCTAATCAATGCGTCAGCAGTTTTCACGGATATCATGAACATGGTGTTCAGGGATTTCTTAGATCAGTTTATCATTGAGTTCATAAATGACATCTTAATTTATTCCTGGATAGAGTGCGAGCATGCAGAGCACATGCGCATGGTTCTTCAGACTTTACGGGACCACCAGTTGTATGCTAAGTTCGAGAAATATAGATTATGGTTGAGGGAGGTGTAGTTCTTAGGTCACATTATCTCCGAGATAGGGATTTCTATATATTCGTTTAAGGTGTCAGCGGTGAGGGAGTGGGGTCAGTCCACGAGACTAGTAAAGGTGAGTAGTATTCTGGGGTTAGTGGGGTACTACCGTCGGTTCATTAGAGGGTTTTCAAAAATTGTAGGTCCTTTGACGAATTTGACTAGTAAGGGAGTGTCTTTTGTTTAGGATGACAATTTCCAGTTAGCTTTTGATGAGTTGAAGGACAAGTTGACTTCAGCATCAGTTCTCGCATTGCCTAAGGAGGAGAGGAGTATTTAGTATGTACCGATACGTCCATAGCTTATGCATCTCGTAAGATTAATCCCCATGATAAGAATTATCCCACTCATGAATTAGAGTTAGCATTAGTCATATTTTCCTTGAGGATTTGAAGGCGCTATCTAATGGGAGAGAAGTTTCGATTATTCACTGACCTCAAGTCACTTCAGTATCTTTTCACGCAGAGGGAGATAAATATGAGGTAGCGTAGGTGGCTTGAGTTCATGAAGGATTACCAGTTTTACATCCAGTATCATCCGAGGAAGGCTAACATAGTAGCAGATGCATTGAGCCATATGCCAACAAGGTAGTTAGCAGTAGTCTGGAAGGCAAAGTGGGATGAGCTTCATGCGGAGGATGAGGTAGTTCGAGCATATATAGCAGTGATGAACGTCACATTTGTGATATTTTTTAGGGTTATGAAGGCACAAGTAGGGGATCTTCCTTGTCAGAAGAAGATTCAACAGTTCTTGACAGGTGGCCATTTCTAAGGGTGGCTTACACTTCAATGGGAGGATGATTGTCCCAGATGATGAGGACCTACGATGCACAATTATGAAGGAGGCGTATAGGTCATGATTTTCTATGCATCTCGGAGGGGATAATATGTACAACGGTACAAGGTAACAGTATTGGTGGGTCCGTATAAAATGGGACATAACAAAGTTTGTCTACAGGTGCACCATTTGTCAGATGGTGAAGCTGGATTATCAGAGACCAGCCGAAGTTATACAACTATTGGAGATTCCGGTGTGGAAATGGGAGGGTATATTGATGGACTTCATCACAGGGTTATCAACATCACAACGACTCACGATTCCATTTTGGTCATTATGGATCAGTTGACCAATGTAGATGGATCACTAGCTCAAATCTTTCCAATTCAGATGGATTACGTGACATGACGATATGAATAGCTATAGCTATTCATAGCAGAGATAGTGAGATAGCACGGGGTGACTCTCAACAATATTCTAGATCAGGATAAGATCTTAGTGTCCAACTGCTGGCAAAGCTTTCAGGAAGCAATGGGGTCGAAATTGTGTTTGAGCATGGCGTATCACTAACAGACCGATGGGTAGACGGAGAGGGTGAATTAAATGTTGAAATATATGCCGAGGATGTGTATTTTGGACTTCACGGGTAGTTAGGAGAAGTATTTTGTCATTGGTAGAGTTTTCTTATAATAACTTTGTGACACCCTGCCTAATTTAATCACGGATGATATATCCTTTATCAAAATAAACAGGAATCACATATGGTTCACTCTTAACATCACTATCAAAAACCATTTAAGTTACAAACCACCTATGTTAAATTAAACCAGTGCCAAATTTTATCTCGTAATAAACTCAACAACATGCGAAAATAAAACTGAAATAAATTAACCAAACCATCTACACACAATAATAGTCTGAACCATCCACAACAGATATTTAAGTAAATAAGACTGAATAAACCATCGGTTCCCAAAATAATTAATCCAACCACAATCTAAAGTAAATAAATCAAAATCTCAAAAAAATCTAATAAATAACTAAAATAATGAAGATTCTAAATGGAAACACGCCCAAAGGAAAATACTAAGACAAAGCTCCTAACTATGAACGAATAAGCTGAAGCATCTAAATCAAATCCTACAAGCCTCCACAATGCTGCAGCTACGCCTCGCTGGAAAGAATCCTCAAGTTGGGCATCCCTATGGATGGACAATTAAAATTTCTTTAGAATACATTTTGACACGGGTCAGAGCCCAAGAAAACCTTTTGAAAATATTTAGCCAGTAATTAAAGTGAAATAATTTAAATTTGCATGAACACTTCTCATATTTAAGATGGCGTCTCACTCTCTTGAGATATAGCTCACCCCTTAACTAATGTACACACCTATCGCTTACCTTATAACCCAACTACTTATGTTACCCCACCTAATTAGTCTTATTACACCCTTTCTATCTTGCTACTCTAACCCGAGTATTCCTTACTTTGATTTATAAGTTATTTTACTCATTAACTTAAGTAATCAATTCAACTTTAATTAGTTATATAACCTTCACACTATTTATAGATGAAATACATTCACACGTATTATATACATACTGGAATACTACAACATTCACACGCATGTCGCGTATAGCAACCATCCTTCTGAGTTATAACTCACCGAATGCTTATCTCTAAAATGCAATCATCACAGGTATGCTCACTCTAACCCAGTTACCATAAATCGGTTAACTCACACAAAAATAGGTAAATAAATCGCAAACGTAGAGGAGGCGGTCATATTTCCCTGAGTGTGAGACTGATCATACCCAAAACATTTCACCCCGAAAATAAATCACACAATAAAATAACGGACGATATGACCTGGAGACTATACTCTCCCTGCATTCACTGGCCAGGGGATTCACCCACATCGCGCAACCTCCTATGATAGTACTAGAGGGGTATGTATTCACATAAATATCGAACACCAACATTTAAAAAGCACACAAGTATATATATACTATCACACTATCCACACACACACACAGATATATATATATATATATATATATAATCCGACTAACCCATGCCTAACTCTCATAGCACTAGCTCGTAATTCTCGAGTCTATGTCCTAACTCTGAATTTAATTAATTACATATCAATTAATTAAATAAATGTAGCCTCGCTTGCTTACAGACTCGGACTCACCCACTCGGCCTACATTTAATCATTTATGAATTTATTTTACGCAATTCATCATTTGGGTTTCCCCCCTTTTATCACCTTTCAAATCCCAATTATATCCATCCATACACACTAGGAAATAGGCCCTATCTATATTTCTCACTAAATAATTAATCCAAAAAAACCCAAAGAAAATTATGCATATATTAAAATAGACAAAATTGCCCAAAAATAAGGATCATCGATCAATCGATGAATCCGATCAATCGATCGATCAGATATTTGCCTTCTTCTCCGATCTGTTTTGCGCCATTGTTAAATCCTCAAGGTTTCAATCTCCAAACCATACCTCAATCAAATAGTATCTCATGTTTAGGACACCTACAAACATGTTCTAACTCCATTATATGTCGTCAATGTTTACTGATTCTCCTTAAAATGTAGGCCGAGTGGGTGAGTCCGGCCTACATTTTCACGAATTGGGTTTTTCACATATTCATCAAATCACATATCAATTCGATTTCCAAAAGTCCGAATTAAACAATAATAACTACTAGATTTCGATTCTAAATCATATAATAATTTTCTCCTTTAATTAAACATAAATTTCACACTTAAATGTTGAAATCCCCCAAACCCAGATTTAGCATGTGTCACCCTCCTAAAAATGAATTTTATTAAGACATACTATAATATGAACATGAAATTATGCTATTCAAATCAAAATCAAGTTAATTACTTGCCTTATAGGGTTTGTAGGGTATGATTTCACGTAGAAAATGATGGATCTGACAGGGTACACCCAAATCTTTCTTTAATTTGGCTCCTAAAAGATCCTCACTTTCTGCCTTATCTTTTCTCTCAAGTTTTAGGGTTTCCAATTAGAGTTATGTCTACCTCTAATCCCATAACTTAGGTTTTAAATCTCTAGATCCCAAAATTAGGCTGATGGTCCAAGCCTAAATGACCCAAACACCAGCGTGTGGGTCCGATTATTTATAAAAAGGCCCCGTGACCCAATTACTACCCCTAGGTACATTATTTTGACTAACTCTACCCTTTCGAAACCAAATGTGACCTCAAAATCTCCATCCGAGTCACCCTAAAATAATTTCTTATCTCGACCTCACAGTCTACACTCGACTCCCGGGTGAGATATAATATCGTCACATCACTATCACTCGCTATGACATAAAATAATTGTTTACTATTCACTCAAAAATTTTATCACATAAATATTAACCATTATCTCTCCCGATTAATGTTTTAATAATCACATAATAATTAATTCAAATAAATTAGGTCACATGTGTAATTTAAATTAGTCGAATTAATTTAATATTTATTACTCAGAAATATGGGGTGTAACATATTCTCCCCCCCTACAAAAGAATTTTGCCCGATGAACGATAACGGATACTTCCCACGCATGTCATCCTCCCGCTCTCACGTTTACTCGTCAACATTGTGGTGCCCCATCTGAACTCGAACGAAGGGTACCACCTTAAACATCAAATTACGCTCACTACGATCAAGTATTCCCACCGATCTCTCCTCTTATGAGATATTTGGATGCAAGTTTATCTCCTCTAATGGAACATGACAAAAAGCCCTTTCGCTCCTCCGGTACCTCTTTAGCGATTACATGTGGAACACGTGAATCTGCTGAAAATGCTCCGATAGTCCCAACCTACATGCCACTGGTCCCACCCTCTCTATAATCGGAAATGATCCCACATATCTCGATGCTAGCTTCCCCTTGTTGCCGAACCTCATGACCCCCTTCATTGGAGACACCCGCACCAAAACCTAGTCACTAACCTCTAACTCTATGTGCCTCCTGTCTGAGCTAATGTAGCTCTTCTGCCAGTCCCGGGCTATTCGGATGCACCCGCGGATCAGCTCAATCTTGGCAGTGGTGTCCTGAATCATCTTTGGCTCCAATAGCTTGTTGTCCCCCACCTCCAACCAACAAGCGGGCGAACGACAAGGCCGAACGTAATGTGCCTCAAATTGTGTCATACTGATGGTGAACTAAAAGGAGTTATTACATACAAACTCCACTAACGGAAGACACTTCTCCCGTCCTCCCCAGAAGTAAAGTATGATCATCCTCAGCATATCCTCTAGCATCTGATTAACTCTCTTTGTCTGCCCATCTGTCTGTGGGTGACATGCTGTACTCAATCGTAAATTCGTTCCCATGCCTCCTGAAAACTCTACTAAAAATGGGACACAAAGATCTTGTCTCGATCGAACACAATATTAATCAAAACCTCATGTAGTCGTATATCTCAACATTGAATAAGTGCGCATACTATCTTGTCTCAAAATCCATGCGAGTTGGTAGAAAGTGGGCCACCTTATTCAACCAATCCACTATCACCCAAATGGTGTCATGACCTCAATGTGATTACGATAATCTGGTAATAAAATCCATGGAAATGCTCTCCCAGTTCCACACTGAAATCTGGAGTGGTTTCAACATCCCCATCGACATGCATGGTCTACCTTCACTAGTTGGTTGGTAGCACACTTTGAGACAAACTCCATAATGTCCCACTTTATCCCTGACCACCAATATTGCTTGTGCATATCCTTGTATATCTTATCTCCACCGGGATGTACCACAAATCTGGACTTGTGAGACTCTAATATCACAGCATGTCTTAAATTCTCATCCTCTAGAACCACGAGTCTCCCATTAAAATGCAGACCACCCTCTAAACTGATCGAGTATGACTTTGCCCCATCATCTAACAACTAACGAATCATGTCCTGGCAATATTGATCTCCTACCTGTGCCTTCACTACCCTCATAACAATCTCGAGTATGACAGCTAATATGGACGTGCAAGCCCCGATAATCTCATTATCGTGTTAAATCTCTCTCCACTTCGCCTTCCAAACCTCTGTTATCTCCCCAGCAGGTTGTCAGTTCAATGCATCTGCCACCACGTTAGCCTTTCAGGATGATACTTAATATCAAAATGGTAATCCTTCACCAACTCCAACCACCTCCCTTATCTCATGTTTAGATCCTTCGGCGTGAACATATACTGTAGTGATTTATGGTCCCTGAACAAAGTAAACGGCTCCCCCAAAAGATAGTGTCTCCAAGGCAAACACCACCGCTGATAACTCCAATTCATGCGTGGGGAAATTCCTCTTATGGGGATTAAGCTTGCGATATGCATAAGTTATAGCCTTCTCATCCTGATGCAGTACACCACCAAGTCCCTGCAAGGATGCATATGTATAAACATAGTACTCCACTCCTCCCCTAGGTAGTGCAAGTATAGGTGCTGAGGTCAATTAGTCCTTTAGCTCATCGAAAGTTAACTGATAATGGTCATCCCAAATAAACGGCACCACTTTTCGAGTCAGGTTCATCAGCGGACCCGCAATCTTCGAAAAGCCCTTTATAAACCCCCGATAATATCCCGCCAACCCCAAAAAACTACGAACCTCGGTTGGTGTCATGGGTTGTCCCCACTACCTCACCACTGATACCTTCATCGGATCAATGGCAATACCCCTATAAGAAACAACCCATAAACTGCACCTCCGAAAACCAAAACCCACACTTCTCAAACATTGCACATAATTAGTGATCCAGAAGAGTCTGTAAAACCATCTGCAAATGCTCGGCATGCTCATCCTCAGAGCGAGAGTAAATCAAAATATCATCGATGAACATTATCATAAACTGGTCAAGGAACTCTCTGAAAACCTGTTTCATTATGTCCATGAACACTGTTGGTACATTAGTGAGCCGAAATGGCATCACCCTAAATTCGTAGGACCCATATCATGTCAGAAAAGTAGTCTTAGGGACTTCCTCCTCCCTGACATGCAACATATGATAACCAGACCTCAAATCTATCTTGGAGAAGTAAGTTTCTCCCCTCATCTGGTCAAACAGATCATCGATCTGAGGTAGCGGGTACTTATTCTGAATCGTGACCTTGTTCAACTCTCTGTATTCGATACAAAATCGGAGCCATCCATCCCTCTTTTTTACGAATAACACCGGCGCACCCCACGATGATGTACTTAATCTAATGAAACCCTTCCCTGGGAGATGCTAAATCTACTCCCTCAACTCTCTTATCTCGAATGGGGACATAAGATAAGGCGCTCGGGCGATAGGCCTCGTATCTGACGCTAAATCAATAACGAACTCAATTTTTCGGCTAGGCGGTAGCTCCAGTATCTCCTGAAACACATCCTCAAACTCCCTCACCACTGGCATTGAGTTTAAAGATACAACCACCTCCTATGAGGCCTCCTCCTCAATTTAGTATAGATGTGTGCTCAACCCTCCCTCGATAAGAGGCGTCGCCACTAAGAACATATCCTTCCATAGGATAGAGAACATAATAGTCCTCCTGAAACAATCCACCATCGCTCGGTATCCAGCTATCCAATCCATACCCATAATGGTGTCTTACCCCTCCATATTTAACACAAAAAGGTCGGTAGCTAAACACAATATACCCACGTCGATTCCCACACCCATACAAATCGAGTGTATGAGAGACCCACTACCCAATGATGACTCCACACACATAAGGAGACTATCACTTGTCTCTAATAGGTCGACAGATCATGTAAATCTAGTCGTTATGAAAGAGTGTGATGCCCTAGTGTCAAATAGAATCCTACCCCCAAGCCCATGAATAGGAAATGTATCCTCTACTACTAGTGGTACTGGTGGGGACCACTGTATGGTTGCATCTCGAATGTTATAGACGCGACCATACTATAACTGACCCTACTGCAATGGGCAGGTGGGGATGCTACTATAGGTGGCCTCTATGTTTGTTGTTCCTACAGGACACCCTATTATTTTTTTCCTCTACCCCATGGGGACACGCTCTCTTCATGTGACCTGCCTGCCCGCACACAAAACAACGCCCCTAGAAGTCACTCTGCCTCTGGCCCTATCAAATTTGTCCCTGCTACTAGACCTAATGGCCTCCCCCATTGTTTCCTTGGCCTATGTGGCCCTGAGGAACGTTCTACTGTTACAACTAAGGACCTTACTTGCCCCGCCTTAAACCTCCCTCGGGTCGATAAACCTAAGACCTAATCCTCTTGGCCTGATCCCCGTGTTGAGAATCCTGCCCTAATGTCTACCTAACTGTTGCTAATGATGTGGTGCTCGACTAACACCACTTCCCCCTGTCTTTCCCAACTAGATAGGCTCACCTCCTCTCTTGCTCCTTTTAACATGGAAGCAATGGTCCTGGCAGTGTAACAATGTTGCATTGACGATATCTGTATAAGTCACCAATATAGGGTTTCCAATCAAATGTTGCCTGATCCTCCAGGATAATCCATCCATAAACTTTACCTTCTTCCTTTCCTCATTGTTCACTTCGTCTGGCATAAAGTTAGCCAAACAAGTGAAATCCTCCTCATACTCAGCTATTGAGTGGTTTCCCTGAGTCACTTCACTGAACCTCCTCTGCATCTAGGTCTCAACTGCTGGCAAAATTATTTGTGGTCAAATCGCACCCAAAACTTTATAATGGACATCGTCTCCCTATCCTCTATGGTGTGAACTGGCTCCCACCACTGTAACGCCACTCCAACAAGCCTAAAAGTGGCTAGCATTTGCTTCGACACATCATTGCAGTCAACCATTTGAAGGTGGCGCTGTATATCTTTCTTCCATTGACATGCATCATGACGCGACTTAAAAAGTGTCTCTAGTGGGTTCTTATAACGGATCAAGTGTAAATCGGTCGCTCAAGTAATAATCCGATAAAAATGGGTAATTAACTCAGGGACTAAGATAAAGAATCGTGATGACGATTAGGGAAGATGATTATCCTCGCAGTCGACTCTAGAGAAGAGAAAAAATGATCGATTTGAAATCCGTTAACTAACTAAATCAAGTAAATATAAGCTAATGACTTAACAATGCATGGAATAAGAATGAAGTGGTTTTAAACTATATGAGAAAATTGGGATTGGATTACACTCCCCTTCAACGTTGATAAAGTCGTTAGATATAAAAGGTTCAAATATTATATTAATAATTCGAAGAAAACATTAAATCTTCTAACAGCATTAACTATATAAGGACTTAACTCCGAACAATAATTAATCAATAATAAATATAACGTGGATGATTAGATTGTCGATACGCATACTATACTCTCAAATACCATGCTTACCTAGGGCAAACGAGGTTAAGATAATTATAATATGTGTTCTGACAAAATATCAAACCTTAAAATTATTTCATAATTTTATTCACTTTTATACCCAACTCATCACCTAGGTGGGGTTCATGTACCCCAACCCTCTAGAAATCTAGTCGGACATGGTGTAACTAAAACTGAACATGATATCTACGTTGAATGAAGTCTTTCTTATGTGAAAAGTGTAATCAAACATGTGGAAAAGACTTATAGCAAGGAAATAATAAATCATAAACCAAAAAGAAGAGAGAAATTGAAAGCAATAATGAAACTATACTTGGATTGATTAAAAACCCTTGAAATAAATGTAGAAGATGAACAATTGTTGAAGAAGATTAATATTAGGGTTCTTTCCTTCAAGATCCTCTTAAAACTATCTAAAAATTTCCTTCCTAATGTCTGGTATCAAAATTGAATATAACTCTCACATTTTATTAAGTGTTTGCACCTAGCACAACTCTAATTGTTAAGAAATAAAATTAAGAAATTCGTCTCGCCAAATCAGTTCGAATTTTTTCTTCCTTGATGGGTGAATCAGTTTGGTTATTTCAGTTTGTAGATCTTTTTTATACATGGAACCCCTATGCTCAGCTGCGGTGCACTCATACTTTGCTATCCAATCCAAGTACATCTCGTACAAAAAGGATTACCTGTTCCACATCACTCGGGAACTGTAACAATACAAATCACACGTATTGGAGGCGAACATAGTTCACATACCCATGGGTCACGCACATACCTACTCTCCCATAGTCAGCAGACTTATCGACTCACAAATAAACCCTTCACAGTCCTATGTTCTTGAGGTACCAAATCTAAAATCCCCCCGAAGGCAATACAGGATAAGATTGTCCTCACACGAACGCCAACCTCCCGTGATAACAAGTATGGTAGGTATGTCATACACATAATAAACAATCATATAGGTACACATTCCACCTATATAAATATATCATCAATTTGGTATTCACACAACCATATTATAATTAAAGGTATTTCTCTCACCTATACATAATTCCCCATAGGTAATTATTTAACCCACGTATATAATAACATTCGGGCATACGCACAACCCGTATAATAAATTTCCTACGTAGTATATTTATCTCTCGAATATCCTACGCATTTATCAATTTTGACTAATCCTCAATATATTATTTTCGAGCTTTTCTCACCGCACGATGACAATACCAATAACACCGATATATTTATTCATCCCATAAATAACGATAGGCATTCCTCTCACCTATAATAATTGTCATAAATAGACGTATCGGATGACTGCTCAATTCTCTTTAGCCCGTATCCTAAATTTCATCCTAGTCACCTCATAGGATTATACTCAACCAAAATTGTCATATAAGTGTGTTTTCTACACGCACAATTACTTATATAAAATTTTGCTCATCGAAACATTAACCCGAGTGTTACTCCTCCTAAACACCCCTATTTGGGTAAATCTTGGGGTTTACTTTCATCTAACCCAAAATACACACCTTACTAAAAAAAAATATTTAGAAGTCCCCACACTATTTTTAGGAACCCCAAATATTTATCTCCAAAGAATTCTAGCTTTTATTTTTCAAATTTTCGAGTGTATTTCTGAGTTGGAAATTTCACCCTGGAACTGCCATCTTGTAAAAGTCGTAACAATTCGAAGAAAAATCAGAAAAATACGCAGTCGGCGCCCCGCGATCGTATCGAAAGATCTACAACTTTCGTGTTTTGACCGAGAGTTGAATCTGCCCTCTTCCTGTCCGAATTTACCCCGCAAGCTACGGAGTTACTATACATCATCTTCTCCAAAATCCCAACCTCCATTTTTCTCCATTTTTATTATTTCTAATCTCATCCAACAACTCCATAAACATCTAATCTATGTTTTACCACTAACACCTCAATTAATTTTGGGTTATTAAATCATTTCCCTTAGATTTAAACCCTAAAATCATAAAAACCCCAACTTATGATTTTACCTCATTTCAATTCATTTCTTCACTCCATTTACATGGATTTAACACTAGAAATCATTAAGAGTTTACATTACATCAATATGTAAACTCATATTCAAATTTCCCCAAATTTATTTTAAGGGTTTACCAACCATAATATGAAATAAATGCACAAAAATGAAATAAAGCAAGTATACACTTGCCTGGAGGATGAAATTCGACGACCTCGAGTCGAATCCGGCGGAGTTTGGCCAGAAATCTCTTTTTCTCCCTTCTTATCTTCTCTTCTTCTTCTTGTCTCCCTTCTCTCTTCTCTTTCTCTCTCTTAGATCTGATTTTGGGGAAAAATGAGAGTTTTCTCTTATTAAACCCGAAATTGGGTGTATACCCAATTGTTAAATGACTTGTGTACTCATTTACGAGTCCCTATTAGTCCAAAAATGTCCGGAACCCAAATACTACCCCTGGGTACTCTATTTTGACTATCTCGTCCATTTCGAACCCAATAGCGCAGTCGAAATCTCCATCTGAGTCACTTAACTAAAATTAACTATTTTAACCCAACACGTTCAATACGCATATTTTCTAATTTAAAATATTTTTTTTGTCGCTTTACCCAACTTGTGACATGTAATTAAAAATAATCCACTCATATTCATAGTCTCGTAAGAAAATATAATCCATGAAAATATTAATCTGACACTTACAAACTAATATTTTCTATTTACTTTATATTGTGAATTTATTCAATTTCACTCATAAATTCCAAAATTACTATTCACAGAAATTCCTCAATTTACTAAATTACGCCCACCTTTGTAATTTAAATATCTTTAAAAGTATGGGGTATTACATACTCCCCCCCCCTTACAACAAAATTTCGTCCTCGAAATTCAGATATAGCCTGTACCACTACTCTAGTATCGATATATACATTACGTCCTAGCTCAACCAAATTTAGATATAGTCTAACACAATGGTCTCTCACTATATTCCACCCATCTCAAGGCGTATGCTCACGTATATAGTCTCATCATCTCTATATATTTACATAAATTTTGCACCCTTTTTGTTAAGACCACTTAGCGCAAAGTATTTATTATTAATACCATATCTACTAGTCTCACACAGTAGAAATATTCGCAAATCCATATATATACACATATAGTCACATCATCCCTATACATATATATTAATCCTGCACCCCCGGGTTAACACCCATTAGCACACTTAATCAATAATGTTCTTGCACCCCCGGGTTATCACCCATTAGTGCTCTTAATAATAACATTACACAATAGGCATACACACATCCTATTAAGATTCATAGGCATATTCCCAACCTAATTATACACTTCTCATATGTATTTTATTCTCATCGCTACGTATTATATAAACATTCAGATTATTATATCTCTCGTAATCTATAAGGTACATTCCCTATACCGAATAATTAAAGTATTAATTCTCATATACTATTTCAGAATTTGGTACTACATACACTCCTTCTTTACTTGGAGTATGCTAACCATACAGTCACGCGCAAGCCACTATTTAATATTCGTTTGAGTAAGACTCCGCTCTACTTTCTCACAATAAATTGGGTAACCTTTTCATTAAGAGGTACCTTTTTAAATGACTTTCCACATCCTTTCAATCCCATCTCGGGTGTGTTAGCTCTCGTTGCACATAAATGTTTGCAATATCGTCATTCTCGCATGACATTCAATACGCTATACCGTTTAACCTTGTTTATATCCGCCCTTCAGTCATATATTATACATATTTATTTTCACGTCCTTCCATCTCGAACATTTTTGGGATTTACTAATCAGGGTACCCCATACCCCTATCATCCGTGCATATATGCACCACTATTGCAAACGTTTTGATGTATCACATTCACTCTAAATAATGGGCCTCATTTCATTGGCTTGGTACTAACACCTGGGTATCCCTTAACCCCAATAATTCGAAATTTAATTCTCCCGATACCTGAAAATTCAATCCTTCTTAAAATTATCCCATCGACCTGCTTGTGGTTATCTTCATGGTAGTCTTAAGATTAAGGTGTCTCTAATACACGTAATATGAGTAGTATTCTAATTATTTCCCTAGTGCACAAAACCTCTCTCAACTTCTGACATTTGCTCGGTTTCATGCGTGGGACGTCTCGCAAAGAAAAATCCAAACAAGGAACCCTCCTGTTACACTACTCCCACGCATCGTCGGTCATCGAGATATAACGGTCCAAGGGACACCAACGGGATGTTCTAAATCTCACCTTGTTAACCTACCAGCGTACTCCTACCACTATATCCTTCCATCTTAATGAAATGGAAAATCTAACTAATCGGGCGCCTACTCTCTGCAAAAGTGCTATGAACATTATACCCAAAATATATTTCCTCTGAATTTTTCTTCTATTCAAGGTCTGCTTATACGTCTCAAATCGATTTCCTTCACCTTAACTCACCCACATACTTGCGATGAGAGAATAATTTTCAGTGCTTCTCCGTAGCACTTATATCTCTATATAATTATACAGTAATCAAACGGCTCTCACTCTATAGTGTTTTCTCTACACTAGGTGACTTATCGTCAAAACCAACATCCTTGCATTATATAACATCTCTCCACTCCCGACGTCGTTAAGGTTCGTGCGTGGAGCGTCTCGCAAGCGAAATCCAAACAAGGAACCCCTCCTATACACTATTACTTAACTTTATCGGTCGTGGAGGTCCGCTAGTTCAAATATGCCACTCGAATAATCCCATCTCTCCTATCGACAAAAATGTGATCAGAACTCTCAATTCTTTCCAGGAGCCACACCACCAAGAGCTTGTACTAACACTAAGTCCTTAGAGAAAAAAACAATGAGCTTAAACTCACAGCTCAACAATAAATCTTGCATACCTTAAATTATATCTATAAGGTCCCCATGCACTCAAATCATGGTAATGAAACATCTCCTCATCGAAGTTCCATCTAAACATATAATCAAGGCGAGCTCATCCAGAATTTATCTCTCATTCCATTCTTTAATATGTCCGTATATATATGTTTCACATCTCATATCAATATATATACACATTATACTATCACATCAAGTATATCCATACTTATATATCACACACTATAGAAGTATAATAATCATCCCTCAGAGCTATAACTCAATGGATGTAGTCTCTAAATGCTATCATCTTCCAGGGAGTTACTCACACATTATCCTGGGTACCAGCGGTCGGACTATCACACCGACTTAGTAAAAACCAAATCACAACGAATGGGAAGTGATCATAATTCCTCCCTAAAAATGAGAACGAAACATACCCACCACGTCTCACTCCTGATAAAAATCACACAATATAAAATGGGCACTATGACCTGGGGACTATACTCTCCCTGCTCCTCAAGCCAGGCCTCACCCAAAATGCATAACTTCCCATGATAGCACTAGAGGGGTATGTTTCATACAAATATACCAATCACATACAGATATATTTAAACATATCATATATACGTCTCAATATATATATATATATATATATATATATAATCTTTATAATCGTGTATATCTCTCGTAACATTAGCCCGTATTTCCCGAATATACATATTCGATTTAATCCCATAAGTATTCACTTACTTATAATATAAATAAAAATTAAGCTTATCACAACTAGCTCGTATCCCAATTACATCCGAAATTCCAATTCGAATCCCAAGATTCTTTATCCCATTAAACTCTTAAAAATCACTAAGTCTCACAACTTTAATTTTTTTTATTATTGCATATTTCACACCTTGCACTAAAACAACTATAACTCACTCTACATAAGTCCAATTTACTAGTGAGTCTATTATTCCACTAGAGAAGCCTCTTTTTCCATTGTACCTACCTTACTCCGGTACTAAGTTCACATAATCATGTCACTCTTTATTCACCGTCGGTCTCTGACCGATTCTTATGTGAATAAGCTAGAAACCTCATTCACTTTATTATTTCTAAATCAGAGGAATTTGCAGTTTAAAACCATCTGTAGGATTCATTTATGAGCAAAACACCCTGCTCCCTCAAATGTGGTGTTCCCACCATTTCAACATTGCTCCATTGAGTGAGAAAATTTTTTCCTCAAATTTTCACATATGGGTATTTCCATACCCAACTCTAAGCCAAAGCTTCCGAGCCTTCGACTTCCTAGAAGTGAAACTACACTATTTCCGCCTAGCTCAACTTCAACGCACGGTCCTCATCAAAGACCTCTTAAGCTTTTTCCCCATTTAACTTCACTGGGCAATTCAAGTTTAGCACCATTCTCTACTATAAAGGTGCATAGATAATTATAACTACTATTATATAGGAGTCATTGCAGCAATCCATGACAATGCCGCAAGGAAAATGATCTTTACCGCGGTCCTCATTTCCAACATCAACTTACAGCTCTAACTAAGCCTTACCTCTTGCTTCCCTTACAATGGCTTTCCATGGTCGCCCTTCGTTGATCAACACACGAATCCCGAACGAGCGCAAAAGATTTACTATAATCTTACATAATGGCAGAGAACGAAATCTCACAAGAGGATATCAACAATCCTAATAATAAGGCTCTATATCAAATCAAAAGCAACGCTGAAAGCGTAGTACGTCCGCACAGATTCCTAAGGACACTAGAACCTGATGCTCTGATACCACCTGTGACACCCCGCCTAATAAAATACCAGGCTATCACTCCTATATCAAATTAAAACAGGAGTCTCATATGGTTCATTCTTAACATCACTGTCAATTACCAATTTAATGACTAATATCCTATTAGGCCGGCGTCAAAATTTTAAATTAACAAATCTTTTTAACCAAATCATTCAAATAAAACAATTACAACATTTTATATGTAGACACTGAAATGAAATAAAATAAAATAACCGAACACTCGGTACAATAATACAACCAAATCGAATGCCGCACTAAAAGGCGATAAAAGAATAAATGAGTATAGTTGGGCCATAAGCCCGAATGTTTCTACAATACCTCCTATCTAGATCTCAATGATATAAGCGTCTAATATAAACCTGCTTGCATCCACAGCTGCTGCAGCAAACGTCTGACTCGAAAGAATCATCATCCAGGCGTCCCTGTGTCTGGACACCTATATATATATATATATATATATATATATATATATATACTAGGATATGCCCGTGCCTGAAGGAACGCTGATAATCGTAAAATGGCAAAAAAAATTGAAGTACATGCTCATTACATGTGTAAAGATGGCGATGACAATTGCGTTAGGACGATTTCTGCATGTCACGTTTATCGCATCAATGCCACGCATAACAAAATATAATTCACAATGTAAATATTAATCCAATCAAGTGTATTGTAATAGCAAATCCAGCCAACAACTTTAATAGTGAGGGTTTTAAAATATCACTAAATATAATCATCGTAAACCAACCATATAGACATTGTAAGGTACTATAGTAAGAGAAATCTAATCTTCTTTATGAATAGAATGTAAAAGTAATAATTAGATAAGAAAATGTAAAAGCATCCAAGTAGATGAGACATCGTCTCAACCACGAACCCGCTGAACTGTTGCGATGGTTATGGTTGTGGTACCTACAGCCAACTATTGGATTTGATCGGTAGAGAGGTATATTTTTGGATGCCTAATACCAATTCTACAAAATAAAAGATGCTAAAACAATGCCTAAATTACAAATGTTGTTGAAGTTCAGATGATCTCATAATAAAACATCGTTTCCAAACATGAAAATCATAAGCAACAATATGGGGAAGAGAATGATCCCCATAAGAAACATACATCATGTTGGGGTTAATCTTATGTGGAATCATCGGATGGATTTGTTTCATCTTGTCTTCAAAGAGAATGAAGGTGATGGATATCCCTCTTGCACCATTTCAGCTTTGAGGTCATTGATGCTCTGCTCTAACTCATCTATCCTGTTTCCTATCTCATAAATTTTTGAAATAATGGAATCCGACATTGTCTGGAATTCGGATTGCATTTGCTGAAGAAGATCTTGCACAAATACTATCATGTTGGCAGTGCTCTGCTTTGGAGCTTTGGATCATTGGCGTCATGCCCATCCATTTTTCACTTTCTTTAGGAAATGGCTTCGATTGGAGACTTTTTGTTTTCGACCACGTAGCAGTAGAGGCGTATCCCTTTAATTGAAACAACGCTAAAGATCACTTTGAATACAATATCGCTTTCAACATGTTGTAGCACGCTTGTACTTCTTTGTATTCATTAAATTCAGACAATCCTGGAGTAGTTGAAAACTGGTCAAAACACTCGATAACATCATACTATTAGAAAGATGGCATTAAGAGGCATTAAAACATGAGTCATGCAGTTAAAAAAATAAGATGCAAATTGAAGCAAGTGTTACCAAATTTAAGGGTACACAATGAACTCTCAATTATTCAAATTAAATAATTTAAGTACAGAGCACTCGAGGTTTCCATCATCAATGCATTGTAACACAACACTAACATGTAACTCATGGAACTCAATAAAAAGTTATACATAAACAGATATCTGCAACACTAAATCAGATACATGAAAAAATTGTAACAGTAGAGTAAATGTAAAATATACACATTACCTCCTAAAAACATGAATCAAAGTTAGTCTTATAGACTAATATCCATTCATCAGATTTGATAGGCCTTTTATTTTGTCCCCAAAACTACAATTAAGAAGAAACATAGACATTACTCAAAGATTCAGCTCTTATAACTCAAAACTTCAAATTCTATCTTACAATTAGGACATGAAAATCATGTAATTTGAACAACGAAAAGGCATAAAAAGAAGCACGATGTGGATGGCTAAAATTTATGAATTATTTGTTGAGGATTTTTGAAGAAGCCAACTAATTGTGCAAGGTCAGTTAGCGCTAGACAACTACAGAAGATGGTTGAATCATTTTAAAATACTCATCGTATGCTTACATCAGGTTATCAGAATTGAGATACTCTGGTTGCTATAGTCAGGTGAGAAATATCACACCTGATGGAGAGAACACATCAGTTACTATGGCGAGGACCATTGCACGACTCACGCTCAACTGTAATATGCATATGGGCATCACAGTTCTGAGCGACAAAGCAATCACATCTTGAACGTGTATCATTACCAACAGTTGTGAAAAAAACAGAACTTTGCTGAAAAATATGGGCATCACAGTTCTGAGAGTATCCAATTATGTGCTATCTTTATATGATTCCTCAGAATGTATCCAATTACGATATAGGTTCATCAAATGCCTTCTTGGCAAACTGGCAGCATTACATATAAACAGCTGTACCTAGTTTAAAAGAAATTGAATTTGAGAGAATATAAATTCAACATAAACCAAAAATGACAAAAATAATATTAAAGTTGTTTTTCATATACCAAATAAGGACACAACTGAGATCTACGCCAACAAACAATAGAAAAAACACTTAAGCATATTACATATAAACAGTAGTATATTATATTAAATTCTAAGATCACTTAAGCATATTACTAAATTCTAAGATCGCTCAAGCATATCGAAATTCAGACATATGAATAACTGTTGGTTGATTTTACCACATTCACCTCAAGTCAGTTCTTGGACAGTTACGTCTAGTCTCACCTCAATGAATATTAAATTTAGGATTAGTGGATAAGAATAGGAAGTGATGGAAGGACTGTTGTTACTGAAAATGACAAATGCAGAGCTCAGTTTGAACATGCACTCATCTATTTTAAAATCAATGATAGAAACATTAAGTTTTTCAAGAGAAAAAAGGTTGAACGTAGTTTAAGATGGTTGGAGAAATAACAACGCGCTTCATTTGGTGAGGCCAGAGTAGCAGATTTTTCTAAGCATATTTCTAAATTGAATGAAGATCTTGAATATGTTAAGTTCTTCTGCAAGATAGAGAAATATGTATCTTTTTCTATAGGAGGTGATGATGTGGAGGACAAATAGTTGTTGCTGCAGTATAGTTTTTCAAGAGAAATCAAGGCCAATATAGTTGTTGCTGCAGTAAGTAGGAAAGATTTGGAAGAGACAGGGAGTGAGGATGATGGTCTTTTGGATCCGAGTGAGGATGAAACGCGATGTTGTTTCTCCAATATTCAACATCTTTCATTATAAACTAAAGATATATGATAAAAAACATTGAACTTTAATATGGGAATTTATTAAAGTGAGCTACAATACCTGCTAGATTCGAGAAACAAATATCTAAGATCTGCAATCTTTACCATTCAGGAAGCAAAAAATCTCAGCTCTCCATTTACCATTATTGGCCATAAACTGATACACCATTACCTTGCCAATAGTTGATAAGCCGCAACAACGATTACCAAACTGATACACCGATTGAACCAACCTCTTATGAGCTCCAATGGTGCACATTCACAAATACCTATTTCAAGTTCATCAAATACAAAGAATATAAGTAACTATGTTTAGAACCTTCAATTTCAAGAAATGCTCCAAGTAACGATCAATCTTAGAAACATTAGGTAATAAAATAAAAACTTTATTCTTTTGAAATCCCTCTACGATTTCCATTCTTCTTCCTTATAATTGTTAAGGGAATAAAAACATTTGAAATTCAAAATGATAGGCTTCAAGTAAGAAACTGTTTCAGCTTCAGAGACAGAATCTAGCATTATGTTGTATCCAATGAAAGTTGCAGAAGGAAAACCCCATTAATAAACTGATAAAAAATAAAGAATAACAATTAAGAAAAGACAATGAATTCACGGACAAATATGTATCGTCTTTGTTTAGTTTTGAAAAAGTAGAGTGTTTTGAGTAGTTATGAACATGATTTAACGTGAATCTCACTACTATGATTTAACGAAATAGAGTAGTTATGAACATAAAAATAGCATCTACACTTCAAATTCTATAAAACTGTAGCAAAATGCAAAACAGTTTAAATACCAATTACAATTTGATTTGGAACACAAATTTGAATCTTAGTGGGATATCTGATGTTTGATTTAACATACAACATGGGCTTACGCTTCCGTAAATATTCAAATTCAGGACTTACACTTCATAAAACTCATTTTCCCATCCTACTGTTATACACACACACACGTCCTTCACTTTTATTAAAACTTAGGTTCATCAAAATCTAATAGCTAATTCCTTATAATGATGTCAATAGAATCAATCCATCAAAGGAAATTAGGAAAATAATAAAGTCATTTATGTATCGCTCTAGCCTCATTCATTAAGGATCAATTTTACTCATTACTAAGTTGCTAAAATCTTATCAATAGAATAAATTCTAAAACAAACTCAAACTCTAATCAATTATAAACCAAGACCATTTACCGTTTGGAAACATTTACAATACAACATATAATTAGACATATAAATATTAATAGAACATAAAATTTGATTAACCAATATTTACCTCAGATTTGCATATCCTAGTTTATGAAGTGCAGTGCATGAATCCCCATGTATAATGTAGCTACACAAATGATTCAAATCAAGAGGTGAGAAGGGGGAAAATCTAATATAAAAGAGTAAAAACACCTAAACTGGAAGAGTAGCCATTCATTACTGAAACCTTATTACATATATGAAATTATCATAAGAGGAAAAGAAAGAGTGCACTTTGATGATCAACATCTGATGGTCAGGTCAAGAAAGATTTCACTTTGCGTCGTGATGTTGAAAACTCAAAATTGACAATTATTTTGTATAACAGAGTCTCAAAACACTTGTAAAGAAAAAATAATAAATACTAACAGCTATGTTGGTTGTGTTGAAACTGCTAGTGTGGAGTCCACACAATTTTGTTGGCTGTGTTGACGACAGCATTAGCTACTGCATCCTGTCTTTCTTTGAATACCTAATGTCATTAGGTGGCAACAAAATGAGTATAAGATGTGAATGGACACAATAGTATCAATAGAGCTTGTATTTAAACAACAAACTATGGTTCATAACTATTTGTATCTAAGTAGTAAAGAGAATCTCATTAAGAACAAATATTAGTGGCACATTTATTTAAACACCAAACTAAGCATTGAACAATATCACCACCAGTGATCATGGATAATATTATGGGTCAAATGCAGGGAACAAAGTCACATTTCCCTAAAACCACATTTCCCTAAAATTATGGGTTAGTGCTGTAAATAGATGCTGTAAACTAATGTACACAAATCTCCATTAGTAAGCCATAATCAGATGCTGTAAACTAAAAACATAGTAAATACTTAGTACAATCAGATTAATGTACACAAATCTCCATTAGTAAGCCATAATCACTGAAAAATACTTGGCTTCGATATTCAAAAACTATATATTCATCGACTCACCCAACATAGCTGCCCTCAAAATGTACCATTTTTGTTGGGTTGCCAAGTCCTCAAAATGTACCCTTTTTTTTGCTCTCTTCCTCCTCTTCTTGGTTTATTTATTTTGGAGGAATATAAGGATGTGTTGGAAAGAAAAGAATCTGCACTTACGGCATTAAATAGGGGAAAGTGAGGTGGTTAAGCATGACATGTATCACACTTTGACCCCATTCTGCATCTACAACGTCGATTATATCTTTTTCCTCTGCAACGCTGCAACCAAATGGAAAAAAAATACTCACTATTTATTACATTACTATGAAAAGGATGAAAATAACCTGTGTTTTGAAACTTAAGGCTGATAGATAAGTCAAATTTGCAATCTTTAATCGATAAATTTTTCCAAGAACAATTGTTAGTGTGCAAGGACCATAGTCTGGACTCGATGCATTACACATTCCATCTTCAATGCTAGGTGAACTGAAATTGAAAATTTCCCTTCCTTGTATTAGCAGTGACTGAACAATGTTGCAAAATCAATATGATCCATAATCAACATGAATATAAATTTATACTTGAAACTAAATGTATGTGTGTGCGCACATGCACGCGTCGACCTAAAAAATTGTACCCTGTTTATTATGCTTTCAAAATTTATATACGACCCCGTTGATGTATGTAATTACCTGAGACTCTCCAACCCACACAAAGGCTTGAAAATGTCTCCATATCTTGCAAGGTTAAAAGTTCAATCTCCAATTAAGCTTGATAGCAATACCTAGACAATAATGGAGAGGGTGTTTGTTAATGACTATAAGAAATTGACTTCAACAGTAGTTTTGGGAAACACAAATTACATGATTTGAAATTCAAGTACCATGTATGGTTTATATCTCAATATACATACACATACGATACTGAGAAATATAAAAAATAAATCAATTTATAACTGATGTGACCGAGTCTATAAGTGGTTGTATGGCTTCACTTTCTGCCATGGTACAACTTGAACTCCCTCATGTTAACATCATCTCCAAAATGGAACTTGTCACAAACAAAAGATACATTGAAGATTATGTCATTCTCCGAGAGAAGGGTCTTAGAGGCTGTGAGCGAGCATTGTGATGGTTCAAGCTCCAATAGCCTTTTTCACCTGTTCAACTACCAAATAGTGCAAAAATGACCCCACAAAAATTAGCAACCTCAAAGAAAAAACCCAATCCAACTAATTGATCAGTGTGGAGTTAATCTAACTAACTGTGCCATCTAAAGAAGTTGACTGTAACCGCTTGTAAATGGGAGTGACTTGCAGTGGCTGTTAGCTAAAGAAGGGGCACTTAGAGGAAAGGCTTATTCTGATGCATGCTTCAAATGATAGTGAAACATCATATACATTAATGGCTACTAAATATAATTGAATCATAGTTTTCTATTATCACCCAACACCATTTAAATATGGGCACATTATTACATCACCGAACTCATGAATGAAATGGTTGGCAGTGAGGGTAAGATTCAAGAGAGAACAAAGGTTAATACCTTAAAATAAAATAAGAATAGAACAAATTATAATAGAAATAATAACTGAAAGCTTAACTTTAACTTGAAAACCACACAATAACTGAAAGCTCCATATTACCAAGCATGAAAAAATAGATAGTTGAAAAGAAGAAAATGAAAAGTGACTAATATAAAATTTGAGTTCCAAATAGGATGAAATAAGAACCATAACACCAAGAAGGAAGCTACCTGGTAGTTCAGAAGAATCGTTCACCAAATCGTCCTTCACCTCCATTATAATCATTCATTATAGAAAAAATGAACCTAATTAGATCAAATAATATTTTAGTCATCATCATCATCATAATAATATTTTAGTATAAAATACCTAAATATAAAAAAGCTAATAAGATCTGCAAAAACTACCTAAATAAAAAAATCTTCAAAAAACAATTAAAATCCCTAAGAAATGAACAAAATAATGGGAGACTTCCTGTGCGTGTTTAAATCAAGAACATGACCACATAAACTTATTTTGAACAAAACCCTTACAAAAAAAATAGGACCTCACACTTTCAAGGTACAAAATCTTAAAAGTCATATTATGCAGGGTACTAAAATTAAATATCAAAAGAAAAACTTTCGAAAAAGCCCTAAAATCATAGCCCTAAAAATTTGTACAACCATAGCCCTAAAATCCAAACAAGTTTACAATACCCAATCAAGTTTAAAAATCCCTAAATCATAGTCCTAAGAATATACAAAGGATACCTGCAAATCCATCAAATTAGAATGAACTAACCTTTTAAATTAGTAGCAGAAATTAGAAGAATTTTGAACAAAACCCAAATCAAACTGCAAAAGAATATTTCATAAAAAAATCAAATCAAATCCTCCAAACCTCTAAATTATACCCATACATCAAACTCAAATGAGGCACCAAATTAGTACCTAAAAAACAAAACAAACTAACAAATGAGGCGCCAAAAATTTGAATCGAAAATAATTAAAACCGATTTAAACTCCAATTAAGAAAATTATGGATATATTTATCTGTGGCCAAGCCAAAAAAATTAAACATTGGTGCCAAATTTGGAACGAAGAACTGTGTAAAAAACTTTGTGAACTAAAAACCCCCAAAAATTTGTAAGATCTGAAAAATAGCCCTAAAAAAAGATCTAAAAATACCTAGTGGTTGCTAGCATTGGTTGGAGAGTTAAAGATCCTGGGTAAATACCTCTTAATCCACGATCAAACCTAGAAAATCAAACAAAAAAAACCCTGGCTTGAAAACTAATTCCAAGACGTAGAAAAAAAAATCAAAGCGCGGAAGGAGAGAGAGAGAGAGAGAAAGATTACCTTTAGGAACCTAATGTGGGAGGCTTTTTGTTCCGGCTGCATTGGATCGTAGTGTGGGAAGGATGAGGGCTTGGGAGGGTGGTTATGTTGAAGTTGAAGAGAGAGTAGAGAGTGTCGTGGGAAAAAGTGAGATGAGAAAGTGAGAGAGGAGTGTGTACTCGGTGAAGGTAGTCTTGGTAGTGTGTAAAACTTTCTTAGTGTTAATTTCCAATTTTATCCTTGTATTTGAATTTTGGGTAAAAGGAGGAAAGGAAATGAAGGGTAAAAAAGAGGGGGAACTTAAATATGTAAAGGACAAACTTGTCTTCCAAATTTGTGAATAGTGAAAACACCATCCTACTTTATTATATATATATATATATATATATATATATATATATATATATATATATATATATATATATATATATATATATATAGCAAGAGGGGAAAAATATAGAAACGGGTCAGAGCCCGAATTGTGAAAATATTTTGCAAGTGCATAAATACTTTATTTAGGAAATTATGTTTTATCTCATATTTAAAATGGTATCGCACTCCCATGAGACACCCCTCACCCCTCTTCTAATAGTGCACAACTATCGCATACCTTTTTAAACAACCTAGTTAAGCTACCCTGCCTAACTAATGTAACTACCCACCTTCTAATAATCCTCATCAATTCGAGTACTAAGAACTAAACTTCTCCCCATTCCCAACATTACGTTACATTCGTGCGTGGGGTGTCTCGCGAAGCGAAATCCAAATAAGGAGCCCCCCCGATACACTACTACGTGACAATGTTGATCATCGGGATCCATTAGGCCTTCATTACATACCATATTTATACCATCCCGTATTTATTAATAGTTCTCAATAGAACCTAAGATTCATATTCATATAAATCCGGATATTCATTTACCGGAAGTAATATCACACTTTATTCATTCTTTTCACTTTATACAAGGTTAGGTTATATGATATCTCATCTCATATATATAAACAATATACTATAGGGAACAAGTATATTAATTATCCACCGAACTATAATATAACTGGCTTAGTTATTTTCATTTACTAAGAATCCGTGGATTATCTCAAGTACACATATATGTTAATCAAAATACATACATACATACATATGTGGCACCCCTAGGCTCAGCTGTGGTGCATTCATACTCTTCTATCCAATCCAAGTACATCTCGTACAAAAAGGATTACCTGTTCCACATCACTCAGGAACTTTAACAATACAAATCACACTTATTGGAGGCAAACATAGTTCACATACCCATGGGTCACGCACATACCTACGCTCCCATAGTCAGCAGACTTATCGACTCACAAATAAGCCCTTCACAGTCCTATGTTCTTGAGGTACCAAATCTAAAATCCCCCCGAAGGCAATACAGGATAAGATTATCCTCACACGAACGCCAACCTCCCGTGATAGCAATAGCAAGTATGGTAGGTATGTCATACACATAATAAACAATCATATAGGTACACATTCCACCTATATAAATATATCATCAATTTGGTATTCACACAACCATATTATAATTATAGGTATTTCTCTCACCTATACATAATTCCCCATAGGTAATTATTTAACCCACGTATATAATAACATTCAGGCATACGCACAACTCGTAGAATAAATTTCCTACGTAGTATATTTATCTCTCGAATATCCTACGCATTTATCAATTTTGACTAATCCTCAATATATTATTTTCGAGCTTTTCTCACCGCACGATGACAATACCAATAACACCGATATATTTATTCGTCCCATAAATAACGATAGGCATTCCTCTCACCTATAATAATTGTCATAAATAGACGTATCGGATGACTGCTCAATTCTCTTTAGCCCGTATCCTAAATTTTATCCTAGTCACCTCATAGGATTATACTCAACCAAAATTGGCATATAAGTGTGTTTTCTATGCGCACAATTACTTATATAAAATTTTGCTCACCGAAACATTACTCCGAGTGTTACTCCTCCCAAACACCCCTATTTGGGTAAATCTTGGTGTTTACTTTCATCTAACCCAAAATACACACCTTACTAAAAAAAATATTTAGAAGTCCCCACACTATTTTTAGGAACCCCAAATATTTATCTCCAAAGAATTCTAGCTTTTATTTTTCAAATTTCCGAGTGTATTTCCGAGTTGGTAATTTCACCTTGGAACCGCCATCTTGTAAAACTCATAACAATTCGAAGAAAAATCAGAAAAATACGCGGTTGGCCCCCACGCGACCGTATTGAAAAGATCTACAACTTTTGTGTTTTGACCGAGAGCTGAATCTTCACTCTTCCTGTTCGAATTTACCCCGCAAGCTATGGATTTACTATTCATCATCTTCTCCAAAATCCCAACCTCCATTTTTCTCCATTTTTATTGTTTCTAATCTCATCCAACAACTCCATAAACATCTAATCTATGTTTTACCACTAACACATCAATTAGTTTGGGTTATTAAATCATTTCCCTTAGATTTAAACCCTAAAATCATAAAAATCCCAACTTATCATTTTAACTCATTTCAATCCATTTCTTCACTCCATTTACATGGATTTAACACTAGAAATCATTAAGAGTTTACTTTACATCAATATGTAAACTCATATTCAAATTTCCCCAAATTTAATTTAAGGGTTTACCAACCATAATATGAAATAAATGCACAAAAATGAAATAAAGCAAGTATACACTTTCCTGGAGGATGAAATCCGACAACCTTGAGACGAATCCGGCGGAGTTTGGCCGAAAATCTCTTCTTCTCCCTTCTCCTCTTCTCTTCTTCTTCTTCTCTCCCTTCTCTCTTCTCTTTCTCTCTCTTAGATCTGATTTTGGGGCAAAAATGAGGGTTTTCTCTTATTAAACCCGAAATTGGGTGTATACCCAATTGTTAAATGACTCGTGTACTCATTTACGAGTCCCTACTAGTCCAAAAATGCTCGGAACCCAAATACTACCCCCGGGTACTCTATTTTGACTATCTCGGCCATTCCGAACCCAATGGCGCAGTCGAAATCTCCATCCGAGTCACTTAACTAAAATTCACTATTTTGACCCAACGCGTTCAATACGCGTATTTTCTAATTTAAAATATTTCCTTTGACGCTTTACCCAACTTGCGACATGTAATTAAAAATAATCCACTCATATACATAGTCTCGTAAGAAAATATAATCCATGAAAATATTAACCTGACACTTACAAACCAATATTTACTATTTACTTTATATTGTGAATTTATTCAATTTCACTCATAAATTCCAAAATTACTATTCACAGAAATTCCTCAATTTACCAAATTACGCCCACCTTTATAATTTAAATATCTTTAAAAGTACGGGGTATTACAGCTGATTACTTTCTTTACCGATCACATGACCCTTAAGTATCTCCTTTCCAAAGAGGATGCTAAATCGTGCCTCATAAGGTGGATCCTACTCCTACAAGAGTTCAATATTTCCATAAAAGATAAGAAAGGAGTAGAAAATGTCATATCCGACCAATTGTCTCGGCTCTTGCCCGACGTACCTAGTGATATCATACCCATAGACGAGTATTTTTTGGATGAGCAACTATTGGCCACTTCTTTCTCCCTTAGTTTGCTGATACAGTGAATTACTTTGTCACGTGGGTCGTCCCCTCTGATTGGATACCACAAGAGAAGAATAAGTTCTTAACTTAGTAGCACATGTTCTTCTATGACTGTGACAACCCGAATATAATTATGATAAATTATATTTAAATCATGCTTATCTTATGTGATATGAATAATGTGATATTAGTATATCTAATATTAATTGCTTATGTTTAGTCTAATCCTACTGTCATAAATCATGAAATGTCGAGTTACGTACGAACACAAGATTTGGTTATTTTCGATAGAAATGTTCCTGTTTAAGATTAGTTTTGACCATTGTAACATTACAATGGACTTGAGGTGAAAACTACATAGTTGTATACATGTGAGTTAGGGTCACAACACAACAAACGGTGCATCAAACGGATGCTCGAGGAAGAAGTTAGGTCGAAATTACGAGAAGGGGCAAATATGTCAATTCCCTTAAGTGGTATTTTGTCTTTTATTAAACCAAATGTTTTAAATTGATTGGTTGGGTTGGGAGGCAGCCTTGGCCGACTTAAAACCCTCCCTCTAACATATTTCTTCAGCAAAACAAAGCCTAGGTTCAGTTTCAAGTGTTGTTAGCTTGAGGAAATAGAAAGTTGAGGTTTAAGAAGAAAAAGTGAGGAGAAAAAGTGTAGAAAAATCCGTGGAAATTACGTAAAAAGCCCTGAAGGTAATCCTAATAGAAATTCTTGTTATTTATCTTATATTACTGATTTATATGATATAAATCATCATAAGTTTACGAAAGTTTCATCCCTTTATATATATGTATGGTTAGATGCAAGCTTATGTTAAGTTGAGTGTAGAAACCCTTAAAATTGCTTTGTGTTGAAACCCCTTGTATTCAAATCTGCATATCTCTTTGTGTGATTACTGGAATTGAGAAATTCCAATTGGAAATGAAAGTAGACTCATATATTCATATAATATCTGAAATTTAGAATTTATCTCCTTGTGGTTAGGCCGTAATGATGATTTCAAGTTGGTACATGGTTTCTGTTTTTATACTTCATTTCGGTATGCCCTGAGTTTAGTCAAGCTTTTGAGATAGAAAATGAAGTCAAACAATTATGAAACTTTAATTCTGTATGATTCAGTATGTTTACTGAAAATGGGTTGAAAATCATGGAAAGTTATGCTGGAGAAAAATTATGAAAATTCTTGGAAGTTGAAGGAACAATAGAGGAGCTTGTAGGGCAGATTTCTTGTGTTGTAGAGAAATGATCATAACTTGCCCTAGGAAGCTTGAAAAATTACACCGTCACTTGTACTGGATAGTATATTCATATATTTTTTCATATTGATGAGGTTGAACCCCTGTATTTGTAAAATTTAGGAATATAGGATGGTTAAGTATGTAAGACCATAATTTCAGGCCATACTGAGTACCCCTTGAATGAATGTTTGTATTTCGTCCTTACAAAGAGTACTTTGAGTACATGTTTCATGTGTATATACATTGAGGAGTATAATTTCATGTTTACTTGACTTTGGTTATAAATTCCTCACAAGTTATTTCCTACGGTTGAATGTGTGTAACATTATCAATATGTACATCCTTGTTTGCCTTTACCTATGTTTTATGGAATGTGACTTAATTGGAATTATATTGTTGATGTATAGCCATGGAAAGTTACATAATTATGTTTGGATAATATTTATGATTGATTTTCAGTACTGATTTAGTTGGATTGACAGGTGTAAGGCCTAATCAACCCAGTTCAGCTCCACCAGAAGGAAACCTGAATACGTAGTTGTCAACCAAGGTGAGTGTACTCACTGGAAAGAGATATTTGTATCGTGTTGTTGGTATGATCATAATAAAATCAATATGAAATTGTTCATTTCGGTTTACCGAAATGAGGGGTTACTCCTCGACCAGGAATGGGGGAGATTTGTCTATTAATGACAAGGGGTTACTCCTCGACCAGGAATGGGGGAGAATTGTCTATTTAGACAGGATATGTGAATCATGATTCGGAAAAGTTGGTCATTCATTATGAATGATCCGGATAAGTTAATACATAAGTATATGGACATGATTTATTGCATTTAAATACATGCAGTAGTTTAGTAGTGATACATTCACTGGGCTATTTTGCTCATGGTTCCTATGTTCACATTTTTTTCAGGTAACGCGATGTCACTGCCAAATTTAGGAGGTCGGGTTGGGTTAGCCAGGAATGGGAGAAACTATGATTTTATGTAAATGTAAATGATGTAATTAAGTTAAATTATCATTCAAGAAAGTTTGTATAAGTATGACTAGTGTACTGTTGTAAAAAGTTTTTAGTTATATGAAATTACGTTGATGACTCTGAAATTAAAATCAGTTTTTATGGTTTGGTTAAATGAATTATGGTTTGACTCACTTTAACTTTCAAACTTAATTATAAGTAACTGGGTTGGGGTGTGTCAGCTTTTGGTATCAGAGCCTAGGTTTTAGAGGTTCTGGAGTGAGAAGATTCTAGATTTGGCAGTGAATGTTAGAAATATATTTTATTTGATACTAACGATTATGTTAGGAAAGATATGTATATATGCATGTTGTTATATCTTTGATTCATTTCAGATATAAGAGAATGGAACAAGGGAATATAAATGTGAGATTAGAAGATGAGGCTTCAAATATTCCAGCAGAAGCGGAGGTTGAGCAACCTGTTCAGATAAATATGGAACCCGAGCCAGAACAACTGACGGATATGCAAAAAATGGCACGTGCTATGACTCTAATGGCAGAGCAACAAGCTAGATTTATGGCTCATGTGGAAGAACAACAGACCAGGCAACTGGAGGCACAAGCCTTGGCTAGGGCTGAGGAGGCGATACACCGGGAAGAAAGGTGTACTTCACATGAAAAATTTATTAAGATGAACCCACCATCGTTCGAAGGAGCAGTTGATCCCGCAGAGGCAGAAGTCTGGGTTAAAGAGATTGAACTTATATTTGGGGTAATGAAGATGCCTGAAAATCAACAGGTAACCTTGGCGACGTATATGTTGAAAGGAGAAGCTAAGTACTGGTGGGATGCCACGAAACATTTGTTGATTACTCCAGGAGGCGGGAATGTGATCTCATGGGATGCTTTTGTTAAAGCCTTGTATGCCAAGTATTTTCCTCCGATGTATCAAAAACAAAAGGAGAAAGAATATTTCCTATTGAATCAAGGGAGTATGACAGTTAGAGAATACGAAGCTAAACTTACAGCTTTATCTCGGTTTGCTTCAAGGTTTATACGAAATGAGGAAGATATGTGCAGCCGATTTCTTGATGGGCTTGAGTTAGTCATTAAAGCACGGTTGTCGGCTTTAGAGACTGTTAATTATTCAGCCTTGGTGAACAAAGCCATGTTAGTAGAAAGGGATGTGAATGAAGCTAGAGGGAATCGAGAACGAGGTGTAAAGAGAAGCAGATTAGATCCAAGTTATAAAAAGGGTGGTGATACAGAATATTCGAGACTTGGAGGGCAGAAATTCCAACAGGGTAGAGGTGGTAGTAGTTTGCAAAGGGGTGAGGCTAGTGGTGGAAGAGGTTCAGGAGTTTCAGCACAAGGAGATGCTAATGTTTGTTTCTTTTGTGGGTCATCGGGTCATATAAAGAGAAACTGCCCAAAGTTACTGAATATAGAATGTTTCAACTGTCACCAAAAGGGTCATCTGAGAAAGAATTGTCCTATGTGGGCAAGAGCAGTTTCAGTCAGTAGTGTGGGGCCTCATAAAGGATCCTCTCCAGGAAGTGCCACCAGGGGAAGAGGTACAGGACAAGCAAGTGGATCGAAGGAAGGAGGAAGAGTGTTTGCGATGACGCTACAAGATGCCCATGCTACACCTGAAGTGGTTACAGGTAAACTCTCTATTGCGAACAAAGATTTATATGCACTCATTGATCCTGGATCTACGCATTCATTTGTGGCATTAGATATTGTTTCATATTTGGGTAGACCATGTTCATTTCTTAATTGTGCCTTATATATTTCTACCCCAATGGAAAGTGTGATTCTGGTTGAGCATGTTTATAAAGATTGTATCTTACGAATGGGGGAACGAGATTTCTATGTTGATTTGATACCGTTGGCCATTCGGGATTTTGATATTATATTGGGGATGGACTGGTTATCATCGTATCATGCTTCCATTGATTGTTTTCGAAAGGAAGTTACATTTCATCTTCATGGTGAACCCGAGTTCCAGTTTACAGGGGAAAGGAATGTTGTCCCTAATTGTCTTATCTCAGCAATAAAGAGTAGAAAGTTATTGAGTAAGGGTTGTACGGGGTATTTAGCGTATGTGGTTGATGTTAGTAAGGAAGCACTTAAAGTTGAAGATATACCAGTAGTTAGAGAGTTTTATGATGTCTTCCCAGAGGAATTGCCAGGATTGCCACCCGATAGGGAAGTAGAGTTTTCTATTGAATTAATTCCAGGTACTGGTCCAATTTCTCTTTCTCCATATAGAATGGCACCAGCGGAGTTGAAAGAATTAAAAGTGCAACTACAAGATCTGATAAGCAGAGGATTCATTCGGCCTAGTGTTTCGCCATGGGGAGCACCAGTGTTATTTGTGAAAAAGAAAGATGGGACAATGCGCTTATGTATTGATTATCGGCAGTTGAATAAGGTGACCATTAGAAATAAGTACCCTCTACCTCGTATCGATGACTTGTTTGACCAATTACAGGGGGCCACTCTATTTTCGAAGATTGATTTGAGATCGGGTTACCACCAACTGAAAGTGAAGGATAGTGATATTTCCAAAACAGCTTTTCGGACTCGATATGGGCACTATGAGTTTTTGGTGATGCCTTTTGGATTAACCAATGCTCCAGCAGTTTTTATGGATTTGATGAATCGGGTATTCCACCCTTTCATTGATTCATTTGTGATTGTATTCATAGACGATGTGTTGATTTACTCGCGTAGCATGGAGGAACATGAGAAACATTTGAGACTTGTATTGCAGATTTTGAGAGAGAAGAAATTATTTGCGAAATTCAGCAAGTGTGAGTTTTGGTTGAATGAAATTGTGTTTTTAGGGCACGTTGTCTCGGGAAATGGGATATATGTTGATCCAAAGAAGGTGGAAGCATTTGTTGAATGGGAGAGTCCTAAGAATGTGACAGAAATTAGGAGTTTCCTAGGATTGGCAGGCTACTATCGCAGATTTATTAAAGGGTTTTCAGCAATAGCATTACCACTGACAAAGTTGACTCGTAAAGAAGTGAAGTTTGTTTGGGATGAAGAATGTGAGAGGAGTTTTAAAGAATTAAAGAATCGGTTGGTTTCAGCCCCTATACTTACTATTCCATGTGGGAATGAGTCTTTTGTGATCTATACAGACGCTTCATTTCAGGGGTTAGGATGTGTTCTTATGCAGAATGGGAAGGTAATAGCATATGCTTCCAGACAATTAAAGACGCATGAACGAAATTACCCTACACATGATTTGGAGCTAGCGGCCATTGTTTTTGCTTTAAAGTTGTGGAGACATTACTTGTATGGAGAAACTTGTGAGATATTTACGGATCATCAAAGTTTGAAATACTTGTTTACACAGAAAGAACTGAATTTGAGACAGAGGCGTTGGATAGAGCTGATTAAAGACTATGAATGTACCATTCATCATCATCCTGGGAAGGCCAATGTAGTAGCAGATGCTTTGAGTCGAAAATCATCAGGGATGCTTGGTTGCATACGGTGTGCCCGTGTTGGAAATATTCTTGACTTGGCATCAATGGGGATTGAATTGAAGTTTTCAAAAAGTGGAGGATTATTAGCACATGTCACAGTGAGACCTTTATTGGCCGAACGCATACGAAATTTGCAGACCAGTGATCCATTCCTTGAGAAGAAGAAACAAGAAGTTCGGGATGGTAGAGAGAGTGACTTTGAAATTAAGAATGATGAATCGTTGTGTTATAAAAATAGGATTTGTGTACCTAATGATCCACCCTTAAAGAAAGATATATTAGAAGAGGCACATAGTTCAATTTACTCTATGCATCCGGGAGGTACCAAAATGTACAGAGATTTGAAAGAGTATTACTGGTGGAATAATATGAAACGTGAGATTGCAGAGTTCGTAGCTAAATGTTTAGTATGCCAGCAAGTGAAAGCAGAGCATCAGAAGCCGGCAGGATTATTGCAGTCTTTGCCTATTCCAGAATGGAAGTGGGAGCATATAACGATGGACTTTGTTACAGGATTACCCCGGTCACCAAAGGGGCATGATTCTATTTGGGTGATTGTAGACCGATTGACGAAGTCAGCTCATTTTCTCCCTGTTAAGACCACCTACACTGTTGACAAGTATGCACGTATGTACGTTGATGAGATTATCCGTTTACATGGGGCACCGGTGTCAATTGTATCAGATAGAGATCCAACATTCACTTCTAAGTTTTGGCCTCGTCTCCAGAATTCCATGGGCACAAGTTTGAAGTTCAGCACTGCGTTTCATCCACAAACTGATGGGCAATCAGAAAGGACGATTCAAATATTAGAAGACATGTTACGAGCTTGTGTATTTGACTTCAAAGGTAGTTGGGATGATCATTTGCCATTGATGGAATTTTCATACAATAATAGTTATCAGTCGACTATTGGTATGGCTCCTTATGAAGCTTTATATGGGAGGAGATGTAGGACGCCTTTGTGTTGGGATGAAGTAGGTGAAAGAAAAATTTTGGGTCCGGAATTGATAGATATGACAACTGAAAAGATCAAAATGATTCGGGAACGGATAAAGATAGCACAAAGCAGGCAGAAATTTTATGCAGATAAGAGGAAGCATCCATTGGAATTTCAGAAGGGAGATTTTGTATTCCTGCGTATTTCACCGTGGAAAGGCGTTATGAGATTTGGCAAAAAGGGGAAACTAAGTCCAAGATACATTGGACCATTTGAAGTGTTGGAAAAAATTGGGCCCCTGGCTTATAGATTATCTTTACCTCCAGATTTATCTCGGTTACATGATGTGTTTCACGTATCGATGCTTCGTAAGTATTTGGCAGATCCATCTCACCAGTTGAAAACTCAACCAATTGAACTGAAGGAAGACTTATCGTACATCGAGGAACCAATGGAAATTATTGATCGTAAGGACCAAGTATTGAGAAATAAAGTTATTCCCTTAGTTAAGGTTTTGTGGATGAGCCATGGAGTTAAAGAAGCAACTTGGGAAACGGAGGATAGCATGAGGAAACAGTATCCCCATTTGTTTGGTAAGTGACCTTTATATTAAATTTCGGGGACGAAATTTTCTAAGGGGGGGAGGTTGTGACAACCCGAATATAATTATGATAAATTATATTTAAATCATGCTTATCTTATGTGATATGAATAATGTGATATTAGTATATCTAATATTAATTGCTTATGTTTAGTCTAATCCTACTGTCATAAATCATGAAATGTCGAGTTACGTACGAACACAAGATTTGGTTATTTTCGATAGAAATGTTCCTGTTTAAGATTAGTTTTGACCATTGTAACATTACAATGGACTTGAGGTGAAAACTACATAGTTGTATACATGTGAGTTAGGGTCACAACACAACAAACGGTGCATCAAACGGATGCTCGAGGAAGAAGTTAGGTCGAAATTACGAGAAGGGGCAAATATGTCAATTCCCTTAAGTGGTATTTTGTCTTTTATTAAACCAAATGTTTTAAATTGATTGGTTGGATTGGGAGGCAGCCTTGGCCGACTTAAAACCCTCCCTCTAACATATTTCTTCAGCAAAACAAAGCCTAGGTTCAGTTTCAAGTGTTGTTAGCTTGAGGAAATAGAAAGTTGAGGTTTAAGAAGAAAAAGTGAGGAGAAAAAGTGTAGAAAAATCCGTGGAAATTACGTAAAAAGCCCTGAAGGTAATCCTAATAGAAATTCTTGTTATTTATCTTATATTACTGATTTATATGATATAAATCATCATAAGTTTACGAAAGTTTCATCCCTTTATATATATGTATGGTTAGATGCAAGCTTATGTTAAGTTGAGTGTAGAAACCCTTAAAATTGCTTTGTGTTGAAACCCCTTGTATTCAAATCTGCATATCTCTTTGTGTGATTACTGGAATTGAGAAATTCCAATTGGAAATGAAAGTAGACTCATATATTCATATAATATCTGAAATTTAGAATTTATCTCCTTGTGGTTAGGCCGTAATGATGATTTCAAGTTGGTACATGGTTTCTGTTTTTATACTTCATTTCGGTATGCCCTGAGTTTAGTCAAGCTTTTGAGATAGAAAATGAAGTCAAACAATTATGAAACTTTAATTCTGTATGATTCAGTATGTTTACTGAAAATGGGTTGAAAATCATGGAAAGTTATGCTGGAGAAAAATTATGAAAATTCTTGGAAGTTGAAGGAACAATAGAGGAGCTTGTAGGGCAGATTTCTTGTGTTGTAGAGAAATGATCATAACTTGCCCTAGGAAGCTTGAAAAATTACACCGTCACTTGTACTGGATAGTATATTCATATATTTTTTCATATTGATGAGGTTGAACCCCTGTATTTGTAAAATTTAGGAATATAGGATGGTTAAGTATGTAAGACCATAATTTCAGGCCATACTGAGTACCCCTTGAATGAATGTTTGTATTTCGTCCTTACAAAGAGTACTTTGAGTACATGTTTCATGTGTATATACATTGAGGAGTATAATTTCATGTTTACTTGACTTTGGTTATAAATTCCTCACAAGTTATTTCCTACGGTTGAATGTGTGTAACATTATCAATATGTACATCCTTGTTTGCCTTTACCTATGTTTTATGGAATGTGACTTAATTGGAATTATATTGTTGATGTATAGCCATGGAAAGTTACATAATTATGTTTGGATAATATTTATGATTGATTTTCAGTACTGATTTAGTTGGATTGACAGGTGTAAGGCCTAATCAACCCAGTTCAGCTCCACCAGAAGGAAACCTGAATACGTAGTTGTCAACCAAGGTGAGTGTACTCACTGGAAAGAGATATTTGTATCGTGTTGTTGGTATGATCATAATAAAATCAATATGAAATTGTTCATTTCGGTTTACCGAAATGAGGGGTTACTCCTCGACCAGGAATGGGGGAGATTTGTCTATTAATGACAAGGGGTTACTCCTCGACCAGGAATGGGGGAGAATTGTCTATTTAGACAGGATATGTGAATCATGATTCGGAAAAGTTGGTCATTCATTATGAATGATCCGGATAAGTTAATACATAAGTATATGGACATGATTTATTGCATTTAAATACATGCAGTAGTTTAGTAGTGATACATTCACTGGGCTATTTTGCTCATGGTTCCTATGTTCACATTTTTTTCAGGTAACGCGATGTCACTGCCAAATTTAGGAGGTCGGGTTGGGTTAGCCAGGAATGGGAGAAACTATGATTTTATGTAAATGTAAATGATGTAATTAAGTTAAATTATCATTCAAGAAAGTTTGTATAAGTATGACTAGTGTACTGTTGTAAAAAGTTTTTAGTTATATGAAATTACGTTGATGACTCTGAAATTAAAATCAGTTTTTATGGTTTGGTTAAATGAATTATGGTTTGACTCACTTTAACTTTCAAACTTAATTATAAGTAACTGGGTTGGGGTGTGTCAATGACGATCCCTATTTGTTCAAATATTGTGCGGACCAAATCATACGAAGATGTTTATCGGATGACGAGATACCTAGCGTCATTCGTTTTTGTCATACGAAAGTGTGTGGAGGCCACTTTTTGACAAATAAGACGACTGTTAAGATTATTTAAATAGGTCTCTATTGGCCCATAACTTTTTTGGATGTTAGCGCTTATTGCAAATCACGCGATAGATGTCAAAGGATGATAGCCATTACACAGTGAGATATGATACCATTAACCCTAATTATTGTCATTGAGATATTTGATTGTTGGGGCAGTGACTTTATGGGTCCCTTTCCTCCTTCCTTTAGTTTCTTATACATCCTCGTTGTGGTAGATTATGTGTCAAAATGGGTTGAGGCCATAGCTACTAAGACGAATGACAATAAGGTGGTGATTAAGTTCTTACAAGAACACATACTTTCTCGATTTGGAGCCCCGAAGGAACTTATTAGCGATAACGACAAACACTTTTGTAATCGATCATTTAAAAAACTCATGAGAAAGTATGGTGTCGTCCACAAGGTGGGGATAACTTATCACCCCCAATCGAATGGGCAAGCCGAATTAGCCAATCGTGAAATCAAGCACATTCTCAAAAATACCAACGATCCTAATCAAATGGATTGGTTTCTACGATTGAACGATTCACTATAGGCTTATAGAACCGCTTACAAGAACCCCCTTGGGATGTCCCCTTTTATCTTTGTAGATGGCACGCCTTGCCATCTCCCCATGGAGCTAGAGCATAAAGCATATTGGGAAATTAAGAGGTTGAACTACAACATGGACCAAGCCTGCGAAGCACGCAAGCTTCAATTGAATGACTTGGAAAAAATGCGCAATGAGGCGTATGAAAATGCCAAGATATAAAAAGCAAGAATAAAACTCGCACATGATAGAATTATCGGATGAAAAAAGTTTCATTCGGGTCAAAAAGTGCTTCTTTGCAACTCATATTTACACTTGTTTCCTGGCAAGTTACGTTTGGGGTGGATGGGCCCATTCGTTGTGAAAGAAGTGTTCTGCCACAGAGCCATGGACTTAGAAGATCCAAAGGGTGGAGACACACTCAAAGTAAATGGACAACTCCCTAAGCCATATTTAGAGGCGTGTGTTGAAGAAGCCAACATAATTTGGTTGTCGGATTCCGTTTATGGGGTTGATTGAGGTTGATAAGCAAGGTCGTCGCACCCCCGACGCGTATGGGGTGATTCTTGTGTACACTAGTTAATTGAGTAGGTTAGGGTCATTAGAAGTCCGTAGGATGCAAGTTCTTAGATAGAGGAACGTCGAGGCACAACACGAGAGAGTGTAGAGTGTTTCCAGGAGAGTTGTCACAAATTTTCAAGTTAATATGCGCGTGCGAATGTTTTGCGAAATTTTGAAAAGTTGAGCTACGAAGAATTCCACACTTAGTTTTTTTTAGGATGAAAAATTTGAGGGGTTTAACAGTCTTCCAAAACGGTTCGCCCTTTTCTTCACTAAAGGTCCAAACCGGTTCGCTTCTCAGTCGATTAAAATAAAAATGGGGGTGAATCGATTCTCCCCAGAACCGTATCGATTCAATTTTGTGCAGTCTTTCCATCTTCCTCCATTGCTTCAGTCCCCTTTTCCCTCTATTTCTTTTCCCTCCACATTCTTCCCTCCAATTTCGATTTCCCTCCATTATATACTCCCTTTTACCTCCATTATACATCCCCTCTTCCCTCCATTCCATTTCCATCTAAATCATTTTCACTCCACACCCCCTCCTCTCCTATAAATACATCTCATCTCCCCCATTCCACCTTACCCGTCTCATATCTTTTTATTATCTCAGATTTTTCCAGATATCCCAATTCCCTTCTAATGGAAAATGCTGAGCTTCTCACCAAATATAATGAAACCGACATCCTCCATGATGGAAATCACAACTACCGCTCTTGCCAAGAGAAAATTTGGAGTAAGACCTTATTTTATGCTGCCCACTCTATGCATATTGAGAGGCAAGTTCGATGGATCTAGCTCCCTCAAATGGTCACAAATCTCTTCCGCCCAAGGAGGTGTCGCTTCTTTGAGGAGCCCAGTATGGTGTTATGGGAAGACCAGGTGCACACTTTTTACGGCACTCTAGTACGCACGGGAGACTTTACCGTCGAAGCTTATGTCGATGAGAATCTAATCCCTTTCTCACTCGATCTTTTAGTCCAAAAGATGCGGGCTATGGGGGTTCCAAGCCCCAAACGCTATGATTATCCCACCGGTGCCTTATGCTCCTGAAAAATATTTTCATCAACCGCATTTCCCCCACCCACTCTTTGGAAAGAGACACATTTCCCATAGGGAATCTCGATGCAAGGGTCCGCCTTTCCATCCTTATTAATATCCTTCAAACTACAAATGACTCGATGATGCGACTTCTCCAAGTAACTTTTTTACCACCTCCTCGACCCTGGCACTACTATTCACCTTGCCTGCACCTTTTATGCCGACATTCTCCATATCGCCAAGGATCACAAGGGTAAATTTTCCCTCCTGTGTTCCCATCTCATCACTTTCATCCTTAGAGACGCAAGAATTCAAGTTCCCCGAGAGCTCCCCCGCCTTCCAAACCCCATTGGATGGGAATCACTAACGAGGAATGAGAAATAAATGTACATTTTACGTGCCCCTCCGGAAGAGGAGGATTTTGATATGGAGGACGAGGAGGAGGAAGGTGAAGATGCGGACAATGAGCCCAAATGGGAATTTCATGAAGCCCATTTTAACACAATGGTGATTACCCAACACATAGATTCTTTGGAAGCCCGTTTTGGAAACTTTGAGCGTAATTACGAGAGTGACACTAGGATGATGATTCGGCTACAAGTCGAAATGTATCGCTTGCAAGTGGGCCCGGACGTGTTTCTTTCGGCCTATTTTTACGACCCATATGATCCTAGCGCGGACGGCATATCCCATCCACCCCCACAGTAGGCCCCACACTTTGTGTTGGTTATTTTTAGTTATACCTATGTAGTTATTTGTTCTTTTGGGTCTTTGCTGTGTATCTTGTTACAAGGAACTATGTACTCTCTCTCCCTCTCTCTTTTATCTTGTACTTGTTTGTTGTTAATAATAAAATTACATTTTGGCCTTTGTTTATTTTTACACACTCTCCTTTTGTTTGGATTTTAGTCCCCTTTTCATGTGGACATTGCAAAAGTCTAACTTAGGGGGGGTTAACAAGTGCGTCTTTTAAACAATTTCACAAATTTCAAAATACCCAAAAAATGATCGATTTGAAATCCGTTAACTAACTAAAGCAAGTAAATTTAAACTAATTACTTAAATACACATGCAATAAGAATGAAGTGGTTTTAAACTATATGAGAAAAATGGGATTGGAATACACTCCCCTACACTGTTGATAAAGTCATTGGATATAAAAGGTTCAAAAATTAAATTAATAATTCGAAGAAAACATTAAATCTTCTCAACGCATTAACTATATGAGGACTCAGCACAATAATTAATCAATAATAAATCTAATGTGGATGATTAGATTGCCGATACGCATATTGTACTCTCAAATACCACGATTACCTAGGGAAAACGAGGTTAAGATATCTATAATACGTGTTTCGACAAAATATCAAATTCAAATTATCTCCATAATTTTATTCACTTTTATACCCAACTCATCACCTAGATGGGGTTCATGTACCCCAACCCTCTAGAAATCTAGTCGGGCATGGTGTAACTACAACTGCTCATGATATCTACGTTGCATGAAATCATTCTTACCTGAAAGGTGTAAACAAGCATGTGGAAAAGACTTCTATCAAGGAAATAATAAATTATAAACCAAAAAGAAGAGAGAAATTGAAAGCAATAATGAAACTATACTTGGATTGATGAAAAACCCATGAAATAAATGCAGAAGATGAACAATTGTTGAAGAAGATTAATCCTAGGGTTATTTCCTTCAAGATCCTTTCAAAACTATCTAAAACTTACTTCCTAATGTCTGGTATCAAAATTGAATATAACTCTCACGTTTAGTGTTTGCACCTTGCACAACTCTAATTTTTAAGAAATAAAATTCAGAAATTCATCTTGCCGAACCGATTCAAATTTTTCCTTCTTTGATGGGCAAACCGATTCGCTTATTCTAGTTTGTAGAACTGGTTCCACTTCTTAGCCATCGGTTCGGTCCTGTTTTTCAGTGTGTAGAGTTGGTTCTCCTCAGATAGAACTGGTTCGCTTCTGAATTTTTCTTCCTTTCTTCTTTGATTACTTCTTAACTTTGAATCTTCATATGTTTTTAACCGGGACTCGGATTTGGATGTCGTTGAACTCAAGGTCTTCGACTTCTCTTTAGGTTTCGCATCTGAATTTCGGGTGTAAACTTACTCTTTTGCCCTTGACCTTTCTTTTTTTCTTTCTTTCTTGATTTTGGTTTCCTTCTTTTCTTCACGTGCATCAAATACCTGTAAAACACAAGAAAAATACACGAAACTCGATGTACTAGATAGAAGATATCAGTAGAAATGATATGAGATAAATCAACTCAAATTATACCACACGGGGTGATAAAAGCCTCTAAATTACGAGGATAAATATGAAGAATCTATGCCTAATCAACCCAATCACGTCTGAAATCTCGTGAAACTATGGTGAGTGGCCCTTCTGAAAAGTCTACCTAACCCTTTGCCAATCTGACGGACACAGGTGGTCCTGGACAACTGGCGCCACTAGCTGCGATGGATGTTGGGACTGTGGAAAATAAAGAGTTATGGCAGTCATCGCCGCATTAACTGTTTGCGCCACTACCACTGCAACCTCTGTTGCTGACACTATTCCCTGTAGTGGTAACACACCCGAAGGAAAATACTGAGATCAAGCTCCTAACTAGGAACGGATAAGCTAAAGAATCTAAACCAAATCCTACAAGCCTCCACAATGCTCCAGCTACGCCTCGCTGGAAAGAATCCTCAAGTTGGGCGTCCCTGTGGATGGACACTTAAAATTATTTTGGAATATATTTTGAGACAAGTGAGAGCCCAAGAAAACCTTCTGAAAATATTTAGCAAGTAATTAAATTGCAATAACTTAAATTTTTATGAACACTTTTCATATTTAAGATGGCTTCACCCTCTCTTGAGATATAGCTCATCCCTCAACTAATGTACACACATATCACTTACCTTCTAACCCCATTAGTTATGATACCCCACCAAACTAGTCTTGGTACACCCTTTCTAACTTGTTATTCTAACCCGAGTATTCCTTACTTTAATTTATACGTTATTTTACTCATTAACTTATTTAATCAATTCAACTTTAATTAGTTATATAACCTTCACAATAGTTATATATGAAATGCATTCACACATTATGTATTTGTTCCTTATATAATTATTTACTCATATTATATACGTACTAGCATACTACAACATTCACACACATGTCGCTTATATAGTAACCATCCTTCCGAGTTATAACTCATCGGATTCTTGTCTCTAAAATGCTATCATCCCAGGTATGCTTACTCTAACCCAGTTACCATAAATCGATTAACTCACATCAAAATAGTTGAATAAATCGCAAACGTAGCGAAGTCGGTCATATTTCCCCAAGTGTAAGACTGAATCATACCCAAAACATCTCACCCCAAAAATAAATCACACAATAAAATAACGAATGATATGACCTGGGGACTATACTCTCCTTGCATTAACTAGTCAGGGGATTCACCCAAATCATGCAACCTCCTATGATAGCACTAGATGGGTATGTATTCACATAAATATCTAACACCGATATTTAGAAAGCAAACAAGTATATATATATATATATATAAAAAATCGGCCAACCCGTGCCTAACTCTCGTAGCATTAGCCCATAATTTCTGAGTCTATTTCTCGACTCTAAATTTGATTAATTACTCATCAATTAATTAAATAAATGTAACTTCACTTTCTTATAAACCCGAACTCTCCCACTCGGCCCGTATTTAATTATTTATGAATTTATTTCACTCAATTCATCATTTGGGTTTCCCGCCTTTTATCACCTTTCAAATCCAAATTATATCCATCCATACACACTAAGAAATAGGCCCTACCTATATTTCTCACTAAATAATTAAGCCTAAAACACACACCAACGAAAATTTTGCAAATATATTAAAATAGGTGAAACTTCCCAAAAACAAGGATCATCGATCGATCGATCGGTTTCATCGATCGATTAATCGATCAAATATTTTCCTTCTTCTTCGATCTACTTTTCCATCATTGTTAAATCCTCAAGTATTCAATCTCCAAACCAGACCTCAATCAATTAATATATCATGTTTATTACACCTACAAACATGTTCTAACTCCATTATATGTCGTCAATTTTTACTGATTCTCCTTAAAATTTCTAGGGTCCCCGAATTAGGTTTTTCATATATTCATCAAATCACATATCAATTCGATTTCCAAAAGTCCAAATTCAACAACAATAACTACTGGATTTCGATTCTAAGTCATATTCTAATATCATATGATAATATTCTCCCTTAATTAAACATCAATTTCACACTTAAATGTTTAAATCCCCCAAACCCAGATTTTGCATGTGTCACCCTCCCAAAAACAAATTTTTTCAACAAATACTATAATATGAACATGAAATTTGCTATTCAAATAAAAAGCAAGTTAATTACTTTCCTTATAGGGTTTGTAGGGCTTGATCTCACGTAGAAGGCGACGAATATGACAGGGTACACCCAATTCCTTATGTGATTTGGTTCCCAAAAGCTCCTCACTTTCTTCATCTTCTTTCCTTTCAAGTTCTAGATTTTTCAATCTGAGTTATGAGTACCTCTAATCCCATAACTTTGGTCTTAAAGCTCTAAATCCCGAAATTAGGTTGATGGCCCAAGCCCAAATGACCTGAACACCGAGGTGTGGGCCTGGTTATGTCTAAAAAGGCCCCGGGACCCAATTACTACCCCCGGGTACACTATTTTGACTATCTCGACCCTTACGGAATCAAAAGTGACCTCTAAATTGCCATCTGATTCACCCGATAATAATATCCTATCTCGACCTCATATAGTCTACACTCGACTCCCGAGTGAGATATAATATCATCCCGTCACTATCACTCGCTATGACATAAAATCATTTTTTACTATTCACTTAAAAAATTTATTACATAAATATTAATCACTATCTCTCTCGATTAATATTTTTAAAGTCACATAATAATTAATTCAAATAAATTACGTCAAACATGTAATTTAGATTAGCCAAATTAATTTAATATTTATTACTCAAAAATATGAGGTGTTACAAACTCGTACCAGTTCACTATAGGCATGGAACCGTTCGAGGCTTTGTACAGGAGACGTTGTTTTTTGCCCTCTTGTTGGTTAGAGGTGGGGGGCAACGAGCTTCTCGGTACGAATTTGATTCTGGAGACTTTGATGAAGATTGAGTTGATCTAGAGTCGCATTCGGGTAGCTTAGGACAGGTAGAAGAGTTATGCCGATGCGAACCGAAGATATTTGGAGTTTAGCATGGGTAATCAAGTGTTTCTGCAAGTATTTCCCATGAAGGAGTGATACGGTTCGGGAACAAGGGTAAGTTGGCGCCTAGGTATGTGTGGCATTTTCCCATTATCGAGTGGGTTAGGCCGATTGCGTATAGGCTCGCCTTCTTAGAGCATTTGTAACAGATTCACGACGTGTTCTGTGAGTCATCATTGAAAAGGTATCTTAGGGATGACGTGGCTTATCGGCATCTACCATTATAGGAGATTGACCTACACTTGGATATTTCATATGAGGAGAGTCCTGTTGCCATTTTAGACCGTAGCGAGTGGAAGCTTCAGTCAAAGGTGGTACCATTAGTGCATGTATAGTAGGGACACCACAATGTTACCGAGGAGACGTGGATGTGTGAGGATGACATGTGGGCAAAGTATCTATGAGCTCTTCATGGAAGATAAGTTCCAATTTTGGGGATGGAATTTCATTATTAAGGGGAAGAATGTAATACCCCATACCTTTATTATTAATTAATTTTCGTGTGCTTTATACTATTAAATTAATTGGGTAAATATTAATTAGCAAAGATAAAGGATTAATATTTATTATTTTTATTATTTACTTATGTGTGATAAGTAAATATATGTGTGAGTGGTTATATGTCACGTATAAGTAAAAGAAACGATTTATTATTATATTTCGATAGAGTATTACATTAGCGGATCGGTAGAATTAATGGGTGACGCTTACGGTACGTGCGAGTCGGGCATGATTAATAAGATGTTAACATATTTGGAGTTAGGTGAGTCAAATGACCTTTTCGAGTGCACCGGGGATCCAAGAATGGTCGAAATAGTTCAGAATATATACCCGGGTGTTATGATTGGGTTTCCATGACGTTTTAGATATAATAGGACCTGTATGAGGGTAGGAGGGTCATTTTACACAGGTTTAAGTGGGAAAACGAGATTTAGGTAATTAAGAGGGTATTTAAAAGGTTAAAAAATTAGATGGCATCCCACCTTTAATATTCTGGGCAAGAAAGTATGAGAGAGAGTTCAAGAGAAGAGAAAAAAGAAGAAGAGAGAAGAGAAAAGGATTGAAGAAGAGGGAGAATAGCTTCATCCCGATTCAACCTGTCATGAAACAAGTAGAGAACATCGGATCTTAATCCACCAAGGCAATTAGTTACTTTCTTTAAATTGCAAATTATACGTAGTTAATTACTTTCATGATTAGAGGTAGAAATATGAGATTAAAAGCATTGAAGATTAAAACTTTGGTTGATTAATGTAGAGTTCTAAATGATAAGATTTCATGAATTTATATTGATTATTAAATGAGATTAACCACACTTGAATTTCAAAATTAATTCTGGATTTAAATGATGAGGAAATAGATATTGAATAGAAAGGTTGAATCTTTGAAAATCAATTTGGGGAAAATTCTGAGTTAAGTTAAATTGATGTTTAATTTGTAATCCTAGGTGTTTGATATAGAATTCATGGTTAGAGATACGTTTAAATGCTTCTAGAATATTAGTATAATGATATATTAGGTCTATTTGAGGTTTGAGGTGGTTTGGGACCTCTATTGGAGGGTTTGGGATGAGAAAAATCCGAGGAAGAAAAGGACAGGCAGCCCAACAAATTGAACTGGTTTGTTGGAGTTTGATCTTCCAGCAAATCGGTTTGGTTTGCTAACTTGTCCAGTCTTGTTCGTGTGTTGTTTCGACACGTTAGGGATTAGAGAATGACCGTAGGGGCTTTCAGGGTTACTGTGGGATTATTGGGGAAGGCTTTTGAGGGTTTGGTACATTGAATAGACCAACGATAGATGGGTTCGAGTGAGGAGAACCGAGGATTCAAGTAAGTGAATATTTGATTAATTAATCAGGAAGTTGGGTTGAACTTCAGGATTGGATGAATTGTGCGTTGTGGGATATGCATATGAGCTCGGTACTTTATATATGTGTGTGTGTGCGCATGAGCTATTTTTTATTATATATACCTACTTGGGAGTGCTATCGTAGGAGGTTGCGCGTGGTGGGCAGTCCTCCCTGGCGTTGACCATCAGGTGTCGAATTGATTTCTCAGATCATAGGACTATTGCATAGCCACTATCCATATGTAAGGATAGGTATTAGTTTGGAGACCGGGTGGGTGCGTTGTGGTATGGTTGTGACCCTCGGACATATATCTATGACTATCTCAGTTGTATGTATTTACATTTGGGATTGGTAGTGAGATTCTGACCCGATGACTCAGTGTGAGGCATGATGCCTAGAGTCAGATAGCACACGAGGGATGTATCCACGAGGTCCATGTTATGGGGTTACGGTTATACGTAATAACAAGTGATATCTATGTATGCTTATACGATATAATGAATATATATATATATATATTAATTATGACGTGAATAATTATGTATCGCAAGTGTGCCATTACAATATTAATTATGAAAGCGTACCTAATGAAAGTAGTTATACTTAACTAACAGAGGCTATTAGTAGAATTGAGCTTGGATAACAGTCACATGTCCTAGTTAGACCGGGAAGTTTAATTAGGATGATAAATTAACATGTGAAGTGCGCACAATAGTTGAGAGGTGAGGTTTCATCTCATGTGATTGAAACCAATTTATTATGAAAGTAATACACTATAGATTTAATTGACTTCAAACAATTATTTACTTGCAAAATATTTTTACTTTTCGAGCTTTGACCCCCAGTTAATTGTTTTTCCTTATTTTTCTTTCTAAAATCCCCAAGTTTACAGCAGCAGTAGTCAGGACCCCAGGGATAGATCCATTCTTATCGTTATAGTAGCTATGGATACTATAGGACTTGGTTTAGACACATTAGCTCATTCTATCAAGATAGGATCATTTCAGTTTTCAGTTTGGTCATTTTGCCCGTAGATTGATAGGATTTTATATTATTGACAGAAATTCTATCTCAGTACTTATTTATTGTTCAGTTTTATACAGTGGATGTTGTTATTTGGTGACCGATGGTTTATTCAGTTCACTCTTATTATTTATTTATGCATGGTGATTTATTCATTCATTTTGATTCTATGATTACATTCGTATTATTTATATTATATTGTGGTTGCGACAATGATGCTGAGAATGAACCATACTGAGATTTAAAATTTTATTTTAGTAGAGGATTGGCGACCTAATATTAGAATAAGTGGGTTGTCACATTGATTAAAAAATTATATCTCCAAACCAGCTTGGTTTCATTAAAGGGAGAAACATCATTCATTCCAAATCTATCGCCTCTGAGAACTTCAATCTTCTTGATTATAAAATCTATGGGGAAATGTCGGAATTAAGTTTGATATATCTAAGGCATTTGATACCTTAGATAGGAACTTTATTTTAAAGACTTCAACAGGGTTTGGATTCAGTAATCAGGTAAGGCAATGGATTTATACTATTCTACAATCAGATCATCTTTTTCTTCTTATGAATGGTTCTCAAATTATTTAATTTAAATGAACTAGAAGAATGGGGAAGGATTATCCCCTCTCCCATCTTCTTAGATATTTAGCAAAAGATGTTCTTATAATATGTTTGATGCACAAAGTGTATACTAGTGATTCTAGTTGTATTTCCTCTCCCATGGATTTTAAAGCTCCTACTCACCCTATGTATACTGATGATGTGTTGATATTCTGCATAAGAGACTCCCACTATCTTCAAATGGTTATGCAAATATTTGAATCCTATGCCATTAGCTCTGGACAACATGTTAACAAAGATAAATGTTGCATTTTCTTTGGTAAAGGAGCTACTGATAGAAAAAAAGAAATTTATTCTTTGCATGAGATTAAAGAAGGGAATGTTCCTTTTGTTTATTTAAAAGTTCCTATTTTTAGAGGAAAGCCTAGAAGATCCCATCTTCAAGCTATTACAGACAAGGCCAAATCAAAATTAGAAGGATGGCAGGAAAACTATTGTATATTGTTGGTAAAGTGGAATTGATAAAATATGTTATGCAGCCTATGTTGTAATTTTGTTTCATGGTTTATAAATGACCCATCTTTGTCCTTAAAAGGATGCAACAATGGACTAGAAGTTTTATGTGGACTGAAGTTACTATAAAGAGGAAATTTGTTTTGGTTTCTTAGGGAAAATTGTGTGTCAATTTAAATGAAGGTGGTTTGGATATTAAAATCTTAATTGCTCTTAACTCAATTGAAATCATAAATCGAGCTTTGGATGCTTTGTTATTTAATTTTATGTGGTCTCGACTTCTCAAGCCTAGATTGAATTACTTATCTAGTAATAGATGTTATAAAATCAGTTCCATTTTGACAGATTATAAAGAATCTCTTGATAGTATTTTTCTTAATGTTGAATTGAAAATTGGAAATAGCAAAGCAGTGAAATTCTAGACTTCTAATTGGCTTGGATCACCTATTTCCCAACACTTAGGAATGCATTTCGATGAAGATGATTTAAATCTCAATGTGAGAGATTTTATTTAATAAGGTCAGTGGAATTTTCCTCAATCTTTCATTACTTATTTCCCCTATATTCATACCAAAAATAATCAATATTCCACTTCCTTTAGAGGACTATAATGATGCTCTTATTTGACCATTTATTTCAACTAGAGAGCTAAGCTTCAAATATGCCTATGAGTATTGTAAAAATAAAAAAGGAAGAAAATTATTTTTGAAAATCTACGGCACAAACGCATTCCTCCAAGAATTTGTTTCACTTTCTGCAAAATTTTACGTGGTAAAATGGCCACCTCTAACATGTTACAATCTAAAGGGTTCCATTTGTGCTCTAAATGTGCTTTAAGAAAATGTGAGACTAAAAATTTGAATCATTTATTTGTGGAGTGCTCTTATTATAAATCTATTTGGAATCACATATTCTCTAGATTCGATAGATTTCTATAATCTTATTTTATATCATCTTTGTGGCAGCATGTCATTTCATTCAAAGTCCCCAAATTAGCAAAATTTGGTACGATTCAATTTTAGGAGTTGTTGATACCATATGTATGACTAGAAATCAAGATATATTTGAGAATAAACTTCCCACTATCAATAGTTGTTTGACTTATCCTAATTCTATGATTAAATACATGGAAAATTTAGTGAAATATTGTATTCATAATGATGTTTCAAATTTGATGATTCTTTATTCTTTTAAAATTACATCTAAATTGAGAACAACTCTTTAAAATATTAAAAGTCATGTGATTTCCCCCTCTTAGTTCTTGGACTAAACTCAATATTAAATGGCTATCTAAAAAAGGAAGGTAGTATTTGAGCTACTGGAGGAGTTTTCAGAAACTGTAGAAGCTTTGTTAAAGTTGCATTATGTGATAAAATATATTTCAATATATATTTTCACGTAGAATTATGTGTTATCATTCAAGGCATTGAATTTATAAATGGCATAATCTCGAGTTGGAAGTGGACTCCTTATCAGTTTTGTAATGCATTCAAAACTCCAACTTCAATCCTCTTGAACCTTAATATTAAGGGAGTTTCTAAGGGCATCACACTCATTGCTACAATATACCACAAGATAAAAAATATGTTTTTTTGCTAAGGGCCACCACATTGTATATATTTTTTTTCACAATCATTTCAATACAAAACCCCACATATTATCTCTTTCTACCCACTACACTCCAAACCCTACCTTTTGTCTTCTTCACAAAACACAAAACAACATTGTCTCCATTAATCCAACCTTCTTCAAGTTTGTCTTCTTCTACCAACCATGTTCAACATTATTAAAGTTTTCATCCATTGGTCCCCACAAACTTATTAAATTTCGTGTCCCTCAACACACCAACCATTTTCAACTACATTATTAAACTAGGGTTTTATTGGTAAATACACAAATTCCAATGGATAATCCAACCAAAGACAATGAGAACACATTCAAAACAAATGAAAACTACACAAATGACATATATGAGGTAACAAGCTACAACAAACACACAAATCTTCTACAAAGAAGATTAACAGCAAAATAAAGAAAAAAAATACATCATCAAATCCAGAAAAATATATACACCACACAAGATTAACAAACCTGTAAGAATAAACATCGACTAAAAAATACCCAAAAAAAAGACAGATGTGGACCACAGACCCGCGACTCCAAACGGGTGAAATCCCGATCTAGCTTTTTCTTCCAAGAACTTCAAAGAAAATGGGGCGTAGGAGTTGAAAATCCCAAACAGATCCAAAACAACCCAGCAAAGGGACGCCGATCTAAACCATCCGACAAAAACAGAGGAAGTAGAGCATGTTGCGGCATGAACCGATTTGTTGACGATGAAAGAAAAAGAAAAAACTAGGGATAAAACATAAGCAAAAGTAGAATAAATCTAGAGAAAAATTGAAAAAAATTAAGAGAAGGAAGAAAACAAGGGCAATGTGGGTCAGTTCTGAAATAGTAAGAAGAAAAGAGGGTGAGACGAGGTCCCTCCCTCTCTCTCATAAAGGAAGAGAAGGAAAAGGAGGGGGGCAGTAAAGGAGCTTTAGGGTTTTATTAGAGAGAGGGTCAACTACATCAATCCTAGTTTTCCTTTCTGCTCTTCTCTTTTATAAAATCCTACTAAGTCAATTTAGGTGTATCTCTAATGCTTACATCACCATTAATACTAACCAAATCAATCTTCCTTACGGGGGCATCCATTGGTCTACGTTTGACGTGTCCAAACTATCTAAGTCGCTTTTCTCTCAATTTATCTCTATAGAAGCTACTTTTACAGTTTCACGAATTTTTTCACTTCTAATTTTATCCTTTCAAGTTTTACCACAAATCCATCTTAGCATTCGCCTCTTTGCCACGCTCAATTTCTGTACATTTTATTTTTTGGTTGCCCAACAATCTATCCCATATAACATGGAGGGTCTAATGCTCATTCTATAAAATTGTCCCTTTAACATCAAAGGTATACGTCGATCACACAATACACCGATAGCACAACTCCACTTAGTCCAACCTGCATTAATCCTATGAGTAACACCATCACTAATATCTCTATCTTTTTGGATAATCGAGCCTAAAGAAAATGATCATTTTCAGGTATCTCTTGACCCACCAACTTCACGACAACCCCGTTGTCCTTCTATTACTACTAATATTGCACTCCGCATATTTTGTTTTGGTTCAGCTTATTTTAAACCATCTTGTTTCTTGAGTTTCTCTCCACAATTCCAATCTAGCATTAACCCCCATCTTAATCGCATCCACTAAAATAATATCATTTGCAAATAACATACACCGCAGCACCTCATCTTGTATTTCTCCAGTCAACTCATCCATAGCAATACATGGAGAAGAGAGAATCAAAACTCTAATTCTCTTAATGGTAAATTGAAGTATAAATTATTTTCTCAATAAGCGCCAAATAAATATTATTACAGGTATGTTTGGATGGCTATAATTGGGATTCAATAACAATTTGTAACTCTATGGAATTGGAATTCAACATTAGAAATCAATTGCTGGGCTTTTATGTGGAATTGGATTAAAATTTTAGAAGCATCTTAAAATTGATGTGTGTGTTGTAGTGTGTAAAACTGTGCGTGCGTGAGTGCATTGTGTGTATTGTATGATGTACAGCGTGTGTGTGTGTGTGGAATGTAATCAGTTTCTAAAAATGTGATTTTAAAACTATCTACTTTTACTTGGGAATTCAATTTATGGAATTGGAATTCCTAGAATCCCAAAACGATTCCAAACTCATTTTTCCGACCACCCAATAGAACTAGAATTTAGGACCCAATTCCAATTCCAACACTTGGAGTTAGGGTTTCCAAACACACCCCAAGTGATCAAATTGCATAATTTCTCTTAAAACATATTATTTTAGCCAATTCCATCTCTAATAGACATGCCAAAAAATTCAATGCAAGACTAGCAGGACCATCTTATATTGGGAGAGCATAATGCCATATTGCTGCACCAAAGAACAAATTGAGAGTCATTGTTCATGACAGTCATTATGCTTATTTTAAAAAAATAAGTATGGCGAATATACCGTGTTTTGGACCATATATTATCTTTATAAAACTTTACACAGTGAACAGTGATCATAGTACAAACACATAAACACGATTCTTACATATATACGATTACATGTTTAAGGAATCTTATAAACAATTAGCAGAGGTCCTGCACATCAGGACGCAATTAGTCAAAATATAAGAGTGAACTGTTAATTCCACTATGCACAGAAGTTAATCAGGAGTAAAAGTATAATTCCACTAGTGGCAAAATATTTCATTGGTTTGATTTCTAAGGAAAAATTTACACCCGATGTCTACCCCAATAAGATGCATATTCAGATTACGGTAATGCAGATACATTTAGATTACAGTAATTCAGATACATTTAGATTACGGTAAGCCAAATACACAATCAAATAAGGGAACAGATGATGCCAGATGTCATATTAAAATGGTTTGTGTTACCGCCTAGATATTTACATGGAAACAAGTGAAGACAAATACAACTCAGCATGCATTAATTCTTAATTTTGAATTAAAAGCAATTGTTAAGTAATTTTTGCTAACTGGTACTAAAAATATTCGTTTAAGCCACACTGACATAATTATTCATCTCCATCCAAGCCATTTCATCTTGACAAGAAAGGATGGAGAGCTCCTACACAGATGTTTTTGGAGAGGTATGTATATACATGACACATATTCTCACTCTTGACTGACGAATTTAGTAAAGATTTTATTTTATTGTTCCTCATTACAAGTGATGCATTATATAAGATTATCAAAATTTTAAATCCCTAAAAATGGTCTCATTTGTTAAATCTTCATAACAAAGTGATTTTGTTTAAAGGGAGAATGACAAATCAATTGACTTTTTTTTATATCTTGAATGTTTATGGAAATAAGATTGGGGATATCTAAAAACTTGCCTAATCTTTTTTTTTTAACAGGAGGATATTAATCCCCTAGATTTTATTAAAAGGAGAAAAAACCTCTCCTAGGTGGCTATACAAACTAAAAACAACAACATTTTAGAAGTTCTAATACTAGGAATACCTAGTCTATTCATGTTAAAAGCTCCTTTATCAAGAAGAGGAAGATCGCTAAATTGATGAAAACACTCGGATTCTTTTGAAGAGGAAGCAAATTTTGCCAAGGCATCTGCTACATTGTTTTTTTCCCTCCAAATGTGATGATATTGAAGACCATTGTATTTAATAAAACCTTTTATATCATGTATTGTTTCTTTCTCTTCTCATGGAGGTTTCCACTGCTCTGAAATTATCATGATCACTGCTTTGGAATCTAATTCAAGAGTAACATTTGAGTAGCCTTTTTTAACAATCCATTGAAGACCTGTCTGAATAGCTTTAATCTCTGCCATTAATGAACATGATTGACCAATGGATAAAGAAAAAGCAAACAAGAATTCTCATTTGTGACCTCTGAAAATGCCTCCTATACCACTAACTCCTGGTTACCAATGCTTGAACCATCCACATTAAGCTTAATGAAGCCATCTGAAGGTCTTTCCCATCGAACAATCTGAAACTGCTGTTACTTTACTTTGATTCTGAAATTAAAAGCTTCTTGAATATTGGAAGATAATACAAGAGGACCTGCAAAAGAAGTGTTAGTTAAACATTTGATATAGTTTTTATAATCTGAAATATGATTTTGCCCTCCTTCATCTCCTCATTTTCAAACAAACTTTGACATCTAGCTTTCCAAATTTCCCATAAAATCACCAACGGAATAATCTGAAATAAAGCTTTTTGAAAACTTCCTCTAGCTTTAAATATCCACCAAGCCATCAGCATGGCTTTGATAGACTTAAAAGATGGAATCACATCAGATAAGTTGAGAAAAAACTTCCAAACTTCCTTGGCAATCTTCCCTTCAAGGAACAGGTGCTTTATAGATTCTATATTGACCTTACAACATTGACATCTCGAGCTCAACCTGATTCCAACTCTCTGAATATTATCATCAGTAGGGATGGCTTTTCTGAGCATTTTCCAAACAAAAATGAATATTTTATTAGGAATGAAAGGAGACCAGAGAAGTTTCCAACTATAAGAGCTCACTCAGATCTTCTACACACTTAGAAAGCAGATTTAATGGGAAAATGACCATCAGGAGAAGGTTTCCAAATCACCTCATCACCAACAGTCTTTGAATGCTTTGCAACATCTTCTTGAACTCTTCTAATTTTTTATATGGCACTAGAATCATTAACACCATAATGTAAAGAATTCTTATATTTATTCCTCATGAATCTGCCCCACAGCCCTTTAGAATGATTCAACCTCCAAGCAAGCTTAAAAGAAAAACATTTATTCACATCACTTATATCTCTCAGGCCTAATCCTCCTCCTTCAGTTGGCAGACAAACATTTTCCCACTTGATCGAAGCTTTCTTTTGACCTCTAACAGTGTCTGATCCACAAAAAAATTTGCTAAAAATAGAGTGAATTCTATTTATAACAGAAATAGGAGGATTTAAAGCTGCTAAGGTATAAATAGGAATGGAAGATAGAACATGCGTGATCAAAACCATCCTACCTGCAGTAGATAGAAACTTTATTTTCCAACCCAAGAATTTATTTATGATCTTTTCAATCAAATCAGAATAAAAAATAGCCCTATTCCTGCCAACAAAAAGAGGACAACCCGAGTAGACTAAAGGCAGCTTCTTGGATTTCAGACCCAAAACATTTGAAATTTTATTCTTCCTGACCAAAGAGATACCTTCAGAAACTGTGAAGCTACTCTTATCCCTGTTTAGAGATTGACCTGAGGATTTCTCATATTTGACCAAAAACTTCATAAGGTTTTGCAAACTTCTTTTCCGCCCATTAACAAAAATAATCACACCATCAGCAAAACTTAAATGAGATATTAAAGATCTTCCAGGAGGATGAGAAAAATGACCAATCTTCTTAACCTCTACTACATGGTTTTATCCTCTAGAGAGAACTTCTACCATAATAATAAAAAGAGAAGGGGATATAGGATCACCTTGTTTTAAACCTCTGGATGATTGAAAGAAACCTGAAGGCTTGCCATTTATAAGAATAGAGAACCAATTATTGGAAAGCAACCTCCAAATGAAATCAATGAAAGTTTCATTAAAACCAAATATTCTAAGCACTTTGAGAAGGAAGATCCATGACACTCTATCATATGCTTCTCCATGTCCAATTTAATGATCACATTAGATCCATAACTTTCCTATTGAGCAAACTAACCATCTCATGAGCTAAGAGGATATTATCTTGGATGTTTCTATCCTTGATAAAACCACTTTGATTTTGAGATATGATAAGAGGAAGGATATGACTAAGTCTGGAGTTGAGAATTTTAGAGAGAATTTTTTGAGAGAAATTCCCAAGACTAATAGGTCTGAATTGAGAGCATTTCAAAGGATTCTTAACTTTGGGAATAAGCACCACATTAGTTGCAGACCAACTTTTGAGGATGGTATTACCAACATAGAAAGATTGCACAACTCTAATCAAGTCATTCTTGATAATCTCCCAGCAGGAAAGATAAAAAGCACCACCAAAGCCATCAGGACCAGGACAACTGTCCTCATTTAACTGTTTAATGGCAGAAAAGATCTCATCTTCTTCAGGAATCTGAGAAAGATTTCCATTCATCACCTCATTAATGACATTTGGAATAACATCCAATAAAGATTCATCAATATCCACCAAGTCAGCAGACCATCTATCAGAAAAATGTTGGACAAACATATCAGCAATTTCAGTAGGGTTCTCTTTCAAACAAAGACTCTCATCTTTGATTTTGAGGATTGCTAACTTACTTTTACTAGCTTTGACTGCAGCATGAAAACACTTAAGAGTTTTTATCTCCCTCTTTAAGCCATTTGATTTTGGATTTTTGTCTCCAGAAAACCTCTTCCAGCTTTAAAACTTCATCAAGCTTGATTCTAGAATTTTGCATCTTCACTCTATTTGATTGAGTTGGATTAATCTCAAAATCATGCTCCACAACTAACAATTCATCCTCCAAATCATGAATGTTCTGAAATAAATTTTCAAAAGTCTCTTTATTCCACACCATGAGGGCAGCCTTCAATCTTTTCAGCTTCTCAGAAAAATAAGACATAGGATTACCATAAGACTGATCTGACCAAGACTGACTAACATAGAGTTTAAAAGAGTTGTGGGAAATACACACCTTCTGAAAGATAAAAGGTCTAGGCACAAGGTCCAAATGACTTCGAATGGAAAGGATTAGAGGAGAATGATCACAGCACCTCTCTGAAAGGTGGGTAATTGAGCAATTCTGAAAGGTAGAAGACCATTTGAGATTGACTAAGGCTCTGTCATGTCTTGCACTGATGGCATCTTCATTTACTCTATAATTAGACCAAGTGTATCGAGATCCATGATAGCCGAGATCAAAAAGCCCACAATAATTGACACAATCTTTGAAATCTTCCACTGACTGAAAATCAATAGAATTACCCCCTATTTTTTCTTCTTGACATGAAACCACATTAAAATCACTAATAAATATTTGAGGCAAATCTCCATAATTAGAAGATATAAATTCCATTTCACTCCACAAGTGTCTTCTCTCCTCTGCAGTGTGTTTAGCATATACCACAGTAACTAAAACATCACTCTCAATATTATCATATGAAATTTTCAAAGACATAAATTGCTCTTCATTCAACAGGACCTGTACTTTCAGCACTTCCTTCCAAAAGAACCAAATTTTATTGGTTTTATTGACAACAACTTCATCAAAATTCCACTTCATCAGAAAATTATTAATTTTGAGACTGTCCACCTTTGGTTCTATAATAGACATTACTGGCAGTTTGAATTCCTTTAACTTTTTAATCCTTCTATTTGTTGGCTTGCTAGCCACCCCATGAGCATTCCAACTTAAGAAATTAATCATTAAGACAGTTGATAGGAATTCCTCCTAGCTCTTTTCACCTGAGATCTTGTAATCCTCCTAAACATAGGATCTTTTGGGGTTATCTTCACTCGATTTTCTTCTACAGCCCTTGTATCCACTTGATTTAACTCTTCAACCTTCTTCTTGCTTTGTCTTTGCTTCTCTTGATAGGCTTGCCACTTTTTGTCAAAACAATCTGAGAAAGTCTGGAGTTCCTCCTTCATCACATAAATTCCTTTCTGCTTGCTCTCAGAATCTGAATTATAATCCTTCTTCTTGGCTGGATGAACATCATAATCTGGTAGATCTGTGGCTTTAGGAGACAGGTTCAATTCATCAACAACAAAATCTTCTTGATGTGATATCTCACAATGCTGGATTTTTTGGATATGTTGAGAAATAAGGGCTGATGTCTTGGGTTCAGGGAACTTAATTAAAGGTAGGGGACTTTGGTCTTGGATGTGAGTCAGGGGACTAGAAGGGCTTTGTAAACTTTGTGGAGAAATATTGACAGGAATAGTTTGAGAATCAACTGTTTTGGTACTTTGGAATGAAGGGAGGTCTATGGGATGATTGTCAATGGCTTTCAATGAGAGTAATTCTGAGGTTGGAGTCTTTTTTGGGCTTGGTTAACAAAATTGGTAGGTCTTTTTGTTTATTGGGAATGGCTTGAAAAGGTTTGAGTGTGGTTTCATTGTTTTTGATGGTTTCATTGAATCCTTTATTCACCTCATTGTTCTTTTTTAAGAAAATATAAGCTTTTTCCTGATGACCTTTCTTCATGCAGTGTTTACAATATTCAGGGAGACTTTCATATGATACATCTTGCCAAAATCCAGTGTCACCTACGCCAATCCAAACCCTTCTTGGCATGTCTTGAATCAGATCCAATTCGATGCACACTCTTGCTAAACTAGGTCTAGTATGAGAGATAGTTGAAGAATCCATCTTTAGGGGCTTACCAACCAACTGGGCAACAGAGAATAAAGAGGATTTAGCGAATAAGTGTATGGTAGGTTAGGGAAATTAATCCATGCAGGAACCAAGGAGCTTTCTTCTTCTACCTTCCATAATGGAGACCATTTGAAAGTTCTCATTGGGAATTTACCAAGAAACCATACCTCTTTAGTCCAAAGTCTAACAAAATCTTCACATTTTAATATAAACAAGACATGTTTGTTATCAATCAAACCAACAGTGCATTCTTGTTTCAGATGAAATAGAAGAACTTTGTTACGAATCTTGTCCATACTGGGCCTGCCATGTGAAAACTTTCCTATTATCGAAAACTTAAAGGGTTCAGCTAATACCTCAACATCTTCTTTAGAAAAAAGCACCGCAGGTTCTCCTCTATACATAGAAGGAGTCTTGAGTTTCACTTCTTGATGTGGTTTATTAGCAACTACAGATACAAAGGATCGTCACCAAACGTTATTTGGGTCTGGAGGTTTGGATGTAATGGTGTTTTCAAGATTTTGAGCCGCCATGCAAACCCTAGAAGGGTTTTACGTGAGAGAGAGAGAGAGAGAGAGAGAGAGAGACTTACCTCAGCACCTATTCTGCACGTTAAAACTTGCCTAATCAAAACTGGTTTTCTTGGAATGAAACATATTTTTCTAAGAATTAGTAAGCTGATTAAGATTTAATCACCAACTCTAGGTTTGGTCGTGAGAATGAGTGGAATTAAGGAGAAAAGAAAGAAAAAAATCTATAAATAATTAATAATTAAAGATCTGCACTGGTTTTCCCTTTTTGGTCACTCCAAAACTAGGTTTCATCAGTGTTAAAAAATTTCACTCTACTTATCCTACACAATCTGTTTGCTCCTAACATTCAAATACACAAGGAAAAATGATACTCATTATATCTTTTTATTCATTGAAGATGAGCCTAAGTATTTTGAGGCTGTGTTTGATAAGGGATTTGACCATAAGGTCAATAACTTATCATACAAAACGTTATTATATTATATTCTATCTTTATCTTTTCTCTCTCTTCAGTTTGAGATCAGTTAATATACTTGAGCCTAAAAAGCGGATTTTTTTTATTAAGATTCTAATAAAAAGCCGCCATGAAAGGGGAGCGGAAGTCTCCATAGAAATATATGATTATAAAAAAACACAACCTCGAACGACAGAAAACAAATCCCAATAGACGGTCAAACTAAATTAACCCAGAAAACTTAAAAATACAAAAAAGCCATGGAGGCTGGAGAAGTCTTTTGGAACTAAAAACAAAAAACTATACCCATCGATCCACAAAATTGTTGCATGGGAGGAAGCTCCTTCCCTCAAAGAATATTTCTATTTCCGTTAAATAATCTTTCTTTCCCTTGAAGAATCTTCTAATTTTCTCAAAGATTATGGAGTTGCTTTCCACGTTCTTATAAAAGTCATTCCAAACACTAATAAAAGCTACAACATCACATGGTGGATGCTGACAACTAGCAAAAGCACATCCAATTTCATGGTTGCTGACAACTAGCTAAGGCACATCTAATTCTAAAAAAATAATCACCTCCGATTAATTCTACCGCTTTTTTAGTTTTTTTCCCAATGACCACTGATTCCTCCGTAAACTTCTTATATCCCTACAATGGTACAAGTGATGTCGAGTCTCTTCTCGGCCATTAGACCATCCAAATCCATAATAATAAAAACATCGTCCTTAACTCGATGACAATTTAAAAAAATAAAAAATAAACTCTCCAGTTTCAAGGGTATTGAATCCACAAAACACATTGCACAAATAAAATATATCAAAATTATTGGTTAGGATTAGACTATGAAGCACGGACACTCTCCCGGAAGCCAACGTGTCATATCCGACAACGTGTCGGACACCTATGAAGCACGAACACTCTCTCGGAAGCCATGAGTCAGCTTTGACTCTGGTGATAGTGATTGTGCTTTATTTATGATTCTTAAGGTCAAAGTGTGTTTGAATTTTATTTTATATGGTCCATTTTCTTAATTTCATATTAAGAAAGCTCTAATAATGTATTTTATAAAGAAAATATGTTTTATTTCATTAATATATATTTAAATATATATCATATATTATACGTATCATAGCGTGTCGTATCCTAGTTTTTGGATCAATCACGTGTCACGTGTCACGTGTCGCATGTTGAAACACGTATTACGTGTTCGTGCTTCATAGGGATTAGAATATCTTAGGAATATTCCCTCTTCCTCACCCTATAAATATTGTAGCTCCATTTGGTGAAAAACCATACAACCATTAGATATTTTAGAGACTTGTCACTTTATTGATTGCTTCTTTTCTAGCGCAATTGATACCATTTACGTCAATAGCAAACCTAAGGAACATCCTTTCATAGTAATTTATTTCCAAAAAATTTCAACAAAACCTAAAAATAATACTCTCATAGGCGATTTCATCATCAACAACTAGCACTAAACATTCAATCCATAACTCTTTCGCCTTCCTAATCTTACCCATGGATTTCACTTATCAAGGATAAAGTTTGATACTTGATGAGTTGGTGAAAATATCATTTGATAGATTACCCCTCACAGTATACAACTACACGCATTGTTTGGAGAATATTTATGTTCTCCTAGTCCTATCAGCACTCCGGCTTCAGTTCTTATGTAATTAGCCATTATTCATAAATTATTGAAAAACATATTCAACTGTACTCGTACTCTAAAGGTAGAAAAGCTAGATCATATTCTAAAATCTATTTTAATATAGATAATACTTCCTCAAAGGATATTTTCAGCGTACTTGTTTGTTCAACATTGGTCGAACTAGTAAATGTAGTATGACGCCTAACAAGTTCAAATACAAATATTTTATGTAGCTAAGCTGTATAATAATTCAATCATTTCATTTAGCAGAGACCAGAAGTGTGGGACAAACCAGAGTGGGTTGACATATTTTTGCAAAGAACGTTCTTTGGCAATTGTCTGGTTCACGATCTTTCCAAAAATGAGTTAAACAAATACTGCATTGATTGTGAGTCAGCAGCCTGCAGATACTGCATCTCATCAGGTTCCCATGAAGAACACAAGATGCTAAAGATTTATCGATATGTCTACAAGGATGATGTGCCACTCAGTGACATAGGAAAATATTTCGATTGTTCCCAAATTCAGGTACTTTAATTATTACGATTTCGTTAATGTGTGCCCTAGGGCAGGTTAACAACCCATTTATGAAAGAGACAGATGAGATTCAAGACCTTAAGTGCCCTATTTGGTACTTGTATAACCCATGTCCTTTCCATAAATGGGTTGTTAATATGTTCCCCTAGGTCACACGTTAACAAGGCCCCCTTTGTTTATATAAAATCTCTTATAGGGGAAATTTAAAGTTTATTTGGTCACTTTTTGAATTTATTAGTACTTTTCAAGTTTAGACAACTAGCCATTACAGTATTTACGATTTTTATGGATCTGAAACAATTATACAAATCAAGAGCTACCGAAAGAGAAGAAGCAATTTATCTACAATAAAAGCAAAGATGAAAGGAAAAGATATCAAAAAAAATATGGATACTATTGTTGGAATCTGACAATCAAACATCCTAACCAGCCCTCAATTGCAACCAGAGAAACCTGAATTAAATAACTCAAGATGCCCGATTTTCCACTTATCATCAAGAGACCATCCTCTGAAAATATATGCCGAGGAAGCCCACATCGGTGCTTAAGTTTTTATGTTGTCAAAAGCCTTTTCTTTAGAGCATTCTTTGTTTTAAAATATTCTATCGTTTCCTTCCGTCCAAACGATCCAAGCCCTGTCTAACAAAATATTTATCCACAAACTTTCTTCGAAACCCCTTCATATCTAACGCCATTCAAAGTAAATCCCTGTGACATTTCGAAAAAACAACCCATATATTGAGCTCCAATGTCATCTTATTCCAACAAAACGATGAGATTTCACAATGAATCAAGAATAGTTCAATGGACTCATAATCATTTTTGCACATAATGAACCAAGAAGGAGATGGGCAAAAGGATTTTCTTTTTCTCTAGAGCAAATCACAAGTGTTAACTTTACCGTTAGCAAGCAACCATATGTGCATATTTGAGCTTATGAATGCCCGTCACCTTTCCAAATGGCTTTATAAGGAACAAAAGATGGCAAATTAGGAGTAGCAATAAAATAATTAAAGTAGGATTTTGTTAAGAATAGGGCGGAGGAATCGCCCATCAAAACTCCATTATCGGAACCTTTCACTAAATAGAACCCAACGAGAGATTCAAGGAATCACCTTTCACTATAAGTAATATTCTCATAAACATTTCAATCCGGACTCCAAGAGACAAATGGCGCAGCGTTCCCACGAGGCAAAGGAGACGTTCAACAAAGCCCTAGTAACAACTCACAAAGCATGGTAACAGATTTTGCTCCTAATGGGGTGGATGCAAGCGCCGGAGGGCCACGGGTAAGGAGCAGAGGAACTACCTCAGGACCACACCTCCAAAAGACACATCCACCGCCATTTAATCCACATCATGATTTGGAAACCTCATCCCGACCCTATGCCCCTTCCAACAGCATTAGTATTTGGGCCCAAAACACCAAAATCCAGATTAAAACTACCAAACGTGCAAACATCCCCACTCACCAGAGTCTAGAGTCTAGAAAACCCTCGCCAATGTTCGACGAGCCCTCCAACCATCAGCCATAATCAATAATCAACCATCCCACCTCACAGAGACCCAGTCCCTTCAAAATCACTGGATCCAGACTCCAATTGGTCTAATCGTCTAAACCTTAACTCCCTACTGGCATCGGCATCCACCGGTAGAGTTCACCAGCTCCAGGCGATCGAAAGGTGATTGAAGCCCTCCAGCCGACGAACAACGAGGAAGAAAACTCCCAGGCTCTTTTGAATCATCACCTTCATCCTCTAAACACAGCAACAAGAAAAGGAGTAAAACACTACATCTCGCTCTTACAAGCCTCAATATACCCCCCTCCCCAATATAATCGATGATCAGCGACCCGTGTCGTGGCCGTTTGGCAGTGACCAACCCTCCGACGACATCCACTACAAAACTCACAGCTTCTTGCGAAGATTTCTTTGGCCAACGTGACAATTGACGATTCTATGTTTAAGATCAATTTAGGATGGGAAAATTAAAAAACTAGACTATATGAACAACTTTTGACACTTCATGGATAGAAAAAGTCGTGAAGCAAAAGAGAAACTCCAAGATGAAATCAACACTTGGAAAGGAATTTTCTTTTTAGAGTAGAAGACTAATATATGAAGGTGGACTTCATTGAGTAAGTCATATACACCCAACACGGCAATCCCTTTTTCGGTTTCAAACAAAGTGAAGCCAAAAATTAACCAAGAACAATTTCCACCCCCCTAACAATCTCACATCCCAACAAATCAATATACCCCCGAATTTACCAACTAATGCTAGACATAGCCAATCTTTAAACCCATACCACCACAACATCACATTAATTTTCTAAATCAGATGTAATTGGAATTGATACAAACTTCAGACCGTATAACTGATTCCGGATGTTTGAAATTTGCTTAGATTAAGGCATATTTTCAATGGAATCTTTGAGAGAGAGAGAGAGAGAGAGAGAGGGCAGATCGTCGTTTTTTGTGGAAAGAGAAGTTGGGTATGTATGGAATTAAAAACAGCGGAGTAAAATAATTAAGAAAGGGATCTACAAAATAATTGACTTGGCTATCCTCCTCATTATTGCTCATAACAGTTCTGTTTACGCAAGAGTGAAAAAGGCTTTGTCATATGAGATCCTTTAAATCTGTGAGTTAAAAGATTCCTGTAGGCTACTAAACCCTAACCAGCAAAGAATTGGAGCCATAATTTGTTTTAGAAGTCTAAATTGAATATAATATCAACAGTGAATTAAATTAAATATAAAATAAATAGGTAAAAATTAATTGGGACTCCTAACAATTTTTCGCTATGGATCACAATCCTGTTTCCTATTACCATAACTCTCTCTCTCTCTCTCTCTCTCTCTCTCTCTCTCTCTCTCTCTTTCTCTCTCTCTCTATATATATATATATTAAAAATGATAGAAAAACATCATAATTGAATCAACATATAAAAACCAATAAGGATTTTAGGCATCTTCATTAAGACTTAAAATGAAAACACAGCAACAGAAATTGACTTGTATATCAGCAGAGTTAAAGAGAATAATCAGAATACTGACCTGAACATTTATAGAAAAAAAGTAAATGAAGAAAGGCTGACATAAAATCTAAGAAACCCAAATCTGCTTAATTGGATGATATACTGGAAAAAAAATGAAAAAAATATCAGAACTGTAATTTAAGAATTGAAAATATTTAGTATTGTATCATTTGGTTAAAGAGAATGAGAGGGGATGTAACTCACAGTTCTTGGATCACTAGAAAAGAAAATAAGATCAGTAATTTTTCACAATTTCACCAACTGACTAATTGAATCGAACCAAAATTATAAAGAGTGTCCTTTAGATAAACAAAACAAAAAATTATGTATAAAATAAAATTGAGGATAAAATGACATCAACACCCTTAAACAAAATATACAATATTCATTGCACATATTAAATAGAGCATTGAGTTTTATCCTTATTTTGCATTTTATAAATCATAGCGCAGCACATGTGCATGGTAAAGCCACCAAAGTTGCTTCAGCTAAGTCTAAACTAAAGGAACATTCCTGGAAAGGATCTATGCAACAAATAGAAGATCGGTTGGGAGAAGTGGCCAAAACTAAAAAAACCTTTGCAAAGGAGCTTTGTAAAGAGATCACCTTTTATTCAGGCTATTGTGGATGACCCCACGCCTTCTAAATTCAAGCCACTAATTGTTACTCCCAAATATGATGGGAAGGCATATCCAATACTTTATATTGATCAGTATCAAGCTACTGCTGATATCTATTCTATCCCCGACGAGATGCGCTGCAGGGCTTTTTATAGTTCCATCACAGACCTAGCCCAGATATGGTACAATAACCTTCCCAGAGGTAAAATTTCTAGATTCGATCAGTTGGCCGAGCTATTTATTGATAATTTCTGGCCAAACTACTTATTGATAATTTTTGTTTTGGAGCTAAGTCGATCAAAAGTGTCACTCATCTTTTGATCGTGCGTTAAAAACCTGGAGAAAGTACTCGGGAGTACATCACACGCTTCAATAATAAGAAACTAGAGGTGGTGGATTACGAAGAGAAGGCCACCATTGCAGCACTGATGAGTGGATTACTCGCCAAGGATCTCTACTATGCTCCGGCAAAGAATCCTATCAAAACTATGACAGAGTTGATGGCTAAGGCTAGGAAGATTATGAACACCAAGGAAGCTATAGCTGCTAAAGAAACTCTAGAGATGAAAACCGAAATCCAAAAGACTTCGATCAAGAAAGATCAAAAAGACAAGGAGATTGAGGCAAAGACTTAAACTGGCCTAGAAAGCTAAAGTCACATCCTAACAGGAGAGATAAATCCATATATTGTGATTTTTACAGAGATCATGGCACACAACTGACAATTGCATCGCCCTGAAGAATGAAATGGAGAATCTCATTCGACGAGGAAAGTTAACTAAATTTGTTGATCGAAATGGTAGCCGAGACACCAGAAGAAGATCTGAGTCACCTAGTAGATAAAAGGATGACACAAAAAAAGCGTGTAACAACAGTTACGAGGATGGTCCTGACTTGCCGAAGAAACCTGAGGAACCAGAAGTGGAGGTAGGATTGATTTCTTTTGGTTGTCAATCATTGCATGAGGAGATGCCGATGGGGGAGGTGAGCTTGCCCTTGGCTTTAAGAGCAATGTTAGCAGTCAGACTGGAAGTCTTGTCTTCAGCAACCTTTGCCCTGCTCTCAGCTTCTGTTAGTTTTTGTTCGGCTAGGGTCAACTTGTCATGGGCAACCTTCTGTTGATCCTCTGCTGCCTTAGCCTTGTCTTCTGCAGCGTTAACTTTGCCATGCCAGGTTTTTCTCTCTCTCTTTAGAGCCTCCCATAAGCCTTTAAGAATTTCGGTAAACCTTCAAAAGCTTCCTCCACATCAGCCGAGGAGGCCTTTAGCTGGTCATCTTTCTCTAGCATCTGGTTGAAGTCTACCAGGAACTGCAAAAGGAGAAAGTAAATTACATCAGTTCAAAAGAAACGTAGTAAAAAATACAAAAACCAAATAAAAGATAGAGGAGTTGTAAACTTGCCAATGCCAAATTTTGACTAGCCCTCTCAACTAGTCGGGCTCTGGTCATGGGGGCTGCCATCGACCTGTCTGCTGGAAGAGTACCAGCCTTAATCAAACCCCAGGCCAAGCAGGGTTGATCACCACAGAAGCATCTTCAATTCTGCGTTGCTCGGTAGAAAATTTCTTAGCCAACTCTTACTATCTTGAGAGACCTTTCTTTAACCTCTTGAATTGAGATTCAATGATTTGGGCTTCTTCAGTAGTGAGGACTTGAGGCCTCTTCTCAATAGCGGTGTTCCTCGACAGCAGGTGAAGTGGGAATGGTAGTGATGTCAAGAGACTCAAAGGAAGAAGAAGTTCCTCCTTAGGCAAGCTCTACTCCAGCCAACTTAACAGCAGAGAATGTGGAAACAGGTTCCTCGTCTAGAATAATGGGAATTTAAGGCAAGGTGACAGTAGGGTGAGCAATAAAAGAGGTGATCGAGATTGCTCTGGGGTGTTCCTCACCGAATTTTTGTTGGATCGCCCACAGGTATTTGAGGTCGTTGATATTGATGTCCCCCTCTTTGGGACAATTCTTCTTACTTTCCTCTACACAAGAACAATACAACACAGTAAGTCGACATTTCATCAAACAGTTAGCATACAGAAAGTGGAAATAAAGTCAAAATGCTTTACAACCTATGCCATGCCCTGCTTGGGGCATCTGGATCCATTGTATCTCTCCCCCTCAAGAAGGGGAGCATACTACCAGTTCTTTACAACTATCCCGTGGTCCCAGTAGTCTATATTCTAATCGGGGAGATTAACAACTAATGCCCTATTGGCCTGCCTAGTTTTTAAATAGTAAGTGTTGTCACCAGTGGTACCCCACTTATAGTAAAACATCAACTGAGTAATCCCAATTCGAGTCCCATAAATCTTATTAACCCTGTTTACCTCGTTGACTACTCTCTAAGTATTGAGGGCTATCCTAGCTGGAACAACGTCAAAGTATTGACAGATATGAAGAAAAAGTTGGTTTGGGGGAAGGTTATGCCATACTCAGCTATAAAAAGAGTTCGGATCCAATGTCCCTCTTCCAAACACAGAACATCAATGGGACCATCTACAACTTCTATACTCACCCAATTGGGAATTTTCTTATTTACCCTAAAATCATCCAAAAAATGTCCATCTACAGCATACACTACCATGGTTGGAAGAAAATAAATTCAAAAAGAGAAAAATAAAGGAAAGAAAACTTACAGGATTGGAAAGAACGGCAAAGAGTTTGAGCAGAAAGTAGAGAAAGCTTGAGAAGAAAGAGAGAGCTTAAGTCAGAAGTCTTGAGGTAAAGAAAAACGGAGGGAAAACTTCTGTCCTTTTATAGGTTGCCTCAAAAACAGAAACAAAATGGCCAGCTTCACACTTTCCCACGCGCAAAAGAACTAGTATACCCTTTGGCGATTCGATAAAATTCGAATTATTTACAAAAATGTTATTATCAACAGTATTAGTGAAAAAGTATAAAAGTCTGGGAGGTCGACTGCCGACCAACTCTCAGATATCACGACGAGCAACATTTTGAACAAATACTTCATACTTTCGATCGATCATCAAGCACGGAGTATTGGGGGATTTTGTTGTATGAAAAATTACATTCCCACGTGGACCAAAGAAAAGTAGACACTTGTCCTCCTAGGTGGCCACTCAGTTATCTTGATCGGATTTAGAGACACCAGGTCGGCTGGAATGCCGACCAACACCCAAAAAAGTGAATCGTCAAGAATAGCAAAGGTTACACGGGTTGAATGGCAACGAGCACTATATATCAAGAGTCTCATTTATTTTATAGAGATGTAAGAGCCTAAAAATATAAAGGCATTCCAACTCTTAGTTTACGACCAAGTAAAAATGCATGTTCTCCCTTAGCTCAAGGCGATAATTGAACCAAGCACAATCACACCCCATACTGAGCTATTGTAATTACCAAAAATAATACTAACAGTGGATGTAGGCGTTTCTTATAGCTGAACTACTTTAAAAATCTTGTCTCTTATGTGTTTGTCTGGCTTGTTTATATTTATCTATCAGTGATTATAAATTTGAACATTATCAACAGTAGTTGTGAAAAAAATTACAAATTCGGGAGGTCGGCTGTCGACCAACTCTTACATATCACGCCGAGCAACATTTCGAACAAATACTCGATACTTTCAATCGATCATCAAGCATGGAACATTGGGAGCTTTTGTAAAAATTACTCTCTCACGTGGACCAATGAAAAGTAGGCATTTGTCCTCCTATGTGGCCATTCAACTATCTTGATCGGCTTCAGAGACACCTAGTCGGCTGGAATGCCGACGAACACCCACAAAAGTGAACCATCAGGAATAGCAAAGGTTACTCGGGTGGAATAGCGACCAACACTGAATATCAAGAGCCTAATTTATTATACTCAGATGCATGTGCCTGGAAGTATAAAGGCATTTCATCTCTTGATTTCCCAACCAATATGAATGCATGTTCTCCCTTGGCTCAAGGGGACAATTTAACCAAGCACAATCATACCCCATATTGAGCAATTGTAATCACCTGAAATAATACTAACAGTGGATGTAGGCTTTTCTTATAGCTAAACCACTTTTAAAATCTTGTCTCTGATGTGTTTGTATTGCTTGATATATTTATTTATCGATGATTATAAATTTGGACCCCCCTCCATTTTTAGACATTAACAGATTGGCGTCATCTACAAGAACGACTGCTTGTCATCATTCTCTACCTCCTTTATTTCTTTTGTCCATTTTGGATGTTCTCTGAAGAATGAGGATTGTTCCTGAGAGCAGCCTTGCGGCTGCAGGTAACAATCCAGATCCATTTCCCTCTCAAATGAGGAGTACATGGGGTATTTAAATGGGGGGGGGGGGAGGGGGAATTACTTGCTAACCAAGTAATTAACTAAATGACTAAAAAGGACAATCATTAACAAAAATATACCTAATTAGTCTAAACATGCTTGGAAACTAATTAAAGACATAAAATATAATAAAAGAACAAAAATAAAAGAAAACTAATAACAAATATTAAAATGACTAATATGTCCTTATATGAGACCCATTTCCCTCACAAACAATATTATCTAGATCGTAGGTAGCTCTAGTACTGGTACTAGTACGTAGTACGTTTTTTCGCAGGAACGCGGTAAGGTGTGGGGGGTATACTTAGTTGGTTCACTACTTCAAATCATAATAACACTTTAGAACCCTTGTTGGGTTTTTTTAATCCTATCCTCATGTATATTACCAAGATACATGTACTACAATAAAGTTCCCTAAGAATATATGTAGTGGCAAATTTCGATTTTTACAATACACCAATATATATATATATATATATATATATATATATATATAGAGAGAGAGAGAGAGAATTTTGTATATTTATATTAGGTGAGAAGTCTATTTTCTTCCCATTTATTCTTTAATTGAAGTCAAAAGTTGTTCAGTAACTTATAAGAACTAGAGTTGTTAATGTTAAATTTGGAAACGCCATTTTTGGATATCCGAATAGAGAATCCGTCATATTTCAGGTCGTGCGACCCCAAATCACCGTACGTAGCGGGCAGTAATGATCCGGAGAACTATGCTTTCGAAGGGGCTCTCATATTCCACACAGCCTTCCAAGGGAAGAGCCTCTCACCATGTCTCCCCGTAAAGAGTAAAACAACTTCACTAGAAATCGACCCCTCCTCTTCACCAAAATACATCCATCAATTCACTTAGAAATCTCACACACCCCACCACCTCCAATAACCCCTCTACTCCTCCAGCTCCCGATCGTTAAATTGTTGCCTAAATGGGGGAATCCAAATCCTCATGATCCCACGTAGTCCACCAAGGGCATCCTTACTTCTCCCTCCATCTGGAACAACTCCCGAAATCTCTCCATCAATAAAACCTCACCAAATTACGGGGGTCCTGCCAAATTCTAATCTTGCTGCCAACTTAATTGATTACATTGTGAAAAATGCACTCCTTGAGTATAGACCCATAAATTGTTAAACATGTTAAAAATTGTTTTCTTATGCTCTCTCGTTTTATTCTCTATTTCACATGTTTACTGTTTGACTGCTGAATTGGTTCTTGTTAGTTTTGTGTATCAACAATGTCCAAATAATAGGTGAACACTTTTTGATTGCTTTTTAAGTATATTAATTGTTGTTGTGGATATTGTTATAGCGATACAAAAGCAACAAACATTGTGTTATAGCTATAAATCCCTTGCGCCACAACGACTCAAGTTTACAAGAAGAATCATGTGAGATTTGTATGAGGAAATTGATTGAACCCATTCTCAACACCTATTGCTCTATAACATGCAAGGTATGAGTGTGCAATATTAATGCTAATTCTTTAAGTCTTTATTATTGTTTCATTTAGCTTAAAATTAAAATGATAAAATCATATTCTCATTAATCTAAAGAGAAAAAATTGCTCATTATTTATAGGGAAACTGTTGTTAAAAAACTGAGTTATGCAAAATTTGGAAGAACAAGTGAGCAATTTTTTTCCAACAAACCCCATGAATTATGCATGCATTTCTAAGACTCATTAATTGGTTTTCTAAACATGACACTAAAAGATCCTCGGAAAGGGTTCGTTGCAATGAAATACATAGTTCATGGAAACATTAAAAAAAACAAATTGAGCTACGAAAAGATCTCATTAACTATTTTCATACAAGAAACCACCATAAACTATGCATTTTTATTCAAAGAACCCCTTTTGGGAATCCCTTTGTGACACACCTTCCCGACATAATGTTTTATAAAAGCGAAACCCACAAACTCTGCATTTTTTCTGCAAAGACACTATGGGTGTCACTAAAAGGTCAAAAATTCCGTAAAAGGGGGTACTGACAACAAAATTTATAGTTCGGGGGATTATTTGAATACAACATACGAACAAAACCTTTCAAGAAATGACATAATGTAGAACCCTGTCTAAAAAACCAACATTTTTCCCATTCAATGTATATGTTCCATGTGTGTAAAAATCTGGAAAACAAATTTTCAGGTGGAAGCATTATCAAGGAAGAGGAACCACTCAGATCCTCCATTTCTTCCTGTTCGACCTCTACCTCCAGGTGACAAAGGAGGTCGAAGAAAGATAAAGCACAGAAGGAAAGGAATACCTCACAGGGCTCCCTTCTTTTAAAGGCTTCTTGTTTCTTTTGCATTGCATGGAGTACTAGAACCATTATCGTCAGGCACTAGTAATAAAAACAACTTCAATTATGAAGTTGGATTTCCGGTGTGTGTTTTAGAGTTTTAAACATGGCAGACAATGGACAAACTTGCCAGTACTTAAATCAGTTATATGACTTGCCAAATAAACTGAGTCAGCAGTGATTGAGTTTTGCAGAGTTCTTGATGCATTTGCTAATTATTAGCATCAACAGGTACATAAGACAACCTTAGGAAATGCCACTTGTCTGCAAAACATTGAGTTCAATTTTATTTCTCTCTCCATGCCAATGCAGGCTGGTATGGAAAATGAATTGGTTATGAGCAGAGCAAGGACATCCCTAGGGTAAGGCCATCGTATAAAAGGTCATTTTAGAAGGCTTACCGCATATTAAACTAATAATCTGTTGTGAATATTTTGATTTTAAGATTTTTATTTTAAGATTGCGAATCCAATTTTTAAGGTTTTTTTTTACTTTGAGCCGTAAGAAATGACATAAGATTAACCCCTCCCCCCATTCGTCTAACTGACTCTTAACACAGTTAAGGGCCGACGATAATTGATAATTAGGACTTATCGCCTTAGTGTTTAAAGAAAAAAATACCCTTTATATCCACTTCATCTTCTACCTTCAATTAAAAGCTTTTAACCCTAATAGATTGCAAAACATCACAAATAAGGTATAGAAAATCCACAAAAAATTAGAATGGAAGAAAATTGGAATACGAAAATTCCTAAAACATTTTCGATCACTAACCCAATTTCAAATCGTTCAAATCAATCTCAGTTCCCAACAAGCAGATCAAAGCAGAAGGATTTTGGTTGCTAATCCAATTTTTAAGGTTTTTTTTACTTTGAGCCGTAAGAAATGACATAATTAGATAAACCCCTCCCCCCATTCGTCTAACAGACTCTTAACACAGTTAAGGGCCGACGATAATTGATAATTAGGACTTATCCCCTTAGTGTTTAAAGAAAAAAATACGCTTTATATCCACTTCATCTTCTACCTTCAATTAAAAGCTTTTAACCCTAATAGATTGCAAAACATCACAAATAAGGTATAGAAAATCCACAAAAAATCAGAATGGAAGAAAATTGGAATACGAAAATTCCTAAAACATTTTCGATCACTAACCCAATTTCAAATCGTTCAAATCAATCTCAGTTCCCAACAAGCAGATCAAAGCAGAAGGATTTTGGTTTCTAGTTTTAATCACTCACACCATTCTCAGTTCCAAATTCGATTTGGTGTTCAAATTGTGCAAATAATTTCGGTTGGGTTCCAATCTATCGTTGTAAACTAAGAACCCCAAAGATTTTGTACCCATACTGATTTCAAGTGCTTAAATGGAGAATCTATTTTACCATTTGCACTTTTGAGAAAACCACTATAAAACTTGAATAAAACAATTACAATAAGAGCTTGTAGGTTGCAAATGATTGTATAACATGATTGATGACATGAACTAATAGTATTAATGATTCATAGAAAGTTCAAAATTTTCGAGGAATTGCAAGTTAATTAACAATCACATATATAACATACACCTTGATTGTTAATTTGAGCATATTTCCCATGCCTTGAATATAAGTTTTCAAATAAAACATGCCTTGAATATAACTTGTCAAATAAAACATGCCTTGAATGATAAACCGTATGTGAAAATCCAAATATGTGCATAAATGAGAAAAATCGAGTACTACTCTGAAGTATTGTTGAAGAATCCATTGGAGGAAACAATGAAACGTAACACCAAAGAACCTTTAGTCTCACTCTCCATCCATCTTATTATTAAAGATATCTAGAATGTAACCTTACCTATGCAGAGAGGCTGTTCCCGCGACTCGAACCTATGACCTCCAGGTCACAATGGAGCAACCTTACCGTTGCTCCAGGTTCACCCCTCTCTTCAACATATACATACATATATAATATAACCACAAAATATTAGAGTCATTGAGCTAACACCCTAGTTTACGAGTAACTTTGATGTGAATTTAGGTGCGGAAGCGTAAAAGAATAAGCTATCTACACAACAATTAGCTACACAGCATCTATACAACAACAACAACAACTAAAGATTTCAAATGAGTTTCTTTCTCTCTCTATTCTCTATTCTCCATATTAAAAGTTAAGTACAAATGAGGGCCAAGGGCCTATTTATAGGAGAGATTAGCTTGCTAAACAAGCTATTACCCAAAAAGACTAAAGAAGGCAACTAATATGTGAAAATGGCATATTAGTCCCAAACGTACTTGGAAACTAATAAAGCTCTAAAATAAAGGAAAATTACAATAAAAGCAAGAAAATACTAAAATAAACTCTCATTCCCATCAAACTTACAATTTAATTAACGCAAATCACAAAGCATTTCGAACCAACTCATAGGCACATACCAAATAATTATCCAATTCAAAGGCAGTGAAGAACTCTAATCCCTACCAAAGAGTCCCTACCAAAGAGTCCTGCTCTTTTTGGCATTTATTTAATTGCCCTTTTTAGTTTTTTGACTTTGAGGGTTAGCTTTGCTAGCAAGCTAACCTCCACCCTATAAAAAAGACCTTAGTCCCTCATTTGTACTCACTCCTAATTTTTGAGAATGTTATTATAGAGACATAGTTAACTTACTCTTCATTATGTTATTATTGTTGTTGTGTAGCGCTGTTAATTTATTCGCTTCCGCTCAACCAATTACACATCAAATTGGTATCAGAGCCTCGTTTTCTCTTGGGTATTCAATATTGATAGCTGATGATTGGGACTTAGGGTGGATCCACCCGGATGAAGTTAGAAGCACCACCGCGAGTCGCCAAGAGGAGGACAGAACTCGAGTTCCTGCTAGGTCTACAAACCTAGCCCAATCGAAGGCCACCGATAACCCCACCAGAGAATTTGCCACAAGATCTGCCTCGGCTAGCCCTAACCTGTCAACCCCGGGCCTATTGGCATCTATCCAACCCGGATCTGCTGCTCGACCCCTCCCTTGCTATTTTCCGGCCAGATCCGAGCATCTGATACCAAACCGCCTAAGTCCAACATGGATCTATGGTGCAACCCGAGCAGGAACCCTACCCTTACAACCCCGGCCACTTCCGATCACCAGATGACCCTCCAGCACACCGGAGCAAACCCCAACCCCCAAGTTTAATTTAACTGACCTCTGCCCATCTTCAAACCAACCCTCACCTAGGGTTTCATAAACAAATGAGGTACCTCTTTTTAATTATAAGCCTACCCCTGCTACTTTAGAACCCTAAAAAACACGAAAAACAAGCATCATACTGTGGATGTGCTTCCTTGGCCATCTCACCCATTAATTCCACTATCCCGTTACCGGATACCCATTTTTTTTGTCGTCATCGTGATTCGTTTTGACATTTCCAAGCAAAGCGCATTGCCACTGCTCCTATAGCCCCATCGCCCGGCATTATTCACACATTACTGGTGTCCCCCACCCTTAACACACAGTTGGAGCCGTTCGTCGTCGGACGCATGCTTGGTCACCATTGGCAATCAGGTGTTTGGTTTTGATGAAGTTCGGGACCTCTATCCGATGGACATCCAATTTGGCCCCACTTACGACGCGTGTGTGTAGAACAACGACGCTTCAGGCGATTACTTACTTCAAAATGGCTTCCTATTTAGAGGCACCGCTTTGTGCAATCTAGCTACCCCCTTCGGGAGAAGATCATTGAAGAGATCCATTCGAGAGGATTATTTGGTCATATGGGGCAGGATCGTACTCATTTCACTTCACTCTGTGCGATCGATTTTATTGACCCACTATGAGGCGGGATACAAACGCCAACATACGCTAATGATATACATGTCAGACAGCTAAGGGACAACACTCTAATGATGGCCTCTACTCATCCTTACCGATCACAAACAGACCATGGAAGGATGTATCTATTAATTTCATCGTTGGGTTACCTCGAACGTCTCGCGAGCATAACTTTATCTTTGTTGTGGTGGAGTGCTTCTCGAAGATAGCCCATTTCATACCATGCGCCTGGATGTCTAATGTCTCCCATGTAGCCACCCTTATTTTCATAAAGTCGTCCGACGTCAAGTGGTTCCTTACAGCATCACCTCGGACAGAAACGTTCGCTTCACCTGTCAATTGTGGCGCGCCCTATGAGGTTTACTCCATTGTTCCTTGTAGTTCTCCACCGTGTTTCATTCCCAGATAGACGGTCAGACTGAGGTTATCAACAGGACTTTGGGAGACCTTCCTTCGTTGCCTTTCCTTGAAGTCTCCGAAGCGTTGGGACATAGTCATCGATCATGATGAGTTTGCATTTAATAATGTGGTTAACCGTTCTACTCATTTGTCCCCGTTTCAGATAGTGCTTGGTACTTCACCCACCATCCTAGTGGATCTGGCAGAACTTCCCCCCATAGTCCAGATTAGCCCATTAGCAGCCGAGTTTGTTGTCCTTTTGACAGCCATATAGTCCGATGTTCGCACTTGATTGCAGAAGGTCTACGCCTCCTACAAAGATCATGTAAATGCACACCGTTGTTTTGTAGCATACCGGCCTGGGGATCTTGTCATGGTTTACCTAGCATGTCTATCACTGATCTAGCGCTTATTGTGGAGATAACGAAGTACTTCATGATCAGACTTAATGACGAGCTCCTTCTGAAGGAGGTAGGCCTGCCAAAACTTAACCGCCTTGACGACGGCATAAAACTAAAGGTCATATGTGGAGTAATTCAATAATCCCCCTGTCAACTTCTTGCTAAAGAAGGCGACTGACTTGCCATTCTGACTGAGAACCGCTCTTATGATCGTCTTGCAAGCATCGCAAGATAGCTCGAATAACTGGGTGAAATCAGTAAATGCTAGGAGTGGAGAAGAAGTCATCAACTCCTTGATGCGATGGAAGGATCTGTCTGCCTCCTCCATCCACCAGAACTCTGTACTCGATAAGACTGACACGAGGTCCGTGACGGGAGCTATAATCGTGTTAAACCCAACAATAAAGCATCGGTATAAGCCTACTAGACCGTGGAAACTGCGGACTTAGAAACTGAAGTACGTGTAGGCCAATCGACAATCGCCTGAGCCTTAGTGCTATCTACATGGACGTCAACTGAAGGAACTATGAAGGCGCACTTCTTTAGGGGGAGATAGAAGTGCTCAGAACGTAGGACAGTAAGAACCTGGGCAACCTGGTCTAAATGCTCCTCCTCTGGCCGGTTGTAGACGAGGATGTCGTCAAAATACACTACCACAAACTTGCCAACGAACGAGCGAAGAATCCGAGTCATAACGCGCATGAAGGTGGGCATTGCATCACTGTCCACTCATACAATCCATCTTTCGTCTTGATGGCGGTCTTCCACTAGTCCCCGGGTCGCATCCTGATCTGATGATAACCACTCTTCAAATCAATTTTAAAAAATACTCAAGCCCAGTGCAACGGGTCCAACACGTCCTCAAACCTGGGAATGCGGAGACGATACTTAAAGTGACCTTGTTAATGGCGCGACTATCCACACACATGCGCCAACTCCCATCTTTCTTTTGACCGAGCAAGGCTGGGACGGCAGGGAGAAATGCTCTCTCGAATGAGGGCCCAGCCACACAAGTCGGAAACCTATCGCTGTAACTCCTCATGCTTCGTGGAGGACATGCGATAGTGAGGCGAATTAGGGAGGGAAGCTCCCGGCACAAAATCAATGGTGCACTGAATATCGCGGTATGGGGGAAGCAGATATGGAGGTATGCAGACATCAGCATAAGAACACAAGAGATCCTGAATCACTCGAGGAACATCTGCCTCTGGAATACGGATGGGACTTATGAGTGCATAATAGAAATCGGCATCTCAGGCCTCCATAGTCAAGTCCTCATGAGAGATGATAATAGTTGAAGGACGAACGGGACGTATCTCACACATTGACTGTAATTGAAATTGTAGGCCTGCTGCTAAAAATGTAGGTGTTTGTACGTCCGTTGTGCATGCTCGAGTGATCGTACTGCCAGGGAAAATGGAGCAAATGACACATCTTCATCTCAATGACTGTGCATAGGACCTCATCAATGTAAGTACTGATGGAAAAAGCAACGCGGCACTACTTATTAGAACAAGAGACCCGATGGAGACCCGTTGCTGCAGAGCCACCCGATTCGGCATGGCCTGGAAATGCGCTATGTGGGGAGAGACAGCTTGTCAACCATATCCTGAGCAACTAGATTGTCACTCGCTTCCTCATCAATGATAACAGTGCAAAGTCACCCCTTAGCCATGCAACGTGTAAAAAAAAGTACTCGTGCAAAGCCGACTAGTATCCTCGAACGGCTCCCACTGGATCGCATTGAGGGTGTCCATGCGTCCGAGGACATTTCGTCACCTTCTGACAACTATACTCGTTATTTAATTCTCTAGTTAGGTTGCCCCGCGACCGAGGATTCCTAGATTATAGAGGCCACCCTTCAGCACGTTGACCTGGATTTCTATCGCCACTATAAAAAGTACATAGCAACTTCTCAAGGGGAGGATAATGATGCAAGAGCATAGTATTTTAAAGCATTTTGTCTTTTTTTGTCATTTATTTCATTGCACTTTTTAGTCTTTTGACTCTGAAGGTTAACTTGACTAGCAAGCTAACCTCTCCCTATAAAAAAGATCTTAGTCCCTCATTTGTCCTCACTCCTAATTTTTGAAAATGTTATTCTCGAGAGAGAAAGTTACCTTACTCTTCATTATGTTGTTATTAATTAATTTCGCTTCCACTCAAGTAATTACACATCACTTGCATTGCATATTGTGAAGAAATTTCAATCTAGGCGTTTATAGGAAAGAGAATTAAGAGCACACAAAATTTATGTTGCTTCAAGATTAAGACCTACAATCAGTGCCTTTTGGATATGAAAACGAAGATACAAGATGGTGGCTCCAAACTCAAAAACCCGATCCTCGTAATCGTAAAAGTGAGTAGACTCTACAAAAAATATCCTAATGTGGAACCCTTTTATACAAGAGCCCAATACAATAATAGGAAAACACACAGCATAGCATAACAGGTTGGGTCATCCACTAGGACAAGCTAGGACAAACTGCTCTCAAGCCTACAACATAACCATATTGGACTCATTAATTAAGAATGAAAACCTTTTAGCTTTCGATTCAGGTGAAAATAATAAAGACATTAAGAGACATTTTTTCACATCTAACAATGTACCGATTCTAATTTGTTAGTCGAATATACGCCATGTGGCATGCAATTAAAAATTTGTAAGTACCTATTAGTGATTCACTGATAATGGAAAGTGCAACATAGCTATCCTAAATATTTTTTTGTTAAGGATCAACATGTATAAGTGAAGAAGATGAATGGAGCATCTTTGAAGGCACGATATAAAAAGAAAAAAATAAATAATTATCAAAATTTATACAACAAGATAAGGTACGAACAAATTAAAAAATTCCATAAAGGAAGCATCTTTCCTAAAATATTAAAAGAGGGGAATTGAATGCATATAAAACAGAAATATAAAATCACGAGAACTTATTAAGTACAGATGTGGGTGTGACGAAGTGTTGGTCAGACAATTAAATATTTTTAAAAAGGAGATATATGTCTACCATTATCAAATACACTAAATAAGATAACATAACAGGAGAATAAGAAAATTTATAGATTTGGTGGCTCATTTCCTTGCTCTTCCATCAGTTCAAGAATATACTCAACTAAACAAAGCCTTAGGATCAGTTACATTTTTTTTACCAACAAAAATCCATATTATATCATGAAAAACAAGCTACAAGGGCAGTACAATAGAGACAAACACACAAATCTTCTACAAAGAAGATAAACAACAAAATAGAGAAAAAAAAATACATCATCCAATCCAGAAAAATATATACACCACACAAGATCAACAGACCTGTAAGAATAAACATCGACCAAAAAAACAGATGAAGACCACGGACCCCAGACTCCAAACAGGTGATATCCCGATCTAGCTTTCTCTTCTAAGAACTTCAAAGAAAATGGGGCTGAGGAGTCGAAAATCCAAAATAACTTAACAACGGGGCACCGATCTAAACCATCCGACAACCACAAAGGCGGTAGAGCATGTTCTGGCACGGACCGATTTGTTGACAATGAAAGAAAAAGAGAAAACTAAGGATAAAACTTCAGCAAAACTAGAATAAGTCTAGAGCAAAATTGAAAAAATTATGAGAATGAAGGAAGAAAACAAGAGCCATATAGGTAAGATCTGATATATTAAGAAGAAAAGAGGGTGAAATGAGGTCCTTCCCTCTCTCTCATGGAGGAAGAGAAGGAGAAAGAGGGTGGGGGCAGTTAAGGAGCTTTAGGGTTTTAATAGAGAGAAATGGGTCAACTATACGAATCCTAGTTTTCCATTCTGCTCTGGAGAGCGCAATATCTTCGGTTAACCAATTGATATCATGTCTTTTTTTTATAATATCCTACCAAATCAATTTATGTTTCAGTTTAAATTTTTTATATAATGTTTAAACCCTCATATAAAAAAAATCAATTTTTAAAAATAATTATTTTGTGATCCCTCTTTTTTTCTATTTTAAAAAAAGGGATAATTATATTTAGGTCCCATTTGTTGGGTCAATATTCTTATAAGTCCTATTGACTTTTCAACAATCCTATAGGTCCTATTCCAACTTTTTAGGGAATTTTTTCACAATTTTACCCTTTTATAACTAATCATCCGTAACTTCCTAAAGGAAGTTACATAAGTGGTTGGACTTTTTTTTTAATCTTTAAATGATCATAACTTTTGATTCACAAATCCATTTTTCGCAAAATTACTATTTTTGAAATCTGCTCGACGAGATCTATTAAACAAGATCCATGAAGGCTATAAAATTCCAAAGAAAAAAATTTACACAAACAGTAAACTTTACTGTATGCACTAAAATATGAAATAGTTTTATATATGTGACATTTTCACAAACAGACAGTAACATTTACTGTGGAAATACTACACAGTATATATATATATATATATATATATATATATATATATATATATATATATATATATATATCCGGTGGATCCAAACCCTCTTTTTTCAAAAATACCTTATATTTAAAGGTTCGCGCTAACGGCATCCAATCCTTACCACCATTGTTTGAGCTTCAACGACCTTCGTCAGAGCTCCAATTTGGGGTGGGTAGGGGTGGCATGTGGTGCCGCTGGCGCGAACCTTTGAAAATAAGAGACTTCTGAATAAATGGATTTTGGATCGACCGGAGTGTCATGGGGTGCCGCTGGCGCGGACTGTTGAAAATAAGATTGGATAAATGGGATCTGGATACTCTTAAGCACCGGTTTGGGGTGAGTAGGGCTAACATTAAGTGCCGATGGCGCAGAGCTTTAAAAATAAAAGCATATTGAATATATATATATAATGTGATAACACAATAAATGCTATTGTTTGTAAAAATGTCACAGATACTAAATTTTTTTGTATACACCAAAAAATAAAATAGTTTTATATCTGTGACATTTTCACAAACAATAACATTTACTGTGTTAATATATTTATGAAATAGTTTTATATATATAACATTTTCACAAACAGTAACATTTACTAAGTTAATATTACATAATATATATATATATATATACATATACTGTGTTATAACACAGTAAATGTTAACGTTTGTAAAAATGTTATAGATATAAATCTAACCCAATGTCACCCCTACTCACCCCAAATCGGAGCTCCAGTGGATTCAAACTCCATTTATCTAATATTCTCTTAATTTCAGAGGTCCGCGCCAGCGGCACCCTATGCCACTACTACCCACCTAAATCATAGCTCTGATGAAAGTCGTTCAAGCTTCGACAATGGGGATGGGTAGTGGTGGGGATTGAATGTCGCTAGCGTAAACCTCTAAAAATATGGTAATTAAAAAAAAAGGTTTTGATCTACCGTGTATATATATATATATATATATAATTTGTAAAAATGTCATAGATATTAAACTTTACTAGAAAATTAATAGTTTCATATTTCATATTTGTGAGTTAAAAATGTCATAGATATTAAACTTTACCAGAAAATGAAATTCATTTTCTGGTAAAGTTTAATATCTATGACATTTTTAACTCACAAATATGAAATATGAAACTATTCATAACTTTACCAGAAAATGAATAGTTTCATATTTCATATTTGTGAGTTAATATTACATAACTCACAAATATGAAATATGAAAATATTCATTTTCTAGTAAAGTTTAATATCTATGACATTTTTACAAACTATATATATATATATATATATATATATATATCCAATATGATCCTATTTTTAAAGTTCTGTGCCACCCCTACTCACCCCAAATTGGTGCTCCAGATGATCCCGATCCCATTTATCCAATCTTATTTTCAAAGGTCCGCACCAGCGGCACCATATGCCACCCTTACCCACCCCAAATCGGAGCTCTGACGAAGGTCGTTGAAGCTCCAACAATGGTGGTAAGAATTGGATACCGCTAGCGCGAACCTTTAGATATAAGGTAATTTTGAAAAAAAAGGGTTTGGATCCACCGAATATATATATATATATATATATATATATATATATATATATATATATATAGAGAGAGAGAGAGAGAGAGAGAGAGGCTGGATCTTATACGGACCTAGTTTACGGACCTAGTTTACGGACCGCTATCGTCCAAGAATTATCTAGGGACCGTTTTGTCTATTTAGGACCACCTTTTGGGACCGCGATGTCTTTTAACTTCCTCTAAGTCTTAGGGAATATAAATTTTTACCCCAATGATTTCTAAAGTCTTTTTAAGCTTATTTTAATGCTTAATTAATCTGGAAGTCTAAGTGTGGAAGTTTCAGGGCTACTGCTACTTCTCAATCTTCTTCCGTCACTATCGTATTGGAATTCTGAATAGCGAGGATTATCTATATAAACAGTTTCTTCAGGGAGTCTAGAAATTGAAATAGGTCTTGATTGAAAATATTCTAGTCTTAAATACCTTATACGGTATCGTGGATTTATCTGTCTAGTTTCTTTATATATTTGATTAACAATATTAATTATATCGTTATCTATAAATTCGTCTAAATTATTATCACCATAAGATGACAAAAATCTACGGTATGTTCTAGGGGCAGCTGTCTCTACGTTTTTAAGGAGAGGACGGATTCCTCCGGCTCTAATTAAAGTAATCTTTGTTTCAGCTAACCTTTTACGTCTAACAAATTTTAATACGTCTATACTGTCTTCAAGTATCCTAGTGTATTCTTGATATTTTTTCAGGTCTTGATAGTTCTTCTGCAAAATCTTCAGTTCTTAGTTTTTGTCTAAAGAGATCTCGAATCCCTGTTCTAATTATTTATATTCTAGGTACTTCTCTTCCTAACCACTCAATGATCTAGTCTATGTATTTAAAAGTACCACCTGCATATACTAAAGCAGATTCTATAAGTTCTTTATCTTTAGGGTCTGTAAGAGTCCAGTCTTGAATTTCTCTAGTTAAGTCTAAACTTGTTTGATTAACAAATTCTAAAAAGTCTCTAGTTATTTGTAAGCTCATATAAGATTTTTCTAAAACAATAATATGTAAAATAGTTAAGGGTTTGGTTCGAGTTATACCTTCCTTCTGGTCTGCAATATCTTTATCTTCTTCCCTTTGTCTCTTCAGCTTTGTCACTATTCTTCTCCGGTCTCGTCCTCCTACAACTCTCTCTTTATGTGTCGCACCTCAATCCACTATTTTGGCGGTTGACCCGTTTCCTGCCTTTACGCCTTCACGCCTAACACCCACCCTGGCTAACGGCTCACGGCTAATCGGCACCTGATAGCGGTTCACCAGTATAACACCTTGTGTGCTACACCAGAGGTTCCACACAATAGTCCTCTATGAACAAAAAGTTGGAGACAATTTGGACAATAATAACAACTTAGCATAAGAGATTTCTGGAAAGGAAAATACTTTTATTGCATTGCATAAGTAAATACAACTCTCCCCTCTCCCCTAACTATGAGAGGTTTACTCACTCATATACATATTACTCTCTACAAGCATACTCTCTCTAAAAGTCTAACAATCTCTCACTCTCTAACAACTGATGTCTCAAACACAAATGGACGCTCCCTTTTATAGATCAAGGGCACTACAATATGACTGGTAACCGGCTACCAAAAGCAATCCGGTTGAAAGCATCTAATTATTAAAGCAATATTGTCTTCGGAATCTTCACAGCTGGGTCTGCAAGCTTTTATCGTCTTTTGATAATGGGGGGACCTCTTTCTTTATAAAAGGAAAGGCGTGCCAAGTCTTCATCATAGTCTTGTCATTTTGTAATAATGCAAGAGCATCAAACAAAGTCTTCATCTTTTTCATTAGTCTGGTGGCCCATGTGGGGCAAGCATCTTTTGCTTTATGGAAAGCATGGTCTAGGTAAATGATTCTTCTATCTTCAATAGTTCTTATACTACTGAGTGGCCCTTCTTTGTTGTGTCTGTGTCTTTTTCTACCTTATCCTGATTCGGGAGGGTATTATTGAAAAATTCATCAATAAGGCCTACCGTTCTAAGGCTGGCTGGTAAAGCTATCTCTACCATTTCTTTGGATTCTTTCTTGAGCCTTCCATTGAATGGCTCATCAGCTTGGATTATCAAGTCTTCTTTGTGGTAGGCAGTGTACCACCTATATTCTCCTATTAATAATTCCATGATCTCAATTGTTTCCATTGCCTGGGCGATCTGGAGTTTGGACTTATCAACAATTAAATCTTTAGTCTCGTCTTCAGATAGAATCTCAACGTCTTCAAATGTATAATTAGAAAACCTAACAAGTCTAAATCCTTCCACCCTCATTCCTCCGCAGGAACTTGGAGCAATCTGATAAATTCTAGCAAATAAAGGAAGGAAATCTTCTACCTTTTTAACGTACTCATGGACTATTTTTCCAAGAGCAACAGGGTCTTCTATAGTCTCAATTTGGATGAGTCCGATGAACCCATAGTCTACTAAGGTTATCTGGGCAATTTCTGCTTTCCCAACAAGATATATCTTTGGAACGTCTTTGAAGAAACCTTTTATTATTAAGGCATCTCCATTAGTCTCAGATAATAACATATTGAAATATTCAATAATGCTATTAGATTCTTTCTTATAGTCTTCTGTTGATGGAAGATTATTATGACCAAATGGTATAACAATCTTAGTCTTAAAAGTCTTTTTCTGATAACAAAAATTATCAGTGGGTCTAACTTTGGAGGATTCTCCAAGAGTCTGAGCATAGGTTTGGGTCTGAGGTCTAGGTATAGCAGTACCACTGAGTTGGGTAACTGCAAGTCTTTAGGTTCTCATAAATCTGGCAATAGCTACCAAATTTTGTTTAAACTCGATCCAAAGTCTATTCTTCACGTTCCACCATATGGCATCTATAAGGGTATTTTCGTCTTCTGAGAATTTGAGTCTATATTTGATCAAGTCTGGGTATCTTTGATCAGGTCTATATTGGGGAAAATACATCTTCCCAATGAGTCTATTTTGAGAAATAATCTCTTGTCTAGATTTTCCAGGAGGAACTAAGATATCATCAAAGTTCTCTACGATTGGTCTTTCTTGAGAGTCTTGAATATGAGTCTGTCTTTGCGTTAAACCAGCATTTGGTCTTACGCGTCTAAGATAGTCTGCAATGTCTTCCTTGTTCAGTCTATTTGTTCCAGAGGAACTCATGTCTTCTAGGTCTTCTGTTTGCAACATAAAACATGAAATTATATTAGTGTTAGGAAACATTGGCTCTCTTGATATAATGTCTGGAATGGTATTTTTACTTCCCTTAATATGAATAACGGAGAAGTCATAACCATTAAGAAATTGTTGCCATCTAATGAGTCTATTAGTCCTTGATTTGGACAAGTCTAAATCTCTAAATTTTACTGCATAAGAAGAGTCAGTATAAGCAGTAAAATGTTTAGGTCTAAGAAACAACATATATTTTTCTATTGCCCTTACTATAGCTAAAACTTCTTTTTCATGGGAAGTGTATCTTGTTTCTGGGTCTGTGAAGGTTCCAGAACTATGTCTACAAAGTTTCTTCTTTTTTGGTCTGATGATCAATGGCAAAGTATACTACTCCCCATTGCTTATCAGAGGCATCTGTTTCTACTATAAACTGGTCTTCTGCATTAGGCAGTTCAAGTAAAGGAATGTTCTTGACTGTAATTTTTAATTTGTCTTATTACTTTAAAATCGTCTTCAGTCCAATAAAAGGGATTGGTTTTGTCTATTCCTTTTAATTTGGATGTTAAGCTTTGTCTTTTTGAAGCAAGGTCTTTAATAAAGTCTGCAGCACAATTAAGCAATCCTAAAAATGATTGTAATTGTTTTCTATCTTTGAGTTGGTCTGGGAACTCAAGAATCTTTTTAGTTATGTGTTCTGCCAAGGATAATTTTCCTTTGTTAATATGCATTCCCACAAAGTCTATCTCAGTCTGAAATAATTGCATTTTCCTTTCGGAAATAACAATACCATGCTTGTCTAATTCTAAAATAATCTTTTTAAGATGGTCTACATGCTCTATCTCAGTCTTACTGGCTACAAGAATATCATCTATGTAAACAAGACAAAATTCTGAATAAGGTCTAAATATATTATCCATTCTTCTTTGGAAAACTTGAGGAGCATTCAAGTATCCAAATGGCATAACTATCCATTCGTATTTTCTTTGGGGCACACTAAAGGTTGTCCAAGTAATACTGTCTGGATGCATCTTAATTTGCCAGAAGCCTGATTTGCAATCAAACTTAATATAATTCTATCTTCGATTAAATTAATCAAATTATTCTTGTCTGGTATCTTATAAGAATCAAATTCACAATTCTTATTTAATTATCTATAATCTATAACCATACGTCTTTTTCCTCTTTTACGTTCAGATTCATTTTGAACATAGAAGGCAAGGCTATTATGTCTACTTTTACTTTCTCTAATAATGCCTAACTTAAGCATTTCGTCTATGTCTTTCTTGAATTCTTCCCTATCTTCTTGTGAGTATCCTTTCTTATAGGTTCCACCATTAATAGTGGCGTCTGGGTTAATAGGGATGATTTCACAATAACTCTGGTCTTTATCCCACTTAGAGATGGGATTTTCTCCTAAAGTAGGCTCATCTAGTTGCCTAATCTTTTCCTTTTCTACTTCTATATCCATTTTTTTTTTATATGGCTTGAATCTGCAATAAGGTCTGCTGGGCTTGTTCTAAAATGTCTTGTTGTATAAGTGCTATTTGCTTATAACACTTTTGGTCTGGACACTTACACTCTTTTTGTAAGGGTTTAGTTATTTCTAAGGCTTCTTGTTGGGTTGTAGGTCTAGGTCCACCATGCTCAGCTGAAGAACTCTGATGTTTTATGGGTATATAATTTGGTTTGACTTGCATAAGGTCAAAGGCAGTCTTATGATCTATTAGAGGAGCTTTAATATTAAATTCCTCTTGATCACTAATTAATATCTTATCGTTATACTGAGTATAAGGATGATATTTACTAATAAAGTCTTGTCCTAAAATAATATTTCCTGTGAAACTAGGACAAGGATCCATTATCCAAAACCGATGATTAACGGTTTTGTTGGTCTGATTTCCTAATTTAACATAAATAGGAATAGTCTGGAAATATAAGGTAAATGGATCTCCATTAGCCACTTTACCATAGATTTATTGAGCACTTTCAAAAAAGTAGTCTTCAGGGAAGGCATTAGCCTTACAAATACTCTGAGAGCACCTTGTATCTATAAAGGTTGAAAGTCTTTTAGGGTAATCTTTATGTTGAACAAACAATTCTACAAAACAAGCATGCGGTTTGGTAGAAATTCCTAAATTGTTCTTTTCTAAAATAGATATTCCCTTCTGAGGTTTATCTATAAAATCTAAGGGTATTTGTTCTTCTGAACTACTATTAGAATGGTATTCTTCTAAATCATGGGAAATTCTTTTTCCTTGGACATCTTCAGTTTCTTGCAATCTTTTGGCTATATTCCTATCAATGTCTTAATAATATGTTTTAATATCTAAGTCTATTTGAGCGTCATACTGGCTAGTATAAATTGCTCTAAATCTAGTTCTTCAACAGTCTTCATGGTAGTGTAGTTGACAAATGATACAAACTAGAAACAATTTTGTTTGTATAATCTCAAAGCATTCTACACATCTAAAGTCTTTTTTGCTACATTTCAATTCAAATGTGCAATAATGTCTTTCGTCAAAGTAACATCTAGGTTTATAGGTTAGTAACTCAGGATTACTAACTATCCATCTTTTCTTTAAAAAGGGGCTTAATATACACTTATACCAAGCGTCTTCAAAGTCTATATATTCATCATCTAGATCGCCTTGATCAGTCTGCATCATATATAAGTCTAGGGTATCCTGAGAGTCTCCATACTCATCAGTATCACTATAGTCTTCTGAATCACTGTCTGTATAAACACTATAGATACTAGTGTTATCATCATCTTCTATGTCTGATATTTCTATAGCATATAAGATATCTAATTCTTCTTGATCTGCATAGTCTAATATTGTATTAATAATCTTAATACTTTCTTTATCTTTTTTATTAGGGCAGTCTTTAGCAAAGTGTCCTTCTTTGCCGCAAGTCCAACATTCTTTGGTGGCAGTCTTAGATTGAGCTATGTCTTTTTCTTTCCTATAATTAGGAACTTTCTTATACTTACAAGTATTCTTCTTAAAGTGTCTTCTTAGGTTAAATCTAGTTTTCTTATTCTTAGGATTCCTTTCTCTAAAGGTAGTAGATTGTCTAAATTTATACTTCTTTGGTAATCCTAAAGGTCTAGTGTTAAACTTCCTATGTTTCCATTCTACTTTCTTCTTGAATTTCTTAGATTCACTTCCACATCCCCATTGGATTGGAGCGATGTCTCTTTCGTCTTTGATTGGAGGGATCTGCTTGAAAGTCTCTTCTATTAACTTTCCTTGGGTTATATCACGTCTCTTAGATATGATATAATCTTTGGCGAAATTGATTCTTTCACCAAGGGAGTTATTCTTAACTCCAGATACTCCTGGTCAATTCCTATATTCATTAATTAGGATTTTTCCTATGGCTGGTATCTTTCTAAAGTATTCGGCTTTTAAGGTCTCTCCAAATTCTTTAATTTGGTAATATAGCTGTTCATAATTATTTCTATATTCATTTATCTTATCTAACTTGCAAATGCTAAGGAGGGCTAACTTAGTTTTTGCTAGGTCTTGTTCATTGGTCTGAGCTAGATGTTCAGCTCCAATAAATTCTGAGGTGAACAATTGAATATATTCTTCAATTGACCTTTCTTCTAAGTTTTCCTTCATCTTCTCAATCTTTGCTAAGGAGTCTTCATCTGTAGCCTTTCTTAAACTATCTAAGTAGTCTTTTGCAATACCTCTAATGGATTGCTCAGCGTACTGCTTACATGAACTTGTATCCCATTGTTCATTAGATGCAAAACACATGTTCATCTGATTACGCCATTCGTCTAAGGCCTTCTTCCTATCTTGAACATTGTCTAGGTTAAGGTATATACTTGCTGGATTTATGGCTTGGCTTGCCATAGTCTTAACAGGAGTGAAACTCTTGTCACTAGTTGGGAAGTCTTTTATATAATCGGGTTTTGTCTTTACTACGGTGCTAGAGTATATAGGAATATTTATTCCTATTGGTTTACTAAAAAGTCTAGGAGCATCTTCTAGCCTAGTACTACTTCTTATCTCTTGTTTGCTAGGTTCTACTTGTGTAGTTGGCATTAGTCTTTGTTCTCCTTCTTTTATTAGTCTTAAGTTTCTAAGAAGTTCTTTAGTATTCTTAGATTCTTTTAATTTTAATACGCGGTCTTGGGCTATCATATTAAATCTTTCTCTTTCTTGAAATCTAACAGAATGACTTTTCTTAAGGTTATCTTTAAATGTCTTCATATCCAATTCTGAGGGTTCATGTCCAAAGTTTTGGATCCTAGATTTTTCTTTAACTAAGTCTTTTTGTTCAAATGATCTTCTAGGTCTAATTGTCGGAGCTTGTCTAAGTAAACTAGCACTAGTCTTACTACTACTACATTCTCCTTCTGAAGGATCATTGATTATGGCTTCTCCCATATTCCTAAATCTAATTTCTTCGGTCTGGATGTTCTTATTGACAATCTTAGGGGGACCAAACTGGATGGTAACATTTCCAGTGACATCGTCTTGATTAATAAACAAGGGTTTATTTTGTATAGTCTTAGTTTCTTGAAATTCTGGCAATTGCTAGAGAGTCTTAGCTTTCTCTTTCATAGGTCCAGTATTCCTAATACTGTAAGTATGATTATAGTCTGATACATTGGTTCTAACTAAGATTTCTTCATTAAGTCTTCCGCTAGGAATTCCCGATTGCATTCCTTTATAAGGAAATTGGGAGAACTTCACATAGCTTTGAAATTCTATATTTATATTGGCGTATGGGATAATATAGTCTTCATAGCCACTAGCATATAAGATTAACTTAAAATGTTTGGCTGTGTCTACGGTTACTGTAAATGCCGGAATGACATTAAAGTATCCTATGTTGTCTGACATTTTTAATTGGTCTATCCCAATAAGACTTTTCTCAAAGTCTTTCCATGTTTTGTCTACTAAACAACATAATATGTTGATATTATTCTAGGGTCTATGTAATCCTTGGATTCTTGCTTGAAAGAGTCCAAAGGTTAGGAATTGGAACTTCCTATCAGTTCCTCTAGATCTAAGCCATTCTGAGTCAAATACTTGGAGCTCAGTATAGGATTTGTCTAACATATGATTTCTACAATGGTAGGTCATGTTATAATTGGGAGTCTTAGGAGTGGCACCTTCTTTAAACAAGTCTATATCTAACTGCTGGAAGTTGTCCATCCATATCTTCCACGATCTTCCAGTCCACTTCACCCCACTCTTTCCATTGGAGAGGATTGGTGAAATTTCTTTCTTTCCACCATGTCCTAACATTGGAGGATAAATCCTTAAGTCTTTGGAGCATATGATTACTCTGTCCAATATTTGGGATAGAGCTGGCTATCTTGCTAGTCTTATCTAATCCGTCATTTATGACTCGTCTACCTATGGTATTCTTTTGTCTAGTTTCTATGGGAAGGGATTCTTTAAACTTACAGGTGGTTACTTTTTTTTGTTCAAGTCTTTTTTCAATTCTTTCTAAGAAGTCTGAATAATCTTTTTGTCTTTTTATCTGATTAAGGATTTCTTCTTTAAAATTCTTATTCTCCTTTCTAGTCTTTTCAGAAGTTTCTTCACTATGTCTAGATAGAGAATTAACGATGGTTTTACCAACGTTAGTGATATAGTCTTTTACCTCATTATCTTTTTCTAATTGTTGCATAGTTCTAACTTCTATGGCTTCTACAGTCTTTTCAATTTTATCTAACCTAGTTAGAATAAAAGGAGAGTCTATTTCTGCTTGAGAATGTTTATTATATACGGCCTTAATTCCGTTTATAATTTCTCCGTATTTTTCTTCTACTTGGGCCATGTCTAGTCCAAGTTCATTAATAATACTATCCATCTTAGATAGATTATGTCTTTCCATATTATTAAGGTAATTTGCTAAATTTTGTTAGAATTTAACAAAGTCTGTATAGAAGGTAGTTAATCCTTCTGTCTTAGCCTTTAAGTCTAAATGTAAGTCTTTAACAAAGCTACTGTTATAGTCTTGGGTAGCTGCTATAGATGTAGAAATTAAATTTAATCTTTCTAATATAAGTCTAGTTGCCTTAGCTGCGTTGGCAATCTCATTTTCATTTATCTTGTAATAAAATCTATCATCATTTATCTTTTCTAAAATTCTTTGATAAAATTCTGATAAGGTCTAAATGGAGAGGTCTTTTGATACCTCATTCCAGTCTGATCTAACTATCTCCATTAGGAAGATAACTATCAAGTCTAGGGATAAGCTTAGCTTGTTCTTTAGTAAGTTTAATTAACTCACTGTCTTGATTTTTAATTAAAGTCCTAATTTCTAAAATGTCTTTGTTAAGGACTTCTATATGATTAGTCTTAATATTTATTTCTTGTAACACGTGTACTATGTCTATTGGGATTTTATTATCTATGTCTAATAATCTTTTAGAGATATTTTTTTATCTCTGTTTCTAAAGTTTGAGTGTCTTTTATTAATTATCTTAGTATAATAAGTATACACTTATTTTGGTCTATTATGCTATTAATAGCACTAGTAATAACTTGTCTACTGTCTGCGTGTTTGGCTGGGATATGTTCAATATGTGAACAACCTTCTATGCGTGTGGTTAAACAACCTTCTGAGTCTAAATCAGTTATGGGTATAGGTTGATAGTCTGGGTTGGTTCCAAAAATATCTTGGTAAATGCGAGGGATAAATCCCAAGGGCATTAAAGTCTTTTAATCGTATGTCTAAAAGGAACGTCTTATGGCTCTGATACCAGAATTAGGGTTTTGGTCGGAATTTGGTGAGGTTCTAAAATCTATGAGGTCTTGATACCAATTTTGGGTCTAAATTATAAATCTTTTAATTATATAGTCCTAAACTAAAGTTTTAGTATAAAACAAGAGGGGGACCATCTAGAGTAAATAACAAAAGTCTTTGGGACCACGGGGGGACCACTTTCGGAATAAGGACAAAGTCTGCACGAGAAGTCCGCACGGGAAGTCCGCACCTGAGCCTGGGTCTCTCTCTCTCTCTCTCTCTCTCTCTATATATATATATATATATATATATATATATATATATATATACTGTGTAATATTACCACAGTAAATGTTAAGTAAATGTTACTGTCTGTTTGTGAAAATGACACATATATAAAACTATTTCATATTCTAGTGCATACAGTAAAGTTTACTATTTGTGTAAATTTTTTTCTTTGGAATTTTATAGCCTTCATGGATGTTGTTTGATAGATCTCGTCGAGCAGATTTTAAAAATAGTAATTTTGCGAAAAACGGATTTGTGAATCAAAATTTATAATCATTTAAAGATTAAAAAAACAAGTTCACCCACATATGTAACTTTCTCAAGGAAGTTACGGATGGTTTGTTTTAAAAGGGTAAAATTGTGAAAAAACTCCTTAAAAAGTTGGAATAGGACCTATAGGATTGTTGAAAAGTCAATGGAACTTATAAGAATGTTAACCCGACAAATGGGACCTGTGTGTAAAGCCCCTTAAAAAAAGTATTTTGTGATTCCTTAAAATGTTTAAATATCGTACAAACAAATCAAAATTATTTTTTACATATTTTAAAAAAATGGTTTGCTCCATCAATCTGAAACAACGAACAGTGGTAAACAACGTAATGCAGCGAAGCCCTAACTAAAATGCGGAGTTGAATTGAAATATATCACACAAACAACAAATTTCACAAAATAATTGAAAATGAGATAAGAGGATCAAAGAAGAATAAGCTATTTTGTATTCAGAATATAAATTATTTTGTATTGGTAGAGAAAGAGGTCGTACCTGGTGCGATGGCAAGTGTCCCCTCAGGTTACATTTGGTCTCAGATTCCAGACATGAAACCAGTGTCTTCATACATGTACGGGGCGTTTACGACTTTTTTACAAAAATGTAAGAGAGAGACAGAATGTATAGTCACGCTTGTAGTCCAAGAACTTGCTGCACCAAAACAAATATTTCGTTCACCCAAAGTTGTCCGTTCCATCAGACGAACATTGAAAAAATCCCCTAATGCTTACTTTGTTACGGAAGAATAAAAAAAATTAAAACAAACATTATGGCTCGTTTGATTCTCTAAATTCGATTTAAATGTTATTTTTAAAAATAATTTTAAATTTAGTTTTATGTACTTATAATTATTGATGTGTGTTTGATAAACTTGTTTTGAAATACAATTTTTTGAAAATTTGACAAAATTAACAAACATGTATATTTATATTATACATATATGTGTGTATATATAAACACATACATAGAACTTTCATACATACATACATCATAAATTATATATGTACATTTAATATCATGTATTTTTATGCATATTTAGTGGGATATGTTGGGGAGTTTATTTATTTTTATATATATATATATATATATATATATATATATATATATATATATATATATATATATATATATATATATATATATATATATATATATATAATGATATTGTATGTGTACTTCACAATAAAATTATATACATACATGAATTGATAATATTTTTTATACATATGTAGGATATGTATATTTTATATTATTCCACACATTAATAATACATGTACAAAATTTTATGTAAGTATCATGTATTATGTATCTATTCATATTATTATTTAACATATAGATCTGAGTATATTATATAATTTAATAATATAATTATACGTAATTTTTTGTATGTGTACATACATATTTTTTATTTATAAGAACTGTACACATATTAATGTATTATGTATGTATATTATATATTATGGTATAAATGCAATAAAAATTTAAAGAATGAATAATTCTGAGTTAAAAAAAAATAGAAGTTATAAAACACCCTTTTGTTGTTTTCTGAAAAACTTGATTATAACACAAAAATATTATAATTCAGTATTTAAAAACAGGTTGTCAAACACAAATTTTTATCAGAATTGTATTTAAACACAAAAAATAGAATTATAGTTGCAAACCAAACAGGCCTATGTATTATAATTTGTGGTTTTTACATATAAAAATAAGTTTTCAAGACTTTCCAACCGTCAAATAGTTTCGTGGGTAGTGATATTTTCACTTCAAAATAATCTTCCAAAAATTGCAAATAATAAAAAATATATCTACCATCAAACATTATATAATTACTCTTTTAATTTTGTTAAAAGGTTTATTATATCCTTTCACGTAACCCTCATTTTACAAAAGCTCAACCCTTTGAGAAAAACATCAAAAACCTCCTTCTCCAAGGTTCAAGATCTTCGAAAACTTCAAAACGTTCCCTCTCCAAAATATACTCAAAGTTTAGATTGGATTCATTGTATTTTGTTTAGGGAAAAAGCCAAAATTATTAAGACTTCCTACAGTGACCCATTACTTTAGACGATGGTATACCCCGGCTTTGCTTAGCCATGGTAAATTCGGATTAGCGACTAAGTTAGGTCGTAACTCTCATGGTAGTTGTTTAATTCACACGGTTTTGGTTGGCCGTGGCAGTGCTTAAACGATTTAAGTTCGCCGTGAATGTCTTCCTACGATCGCATGTAACCATATAATATGGTATATCACGACTTAACTTGGTCGTGGTAAGTCAAGTTTAACTACCAACTTAGGTCGTTAGTCTCTTGTAAGTAACACAAAATGCATGTCACGGTTTGGGTTGGCCATTGTAAACCAAACCCTAAATTACCACGGTTTGGGTTGGTCGTGGTCTCTTTAGCAAGTTTTGGGTTGGTCGTGATCTTCTTAGCATGGTTTGGATTGGTCGTGGTATTCTGACCACGGTTTGATTTGGGCGTGGTTTCCTTAGCACGGTTTGGGTTGGTCGTTGTCTTCTGATCACGGTTTGATTTGTTCGTGGTTTTCATTCGATGTCTAAGTTGGTTGTGGTTTTCATCTAGTGATCTCAAGTTCATTATTAATTTCATGGTTTTGAGTGGGTTGTGATTTTCAATCCAGTGATCTCAAGTTCATTATTAATTTCATGTTTTTAGTGGGTTGTGGTTTTCAATCGAGTGATCTCAAGTTCCTTAGTTATTTCATGGTTTTAGTGGTCGTAGTTTTCAATCCCGTGATCTCAAGTTCCTTAGTTATTTCATGGTTTTAGTGGGTCGTGGTTTTCATCCAGTGATCTCAAGTTCCTTTTTATATTTGGATGGTGATATTCCCATCTCAAGTTCCTTTGGGCATGTTGTTTGTCATATAATCCTTTATTTTTTAAATAATGCAACAATGTAGAGTAATAAAACACTCTCCAATCACATTGTACAAACAATCACATTTATCAACAACCATAATGTTTAGTAATAAAATATACAAACAACCACATTTTTTAACAAAGTAACAAAGCTGGGCACAATATTTTTCGTGATGTTGTAGGGCACATCTCTTATTAGGGTCTGATATGTCTGTGATCCCATTTGTTTAAATTTATTTTTCTTACCTTGTCGTGTCAATTATTAGCAATCTAGATTTCCCTTTATAATAATATCTTGTCAAATATTAATAAATTTATTTATTCATTTTACTTGTCCTCAGGATGATTTTGTTCACTTAGTTGCATTTCAGATTTGATACTATGTTGAGTGAAATGCTTCGAAAAATGAGATCTAGCAATGGGGATAGGGCCACAATATAGAGGAATGCAGTTGTATAAGAGCGCAATAAAACATTAGTCTCTATTGCGCAGCTACTTGTCCTCTATATCATGGCCCTACCCCCACTACTAGATTCATTTTTCGAATCATCTAACTCAACATAGTATTGAGCTCGAAATGCAACTAAGTGAGAAAAATCATCCAAAGATAAAGCAAAATTAATAAATAAATTTATTAATATTTGACAGATTAGTATTATAAAGGGAATTTTAGATAATTAATAATTGACACGCTAGTGTAAAAAAAATTAAACAAATGGGATTATAAACTAACGTTTAGATATTGAGTGAGTATACCTAGCAAGCCTCGTTACCTAACACCTAATCACCGATGCAGTCACAGAGGGTGGTCTACTAGCTCTCCCCATTTAATGGATCTGCAACAAAATATGGGAATAAGAATTTAAAATGAGAATAATCGTCTGAACTTAACAAATTAAACTGGGTAGAGAACCACAGCCTAGTTAAGCGATGAGTTGTTTAAAATCATGACCACTCTAAGCCGTGACTAACTGCCCCCCCCCCCCCGAAACCGTGATTTGTTAAATAATCATGGCTAACTTGAATCGTTGATATGGAAACTTAGTTGGTCTATTGAAACCGTGAATATAAGTTCCACGGCTTAACTAGGCCGTGAATAGTCAACATCTACGGTTACAGGAGACCATGAGGATTCCAGTTTCAACAGACCTTATGGTTCATTTTCGACGAAAACTAGGGTTCGGTTTTGGAGTTATGGATTACACATGTATAAAACACACAAGTATATATATTAAACATGTATAAATACACAATAATATAATTTATATATATATAAATATACAAGTATATAGATTAGACATGTATAAAAACACAAGTATATAGATTTGAAATACATGCCTGCTTATTTCGTGGGCTATGGAGTTAGAGTTTGATTTTGAAGTTATGGAGTTAGGACTTGATTTTGAAGTTATGGAGTTAGGGTTTGGTATTAGTAGAGAGAAAAAAAGTTGAAAAAATGATATATTTTTTAATTTGGGTTTATATAATGAAGTTTGAAACTGTGGTGTTGAGTTTTTTGGTGTTAATGAGTTGTATAATTCATTTTTGTGGTGTTTTGATGTAAGCGGTGTTAATGATTATTATTTTGGGGTGGTAATATCACGACCCTAGTTTTATTTCTATTTTTTGCACAATTTTATCGTTTTGAACTAACCATCTGTAATTTATTGGGGAAACTTTTTACAAATTTTTATTTACAAATTCATTTTTTGCAAAATTACTATTTTTGAATTCTCTTCATCGAAATCTATCAAACAATATCCATGAAGCTCATAATATTTTAAAAAAAAATTACACGTACTCTAAAATTTACTGTGTTCACTGAAAAATGAAACAGTTTTATATATGGGGACATTTTCACAGACAACAATATTTATTTTGTTAATAGTACACAGACAGTAAAGTTTTTATTGTGTTCATCTAAAAATGAAATAGTTTAATATCTGAAATATTTTCACACATAGTAAACATTTACCGTGTGAATATTACACAGACACTAAATTTACAATTTGCCTAAAAAATGAAGAAAATACATTATCTTTATTTTTTAAATATTTTCCATCGAATGTGAGTCTTGTTTTATAAGGTTCGATTAGTAACTTTCAAAAATATGAATTAAAATTTGAAATTGTATATCGAAAGTAATAGTTATTAAAAGTTTAAAAAAAAATAACTATTATTTTAAATTTGAAGGGAGTATAGGGATAGGGGTATATTAGTAAACAAATTCATAAATTTAAAAATAGGACTTAATTAATGATTGACTAGTTAATATGACTTGAACAAGAAAAACTCTCAAAATAGGACTTACATATAATAATCTATTAACTCGGTTTTAACATTAGTTATTAGGATTAAATAATAATGCAAACAAATTATTTAAATAATTGGTCAATTAATCTATAGTCCCACCATAAATATATATTTTGTAAAAAAGATACATATTTTTAGTTTAACTGATTTAGTTTCTCAAACACCTATTTATCAAATATTTTCTTATTTTTAAAGGTCCGCGCTAGCGGCACCCTACCCATCCACCCACCCCACCCCACTATCAGAGCTTCAGTGGCAGTGGGGTGGGTAGAGGCGTGGGTAGGGTGCCGCTAGCGCAAACGTTTAAAAATAAGTGTTTGAACCCACCGGAGCTCCGATAATGGAGTGGGTGTGAGTGGGGGTGGAGTGCCGCTAGTGCGGACCTTTAGAAATAAGAGAATATTAGGCAAATGGGTGTTTGAGCCCACTAGAGCTCTGGAAGTGGTGTGAGTGGTGGTGGCGGTGGCGATGGGGTGCCGCCAGCGTGGCCCTTTAAAAATAAGAGAATATTGGATAAATTGGTGTTTGAGGGACTAAATGGGTTAAACTAAAAATAAGTATCTTGTTACATAATATATATTTATGTTGAGGACTATACATTAATTGACATATTTATTTAACCAATTTGTTTGTATTCTTATTTAGTCATAATAATCATTGTGATAACCCAATTAATAAGTATTATTACATGTAAGTCATATTTTGAGAGTTTTTTTAATTAAGTCATATTGGCCAGTCGACCATTAATTAAGTTCTATTTTTAAATTTATGAATTTAATATTTACTAATATATACATCTCCCTGTATTCCCTCCAAATTTAAAAATAGTAGTTATTTTTTTCTTTTTCAAACTTTAAATAACTATAACTTTCGATATACAATTTCAAAATTTAAGAAATGTATATTTTCGAAAGCTACTAATCGAGCTTATAGAACAAGACACATATTCGATGGAAAATATTAAAAAGATAAAGCTAACATGGTTTCTTCATTTTTAGGCAAGTAATATATATTATTGTCTCTATAATATTTGCACAGTAAATATTTACTGTATGTGAAAATATCTCAGATATAAAACTCTTTCATTTTTCAGTGAACATGGTAAATTTTAGTGTATGTATAATATTAACATAGTAAATGTTACTGTCTATGAAAATGTTCCAGACATAAAGTTTCTTTTTTCGGTGAACAAAATAAATTTTACTGTTTGTGTAATTTTTTTCTTTGAAATATTTGATCTTCATGGATTTTATTTGATAGATCTCGGCGAGAAGATTTCAAAAATAATAATTTTGCAAAAAATGGATTTGTAAATCAAAAGTTATAATCATTTGAAGATTAAAAATATGAAGAAAAAAAGTTCATCCACTTGTGTAACTTCTCCAAGTAGTTACAGATGGTTTGTTTCAAAAGGCTAAAATTGTAAAAAAAATCTCAAAAATTAGGAATATGACCTCTTTGATAATTGAAAAGTCACTAGGACACGACTACCACCCACGTATTTTGTGACCACCCCACCATGACCATCACGACTGAAACCATGGACATTTACAATAAAAACCATCATAATATCTCTCTTTAAAATATATCCAACAAACCTAAATTTGTTGTTTCTCAAATAAAACATTACAAACCACTTTTAATAAGATTTTTAACCAAAACTTAACAGTGAAATTTAACAACTTCGATTAAACTCAAAATCATTAAAAAAAATTAAAAAATCACAACTCATCTCATTTGGGGTTAGATAGGTGAAAGCGATGACAATATTTGATGATGTATCATAGAAGATGCATAACAACATTGAGTGATGAATCACCGAACATGAAAAATTGAAATCAAAGCATGTTAATATATGAATCACTGAATATTGCAATGCATTTTCACTGATTCGTCATCAATGTTGCATTTCATAACCAATGGTGAATTACTGAATATTGTCATTGTATTACCAAATTATTTAGGTGATATTTATGACCTTTTTACGATTTCCAGTTTAGTTTAAGAATTTTAATTCATTTCACGTTTGTTTTATATCAAAAATCTTATTGAAAGTTGTTCATAATGTGAGTTACTTTTGATATAATAAAGGGGCCCACTTGTATGAATCCAAACCTTTTCAGAGATGATGTGAGAGGTCTTTTCCATGTGCTTCCACATGTTATCGGGTGCATCCATATGGATATGACCTTTAACGGGCTTGTGAATATGTATGACTTGTTTAAAGTCTCCACAATTTTTTCTTTAAAAAGACAATATATAATTTATCCCCATAAGGATAGATGTAAGTTTCTAATCTTTGTATAAATAAAGAGTTTTATATGCGGGGAATGATTTTTGAAGAGGAGAGGAGTTAGGCATCCAAACTATCCTTTCAGTTTTTGTGTTGTTGAATACAATGTGCTTGGTCATTGACAAGAAGCGTGAATATATCAAACACATTTAATGGTATCAAGCAATGTACATATGTGTCATAAGGGGTATGTGCAATATACACATACATATACATATGTGATAGTTGTGCAAAGATTTGTGTTTGTGCGTGTGTGTTTTGACATATAGGCTATATGTGTAAATATAGGTATGTGTGCATGTTTTAGTGCATTTTATATGTGAAAATATAGGTGTGCATGCATATTTTGATACAGTAGAACATATGTATCCTAGGGGATTTGATCTATTCAAGCGTCATGGTTTTAACTGCACATTTCCATATTAGAAAGTACTTTGCAAAAAAGAGTGTTTCAATTGGGTCGAAAAAGGTTTGTATAAAAACAGAGTTCAATGATGTAACTAAGGCAAAAATTCTTAGGGAAGAGAAACCTAGTGCCAAGAAAATATTCACTACCACCTATAGTGTTCTAGTGCCAAACAACATTCTCCTTAAACAACAACAAAGTTATTACATTTTGTGCGAAAGATAGTGTGAAGCAAATAAATATGTTTCAGGAACTATTTTGTAGTATCCATGACATAGTTCAAGGTGTATTGAGAGCTTGTTGTCATTTGTCATCACGATAGTGTTGTACGACATATGATTGTTTTAGAAAAATAATAAATTCTTATGAAAAAGGGAGTACTTTAGTAAACACCCTGAAAGGGAAATAATGCATTAACATCTTGTTTCATACTATGTTTTATGACTTCCTACCAAGACTAATTAAATCAAGTCAAGGTAGGAGGGTGTAGGGTGCCTCTAGAGAGTCGTGTATAAATCGTACAAAGTGTAGTGCGATGTAGAGAAAAATGCATAAATATGCGATGTAACCGCACTTGAAAAGTGGTGTAGAGTAGAGAAATTACTATATAAGTGTGGGATTGTTTCCTGAGAGGAGATATATTCATAAAGGAGGTATATCCATTGATGTGGGAGGGCCCACGTGGAGTTTTAACCAAATAGCACTTCCATGTTCATCTTTCATTTTTCATATGGGCTTCGCTAGAACTTGGGCATGTCTTCATCTTATGAAGGAGGTAGATGAGTGTTCCTAGACTAACATTACCACAACTTCAAAGCCTCTTTTGAAGTGTAATTGGGTTGAGTTTGCAGATAAACCATAAAAAGTTTATGATGTTTAGGAATTTAGGAAAAAAATAAGCAAAGGTTGTGCAAGTTTTTCCCTTTTTTTTTGAGAGAAAATGGTCTCTATTTATAGGAAACGAGGTCTTTCAATAAGACAAATGCGCCTTTTTTAGTCCTTGTCATATGACAATGTATACTCGGTCCTAAACACTCGAATGTATACCTTATATGTCTAACGAACATATATGATAAGATGTTTTATAGTTAGTAGGGAAGTGATGTGACAGTCCATCATGAGCATTTAGGACTGGCCTGTTATAAAACACTTTGGGTGCGGGAAGATCATACTTTTCCTACTAGGAAATGGTAAGAAGATCAAGTGAGTTTTGGAATGTTAATGATTAGTGAAATGGGTTACCTTGGGTCTTTCATAAGGTTAGGAAGAGGTTCTAGAGAAATTTCAATTGGAGGTGAACTTGAAGGGTAAAAAATTGGTCATCTAGCGTGAGAGTCTGCCTTTCGACGGTAAGTACATAAATAAAAACTAATTCACCAAATTTAAGAAAAAAAGAATAATAATTTATTATAGCAAAGGAGTAAACAACCCTAAAAGTCAATATGATAAAATAGTTTACTAAGTTTTAGAATCCAAGTTTTATATTCTTAAATTAAGATAGTGATTCTTAAAAGTAAAATAATAATCAGAAAACTAGATGTAATATGGAAAAACCCATTAAAACGAAAAACCTCAGTCCAAAATGAACTATAAATGCTCTATGGAAGATTTTTACAAAAGTAAATTGTTAGACATTTACACAAGTTTTAGTAGACACTCTTTCATACCATGCCTTCCGAAGAAGGCATGGACATCTGAAGAATGCTACACAACCGCCCTCGATTTCGATTCGCGACTAATGTCTTCGAGTCCTCTTAACTGTAAAAATAATCTTTAAAGTTGAATTAACTTTGTCTAAATAAAGGAACCTTCAACAAACCCCAAAATCTACACTTAAGATTATGGGGGAATCTTAATAGGTTCGGTAGGTGTATTACAAGGATATGGTTCTTTAAAGCTCATAATGGAATCTGCAAGACATAGTAGAGAAAATATATACTCACGATCAAAAGTTTTGAAACGATTTGAACACAAAATTTAGTATATAAATATCTAAATATTTCTCAAAGAGAACCCCAAAGTATATGGGTTAAAGAACTCAAAGAAGAAGAGTGAAAAAATATACACTCATAAATTTAAATGATTTTGATCAATAATTTTTTTTCCTTAAACTCTCACTCTTAGTTTGGAAGAGTATTAAGCACATAACTATATGGCCAAAAGGTAGGAAATATTTAGGAGGCTAATAGGTTAGGGGTCAAACTGTTAAGGTACCAAGTAGTCCAATCTAGGACTGAATCAGCTAAAAGGGTATACTTGGACAATTAACAAAGAGATTTTAAGGAAATATCTTCCAAAAGTGTGTTTTTGACACCTTGTCAGATCACTCGCTAGTAGTTTCGCTAGAATGAATATGAAACAAAGAAGGCTGTGTAAGTGTTCAGGGAAAATCATGAAGGAAAAAGTTACCAACGAAATACAGTTTGCTTCAATGAAAGATTTCTTCATTGCATGGAGGCTGGGACGATTAGCGCTCATTATTATTGAGGGATTTTGACATGTTTTGCCTCAAAATGGTTTTGAAAATATGTGGTTGTAAAACCCTAAGTATGTTTGTTCCAACCAAGAACACCCATACTTAAAATACATGAAAAGATGAAATTTCTAAGAAAATGGAGTTTCCTAGATAAAGAGTATATTTGCATAGTGCTTTTGACAATTTATCCAAACAAGATTAATGAAGTAGATTTTCCAGTTAAGAAAATAATTAACCAATGGGTGAATCTAAATTTGTTACATCTTACATCTTTCTTAACTGGTGTACTTGAGGATCAACATGAATGGTCTGGGTTGTGACAAATACGCAAAAATATTTTGGCAAGTATTTCAGACAATCAATTCCTTTGGGGAATATTGAGAATACAATTACTCTTACATAGCGTAGCTTCACACCATAGGGAAAATGACATGAATTTCAGGTGTATACACCACCCACGTATAAAAGTAGAAAAAATACTAACTAGTAAAAGAAAATGGTGTAAGATCTTAGCTAAGCCCATAACAGACAAACTTAAAAAACAAAATGTAAGATTAATTGTATAATGAAGCTCCCCGATCTTTTAGATTATCTATAATTCATTGACCAAAAAATCTTTGAGTCTTGTCCAAGAGGCCCCCATAGATCTTCATCAATCACACAAGATTATTCGTGCTATTTTTTTTAGTACAACACCTAAGATCTAGGTAAATTGGATAAAAGATATAGATTCACCTCATGCATAAATACTTTTATTCAATCGAAAAATATTTTAAAATTTAACTTTGTGATTTCTGTAGTTTCGAAATACATTATGAAATATACTATTCTTATATAAATTTACTTTGAAAATTCATATTTTGAATGTATTTAAAATTAAGTTGGTTCATGGTTTGAAACAAGGTATTTCTAATCTTATCAATAAGAACATGAGCATCATATTTATTTAAAAATAAGAACATGATAAATGTGAACATGTGAGTATATCAATTAGAAGATGCACGTCATATTTATTTAAAATAACTCTCTCTGAAGTATACAATTCTTCTGAATAAACATGATATAGAAAAATAACTCTAAGCAACCCAACATGCTTTGAAAAGTATAAAACCCCTATCTATAAACTTTTCCCCATTTTTGTCATGAAAAGCAACAAAAGAATGACTAAGCATATAAAAAGATAAAATGAACGAAGTTTTTCAAGAGAATCAAACATTCTCATCATACGAACTAATAGATAATGAATAATATAGTGAGTGAAGAATACGAATGACATATAGGCATCATTTAAGTTTACTACACATTGGGAGATCAAATATATCATGCAACAGATATACAAGGTATCCTATAATATAATAAAAAGTTCATTAAAGTCAAGAGCTACAAGCATTAGAAGAGATATAATACATACAACTCAAATCCAAGCACTCTCACTCTCAAACAAATAAAGCCCCCCCACCCCCCCCCCACCCCACCCCACCCCCCACCCAAAAAAAAAATAAACTAATAATTACATCACGTATCATTCTTCTTCTTCTTCAAAGAATTCAACACACATATACTTAACAATATTTTGAGCTTCCTGCAAGGCATACACATAATTCTTTAGTTGAATGTCAAAGGTGTATCAGAAGTCATCACAAAAGTAAGAACTCGATGAACTCAAGGAGGAAATAAATTCCTAGAGTCCTCAAAGACGGGAAACAAAATAAAATGCAATTGAGTAGATCACTGTGAAATAGTAGAATCCAACTCATCTTCAGTCAAGTAGCATGAACTAATAGCCTATGATGTGCAGTAATGACGAGGAGCAGAATGAGGAACAACATGAGGTAGCACGAGAAGTTCACTATAGTCACCAAGCTGAGTAATATATCAATAATAATAGGATTGAATGTTCAACACTGACTCATGCTCATCCCGTACTTCATCTGAAAGAATAGGAACCTCTAAACTATAAAAGCAAACATATGATCAAATGAACGAAAGGTACAACACGATACTTTTTAATGTCCAAAGTGCGAGTAATGATCAAGTCTGAGATCAAATCACATAAATATATACGGTAATCCTTACTAACAGCATACAACAGTTGTGTACGATCGAAAAATACATTGTGAGGGTGGTATATACAAAACATCCATAAGGACATTACCATATTAAGAATGTAAAAATCCTTGTTAAGAAATGCTTGGGGAAAGTTCTTTCAAAGACTGTCAATGGTTGTCACTTAAAGACGTAATAACTTCATGTTTAGAAGGCGCACCAGTAAATTTCTTGTATGGATAATTAGGGTGATTTTCTTCTGATACACGATAGTAGTTGCTTGTACAATTTGTATGAATCTTCAGATCCACCCCCTTACTTTAGAAGAGAGAACTCTATATCCAAGAGTATCCATAGCCTCCAAAAGAGCATAGTAAAATTATCTTATTAAATTGGGTGCTTAGAGAAAATTTTGTTAGCACTACACCAAATCTATCGAATTATCACGATCATTGACCTTGACAAGTTGGACTTGTCAAGGTCAATGACTGTGATAATTCTGAGGGTGACAACTTTTATTGTCACGGACTTGTCACGGTCATTGACCATGACAAGTTCGTTAGACTTGTGACGGTCATGTCACGCTCATTGACCTTGACAAGTTTTGTCACGGTTAAGGACCGTGACAAACCCGTGATATTTAATAAAAAATTATCACGGTCAATGACCATGATAATTTTGGGCAGAATTGAAAAAATATGGTGGGTAGTATGGCCACTGTCACTGCCCAGCAATATATTTGTACCTGTTATAACAACGTTGTACCTGTACAAACATCATATATCCAAATAAAATAGAGATAATGCAAATATACATTCAAAACAATATGCATCACGATATAATCCAAATATAATTCAAATGTAATAACTTAAAACAATTCAATTCAAATAATGTCACTACATGTCTGGGGTAAGGTTAGCTCTGAGGAGGTGAGTAGGCCACACGATATACGAATTGACACACCCAGCAATATACATCGTGCCGCATTGTTCGCGCAACCACAAGGGGGAGTTCTCCTTCCCGGGTATCATATGCGTGACGAGCACCTTGGACTCGATGTCTTGAAGCAAACATCCATGAACTGGCATACCCTGGACGGTATTCGGGTCCCTCAACCCCCGCCCTATCCGCTGGCCATCAAATATGTCCATTAAAACACGCTTGGCCAACTAAGTGTCGACATCGGTCGGTTTAAGGGAGCCAAATAGGGGAGTGGATCATCAAAGTCCGCACGTATAGGCGATGAAGCAACGAGGTCCACATCCTCGTCATCATGCACCTCCTCCTCCACTACCTTCTCCTTACCCTTATGATTTTTGACCAACAAACGCTTCATGAATGAGAACATATCTTGGACCGTCGCCTCCAAACGGGACAGCTTCGCGTCATGCGAGTCCACCGTTTGAGCCAACCCGGTGTCGCTCATCTCCAATCCGATGATTATAGATTTAGTCACCCGCGAGCTAACCCCCTTGTCCTCCCTTTGCAATCAGCGCCAAGCACTTGACTGAGTGCGTCTGTGGACAAAGATGCCTTGTCGGCATCAGACTGCGACTCATGCACTTCCTTAAGCTTTACCTGAAACGACAAAAAGCACATGATTAGTCAAATAAGTAAATAAAAAAATTATAACGTAATTAATAAAAAGTAAACTATCGGATTACTTACAATCGTGGTCGCGACGCTTAGGGACACCTCCTTATCCTTCCCCTTCTTCGTCCGAATAGCCACATAAGTATCGAGCCTATGTGGCTTACCCCCAGGGCCACTCCCTGTCCCCTGAAATAAAATAAAGTAAAATTAGTATCGGCCCCGCAAAGTAAAATAATGCAGAATAATATATTTATGTAGTTATAGAAAAATTAAATTTTACCATCATCCTATGCTCTACCTCGGCGTAAGACGTCCGATCGGAGTAGTGCACGTTCATCTTTTTTGCCCGATTTTCCCTCCCCGATTGGCGAGATGCCAATTGTCGCTCCCCGATCTCATTGTCAATGAACTTTTGCCATTATGTCAATGAGATCGGCTCCTTCGGCGGGACGGATTCACACATTAGGATAACGGACTCTCGGGTCTTTCCAAAATACCGGGTTCGCATATTTTTCTTCCACGTCTTGTGTTGCTCCCTCAACTACTCCAAGACGGAATTGCATAGCTTTGGATCCAGGCTGAATTGTTCCTGTCCAACAAATACAATGTTAGTTGCGAATAAATATAAATATAAATATAAATATAAATATAAAATGGAATCGAAATTGAAATTGAAATATTCATATAAATATAAATATAAATTCATTACCTGTAGTGCCACCCAAATAGCTAACTTGAGCTCATTTGGCAGCTCCCTCCAACTAATGTACCCCGGGCCGATGATCATCTTTACCAGCTCGAGGGATCTCGTTAATAGCCTCGTCTTATTCTCGATGGTCATCCCCAATTTTGCCATATTTGACTTCATATTTTCTGCATATTACAAAATTAATCATGTATAAAATAATCTAAAATATTTTAAAATAATGTTAAACATTAAAATAATTTAAACTTACTTTTTCCATTCTTTGACATCTTCATGTATGTCAAATAAATAACAAGCTACCTGCTCATGTTGCAAACTCGTTAATTTCACTCGTTTTTCCATCACATGACCACCATCATCGACGAACTCATCAGTGGAATCAACGCTGGTCGAGTCAGGCATATATTCTCGAGTATATATTGATGACTCCATGGTGATGTATTCCTCTGTAATTGATTCTGCAATATATCGCGTATTCTTGATGTAATCTTTAAAAACTTTCATCAATCTTTCAAATGGATACATCCACCGATATTTAACTGGAACATACAGAAGTGCCTCGTCGCATAAGTGTACCAACAAGTGAACACTTATGTAAAAGAATGCTGGGGGAAAGTACTTCTCCAACACACAAATCGCTTCGATCACCGCCAATTTTGAGGCCACTATGTGTTCTCGATTGACTACCTTCTCACACAAGAGTGAGAAGGTAATACTAATTTGCATAATAGCCCTCCACAAATCGTTGTTCTTGGAGAAACGGTGCTTAAACAATAGAGGAACCAATTACATGATCCCATGCCAATCGTGGGACTTACACTTATGTAAATCATGAGTAACCATTGTCAAGGTTTTATACTTTGGTAGTCATCGTCAAGGTTTATTATGATATCTTCACGGGCACTTGAACCTTGTACATCATTAGTAACCTCATTCTCCTCTGCTTTATAAACTCGGTATGCATCATCAATTAAATCCTCTAATATATTATGATCTACGCCGTCCCCTTCTATATCTATCCTACTTTGTAAGGACACAAATTTTCAATTGAGTCCTTTGTAGTTTTGTCTTAATTCCGGACAAAAACATTTATGTCATAGGATAGAGTTTTTTATCATCCTTCAAGCCTATGACATTCTAAAGTTGAAGACGCAGCGGCCAAATTTATAAAGCTTCATCAAATGTCGATTTAGTGTGACTCATTTCTACGTCATCAACAATGTTCCAATGCTCCTAAGGTATGAATGAATTTGATATATATATATATAGGAGCTTGGAAATTAATTGAGTGTAATTTATAATTTTTATAAATTAATTTTAACGACTTTGTTTTACTCAGAAAACTATTTTTTTAAAACTTTCCATAAAAGTTTTGGGCTTAAAATTAATATTTCATTTTTCTGATTTTCTGGAACGTCGTTCGATGCACACTGGAATCTCATTCGAACGAGATTGCCAGGTCATTCGAACAAACTGACATCTCGTTCGAATGAGATTTCTGACGAATTTCATTTTTCCATTCTGGAACTTCGTTAGTAAATTCGTTCGAACGAAAAGTCGTCCGAACAAGTTTTGGCGGGAAATTTTTTTGGGCAGTTTTTGACGATTTTTCCACTTTTTCCACTACTTTTCCCCACCATCTTTTGCCAGATTTGAGAAGGTGTGGGAACCAACTTTTAGAACTAACTTTTCACATCTTCCCATCTCAAAGAGAGAGTTTGAGAGCTTCCATTTTACAAGAAAAAGTTCATGTTTTGAGTGTCTAATTTTTCAAGGAAAAATCATTTAACACTCTAGTTTTTCACCTAAAGTTTGTTTATCCAAGTTCCATATATATATATATCATTGCTTGGAGTGTTTGGCACCGGGTATTACTCTACCGTTGAAGAGTTCGTTTGAGTTTTCTTCTACATCCCACAAAGAAGAAGAAGTTTGTGTTGATTTACCCACTTGGAGAAAGGCTCCTTGTTCGGGTGACGGTGACCATATAAACTCCGATCGGTGGATTCCGAGACCTCGGTGGAGCGCCGTGGTTATTCGCTAGGCGGAGGTGAATACACGAAGGAGCGTTGGGGCTTGAGAGGGATCGAGTCGAGTGTTGTAAGTCTTACTGTCTTGTATTTGTAAGGCCATACTTAGTGGATTTGAGGCTAGGGCCGTCTGAGGTTTTTCCCGTTGTGAGTTTTTTCTCGTACATCGCGGCGTAGTGATTCATTATTTATTTTATCTTGTTATATCACCTAGAACACATTCTTAAATAAAAAGATAAAATATGGTTTAATCACTACTTAATTTAATTTGGTGCTAAATTAAATATTGGGAAATGTTTAGATAATTTAATTCAAGTCATTTAATTTAATTTGATAAAATTGGTTTGGCCTAATTTGTTAAAAAATGAAAAATGTGGCGTAGGTAAATTTCTAGAACTTGGGTTAAATTAATTGTGTTTGAGTAAAATTAACATAAGTGTGCGTTTTAATTATTTTCACTTTGGTTTATTTTAATTTTGGAAGAAATAAAAATTGGTTAAGTTGTTTTATTTGAACCATCATCTTATCGCTTCCGCATCTTTCTATAAAAGGAAATTACTACTTTTCGTGAAGTTGAAAAGAATTTTATTTAAAATTGGGGGTTCCACGTCTTTTCAAATTGGTATCAGACCCAAAGCGATAAATTATTTCATTAAAGATCCTTTAACTATTTTTGGCTAAAATGGAATTTTCTCCGTTTTCAAAATTTCATATTTTCGATGGTTCTAATTACGCGTACTGAAAAGCACGTATGAAATCGACACTTAAATCTATCGACGAGAGGGCTTGGTTATTTGTAGTTAACGGGTGGTCTCCACCAACTCATTTAGTAGATAATGAGCGTGTTCCCAAACCGGCCGATAGATAGAGTGAGAATGAGTTTAAACTTTCTAATTTTAATTCCCGAGGTTTAAACGCCTTGTTTAGCGCTGTCACACCGGATGAATTCCTATGCATTATGACGTGTGAGACCGCTAAATAAGCGTGGAATATTTTACAACTCACTCATGAAGGTACTAGTGTCGTTAAAGCTTCGAAATTCCAAAACCTCACCATTCAATTTGAAACCATCAAAATGAACGCTAAAGAAACTTGTAATGAATTTTATGCTAGACTTTCCGATATTGTTAATTCATCTTTTAACTTGGGAGAGAAAATACCCGACAACCGAGTTGTAAAGAAAATTTTAAGGTCTCTACCCAATAGATTTATTCCAAAAGTGACCGTTTTAAATTCTTTATCAACTTTAGCCTCTACAAAATTAGAAGAGTTCGTAGGTGATTTGCAAACCTATGAAGTGGACATATTTCCCTCTAAAACTGAAAAGAAAATAGAAAAGGGCATTTCTTTAAAAGCCCGAAAAGAGGAAAAATAAGTAGTAGAGAGCGAGAGTGATAGTGACTCGGAAGATATGGCCTTGTTTGCTAGGAAATTTCGAAAGTTTCTTAAAATTAACAAAGATAAATTTAAAAATGACTTTAAGAAATTTGAAACTTCTAAGCATGACAAAGCCGAGAGGATCCCTAAAACTATTAATGAAAATTTAAATAGGGACGAGTCAAATAGGTGTTTTGGTTGTGAGGTTTATGGCCATAGGGCTTCTGAGTGCCCCACTAAACTAAGGAGAGAGGGTAAGTGACCCATATCATATAATGCGACCCTTAGTGATAGTGATAAGGAAGAGGGACCCGATTCCCCCACTAAGCCCAACTTTGTGGCTTTTATGACTAGTCATGTGAACACCAATAATGAATCTTCTCATGAAGATATTCAAACACATGACACTTTCGAGGTCAAAGTTTATGATTCCTTTATTTTTTATGGTAGTGAGAGTGAAGAAGAAAGAAAGAGTGAAAATGAAGAAGAGGTTGATGTGAGTGAACTTCAAAACACTTTTTAAGAATTATATGAAGAATTAATTAAATTAAAAAGAGCCAATTTGAAGTTAGAAGCTTGTTTGAAAGAGCGCGTCAAGGTCGTTGATGAGAGTGTGTTAGTGGAAGACCTTAGGACACGAGAGAGATCTCTTCGATAGAAGCTAGAATATATAGAAGGCGAGAGAGATATCCTTAGAGGTTTAATGGAATCCTTAAAAAAGGAGCTTCTCGTGTTTAAAGAGTGAAATGGTTTGTTAGAGTCTAGAATTTTAGAATTAGAATAATAATTAAAAGACTCTAGTAATGTCAAATTTGATTTGGAGTGTAGGTCCAAAAAACTTGATAAAATCTTAAGCACCGTCCAAATAAAAAATGACACTTGTGGTTTTGGCTTCGATACTTGTAATGAATGAACTCAAAAAGAAAAAACCAATATTTTAAGAGAATCACCTAGGAAGGCCTTTTGAGATCAATCCTTAGGTACCAATTTTCGATGTATTTTTACTTGTGCTCATTGTGGTCGAAAAGGTCATCTTAGGAAATTTTGTTTTGATCTTAAACGAGTTCCTAGAAAAATCCCACCCTAAAGAAACCAAGGTAGTCAAGATTCCTACACTCCAAGATAGTCACTCATCATTAGTTTGGGTTAGGAGATCCGACTTGGTAGCTTTACAAGATAGGGTATTTGATTCTCATTTACTTTGGGATTCTTAACCGAAGAAGTTGACTAGACAGTTCACACGGTGGAAGTATAACAAGGATTCCAAGCCTCAGTCTCAACCATCAACAACATATCACATCTTGCACTCCTTGGGCATATAAAAGTCGCCTAAATCCCATTAGAAAAGAATACACTGAACTCCATGATCTCATGTCGAAGGTACACCAGGCCTTGCTAGCCAGAAACCTTATTAAACCGTTAGAACCCCCTTCCTAAAAACTTCAAAAATAATGCCCGTTGCGACTTTCACTAAGTCGTAGACCATACTACCGACTAATGCTTTCCTCTCAAAAATGTAATCCCAAGACCAAAACCACTCATAACCCTCTCCCAGCACATGGAATCGGAGTAAATGACAATTTCTTGGAAAATAATCTAGATTTTGACCCTTTTACCTAAAATGTGCCCATCAACGATCCCAGTTTCACCCAATACTCACAAGGTCCGTTCGTACTCTGTCTTGCATCCCACAATCTTTGCTAACCAAACTAAGTCACTTCTCACGCAAGCTTATATTGTCGTATGGCCCCGATTAGAGGGGGAGGCATGGAGCTACTTGCCCTACTAGACCAACTCCAAAGGTTTAGGCTGAAATTACTCGTAGAGATGTCCATCGACTATGAGAGAATCAGTGGCCTATTCATGGAAGCCCAAAAGTGGGCACGAGAATCAGATGGGTGGGTCGTACTCATAGAGGAAACCAGTCTAGATGACATCATGCATACCGTGTCCAATATGTTTGTCCAGATAAGAAAAATGTGCAGCATCTCTGAGTTGCTCACAGATTTAAAATTCCAGGGACGACTGGTCCCTTCACTCTCGCACTTCCCCACTGAGTGGGAAGATTTGTATGATGAATCCGCAGAGGTTGTTGAATGCATTGATTACTCGAGGCTGGAGGACATCATTTCTATTGGCTAGGGCGATGACTTAAAATTTTAAATGATGAATCTAAGGGCAAAGACTTCCCCTTTTGTGGATTTTCAGAACCATGGTATGACCCTGTTGATAAAACGATAAAACTAGGGCTGAAGATCTTTATTCAAGATAAAACCTGAGGAATGGAATGGGATGGAAGCACGAGGTGGAACCTCTGACCGAGGAAACCATAGAAATCACTAAGAACTTCGAAGGAAGCAACTTCGAGGAATCCTTTTACCTGCAGACACTGGGGATAAGTCTTTGCATGATTCATCAAGATATTGCGTTGTCGGAACCATCTACTAAGATCACAACTACTGAAGTACCTCTTATAAACTAGCATGCCATTCTGATCCAGCTTGCCTAAGCCCAGGCAAACCCCGATGTTCACCTCATTCAAGAAACCTCTACACTTGTTTTTATTTCTCCTTTTCTTAATGTCAACGCAAATGAGGCCTTTTTTAATGAGGTTTTCAGTGTTGTATTCCCTAAAAATAAAATAAATGAATATTTTGAGCATCTTGATGTGCCTTACGTTACTTGCACTGATTCTAATCAAACTTTTGATGATGATGATTTAGCAAGTGGATAATTCTTAACTAATGTCAATAAGCAAATAATAAACAACATAATTGCATTCAAACCAATAATTATGAGACTGTTGTTATTCATCTCAATTCTAGTTGACATATGTGCGAGATTATGATAGGGTCCACCCTCAATGAGCAAGATCAGGCACAATTTGAAGAGCTATTAAAATATTTCGTAGATGTCTTCATGTGGTCCTACGATGATATGACTGATATTGACCTAGAGATAGCTCAGAAGGAGATCTCGATATCCTCGAAATGTAAGCTTGTCAAGCAGAAATTGAGGAAGCTTAAAAAAGAATGGTCCGTTAAGGTCAAAGAAGAGTTAATCAAATAACTGAACGTGGGTTTCATTCACATAGTCGAATACCCTATATGGCTTGCAAATATTATCCCCATGCCAAAATCGGGAGGAAAAGTTGGCATATGCGTTGACTTTTAGGATCTGAACAAAGCATCCCCATAAGATGATTACCCATTGCCCAACATTGACATGATTCGGGATTACACGAATAGCCACGCCCTCAAATCATTAATTGACAAATTTACTGGCTACAACCAGATCAAAATGCACCTGATCGTAAGGATAAAATTTCCTTTCATCATCCTCTGGGGAACCTTCTGCTACACCGTCATGCCATTTGGGCTTAAAAATGCCAGGGATACCTGCCAAAGGATCGCCACAACCATCCTGTATGACCTTATTCATGAAGAAGTTAAGGTCTATATTGACGACATGATCATCTAATTTAAGACTCGGGAAGGTTATATCCTCACCCTGAGAAAGTTCTTCGAGAGACTTCAACAGTACCAGATGCGTCTCAATCCACATAAGTGTGTCTTCGACATCACTAAAGGAAAACTATGGATTTATGGTTAGTGAGAAAGGAATTGAGGTAGACCCTGCCAAACTTAAATCCATACTCGAGATGCCACCACCTCGAACGGAGAAAGAAGTATGAGGATTTTTGGGTAAACTGCAATATATCAGTCGGTTCTTGAGCCAACTCGACTCTATCAACGAACCCATTTTTAAAATTCTCTGGAAGGTTTCAATTAAAGTTTAAAACGAGGCGTGCCAAGAATAATTTGACCAAATCAAGCGATACCTCACTCGACCTTCGGTAACCATGCCTCTGCAACTAAGTTTACCCCTCTTCCTATACTTAACCATTACTGATAGTGCAGCAGGGGCTTTGCTGGTCCAATACATTGAAGAATCCCGTAAGGAAATAACAATCTACTATGCTAATCGAAAGCTGTTCAGTACGAAGTTAACTAAAATGCCTTAAAAAAATGTGTGTCGCCCTGGTTTGGGTCACTCAAAAATTATGACATTACATACTTGGTTTTCCCATTAGATTAGTATCCCGAATGCATCCTATAGAATACCTGCAAGAGAAATCCCCTATGTTAAGACGAATGGACCATTGGTTGATGTTGTTATACGATTTTGACATTTTGTACATCACACAAAAAGCCATTAAGGGGAGGGCCATCTCCGACTACCTTGCCGATTATCCTATGGAATACACCGATGTTTGGGTCTCTAAATTCCCAGATTAAGATAATATCTATACCTCTCAGGAGGACCTCAGATGGCATATGTTCTTGAGCTAACAACAAGAAATTATATGAGATACGGATACTCCTGATCACCATTGATAACTCTCACACTCTTATTGCCATCAAGGTGGACTTCCCTTGCACCATAGGGCTCAAGATTGCCCTCGAGAAAGAAATCAAGCCCATAAATGTCTAAGGGGACACTAACCTCATTATCGGACAATTTTTCTAAAAGTGGAAACTCAAAGACGAAAAGATCCTACCTTTCCACGCATATCTAAAAGAGCTTGCCTCCTGGTTAAAAAATTTCACCTTCCATTATCGCACGAAGAATAGCCTAGCCGACGTACTTGCAACCTCGGCCACAATGGTTGACATTCCTAAGGGAATAACAATGGACCCTTTCCTGGTTAAAAAATAAGCTACGCCCACTCACTGTTATAATATCAATCACGTTATCGAAAAAGATCCTGATATGGGCGGATTGTGGTACTATGATATTTGTCGATTCTCAAACATGGTAGGTATCTCTGAGATGCAGATAAAAAAGACCTTACAACCCTTTGCAAACTGGTTTCCCAATATATCATCCGCGATAAAGATATTATCAAAAGAAACTTCGATGGAACCCGTTTACATTGCATAGTAGGGGATGATATTGAAGGAATGATGAAGAAGATCCATAACAAGGAATGCAGTCCCCACATCAAGGGTATTATTGGACTACCATGGTTCAAGACTCGCTACCTATGTTTGAAGATGCCTCAAATGCTAATAATTTGCCAACTTTTGACACTTACCTCCCCGTGAGGTATACAATATGACCTATCCCAGACCTTTCTTTATCCTGGGCATAGAAATTATAGGGAAGGTCGCTCCTAAAGCCTCAAACGGGCATGAATTCATCCTAGTCGCCATTGACTACTTCACAAAATGGGTTAAAGATGAGTCATATGTGGTGCTAAATGCAAAGAAAGTGGCTACGTTTATTGAAAATATAATTATTTATCGATACGGGGTTCCCCATGAGTTTTTATCAGACAATGGACTCCACTTTGAAATCGATGTCACATAATCGATCGACGAGTATGGGATTCAGGGGCAAAAATATTTTTCCTACTGCCCCCAAACAAACAACACTATTAAAGAAGCCAGTAAGTGACTCAAAACCATCATCGGTAAGATGATCGAAAGCTATAGAGACTGGGTTGTTCGAATTTCATATGCTCTCTGGGATACGAAATAGTAAAGAAATTGTAGAACCCATCTGTGACCCCAGAGGAAAGTTTAAACCCAATTGGAGTGGTCCCTAAATCTTGAAGAGAATTCTATCAGGCGGCGCAGTTATGCTCATAGATCTAGGCGAAGAAGAGATGGCACGTCCAGTCAATCTTGAGCGTCTAAGGATATTTTGCCCTTAATTTGAATTTTTAGTGCGCTATGACTCTTCTCGTACCCCACCTATTCTAAAAAATAATCTTATTTCCCTTACCCAGAACTACGTGGGACCTAATCCTCTTAAAACCACCCTTTTCAAAATGAACCTCATAAATTTTCAAAACCAACAGAGTTACATAGGCAACCCATACGACTTATGAGCACGGTCCTTTCTTTTTCACAAAATGTTATTCTTTTCTTTCCTCGATAATGGCGATCCATCTCCTCATTTACATGAACTAAAAGATTACGTATGCCTTAGTGATTGGTATAGATAGTTCAAATAAAAAATTCATCAAAAGACACCACAAAATATGTCAAAAATACATTTATTTTCTAGGAATATGTTGTTACATGAAATATAAGGGAAGGAGTCAAGTAGACCACTCCCCTTCTAACGTTCATAACGACCTACCTACCAGTCCCTACCAATAACTAGATTCATAAAAAGATCCCTAAAACATACCAAAACACCAATACGAATTCCCAAGCTTCACAAAATCCTGTCTCGAGCTACTAGATGTCCCTGCCTCATCATCATCACCTGCTCTCTAAGGTCCCCAAGTCTCAACTCCAAATTGGTATTATGGATGCGCTCCATGTAACTCTATGCCTTGATAATCTTTGACAAACCACAATAAGACATCTTTGCCCAGTCTTCTCCTCCAAAATCTTCCTAACTACTTGTTTCCATAACCAATTCAAACAATCCCCAGACACAAACCAAGCCCCTCCAATAGATTGTGATGAATGGGTAGACGACCAACGACGCTGTCATAGATGCCCCAGTGTCATCCTGAAGGACTCGATCAGGACTCGATCAAGTCATCCACCGAAATGAAATTGGTTATACTTGGAGTCACGATCTACTCCCACCCCACTTGGCACAAAAGTCGCCAAGGAAAATAGAAAGAAGTATGGCGATGACCAACTAGAGGCACATACTGATATTCTCCTAACTGCAAAATGAGTTGAAAGTCCCTCCACCATGTGCACAGACCACTGAAGGCTGCGGGCCACGTGATAAAAAACTAGTTAACCCAGTTCTCGTTGAAGGGCTAAAACTGAAGAAGGGCCTAACAAAGAACTTGGGGACACCCGACACAGGGTACTCAGGAGGGGTCGCCAAGCACAGTCTCTTAAAAATCCCTATGAATAGCATGATGGGACTCCCTCGTAGAAAGTCAGCCCGACCTTCCTTCCAAGCATCCAGGCTATTCAAGGTCTCCTTCAACACTACCGCCACTATAGTGGCCACTTGAGGGTGAGCTATCAAATTGCCCATCACCAATAAAAGTATGACAGTAAATCCCAGGGCTATAACACTAGCAAAGCCGTTATCAATCCAGTCTTTTCGATACATCAGATTCAGTACAATAAAAAAAGGCGAATAGCTCTGCTTGTCATCAAGCTTTCTATCTCCTCATCCATATACCAACCAAACCAACAATGGTTCTTCAAAAATTTGAATACCAAGAATGCAAGAAGAGTGCACAAAGGATAAAAAAAAGTAGTGTACCTAAATTAACAAGCCGATAATATGGCTAGGGATATGTCAGTCACACCCTGTTGATGTACAAAATTGGTTTAAATATTATTTTAGCAATAGGTTACCAATTTTTTAATCACAGATAATTATGTAAATAATATGAAAGAAAATAAACAATACAACAAAGATTTTTAATGTGGTTCAGCCATGGAAAAGCCTACATCCATGGTTATTGTATTTCTATTGAGGGTTGTTATGTAGAAATTTGTCCAGTCTTGCTTGTGCACAAGTTTTTCTTGTTCCTTTAGCTAAGGGAAATGATATATATATAAAAGAGGAGGGTGCTTTATTGTTCCAAAAAATTAACGGCTTGATCGAATTATCTTGAGCGATCTAAGGGTGTGGGAATTTTCCACGTCACAATTTAAGCATTGTGACATGGCAAGTGAGGCATATTAATTCTTGAACCTTCCTTGCCCCCCGCCTCCTCATTTTCTTACGAACCCAAAACCCTACCCCCTCCTCATTTTTCCCGTCTCCCAAATCCGCCTCATCCTCCCCTTATTTTTCGCCTCTCTCTATCACACAATACATGTAATCTCCTAATTTTTATGAACTCCTATTTTTCTTTTGTTGATCTGAAGATTATGGTTTTGTTTTGATTTTACCCATCCATCGTCCCCCTCTCTCACACACAATACATGTAATCTCCCCCATTTTCTCACAATACACACACATGCGCACATGGACACACACACACACACACACACACACACATACTCTTATTTTCATGATTTCCTAATTATTTTGGTCATTTCTTTTTTTGATCTGAAAATATGGGATTGTTTAGGGCCTCATTTTGATTTTGGTTAAGATCTATTTCGAATTTTAGATCTGTTTACATGTATGCTTCTGTTTGGGATCTAATGAATTTTTGGGTTTTGTTATTTATTTTTTCTTTTGCTGGTGACCTGATTTGAGTCATTATTTCCCAAACAGGTAAATGAGTTAGTTTTATTTGAGTCATTATTTCTGTAATTTATTTGAGTGATGTTAAATGTTGTCTGTAAATGTCAAGTTTGGCATGCACAATTTCATATTTTATTTTGTTATATTGAACTCCTCGATTATAGATAATGTGTATTAGTTCATGGATGTGAAGCACTATATGATATTTTTTGTTGGATTTTATTTCTTAAAAATGGATGTATTGGTGCTAATTTTAGGTGATGCACTGATGTCTCAGTTTTACTACTTGACCTAAGGTGATTTGGGAAGACATTAGGTATCGCTACATTATGTTTGATAAATTGACCAAGTGGGTCTTTAACTTTATTAGAGTCTTCTTTGCGTGATTCTAAAATCAATGCAAAATATGTTGGGGGAAACATTACTCTGCGAATATGCATTTTGTGTGTATGGGTATGATAAAAATCAATTAAAATTCTTATTTACCCTTGTTGTATGTTTCTTACCATATTGTTTAAAATAAAAGATAATTTCTTTAAGATATTTAGTTGAAACTTATGTTTCGTTCAAACCTTATTTTAAGTAATTTGTTAATTTATTTAGCAACTTCCTCCATCCAAAGCTCTTTTCTATTGATTATTTTTTTGAGATTTTGAGATGGGATCCGAGGTGTTTTATATCTTGGATAACCGTATATAATATTTGTATTGATGTGGTGGGTGTGGTTGATCCAAGAAAGGACATGAGGACAACACCTGTTGTTTAAAGTCCCCAAACAAAATTCCCAAAGCAAGCCAATGAAAACTGCCTTTATTGAGAAGAAAAAGTCTATCAATGAAAACTTGCATAATGGGTACCACTTTTTAAATATGATTTAGCCCAAAATTTACAGATGCATAGCCTATCATGAGCTGAAATGATTGTGGTTGCCTTAAATTATATTTTTAGGGGTATTAAAAATACTGCACAACTAAAATCTTTCATTCTGATTTTTTCTTGGCTTTGTATATGCAGGTGCTTGGTTTAAACATCTGATGAGGTGGTGGTTGGCTTCACTAAAACATTTGGGAAGAATGATTTCCTTAGAACGAGTTACTCCCAAAACCTTCAACGTTCCTCTTCTTTCAAACGACCACGACTCAGAAGTTGACCGGGGTACCCATAATGCCCCCCGTTCAACAAGTTTACAGATGATCCTTGTTGCCCTGTCTCACACTATTCACCATCATTGGAGAAAGTTTGATAATTCCATTATGCACCCTGTTTTGGTGTGTGTGTGTGTGTTGGGGGGGGGGGGTGTCATACCCTACGTTCCTGGATCACCCACTACCTGTGTTCAGTTCCATTGAGATCCAATTAGTTGGGACGTGAAATCATCTTTTGGTATTGAATATTATTTGTTTATTACTTTTAGTCCTTTATTTCATTCATTTATATTTTGTCCCTAATATATGATTGACATTGCAGGTATTTCGTGATTGAAACCAATCGTGAACACTAATTACCTGATTAAGGTATACGTGTTTATCTTGCGTTTAAAAATATGTGGGTTTATTCAATCTTTTATCTTATGATGGTGACCAACCGAGTACTGTGCACATGTGGGTTTATTAAAAATCAGTACGAATTGACCAAAGTCTATAATCTATTTATTTTTATATATTAAGGGTTAGTGGTGGTTTCTTTTTATGATTGATGGTTTGATGTTGAAATCTTCATCTCTTGGTTGATGTGGTTTTTTATTTTTGTTTAGGGGTGAGTTTTAGATAGCTCGGGAACTTAAGAAAGCTAATTGCGTTTCACATTCGGTAGTGCATTCATCAACACAATTTACTGCCTCCATTCTTCATAGGCGAAGTTATCTCCCCCCTACTTTTTCTCATTGCAACACAATTATATTGCTATTTCCTGACGCGGTTTGTTTATATAAAAGACTACTGCTACTGTTGATGTTCAGTTATGTTATCCACTGTGCTACTACTACTGTTCGGTTCTGTCATTATATAAGTTTTATAATATTATAGATTCTCAAAATGTATTTGATGCATCTACTTATGACCCTTGACACATAGGCCATTTTGGGATGCATTATTTTCATCTGTAATTAGTAATGTGATAAAAATAATGTCCAAATAGGACCATGACCTATTTTAGTCATTAATGGGTATATCTTTCATTTTAGTTTATATATATACACTTTGTAACTGTTAGAAATTATAAAATGCCTATGTTGTAAAATGCTGTAAAATACCGTAAAATGCCTACAAATCATTATTTTGTGGGCTATATATACTTTGCAATTGTTGGAATTTCATAAGGATTTCATGGGTTTTTTTATTTTTGGATACACAATATATATGTATTCTTTTTAAGTATAACATATATTATGTCATACATAATATATATGCATTCTTTTCAATTAGTTGCTACTGCCACTGATGTAGAACAGGTATTCTGTCATACATATATACATACATAATATATATGTATTCTTTTCAAGTATTCAATCAAGTAGAACTCCTCGCCTAAAGCGACGGAAGCCATAATAGCGACAACAAGGGTTTGAACAGGTTAATGTAGTTCCCTTTTTAGGAATGGTTATGAGGACTCTTTTCATTGCAAGCGTGATTGCTTATTAACAATAATCTTCTTTGGTATTGGGATTGATTTGATATTTATTTTAGCATTGTTGTTAATTTGTTAACTAACAGGTTTGTTTTACGTGAAATATATATTGGCAAGTTTGGGAGATTGTATATTCGAAGGATGGTTCAGTTAAGGAGTTTGTGAAAGCTATGCAGCTTAAAGGGCACAAGGTTATTTTATTTTCCTTGAGCAAACTATAACACTTGCATTCTTCACCTTATGTGTTTTATTGAACTTTTGTTGTGAATTGATTAGTCTTGGTTCCTCAACTGCAAAGTATGGCGTTCTTCGAATAAGTTTTGTTGGTTGATAATTATTGAAAGGTTTTATAAGTTATTATTATTCAAGTTCATATAGAAAAATTTACAGTCGTATCATATTGATTCAATTTCTTTCATTTTTTATCTGACTACTACCTATCTTTTGGGATTCTTTCCATTTTTAGTAATATAAAAATGGCATTTACTGTTAATAATGTAGTATCTTAAACTTTCTTCTCTCCATAAATATGATTCTATTTTTTTATAACGCTAACTTTGATTATTGATTTGTGCCACAGGGATACTTTCAACCTTCTTTACAAACATGCATTGGGAAAATATGGAATTGTGAGATCAAGTCAGGCACAAGGCCGGACCGGTTGGCTGCCAATGAGAATCGAGCTGAAAGGTCATGGGCCACATACAGGACCAAAATGTTTTTTTTTCATAAAAGGAGTTTTGAATTAGTTTTTTTAGGTTATCAAGTAAATTTTAGGTCCCTCGGATTATGACTAGAAGAGATAAATGATTATAATTTCCAGCCAAATTCTAAACGTACATCTATCATGACTCTTTGTTGTTAATAAATTATATAGAAGTAACAAACTACCTCAACCACACTGTGTATTCTTTATGTGCGCAAATAATATATTAAGAAGGTTTGTTGAATATTTGAGTTTGGGGTTGTTTATATAATTTCATATGTTAGGTTAATATTTTGAGGGCTTTTCAATGTTTTATTTGTTTCAGTACAGAGCTTGAACCCATTCATTTGTGTATATACAAACTTGCTCCAAAGCCTCATTATTTTTCCTATTACTTATTTAGAGTTAAATTCTGGGAATGCAAGTGATTTGGACAGGACTGACGCCACATCTTACTTATTTTTCTCAGCTATTCTACAGTTAAAATGTAAGGTAAAATGTAGTCAGATGCAGTTCATTTTAAGGATATGTGAATATTTCATCAAACATTTTAAGGTAGATGCAATTCATTTGATTATTAATTTTGTTTCGTTATGAGCCTTTATAAAAGAACTCTATTTTTCTTTACATCTTACTTGATTCATTACATCCCACTTGGTTGTTAATAATGCTTTTGGATGGACATGCTGTTTTGCAGAGCATCCGGTTAGAAGATGATCCTTAAGTGTTTTGTAAGTTAGTTTTAATTGTATTTTCTATTTTTCTACAGAGGAAGACACATTTGTATAGTTATGGAAACACAAGTCTGAAGTGATGGAAAAGTTATCAATTAAGACACCTACTTTTAGGTACTTTACTTAATATATGATTATTATTTGTTGATGTTTGGATTTGAGTTATGGTGCTTATATTTTTTTAGTAATATTTGCAGTGTACGTTGTGATTTTTATGCTTCCATTACCACCATGTTAAGAGACCACTTATGCCTATTTAAACCACCAATGTGGAAGTTACTTTTCATCTCTTCTCATTGAACTAACTATTTAAGTTATGGTTGATTATCTAGAGTGAGCTTTCATATTCTGATTATTTTGAAGTTTTAAGTAGATAGGTGCTTGAGAACCTTGATTTCAATTTCAAATTTTAGGTTTTCTGCATTTAATTCTTAGATTTTAATTTCAAGTAAGCCTTTCAAGTTCATCATTAAGAGGTTTTGATTTTTCGTTCTGTGAGCCGTTCTTGAGAATTTGGGGATTTTCTAACACTAAACATCATTGTTTGATGGCTCTAGAATCTTTCATGATAATAATTTGAAAATTCATGTTTTCTTTTATTGTGGATACTATAAAATGAAGGTCCAAAACACCAGTTGGTTTCTCAATTTATACTTACTTAAATTTCATAATTGTAATGTAGGATTTACTTTATATATGGGTTTTGAAAATTCAGGTTTAAAAGCTGAAGTTCCTTTGATCCTTAGTTCCTCAAATATGAAAACATTTCATCGTACAATTATTGGCTATCGTGTAGTTCTCATAACTGCTTTATTTGGTATCCTGTTTTTTATGGTGAGTGAATAATTTATTCTTTAGAAAAATTCTACAATTCTCCCATTTATGATGATGGATTTGATTAGGCAGGTAATGTTGGATAACTCGACATGTTAAAAATATCACTTTTAGTTTTTCTTTTTCTCCATTTATATAACTTATTAATTTAACTTTTCCATTAGAATTTGTTTTACCTGTACGATGATATATTGTAATGATTTAGGGTTTTGAAGCATCATGGAAACGGGTTAGACTGGACAGTTTCAAGTGTCATAATGGGTCAGACTGAACAGTTTCAGAAGGATGTTTAGAGGTTTGCTAATATGGAGTACATGAAAATATACTCCAGAGAATGGTTTCTTTCTAGATCCACCAACTACCACTCAAACGGATATCATATTTTTCTATTCGCCTCATAATCGACTGTTGTTAGTCGACCATGCATCACGGGGGCTGAAAGTCTCAAGAGGATTCCACTTTATGTTCCCTTCATCTTCGCATTAATTTTCCCGGTAACTCATATTCCTTTTTATTTCCTTTACTATCTTTATTACCAGAGTTAGATGGTTTGTTCTTTGATGACTCTCCTTTGTTTTATTCGTGGAATTTTATCTAATAGCTTCTTTTACACTTCGTTGAGAAACACATATTACAATTGTAGTGATCGATGCAATACACTAAATATTACTTTCTCCAAAAAAAAGGTACTCCAGGTCTACACTCAAATCCCAGTCATTGATTCACAATTAAATCCTTTAAGAACTTTAGCCTTTTCATCTCTATCTACGAACAACCATCATATTTAGGGAAGACAAGAGGCGACCAAAAACTTATAGTATTCTTAACAATAGCCAATGTATGGGAAGAATTGGAACCTAGAAAGTAGTTTCTAGGAAACTTCTTCTATAACCTATGATAAGTGTGAAGTAGCAGACCTTGATATACCAGTTTAACCATAATGGAGACAACCTTTCCTCTAATAGTGCAAGATATGGAATTGTGAGAAAAAGCCATTCGGTAACCATAGCAGGTGGCTCATAAACAAGGGTAGGTATAGGCTGAATCAAACAAGGGCAGGTGTTTTTTCACATCATTGTACATTGAACTATCATTGCCGTAAGGTTGAAAATTATCATTATTATTTCAGTTTTCACATATTCTCCAAATTGGGTACGTTGGATTCTAAAAATATTCTTATACTTTTATGCTACCAACATCGATACATTATTTTATAGGGTGTCAAATTTTTAGATGCCAACTACACTTCTTCCTTTTGTGTTTTGAAGGTTCAAGCTTAATTTTGGGCAACTCATCACATTCAACCATATTTAAATGAGCTGCCCTATTTTTTGATTGCCCAGAAGTTCATTTGGTAATGTTCTCTTCCAATAGTTTAGGAACCCTAATTTGTAAGAACCCTAAAAAGATTATCGATCATTACCTTTCAATTAAGGAGGCTGCTTGGGTCCTGCTTCATTTTGGTTTTGTTGTATACAATATTGGAACATCAAATATCAACACGATTTTTTTGCTTAACTTCTTGGCCGATAATTTTTTTGACATATAAATAGCTAATATTAATCTATAATTGAGTTGAAGGAATAGATAATATTAAACCTAAATGACATGTGCATGTTAAGATGTTGTACTAGTGGAAAAGGCAAAGGTCAGTATTAATAAAATATTTTCAAATGAAGCATATGTATTTTCTCTTAAATAAAGGGAATGGGGCAATTCATAATATTACTTAACACATATATTATTATTTTTACCTTTGTGACGTCCGAGTGTTTTAAATTTCCATTATCAAATTACATGACTTCAAGAATGGTAGTTAACACATATATTATCATTTTTTTTGCATTTGTGTTTTACAGGTTTCTTTTGCATTTAGTATGTTCGGATCATATATGTTTATGTTATGAGTATCAAGAGGTTAGGAATGCAAATATTGAAAATATTAATCATCTCTCTGTTTACAGGTGCTTAATATAATTTGAAAAGGCTTAATTGAGCTGAAAATCCAAGCGTACCCTGGTGCGATTGACTGGTATACAGAAATTTCGAGGAGCTTTTGAATAAAGAGTTGCATCAGAAGGGAAATTATGTGCCTGCTGGGGTTCTATATATGTGATTTTGTTTTAAATTTGTTTCCTTTTATTAGATGAATTTGAGATTTTTTAATATTGTTGGATTGGTTGTTACCCCTTGGGTGGATAGTTCAATAAATAAAGGAGATTATGCCCATTTTTTTAAAAAAAATTGACACTTTGTTTATTAAAGGCAAAATATGAATTCCGTTGATGAATATTGTATATTTCATGTTATATTTAATTTTATTTGATGAATTTAGACTATTTGAATATTGTTCGACTATTTATTATTTACTAAGCTGGGTGGATAGTCTTATAAATAAAGGATACTATGGCCAATTGTTTTCAAACTACACTCTGTTTTGTTGGGGAACCCAATGTTAGTCGTTTTGCAATTACATACTTTAGAAATTTTTGTCATTTTGTGATTACGTATTTTGAAAATATTTGTCGTGCCTTCAGACACGGGCATTCCTCTAGTCGAAAGCTAGTCAGTACGAAGTTAACTTAAATACCTTAAAAAAACGTGTGTTTCCCTGGTCTGGGTCATGCAAAAATTACGACATTACATACTTGGTTTTCCTATTAGATTAGTATCTCGAATGGATCCCATAAAATAGCTGCTAGAGAAATCCCCTCTGTCAAGTCGAATGGACCATTGGTTGATGTTGTTATACGAGTTCGACATTGTGTACATCACACAGAAATCCATGAAGGGGAGGGACATCTCTGACTAGCCTGTCGATTATCCCATGGAAGACACCGATGTTTGGGTCTCTGAATTCCCAGATTAAGACAATCTTTGTACCTCTCAGGAGAACCTCAGATGGCAGATGTTCTTAAGCTACCAACATGAAATTATATAACATACGGATACTCCTGATCACCCCTGATAACTCTCACACTCCTATTTCCATCAATGTGGACTTCCCTTGCACCACAGGGCTCAACATTTCCCTCGAGAAAGAAATTAAGCACATAAATGTCTAAGGGGACTCTAACCTCATTGTTGGACAAATTTTCTGAAAATAGAACTCAATGATGAGAAGCTCCTTCCTTTCCCCGACCATCTAGAAGATCTTGCCTCCCGGTTTAAAAATGTCACCTTCCATTATCTTCCTTGCATGAAGAATACCCTAGTCGACATTCTTGAAGCCTCAGCCGCCATGGTCGGCATGCCTGAGGGAATAATAATGGACCCTTTCCTGGTTAAAAAGTAAGTTGCGCCCACTCACTGTTATAATATCAAGCTCGTCATCGAAGAATATCCTGATATGGGAGGATTGTGGTACTATGATATTTATCGATTCTCAAACATGGTACGTATCTCCAAGATCCAGATAAAAAAGACCTTGCAACCCTTTACAAATTAGTTGCCCAATACATCATTCGCGATAAAGAGATTTTCAAAAGAAACTTCGATGGAACCCATTTGCATTGCATGGAAGGGGATGATATTGAAGGAGTAATAAAGAAGATCCACAACGAGGAATGTAGTACCCACGTCAAGATACTATTGGACTACCATAGTTCAAGACTCGCTGCCTATGTTTGAAGATGCATCAAATGCCAATAGCTTGCCAACTTGAAACACTTGCCTCCTCTCGAGGTGTACAGTATGACCTATCCCAAACCTTTCTCTATCTGGGGAATAGACATCATAGTGAAGGTCGCTCCCAAAGCTTCAAACGGGCATGAATACATCCTAGTCGCCATTGACTACTTCATGAAATGGGTCAAGGGCGAGTCATATGTGGTGCTGAATGCAAAGAAAGTGGCTAAGTTTATCGAAAAGATTATCATTTGTCGATACGGGGTTCCCCATGATTTGGTATTAGATAATGGACTCCACTTTGAAACCGATGTCACATAATCAGTCGACGGGTATAGGATTCAGAGGCAAAAATCTTTTTCCTATCGGCCCCAAACAAACAACACTGCTAAAGCAGCCAGTAAGAGCCATAAAACCATCATCGGTAAGATGATCGAAAGCTACAGAGACTGGGTTGATCGGATTTTGTATGCCCTCTTGGGATACCGTACCTCTATCAGGACACCTATTGGGGCTACCCCTTATTCTCTTGTATATGTGATGGAAACAGTTCCCCCCATCGAGCTAGAAGTGCCTTCTCTACGTGTAATGCTTGAAAGCAGAATCAGTGAGGAAGATGGCATCAGAGCCGCTATGATGAACTCTCACTCTTTGATGAATGGAGAATCAAATATCTATACCACATATATGAGTATCATTGCCGGATCGCACGATTTTTCAACATGAAAGTCAAGGACTGTGGTGTCCAAAAAGGAGACCTTGTCCTTAAAGATATTATAGAACCTATCTGGGACCCCATAGGAAAGGTTAAATCCAATTGGAGTGGTCCCTACATATTAAAGAAAATTCTATCAGGCGGTGCCATTATGCTCATAGATTTCGACGAAGAAGAGATGGCGTGCCCAGTCAATCTAGACCGTCTCTAGAAATTCTGCCCTTAATTTGAATTCTTAGTGCGTTACGACTCATCTCGTCCCCCATCTATTCTAAAAAATAGTCTTCATTTCCCTTACACAGAACTACGTGGGACCTGATCCTCTCAAAAACACCCTTTTCAAAATGAAGCTCATGAATTTTTAAAACCCACAGAGTTACATAGGCAACCCATACGACTTATGAGCAGGGTCCTTTCACTTTCACAAAATGTTATTCTTTTCTTTCCTCGATAATAGAGATCAATCTCCTCATTTACATGAACTAAAAGATTACGTATGCTTTAGTGATTGGTATAGATAGTTTAAATACAAAATTCATCAAAAGACACCACAAAATATGTCAAAAAATACTTTTATTTTCAAGGAATATGGTTGTTACATGAAATATAAGGGAAGGGAGTCAAGTAGACCACTCCCCTTCTAACCTTCATTTTAACCTACCTGCTAATCCCTACCAATTAATAGATTCATAAAAAGATCCCTAAAACATACCAAAACACCAACATGAATTCCCTAGCTTCACAAAATCTTGTCCCGAGCTACTAGATGTCCCTGCCTCATCATCATCACCTGCCCTCGAAGGTCCCCAAGTCTTTATTCCTAATTGGTGTTATGGATGCACTTCATGTAACACTATACCTTGATAAGCTTTGACGAACCACAATAAGACATCTTTGCCCAGTCTTGTCCTCCAAAATCTTCCCAACTACTTGTTTCCATAACCACTTTAAATAATCCCCTAACACAAACTAAGCCCCTCCAATGGATTGTGACGAATGGGTAGACGACTAATGACGCTGCCACAGAGGACCCAGTATCATCTTGAAGGACTCGATTAGGACTTGATCAAGTCATCCATCGAAAAGAAATTGGTTATACTTGGAGTCACGATCTACTCCCACCCTACTTGGCGTAGAAGCCGCCGAGGAAAATAAAAAGAAGATTGGTGAAGCCTAACTAAAGGCACATACTGATATTCTTCTAACTGCAAAACGAGCTTAAAGTCCCCCCACCATGTGCACAAACCACTGAAGGCTTCAAGACACGTGATAAAAAAAAAACTAGTTAACCCAGTTCTAGTTGAAGCGCTAAAACTGAAGAAGGGCCTAAAAAATAACTTGGGGACACCCGACATAGGGTACTCAGGAGGGGTCACCAGGCACAGTCTCTCAAAATGTCCCATAAATAGCATGATTTGACTCCCCCGCTGAAAGTCATCCCAACCTTCCTTTCAAGCATCCAGGTCATTCAAGGTTTCCTTCAATACTAGCGCCACTATAGTGTCCACGTGAGGGTCAGCTATCAAATTGACCATTACTAATAAAAGTATAACAGTAAATCCCTGGGATACAATACTAGCAAAGACGTTATCAATGCAGTATTTTCGATACACCAGATTCAGTACAATCCAAAAAAGTCGACTAGCTCTACTTGGCATAAAGCTTTCTAAATCCTAATCCATATACCAACCAAACCAACAATGGTTCTTCAAAAATTTAAATACCAAGTGTAAAATATGACGACGGTGTGTGATACCGATTTAAATTAATTCCCAAGTTTCCAATTAAACCTTATTTAATTATAGTCTATTTTTAAACCAAATTAATTTAGCCCCTAAACATGCAATTACGTGTGTGCGTGTGTCAAACTATAAATAAATAAAGCACGCGACACAAATTTCAGGAAAAATCCCCTAAGGGAAAACCTTTTATTTCTAGAACTCTGACAAGTTTTCAAGACTATTGACTTACATACCTTCTTTCTTTCGCCCACAAGAGTAACGCACGATTTCTTCGTCAAACCTCCAAAGCAATGGCTAGAAATCAGCAGTGGTTCACACGCAGCAATACCACAAGGACACAGAGTCCTAGACACGCAGTCTAAAATATTCACAAGGACTCCCTCCACAATAGCATGCAGTTGTCGGTTGCAGAGCACTCCCCGCAAAGAATGAACAAAAGCAAAGTGTGTTCTTGAACACCAAAACAATTTACCAAAGCATGTGGGATTTTTGTGAATTGAAAACAAAAGGAATGAAAACCTTAAAAGAATAAGTCAAAAAGAATTCTGTAGATTCTCATTTTTCTGCCTTTCAAAACGCTGGGGCTTCTTAATGAAAACAAAACCATTTAATGAGTATTTATACAAAATAGCGCCGCCTCGGTCGTTAGAATGAAAAGGGGATCTCGCTTGAACGAAGTACACGTGTCATTTGAACGACATCACGCGACATCTCAATGTCGCTCGAATGAGATGGGATCTCGCTTGAACGACTTGAGCATCAAAATCGAGGAACGCTATAGGACTTACAAAATTACTCATTCTCAAATTTTGACGAAAAAAGTTCGCTCCAACACATAGAAAATATTTTGAAAAAATATCCCAAAGCTCTAAGTGCAAAGTTAAGGTATTTAAAACATAACCTTACCAAAGTAAACTTTGCGGAGGCTTTTTGATGAAGAACCTTGATATATTCAGATGTAGATTGTCCTTGAACTTCTTCGACGGTTTTAACTGTATACGGCATAATTAATTGTGACGGACATTTATAAAAATATCTCCTAACAAATCTCCCCCTATGTCTATGCCGGAACATACATAAAAACATCCAAATTATCAAATACCAAAATGCCTATACAAATTTACCCTCCCATAATTCTTAAAACTGAAAAGGTACAAATTTGCAAGTTCTTAAATTTTTCTTCAAAAAATCTCAATGCTTTTCTCATCAGGGTGTGCAACATAATGATCTTCAATCTTTGTACCTACACACATGATATAAAGCAAAAACCTTCATGACGTATCGAGCTTGAAATGATATAAGAATAAATCATTAATAACTCAAATCTCCCTCATACTGCAAAAACTCCCCCCCATAACATGATAATTCTTTCTCCCCCATTTTATGATGTCCCCAAATAGACAGATAAGAAGAAACAATCTAAACATGGAGTATCAAGACAAAATTCATAGCAAACATGAATCAAGCTATGCGCATGCAAAGGAGTTTCTAAAAAACTTTCACAAACTATTTTTGATTTTTCAAAATTTTCGTACAAAAATAAGATACCAAAAATCACACCATGGATTTATACTAAAACAACCATGTCATGAAAACAAAATGATTGGATGTGAACACATTCGATAGGTAAATAAACTCAATCAATCATATGTGCACGATGAATACATGTACTCCTAACGAATGAACATCAAAAACCTCCTTAGGTGTAAATTTTTTTGAATTTAGATGACATCGTCTTATACAAATCAACAAATCAAAGTCAAAGTGATTTTCACACCAATAATGTCCAAAACTATTTAACCCTTTTTGAAGACTTTCAAGGACGTGCAAACCCGTTTTAAATTCCATCCAAACTCCCTCATGCATATTTTCTTTTAGAGGTAATCTAAATTCTCAAATATTGGAGAATTGGTGCAAAAACCTAATGGCCCCTTTATGGCATGAATTTCTTTTTATTGCCTTTAATTTTTTTCGAGCTCTTTTAAACCTCTTTGGATCCCGGATAATAAAATTCCTCGATTTTTCAGATCCGATATAACGGTGGCTTAGTATTCGCAAAGGCCAAATGGACCTTTCGCAGCCCTTCCCCATTTTCAAATAAAGCACACAAACTCACAAGCGACTCTTACATGCACAACTTTCTTATTAAGTTTTATCTCGCTTGGTTCGATTTAAGGACATGATTGAAGTGAAAACACCCAACCAACATGTGATAAGACAAGCACAATAATCAAACAAATTCGTGCACGTGTGCAATAAAGGAAATCATGAGTCAAACATGTTGGAAGTAACACTTAATTACATCTCAATGACTCCAAACGTTATAAAACACAAAGTTGACATGATATATTGTCTCAAAACACTATCAAATAGTCAAATGGATAGATGGAATGAAATTGTGACTTGGTCATCCTAAGTGTTCATCCATAAAAGGTGTAAACAAAATACAAAAATATTTTTGGATTTTCTCACAAATTTTATCAAAATAAAACCTTTTTGTATTTTTCAAAATTTTTCTAAAAAAATGGAAAACATACAAAAATGATACATACTAGCAATAGGCAAATAATGTCTTCATGGAAAACATCCTATGCTAGTGAACAAGTCAAACCTCAACCGTTAGGTGCAGAGGGGTTTTCCAAAGGTAGTGCCAATTTATGAAAAGCCTCCATCAAATTTTGTGAAGTTTTGACCAAAAATTTAACTTGCTCACCTAAATGTGCAAACTCTCTCATGTAGTCTCTAGGAGCATGTAAAGTATCATGTGTGGTAAAAACACGTATAGAAGCAAAACATGACACATATCCCAACTTAAAGCAAAATTCCCTAAGGTGTCCTCTCCTCTTGCAATGGGAACAAATATAAATAGGCCTAGGAACACCTCTCTCAAAAAATCTAGGACGTGCTCTCCTAACGGGAAACGGACGCCTAGATGGGTTAATTTTTGGGCCATGTGAATTTGTCACTAAAGTGGAAATCGACTCGGGTGCGACAAAAGAAGTGGAAGCACCGTCATGAACTTTTCCTAGCCCGTCAACTCTACCCTTATCGGGATTAGGAACCACCTTTTCAACCTTCTTAGGTGCGTTCTCAAAATTGACTTTGACCTCCCCGGCACGTTCGAGATCACTCTCGAGTTGGGATACACGTGTCGTCACACTAGAAACTGTGTCGGTCAAATCACATTTTTCCTTTCTTAAAACCTCATGCTCTCTCTCCAAATCTAGCACTCGACGACCTAAATCCCTATTATACTTCTTTGTTTTTAATGTCTCGGTGTACAAATCTCTAAATGATGTTTGGAGCTCACTTTCATCTCCACTTTCACTCTCGCTTTGCCCCTCACTTGAAGCGCTCAAATCATCACCATCACATTCGTGTGCACTATTGTGGGACAAAGTGGGTGTGCTCACACGACTTGCTAAAAAAGCAACAAACTTCTCACCACTAGTCACATCACCCTCACCTTCACTACTATCACTAAGTGTGGTGGGCATGGATACTTTCTTCCCTTTCTTTCTAAGCCACGTAGGACACTCAAACGACTTATGCCCCTTACCCCCACATTCAAAACAAGTCACGTTCTCAAAATCCTCCTCACACTCCTCATCCGAGTCATTCTCTTTTTCCCTCTCACCGCTTTCTTTTCCCTTTCATTTCTTTTTATTTTTCTAAAAAAATCTCGTTTTATTGGAAGAATTTTCTTTAGAAATTTTGAGAAACTTTTTAAATTTTTTTGCAAATAAGTACACATCCTTAAAATCAAAATCTCCCTCAGAATCGGACTCACAAACTTTTTCTTTCTTTTTCTTAAAATGAGTCTTTAAAGAAAAGCATTTATCCTTATCCTTAATGGTTTGGGGAAACATGTTAATCTCATAGGTTTGAAGATCTCCTACAAGTTCTTCCAACTTAAGCGATTTCAAATTTCCCAAAGAGTTCAAAACAGTGACTTTAGGAATAAAGCGTTTTGGGAGAGATCTCAAAATATTTTTAACGACACGCGTGTTATCAATCACCTCACCCAAATTAAAACTAGTGTTGACAATGTCCGACAAACGTGCATAAAATTTATCAAAAGTTTCGGACTCTAACATAGTAATGGTCTCAAATTGGGTGGCAAGATTTTGTAATTTTGATTCTTTAACCGCATTTGTACCCTCATGTGTCAATTGGAGTACATCCCATTCCTCTTTAAATGCGGTGCACGTCATAATTCGGTGGAACTTGTTGGGAGTAGCGGCTCCAGAAATAGCACTCAAATCATGTGAATTAAAATTAGACATTTTAAAATCATCTTCAGTCCAAGCCGACACCGGTTTTAAAGAGGTGATATTTTCAACGGTGACAGTGGGAGGAGTCCACCCTCTTTCACACAACAACCAAACGCGTACATCAATAGCCTTTAATTGTGATTTCATACGAGCTTTCCAATAAGCATAATTAGACTCGTAAAAAATAGGCATCATATTATATGAGCGCTCCATTGAAAAAATTATGATTTTTCACAAAAGTGATTTAAAAAAAAAAATCAGTATCATACAAATTTTGTGAAAAATAGGAATACATAATATAATTGTGTAACCTGCTCTGATACCAATTTGTAAAATATGACGACGGTGTGTGATACCGATTTAAATTAATACGCAAGTTTCCAATTAAACCTTATTTAATTAGAGTCTATTTTAAAACCAAATTAATTCAGCCCCTAAACATGCAATTACGTGTGTGCGTGTGTCAAATCATAAATATATAAAGCATGCGACACAAATTTCAGGAAAAATTCCCGAAGGGCAAAACTTTTTATTTCTAGAACTCTGACAAGTTTACAAGACCATTGACTTACATACCATCTTACTTTCGTCCACAAGAGTAACGCACGGTGTCTTCATCAAACCTCCAAAGCAACAACTAGAAATCAATAGTGGTTCACACACAGCTATACCATAAGGACATGAAGTCCTAGACACGTAGTTTAAAATCTTCACAAGGACTCCTCCACAATAGCACGCAACTTTCGGTTGCAGAGATCTCCTCACAAAGAATGAACAAAAGCAAAGTGTATTCTTGAACACCAAAACAATTCGCCAAAGCATATGGGATTTTTGTGAATTGAAAACAAAAGGGATGAAAACCCTAAAAGAAGAAGTCAAAAAGAATTCTGCAGATTCGGAGTTTTCTGTCTTTCAAAATGCCGAGACTTCTTAATGAAAACGAAACCATTTAATGAGTATTTATAAAAAATTGCGCCGCCTTAGTCGTTAGAATGAAAAGGGGATCTCTCTTGAACGAAGTACACGTGTCGTTTGAACGACATCGCGCGACATCTCAATGTCTCTCGAACGAGATGAGATTTCGCTTGAACGACCTGAGCGTCAAAATTGAGGAACGCTGCAGGACTTAGAAAATTACTCATTCTCAAATTTTGACGAAAAAAGTCCGCTCCAACACTAGAAAATATTTTGAACAAATATCCCAAAGCTCTAAGTGCAAAGTTAAGGTATTTAAAACATTACCTTACCAAAGTAAACTTTGCAGAGTCTTTTTGATGAAGAACCTTGATATATTCGGATCTATCTTGATGCAGATTGCTCTTGAACTTCTTCGACGGTTGTAAAGGTATATGACATAATTATTTGTGACGGACATTTATAAAAATATGTCCTCACACCAAGAATGCAAGAAGAGTGAACAAAGGATAAAAAAATAGTGTACCTGAATTAACAAGCCGACAATCTGGCCAGGGATATGTCAGTCACACCCTGTTGATGTACAAAATTGGTATAGATATTATCTTAGCAATAACTTACCAATTTTGTAATCACATATAATTATGTAAATAATATGAAAGAAAATTAACAATACAACAAAGATTTTTAGCGTGGTTCAGCCAAGGATAAGCCTACGTCCATGGTTATTGTATTTGTATTGAGGGTTGTTACATAAAACTTTGTCCAGTCTTGCTTGTGCACAAGTTTTTCCTGTTCCTTGAGCTAAGGGAAATGATATATATATATATATATATATATATATATATATTGTGACGGGGAAACCAATGGATGGTGAAAATCTCTCTCCACATTATTAACAAAAGTTAAATTTGAGGCAAACTTTGAATAAACTTTGAATAAACTCTTTTAGGAAACTCCTTTTGAATAAGCAACACAAGATGTGTAAAAAGGTATACAAAATCAAACTTGAGTTAATTGGATACCTGATTTTTAAAATAAAAACCTTATTAAGTATTTAAGTGTCAGAAATCAGGAGTGTAAGAAATAAGAATAGTAAGGAGTAAAGCACACATGATATTTCCAGAACAGTAAGAAGTAAAGCACACACGAAACCAGGAATATAATAAATAAGAACTGTAAGCAGTAAGAAGGAATACAAATATTTTCAGACTCATCCATGACTACTTATTGGATATCACGACTCTCAGCGCTTTTGTTATTGACAATTACATTAATAGACTCCATTATAACCTTGGTACGCAAGTTGTAAATACGGTAAGCCCTACTTGATTGGGAATATACCAAAAAATGGCTTTATCACCTCGGGTATCAAAATTTTAAAGATTTTCTCCGTCTTTGCATACATAACAAATACTCCCGAAGGTTCTAAAGTATTTCAAGTTATTTTTTTTATTGTACCATAGTTCATAGGAATTCACTTTTGTATTTTTTCTGAGGTATACACTATTAATAATGTGATACGCCATTTGAACTACGTCAACCCAGTAGTATTTTGGCAACCCTTTGGCATGTAACATAACCCTAGCCATCTCTTGGATTGCCCTATTCTTTTACTCAACAGCACCATTTTTTTGAGGTGTCTTAGGTGCACTAAATGCTTGTTTATATCCATTACCTACACAATATTCTGTCACACTAGAGTCTTTTAATTCTCCACCTCTATCACTCCTTATGCGAGATACTTGGGTATCCTTCTCATTTTTAATATTTAAAAGGATTTTAAGAAACTCTCGAAAGGTGTCCGATTTATTTTTTATAAAAACAACCCAAGTAAATCGCGTAAAGTCATCCACCATAACAAGAATATAACTATTACCACAAAGTCTCATAGTTCTAGAGGCACCCATGAGGGCCATGTGGATTAGTTATAGGCTTATAAGTTAATATATCTTTAACTTTCTTGTGAGTAGTGTTAGTTATTTTCCCCATTTAGCAAGGATCACATATAGAGTTAGAAGTGTTTTCAGTTTGGGTAAACCTCTAACTATTTCTTTGGTACTTAATTTACGTAGGTTATCAAAATTAGTGTGACCCAATATGTTATGCCATACATCAAAATCATCCAATATGGCTATCTTACATGATTAATTACTTGAAATCACTATGTAATAGTCATCTTTAGTTCTGTTTCCTGAAAGAATTCAGTTACTCTCTTTATTAAAAATTTTGCAATTAATTCTAGAGAAGGTAACCGTGTGATCGAAATCACAAAATTGTGATATACTAAGCAAATTAGATTTACGATCTTTTACGAATAAAACATCATTTAGAGTAGGAAGCCCCTCTTCACAAAGCTTTACCTTACCAATGATCTAGGATGAGACTCCATCGCCAAAAACTGCACTACCTTCTAAGAATTCTGTCTTATTTATTAATTTAGTCTCATCCCCAATTATGTGTTTAGAACACCTAGAATTCATGTACCAGCCATCTGAGGTACTCGTGGCTCTAAGAGCAGTAATAACTACATTACACCTAATCTAGGGTAAAAGGTCATCTTGGATAAACCAAATGGACCTGGTTTAAAAAAATTTCTTGGCCTTTGACTTTGAAAAGGTTTGAGGAGTCCTTCTAAATGAGTTTTTTTTAGTTCGAGGTCCTCCTTTTTTCTTCCTATAATTAGAGTTTTGAGTGGCCTTCTTAACGAGAACATATGTATTCCTACTCTTCCTAGAAAAGTTAAAGTTTTGATAAACAGGTGTGTACATACGTTTTTGAAAACATTAAGTAGTGGGGCGCTCATAGATATCACAGTAATCACAGTATTGGTGCGAGGTAGGCTTGACTCTATTACCCAAGTCCTTGAAAATAGGTTTGGTCATATTTGACATATTAGTTTTAACTTCACCAGTCTTACTATTTTGTCTGAGGTCGCTTATAGATGGACAAACGAACTTATCTTTACCATTAGGTTTCGTTTTTATATTACACATGTTTTGCGTTGCTTTATAGACATGAACATGTAAGATTCCTTTATGAGATTTTTTTAAAGTTTGCCCTATTTTAACAAAGACTACATTTGAATTTGGAAGAGTTGTCTTTATTTCCTTAAGATTTTTATCAAATCCAAGGCTAGTTTTATCATCAGAAGTTAAGTTTGCTACAAAAAATGATATCATCATAAGATTTAGATTGTGTTTCAAAATGCAAACATTTCTTAAAAACATTTGAGACTTTTTGTTTGGATTCTTCCAATTCAATTAAGGTTGCCTTTTACCTTTTTTCCAAAACATTATTTTTCTCAAAAATCTATTTTAATTTAGAAATGTATTCTTTGGTTACGATCTCATGTGCAACACATTGGGCTATGTAATCCTCAGTGTTCTTCCTAACATCATTACTCAGTTTTTCAACACATTCAGTCAACATTTTCACCATTTTATCTAACTTGGCACTCCTCTTAAGAGTTTTAGTGTACAAATCTTGTATATCAAGGAGGTCATCATCGGGCTCACTAAGTGATGTGTGTGACGTGTCTCGTAACGCTTCAGTTTCCATAGTGGAACTCACACACATGTTCAATTAGTCACAGGATTTTTTAGTTTGACTCACACATGAACTAAAGCTATTCACATCATTTAGAGTGTAATGTATACAATATTTACAACACCAAGAGTTATATTATTCACATTAGTAGGCAATATTGCAGTATGAATAGGTAAGCATGCATTGTCATAAGAATATATTATCATAGCAAAGAAGGACATGCATGATTAATTAGCATTAGATGACTCAGATTCATCCTCTTCACAGTCACTAGAGTCATCCCAGGTTTTGAACATATTAGCATTTGAAGCACCTTATACCTTTGACTTACTTAAGTCTATATTGTATAAGTGTTCAACTAGTTTGGAAATAGTGACAAAATTGGTTGTCTAACCTAGAATCCAAAGAACCTCAGAATCATTCTCTCTAATCCTCTTCAATGATCCAAGAAGGTATAAATTGAATCACACTACACACATTAGAAGTGCATACATGTGTATATATTGCTTAAAATTGATTGTGTGATTAATTCCCCTTAAAATGGTGTTTTAATAATTTTTGGGAATTTTTAAACATTTTTAAAATAATGTTTTCATTAATAAAAATGTGATTATAAAATTTGTGGGGTTAATTTGATATTTTGAAAAACTCATTTTTCATTAGAATGTTTGATTGGGTAGAATGTAAATGCGCTAGAGACTTCAGGGTGCTCCCTGTAATTAAATTTGATGCGCGTTTGTAAGCCAGTTACATGCCAACACTTGTCACCCTCCTGATGTATCTGTTTGTGTTTGTTATGTGAGAGGGTTGTCTGGTGGATTGCTGATCGTTGGATCAAAACTTATCGATGGCCTGCATGTGTTTTAAACCTATCCTTGTGCTATCCAGTGGACCAATCACATTCAACTTAACCACCGTTGTTTTATAACCCTTAGATCAAGTCAATTTTAGGATGACTTAATCTCATCCCTTGATTGCCTTCGAATCTCCAGAACCTTCCTCCACTCCTATAAAAGCCCTCTAATTCTCAACCTTTCAAGACTTTTGGCAGTCGTCATTTCTGAGAGAAAAAATAGAGAGAAGAGAGAAGTGATAGAGAAGAGAGAAAAGAAAAGAGAGAAGAGAGAGAAAGGGAAAATAGTGTTAGCCAAACCCTAACCCTAACCCTAAACACTTCATTTCTGATTCAAACCTTCGTATACACAAAACCCCAAACACAACCTTGAGTGTTTGAGAGAGAGTGGTTTGTTCATATTGAAGCTGTAACCTCTTAGTCTGTGATCTTATTAACAACTTAAACATTCGTGTGAAGATCTGTATTTCTTCTTTATAGAAATTGTAGATCTACACTCTGCATGTTACATTTCACTAGATCTGCATATTTCTTTCTCGATTTAAGAAAATCCTTACTGATTTAGTTCTGAAAATGTTTTATGGTTTCTATTCTTACGAAGCTTAACCTTGACCTAGTTGGATTCACACTTGGAGATTTTCGATCTCAAAAATATTTTTAAAATAGAGATTGATTAAGATCTTGACCGATTTAGAAGCAAGATATCCGTGGAATCTGGGATATATTTAAAGGTCAAAAAGGTTTCAAGTTTTGTAAGAAAGAAAGAAAAGAAAATCACAACATATAGTCTTTATATGTAATTTTCTAGGATTGTCTGTAAAACTAAGTGTGTGTGAGTTCATGCATGTTGATAGGAATCACTTCACAAACACCTAACACACTACTACACTGGAAGTGTTGTGAATAAGATCAAAGATTATTGAGTCGACGCAAGGAAGCTAAAGCAAAGGAAGTTATCAAACTGGAAGAACATCATCAACAATCAGATCTATGAGAAGTTATAAGGACACCAAGTGGGGTATATTCCTAAACTTAGAATAGGTTGATTTGTGTGTATGTACGTTGTATTGTTTGTAACTATTATTTGTTGTTAGTGGATTTTTACTTTTGTGACTTAGAAGTCACCGTGGATGTTTCCTCTATTGTAAGAGGTTTTACCACGTTAAAAACTGTGTGTTCTGATTATCTTCATCTACTCATCTCATTCTATAGTGTGCTGAATTTTTGAAACTGTCTTAGTTTTAAAAACTGATTACAAAGTCTTGATTACTCTCGTACATAAGTTTTTGTAAACACATCTTGTTGTTTATAATTTTTATTTTCAAAAGAAAAGGGTTTCTTCAACAAACATCTCGGAGTTGCTTATACAGTTTAATCTTGTATTAAACGGCATTAGTGACGTTTTTCAATTGGTATCAGAGCCCTGTTAACTTTTATTTCAAAAAGATCTTGTGTTTCAGAAATCGTTTTCTGAAAAACCTAACTATGGACGAGAAGAATGAAAGGTTTGGTAATCTGTCCAGACCTCCACTCTTTGATGGAAACAACTTTGCTTACTGGAAAGTAAGAATGGTTGCCTTCATCGAAGGGACTTTAGGAGATGATGTCTGGGACATTATTGAAAATGGATACACTTATCCTACTAAACCAGCCACTGAAGGAAGTGATGAGAGGGTAAAGAAAATCTTAAGTGAGTTTACCCAAGAAGAGAAAACTATTTCTAAAAATAACAATAAAGGCAAGAATGCCATTTTTATATCTATTAATGAGTATGAGTTCAAGAGAATCTCATCTTGTGCCACTTCTAAGGAAGCTTGGAACACATTAATCACCGCCCATGAAGGAGACTCAAGAGTTAAAGCTGCTAAAACTCAAATGCTTACCCAACAGTACAACTCTTTGATTATGTCTGACTCTGAGTCTTTTGATGACTTTTACATGAACTTAACTGATATAGTTACTAAGTTGCATGCAAATGGTATAACATATGATAGGAATGAAATTGTCTCTAAAATTCTAAGATCATTACCACAAAAGTTTGACAGCAAGAGGTATGCTATTGAGGAAATGAGTGATCAAAACCTTACCCCTGAGTTACTCAGTAGCAAACTTAGGACTGTGGAAATGGAATTAGACTTTAAGAAACCATTAAATCATTCACAAAGAAAACAACCCAACTCTAACTTGAGTTATGCCTCTAAGATATCTAAACTTGAGTCTAATTTGATCAACTCTGACTCTGATGAGGAGTGTGATATAGACAAACTAGATAATCAGATTGCCTTAATGTCTAAACAATTTAAGAAAATTGTTAAATTTAGAAACAAACTGGCAACTAAACAAGGCAAGCCTAATTATCCTACTCTGTCTAATCCCAAACCTCATGAGAGAGGTCTTGACAAACATCCTAAGGACAACAACTCCAGACCTAGCAGATACCTTAAAAAGATTGAATGTTTTAGATGTGGGAAACTAGGTCACATTGCTCACGATTGCAGAGTTAATCTGAATAAAGCCAACACACACAATAAAGCCAATGTCTGTAAAACTTGGGATGATTCAAGTGACTCTGATGAAGAGGAACTTGAGTCATCAAATGTACTTGACCCTTGTATGTCCTTTTATGCTAAGATCATTTACAATGATGATATGCCTATGTGTGATAATGATGCTCCTACTCCTGCTTGTGTGAATACTGCTTTGACTGGCCTAGATGCCTTGTTATCTGAAAATGTTGCTAGTTCTAGTTCCGTGTGTGTGAGTCAAAGTGATCTCGATAACGACGATGTAAATGGGTGCGTGAGTACTAAAACTGAATCATTAGGGGTCACTACACACACTTCACTTAGCGATTCAGACACAGATGACCTCCCTGATATCCATACTTTGTATCCTAAAACTCTTAAAAAAGGCACTAGACTGGAGAAGACTGTTAGAGAACTGACTAAGAAATTAGATGATCCAAGTCTTATTGTGAAGCTGAATGCCGAAGAGTACACTAACCAGTGTCTGTCTCATCAATCTGAAATTGAAACTTTTGATAAAAAATTAAAAGAGTTGACTAAAACTAATGAAACTCTGGAAATGAAATACAAGGGAACATTATTAGAACTGGAGGAAGAAAAAACAAAGACAGCTACTGTTTTCAAAAAAATTTCTAAGTATGAAAATAATTCAAATTGTTTTACTGATTTTGTTATTAACTCCAAGACCAATTCTGATGATAGAACCAGTATTGGATTTTGCCCTAAGAACAAACCTCAAACTACAAATCTTGAACCTATTAAGTTTGTGTCTGGGGGCAAAAGACCAATTGATACATGTCCATATTTTCATTTTATTAAAAAGGAATTTGATCAAAAGCAACAACAGAAAGACATTGGAGAGTCTAGTGATTCTAAAGCTGACACTACACTTAAGACTAAATACGTCTGTCCTTTGATCAGAAAGGCTAAATCTACCTTTAAAACCATCCCTCCTAGGAATAGGACTTCTGAACAGAATGTTGTTAAACCCATCTTTAGAAGTTTTCCTAAGGAAGTTCATCCCTCAAGCAATCAATATTGCTCCTACTGTGACATTTATGGTCATTCCTTTGAAGGTTGTTATGCTAGGCGTCTAAACACCCCTGTGTACAACCCTTCTGTCTACAAGAACTTTAACAATTCTAGGCAAAATCGTAACCATTATGTCCTTCCAAGACAACCTGACAAGAACTCTAACTACAGGAATAGAAAGACCAAAACTAAGAGTTCATTTAAGAGAAAGGCTCCCAGAAACTTTTCTAAACCAAAAGCTCAAATTTTCCACAATAATCAGTTTGTTGCTCAAAATGTTTTTCGACAAAAAGCTGTTTCTCAAAAATTTTATCAAATGAGGGCAAACTTGTGCAAAATTAAAACTAGAGCTATTTGGGTTAGAAAAGATGATCTTTTACCACAAATGAAGTGTAACATTGTTATCACGACCTTAAAAGCTGAACACACTTCATCTGGTTGGTACTTAGATTCAGGATGCTCTAAACATATGACAGGAGATGAAACCAAACTCTTAACCAAAACCAGATTTGCTGGAGGCAAAGTAGTTTTTGGTGACGAAGTTTCATCCCAGATCATAGGTAAAGGAACCCTAAAAGAAGAGGGATTACCTACTCTCGAAAATGTACTATTAGTTAAAGGACTTAAAGCCAACTTCTTAAGTATATCACAATTTTGTGACTCTGACCATACAGTTACCTTTTTAAAGAACAATTGTAAAATTCTAAATGATAAAGGTGAATGCATTATTACCGGATTTAGAACACCTGATAATTGTTATACTGTCAAGACTGGTTCTGAAACCTGTAACATTGTCAGAATGGATGACAATGAAATCTGGCATAATCGTATGGGTCACCTAAGTTATGATATCCTTGGTAGATTGTCTAGTCAAGAGATTGTTAGAGGAATTCCTAAAATTAAACCTATTTCCAGTGTTGTCTGTGGTCATTGCCAGGAAGGAAAAATAGTTAAGACTTCGCATAAAAAGGTTAAATACATTCTCACCTCTAGACCTCTAGATCTCATCCATATGGACCTTATTGGTCCCTCTAGAACTGTTAGTCTTTGTGGACATAGTTATATCCTAGTCATGGTTGATGATTTCACACAATTCACTTGGGTTGCCTTCTTGAAACATAAATCTGACACGTTTCAGAATTTTTTGAAAATTTTACTAAGAATTGAAAATGAGAAGGACACACAAGTCAATCGCATTCGTAGCGATAGAGGGGGATAGTTCATAGACACAGGAATAGTTGAATATTGTGACTACAACGGTTACAAACACGAATTCAGTGCCCCTAAGACTCCTCAGCAGAATGGTATTGCTGAAAGGAAAAACCGAACTCTTCAAGAGATGGCACGTGTCATGTTGCATGCCAAATCCCTACCCAAGTATTTCTGGGTAGAATCTATTAGAATCGCTTGTCATATTATTAATAGGGTTTACCTTAGGAAAAACTCTAAACAAACCCCTTATGAGTTGTGGTACGGTAAGAAGCCTAATCTGAAATATCTAAGAACTTTCGGAAGTCAGTGTTATGTCTGTAAAGATAGATAACATCTGTCTAAATTCGAGACGCGTGGTGATAAAGCCATATTCTTAGGATACTCTCCAAACAGTCGTGCTTATCGTATATACAATCTGCGTACTAAGGCCCTTATGGAATCGATAAATGTAATTGTAAGCGACATCATTGTCGAAAATAAGATATCTGAATCACCTATTGTGGTTGAATCTGAAAATGATTTCAAAACTGATTCACCAGAAATAGATGACTCATTAACTATTGAGAGCCCAGAAGTACCTGGCTAGGTCTCTAAAGATCATCCCATTGACAACGTGGTCGGTAATCCTAATGAGCCAGTTCGTACTAGATCCCAGTTAAGAAATTATGCTAATTATGCATGTTTCGTCTCCCTTGTGGAACCGAAAAATGTTAATGAAGCATTGAATGACACACACTGGATTTCTGCTATGCTGGAAGAACTTTTACAATTTGTCATTCATGATGTCTGGTATCTTGTACCGCGGCCTCAAAATAAAAATGTTATTGGGACACGTTGGATCTTTAAGAACAAATCTGATGAAAATGGGGTAATCCTTAGAAACAAAGCTAGACTAGTTGCTCAAGGTTACTCACAAATAGAAGGGATAGATTTTAGCGAGACATTTGGCCCTGTCACTCGTCTTGAATCTGTTCGACTTCTTTTCGCCATAGCGTGTCACTTAAAATTTACACTTTATCAAATGGATGTCAAGTCTGCCTTCCTCAATGGAATTCTATCCGAAGAAACGTATGTAGAACAACCCAAAGGGTTCATTGACCCCAAATACCCTAACCATGTCTTTCGTCTAAAAAAGGCTCTGTATGGCTTAAAACAAGCTCCTCGAGCTTGGTATGAACGCCTTTCCAACTTTTTATTGGATAAGGGTTTTAAGAGAGGAGGAAATGACCAGACTCTCTTTGTCAAACATTTTGACAAAAACATTATTATAGCCCAAGTCTATGTAGACGACATCATTTTTGGGTCTACCTCAACATCTGAAGTTAAAACCTTTTCTGCTATTATGCATAAGGAGTTTCACATGTCCCTTATGGGGGAGCTACAACTTTTCTTAGGATTTCAAGTGAAACAGAAGTCTGATGGACTATTTGTCTCTCAAACTAAGTATGCCTTAGATCTTGTTAAGAAATTTGGTTTAGATAATGCTAAAGTTGCCAAAACACCTATGAGTACTACTGTTAAATTATGTAAAGATGAAAATGGAAAGTCAGTTGATTCCACACTTTATCGTAGTATGATTGGTAGCTTACTCTATCTAACTTCCTCGCGACCAGACATAATGTATGCTGTATGTCTGTGTGCTCGTTACCAGAATAACCCTAAAGAGAGCCATTTATCGTGTGTAAAACGTATAATAAAGTACATAAAGGGCACTCTTAATCTTGGACTTAGGTACACTAATGATACCTGTAGCACCATCATAGGGTATACTGATGCTGATTGGGCCGGTTGTACTGATGACAGTAAAAGTACATCAGGTGCCTGTTATTATGTCGGCAATAATTTAGTCGGTTGGAGTAGCAAAAAACAGAATTGTACATCTTTATCTACGGCTGAGTCCGAATATATAGCAGCAGGAAGTTGTTGTGCTCAATTGTTATGGATAAAACATATGTTAAGCGACTATGGGATTAAAGAAGATCAGTTACAATTGTATTGTGACAATCAAAGCGCCATTAACATATCTAAAAACCCGGTTCAACACTCGCGAACTAAGCATATTAAAATAAGACATTATTTTATACGCGAACTTGTTGAAACTAAGGAGTTAGAAATCCATTACCTGCCTACTGATCTGCAACTTGCAGACATGTTCACTAAACCTTTAGACTATAATAGATTTTTGTATTTGCGTAATTCTATAGGTATGGTATGTGCTGATTAAACTCTGAAGACCTTAATTTTTACCCTTTGTCCATTTGAGACAAAATGGGGGAGAAATTTGAGTCTTACGGGTTCAATGTTTTGTTCACATTTCATCTAAACTTCTTGATCTTAGTGTGCATATTTGCAGGAATCTCTTCTACTAATTGTCTACCTTTTCTAGTGTACAAATTTTGTAAATAGTTGAGTTATGTAATTTTTAACTTTCTAGGAAATGGGTAGATAGTATCTTTTGTATAGGACTAGTTTTTATGTTTTTGGTTCCCTACGAGTTTTAAGCTAACTCAAAGGAGATTTTGTCTCATATTTCCAAAGGGGGAGATTGAAGCACCTTATACCTTTGACTTACTTAAGTCTATATTGTATAAGTGTTCAACTAGTTTGGAAATAGTGACAAAATTGGTTGTCTAACCTAGAATCCAAAGAACCTCAGAATCATTCTCTCTAATCCTTTTCAATGATCCAAGAAGGTATAAATTGAATCACACTACACACATTAGAAGTGCATACATGTGTATATATTCCTTAAAATTAATTGTGTGATTAATTCCCCTTAAAATGGTGTTTTAATAATTTTTGGGAATTTTTAAACATTTTTAAAATAATGTTTTCATTAATAAAAATGTGATTATAAAATTTGTGGGGTTAATTTGATATTTTGAAAAACTCATTTTTCATTAGAATGTTTGATTGGGTAGAATGTAAATGCGCTAAAGACTTCAGGGTGCTCCCTATAATTAAATTTGACGCGCGTTTGTAAGCCAGTTACATGCCAACACTTGTCACCCTCCTGATGTATCTGTTTGTGTTTGTTATGTGAGAGGGTTGTCTGGTGGATTGCTGATCGTTGGATCAAAACTTATCGATGGCCTGCATGTGTTTTAAACCTATCCTTGTGCTATCCAGTGGACCAATCACATTCAACTTAACCACCGCTGTTTTATAACCCTTAGATCAAGTCAATTTTAGGATGACTTAATCTCAGCCCTTGATTGCCTTCGAATCTCCAGAACCTTCCTCCACTCCTATAAAAGCCCTCTAATTCTCAACCTTTCAAGACTTTTGGCAGTCGTCATTTCTGAGAGAAAAAAATAGAGAGAAGAGAGAAGTGAGAGAGAAGAGAGAAAAGAAAAGAGAGAAGAGAGAGAAAGGGAAAATTGTGTTAGCCAAACCCTAACCCTAACCCTAAACACTTCATTTCTGATTCAAACCTTCGTATACACAAAACCCCAAACACAACCTTGAGTGTTTGAGAGATAGTGGTTTGTTCATATTGAAGCTGTAACCTCTTAGTCTGTGATCTTATTAACAACTTAAACATTCGTGTCAAGATCTGTATTTCTTTTTTATAGAAATTGTAGATCTACACTCTGCATGTTACATTTCACTATATCTGCATATTTCTTTCTCGATTTAAGAAAAACCTTACTGATTTAGTTCTGAAAATGTTTTATGGTTTCTATTCTTACGAAACTTAACCTTGACCTAGTTGGATTCACACTTGGAGATTTTCGATCACAAAAATATTTTTAAAATAGAAATTGATTAAGATCTTGACCGATTTAGAAGCAAGATATCCGTGGAATCTGGGATATATTTAAAGGTCAAAAAGGTTTCAAGTTCTGTAAGAAAGAAAGAAAAGAAAATCACAGCATATAGTCTTTAAATGTAATTTTCTAGGACTGTCTGTAAAACTAAGTGTGTGTGAGTTCATGCATGTTGATAGGAATCACTTCACAAACACCTAACACACTACTACACTGGAAGTGTTGTGAATAAGATCAAAGATTATTGAGTCGACGCAAGGAAGCTAAAGCAAAGGAAGTTATCAAACTGGAAGAACATCATCAACAATCAGATCTATGAGAAGTTAGAACGACACCAAGTGGGGTATATTCCTAAACTTAGAATAGGTTGATTTGTGTGTATGTATGTTGTATTGTTTGTAATTATTATTTTTTGTTAGTGGATTTTTACTTTTGTGACTTAGAAGTCACCGTGGATGTTTCCTCTATTGGGAGAGGTTTTACCACGTTAAAAACTATGTGTTCTGATTATCTTCATCTACTCATCTCATTCTATAGTGTGCTGAATTTTTGAAAATGTCTTAGTTTTAAAAACTGATTACAAAGTCTTGATTACTCTCGTACATAAGTTTTTGTAAACACATCTTGTTGTTTATAATTTTTATTTTCAAAAGAAAAGGGTTTCTTCAACAAACATCTCGGAGTTGCTTATACAGTTTAATCTTGTATTAAACGGCATTAGTGACGTTTTTCAGCATTGACATGTTATTGATCTTAACTCTACACTTCGCAACAATGTGTCCCATTTTCCCACAACGATGACATTGAACATTACTATAGACTTTCTTAGGCCAATAATTATCATAGGTGTGTTTGACACCACTTCTATCATGTGTTTTATGATTTTAAGAGTTTGGATACCTAGATTTCCCTTGTTTCAGTTTCTAAAATTTAGGATTTCATTAAACTTTGTGCTTATTAGGGCAATCAGGTTATCGAAACTTTCGAAATCGCAGTCATTTTTAAAGTCTAGTTCAAAGTCTGGCATGACTTGTTTACAAACAATCATTTTAGATGAAAAAAAAATATTAAATCCAGAGGATCTCTTGTTATAAGAGGTCATTTGTTTCTTATACTCTACTCCATTTCCCCAATTATGAGTTTACTACTTAATAATTCAGGAGTTATGTGTGACACCCCACCTAATTAAATACCGGGTGATCAGTCCTTTATTAAATTAAATCAGAATATCCAGTTGGTTTAGAATGTGCATCACCGTCGAAAACCTTATTATTAACACTAACCACCTAATATTTAAAAGGGTTGATGTCAAAATTTTATCTTTTAATTAATATAAACCAAATTAACAAATAACTAAGCATTCAACATTCAAACAATGTCATATGAAATAAAATAAATGGAATAATAAATGTGACTGGAGTGAACACTTCCAGCCTATATACTAAATACAATAATCCAACGAAATAATCCAACAACTGAAAGGAGTAAAATGACTAAATCCGCAATCTATGAATGTCTAAATAGAAAAGGGGAAACATGCCTTAACTGAAGTAAATAACTCAAGATGAAGAAATGATAGTCCTGGAGGTGTCTACTACCGAGGCCTTATAACTTCCACAACAGCTACAAGATGTCAAATGAATGGAACTCCTATTCTTGGTGTCCCACACCTAAATAATTTAAAAAAAGATTTTTTTTTTGCAATAAATGGGTCAGAGGCCGAGTGTAAAGTATTTAAATTTTGTTTTTAGTAAGTATTTAAAAATTGTAGTAAAATAAAATATTATGTGCATGATTGCTTTTTGAGCACTCACTTGAGATTCTCACCTCTCAACTAATGTGCACGCCTAATGCACCTCTAAACCCATTCTAATTATTCTATTACGCCTAACTAGATTGTATACATAATCCTTCCAATTATTACCCGCAATACCAACCCGTATTTCCCACGCAATACGATGTTAAATGTTTCTACAATATTATCTCAATTTGGGAAGTATTTATAAATCAAGTTAAGTATTCACCTACTTAAGTTATTCAGAAATTCTCATTTTATTTTTATCAACATATTATCACACAGTAAGTAACCTTACAGGTATATATATATATATCAAAAAGGCACCTCTAGGCTCTGCTACTTTGCCCTCATACTCTTCTATCAAGTCTCGGTACATCTCGCACTGAATAAGGACAATGGGTTCGGAATCTTCCACGAACCATAAATTTCAAAACACACATATTGGAGGCGAATATAGTTCTAAGCCTATGGGATACACACATAACTATGCACCCATAAGACCGTGATCACTATCATTCTCACAGATAGCCCGTACCTAGGTTCCATGCTTTGAGGCACAAGTCAAATATCCCCCCGATGGCTCCTTAAAATAGGACTGTCCCCTTTTTAAAAACCTCCCGTGATAGCAAGTATGCTAGGTTTGTCATACACACAATAAATATCACTATAGGCATTCACGCAACCTATCAAGTTCATTAGGTATACACACAACCCAAATATTTTAGTTCATATGTAGCATTATTCTCATCACTACTTACAATATATTTATTTGATTACAAATATTTTCTCTCGTAATTCTCAAGGATAACTAATCGATTCGAACACCTTAAAGTTTTATTCCCAAATTACTTTTAATAATTATGCCCTATACTGAAATTGATTCCACATTATTCAGATCTCACTCGAATTAACTAAGCTAGACAAATTGGGACAAAACTAGAAATCCTGACCTGTCGTTCAAACAAAATTTCAACTCATTTGAATGAGACTGCAGGTTGTTTGAACAACCTCTTCGCGTGAGATGCCATCTTGTTAGAATGAAATCCAATCTCGTTCGAACGAGACGACGCAGTTTCGTCACCAACCTCCACCTGCTGCATTTTTCTACCATTAACGATCCTAAATCCTCTTATGTTCAGTCCCAAATTCCACCTAGTAAATTCCAATCTATATTTCCATAAGAAGAAATGATTTCTAATATCCTAAAATTAAATCTTAAATAACTAACCCTTAATTCCAAAATCCCCAAATTCAGATTCATAGAACCCTAATTCATAAACTTTTAAATTAAACCTTCTAATCCCAGATTTAATCATAAATTAGAGGTTATTCTACTCACTACATAAAAATTTAATCTATATATCAAATCAGTCCTAATATATCCTTTAATCATAAATTTTCCATCAATTTATATGTAATTCAAGGGGGTTCACTACCTACACTAACATGAACACATTTAATGCTAAAAGAAAGCAAGATTTAAACACTTGTGTTACGAAAGATGGTCTGATCCTTTGGTGTTGTTGGTAAGGTTACGACCCTCGTTCTCCGATCTACACGATGGTGGTCTCAGTGGTGAAAAAGGTGCACTCGTGGTGGCTCTTCCCTAGAACTTCTCTTCCTCTTCTCCCCTTTTTGGTCTCTCTCCGTGTCTCAATATTTCTCACGGCTGATAACCTATTATAAACCACGTAGGAGACCTTTTATTTCTCTAATTTTCTTCCTTTATTTTACTCTAAAAATACAAATTATCAAAACTCCCTCCCGGGATGCTAGTTCAGCCTAAAACTGTCCCGTAACACAAACTAAATCCTAGGGTAGATTTTTCTGACTATCTTGACCCTTTCGGACATAATGGTGCACTCGAAATGACCATTTGAGCGACTTATAAATAATTTGATTTTATTTTCATTAATTAAATCTCGACATGACTGACACGCGCGTCTCAACTTAATTTCCATAAATGTCGTATTTTTCACTCACGACAACATTAATATTTTCATAATTATATATTACTTTACTAACTAAGTAATATTCGACATAATTTTCACCAATAAATACTAACTCTCATCATGCTAGTAATTATTTAATTAAATCCGGATTAATTATAAATAAATTTTCCCATTTAAATTAATTAATTCCATAATTAAAATAAAATATTTCAAAAATTCGGGGTATTAAATTATGTTAGGATCATCCATCTCTTCTATGGCATGCCTTTTATTATCAAACTTAGCAAGCAGGGATCTCAAGATTTTAAGCAGGATTTCTTTCCTATCGTTAACTATCCCATTAGCATGCAATTTAGTGATAATATCAGTTAACTTAATATAAAAATCATCAAAAGATTCAATCTCATCCATTATCAGGGTGTTATACCGTTGAACTAACATTTGGGTCTTTCCAGCCTTAACACGGTCATCACCTTCATAGGTAGTGACAAGGGTGTTCCATCCTTATTTGGAAGTGGTACAGATAGATATGCATTTAAATTTGCGTTCGTTCAGAGACATAAAGATGCAGTTTTTCCCTTATTATTACTAAGTGACATTTATTTTTCTTCCTTAGTGTAGTATTGGTTTCATCTAAAAGCTTAGTAGGTTAAATATAGCCATTTTCAATCATGTTCTATACATTATCACCAAAAGTCCCTTGGATTAAAGCAATCATCCTTACCTTATAGTAAGGAAAATTATTTCCATAAAAGAGGGGTGGATGGTACATGTTACCAAACTTCTCAAAATTTTCATCCATTTTAAAAAACTAGAAGCCAAAAAAATTTCAGGACTTTCAGGATCAAAATATTTTTGACAAAGCCGCTTTGATACCACTTGAAAATCATTCACCGAATTATTAACAAAAGTTAAATTTTAGGTAAACTCGGAATAAAATATTTTAGGAAACTCATTTTCAATATATAAATCTTTTAGGAAACTCAAAAACTTAGGTTTTGTTTGAAAATTTTGTACTAAAAAGTGTTTAGTTTGTAAGAAAAACACTCAGATCTCACACTTGATTATCTTCTCTCTATCTCTCTCTTCTCTCCCTCTCTCTCTCTCCTCAACCTAGATGACTACCAAAAGTTCTATTAGGCTAAGACTTGTGGTACTATTTATACTAATGTTCGAAGATTCTTGGTATTTGAAGAACAATAGATGGGTGAGATTGAAACCACGATTCAAAATTAAATCCAAGGGTTCACAAGCCACCACACATATGTTTATATTGTTTGGTTATAATCGTTCGTATTGGGATCACTAAATAGGACATGAAGGTCATTGATTGTTTAGATCCAATGGCTCAAAATTCATCTTAAGATTATGAGAGGGAAAAACACAACAACAACCAATCGACACACACCAGCTGGGCACACATGTCACAGTCTAACTTGATACAAAATGTGTGTTTTTAAAGTTTAAAAAATCATATTTTGTACTATAAAATTATCAGTCGGTTTTAGTTTCTACCCAAGGAAGTTTTTCAGGGAAAAATGTTAATTCCAGTTTTAGCACAAAACATTTTAAAACCCTAATTTAAATGTTTAAAAATTCCCAAAAATATTTAAAAATATTTTAATACACACTCAATGCATAATATGAATTTTTGTTCCTAGAGTGTGTTGTTTAACTTCCCTTTAGGCTTATAACAGACTTGGAGGATGCTGAGAATGCTGATGTGGTCTTCGTAGTGCACATGGAGATGTGCTAAAAAAAATCTAAAACCATTTTTTCTATATATCCAAACTAGCTAAAACTCCTATATGGCACATGCTCAAGTAAACTATATAGTGTGCTGTTAGATTGAATGCCTTTATATATTCAAGCATTTACATTGTACATAATGAATGAGACTATTGATCTTCTAAGGCATGTGGGATGAGTGCTGATAGTTCCCATGTGAGTGACCTTTATTCTTCCTGATGGTTCATCTTCTTATGCTGGTCCGAGAGTATGTTTATCTGGAACCGATCAACTATAAATGAAATGCTGAGATGTATACTTATAGGGATAAGTATCCTTGTCTCATTAGTCCATGTGGAATGAATAATTTAACCCACGATAAAAGCCCTCAATGTTCCATGCTTGATGATTTATTAAAAGGATGGAGGATTTATTCTAAAAAGTTAATTGACGTCCCAATATAATGATGGTCGACAGCCAACCTTTTGGACTTTTAAATTTTTCACCAGTATGTCAGTCAGTGGAATTTTTTTGAATAATTGGACAAATAACAAACCACCAAAGGATACGCTTATCTTTCCGCACATTTGAGAAACGTGCAACCGTCAAGATTTCAATCGTTGGTTCAGTTAATCATTTTCTATCAATTTTTGAGATGAATGTATAAAAGGACGAAGCTTTTTCCCTATTTTCATCATCAACCTTCGCACTTAAGTAATCTCTTTTCTTTAAGCTTTTCTTTGCCGTTTGTTTTTGTTGTTCTTTAGTGAGATCTATAAGTTTTCCTTCTTCTTTATCTTCTTCTTTTTCTTTATTTCATTTTGACAATGGTGCACATCGTTGATGAGGATTCTTTATAAGAATTTAGGGAAAAATAAAAAATACCCAACTGGGTATCTTTGGAACTGGTAAAAGGCCCCTATAGATGTATTGTCATTTAATGAGGGTCCCTAGATCCCTATTCTATTCATTACATAATGTGGAATAACTTTCCCTCCAAACCATTTATTCCTTAAATTATGTCAGTAGTTTGATGTTGTCCCTACGAGAGTACCCCCCAACACTTGGGGGGTTATTACTGGGGTCCATCGTTTAAATGAACTTCATAGGACCCATATTGGGATTACTGAATTGGTTTATTGCTATAAGTGGGGCACAACAGGAGATAATACATACTATTTGAAGACTAGGTAGACCAATAGGGCTTTAATAGTTAATCTGCCTGACTCTAATAAGGATTATTGGGATTAAGGAGTCATGGTTAAGAACTGGCAACATGCCCCCTTCATGAGGGGGTGAAATACGATGGTCTCAAATGCCCCCAGGAAGGGCGTGGCGTACGTAGGCTAACACTTTGAATTTTATTTTGCTTCAATGCCTGATAACTGTTTAATAATATGAAGACTAACGATTCTTATTTTATTTTTGAGGAGGAAAGTAAGGGAAGAGAATAATTAAATAATTGAAGTTTGAGGTGAACTTTGAATAATTGAAGTTTGAATATTTGAAGTTTTTATGGTCAAATCATCAGAGAATAAGGGAAGAGCACCCTAGATTTACCTCTATGTTGCTGGAATATAAGATCTCTATCACATCCTTTATGGCCCGACCGATTGAGATTGTAGCCCAAGATCTAATCAATTTAGACGAGGAGCCCATTTTAACCTCTTTTGCTGATAAGTTTTTTGGAGCGGATAAGGAACTAACATTAGGAGGTAGCCCATCCTCTTTTGAATCCTTTGACATCAACGCTATCTAGACTTCACCCACCGCTGAAAATGAAAAGAGAAAAATTCTTAATTTGATGGCTGGTATGCCTTCTCCACCACCCAAGAAGACCATTACTACCCCAAAAAGTCCCATGGTCCTCAATATTAAAGAGGTAAAAACCTTAGATCTTGAGTTTATGATAATAAAGAGAGGACCACTTATTCAGTAAGAGCTGGTCCATAAAAGCTCAGTCGACCAAACTGCTGTCGAGTTTGCCTCAGTGGTAGTGAACCCTGGGCTAGCCAGTGGATTAATTCATGTTGGGGTTCTTCCGGCTGGTAGGTCGATAGTAGCCCCCTATCTAGAGCCCGTCTATTAGAGAGGTCAAATCAGAATTTAGCCTTGGTAAAATTTATAACCCTTTGCCTACTTTTAGTAATTTCCTTTATCCTTACATATATGTGATAATGATTTTATTGTTGCATTGTCTTATAGTTTTTGGTCAATTATTGATCAGGGATGACCAGTTGAGGGCATCATCAACTGGAGTGGAGGAAGCCTTTGAAGGACTCTGAGGAAGCATTCAAGAGAGACCAAAAGTAATAGCAAGAGAAAATATAGAAATCTGAGGATAGAGTGAAAGCAATTGAGGAGATAGTAAAGACTGCTGAGGGGATGACAACTAACTCGATTGTTAAAGTAGCTACTGAGAAGAAGAAATTCTTAAAACTGAAGGCCCAGAGAAAAAAAGATACAAAAAATTCCTTTAATAAGGGCTGGGATAAAGCATTTGCAATAACTCCTATGCAAATAGAGTACATGAAGAAGTTGTCCTTCAAATATGGATAGACCTATGCCTTTAAGAAGGTCAACACCACTGTCGACTTTAATTTCTTTAAGAGACATGATCCCTGTACCCCCTCTAAATTGGAAGAGGAGATTGACGATGAGGAAGGAACAGTTGAATTCTCATTTATACCTGTGATTGGGAATGAATTCAGCCTCCCAGAGGCAACAACAAAGGATATCGAGAATGTGTAAATCCTTTTAAGTCTGATAGACCGCTCTAACTTATATCTCTTTTACTTTGATGTCATTGTAACACATTTTCTTACAGTGAATGAAGTCTTATTTGGTCAACTTGCTAGATTTTTCTTTTAATTTTACTTTCTCATTCTGCTTGGTTAGAATTGTTATCCTTATACAGCTGTTTTCAGTTTAATGTTAGGAAAAATTCCCTTATCTCTGTTGAGATTGATTTATTAAGGTGTATAATAGCTTGTTTGTTGTCGGACATGTAGGTATTACTGAGATCGAGCTATAAAGGTTGCTCGACGTAGATACTTCAGACCAAGTCAAGGAAGCTTATATTCATATGCTTGTGTTTTTGATTGAGTTATGGCAAATAGTACGACCTATTATGAGATAATTGAGAAACTTTAAGATGGCCACAATCTCTCCCTTACTTTGCTCCATTCTAAAAATGAGGACAAGTTTGAGGCCTTAAGTGAGGGTTAGGGATTTAACAAAAATCTTCAAGAGATTACGTCGGCTTTTAAGAAGGAGTTCTTGTTAAACAAGTAAGTGGAAAGTTCTTGGGATATTGCCAATCTTCTTGAACAAGAAAATAAAAATTTAAGGAATGAGTTAGACAATTTGAAAAAATTTGCTGAAGTTGTTCTGAGTGAAGGTGTTTCTTTCTTGGAGATAAAAAATGTCAAACTGGTGGAAGAATTAGAAAACATGAAGAAGAAGAAGACCAAATTTCGTCGATCTTCTAGACATGTGATCCCTGCTCGGCCTACTGGAGAAGAAAGAACCGAGAAAACTTCGGTCGACCAGGCACCTCTGTTGAAAGATAAAGATAAAACCATCAAAAAATTTCAAGACCAATTGGATCCATTGACTTTTCACTTCCATACACAACCTAAAGTTATCTGGATGGATGGATATAATGAGGCCATAACTCATATGGAGGATCAATTGGAGCAATCTCATCGATAAGGTTATAAGTGGGGATGGCTAAACGTGCTGACGCTATTAAAAGTGGATAAAAAAATGAATTATGGCATTGGCATGATCCAAGCATGTTGGATTATCCCGACCATCCATTTAAAATTAATGCCGAGTGGATTTTGACTAATTCCATCCCCTAAATCTTAGTGAGAAAATACCTAGGAGATTGTGGTCTTCATATTGAACCGACCGAGCTCCAGCGGTCGTAATAGGTTGAGCTACTTCAGGACCCCAACTCGTCCCAGAACTCTTGATGTTACTCTAGCTGGGATGGATAAAAAAGATAGGAAACGCTTGATGAAATGATTTTGTTTTTCTTGACATCACTTGTTTCTATTTTATTATCATCTCTATGTATGTTTCGTGTGAAAATTTATTGAAATGAAAAAGACTTGCTTTTTCATACATGTTTGTCTATGTATTTTAGCCTTAATTTAACAATGAAGCTTTTAATTAGTTGATTAGCTATGCAACCGATTAACGTATTTGACTGATCTGTGTTGGGTTAAATGTGAACTTGAGTTATTGGGCCTTAGATTCTATTAATGTACTTAGGTAAAATGAATATTTATCATTTTTTTAGCTAAGTGTTTGCATTAGTTACCATTGGTGACTAAATGTCTGAGGAATGTCAGATTTTCCTGAATTTAACTTGGCCAGGTAGAACTTCTGATTATTTACTTTAGGTCATACATGTAGTTTCAGGGACTTCTTATTTGTGACTTATCAAAGACAAATTCATACATGAAGCTAAAAAATTTCGTTTTTTGAAGATGGAAAATTTTATTGGGGGATTTATTATTGCCGCATTCTAAAAAAAACACAAAAAGGAAGCACAATTGGTTGGAAATCACAACTTGAATAAACTGGGTGAAACGACTACGTCAATTACATAATCGAATAGCTGATAATATTTCCTGAGATTATTAGCATTATATGGATTCTTAAATTCTTCCCCTTCAAGTGTTTCTAGGCAATAAGTTCTTGCTTAGATGACTGTCGAGATACGATAAGCACCATGCCGGTTTGCTTCTAATTTGTTTCTCTTCTAGATGACCTTTTTGAGGACATAGTCTCCCTCTTTCAAGTTGGGCGACTTGATCCTTCTGTTGTAAAATCTAGTAGTTTTTTTATTGATAACCCTTTACTCGGAGTGCAACATCCTCCCCGAGTTCCCTATTCAAGTTTAAATCTAATATTCTCATGAGGTCACTTTTAGGGGAATCAAAGTTCAACACCCTTCGAGTCGACAATCCTATCTCGATTGATACTATTACCTCAGTTCCAAAAGCAAGTATGTAAGGAGTTTCACATATGGTTGTTGTCGGTGTAGTTCTATATGCCCAAAGAACATTGTACAACTTATTTATCGAGTTTTTCTTAGCATCATCTAACATTTTCTTCAACCCATCAAGTATAGTTTTATTGGAAACCTCTGTTTGTCCATTGCACCGTGGGTGTTTAGGTGCAGAGTGAAGTTTTTGAATTTTGGATTGAATGAAGTACTCCTAAAACTCTTCATTGCCAAACTGAGTGTCGTGATCAGTGATGAAGGCATATGGCATTCCATACCTACATATAATGTTCTTTCAGATGAACTAAAAAACTCTTTCATAAGGCATTTAAACTAATGGCTTAACCTTCACTCATTTTATAAAGTAATCCACTGCCACCACTAAGTGCTCCTTTGGTCCCTGGAAATGGGCCGACCAAATTAATTCCCCAGATAGCAAAAGGCCAAGGAGAAGTAATCGGAGTTAAAGTAACCTCGGTATTCTATGAATTGTGAAACTTTTGACACTTATCACACTTCTTGGCAAAGAAATACAGTCTTCTCTCATAGTTATCTAATAGTATCCTTACATAGCTATCCTTCGCACCAATTATCTATCGGCTGAATGAGCCCCACAAGAACCTTTATGTACATTTATAATCAAGCTTGGTACCTCGATGGGGTATACGTACTGAAGAAGTGAAATTGTGTATCCCTTTTTGTATAAGACCCCTCACTCTAGCACATAACTGACTACCTTGTACATTCTCTATCCTTGGTATTATGACCATTTTGACTACGAGAAACTTGAAGATGATTATATTATTTTAGACAGATACTTGATTATGATATCTCTCTTGACCCCATATATTTAAAGCACATGATTAATAATTAGATGAGAATCACTACGTGCTATAACCTGCTCGTCTCCCAATGATAAGGCTAATTACATGCCTGTGATTAGTGAGTCATATTCTTCTTTATTGTTGGAGGTCTGGAATTGAAAATGAAGTGATATTCTATATTAATGTCATCCGGAGAATTGATGATAAGGCTCGCTCCACTGCGAGTGGCATAAGAGGATCCATTTACATACAACTTCTAAATTGGAATATTGTCATTACAGTTCTCCTCAGATAATACTCTTTGTTGGAATATTTTCTTACTGTGCTGATTATACTATTGAGCCATCTCTTAGGCAACTGATGTTTCAGGTTGATTGGCGATAACTTTAGTTTTCTTTGGAGTAGAGCTTTCTTATAAGGAATTAAGCTCGACGGGTAAACTTGGGTTATTGATTAATTCTGGATATATGAATTCAACAATAAAATATGCCACAACCTGTCCCTTAAATACGTAACTAGGCTCGTAGATAATTTCTTATTTGCCTAGCTCTATTGCCCATAATATCAATTTCCCTGATTTCTCTTGTTTGTGAAGTGACTAGTGCAGAGGTAAATTGATGTAGACCATAATTGTATACGCTTGAAAGCATGGTTTCATCCTCCCTGAGAATTCACTAAGATAAAGGACTTTTCCAGACATGGAAGTCTAATTTTTCTCCTCTAAATGCTTTACTAATGTAATACACCGAATTTTGAGCTCCATCTTCCACTCTGTCTAATGCTGAGCTAACAACAAATTCTGAGACAGCCAAATATAAGTACAACGCCGCCCTTAAAATTCCTTGGGAGAGTAGTGGTGGAGATCCCAAATACTTCTTCAAATCCTGAAAGGAATTTTTACATTCCTCATTCCATTCGAAGGTTTTCCTGAGCACTTTAAAGAATGGTAAGCACTTATCAGTAGCTCGAGGCACAAATTGGTTGAGGGCAACCACTCTTCTATTTAATTTATGTACATGCTTCTTATATATTAGAGATTAAATATTAATTAATGCCTTTATCTTATCTGGGTTATCTTCAATTTCTCTCTGATTCATTATGAATCCCAATAACATTCTTTCATGTACATCGAACACACACTTGGTCGGGTTGAACTTCATTTGATGTTTCTCCAACTAATCGAATGTCTGACTCAGGTTTTTGATATGGTTAGAAGCTACCTTGATCTTGGTAATCATGTCTTCCACACACACTTCCATATTCTTCCCAATTTGTTCTTCAAAAATTTGTTCACTAGCCTTTGGTATATTGCTCCAGTATTTTTAAGCCCAAAAGGAATAACGTTACAGCAGACAGTACCTCGACTGCTGATGAAAGATATGATTTATTTATGCTATGATTTCGTCGTAACCAGAGTATGCATCCATAAAGCTTAACAACTCGTGACCAGTGGTTGCATCTACCAATTCATCAATCCTTGATAAAAGAAAGTGATATTTTGGGAATGCTTTCTTGAGGTCGGTGAAATCCTCATACATTCACCATTAGTTATTCTTCTTTTTGACCATCACTAAGTTGGCCAACCAATCAGGGTATTTGACATCTTCAATGAAATGAGCTTTCTGCAATTTATCTACTTTCTCCTGGATAACTATATTTTTCTTGGGGATAAACACCCCGCGCTTCTATTTGATCATCTTGGCATCTTTTTTGATGTTAATTTCATGGCATATAAAGTTAGGGTTAATTCCTGGCATATACTTATGGCTCTAGAGAAACACATTTTTTCGCTCTCTAAGGAATGTAATTAATTCCTATTTAAGGGAGGGTACTAGGTTTGAGCCGATTTGGGTGGTCCTTTCTATCTTTTGATTGTCAAGTATGATGGTTTCTATAGCTTCCACGACCCACCTTTTGACTAAATCAGCGTCTTCCCAAGGGTCTGGAGTGTCGGTTTGGTAGGTGGTGGTTCTCTTTCTAACTTCTTAGTGGTCAACTGAAGTATAACAACACTCTCTAGCCTTTATTTGGTTATCTTTTACTACGCCAATACCATAGTGAGTGGGGAACTTCATATACTGATGAATTCTAGATGACAGTGCTTCAAATTATTTCAATCCAACTTAGCCTAGGATCATATTATAGGCTGAGGGAACATTCTTATCTAGGGCGAAGAATCCAATTTTCTCAATTTTACTTGCTGGCGAAGTTTCGATCAAGACTTCTAATTTAACAGTTCCCAAGGGATAAACCTTTTCTCCAAAGAAATCGATTAAAGGCCTATGATAAGGTTTTATTTTTCTATCTCGTAACCCTAGGATGTGAAATCAATTATCGAACATAACATCCGCTGAACTACCATTATCCATAAGAACTCTTGCAACCCTTGCATGATGAACATGGAAGGTGATGACTAGAGGGTCATCATGAGGGTAAAGCACTCTTGATACATCATTCTTGGAGAAGCCAATAACTAGCTTATCTTTATTCACCTTTCAAGGCCGAGCATCTGTCTCGTCTGATAAATTGATTTGCCTAATATAAGAACAAGCTTTGGCCTCATTTGACTTCATCTCCACCTCCAGCATCTTATCCTTTAATGAAATGACAACCAAAAGATATCATGCCTACCTCAAGCTTAGGCTCCTTGTGTTTCTTTGGCAAGTCAGGGTAAAACTCAGAATCTCCGTTCCAACCTCTTTTCTTGTCATCTTTATTTTTATGAGGGGACTCTGTCCTTCTTCTCATGTCTCGACCTTCAGTTCGGTCAACAATCTTAGTAAATTTTACTTAGATAATGATAAATTCATTTTGATTCTCCAGGGTAATGTTGTTATCAGTGGCATGCCCATGGTCTTTATGAAAGATACTATATTTAGATTTATCCTTCTAGTTGGGTGGTGACTTTAATTTTCTAAACCACTTCAAGTCCTTATTGTCCCCAATGTCCGAAAAATATGTGATGCACGCCTATTGTAAGTGGAGTATACTCCTCATAAGTAATACCCCGTAATTTTAATGACTTTTAAAATGGATTATATTTTAAATTAATGGATTAATTGGATCTTATTATAAATTAATTCATTTGGGTTTTATCCGAATTATGGATATTAAAATGGATGATTCTGAATATTACTTAAAGATATTTAGGTAATATATGAATGTGATGTCATTGATATGACGGTATGATATAAATTCGATAATTTATATTTTTAGCCAGACGCGGTATGGGACGTGTCGGGACTAGTTTATTAAATTAAAAAGGAAATTTATTTTCTATCGACCTTATAGTCATTTCGACTGCGTCGTTGCGTCCGGAAGGTTCGAAATAGTCAGAAAATTCTATTAGGATGTTAATTTTGAGTCTCGGGTCATTTAGAAATGAAAGGACAATCCAAAAGGGCATTTTGGTCATTTTTCTAGGGGGATGAATAGTGATTTCGGGTTTTGTCCTATTATAAGTATTGGTAGATTAAGTGTACGTGGGTTATACATCTCCTCTTCACAAAGTAGATAAGTCATCTTCCTAGAGAGAGAAAAAGGGTGCTTGGGAAGGGAAAAGCCTACTTGGGAAGGAGAAGAACAAGAACCAAGAGTCACCACCACCAACCACCACCGGAGGCTGACCGAAAAAGGGAGAACCAACTGAGATATACTACACCAAAGGATCAGACCTTCAGTAAAGGAAAGTGTTTGATAATGGCAATTTAAGTTTTTATATTGTCCATGTTAGAATAGTTATGAAAAGAGAAGATTATTCATGTTTGGAAGAAATAATGGAGTTATTAAATGGATTTCTGGAAACTGAAATGATATAGGAACTAAACTCATGATGTAGGTAGATAGTAATCCACGAAATGATCAGGAATCTGTTGAAGAATATCTGGAAACCATTGAAGTGTTCTTGAAGTTAATATGTTGATGATTTTCTGGAAAATGAGGAGATAAATATGTTTTTTAATCAAATCCCTTGATGATTCTAGGAGGTTTAGAGTATTGGAGATCATTCATATATGTTGATATATCATGTAGTAAAGACTGTAAGTCATTTTGGATGTTAATATGAAGGTTAGAATGAATAAAAATGGTGAAACCCATAGTTGCAGAAAATGCAGAAAACCAGGCTGTGACCTGAGGGATCGATCGATCGACCCCTGCCTTCGATCGATCGACCTCCCCAGAATATGTAAAGTTGTTTCTTTTTAAATGTTGATTCTTATCCCAAACCTTTTGTGGATCTTTGGTGATTATTATTTGGATATTATGGGACATAGAAAATATCAGTAAACCCTTGATAAGATTTGAATTAATTTGATTTGGATTCAAGTGATTAAAATGATAAAAATTATATTGAATGGAATTTCGGTTGCTAGATTCATTTGTTAAATTCCAAATGGGGATGTATGAGGATTAAAGATATGACTAGTAGGGATGATTTAATATAACACCTGTGTATCCTTAAGTTTACAAGAGGGTTTAATCCTAAGTGAAAGAAGATGTGTTTATAAGAGATTTGAAACTATCGTTTTTAACCTTAATTAAAAGGAGAACTAAACTCGTAGTAGTTCGGGACAAATAATGTTATGGACCAGTAGGATATTAGTGACTTCTTACTGAATATATGTTGAGGAAAAACTTATTTGAATCTTGTGTATTGAGTGAGGGTAGCCTTAGGGATACAATTTGAACATCAAGGACTGAGTTTAAGCTCATTATTGATTTCGTAAGGACGAAGTGTAATACAAGAGCGTAGTGGTATGGATCCTGGATAGAGATGGGAGTTTGGAACACATTTGGTTGAAAGAGGGTATGAGGTTATCCCGATCTCGTATTTGAAGTTGACTTACCTCCTCGATCGACAAAGTTAAGTATTAGTGTATTGGAGGGGTTCCTTGTTTGGATTTCGCTTTGCGAGATGCTCCGCGCATGAACCTTAACGACGTCGGGAGTGGAGAGATGTTATAGGATGTGAGGATAATTAAATTATGAAGTAAAGATATGATATATTAATACGTGGAATTTGAAGAGATATAATGCTACGTATAATCTAAGGTTAATGTGAGTACCTTGTTGATATTATATTATAGGTATTATAATGCCTATTTGATTTATTTATGATTATGTGTATGACATACCTAGCTTACTTGCTATCGATGGGAGGTTTGCACGTTAGGACAGTCATATCCTGATGAATCCATGGGATCTTTGATTTGTCGCTCGAGAACATAGGTCTATGAAAGACTTATCGGGGAGTTGATAAGCCCACTGACTGTGGGTACGTAGGTATGTCCGTGACCAATGGATACGAGAACTATGTTCGCCTCCAATATTTGTGATGTTGTTCATGGTTCGTGGAATCTTTACCGAACCTTTCGTCCCCTATTCGGCAACCTGCGATGATGGGACTTGATAGCAGAGTAATGCATTGCACCGCAGCTGTGACTCGGGGTGCCGTATAATATATGAATATATATATAATGAATTAAAGGAATGAATGGATATATATTGTAGTGAAATCTATCTATGGTGATAATTGTAGATAACGGTGATTAGAGAAAGATAATGGAATTAAGATAATGAATGTTTATTGAAAAGCTGAATTCATGTTAATGAGAAACGAATCATATAAATGAGAAATATAAATGAATAATAATGTGGCGTATGGTATGGGACATACGGGGATTATGATATGGGAATGGAAATATTATATGGAGCCTAGAAAAGAGGAGCCATTAACTAGGAGGTTAATAGGAAACGTTAAGCGTGCACTCTAGTTGAGAGGTGAGAATAGCAAGTGAGAGTTGGATCTAACATGTAAATAATAAATGCTTTATTGCACTTGTTAAATAATTGTTGTTTTAAAAATCATTTACACATTCGGGCTCTGACCCGTTTCCTTGCATATTTTCTTTTCTATTGTATCTCCTATATCAGGTGTCCAGCAGCAGGGACGCCAACCTTAGTTGATTGTGATGAGCTATGGAGATATGGAGTTTTTCTTAGACGCCTATCTTCATTTGATTCACAGTATTCTCTTAGTTGGGGCATGTCGCCCAAAGGATTCAGTTATCTTTTCTATCGAGGTCAAATACTATTGTATTCGGGTCTTTTTAATACAGTTGTTATTGATGGGATTACTGTAATGGATTAATATTATTTGGGAATGTTTATTCCAATTGCATTTAAATTCTTTTGTGTTATTTATTGTGTTATCAGTGTTGTAGAATAAAATGTGTAGTGTTATTCTTAAACTAAAAATGGTTTTGTTGAAATTTAAATTTGGAAAGTTTTTAACACTATCTTAATTGGGTATTGGGTGAGTTGTAAATGTTTTCGACAGTGATGCTAAGAATGAGCCAACGTATATTCTATTTTAATTTGGTATGGGACTGGCCACCCGGTATTTAATTAGGCGGAGTGTTACAGGTGGTATCAGAGCATCAGGTTCTAGTGTCCTTTAGAATATGTACGACTTACTGTGTTTTCAGCTTAGCGTTCTTTGATATAGAGCCCTATGTTTAGGATTGTTGATCTCTTTGGTAAGAATCCATATATATCAGTGAATCTTATTTACGTTCGGGAGTGATTGAACAAAGAAGTATGGCAGATGAGGGCCATTAAAAGGATATCGGAGATCGTACCTAGGAGGTTATGAAGTATGTTCGAGTATGATGACCGTAGTCGAGGTCACCCCTATTATGGAAAAATTGAGCAGAGTCATCAGTAGAAGTTCTTGAAATGCATGAATTTTGTGTTACCTAGCGAAGGCAATATATTCAAAGGCTTGGGTAAATAATGGAGTGTGGTTAACTAGAACTGGAAAATTTGGGTAAAATTTATCTTGACTCATCGGAGCAAAGTTATAATAGTGGGATTCAACAACCACCACCCGCAAATGAGGGTATGTTTTTCTATCTAAGAAATTATGAGGCATATTGATTTTAGTAGCGATTAATATTGTGGGGGCTAAAAGGGTTGCTAAACTTAGCCTATAGCATCGTTATTTAGGTAGACTCACTGAGGGGTGTGGGACACCTATATAGTACATGTTATCACGTGGGTTTGATTTTTATCATGGGATTATTTACTTTGGGCATGTCCGAGCATGATGTGACTATCGGCATGCATTGACTCGTGGTATACGAGAGCGTATGTACTGCTATTAACCAGCATCTTGTCTTCTAGAGAAGAGTAGATGAGTAGACTCTATTTGAAATCGATAAAACCTATTTATTTTTTTTGTTTAAATCGATAAACCTGATATTTTTTTCGATAAACCAAATTTTTATATACTGTTGACTAAGGACCTTAGGAGTTTCGATGACCGGCTACTTTAGGAAGTAGTGGATCGGGATGGTTCCTTGTTTGGATTTCGCTTGCGAGACACCCCACGCATGAAACTAATAAACGTTGGGAGTCGAAATAAGTTAGGTCTTTGGGATGTGAGTTTATAACCTTTGCGAAACTTTTTTATATTGAAAGTGGTACGATAGGGTGTAAGGGCGCCCTGGATGGTTAAATGGTAGTAGTTTTCATAATTGTGAAAAGGTAAGTAGTTAAGACTTCAGGATTTATTTGTTCAATACGAGAGGATCATTTATTTTTTCCAAAGTTTTTCACGAGGACGGTATAGGGAAGATTGGGTATAATTTAAATTTGATTCAGTTGGAACTATATGGTGAGACTTAGTGTAACATCTATGGGGATTTTCGTTAATGTACTGTATGGGCGGTACTACTTAGATTTCTTGCGATGTGAGATTTATACTCGGAGTTGACATTATCAGTATGGTTCATTTTTCTGAATTTCGGGACGAAATTCTGTTATAAGGGGGGAATTAAGTAATACCCCGTAATTTTAATGACTTTTAAAATGGGTTATATTTTAAATTAATGGATTAATTGGATCTTATTATAAATTAATTCATTTGGGTTTTATCCGAATTGTGGATATTAAAATGGATGATTCTGAATATTACTTAAAGATATTTAGGTAATATATGAATGTGATGTCATTGATATGACGGTATGATATAAATTCGGTAATTTATATTTTTAGTCAGACACGGTATGGGACGTGTCGGGACTAGTTTATTAAATTAAAAAGGAAATTTATTTTCTAACGACCTTATAGTCATTTCGACTGCATCGTTGCTTCTGGAAGGTTCGAAATAGTTAGAAAAGTCTATTTGGATGTTAATTTTGAGTCTCGGGTCATTTGGAAATGAAAGGACAACCCAAAAGGGCATTTTGGTCATTTTTCTAGGGGGGATGAATAGTGATTTTGGGTTTTGTCCTATTATAAGTATTGGCAGATTAAGTGTACGTGAGTTATACATCTCCTCTTCACAAAGTAGAGAAGTCATCTTCCCAGAGAGAGAAAAAGGGTGCTTGGGAAGGGAAAAGCCTACTTGGGAAGGAGAAGAACAAGAACCAAGAGTCACCACCACCAACCACCACCGGAGGCTGACCTGAAAAGGGAGAACCAACTGAGATATACTACACCAAAGGATCAGAACTTCAGTAAAGGCAAGTGTTTGATAATGGCAATTTATGTTTTTATATTGTCCATGTTAGAATAGTTATGAAAAGAGAAGATTATTCATGTTTGGAAGAAATAATGGAGTTATTAAATGGATTTCTGGAAACTGAAATGATATAGGAACTAAACTATTGATGTAGGTAGATAGTAATCCACGAAATGATCATGAATATGTTGAAGAAAATCTGGAAACCATTGAAGTGTTCTTGAAGTTAATATGTTGATGATTTTCTAGAAAATGAGGAGATAAATATGTTTTTTAATCAAATCCCTTGATGATTCTAGGATGTTTAGAGTATTGGAAATCGTTCATATATGTTGATATATCATGTAGTAAAGATTTTAAGTCATTTTGGATGTTAATATGAAGGTTAGAATGAATAAAAATGATGAAACCCGTAGTTGCAGAAAATGCAGAAAACCAGGCTGTGACCTGAGGGATCAATCGATTGACCTCCCCAGAATATGTAAAGTTGTTTCTTTTTAAATATTGATTCTTATCCCAAACCTTTTGTGGATCTTTGGTGATTATTAGTTGGATATTATGGGACATAGAAAATATCAGTAAACCCTTGATAAGATTTGAATTAATTTGATTTGGATTCAAGTGATTAAAATGATAAAAATTATATTGAATGGAATTTCGGTTGCTAGATTCATTTGTTAAATTCCAAATGGGGATGTATGAGGATTAAAGATATGACCAGTAGGGATGATTTAATATAACACCTGTGTATCCTTAAGTTTACAAGAGGGTTTAATCCTAAGTGAAAGAAGATGTGTTTATAAGAGATTTGAAACTATCGGTTTTAACCTTAATTAAAAGGAGAACTAAACTCGTAGTAGTTAGGGAGTAATAATGTTATGGACCAGTAGGATATTAGTGACTTCTTCTGAATATATGTTGAGGAAAAACCTATTTGAATCTTGTGTATCGAGTGAGGGTAGCCTTGGGATACAATTTGAACATCAAGGACTGAGTTTAAGCTCATTATTGATTTCGTAAGGACGGAGTGTAATACAAGAGCGTAGTGGTATGGATCCTGGATAGAGATGGGAGTTTGGAACACATTTGGTTGAAAGAGGGTATGAGGTTATCTTGATCTCGTATTTGAAGTTGACTTACCTCCTCGATCGACAAAGTTATGTATTAGTGTATTGGAGGGGTTCCTTGTTTGGATTTCGCTTTGCGAGACGCTCCGCGTATGAACCTTAACGACGTCGGGAGTGGAGAGATGTTATAGGATGCGGGGATAATAAAATTATGAAGTAAAGATATGATATTTTAATACGTGGAATTTAAAGAGATATAATGCTACGTATAATCTAAGGTTAATGTGAGTACCTTGTTGATATTATATTATAGGTATGATAATGCCTATTTGATTGATTTATGATTATGTGTATGACATACCTAGCTTACTTGCTATCGATGGGAGGTTTGCGCTTGAGGACAGTCATATCCTGATGAATCTATGGGATCTTTGATTTGTCGGTCGAGAACATAGGTCTATGAAAGACTTATCGGGGAGTTGATAAGTCCGCTGACTGTGGGTACGTAGGTATGTGCGTGACCCATGGATACGAGAACTATGTTCACCTCCAATGTTTGTGATGTTGTTCATGGTTCGAGGAATCTTTACCGAACCTTTCGTCCCCTATTCGGCAACCTGCGATGATGGGACTTGATAGCAGAGTAATGCATTGCACCGCAGCTATGACTCGGGGTTCCGTATAATATATGAATATATATATAATGAATTAAAGGAATGAATGGATATATATTGTAGTGAAATCTATCTATGGTGATAATTGTAGATAACGGTGATTAGAGAAAGATAATGGAATTAAGATAATGAATGTTTATTGAAAAGCTGAATTCATGTTAATGAGAAACGAATCATATAAATGAGAAATATAAATGAATAATAATGTGACGTATGGTATGGGACATACGGAGATTATGATATGGGAATGGAATTATTATATGGAGGCTAGAAAAGAGGAGCCATTAACTAGGAGGTTAATAGGAAACGTTAAGCGTGCACTCTAGTTGAGAGGTGAGAATAGCAAGTGAGAGTTGGATCTAACATGTACATAATAAATGCTTTATTGCACTTGTTAAATACTTGTTGTTTTAAAAATCATTTACACATTCCGGCTCTAACCCGTTTCCTTGCATATTTTCTTTTCTATTGTATCTCCTATATCAGGTGTCCAGCAGCAGGGACGCCAACCTTAGTTGATTGTGACGATCTATGGAGCTATGGAGTTTTTCTTAGACGCCTATCTTCATTTGATTCACAGTATTCTCTTAGTTGGGGAATGTCGCCCAAAGGATTCAGTTATCTTTTCTATCGAGGTCAAATACTATTGTATTCGGGTCTTTTTAATACAGTTGTTATTGATGGGATTATTGTAATGGATTAATATTATTTGGGAATGTTTATTCCAATTGCATTTAAATTCTTTTGTGTTATTTATTGTGTTATCAGTGTTGTAGAATAAAATGTGTAGTGTTATTCTTAAACTAAAAATGGTTTTGTTGAAATTTAAATTTGAAAAGTTTTTAACACCAGCTTAATTGGGTATTGGGTGAGTTGTAAATGTTTTCGATAGTGATGCTAAGAATGAGCCAACTGTATATTCTGTTTTAGTTTGGTATGGGACTGGTCACCCGGTATTTAATTAGGCGGGGTGTTACATCATACTTCTTAGGCTTCTCGCCTTCCTTATCTTTTTGTTCCTTATTATCAGAGATCTTTTGACTTGGCTTGTTTAGCAACCATAGTTTCTTTGACGATCATGATTTTACCAGGCTTTGCCATCAGTTCATTCATGTTTTTGGAGGTTCTTTTCCAATGCATAACACAACTTTTTAGGAAGCAACACACTAATTAAGGCTGTAATAGCAGTTTTCTCTTCATAATCTACAACCTCCAATTTTTAGTTATTGAAGCAAGTAATATATTCCTGTGTAGCCTCTTCTCATCGCTAGCGGACACTCAATAGATGGGCTACCCTCTTAATTGGCTTTGATCCAAAGCCAAAATTACAGATGAACAGTTCGGAGAGATGATGAAAATTGGCAATATGTCCTTGGGGTAGATTATTATACCAGATATGGGTTAGACCAGTGATCTTACTTGAGAAACCTCAGCACCACATTGTAACACCCCATGTTTTAAAAAGATAAAAATTCGTTGGGAATTTGAATTTCGGGTATAAATAAATTTTTGGAAATTAATTATTCTCATAATTAAAAAAAATGTTGATCTTGATTTGTATAAATTTTTTATCAGAATTGAAATCAGATTCAAATTAAGAGATTTTGCATTTATATTAAAGAAGAGGGGGAGGGGATTTCGGATATCAGGGCATCCGAACCAGTTCATAGGGAGAGGCGAACTGGTTCGCTTGAAAACTTATGGGAAATTAAAACTCTTTTATTTTAGAATTGTGTAGGACTCAAATTCTTTTTGATATAAAAACAGTGACTAGTTTAAGGAATTTAAAATACATTTTAGCCTTCTCCAAAAGCAAGAACCTCCCATAATTCCCATCCTCTCATTTCCTCCAAAGTTAAACCTTTTAAACTCAACTTTCAACTCAAGATTTTAAGAACTTAACTAAGATTTCTTAGATCGTCCAAGAACGTGTTTTCGTTATTTTCTCAAGCGGAACGCAACCATCCAATCAGATTATTCAAATGATTTTTACAGGCATGAATAATTCTATTGTTCCCATTTGGTATTATGGATTTTAAATGTCGACTAAACACTAATAATTATTGTTTTCTTAAAATCAATTAGAAAGATTAATTAGGAAAATTGAAACTAAAGTTTGGTACCATTTTATTCAAATACTGAATAGGAATTAAGACTCAAAACCATTGCATGCTTAGATTAGAGGTTGGGATTTCGTTAGAATTTATGACGTTCACATGTATAATAAAACGTAGGGATGTTATAATTGATTTCGACATGTGAAACCACACTAATTAGGTGCATCTTGTAGAGTAAAGATTTATTGTTGTATGCTCCCAAAAATATGCTTGGGGATAGAAATTATATAAATTGATAAGAAAACGAATTATTTTTATTATTGTTATAATTAAATGGTTATAATTTGGATAAATAGTGATCTTGTGATTAATTTAAAGAATTGTTGTGATAAGTTGAGAATATGTTATTTCTGATTCGATAATTTTATTAATAATTGACATCATAGGGATGACAGAATTATTAGGATAATTATTGCTTTGACCTTATTTTTAGGTTTCTTGCTAGGTATAGGACTAGTAAGTAGGTCTTAGTTGTTGGTAACACATTCTAGGTATGTGACTAGATAGTGTGGATTTTTACGGATCGATGATTCCGGGGTGGGGCTGGATTATATGTCATTTATGTTGGATCGTGGGCCTAGGTGCGGGGCTAGGTAGTAGCTATTGGTATGTATTCTTCCTAAGTGATAGGCTATGATACACTTGCATTTTGGGGACCTCTAGGTATGGGACTATGGGTAGTTGAGGAGTTTATGCTCGATAAGGGTTGGGATAATATAAAATAATGAGAGCTTGAGAAAATTAAGAATTAATGCCTAAGACGAATAACGGGTATTAATATAAATTTGCATCACGAGTATGTGCAGGGCTTACAGGTATCGGGTCGACTGGCTATAGCGATGTGGGTGTGTGTTGGCGTCACGAGTATGTGCAGGGATGACTGGCTATAGTGACGTGTCCTGTGTGGAACCTCACGAGTATGTGCAGAGCTGACAGAAATCGGGCTGATTGGCTATAATGAGGGGAATGGGTGTGATGTGTAGAGCCTTAAGCGCGCCAAGAGTGTGTGCAGAACCGATAAGTGGTTGACTGGCCATAGTGGTGTCCCATACATAAAAAAAAATATTTGGATAATTAAATTAAATAATAATAGGAGCTAATGTTTAAATTACAGTAAATGGAATAATTGGACTTAAACAATTGGAGTGGCTTAGTTATGTGGGTAGATGGTAGTAGTTTATTTTTACTCGCATGTTAATATATATCTCGTTTAAATTTAAAATCCTCTATTGTGATGTTTATCATGTATAATACCATTGTCTCGGTTTACGGATCCTAATTGGGAGGAGTAGTTACTTTTCATATGGTGAGCTCTGACCCATTGCGTTGACTAATATTTTAGGTATACTGCTGGAGTACCTGCACAGGAGTGATTGGAAATATTTTTGGGAGTGCAATTGGAAATTTATTTTGTCTTCTTTAGTAGTTTAGATTTTCTTTCCATTCCATCGCTTTTTATTATGAGACTTTCATTTATGGATTTGGTGGGCCAATCGGTTCCACAGTTTTTTATGGTTTCAGTCAAATACTTATAGTTGGATTATTTCATTTGGGTTTTATATTTATTTGAAGTTGGATTTATTTTAGAGATACCATGGTGATGGATTTTTAAATTTCATGAATTGTTATGTTTGGTGGATAAATTTGATTATATCTTGTGGAATTTTTTTTAATATCTCATATTTCTGTCACATGTTGAGAATGATAACTTATTTAGTGATGCCTGACGTAGTTTGGCGGCAGCGGATGGCCACCTCATTTGCCAGAATGCGCGGTGTGTTACACAGATCTCTTCAGGAACGGAATAAATATTAGCACCGACCTGGTTCAGTTGACAGGTCAGTTTTGCGATCATATTTAGGTGTGACCACTGGTGGTTTGAATTTGGAGGGTGTAATAAAATCCACAATGGATAGAATGAATGGATATCCTTTCACAAAACTCCTTTGCAGAGGATTCTTATTGTTATCCATCTCTCCTAGATGATCCTTTAGTCTCTGTATTGATCCCTTCCATGAGTGCTCTTCTGACTTGGATTTGACTGAGGCGATTTTGGTGGCCTTGTTATGCGTTTGTACTGATCATTCTTCCCGAGAAGTTTGCTCGGCACACACGGATCCTCAGATGATAGATCTGGACCTAACTAACCCTTCCCTATACTCGCGGGGACCCAATCGGTTCTCTATGATGACCTCTGATTGCTCATGGACTTAGATGATTAAAGCAGAGGCTTTACTCAATAGTTCTAACATTCCCGGCCGCTCAGAAGTGAAAGATCACCCATTATAGTAATCAGTAGATCGGATGGATGATGTTGCCCCTGGGCGATAAGATTTGTCACGGGATGACCTAGAATAGCTATCTATCTATCCTATTTTTTGGAGGATGAGGCGGCATCTCCCACCTGGATGGTGCGATAGTAGACTTGTCCTGAAATATTTGAGCTCATTGACTCACTGTCTCCTGCAATGCTTCTTGCCTTTTGGCAAGATTGATTAAGATTCCTTGAAGATCTACTATACTAGGAGGAGAAGATGGATCAAGAGTGTTGCCTGCAGTGGCAAGGATGCTTTCAGGAACGTTCATCATCCTTTAGAAAGCTTCCAAGGTGAACACGTGAATAAGACTGGAAGAAAACGATGACAAGCAGTCGTTCCGACAGACAACGCCAATCTGTTGACGCCCAAAATTGGTATAAATATTATCTTAGCTATAAGTTAACAATTTCGTAATCACAAATAATTATGTAAATAATATGAAAGATAATAAACAAAACAACAAAGATTTTTAACTTGGTTTAGCTAAGGAAAATCCTACGTCCACAATTATAGTATTTTTGTTGAGGGTTATTACATATAACTTTGTGTAGTCTTACTTATGCGCAAGTTCTTCCTGTCCTTTGAGCTAAGAAAAATGATATATTTATAGTGGTGAGGAAACCAAGGGATGGAATGACTTTATATATTCAAGCATTTATACCTCTACACAATGAATGAGACTATTAGTCTTCTAAGGCTCATGTAGAATGACTATTGATAGTTTCCATGTGAGTAACCTTTCTTCTTCCTGATGGTTCATCTTCTTAAGCTTGCCTACGGGTATGCCGACCAAGTTTTTTCTGGAGTTAATCAAGTATAAATGAAATGATGAGATGCATACTTATAGGGACACGTGTCCTTATCTTATTAGTCTAGGTGGCATGAATAATTTGACCCACAACACCCCTGTTGATATAAAAAATTATCCTGCTACGTGGACCAATCGAATACTGACACGTGCTATATAATGGAAGGTTAATCCTAGTCAGTAAGGACGATATGGCAACCTACTGAGGGATGCCGATCAACTTGTTAATGAAGCCTGACCAACACCAGGAAGGCCGACCAATAATGACAGTAAAACGCCAACAATTAGTACATAAATGACTGTGCATATGTAAATGTCTACGTTATAAAGACATTCCATCCTTTGATATGCCAACACTTGTACACCCACTGGGGGATATAAATACATTGTAAACCCTACGTCCGAGGAACACGAGTCAAGAGGCAATTGAAAAAGCCTAAAGCAATACACAACAGTGGACGTAGGATTTTCCTTTAAGTCGAATCACTTTAAAAATATTTAGTCTCTTTTACTTATATTTATTTGTGATCAATTAATTAACATAGTCTAGTTCTTTGCATCAATAGATTGGCACCGTCTGTGCAAATCGTATTTCTAATCGATATTACCATTCAAATATCTAAATGGTTTATATTCCTGAATCAAGTCTCAAGAACGAGGGCATTCCGCCTGTCCCTTTCGCTCCTCCATCTGCAAACTATTTAACTGGAATTCTGGCTAGTCTTTAAGAGGCCAAGAGGCTATGCAAGATACTATCAGGCAACTTGCACAAACTCTTCAAGCCGGGGCACTTGCTCTATCTTCCCAAGGAAATATGCCACCCCCCACCAAGAGGTGGTCGGCGCAGCCAGTCAATTATGACATGGGATGTCTCTTACCATCCAAGGTCAAACTCATTGCTCAAGACATCAAAATCTTTCCACATGCAATCTTATTCTCCAGAGAGGCCAAGTGCCTTAAAGATATTAAGTCGTGCTTCTCCCTTAGATCATTTGGGACCTAGAGGGAACAAAAATGTTCCTAGGGCAATGTCATGTAACACCCGATGACCTTCTGATAAAAGGGAAGGCACTGCCCAGTCTAGATCAAATGCCCAACGAACTGCTGCTCGGACCGAGAAACAACTTCAGGAAGAAAGCTCAGTAAATAACAGGGTTGCAATGCATAGATCTGGTGCTGCTAATGATGCATGAAAAGTCCCCATACAGAGACTGGAAGACAGATTGGGAGAAATGGCAAAGGCAAAAAGTTCACTGCAAAGAAGCTTTGTAAAAGGGTCTCCGTTTGTGCAGGCAATTATGGATTTCCCTACTCCAGCAAAGCTAAAGGCTCTAGTAGTAACACCCAGATATGACAAAAAAGCTGACCCAATTCTCCACATAGAACAATATCAAGCGACTGCTGACATTTATGCCGTCCCCAACGAAATGAGGTGTAGAGCAGTTTCTGGAACCATTACTAGATCTGCCCATATCTGGTATAATAGTCTTCCTCGAGGAAAAAGTTCTAGCTTCAACCAATTGGACGAGCTATTCATTAGCAAATTTTGCTTTAGAGCAAAGCCTATGAAAAGGGTGGCACACTTGCTTAGTGTGAGACAGAAAGAAGGAGAGAGAACCAGAGATTACATCACTCATTTTAATAACGAGAAATTAGAAGTTGTGGATTATGAAGAAAAGACTGCAATAACCGCCCTTATGAGTGGAATGCTCCCCGAGAAACTGTATTACAATCTTACCAAAGACCCTCCAAAGACAATTGTAGAATTGATGGATAAAGTAGCAAAGATGATGAATGCCGAGGAAGAGATGGTAGCCAAGTGTAGCTCGGGCACAAAAGTTGATGGAAAAAATGATAAGAAAAATCATAAAGACCCTAAAGAACACAGGGAGTCAAAATAAAAAGGAGTTTTGGAGCGACTCAAGAAGTATAACAGTTATACTCCGTTAACCATGAGAATTCACTATGTTTTAGAAGAAATTAAGCATAATAAAGATGTGCGTTGGCCTGATAAGTTGAGAAGTTCCCCGACTAAGAGGGATAAAACTAAGTACTGTGAATTCCACAGGGATCACGGTCACATGATGGAGCGTTGCATAGCTCTTTAAAATGGGATTGAAATTATCATCCGACGAGGAAAGATGAATCAGTATGTTGATCGGCAGAACACCGAAGGAGCTCACACAGATCAAAATCTCCTTACATGACAAGAGAGGAGAAGAAAATAACTCATGAAGATGACTAGGATGATGATCCTGATCTCCCAAAAAGCCTCAATAATCAAAACGCAAGGTATTTTGTATTAATTTTAGTTCTTTTGTTTACCAAATGATAACGGGTGGAGATGCAGAAGGAGGAGATCATACAACAGAACGGAAAGCTTACCTCAATGAGGCATAAGCTTGCTCGTACATATAGAGGATCAACCTTACCGAGGAAGATCGACCAAGGGAGGTTAACAAAGACAAATTGATAATTGGTTTTTCTAAAAATGACTTCTCAGGGGTACTGTACCCTCACGATGACCCATTGGTAATCAAAGTCAGAAAGGAAGAAATCATTGTCTCTAGAGTACTAGTAGATAATGGCAGCTCGACGGATATCATGTTTATCCTTATTTCATTAACTTGGATTTTAAACTCAGCCAATTAGACCCCTATCATTGACCACCAATAGGCTTTGCAAGTGAGAATGTCTTCCCTTTAGGAATGATTAAGATGGAGGTGATGATCGTCAGCCGAACATAGAAGATCCATATCTTTGTAATGGATAAAAACGTCCATTCAGCTTATAATATAATTATGGGAAGAGTAAGGTTAAAGTAGTTTAAGGCAGCACCTTTCACAGTACATCAGTATTTAAAATTCCCTACTAACTTTGGTCTGGGAGTTATGAAAGGTGATCAGAAAGTAGCTCCGGAGTGCTACTACTCTTTTATCGAGCAAGAAGACTTGGAAGAAATAAAGAAGAAAACCACTACCTACCAAGTGGATGCCTTTGAACCTGATGAAGAATCTGAGGTTGAAACCTTAGACCCAAGGGAGGAAACATAGTTGGTAAAGGGATATATTATGGAAGCAACTGAAAGAATTGTATTAGACGATGACAAACCAGAAAACACCACTCAAATAGGGACAATGCTGGATCCTATTCTTAAACAGGAACTGGTAAGCTTCCTTAGACAGATAAAGTATGCGTTTGCCTGGAGTCACAAAGATATACCTGGATAAATCCCAATTTCTTTTGCCACGAGCTCAACGTAATCAAAGAAGTTAAACTAGTAAAGCAAAGACGAAAAGTGTTCAACCCCGAGAAGAACCAAACCATACATGAAGAGGTCAAAAAGCTTTAGAAGGCAGCTTTTATTAATGAAGTGAAATATCCAGATTAGTTAGCCAATGTAGTTATGGTAAAAAAGATGAACAACAAGTGGAGAATGTGTGTATATTTCACATATCTAAATAAATCACGCCCTAAGGATCATTTTCCTTTGCCCCGAATATATCAACTCTTGGATGCTACATCAGGACACGAGCTACTCAGTTTTATGGATGCTTATTCTGGTTATAACCAGATAAAAATGAAGCCTGAAGATAGGAAAAACACTTCTTTCATCACTCCCCGAGGAATATACTGTTATAATGTTATGCCTTTTGGTTTGAAAAATACAGGTGCTACGTATCAAAGGATGCTCAATAAGGTGTTCGAGGAGTAAATAGGCAAGAATATGGAAGTCTACGCGGATGATATGATTACAAAGAGAAAAAAGTCATCTTATCACATTGCCGACCTCATCCAGACTTTTGATCAACTTGAGAAGCACCAGATGAAGCTGAACCCGGCCAAGTGCATTTTTGGAGTGCAAGAAGGAATGTTCCTCGGGTACATCATAAATCAAAGGGGAATTGAAGCAAATATAGATAAGATCAAGGCATTAATTAAAATTCAATCCCCAACCTACAAGAAGGATGTGCAAAGGCTGACTGAACGAGTAGCAACACTGAACAAATTCGTGTCCCGAGCTACCGATAGGTGCCTACCGTTATTCAAGGTAATTAGAAAGTGTTTTGAATGGAACGAAGAATGTGAAAAAGCTTTTTTGGAGTTGAAAAAGTATTTGGGGGTCATTTACATTGCTCTCCTGACCAATCAAAGGTGAGAAATTATGCCTGTACTTAGCTTTTTCTGAATCAGCCTTGAGTTCTGCATTTATCCGAGATGAGAATGGAGTTCGAAAACCCATATACTATACTAATAAGGCTTTCCGTGGAGAAGAAATTAGGTACCCTCATTTGGAGAAATTAGCGTTAACACTGGTTGAAGCATCCAGACGCATGAAACCTTATTTCCAAGGCCATACAATTGTAGTTTACACTGCTATGCCTATAAGGCAGGCTTTGCATAAACTTGATAAATCTGGTAGATTAATGTACTGGGATATGGAATTAAGGGAGTATGATATTATATATGAACTAAGGTCTTTTTTGAAAGACCAAGCAGTGACAAATTTCATAGTTGAGTTCACTTACTCCGAGGTCCCCGAGCAATAAAATGAACAGGTCGAACAATAATCAGGAGGAAATAATGTTAACAAGAAATCTCCTGAGGAACCTTCATCGAAAGAAGCAGTTGTCGACCTACCAGATTCCTCTTCCCGAACATAGGAGATGACCAGAAATTATGAAGAAGCAAGAGGAAAAATATTCCACTATGGGAGTTTAACAGACCAAGCGTTTGACAACAACGCCCAAATATGTAATTTATATGTTGATGGGTCATCTTGTGCAACCGACTTAACGCTCCTAGTGGTATTGATATTTAGTATGGCCTGCATTTTCAATTCCAGGCCTCAAACAATGAAGAAGAGTATGAAGACCTTATTGTGGGATTAAGTTTAGTCCAATCATTGAGTGCCGAGCAAGTTGTGGCACACATTGATTCTCAGCTGGTGGTGAACCAAGTACTGAGTTTATATGGAGCTAAAGGAGAATTAACAACCAGTTATCTATCCAAGACGATGTAAGTAATTTTAAAATTACCAGTTGTTCATATGAATAGAATCCCAAGGTTAGAGAACGCTCGAATTGATGCTCTTGCTCGGCTAGCCTCAACTACCAGGATTGAACTACGATGTACTACCCCTATTGAGGTTTTAGCCAATAGGAGCATAGATGAAGATCTGATGATCAATTTTATTGCCATAGATATGGGGCCATCATGGATGGACCCCATCAGAGCATATATTAAATAGGGACCTCTACCAGCAAATACGGTGGAAGCCAAGAAGCTGAAGTATAAAGTAACTCGATATGTGCTAGACAAAGCTGTTTTATACAGGAAAGGACCGATAGTCAATTTGCAATGTTGTGTGCATACATTAGAGGTCCAAGACCTAATTTAGGAGGTGCATGAAAGATCATGTGGAGCTCACATAGTAGGGAGAACACTTCTGCAGAGAATAAGTGCGTAAGGATATTAGTGGTCAACAATGCGAGCAGATTGTGCAACTTTTGCTAAGAAGTGTGATAAATGCCAAAGATTCTCCAGCATTCAAAAAACTCCACAGGATACTCTCACTCCAATCACTTCATCATGTCTATTTTCCATGTGGGGCATAGACTTGGTCGTACCACTGTCGACCACCCAAGGAAAATTCAAGTACTTGGTCGTTGTAGTGGATTACTTTAAAAAATGGGTTGAGGAAGAGACCTTGATAGACATGCCTTATGAAAAGTTGTATCAGTTCATAAGGAAAAGAATCATATTTAGGTATGGGTTGCCCTATGCTTTCATTATCGACCATGGAACAAAATTTGATAATAATGAATTCGCAGCTTACTGTACTCGGTCTAATATTAAAAAATTGCATTCGGTTCCATGACATCCTCAGAGAAATGGTCAAACTGAAGTTACGAACAAAAATTTGCTCAATGGGTTGAAGAAAAGGCTTGATGATGCGAAGGGAAACTGGATGAACGAGCTACACTCTGTCTTGTGGGCATACCAAATAACCCTGAGAATAACAACTGGAGAATCCCCATATATGTTAGCATTTGGGACTGGAGCTGTCATACTTGCTGAGCTGGGTTTACTATCCCATAGAGTTGTAAATTTTAACTCTCCTGTAAGTGACCTAATGAGAAGGTTGGATCTAGATATACTGGAAGAAGTAAGAGAAGAATCTTCCCTGAGAAATTCAGCGTACCAACAAAGAACAACCCATTTTTATAATAAAAGAATGAAACCGACCAACTTGAAGGAAGGAGATTACATGCTGAAGAAAGTGCTGCAGAAAAACAACAAGCTTGAGGCCAATTGACATGTGCTATACTGTATTTCAGCAGTCATCCGACCTTAAACTTATCTAATTGAAACCTTAGAAGGAGAAGAATTCAAAAACCCATGGCATGCCGAGCATCTCAGAAAATATTACCAATGATATTATCAGTTGTAATCAGTTCGCAATCAATTTTCAGTATCAATAAAATAATTAGTTCTTTTAATTTTTGCTGTTGAATTTTTTGGAAGTACTAGTGCTATGCACTACTATAATAGTTAAATTGATGAAAGTTAGAAGTTATTGCCATGAAAACTTCAAATTGTTTCTCGATTAAGAGAATCTTTCCCTAAAAGATGTTCGGCAGAACATAAGAAGGCAAGAAAGTTACTCGGCACAAGCAATAAGTTGCTCGAAAAAGTCACAAACTTGATTGCTGATACGCAAAGTCCAAGTCAACAGGACGCTAAGTCCTCAAGAAACTTGGTCCACAAATATAAGGATAAAACAAGATCTTTACCCTACTAGGAAAAGTGCAGGAAGAACATTGCAAAGATTCCTCAAGAGGAATGTAAGCACATATTCCACATACGCCTGGTCACACCACTGGTATCTAATGCAAAAACTTAACACTTGGGTGCATTAGTAAAACCTTTGGAGACACATGGGTAACTAGCTCTAAATTTAGATTTTAATCTAAGTATGCCAGTAGAACTTGTGTATTCATCTAACTAGCTCTAAATTTAGATTTTAATCTAAGTATGCTAGTAGACCATTTGCATTCATTGGTAATTGATACTCAATTTATATTTTAATTTAAGTGTATCAATAGAACTAATGACGAAGAAAGGATTAATCTTACATATTCAATACAAGATATGTTGATCAAACTTTCATTTCATTAAATCAAATTAATTACATAACTGTGTTAACAAAACAAAGTACAAAGCTTCATTATGTAGGACGTTTCCCTTCAGCTTTGGAAACAACATCCATTCCAGCAGGAGGATCATCTAAAGTGTAAGGAGAATTAATTAATTTAAAATCCTTAAGCATTTCGGCATTGCTGCTACTGGAACGATCAAGATGGTGAGGAGGTCAGACGATCTTTAATTCATCATGAAGATCATAATCTTCCAAGTACTTTGAAATTAAGCATTGAGGAATTCTTCGTACAGGAATCCAATTGACATATAATTTAAAAATGGGATCATCAAGGTCAAGCACTCCTGGATCATACCAGTCCCATAGTTGTTGCTTTAGTCCACCTTCATCACTATCAAAGCATTAATCCAACCCTATTTATAGCTCTCTTTATCAACTTGTTGAAGCTTGTCATTAAGATGCCCCAGAGCTTCATTGTACCCTTCCATCTAGATTTTCCTTGGTTATTTGAAGAATTGGAAGGCAATCTATCAACCTGGTTATGCAGTTTCTTTAACACTCCATTCTTATCTTGTAACAGACAAGATTGAGTGGATAGTTGCTCGGATAAGCCCTGTAACTTCTGGGACATCTCAGCAATGGCCTAATTTTTAGCTTTTAATTGTGCAAATTAATTGGTAAAGGTCTATTGGGTCCTGATTTCTTCAGTAATACCTCGTCTAGGTTTGACTATAGCTTGGAAAGATAAAGAAGCATGTTTTGATTTCTTCAGGGACTCCAACTCCTCATTTAACCTTGCATTCTCAGCCTCGAAGAATGAATAACCCTCATCCGTAGTAGCAACAACAACAGTGGATGACTTGAAAGAAGAAAGTTCATCTCTCAAATTATTGTTCTCTTCCTCCGGAAGCTTGGCAATGGCCCTTATTTCCTCCACTTCACGATTAAGCAGTTATTCTTACCTTAAAAAATAGGAGGCAAATTTATCCAACTTTTACTCAAAGCCCTAACCTTCACTCAGGGCCTGGAACTTTTACTCATAATCCTTATGCAAACGTGCCTTAGCTTCCCTGTGGTCCTCCTGTAGCTCTTCAATGATTTCGTAGTAGGCAACGTTGTTGGCCACTGTCCGATCAAGAAGACACTTAAGATAAATATAGGCCTCTTTGTCTTGCTCAGATACCCCTTCCCCGAGACACCTCTGGAGTAGGTCGGAGTCAGTGGATGAGAAGTGTTCCAATTTATCTCTAAACTATTAAGAAGAAGAAAATCATCAATCAATAATGTTCAGAGCATGGAAAAATATAAGAAAAGGGATAAAAACATTCCTCTTTTCATTAATGAAAGGGGAAAGTATATGTACATCTTCAAGGAGAAAAAAAAGTACAACTACTAAAAAAGGAAAACACAAAGCTACTCGGATCTACACCTTCTTCTTATCTGCCTCATGATCAGCTGAAGTAGAAGCAGGGGCAGAAGGAAAAGGAGGATTAACTGTGGAGGGGGCAGAAGAATCAACATCCTGGTGTTGATCGGTAGACTCCATCACCATAATGGATATATTAGAACCCCCATCATTATTAACTTCCTCGTCCATATTTAGAAGGTCCCTAGGATCATATCGCAAGAACAACTTCGGAGTCTTGTGGAGTGTCGACCTCCACCAGGGAAGCGAACCAGCTATCCTTGAAGCATTTCTTCTTCGCAAACTCAATTAACGAAGAAACTGCTCCAATGGCCTTATCCCAGCCTCTGTTGAAGCTAGCCTCCCTGGACTTAATCCTTTTCGCCTTCTCAATATCCAAATCCTTTTGTTGCTTGGCGGTCTTGACTTTCTCAGCATCTAAATCTTTTTGCATCTTATCAGCTAGACCCCAAGCAGTTTCGGCAACTCCTTCAGCAATTTTCACCTTCTCCTCCCATTTATTATGTTCATTGGCTAATGCTTGTTGGGAGTCAAGCACTGATTTTTTTAGCTCATCAAAAGCCTCTTTAACTTCCCCAGAAGAAGCTCTCAAAACCTCATCTTTCTCCAGCATGTTCTTGAAGTCAACGAGGAACTGCACAATGACAATAAGGAAAGTCAGTATTATGAAGAACAAATAAACAAATAGGAAAATAAAGAATATACCAGAGAAAGGCTTTGAATCCCTATCAAAACTTTTAGAATGAGGAAGTTAAGTTGCAGTACCCCTGTGGTCTGGTAAAGTTCTAGACCTTATTAGATGTCTTGCAAGTCCAGGGCCAAGGACCACTGGAGAGGCAGAAGAAGATAGATCGACAAACTCTTGTTAGTCGGGAAGGGAAGAGTAACCTTATGTTAACTTAGAAGGAAGCCCCTTCCTTAGTTTTTTAAGGGTCTCTCTTTAGTTTTCTTGGCTGGGGGTTTCTTTACAGCTTTATCTTTATTTTTCACCCCCTCGTCAGCTTGTTTGGAATGGGCATTGACATCCATGTCTCCCAAAATGTTGGGAAATTTCTTTTTCCTATAGCAGCAGTAAGAGGTAAGTTTGAATCCAAGGAGGAAGGGGAGTGCGCAGTAAGATCACAACTGCCAAATGCAGTAGCTGAGGAGGTAGAGAGAGGTTCCTGGTCAGGATCAATTACAGGGGAAGGAATGGCTATTATGGGATGAGCAATAAAGGAGGAAACCATATTCTTGTATAGTAGCAAATAGGATGCAGACCTAATGCGCTCCTCGCCAATCCTATAATGAAGTCCCCAAATGAATTTCAACTCCTTGAGGTTCACTTCACTCTCATTTGGGCACCTTCTCTTTTGATCAACTGCAATCAAAATTTACAGAGCAATAATTAGTATTACATTTAAACAAGCATGTACATGGAAATACAGTTAAATAAGGAATAACCTATCCCATTGCCAAAAGGAGGGCATCTAGGCCCCCGGTACTAAACATTCCCAGTCAAAGGGGCGTATTGCCAATTTTTTACAAAAACTCCATGCTCAAAATAATCTCTATTGGAGTCTGGAAGATTGACTACTAATGCTTCGTTAGCAGCCCTAGTCTTTAAATAAAAAGTGGTGTCAGTAGTCACCCACTTGTAACAAAACATTAATTCTGGAATCCCTAGATGGGTTCCATGGATTTGATTCAACCTATATACTCCATTCACAACCGTCCAAGTGTTGGGGGCTACCCCAGTTGGGACAACGTCAAAATATTGACAAAACTCAAGGAAAAATGGGTGTGGAGGAAAGGTAAGCCCACACTCAATTATAAAGATAGAGGAAAACCAGTGACCATCGGCAAGTGAGAAAAAATCAGTAGGCAAAGTAGGGTGTTCCAGATCAACCCAATAAGGAATTTTAAATTCATTTATGAATTCGTCAAGAGAATTAATAGAGTAAATCATGATAAAGAATAAAAGAAAAGAGAAAGAGTTCTTACAGAGATTAAGGATTAACAAGAATTGAAGGACAAAAAATGACCGCACAAGAGAGAAAAGAAAGTTTGAAGACGCAACAACCAAAAACACTCAGAAAATTTGAGGTAAGAAAAGATAGTGGCTTTTCCCACTCTTTATAGGTTGCCTCGAAAACTCAAAAAATAATGATTAAAAGGTAGCGTCGATTGAACTGGCGATGACTAAAGGCCGAAAAGACGAATTTGGCCAAAAATGATTAATTAAAGTGATGGATAATTACAAAAATGTGATGCGCCTTATATGTCCACAGATAAGTCATAATTTTTACAAGTATGGAAGTTGGCAGCCGACCATGCCTTTCCCGAGAAACTTTAAGAGCTAAATGTTCCATACTCTTATAAAAACTTCAAGCATGAAACATTGGGGGGCTTCTATTGATACTGAAAATTATCCTGCTACATGGACTAATCGGATATTGACACATGCTATATAGTGGAAGGTTAATCCTAGTCAGTAAGGATGAAATGACGACCTACTGAGGGATGCTGACCAACCCATCAATGAAGCTCGACCAACAATGATAGTAAAACGCAAACAGTTTATACATAAATGATTGTACATATGTAAATGTCTACATTATAAAGACATTCCATCCTTTGACATGCCAACACTTGTACACCCCTTAGGGGATATAAATACACAATAAACCCTACGTCCAAGGGACATGAGACAAGAGGAAATTGAACAAGCCCAAAGTAATACACAACAGTGGACATAGGCTCTTCCTTTAAACATAACAACTTTAAAAATCTTTGGTCTCTTTTACTTATATTTATCTGTGATCAATTAATTAGGCTAGTCTAGTTTTTTTCATCAACAACGCCCTATATTGGAAAACCTTCATTCTTTCTCTCCTAACTCTCTTTATTTCAAAATAAGTCCCTTAAAAGGGAAGCTTTTCTCAATCAAGCGTCTGAGGCCTCCATCTATTTAAATTTTCCAAAAAAACACATTTTCTCTACTTTTTCTCACAATAAGTCCCTCCAAAGGGAAACTTTTTACAACCAAGCTTCCAAGGCCATCTTTTGCCCAAATATGCCAAAACATATTCAAAAATGTCAAAAACACACTTTCCCTAATTTTACTCAAAACAAAACCTCAACATCAAATTAAAGTGCATGTAGATTAAGCCACAAAATTAAGATAATCAAACAAAAGATGCATCATTTTTGCCTTCTTGAGTCTCTCTTTTTATGTACAAAGAATCTCTATATAAAGCATACAACATAGTGAATGCTAAGCTTCTCCAGTCACAATGATGGATCTACGAAATAATACAAAAAGATAGATGTCACCTCACCCTCCGTTATATGTTGCACCAACCTCACCCCAAGGTACCATACATACTCGAGCTCATGTGCCAGTAATCGCCTCATATATTCATGCATACCCTTAGCCCCCTCGACCATTAAAAACAAATGCTAAGGGTAGAAGGTCACCTATATTCCAAGAAAATTGTCAATAATCTACACAAAAGAAAAGTTTTGAAGCCACATAAATGACGAAAATTGGTATTGACCTTTCCCTTTTCCTAAGAAACCCAAGAGTCCACGTCTTATGCCGATAGGCACCTCCCCATACCTGCCTATTGGTAGTCCCCTCAAAATTTCATCTCAAAAATACCAAAAAAAATCAAAAATTGTTCAAAAAATTCCCAAAGATCTCTAGAAAATCTTGACAAATTCAAGGACATTCTTTCTCCAAGAAAAACTCATGGTAAAGCACCAAACCAATTATAAACTCTCCTAAATCCCCAATAGGATCATTTGACATTCACTCTCATCGTCAACATATTCGTAGCGAAACTAAGAATCCAAGATGCGCCTACACCATTGCACTCTACACTTTCCCCAGCAGAACCACTATTTAAAAAACTCCTCGTCAGTTAGATGCTTAGGTCCACAGAATTAAGCTCGACTCGCAGAAATTGTCACCCCTCTTCAAGGTATTCCAAATTGACCTTAACTTGCAGAATCGATCATTACAACTTCAGGTCCTCAGAATTAACCTTGACCTGCATAATTGGTCATCTCTCCCCTCTTAAAGGCCCACAAAATTGACCTCGACTTGAAAAGGCCCTTTAGTATGTACTTTAAGTAAAAGCAAATTTGTTCCAATTTTTAGTTAAAACTAATTTTAACTTGTTAAACCCTAAACATGCATCTAAGTGATTAAATCCATTCCATGAATAAAGCATGCGGTAAAAAAAACAATTTCCGAAAAAATCCCCGAAGGGAAAAACCTTTTTATTTCACTATAATTTGTAAGACACAACTTACAAGGATTATAATGAAATAGGGTGACATACGAAATACCCGTAGGTGTCGATTTCGATGGCTCGACAGGAATCTCCCACAAGAACTCCCGATGCTCAGCAGTAGAGAAGAAGATGACTTCTCCACAAGTTACTTGATAAGGACTCCCTCTAAAATAGCGCACAGTTCTCTAGTTGTAGAGTTCTCCTCATAAAGTGAAACATGATTTAGTGAATGAATTGTCTTACGTTAAACGCGTTCAAGATCACTAACTTTGGAATTGAGTAATACGATCTTGAATAAACACCGAATGATGAAAAACTGTATGGGAATAAGTTTTCGAAATTGTTTTGCCTTTCAAACTTTCGCAGATACATTTTTTATTTATAACTGAGCAGCATAGAGTCCAAGAAAACAAAAACACGAAAATCGAGGCGACAGGCTTGTTCGAGTGATATGTGGATCTCGTGTTTGAATGACCCACAGTTCTCGTTCGAGCGACACTGATTAAAATAATATTTTTCTTTTAAACAAATTCTCGAATTTTCTTTAAACTATTTGAAGCTCAAAAATATTTTTAAAAAATATTTAATTCCCAATTATTTAAATCACCCAGCATTTAATCAATATACAAAATTACTCAAATGCTTATAAGTATTCATACGTGAGTGATCTTAAACATATGCAACACCTCTTAAATTGAAATCTTCTTGAAAGCTTTAAATTTCACATTCTTGGACTTGAACTTTGTCATTGGCTTCAATTAAACTCCATAATTAAAACTAGCCTAGACTTAATTTATTTTGTCCGGAATTAAGCCAATTAAAACAAAAGTACATGATAAGAATTATGTTCTACAAATCTCCCCCTTTGGCTATTCCGGGACAAAACTAAACATAGATGCTATATGCCATAAACAAATACATGTCCTATCTCAAAACTCAGAAATATAAAAGTACAGGACATAGTGAAACTAAATAAACGACAAGCCTCTGATTCTTTCTCTGAATGGCAATTATCTGAATCTGTCTCTGAATGTGATGTATCAATAAATATCTGAATCTCTGAAACCGATACCTACACACACGAGACACAAATAAATACCCAAGTGAAGTATGGAGGAATAAAATAAATATAATATCATAATAAATACTCCCCCTACATCCCATATCTCTCCCCTTTTTTTCCTGGAATGGACAAAAGGTGGGACAAACACACCAAGTCTAGCATGAATATATAAGAATGAACAACATGGCTAGAGAAACAATATCAGTATGACAATGGATAGCAAAAGATAGCAGTAACTGACACATAATGAGAAAAGCACTAAAACTGCAAACGAAACAGTACATCCATGTCATAAAATAAACCAAGAGTTATACAACTGTCCATAAAAGTACATCATATCTTAGAATAAATAAATACATCAGGAATCTCAGTGTCTTAGATACAATAAACAAATATATCTAGGCAATAACAGGAGCATCATCATCATCAACAATGTCATTAGAGTATATAGATGAAATATGACCTAGTTCACAAGATCATGCGCCTCGCAGCTGCTCTCTCTGCTGCATCTCATCAAAAAATGTTGTCATCCTGGATTCAACACGAACACGTGCTTTGCACTCGGCATCAAATCTGGCCATAATAGAGTCATACATCTTGGACTGAGCAGCTACCTGTGCCTGTAAAGTAGAAACCTCTTCCTCAATAGGATGAGTGTGAGAAGGAGTGGAGGGTGGTCACTGAGAAAACTCGGAGGTGCTCAGAACGGTGTGATCACCAAGCTAACAGGGATCAGCATCGGAGAAGGCTCCCTTAGGGGGTGGAGCACTAGCTCTTGCTACCTGTGGCAAATGACTCTCGGAATGAGTGAAAGTATTATGATCAATAATAGCAGGCGAAGGGAGACGCTAATCACCCTTTATAACAGGAACCCCGGCAGTAGTGAAAATGATGGAGATGAGAATCCCATACGGAAGAGCAGGGCGGACTCGAATGGTACCACTAACGATAACAGATGATATAACACGAAGCATGACCTTCGGTAGATTGATATCCCACCTCTATGAGATATGATACAGGGAATATATAATATCAGATCCAATCTTAGTATGATTTATCCTAGGATAAATGGATGCTGACACAAACCTATTAAGTACATGGAAGGCAGGAAAAAGTTGGCGATGGTACATAGTAATACATTACTGGGGAATCTCTCTGAAGAAATGACGTAGAATATCATCATATGTAGGTCCATCATCGGTATAACGAGGAAACATAATGTCAGGGACGCAGGGAAAGTGCAAAAAAGAAGCTATGAGATCCGTTGTGATGAGAACAGGAACACCACGTATAGTAGAAAATATCCCCTCAGCATGGGGAAAACGCTAAAAAAAGACTCTCAGACAATGTCCAGATAGACAACCCCACGAGCCTCAAACATATAATCCCATCCCCTACCAGAGAACCAGTGCTGAATGCCTAACCCCTGAAACTCAGAATAACAAAACACCCTCTCATGAATAATAGATCGAATGTGAAGACCCAATAAGCAGTAATGATCATACTCAACATGGGTGGCCCATCTCACTGGGAGTATGGGGGCCTATTGGCCTAAGCTCTCTGAGCTCGAGCAAAGGGTGGTGGTGCGTCGAGTTAGCCTATCGGGGCTCCACGACGTCTAGGTGGAATGACAAAAAAAATGTAATGTGTGGTGTGTGAGAGGGAAAAGTCGCTGAGGAACACACACACCCCTAAGAATCTATCTCCGTGTAATAATCCATCTGAACCACCGTGAACACCAACCACAACCAATCAGCATATCAAATCTATAATTATAAAAGCAACAACCAATCTTTTCAAATGATTTTTAAAAAATCAAAAGAAAGCCATGAACAAAAGTACCTCGAAATCCCCGGAGAACAGTTGGACCTCGAAGTCATAAGAGAATCGTAGGACCTCGAAATCACCGAAGAACGGGAACAACTCGCTGGAGAACTAATTTTTGAACAAATGGCCGTCGACGAACCTTTGTGAACAGGAGGTTGTTTGAATAGGTTCTGACACCAGAGGACCCAGGAGAAACAATGGGCGAAGATTGGGAGGAAAAACCAGAAAAAAAGAAGTTCAAAAGCTATCAATGGCGAAACAAAGACTGTTGTCGTCGCTTGAAGGTGAAGAGGTTTTGAGTGAACGAAGAGATGAGAAGAGAGAACGATGTTTTAATTGAAACCCAGATCTCGCTTGATGTCGCTCAAACGCCTTTAATATCTCGCTTGAACGTCTTTGGATGTCGCTTGAACGATATCTTCGCACGACTTAGGATGTCATTCGAACAAAAAAATAAATTTTCCAAAAATGCCCCAAAAACATTAAGGATTTGCCTAGTGAAAAAATTATCTCAAAATAGTGCCTGGAAAGCAGAAACACACTGAAAACAGACTCAAAATAGAAAATAAAGCTAAATATGACCAACGGGAATTACAAGATAACATGGTACAAATGTTCTCAATCATGAATATGGATTGTATGGGCGTGAACTACAATAGATGAGTCATCATTGTAATACATCGAATCAATCAAAAAGTTCTAATTGATAGTAATAAATCTCAAACTTCATCAAAGCCATTTGTGACAAAATAAGTGTGAGTTTGATGAACTAAACTTACTCAACATGCATACAAGTCCGGATTTTTGATGATTCTACAAACAATAGCGTCATGATACGATGTTTCAACATAGGATTCGTGGTGCAGATCCGTTTAAATTAATTTCTAACCAAACTCCCTCATATATATGAATTTTTCAAGATCTTTAGAAAAATCTATCAATCTCAACTTAGAAAGTCCTATTGGCCCCAATTATTGGCATATGAATTTTTATTTCCTTAATTCTCTTTTGGGCTCTTTTAAACGGTGGCTTTCACGACGAGTAAATTTTACTCTCTCGTAGCCCTTTCCCGTGAACACTTATCATTTTTCAATATCGATTCTAAAAAAAAATGGTTCTTATAAGCACACCTCCTCCTTAAGTTTACTTACGCATAGATGCCAAAATTGAGATAAAAATGTCTCACCAAACTCAAATATGCAAGAGATGTCAAACATTCATATAAACTCGTGCATGTGTGCAAGTATGGCATATACACAAAGTCGAATCAAATTGCATATCAACTTTGAAACAACCTCATAGTGCAATGGTTAAGATCATTTTAGGCATCAATAATAATGACCAAAAGTCCTAGCTGCATGAATAATGAAGGAAGGGGGAATCAAGCAGACCAATAAGCCACATCAAACATGTAACCTAACGACTCAAAAACCAAAACTCTTTTTGTATTTTCAAAAGTTTTTATAAAAAGCAAAATCTTTTTGTATTTTTGATAAGACTCAAATATATACCAAAAATTAGAAACATGCCATAACTCTAGCAAAATATAACGCAAGATGTATATACTACTGTATGAAAAACCAACAAACAACCTCAATTGAAAGATGAAACATGAGGAGAACCACGAGTAATGATGCGAGAATCACCAAGCCTAATACCTAATGCTTCTAAATCCGACTACCTAACCCAAGTAAGTGTGAACCGACGAGTAGGGTCATTGGAAAACGGAATGGCTTTAGAGTTTCTAGGAGCGTTTATAAGATCGTAGCAAAACCGTATAAGATGACCTCTCCTACCGCAATGAGTGCAAGTGTAGATACGGTGAGGAGCATGTCCTATAGGCTGATTATACCTCACGTTCCTAGGTGGATCTCTCCTAAAGTTCCTAGGTGGCTTTCTTGTTTGCATGGTTTTGTCTTTGAGAGCAGGTGCGACATGATTATCGAAGTCAATACCACACCGATTATCTTTGATTTTGACGGTGCCTATGATTATATCTAACTTTTCAAACCTAGCCTCTTAATCAAACTTAACTTTACTCGAATCTCTCAGTTTTTCCTCAAGCTCACCTATCCTTCACTCAAGTAAACGGGTAGAATTTTCAAACTCCAGAATTTCCTTTTTCATAGTCTCCATCAACCCTCGAAGACTATCTCTCTCACCCTCGACATATTTTAGCTTCTCTCGAATTTTCTTTTCTTGTGCCCTAAGATCCTCAATTAAAGCATTGGAATTATTTATTTCTATGGCACGTTCTTTCAACATAGCTCCTAATTTCACGTATGCTTTCTTTGTTTTTAAAGTTTCTCCATACAATTCTTTGAAAGAAGTTTGCAAATCTCTCTTGTCTTCGCTCTCATCCTCACTCACCTCACCCTCACTCTCAGGTGTATCAACTTCTGTGGCTGTGGAAGAATCATGCAAAGGGAAGTCTTTATCACTTACATAACTAGCCACAAAGGTGGGAAGATCATGCTTACTAGCATAAACGTTTTCTTCTTCTGGATAACTATCACTAAGGGTAGAAATATGATTTATCGATTTATTCAAATTCTCCCTAAGTTTAGTGGGACACTCATCTATCCTGTGACCAAACCCTTCACAGCAAAGACACTTCTCATAATCACCCTTATTGACAAATTTTTTAAGAGAAGTTTTCATGTGTGATTTCCAATTAGATGATTCAAACAAGTGAATTCTAAAGTCATCAAAACAACCGAAAGGCATACCTAAAGACACGGGATCACAAACACAATAAGATAGTTCAACAAGCTCTGATATCAATTTGAAAAGGCCCTTTAGTGTGTACTTTAGGTAAAAATAACTCTGTTCTAATTTTTAGTTAAAACCAATTTTAACTTCTTAAACCCTAAACATGCATCTAAGTGATTAAATCCATTCCATGAATAAAGCAGGCGGTAAAAGAAACAATTTCAGGAAAAATCCCCGAAGGGTGACATACGAAATACCCACAGGTGTCGATTTCGATATCTCGGCTGGAATCTCCTACAAGAACTCCAGATGGTCAGCAGTAGAGAAGAATACGACTTCTCCACAAGTTACTTCATAAAGAATCCCTCTACAATAGTGCGCAGCTCTTCAGTTATAGAGTTCTCCTCACAAAGTGCAACACGGTGTAGTGAATGAATTGTCTTCCGGTAAACGCGTTCAAGATCACTAACTTTGGAATTGAGTAATACGATCTTGAATAAACACCGAATGATGAAAAACTGTATGGGAATAAGTTTTTGAAACTGTTCTGCCTTTCAGACTTTTGCAGATATGTTTTTTATTTATAACTAAGCATCACAGAGTCCAAGAAAACGAAAACACAAAAATCGAGGCGATAGGCTCATTCGAGTGAGATGAGGATCTCGTTCGCGCGACATAGGATGTCATTTGAACGATCCACAATTCTCGTTCGAGCGACACTGATTAAAATAATATTTTTCTTTTAAATAAATGCTCCAATTTTCTTTAAACAATTTGAAGCTCAGAAATATTTTTAAAACGTAAAAAGATTTAATTCCTAATTATTTAAATCACCCTGTATTTAATCAATATAAAAAATTACTCAAATGCTTATAAGTATTCATACCTGAGTGATATTAAACATATGCAACACCTCTTGACTTGAAATCTTCTTCGAAGCTTTAAATTTCACATTTTTGGACTTGAACTTTGTCATAGGCTTCAATTAAACTCCAAAATTAAAACTAGCCTAGACTTAATTTATTTTGTCCGGAATTAAGCCAATTAAAACAAAAGTACATGATAAGAATTATGTTCTTACAAATCTCCCCATTTGGCTATTCCGGGACAAAACTAAACATAGATGCTATATGCCATAAACAAATACATGTCCTATCTCAAAACTCAGAAATATAAAAGCACAGGACATAGTGAAACTGAATAAACGACAAGCCTCTAATTCTGTCTCTGAATGGGAATCATCTTAATGTCTCTGAATGTGATGTATCAATAAACATCTGAATCTCTTAAACCAATACCTACACACACGAGACACAAACAAATACCCAAGTGAAGTATATAGGAATAAAACAAATATAATATCATAATAAATACTCCCCCTACATCACATATCTCTCCCCCTTTTTTCCTGGAATAGACAAAAGGTGGGACAAACACACCAAGTCTAGCATGAATATATAGGAATAAACAACATGGCTAGAGAAAAAATATCAGTATGATAATGGATAGAAAAAGATAGTAGTAACTGACACGTAATGAGAAAAGCACTAAAATTTCCAACAAAACTGTACATCCATGTTATAAAATAAATCAAGAGTGATACAGTAGTCCATAAAAGTACATCATATCTGAGAATAAATAAATACATCAGGAATCTCAATGTCTTAGATACAATAAAACGAATACATCTAGGCATCAATAGGAGAATCATCATCATCATCAGCAGCAGCAGTGTCATCAGAGTATGTAGATGAAATATGACCTACTCCAGAAGATCCTGCGCCTCGCAGCTGTTCTCTCTGCCGCATCTCATCAAAAAATGCTATTATCCTGGATTCAGCATGAAGACGTGCTTCGACCTCAACATCAAATCTGGCCATGATAGAGTCATACATCTTGGACTGAGAAGCTACCTGTGCCTGTAAAGTAGAAACCTCCTCCTCAATAGGACGAGTGTGAGCAGGAATGGGGGGTGGTGGCTGAGAAAACTCGGAGGTGATCAGAACGTTGTGATCACCAGCTGACAGGGATCAGCATCGGAAAAGGCTCCCTCAGGGGGTGGAGAACTAGCTCTCGCTGCCTGTGGCAAATGACTCTCGGAACGAGTGAAAGTATTATGATCAATAATGGCAGGCGAAGGGAGACGCTGATCAACCTTTATAACAGGAACCCCAACAGTAGTGCAAATTATGGAGATGAGAATCCCATACGGAAGAGAAGGGAGGACTAGAATTATACCACTAGTGGTAATATATGATATAACACGAAGCATGGCCATTGGTAGATCAATATCCCACCTCTGAGAGACATGATACATGAAATAGACAATGTCAGATCCAATCTGAGTATGATTTATCCTAGGATAAATGGGTGCTGACACAAACCTATTAAGTACACCGAAGGCAGGAAAAAGCTGGCGATGGTACATAGTAGTACCTTCCTGGAGAATATCCCAGAAGCAATGATGCAGAATATCATTATATGTAGGTCCATCGTCGGTATAACGAGGAAATATAACATCAGGGACACGGGGAAGGTGAAAAAATCATCTATGAGATCTGGTGTGATAAGAACAGGAACACCACGTATAGTAGAAAATATCCCCTCAGCGTGGGGAAAAGCGCTAAAAAAGACTCTCGGACAATGTCCGGATAGACAACCCCACGAGCCTTAAACATATAATCCCATCCCCTACCAGAGAACCAGTGCTGAATGCCTAACCCCTGAAACTCAGAATAACAAAACACCCTCTCCTGAACAATAGATCGAATGTGAAGACCCAATAAGCAGTAATGATCATACTCAACATGATTGGCCCATCTCACTGGGAGTACGGGGCCTATTGGCCTAAGCTCTCTGAGCTCGAGCAAAGGGTGGTGGTGCGTTGAGTCAGCATGTCGGGGCACCACGACGTCTAGGTGGAATGACAAACAAGTGTAATGTGTGATGTGTGAGAGGGAAGAGTCGCTGAGGAACACACACACACACACCTAAGAACCTATCTCCGTGTAATAATCCATCTGAACCACCGTGAACACCAACCACAACCAATCAGCATATCAGATATATAATTATAAAAGCAACAGCCAATCTTTTCAAATGATTTTAAAAAAATCAAAAGAAAGCCATGAACAAAAGTACCTCGAAATCCCCGGAGAACAGTTGGACCTCGGAGTCACAGGAGAATCGTAGGACCTCGAAATCGCCGAAGAACGGGAACAACTCGCTGGAGAACTAATTTCTGAACAAATGGCCTTCGACGAACCTTTGGGAATAAGAGGTTGTTTGAATAGGTCCTGACACCGGAGAACACAGGAGCAACAATGGGAGGAACTCGAGTGAAGATTGGGATGAAAAACCAGAAAAAATGAAGCATCAAAATCTATCAATCGCGAAACAAAGACTGTTGTCATCACTTGAAGGTGAAGAGGTTTGAAGTGAACGAAGAGAGATTGACGTTTTAATTGAAACCCTGATCTCGCTTGATGTTGCTCGAACGACTTTAATATCTCCCTTGAACGACTTTGGATGTTGCTTGAACGACATCTTCGCGAGACTTAGGACGTCGTTCGAACAAAAAATAAAAATTCCAGAAATGCCCCCCAAAAATTATCTCAAAATAGTGCCTGGAAAGCAGAAACAAACTCAAAAGAGAAAACAATGTTAAAAACGACCAACGGGAATTACATGATAACATGGTACTAATGTGCTCAATCATGAATGTGGATTGTATGGGCGTGAACTACAATAGATGAGTCATCATTGCAATATATCGAATCGATCTAAAAGTTCTAATTGGTTGAAAGAAATCATCAAACTTCATCAAAGCCATTTGTGACAAAATAAGTGTGAGTTTGATGAACTAAGCTTAATCAACATGCATACAAGTCCGGACTGTTGATGATTCTACAAATTATAGCGTCATGATACGATGTTTCAACATAGGGTTCATGGTGCAAACCCGTTTAAATTAATTTCCAACCAAACTCCCTCATATATATGAAATTTTCAAGATCTTTAGAAAAATCTATCAATCTCAACTTAGAGAAAGTCCTATTGGCCCCAATTATTGGCATATGAATTTTTATTGCCTTAATTCTCTTTTGGGCTCTTTTAAATGGTGGCTTTCACGATGAGTCAATTTTATACTCTTGCAGCCCTTTCCTGTGAACACTCATTATTTTTCAATATCGATTCTCACGGAAAACGGTTCTTATAAGCACACGTCCTCCTTAAGTTTACTTACACATAGATGAAAAAATTGGGATAAGAACGTCTGACCAAACTCAAATATGCAAGTGAAGTCAAACATTCATATAAACTCGTGCATGTGTGCAAGTATGGCATATACACAAAGTCGAATCAAACTGCATATCAACTTCGAAACAACCTCATAGTGCAATGGTTAAGATCATTCTAGGCATCAATAATAATGACCAAAAGGCCTAACCACATGAATAATGAAGGAAGGGGGGAATCAAGCACACCAATAAGCCACATCAAACATGTAACCTCACGACTCAAAAACTAAAAATCTTTTTGTATTTTTAAAAGTTTTTATAAAAAGAAAAATCGTTTTGTATTTTTGATAAGACTCAATTAAATACCAAAAACTATAAACATGCCATAAATCTAGCAAAATATAACGCAAGATGTAAATACTAGTGTATGACAAACCAACGAACAACCTCAATCGAAAGATGAAACATGAGGAGAACCACGAGCTATAATTCAAGAATCACCAAGCCTAATACCTAACGCTTCTAAATCCGACTACCTAACCCAAGTAGGTGTGAACCGACGAGTAGGGTCATTGGAAAACGGAATGGCTTTAGAGTTTCTAGGAGCGTTTATAAGATCGTAGCAAAACCGTATAAGATGACCTCTCCTACCACAATGAGTGCAAGTGTAGATACGGTGAGGAGCATCTCCTATAGGACGATTATACCTCACGTTCCTAGGTGGCTCTCTCCTAAAGTTCCTAGGCGGCTCTCTTGTTTGCACGATTTTGTCTTTGGGAGCAGGTGCAACATGATTATCGAAGCCAATACCACACCGATTATCTTTGATTTTGATTGTGCCTAAGATTTTGTCTAACTTTTCAGACCTAGCCTCCAAATCAAACTTATTATACTCGAATCTCTCAGTGTTTCCTCAAGCTCACCTATCCTTGACTCAAGTAAACGCGTAGAATTTTCAAACTCCAGAATTTCCTTTTTCATAGTCTCCATCAACCCCCGGAGTCTATCTCTCTCACCCTCGACATATTCTATCTTCTCTCGAATTTTCTTTTCTTGTGCCCTAAGATCCTCAATTAAATCATTGGAATTATTTATTTCTATAGCACATTCTTTCAACATAGCTCCTAATTTCATGTTTTATTTCTTTGCTTTTAAAATTTCTCCATAGAATTCTTTGAAAGCAGTTTTCAAATCTCTCTCGTCTTTGCTCTCATCCTCACTCACCTCACCCTCACTCTCAGGTGTATCAACTTCTATGGCTGCGAAAGAATCATGCAAAGGTAAGTCTTTATCACTTACATGACTAGCCACAAAGGTGGGAAGATCACGCTTACTAGCATAAAAGTTTTCTTTTTCTGGGTCACTATCACTAGGGGTGGAAACATGATTTATCGGTTTATTAAAATTCTCCCTATGTTTAGTGGGACACTCATCTATCCTGTAACCAAACCCTTCGCAGCAAAGACACTTGTCACAATCACCCTTATTAACCAATTTTTTAAGAGAAGTTTTCATGTGTGATTTCCAATTAGATGATTCAAACAAGTGAATTCTAAAATCATCAAAACAACCGAAAGGCATACCTAAAGACACGGGATCACAAACACAATAAGATAGTACAACAAGGTCTGATATCAATTTGAAAAGGCCCTTTAGTGTGTACTTTAGGTAAAAATAACTCCATTCTAATTTTTAGTTAAAACCAATTTTAACTTCTTAAACCCTAAACATGCATCTAAGTGATTAAATCCATTCCATGAATAAAGCATGCGGTAAAAGAAACAATTTCAGGAAAAATCCTCAAAGGGAAAAACCTTTTTATTTCACTATAATTTGTGAGACATAACTTACACGGATTACAATGAAATAGGGTGACATACAAAATACCCGCAGGTGTCGATTTCGATGTCTCGCCTGGAATCTCCCGCAAGAACTCCAAATGGTCAGCAGTAGAGAAGAATACGGCTTCTCCACAAGTTACTTCATAAAGACTGACTCTATAATAGCGCACAACGCTCCGGTTGTAGAGTTCTCCTCACAAAGTGCAACACGGTGTAGTGAATGAATTGTCTTCCGGTAAACGTGTTCAAGATCACTCTAATACCCCGAATTTTTATAGCTTTTAAAATTATGGGATTTATTAAATTTAATTGAGATAAATTAATTTAATTTTAATCCGGAATGTTGCTTTAAATATTTACTAGCGTGACGAGAGTTAGTAATTATTGAAAATTTGTTATTTGTTGCATATTACTGGATGAGTATAGTAATATATGAGATTTATTTTTATAATGTTGTCATGTGTGAATAAAATGGCAATTTTGGAAATTTAATACGGGACGCGCCTGTATCGTGTCGGGACTAAGTGTGAATTAATAAAAGTGAATATTTTATAAGTTGTTCGTATGGTCGTTTTGAGTGCGCCAACACGTCCGAAAGGGTCGAGATAGTCAGAAAAGTGTACCCGGGGGTTTAGTTTAGGTCTCGGGGCGTTTTTAGGCCTAATTGGTACCCCGGGAGGGCAATTTAGTCATTTCACCTTTTTGGGTAATTAAACCCACGAAATTCAGCAACCTATATCAGCCATTTAGGTTAGCCTTTTAGGGTTAGAATATTCAGCACACAAGTGACGGCCATTGGAGAAGAGAGGAGAGAGCTCCAAGGCAGTTCAAGGCCAAAAAGTCACCGGTTTGCACCGCCGCCACCACCACCGCGTAGATCGCGAGACGAGGAACGCAACCATACCAAAATCAACCGTGAATCAGAATACCAAAAATCCCAGGCAAGTGTTTAACTTGCTATTTTCGTTGGTGCAATCTTCATATTAGTTTAGGAATGATTTGTGATGAAAACTATGGAAGAAAACCCAATTTATGATAGGAGAATCCATGTAGTATTGATTTATATGTTGATTCTGGAAACCCTTGCCATGTAGAGGAAATACACCACGAAATTTTGATGATCATAAGAAAGAAATTCTGGAGAAAGATTTGTTAGAAAACTGTTTAAGAAAATTCTAGGGTTCTTGATAATTGGATATAATTTTAGGTTGAAAATCCATGTTTAAATGATGAATATGTACATGCCTTACGTTAGAATCATCTGGTATATTGTTATAATGTTAGTAGTAGAATTCGGGGATGATTGGAACTTGAAAATATGGATTTGGTGTAATTTTGGTGATGAAACCCGTAACTGCATTTCTGCAGAATTTTCGCAGACCTGCTTGATCGATCGATCGAGCCTAGAGCTTCGATCGATCGATCGAGCCCCAAACCTCGATCGATCGACCCCTCCTGGCAGACTCTTATTTCCCTTGTTTAATGAGTTAAATTAAATTTATCGTGAAATAATTCTTGGGTATCCTTAATGAAATGTTTTGGGAGATAGGAAAGACCAGTAGGACATTTGAATAAGTGTTAGGAACTTTATTATAAGACGAGAATCTTGTTTTTGGGATAATTATATAATGAACTATGAAACTACGTATTTCAAGTGAGAGAATGCGGCGAATAGCTACGATAGTAAATAGAGGTATACCTACTGAATTTTCCTACTTGGAAGGATAGAGTCAACGAATGTCACGTATTAAGTGAGAAAACCCTTCGAGTTAAGGTTAGAGATGAAACCTTATATGTAATTCTAATAATGTGAAATTAAGGATAAATTGTATAATTATGGGTGACGAGAGGAACCTATATTAATATGATAAAGTGGTATATTATATGATTGTGTGTACATATATTATATACATGTAAAAATCATGCCCACGCTACTTGCTATCCCTGAGGTTACCGCGCTGGGACAAGTCTTATCTCGATGGGACCTTTATGGGGATATTGACTTGTACCCTAGAAGATAGATATCCTTGGTATAGGCTATCGATGTGATAGTTCAGACGGTTCTAAGAGACGCAGGCATGTGCCATCCTCTTAGAGACTTGGAATCTATACTTCGCCTCAATATTGTTTGTGTATTTATGTTAATACAATTCGAGAGTGATTCCTATTGTATTCCCCTTAATATGAGTGATATGGGGTTCTGGATAGTAGAGTATGCCCGCACCATAGTTTATTTGGGGTGCTGTTATTATATATATATATATTATACGAGAAGTTAATATATATATATGGAATTCTGAAATTTGGAACTACCTACTGTGAATTGATATGTAGGATATGGTTGATGACTCAAATTGTAAATACTTGTTTTGAGAAAGTATAATATGACACTGGAAAACTTTATTGACTAATAAAGTTAAAATGAGAACCTTGGTTATTACTTGAAATATTCTTTTCAAACAATTGTACCGTTAAATTTTGAATCCTATGAAATGCCTAAGATAAGTTAAATCATTGGGGAAAGATAGCGTGTTATATGATGAGATAAACCATTAGGAGGGTTAGTGCGATAGGAGTGGACATTAGAAGAGAGATGAGAATTTCTCAAGAGAGTGTCGCACTAATATGTTGTTGCATTGGCCTGTATCAATTTAAATACTTGCTAAACGTATTTTAAATCAAACAAACTTTCGGGCTCTGACCCGTTTCTCTCTCTCTCTCTCTCTCTCTCTCTCTCTCTCTCTCTCTCTCTCTCTCTCTCTCTCTCGTATATATATGTATGTATTATAGGTGCCCAGCCACAGGGGCGTCTTGCTTAGGATCTCTTGGAAAGAACGCGCTGCAGCTTAGGTGGGAGTTGCAGGTCCCTTGATTAGACGACTTCGTTCATTCGGATCCACTCTTAGTACTTTCATTTAGTTGGGCATGTGTAGCCTTTTCCATTATTTCTTTGTTATTGGGACATTTGTATTTCAGTTATTTCCAGATTGTTACTATGGGATTTATTCAGTTTGGATGTATGACTTTAGATTTCATATGTTGACATTCGACTGACGAATGTATTATATTAATTGGTTTATGTTGCAAAATTTAATATGGTGTGATTCTTACTATTTGAATGTTGTTAATAAAATAAATGTTTTTCTTTAAATAAATTTTTTTTGTTAGTATGTCTGAAAAATAATTTTTACACTTAGTTTAATTACTTAGGGTGTTAAATTGGAAAATATATTTTTTATCGACAGTGATGCTGAGAATGAACCAACTGTTTACCTTGATTTAATTTAATAAAGGAGTGATCGCCCGGTATTTAATTAGGCGGGGTGTCACAGGTGGTATCAGAGCATCAGGTTCTAGTGTCCTTAGGATCTGTACGGCTTAATATGCTTTCAGCATTACTTTGTTTGTTATAGAGCCCTATGTTTAGGATTATCGATTCCTTTGGCGATATTTCGTTCTCCTGCTATAATGTGTATGCATTAGTGAATTCTAATTTCGTTCGGATATGTGCGTGTGCCGAGCGATGACGGATGTCAGAAGAGGACCGTTAAGCGTGCATCAGGAGGTAGGGCTCAGTTGAGATTAGGAAATATATTCGAGGATGACGACCGTAGTCGAGGTCACCTCCATTATGGCACGAGAAGCCAAGACTTGAAAGGCGACTAAGGTGCAGCAATGATTTTCAAATGCTGTTATAGTCAAATGAGGTGCGGGGATAAACTTACTCAACGTTTTACAAAAATGCGTAGAGACTATCAACGGGAAATTTTAGAAACGCGAAAATTGTATGTGTCTTTACCAAAGGCGGTAAAGTATCCAAAGGCTTAAATTTAGAACGGAGTGTGGCAAACCGAAAGTGAAAATTTAGAGAAAATTTTCTTGCCGTTCGGGATGAAATTATAATGGTTGGAGTCAACCACCAATTTTAGAAGTGGAATGCTATGCCTATAGGGGAACCTAAGGTACAGTGTTGACCGTATGTTCCTTCCTTAACTGTTCAAGATTAGAAGCAAATGTGGTTCCAAACTCATTGAGAGAGGGCATGTCAGGGGTCCATTCGTGAATTTGAATCTTAACCGTTAGCCAATTTTGTATCAGAAGATGTAGATACAAGTGGGGGAAACGGCTCCAAGTGGAAGACCAACTCGTAATAATAGTTGATAAAACTCGAGGAGGAAATTCTGGTGGACGAACGATTCAGAGGTTGACATTGTCATATTGTGTCAGAATAGATGATAACGCTTCTTTGTGGAGGAAGTTAAAGGAATCGAAGAATTTAGTCGAGAATGAGACTGAATGCAACGGTGGTGGTATAGCACCACAGAAGGATGTGGATACACATCAGGAAAACCATTTAAATGCTTCATATAGTTAAATTCTTACCAAGTGATGGTAAATTCAGTAAGTACTAGTATAGATAGTAACATGATCTTTATGGCCTAAAAAGGCTATGGAACAACCGGGATGGTTAACAGGAATCGAGTCTACTAATGTCCGAGGAAAAAACAATCCTAACCTGGTTAGTAGGGTAGGTGATAGGTGAATTATGTGTTGAGGTATTTTGTGCGGAGTGAGATCGCTCATGATAATATGTTCCAAAGTAAGTATAAGGGCAAGAATGCGGTGCCTAGTAAAAGGCAACGAGTAAAGTAATATTGTTTGGTTTGTGTAGACGTGTTACGTCCGGAAACCATTTGCACAGTCAAGACGATTGTCAAGGTAGAAGTGCATGTTGTATCCTCAGAGGATGAGGCGTGTTTATGTGACACGAGCGAGTCACCATATTTTGATCATTTTTAGATTAGCATGCGAGACGAGTTTAATGCATTTAATTAGAAATGTTACCATTGTGTGAATATTTTTTTTCCTTAGTGTAGCGGGATTTTCTTTAGAGCTATCCGCGGAGGATGGGTGACTATATTAACAGTGTTTTATACTTTATGGAGATTGCTTGTTGTAGTGATGCGATACACGAGTATGATATTATCTTTGTTAAAATGTTATAAAAAGGGGTAGTATGATAGTGGGCATTTATTGCGAGGCTATTGGAGTAGTTGCATCGGTGCAACATGTTTCATGTTTGTTTTGGCGAGGCTTACCTGTAAGAAAGTTGGACTCGCACTTATATTATCTATCCTAGAGACTTCGGAGGAGATAGTGGGATCGAGATATTCGATGCCAAAATATGTATAGACTTTGTTAGTATAATTCCGTATGTATCGGGATTTATCGTTGAGCGAAAAGATTTGACTCAGTATTATGTTTAGCACTCCGGACTTAGTGATAAGAAAAGTTCATTGTTATATTTATCCTTTAGAGATGTGGGAGTTAATATTTATACCTTATTATTAGGGAAAGGAATTTCGAGAATTCCGAGTGTATGTATTCGAGGTTTATAAAATCCAATTACCATCAACCAATACGGGATGATAATGAAATTGGTGAAACGTTCTTTGTTAAGCATAATTACGGGAGAAATTGTAACTTTTCTATCAATGGACGAAATAAAGGGATATATACTATGGACGGAGGACGTAACGGATTTCAATAACTGACAATGCTAAGTAGTAGTGTATCGGGGGGTTCCTTGTTTGGATTTCGCTTTGCGAGACATCCCACGCATGAAACTTAGCGTAAGGTTGGAAATAGGGAGACGTTTGGTCACTATTTCATAAGTTCGGTACCCTGGTCGAAATGGATCAAGTAATTATGTATGTAAGTTTGGAGTTGAATTTTGTTTTAAGGTCATTGTAGCCGGACTTTTGTGGTAGGAAAGCATTGAAAGTTATCCCCACGAGTTGAGGGGTGGAACTATGATAAGGAGAATTTAAGAATTCTGATTTCTAGGGTGATTGAGAGTACCCGAATATCATAACCGCGTACAGAACACAAGGTGAATAAAGAGTTGGAATGATTTTTTTTCACGGATTATCTGGAAAAAACTTTATACTATACAAAAGAGATGGCCTATAATTATTTTGATGAATAGAGCGTTAGTGATTTACTTTGGTTGTTGTACCTATTTGGGAAAATTATTGTACTTATCTGAGGAAGGTTGAGAATTATTATTCCTCTTTTATTGTCATGGAATTTGAATGCCCTATTCCTTCTATTCCGTTGAATTTAGTTAGTCCTACAGATGAGTAGCACGTCGTTCACTCTCCCAGGGCGGTCGGAATGTTGCAAAAATGTGGGCATCTTGGTTAACTACAGTTAAAATGGTCCGAATCAAAGGGACGTGGTAATAGACGTGTGAGATATATGTTTATGGGACTAGTATAACGAAGTGGAAGTGATAGAGTGGATTAAACGTCACATGAGGGGAGATAATCCATACATAAGTGTGCAATTATTATACCACACCTTAACTTAACTGGAAGGCTGTGGGAAGCCATTCAAGAATTAGTATTCCTTGAATAGAGTAGAATTTAATTGTTATGAGGCACACCCGGAGCGGAGTTGTTATTAGTCAAATGTGAAAGCGACTTACGCATACAAAGAGTAATGATGTTAGTATAGTATAAGAGTTTCAGAAGTGCGCTTCGTGGAGAGAAGAGCACGGGTGGAACTTTCGGCATACTACAAGGAAGGAAGGGGAGTATTACGTGTCACTTAATGTGAGACATTTCAAGGGAAGAATCGATGTTTAGCGAGACGTAGTGAGTAGTCCCTACATGCACTGCCCATTGGTAAGGTTTGGTTGAAAGAGGAGAATCAACCAAAGAATTCCTGAAATCGGTAGAGGTTGGTAAAGTCAGTAAAGTTCTTGGATGAGTTGCCACCCTCAAAACAATATCAAGGGTTTATCCCAGACATGTGAATTAAGTCGCCGAGAAGGAAGTGATTGAATTTCCTTTGGGCTGGCTTACAATATTAACTAGTATGCCCCAGACTTCCTTTGAAAGGAAGGATCACACCAGTGCATGGTCCGGCGCAGTATAAATTTCTAAGTCAGGATGAGGTTTGGTGAACCCCACCTTTGATATGGAATTTCAGGAACCATCGGAGAAAAGATTTCGTTTCGAGTAGGATGTATCACCCATAGCCAGGGAATGGGCGCACGGTGACTACAGATTTGTGGAGCCACGTAACGGAAATTTTGAAATCGTGATACGATGATTTCAATAATGCTCGGTAGAAGAACTCGTACCTGTTTGTCGCGTACAAGGTACTTATTAAGGTTTTGTTAGGGAAGAACCTCGACTATTCTCCTTCCGTATGATTAGAGGAGAGAAAGTAATCAGAATTTTTGGATCGGTCAAGAGAACTTCCGATAAATGTGGTAGAACTCCGCGACTGTATTAGGCGAGCAAGAGTGATCAAATATTCGTAATATTTTCTCAGAATGGGAGTTTTGTATATATGTGAATCCGAGTATTTGTCTATAGTAGGCTGCGGCCTCCTAATATTAGTGAGATAATGAAATGTATAACGTATAAGCATGACTTATGCGAATGTTGTCGGTTGGGAGCACAAGGTGAAGTTTATCTAATGAGAATGTAAACAATGTTGCTGTGAAGAAAGGGCTATAGTAATTTAGCGCCGTAATGTGTAGTTAGTTTGTGTACGGAAAAGGATATCCAGAATTGTGCTATCGGATAGGCCTTATTTTCCGAATTTCGGGACGAAATTCAGTTATTAGGGGGGAAGTATGTAATACCCCGTATTTTTATAGCTTTTAAAATTATGGGATTTATTAAATTTAATTGAGATAAATTAATTTAATTTTAATCCGGAATGTTGCTTTAAATATTTACTAGCGTGACGAGATTTAGTAATTATTGGAAATTTGTTATTTGTTGCATATTACTGGATGAGTATAGTAATATATGAGATTTATTTTTATAATGTTATCATGTGTGAATAAAATGGCAATTTTGGAAATTTAATAAGGGACGCGCCTGTGTCGTGTCGGGACTAAGTGTGAATTAATAAAAGTGAATATTTTATAAGTTGTTCGTATGGTCGTTTTGAGCGCGCCAACGCGTCCGGAAGGGTCGAGATAGTCAGAATAGTATACCCGGGGTTTTAGTTTAGGTCTCGGGGCGTTTCTAGGCCTAATTGGTACCCCGGGAGGGCAATTTAGTCATTTCACCTTTTTGGGTAATTAAACCCACGAAATTCAGCAACCTATATCAGCCATTTAGGTTATCCTTTTAGGGTTAGAATATTCAGAACACAAGTGACGGCCATTGGAGAAGAGAGGAGAGAGCTCCAAGGCATTTCAAGGCCAAAAAGTCACTGGTTTGCACTGCCGCCACCACCACCGCGTAGATCGCGAGACGAGGAACGCAGCCATACCAAAATCAACCGTGAATTAGAATACCAAAAATCCCAGGCAAGTGTTTAACTTGCTATTTTCGTTGGTGCAATCTTCATATTAGTTTAGGAATGATTTGTGATGAAAACTATGGAAGAAAACCCAATTTATGATAGGAGAATCCATGTAGTATTGATTTATATGTTGATTCTGGAAACCCTTGCCATGTAGAGGAAATAAACCACGAAATTTTGATGATCATAAGAAAGAAATTCTGGAGAAAGATTTGTTAGAAAATTGTTTAAGAAAATTCTAGGGTTCTTGATAATTGGATATAATTTTTGGTTGAAAATCCATGTTTAAATGATGAATATGTACATGCCTTACGTTAGAATCATCTGGTATATTGTTATAATGTTAGTAGTAGAATTCTGGGATGATTGGAACTTGAAAATATGGATTTGGTGTAATTTTGGTGATGAAACCCGTAACTGCATTTCTGCAGAATTTCGCAGACCTGCTTGATCGATCGATCGAGCCTAGAGCTTCGATCGATCGAGCCCTAAACCTCGATCGATCGACCCCTCCTGGCAGACTCTTATTTCCCTTGTTTAATTAGTTAAATTAAATTTATCGTGAAATAATTCTTGGGTATCCTTAATGAAATGTTTTGGGAGATAGGAAAGACCAGTAGGACATTTGAATAAGTGTTGGGAACTTTATTATAAGACGAGAATCTTGTTTTTGGGATAATTATATAATGAACTATGAAACTACGTATTTCAAGTGAGAGAATGCGGCGAATAGCTACGATAGTAAATAGAGGTATACCTACTGAATTTTCCTACTTGGAAGGATAGAGTCAACGAATGTCACGTATTAAGTGAGAAAACCCTTCGAGTTAAGGTTAGAGATGAAACCTTATACGTAATTCTAATAATATGAAATTAAGGATAAATTGTATAATTATGGGTGACGAGAGGAACCTATATTAATATGATAAAGTGGTATATTATATGATTGTGTGTACATATATTATATACATGTGAAAATCATGCCCACGCTACTTGCTATCCCTGAGGTTACCGCGCTGGGACAAGTCTTATCTCGATGGGACCTTTATGGGGGATATTGACTTGTACCCTAGAAGATAGATATCCTTGGTATAGGCTATCGATGTGATAGTTCAGACGGTCCTAAGAGACGCAGGCATGTGCCATCCTCTTAGAGACTTGGAATCTATACTTCGCCTCAATATTGTTTGTGTATTTATGTTAATACAATTCGAGAGTGATTCTTATTGTATTCCCCTTAATATGAGTGATATGGGGTTCTGGATAGTAGAGTATGCCCGCACCATAGTTTATTTGGGGTGCTGTTATTATATATATATATATATTATACGAGTAGTTAATATATATATGGAATTCTGAAATTTGGAACTACCTACTGTGAATTGATATGTAAGATATGGTTGATGACTCAAATTGTAAATACTTGTTTTGAGAAAATATAATATGACACTGGAAAACTTTATTGACTAATAAAGTTAAAATGAGAACCTTGGTTATTACTTGAAATATTCTTTTCAAACAATTGTACCGTTAAATTTTGAATCTTACGAAATGCCTAAGATAAGTTAAATCATTGGGGAAAGATAGCGTGTTATATGATGAGATAAACCATTAGGAGGGTTAGTACGATAGGAGTGCACATTAGAAGAGAGATGAGAATTGTTCAAGAGAGTGTCGCACTAATATGTTGTTGCATTGGCCTGTATCAATTTAAATACTTGCTAAACGTATTTTAAATCAAACAAACTTTCGGGCTCTGACCCGTTTTTCTCTCTCTCTCTCTCCCTCTCTTGTATATATATGTATGTATTACAGGTGCCCAGCCACAGGGGCGTCTTGCTTACGATCTCTTGGAAGGAACGTGCTGCAGCTTAGGTGGGAGTTGCAGGTCCCTTGATTTGACGACTTCGTTCATTCGGATCCACTCTTAGTACTTTCATTTAGTTGGGCATGTGTAGCCTTTTCCATTATTTCTTTGTTATTGGGACATTTGTATTTCAGTTATTTCCAGATTTTTACTATGGGATTTATTCAGTTTGGATGTATGACTTTAGATTTCATATGTTGACATTCGACTGACGAATGTATTATATTAATTGGTTTATGTTGCAGAATTTAATATGGTATGATTCTTACTATTTGAATGTTGTTAATAAAATAAATGTTTTTCTTTAAATAAAAAATTTTGGTTAGTATGTCTGAAAAATGATTTTTACACTTAGCTTAATTACTTAGGGTGTTAAATTGGAAAATATAGTTTTTATCGACAGTTATGCTGAGAATGAACCAACTGTTTACCTTGATTTAATTTAATAAAGGAGTGGTCGCCCGGTATTTAATTAGGCGGGGTGTCACAATCACTAACTTTGGAATTGGGTAATACGATCTTGAATAAACACCGAATGATGAAAAATTGTATGGGAATAAGTTTTTGAAACTGTTCTGCCTTTTAAACTTTTACAAATATGTTTTTTATTTATAACTGAGCAGTACAGAGTCCAAGAAAATAAAAACACAAAAATCGAGGCGGTAGGCTCGTTCGAGCGAGATGTGGATCTCGTTCGTGCGATGTAGGATGTCATTTGAACGATCCACAGTTCTCGTTCGAGCGACACTGATTAAAATAATAATTCTCTTTTAAACAAATGCTCGAATTTTCTTTAAACTATATGAAGCTCGAAAATATTTTTAAAACATAAAAAGATTTAATTCCCAATTATTTAAATCATCCAGCATTTAATCAATATACAAAATTACTCAATTGCTTATAAGTATTTGTAAGGACACAAATTTTCAATTGAGTCCATATATAGTTTTGGCTCAATTCCGGACAAAAACATCTATTCATAGGATAGTATGTAATTGTAATACTCTCAAGCCTATGAAGTGTTTGTTGAAGACGTAGAGGCAAAGAGTATAAAGCTTCATCAAATATGCCGGTTTGCGTGCCTCGTTTCTACGTCATCAATCATGGTTCCATGCTCCCAAGGTATGAATGCAATATTATATATATAGGAGCTTGGAACAAGTTTATTGGGTGTTAGGTTTTATAAAAACTGCGTTTTGTTTTAAGAAAGAATTAATTAAAACTTTATAGAAATGTTTATAAAGTTTTCTGGGCTAAAAATGAATTTTTCAAACTTTCTGGTGGTTCGTTAGATATGTCGTTCGAATGAGTTTTTTTCGTTCTAATCAGATGTCGTTCGAACGAGTTTGCCAACGAGGTTCCAGTATAGGCCTATGATATGTCGTTCGATATGTCGTTCGAACGAACCTTCTGTTCCAACGAGATTCTAACGAGTTCAATCTGGAACGTCGTTAGAAGTCTCATTCGAACAAAATGTCGTTCGAATGAGATGCCAGGCGGGAACAGTTTTTGGCAGTTTTTCACCCACTTCCCCACTAAGTTTTTAACCGACTTTTTCACACTTTAATATGTGCGGAAAGGACATTTTCCAAGTTAACATTTTCTAACTTTTCTTAACTTTTCCATCCTAGTTTATCTCTTAGAGAGATTTTGAGAGAAAAAAATGTTTAGGAAAATGTTCATGTTTCGAGTGAGATTTTTAGAGAAAAATTTTCATCACTCAAGTGTTTACACCCAAATGAGTTTATTCCAAGTTCTTATATACTTATAAATTGCTGGGAGTTTGGCACCGGTTCTCTCTACACCGAATTGAAGAGAAGTTTCGGGGTTTGCTTCTACCACCCACAAAGAAAGAAGAAGTGTTCTTATGTTGTTTTACCCGCTTGGAGAAAGGCTTCATGTACAGGTGACGGTGACCATATAAAGTCCTATCGGTGGATTCCGAGACCGCGGTGGTGTTCCAAGGTTATTCGCTAGGAAGAGGTTTCTACAAGAAGAAGCATCGGGGCTTGAGAGGGATCGAGTCGTGTGTTGTAAGTCTATCTGTCTTGTACTTGTAATTCCGTATCTAGTGAATTTATGGCTAGGGCCGTCCGAGGTTGTTTCCCATCTTGGGTTTTTCCTCGTACATCGCGGCGTAGTGTGATTGATTTATTTTATCTTGCATAAATAATTTAAAACACATGCTTAGGATAATTCAAGATAAAATTCGGTTTAAATTATCACACTTAATTTAATTTGGACTTAAATTAAATATTGGGTAATGTCGTTTAATTCAAGTCATTTGCTAAAATTTGGTTTCGCCTAGTTTGCTAATATTGATAAATATGACTTAGGCAAATTCTAGGTCTTGGATTAATTAATTGGTTTAAGTGAATATATTAATTGATTAATTTTACTTCACTTGGTGTAATTTTAATTGTTTTAAAGAAATTAAAATTTGCTGTTTTAAAGTTGAACCATCACACCGCTTCCGCATCTTGAATAAAAAGGAAATTATTAATAGTTTGATTTTAATTGAGATAAATCAAAATTCGGGCTTTTTCAAATTGGTATCAGAGCCAAAGCGATAAATTATTTCGTTAAACGATCTTTTAAATAATTTTTGGCTAAAATGGATTTTTCCCCATTTTCAAAATTTCCTATTTTCGATGGTTCAAACTACGCGTATTGGAAAGCGCGTATGAGATCGGCACTAAAATCTATCGACGAGAGAGTTTGGATGTCTGTTGTTAACGGGTGGTCCCCACCAACTTATTTAGTTGAAAATGAACGTGTTATCAAACCCGCCGATAGATGGACTGAAAATGAGTTTAAACTTGCTAATTTCAATTCCCGTGGTTTAAATGCCTTATTTAGCGCTGTCACACCGGATGAATTCCGTCGTATTATGACGTGTGAAACTGCTAAAGAAGCTTGGGATATTTTACAATTAACTCATGAAGGAACTAGTGTCGTTAAAGCTTCAAAACTCCAAAACCTCACCACTCAATTTGAAACTACCAAAATGAATGAAAAAGAAACCTTTGATGAATTTTATGCTAGACTTTTCGATATTATTAATTCATCGTTTAACTTGGGGGAGAAAATACCTGACGATCGTGATGTAAAGAAAATTTTAAGGTCCCTACCCGATAGATTTATTCCAAAAGCGACCGTTTTAAATTATTTACCAACTTTAGCCTCTACGAAATTAGAAGAGCTTGTAGGTGATTTACAAACCTATGAACTAGATATGTTTCCCTCTAAAACTGAAAAGAAAATCGAAAAGGGCGTTACTTTAAAAGCCCGAAAAGAGGTCAAACAAGTAGTAGAGAGCGAGAGTGATAGTGACTCGGAAGACATGGCTTTGTTTGCTCGTAAATTTAGAAAATTTCTTAAAATTAACAAAGATAAATTTAAAAATGATTTTAAAAAATTTAAATCTTCTAAGTATGACAAAGTAGAGAAGATTTCTAAAGCCGAGAAGATTCCTAAAGCTGAAAAGATCCCTAAACCTAGTCATGAAAATTTAGATACGGACGAGTCTAATAAGTGTTTTGGTTGTGAAGGTTATGGCCATAGGGCTTATGAGTGCCCCACTAAACTAAGGAAAGAGAGTAAGCGACCCATTTCATATAATGCGACCCTTAGTGATAGTGATAAGGAAGAGAAGCCCGGTTCCCCCACTAAGAAAAATTTTGTGGCTTTTATGGCTAGTCATGTGAGTGAAAGTGAGAACTCGTCCATTGATGAAACGTTAACACATGACACTTCCAAGGTCAAAGTTTATGATTCACTTGTTTTTTATGATAGTGAGAGTGGAGAAGAAAGAGAGAGTGAAAATGAAGAAGAGGTTAATGTGAATGAACTTCAAAATGCTTTTCAAGAACTTTATAAAGAATCTATTAAATTGAAAAGAGCTAATTTGAAGTTAGAAGCTAGTTTAAGAGAGAGTGTCAAGGTCGTTGATGAACATGCTTTAATAGAAGACCGTAGGACTCGTGAGAGGACTCTTCAAGAGAAGCTTGAATATGTAGAAGGCGAAAGAGATAGCCTTAGGGGTTTAATGGAATCCTTGAAAAAGGAGCTTCTTGCTTTTGAAGAGCGAAATGTTTTATTAGAGTCTAACATTTTAGAATTTCAAAATAAATTAAAAGACTCTAATAATGTCAAATTAGATTTGGAGTGTCGTTCGGAAAAATTAGATAAAATCTTAGGAACGGTCCAAATTAAAAATGACACTTGTGATTTAGGCTTCAATACTTGTAATGAATTTACTCATAATGCCCAAACCAATGTTTTAGGAGAATCTACTAGGAATACATTCAAAGATCACTCCTTAAGTAAATATTTTCGACATGTTTTCACTTGTACACATTGTGGTCGAAAAGGTCATCTTAGGAAATTTTGTTTTGATCTTAAACGAATTCCTAGAAAATCCCAACGCAATGCGTCAAATGTTTTTAAAATTCCTATACCCCAAGATAATCATTCTTCATTAATTTGGGTTAGGAAATCCGACTTGGTTGCCTTGCAAAAGAGGGTTTTTGATTCTCATTTACTTTCACATGCTTTCCCCCTTGCTAAATCTAAAGGATGAATGTGTTAGTGTTTTGCATACTTTAGCTTTTTATACTTCATGCTATATTCACATGCTAAATGTATGCTTGTTTAGTCATTTTCTAGTCATTGCCTTATTTCATATCACATGCTAGAAATTATGACTTGTTTATTTTTTTTGTATTATATTTTGTGTTTGAATTAATTGAAAAATATAAAAAGATTTTTGTTTATCATTTGTGTTTTATTTATTTCATTTAAGCTTAATGAAAAATACAAATGATTTTTGTTTATTCTTTTGAGTATATATCTTTATTTTTTTGTTAAAAATGTCAAAAACTCAAAAAGATTTTATTTTGTGTGTATTTTAGTTTGACACACTTTATGTGGCATATATTTGTGTTTGAATCCCATCTTTTACGCTCCCACGTGGCTAGAACTTTTGGTTTAGATTTTCAATCCTTAAAATGTTCTTTACCATATTTTATGAAGTAGTTGGATTTTGTATTGTTTAAATGGATTCTATTTTTATATGCCTCTTTTCACATATGCACGAGCTCTTTTGAAATCTTAATGTCACATGTTATATTTGAGCTTTTGAGGTGTTCTCCTACCAATCTAGTCATCTACATATCTATGACCTAAGAGGACTAGTGCATATCAAAATCCGTTGCACGTGAGCTTTGTGAGATAAAAAATTATATATCTAAATGTGTACGGGGAAGGGCTCCGAAAGGATGAATTAAATCCTTTGCGATAGTAAGCCACCGTTTATTGGATCTAAAAGAAATACGTGATCCAAAGGCCTAAAAACAGAATATTTGGCATTAAAAAGAAAACAATTGCCAAGGCCTATGTTTGTTTGATATATTCATTCAAAAGCAAAAGAATATATATGCTTATTGAGGGAGAATTGGATGGTATATCAATGGTTTGCACAATGTCCGTTTATCCTAGTTGTCTTTAATGTCATGACTCTATTTGGTTTGTAGAATCATCATCATGCTAGGCTTGTATGCATTGTGTATGTTTGTTCATTGAGTTTAATCTTCATATTGTCACATGAGGTTATATTTAAATGTGATAAAGTTTGCAATCAAATGAGAACTCCGTGAATGTTTATTAAGTGTTTGGGTCTAAATTTAATTGTTGCTAGTTCACACCCCTACACTTCCGTTTCCATATGACACACTTTTGCCATACGAGTGTGCAAACTTATTGTATTTTGTGTTATATGTGTGTTTATATCTATATATATATATATATATATATATGCAAGCACTCTATTGGTATATTTATAGTATATATATATATGATATTTGTTTGTCTTTGCCTTGCTTTTATTGCCCATATGCTTTAATGTCTTACCACTTTAAGCTTCAACGTGTTTATTAGTTCTTTATCCTTTGCCTATTCCTGAACAAAAAGGGGGAGATATGATAGGGGGAGAAATGGTATCTAATCCTATTATTATCGTATCTTAGTTTAGGGGAGATTTATCGTAGGGGGAGACGTCTTTCTAAGTATGTCAGTTGTTTATTGGTATATTCCCTATGCGTTTGATAGTTTGCTTAAGTGTGCAGGAATTCTTCTAAAGCAGCATCTTTCAATGGCAAAGAGTTTGATCCTTGGGTTGAGTCAAGTTTGGGTGGGTTATGTTTTAAGTCTAGTGAGCTTGACGGCCTTTTAGGATTTTTGTTTGGTTTTTGTCCCGGAATAGCCAAAGGGGGAGATTTGTAAGGACACAAATTTCCAATTGAGTCCATATATAGTTTTGGCTCAATTCCGGACAAAAACATCTATTCATAGGATAGTATGTAATTGTAATACTCTCAAGCCTATGAAGTGTTTGTTGAAGACGTAGTGGCAAAGAGTATAAAGCTTCATCAAATATGCCGATTTGCGTGCCTCGTTTCTACGTCATCAATCATGGCGCCATGCTCCCAAGGTATGAATATAATATTATATATATAGGAGCTTGGAACAAGTTTATTGGGTGTTAGGTTTTATAAAAACTGCGTTTTGTTTTAAGAAAGAATTAATTAAAACTTTAAATAAATGTTTATAAAGTTCTCTGGGCTAAAAATGAATTTTTCAAACTTTCTGGTGGTTCGTTAGATATGTCGTTCGAACGAGTTTTTTTCGTTCGAACCAGATGTCGTTCGAACGAGTTTGCCAACGAGGTTCCAGTATAGGCCTATGATATGTCGTTCGAACGAACCTTCAGTTCGAACGATATATCCAACGAGATTCTAATGAGTTCAATCCGGAACGTCGTTAGAAGTCTCGTTCGAACGATATTTCGTTCGGACGAAATGTCGTTCGAACGAGATGCCAGCTGGGAACAGTTTTTGGCAATTTTTTGGCAGTTTTTCACCCACTTCCCCACTAAGTTTTTAACCAACTTTTTCACACTTTAATATGTGCAGGAAGGACATTTTCCAAGTTAACATTTTCTAACTTTTCTTAACTTTTCCATCCTAGTTTATCTCTTAGAGAGAGTTTGAGAGAAAAAATTGTTTAGAAAAATGTTCATGTTTTGAGTGAGATTTTTAGAGAAAATTTTTCATCACTCAAGTGTTTACACCCAAATGAGTTTATTCCAAGTTCTTATATACTTATAAATTGCTTGGAGTTTGGCACCGGTTCTCTCTACACCGAATTGAAGAGAAGTTTCGAGTTTTGCTTCTACCACCCACAAAGAAAGAAGAAGTGTTCTTATGTTGTTTTACCCTCTTGGAGAAAGGCTTCATGTACGGGTGACGGTGACCATATAAAGTCCTATCGGTGGATTCCGAGACCGCGGTGGTGTTCCAAGGTTATTCTCTAGGAAGAGGTTTCTACAAGAAGAAGCATCGGGGCTTGAGAGGTTGTTTCCCATCTTGGGTTTTTCCTCGTACATCACGGCGTAGTGTGATTGATTTATTTTATCTTGCATAAATAATTTAGAACACATGCTTAGGATAATTCAAGATAAAATTCGGTTTAAATTATCACACTTAATTTAATTTGGACTTAAATTAAATATTGGGTAATGTTGTTTAATTCAAGTCATTTGCTAAAATTTGATTTCGCCTAATTTGCTAATATTGATAAATATGACTTAGGCAAATTCTAGGTCTTGGATTAATTAATTGGTTTAAGTGAATATATTGATTGATTAATTTTACTTCACTTGGTGTAATTTTAATTGTTTTAAAGAAATTAAAATTTGATGTTTTAAAGTTGAACCATCACACCGCTTCCGCATCTTGAATAAAAAGGAAATTATTAATAGTTTGATTTTAATTGAGATAAATCGAAATTCGGGCTTTTTCAGTATTCATACCTGAGTGATCTTAAACATATGAAACACCTCTTGACTTGAAATATTCTTTAAATCTGTAAATTTCACATTCTTGGACTTGAACTTTGTCATAGGCTTCAATTAAACTCCATAATTAGAACTAGCCTAGACTTAATTTATTTTGTCCAGAATTAAGCCAATTAAAACAAAAGTATATGATAAGAATTATGTTCTTACACGACTCACGGAATTGGTCATCATAACTTTAGGTCCTCAGAATTGACGTCGACCCACAGAATTGGTCATCCTTCTTAAAGGTTCGTAGAGTTAACCTCAACCCACATAATTACTCGCTACATCTTTAGGTCCTCAAAACTGACCTTGACCTCTAGAAATGGTCATCACTACTTAAGGTCCGCAGAATTGACCTCGACTCGTAGAATCGGTTGCCCCATCCTTAAGTCCTCAGAATCACCTCGACCCGCAGAATCGATCGTCATAGTTTAAGGTATGTAGTATTAACCTCGATTCGTAGTATCAGTCATCCCAACTTAAGGTCCGTAGAAGTGACCTTGACCCACATAATCGATCGCTATATCCTTAGGTCCTCAAAATTAGGCTGGGCCCACAGAATTGGTCTCCATATCCTTAGGTCCATAGAATCGACCTCAACCCTCCTTAGGTCCACGTAATCGACCTCAACCCTTTGAATCGATCATTTTTTACCCTAGTTACGTATAATTAACCTCAACTCTCTCCTTCAACATAGATGAGATGAATATATTTCGATGGCCTTCATTTATTCAAGGCTTACCCATCGAGGGTATCTGTAGACACCCCATCCTAGGACCCCCAAAGAACCTCGTAATGTAAGGTCCCTAAAACTCATCCACTCACTATTAACCCAAAGTCATAGTTCGAGTACTGACCTGGAGGGCACTGAGTGATCTCGATCTCCTTTTGACTCCGTTTAACTCTCTTACTTAGGCAAAGATCAATGAAATCTTTAAGGGCACTGAATTTCCTTTCTAACGATCCATCCCATGCATGAATCAACCTCACTATCCGCACGAATGATCCGTTTCCTCCGAGTACTAATTTGGAGGCCACCGGGTGCTTTCAAGCTTCGTTTGAGTCCAATAAACTCTCTTAATTGAGTAAATCTCAATGAAATCTAGAAAGGAACTAAATTCCTTTTCCAATGGTTCATGTAGTGCATGAATTGGCCTCATGGTTAAAATGAACGATTCGTTTTACTTCGAAAGGACATCGATCACTTTTGGGTTCCATTTTACCTCGATCTACCCTCTAAACCAAGCAAATCTTGTGAAATATCAAAGGGATCTAAATTCGCTTTCCAACGGTCCCTGCCGTGTACGAATTGACCTAATGGTTCACACGAACAACTCGTTCTCCTCCGAAAATCCCTGTTTAGAGACCATCAGTCTCTTCTAAGCCCCATTTGACTTTGTTTAACCTACTGAACCTGAGAGTGTCTCAATGGATTATTAAAGGGATCTAAATTCCCTTTCCAACGGTTCCATATGTGCATGATTCGGACTTACGGTATGTATTTTATGCCCATTTTTTGAAAATTCCATTTTGAACTGCCTATAGGCACCCCAGGGACCCTATCTATCTGTAGGGTGTCCTTTTCCTTGCCTAGAAAAATAGACCCTATGCCGATAGGCAGGGTAGGATCCATGTCAGTCGACACCCTCAGACCCTAAATTCCACTATAAAAGGGCCATGACCTCACCCTTAGAAGGGACCCCTCTCAGCAATCAGAGAACATTCTCCTTAAAATTAAATCATTCCCTTTCCTTAAAAAGGGCATTTTTCAACATTCTCTCACCCCAATTACTTACCTCACTTAGTTATCCACCTCTACCACATCACCTTCATACCACTTCAAAATCAGCATACTTGCATTCCAAATTTAGAAACAAGGATCCATAAAGAGGTCTATTCCTCACCTTTTTTCAAGTTTACTCATCTTAGTAGTAATATTCATTTTATTATCATTTTGTGATAATTTCTAGTTTATTTTATCTTCACTCTTTGTTATTTGTATTGCACAAAAATTATTTTCATAAAAATCCCAAAAAAACAAAAAAAGGGTTATTCATAAACTCCAAAAGTGAGACTTTCATTTTCTTACACTTACCCTTAAACACATTGTAGACACCTCACTCTGTTACACCCTAACTCTCCTTAGGTCCCTAGTACCTCCACTCATCATCGCAAACCCAGGTCAGGTCCCGAGTACTGACCTGGAAGCCATCGGGCACCCCCCGGCTCAGTTTGACCAAAAAGTTAAACTCCTCGTCTCGATCGAGACTCAATGAATCTTCGAAGGGAACTGAATACCTTTTCCAACCGTCCACCCCGTGCGCGATTCCGACTTACCAAGAGGACGAATGTGCCATTTGCGTCCGAAACCTGACCTAGAGGCCACCGGGCGCTCCCGGGCTCTGTTTGACATAAGTCAACTCTTCAGCTCGACCAAGGCTGAATGAATCTTCGAAGGGTACTGAATACCCTTTCCAACGGTCCATTCCATGTGCAATTCTGACTTTCCATGCGGACGAACGATTGGTTTGATTCTGGGAAGCGACCGAGCGCTTCCCAGGCCCGGTTGACCAAAGTCAATTCTCCAAACCGGGTCAAACTTTTTGGAATGTTGAAGTACATCTCCTAACCTTTCCAATGGTATGCCCCGGGCACGATTCGGACTTACCATGCGGATGAATGATCCGTTTGCGTCCGCACGATTCCCCGTCCAGTAGATCAATAAACTCTTCCGAGCCACATTTGACCCAAAGTAAACTCTCGAACTCGGGAGCGGTCCAAAGGACTTTTGAAGGTCTCTTAATTACCTTTCCAACGGTATGCCTCGTGCGCGATTCTGACCAACAATTTGCCCTTGGCGGCCAATTTTCCAAAAAAGCCTGAGGCGCACTGCCAAATGGCAGGTCCCAGACCCTGCCTATCGGCACCTGCCGATAGGTAGTGCCATGACAGGGCCGATCGGCAGTCCCCTGGTCCTATAAAAGGAGGCCTTGGCTTCATTTGCAAAGGAAGCCCAGATCTGATAGAAATCTCCCTGAACGAATCCCATAAACCTCTCTCGAAGGCAGTGTGATTTCAACTTCCAAACCCCTTTTTTACTTCCACTTTTCATCATCCCTTTCATCAAACTTGATGAATTAACCACCCTCCATCGCCACCCAAGCTCAAGGGCTGCTCCCCAACATTCAAGATCAAGCTCAAGATCTCCAAGAAGGTCCAACTTTCTCAAACCCTCTCCTAAATTCTCTTAAATTTGCAATAACTTGTTTTCTTACTTAGCACTTTTATTATCTCATCTCACACATCATAAATATACTTTTTTTATCTAGTATTATTGCACATCTCCTATTTTCATATAAATAAAAACCCAAAAAACAAGAAAAAGAGGGTTTGCTCAAAAATTCCAAGTAGGGATTCTCACACTTTTTCCACACTTTTCTCACAGCTAAAACACTTTTTCTACACACACACACACACACACAAAAATAAGATATTTATCCATTTGGATTTATGGGTTAAACCCCACCCCCGTTTATTTGCGAACTACGTGGACTTTGATGCCTTTATAGGCCACGTAGGCGTCTCGGGGTAAACCCGAGGCTCGAGACCTTTTTCTTACTTTTTCTCTCATTTTCTATCTTCTCTAAATCCATTTTTCTTATATCCTATATACTTGCTCTTAGTGACGTATTGCTCCATATGCGTTATCGTTCCATTATAATGATCAACGTAGGGGTAATCGCGTAAATCTTATTTTTCTAATATTATTCTTATATCTTCCTACGGATGACTCGCTTTATCTTTTCCATGATATAAGTCGAGGATTCCTACCTCCATTCTATATATAAACATGCACACATATCACGGGGGAAAATATAAAGGAAAATAGCAAATATCCATGAGAGACCGAAAGGGCGGAATGGGTGCCTAACACCTTCCCATTTCGTAATTAAGCCTCCGAATCCTTTTCGAATCATTTTGGTTTCGCACGCACCAGTATGTCTTTGGAAGCCATCCTTCGGGGTGGCTTACCCTTTTTCTTTTGTCTGTTTTGAGTAAAATAGACTGAGGACTCTGAATCTCTCTACATTTTTCACACCTCACAAAATCGACGCCGACCGAAGAGCTCTCTCGAGAGAGGGGGGACGAGCGAGACCCGAAGGATCCCTTCCTCCCTCCGTGGACGGGGATCGGGGTGATGGCCAGAGTGACGACTCTGCTGGGGACTATTTTATTTTGAGGGCTTGACTCTATTCACGTGGATGCTATATTTGTTTATGTCCCCCCCCCCCCCCCCCCCCCATATATGCATGTTCCCTTTTCTCACATGTGTATCCCATGCTTATGCTTATATTCACACACTTGTAGAAAATTATCCATGTACACTTCACACCACATGTACCTAGGATCACACATATATCCCCATGTTGCACACATCACCCATCCATACTTGGTGTACCTTTTTGGGTACTTGTACTTGGCTCCCTCTTTTGGCATAATCAAGAAAGGCATTCTCATCATAAGATACTAATAAGAGAATCATGCATGATTCACACGACATCACCAAAGTGCATTGATATTAACCAAATTTTACCCAGTAACTGGAGGGTCACTTTGTGATGGGCGCTGGTCCGGCAGGTCGCAGTTACCCTAAGCGATATGACTCTCACTTTCCATTGGACAAGTACCTTCGACGTATATCGAACGGTTCCCCCGCATCATACCGCTTGACCGAAGTCATGACGAGAGGTATATCGCATGTAATTCGTTCACGTACGCCGATTATATCGAATTCGCTCTCACACGTACCGTCCCCACGAGGTATATGGTGAGACAATTCACGTACACTCAGGTTTATCAAATGACTTGTCCACACATACCGATTGCCCGAGAGAGCAAGACGTATATCGTGGAAGCCACGCCAAAGGGGGTAACCCATGCCGATTCACCCAACCAAACTGTATACCCGCATATAGGTGTCAAACCTAGGACACGCACTTTAGATTGTCGGTTTGAACCCAAAACTCTGCTAAAATTTTGGGTCGATCTTCCACCCAATTTCTGTGCATTTTTAAAACGGGACTCTGTCCGCGAGCCTGGTTACAAGTCCAAACGTAGCTTTGCATATATTAAGACCCCCATTTTCCAGGCTCAGGTCCGGTCCGGCATTGCATTTAGGAGAATTAAATACAAGTGAGAACATAATAATCATAATAATCATGCTGAGTTTCGTCTCCAAAAACATTTCTCCCTTCTTTATCAAAAATCCAAAAATATTTCTACCTTCTTTATCAAAAATCCAAAAAAATAGTTTCTTCCTTTTTTCTCCCAAAAATAAACCTCATCCTATGCCTTCTCAGGTTGATCGTACGCCCTTGGCCTGGCTCCCTATTGGATTAGGTCTTCAGTCAAATCACCCTGGAGTTTCATACGTTCCTCTACTACTTCTTCCGAATTCAGAATCCATCCATCTTCCATGGAGAATGCAGATCAACCACCAGTCATACAACCGGATTTGCTGACAGTCCTAGCTCAGCTCGTGGCCAAGATTGACAACCTCCAAGCTGAGGTCCGAGAAATGCAACGAAACTAAGTTCCTATGCCTCAAGAGCCCGAGGCACTGTTCCCTCGTGATATGGGTCCACCCAATCCCATCTGGGTCACGAAAGAATATAAGCACGCTCCACGTACCCCTCTTACTAATAGGTCGTCGCCTGCCTAGCTTCTAATGCCAAACATTGCTTGCCCAGCCTATGGCTAACCTGCCTGTGGTCGCTAATCCAAAGGAGGAGGAGTTGAACAAAGTCAAAGAAGATCTTAATATGCTCACCAAGAAGTTCGACCAAGTCAGGATCTCTGGAAATTACATGGACTACACCCATATGTCTCCTTATCCTAAAGCGAGGTTACCCGAGAAGTTCAAGATGCCAAATATCGAGAAGTTCAGGGGAGTGGCCCCCCAATCATTCATCTTCGCAGTTATCACCGTTCCATGACTCTCCTAGGGGTTTCTGAAGAGGTGATGGCCCAATTATTTCAACAAACTTTGAAGGACAGTGCCCTCTGATGGTTTTTATCTCTTGAGGAATACAGAATTCGTAGCTGGGAGGATGTAGCCTGAGAATTCATGTCACAGTACAAATACAATGAAGAGCTCGAAGTCACCCACCGTGATTTAGAGCTGCTCAAACAAAACTCTGGAGAATCAGTCAGTAACTTTATAGCCCGATGGAGGGAAAAAGCAGCTACCTTGACCAATCGTCCATCTGAAGAAGAACAGGTCAACATAGTGAAGAAGAATTTCTTGCCCCATGTCCGAGCAACCATGGGAGGACAGTACTATCCCCACTTTCGAGCTCTTAGAGAAGCAGGAGTAGAAATTGAGGAAGGTCTTGCTAAAACAGAAGTTGAACCGAAGAAGGTGTCTAGACAGTTCACCCCTAGAAAATATGATAAGCCTGCCAATGCTACAGTCTCAATCATCAACAACATCTCTCAACCAACCACATCATGGGAACCAGAAATCCGCCCTGCTCCCGTTCGAAGGGAATACACTGAGCTTCATGCTCCCCTCTCCAAAGTTTACCAGCACCTGTTAAGCCAAAACCTTATAAAACCCTTGGATCCCCGTCCGTTACCAAATCCACTTCCCAGAAATTTCAAAACCGATGCTCATTGCGCCTTTCATCAAACAGCTGGCCATACCACCGACCAATGCTTCCACCTTCGAAACATAATCCAAGATCTCATTGACCGGGGTACCATCGCCCCACCAACCAATCCTAAACCAAACACTACTCATAACCCACTCCCAAATCACACTAATGCCATCTTCTTGGAAGAAAACCCGAATATCGATCCGTCAACCCAGATCACAACCTTATACCCTCCTAAACCCCTTCAACTTTGCCCATATTTCCTCCTACACCCTACTAGCCCCGCTGATTAGGCACTGTCACTCCTTACCAGAGCGTGCATCACTGTCCGGACCTGTTCTGAAAGTGGAAGTATGGAATTACCAGATGTGTTGAACCAACTCCTAGAGTTCGGGCTGAAATTTCCCTCACAGATGATCATCGATTGCCATAGGTTCAGTACGTTATTTTTGGAAGCACGAAAATGGGCCCGAGAATCAGATGGGTGGATGGTACCAACCGACGAAGTCTGCTTAAATGATGTTGTCCAGATTATGGCGGAAGCATTCAGGCAAACCAATAGCATTTGTAATATCACCGAGTTACTTGACACTTTGAAGCTACAAGGGCGCCTGGTCCCTTCACCCTTACACATTCCCACAGAATGGGAAGACCTATATAAAGAGTCCGTTGAAGTCGTGGAATGCATTGACTTCACAAGGAAAAATAGAATTGTTGCCACCGGATGGGGAGAAAAATTCGAAGATTCGAGCGAAGAACAAGTTTCAGAAAGAACTGGCCCAGTAGCCGACTTATGTGGGATGATATCATTTGAGGAACTCCTCGGAGAAATAGATAGGGTGGAAGAACAACCTCAGATCGATGAAGAAACTGAATTTAAGTTTTTCCTTTCTTCAGTAAATCACATGACCAGATCTGGGAGACATTACCAAGTTCCGAGCTCGCTACCAGCTAATGACAAGGGGAAGGGAGTTGGAAACCTTCCTATACCAGAAATGACCCTCGAGGAGAGCAAGATCCTCAATCAACTGAAGAAAACTCAAGCTAACATCACCCTATGGGGGCTTTTCATGTCTTCCCAACTGCACAGAAATGCTTTAATCAAGTTGATCACTGAACCTATAGTTCTTCCTTCTACCACACTAGAAGAAGCGGTAAATTTGGTCGAATCCTTGACCTCCACCCGAATGCTGTCCTTTTCTGAAGAAGAAACCCCCAAAATTGGGCCGAATCACAACATGCACTCAACATCTCCGTCGAAATTATGGGGAAGGTGGTACCACTTTCTCTCATTGATAACGACTCTGCTTTAAATGTCTGCCCACTGAGAACCTTCAAATGTTTAGGTCTGAAAGAAAGTGACCTAGCTCCAACCTCCGCTGTAGTGCGTGCCTACGATAATACTCGTCGTGAAGTGATCGGATCCATAAAACTTGTAATAGGGGCTGGTCCTATAAACCCTGTCGTCGAATTCCAAGTCATCGATATCCCGATCTGTTTCAACCTGTTGCTCAGACGACCCTGGCTCCACAGTATAAAGGGTGTCTCTTCCTTATTTCATCAGAAATTGAAGTTTTTCGCCAATGGGTGAGTTATCACCATCTTGGGCGACGACGGAAACGCCGAGGGTGCAGGCACCAACAGTCCAATTCTTGAGATACAGCATGGGTCAAATGATATGCTCCTATCAGGATTTCGAGTTGAGCCACCTCTACTCCCGACAGGGGACGGTTTCAAAGAAAGGGTTTGTCCAGAATACGCCTCATGGCATTGTCAATGTAATTCAGATGTTCAGAAACATGCACTTCATACCCGGACTGGGGCTAGGACAAAGGCAGCAGGGGATACTGGAGCCCATCGAACTAAAGAAAGCTTTCCCTCCTTATGGCTTGGGATATCAACCATCAGAACCAGAGCTCAGAATGATCCGCCAGACTCGATCAAAGAGAAGGTTAGGCTGCATCCGAACTGTCTCAGGAGACTCCTTAAACGGACGATTTATCAAAGAGGGAGAAGACTTCCACTTCTGCGGCTTTCCAGAACCGTGGTATGACCATACATACAAGAAAATGAAGCCTGGAATGGACATCTTTTTCCAAGATAGCTACCCATGGGCCGAAAGTTTCCAACACCGTGTACAACCGCTTATCAAAGATACTGAAGAGACTGAAGAAAGTAACTCCGAAGATTCCTTCAGCCTGCAAACACTAAGGCTGGCACTCTGCATGGTTCATTCAGGCACTACATCAAGGGACCCATCTCGTCTGATCAAAGCTGCTGACACACCTCTCCTCAACTGGCATTCTGCGCCAGTTCTACCTCTTAAAATCTCCCCTAACCCCAATGTCTACCTTATTTCTTCTACTGTTGTCCATCCTTGCTCAAATGTAATCGAGACCTCTTTTGACGAGGTTCTCAATGCTATTTTTCCTATCAATGAAATAAATGAAGATTTTGAGTATCTTGCTGTGCCTTACATTAATTGTGTAGATTCTAATCAAACTTTTAATGATGATGATTTTGCAAATGAATAATTCTTAACTAATTTAAATAAGGTTAATAACAAAAACATAACCGCGTTCAAGTTAATGAAAAAGAGACTATTGTTATCAATCTCGGTCCTAGTAACCAACTGCGCGAGATTAGGATAGGGGCCACCTTTGACGAGCGTGAGCGCGCACAACTCGAAGAATTACTAGAGGAGTTCGTGGATGTCTTCGCATGGTCCTACGACGACATGCCCGGTATTGACCCCGAAATAGCTCAGCACGAGATCCCCACTCTCCCAGATGCCAAACCATTTAAACAAAAATTGAGAAATCTCCGCACCGAATGGTCGCTTAAGGTCAAAGAAGAGGTGATCAAATAGTTGAACGTGGGTTTTATTCGAGTAATCGAATATCCCACATGGCTAGCCAACATTGTACCTGTACCAAAATCAGGAGGAAAGGTTCGAATGTGTGTGGATTACCGAGATTTGAACAAAGCCTCTCCGAAGGATGATTATCCACTACCCAACATCGACATGATCGTGGACAACACAGCTAGTCATGCTCTCAAGTCATGTGTCGACGGATTTGCCGGATACAACCAAATTAAGATGCACCCCGACCATCAAGAGAAAAATGCATTCATCACCCCATGGCGAACCTTTTGCTACACCGTTATGCCATTCGATCTCAAGAATGCTGAGGCTACTTACCAAATGGCCGCCACAACCATCCTGCAAGGTTTGATTCACAAAGAGGTCGAGGTTTTTGTGGATGATATGATTATCAAGTCAAAAACTAGAGAAGGTCATGTTCCCGCTCTCCGGAAGTTCTTCAAACGACTACGACAGTATCAGATGCGACTTAATCCACAGAAGTGCGTCTTCGGCATTACAAAGGGAAAACTCTTAGGATTCATGGTCAGTGAGAAGGGGATAGAAGCAGATCCCGCCAAGCTGAAAGCCATACTTGAGATGCCACCTCCCCGAACAGAGAAAGAAGTCCAAGGTTTCTTTGGGAAATTACAATGTATCAGCCGGTTCATCAGCCAGCTAACCTCCATCTGCGAACCAATCTTCAAGCACCTACGAAAGGATTCAACCAAGGTTTGGAACGAAGCCTGCCAAGAAGCTTTTGACCGAATCAAACAATACCTAACCCAACCTCCAGTTCTCATGCCACCACAGCCTGGTCTCCCTTTGCTCTTATACCTAACCATAACCGACACGGAAGCTGGGGCTTTGCTAGACCAATACCTTGAAGACTCCCGCAAAGAAAGAGTTGTCTATTATGCCAGTCGCAAATTGGTCGGGTACGAGATCAACTACACTACTTTAGAAAAATCATGCGTCGCGCTTGTCTGGGTCACCCAAAAGTTGTGACACTACATGCTCGCCTTCCCCATTAAACTTGTATCCCGAATGGATCCCATCAAATACCTGCTCAAAAAACTCGCCTTATCCAGTCGAATGGCCCGATGGTTGATGCTCCTAACCGAGTTCGATATCGTGTACGTCACACAGAAAGGCGTTAAAGGAAAATCCATCTCTGACTACCTCGTTGACTACCCTGTAGAACAAACAGATGTCTGGATCTCCGAATTCCCAGATGAAAATGTCCTCTGCACCACTCCAGACTGCCTCCGATGGAAAATGTTCTTCGATGGCGCTGCCAATAAAAAGGGATATGGCATTTGGATACTCCTGGTCGCCCCGGATGACTCCCACATTCCTATTGCCGTTAAATTGGATTTCCCTTACACCAATAACATGACAGAATACGAGGCATGCACAGTGGGCCTCAAGGTCGCTCTTAAGAAAAGTATTCAACACCTTGATGTATACGGGGATTCTGCCCTTATCATCGATCAAGTGCTCAGAAAGTGGAAAGTCAAGGACGAAAAGCTCCAACCCTTTCACGTCTAATTAGAAGAGTTAGCCTCCCAATTCCGAGATATCACCTTCCATTACCTACCCCGAGCAAAGAATAACCTAGCCTATGCACTCGCTACTTTGGCCTCTATGGTCGACATGCCCGAGGGAATAACAATGACCCCCTTCCTAGTTCAAAAGCAAGACAAGCCAACCCATTGTTATCATATTGATCTTGTCACCACAGAAGATCCTAAGCTAGTCAATTACTGGTACTATGATATATGGTTCCTTCTCAAACATGGTAGGTATCCCGAGGATTCAAACAAGAACGACCGAGTTACCCTCCGAAGGCTGGCTGCTCAGTACATCATCTATCACAAAGTACTATGGAACTCATTTGCACTGTATCGCAGGGGCTGACATTGAAAAGATAATGCAAAAAATACACAGCGGGGAATGAGGCCCCCACATAAACGGTCATATGCTTGCCAAGAAGATCATCCGATAGGGCTACTACTGGACCACCATGGGCCAGGATTGCACCGCCTATGTTCGGAGATGACCTAAATGCCAACAGTTCTCCAATCTCCAACATCTACCTCTGCGGGAATTATACAACATGACTTCTCCCTGACCGTTCTCCACCTGGGGTATCGACATCATAGGGAAGGTTACACCAAAGGCGTCAAATGGGCATGAGTTCATCCCGGTTGCCATCGATTACTTCACCAAATGGTTCGAAGCTGAGTCATACGCAGTATTAAATGCCAAGAAGGTGGCCAAATTCATCAAGAAAAATATCATCTACCGATATGGGGTCCCGCATGAGCTAGTGTCAGATAATGGTTTGCACTTCGAGGTAGAAGTCACAGAAGTTGTCAGCGAGTATGGGATTCAGAGATACAAATCTTCTCCCACCGACCTCAAACCAATGGTGCAGTTGAAGCCGCCAATAAAAACCTCAAAGCCATCATCAGCAAGATGATCGAAAGTTGTAGAGACTGGGCCGACCGGATCCCATACGCCCTCTGGGGCTATCGAACCTCAATCTGAACCTCTACTGGGGCTACTCCTTACTCCCTGGTCTACGGCATAAAATCAGTCCTACCTGTGGAGCTAGAAATACCCTCGCTACGCGTCATGCTCGAAGGCGAGGTTAGTGAAGAAGACTGGTGCCAAGGCCGTCTTGATGAACTAGCCCTCCTAGATGAAAGAAGATTAAAAGTTGTTTATCATATATAGGGATACATTCGCTGAATAGCGCAATCATTCAACAAGAGAGTCAAGGACCACAAGGAGATGATAGAACCCATCTGGGACCCCAGAGGAAAATTCAAGCCCAATTGGAGCGCCCTTACATTATGAAGAAGATCTTGTCTGGCGGTGCCGCCATGCTCACTGACCTGGATGGGGAAGAGATGGCCCGTCCAGTCAATCTGGACCGTCTCAAGAAATTTTACCCCCTAGTCTGAAATCTCGGCGCGCTACGACTCTTCTCATCCCCTTTCTATTCTAAAAAAAACTCTTCATTCCCTCTACCCAGAACTACGTGGGCCTGATCCTCTTAAAAACTATTTTCAAACAGATAAGAACTTTTTCAAAAACCCCAGAGGGACGTAGGCAGCTCATACATCCCACATGAGCACGACCCCTTCTTTTTCACAAAAACATATTCCTTTCTTATCCCCGAGAATGGCAGTTCATTCTAAACATCTACTTGAACAAAATGATTATGTATGCCTTAGAAATCGGTGTAGATAATTCAAAATGCAAAATTCATCAAAAGGCACAGCTGGATGATCAGAAACTTGTTTATTTAATTAATAAGAAACTACAGTACAGATTACATAAGAAAAAGGAACGGATAACTCCTTTCCCCCTACTACCATAAAAACTAGATAAAATCCCCCACATCTGTTACATAAATAAACTCCCCAGGAGTCCTACCCACAGCTACCCGAAGAGCCTGCACCCTCATCATCTACATCCTGAGGACCCCAAGTTTCTCCTGCCTGAATGGAATGCCTCAAACACTCCATATATCGATGAGCCTTAACCATCTTCGAAAAGACCATAACACCTCCTTCCATAGAGTCAGACAAAATAAGCCACCTCTGACCAGTCTCTACTGCCTACATCTTGCTGACTACTTTCCTCCACAACCACTTCATATAATCTTTGGGGACATGGAAAACCTTCCCAACAGACTGAGAGGGACGGGTCGACGGACGCTGATTTTCCCACAGAGATCCAAGCAACAGACGCAGGCGCTCAGTCAAATCTTCTACCAGAAAGAAATTTGAGGTCCAAGGGGGCACGACCTGCGCCCAGCCAAATTGGCGCAAAAGTCACCAAGGGAAATAAAAAGAGGTCTGTCTAAGACCAACCAGCCGCACATATGAATAATCTCCTAGCTCCAGAACAGGCTGCAACTGTCCCCACCAAGGCACTGACCAATACAGCCCATAAGCCCCATGCTCCACAAGCCAATTCTCCCAGTTCTCAACATACAGACCCATGCAGATGAAGTAGCGTGAAACAAAGTTGGGTACAGCTGACAAAGGATATTCTGGAGGAGTCGACAAACAGAATCTTTCAGACAACCACATGAACAACATCACAGGGCTACCCCTTAAAAAGTCAGAACGACCTTCTCTCCAGGCATCCAGGCCATTCAAAGTCTCTGCTAATATCACCGCTGCTGGATTGCGATGATATGACATCCATGAAGTAATGGCTGCAAGATGTGAGTCCACTCGCACCTCCCCAATCACCAACAATAATTTTGAGACCAGACCCAGAACAATGGCTCCAGTATAGCCAGCATCACCTGCTTCCCACAAATGCACGGACTGCAACACCGCCGGGAGGGAGATTATTCCTCCAGAAACTAATGACCTGGCCGCCGAAGGAGAAATATGAAGAAGCCCAGCCAATGAATCCCTAGGAGAGCGGGAAAATTCGGTCAAAGCCGCAATAACACTAGGATTCACACCTAGTATGGTGGAAAATTCCTCGTAGGTAGGACAAACTTCTTCCAACCCAAATCGGAATACATGATCTTCCGGGTACCAAAATTGTACCGCCGCTGTCAGCTTATTCCACTCAAAAGGCCGATTGCGCCACAAGGAAACTCGACACATGTTGAAAGCATCATAGTTGACATTATAAGAGCACATAGCTTCCAAGGCTTCGAGGTAGTTGACAAACTCGGTGCTACCAGGGAGAGCCATCTTGTAGGGCAAAGAAATAGTAGGCAAGTGGATAAGGATGCAAAGGTGTGATGAAAACACTCCACCCTCACCCCCTTTTATATACTTGGGAACTCTCACAAGGGACATAATCCCTGCAGAAATCGGAAGGACTCCTACCCCAAAAAGGTACTAAAGGCTGAAGAGGGTACCATTCAAAGCTTTCAATTGATTGGACTGGACTGAACTGCCGATAGGCAGGCCAGGGTGCTTGCCGATCGGCAACCCCCCATTTTTGAAAATTTCATCCTTTCTTTTTTTGTCAAATCAGAAAAACTCCATAAAAATAAATTGATATTCTCAAAAGAATTTCGAGAATCCTGTTCCCTCCTTATAGGATTCCCCGTTTTAAATAAAACAGCTTTCCTTTGAAAAATTCCAAAAATACTCCTGTTTTACGGTCTCAGTAGCAAATTAAAAAGCGCATGTGCATGCATTCATTCATCATTAAAATAAAAGATATCCAAAAAACTACATTGCCTTGCATATATATGTTTTCTGTGTTACATCATTTTGCAAGAAATAAAGAAAAAGCCAAAAACAACGGGACTCAGCCCGAACCCACATTTCACCCCCCCCCCCCCCCTCTCTCTCTCTCTCAAGAGATTCCACCCCTGCGACGCGCTCTCTTCCCCCTATGGTGAGATGACGCACCACCACTACCCGAGCCAGAGTCCTCTCCAGACGAGGCAGATGGCACTAAGCAAGAAGGAACAGGGATCGCATCCCGAATATGGGCAGTCGTCGATGATATCCAATCTCTAATGTCCCTGAGCCAAGTGGTCGACACCCGGATTTGCTGCAAGGAAAAGGCAGAATCAGTATCAGGCAAAAGGAATGACAAAAAAGAAAGGAAAAGTACCAAAAGGTTTACCGCAGGACGAAGGACCTCCTCTGTCAAACCCAGCTCCTCCGGATCCATCGCAAGGGGAAGGTGCAACATCGGCACTATCCCTCCATCAGCCCGCCGGATGTTGTATGAAGGAGTGTGCAGTCGAACAAAAGGGACCTCCGAGGTCGCCGCCGCCGCAGGTGCCGACGGACCACCACCACTGTGGGAAGACCCCACCGCCCGACTCGAACCAGCAGGAGGGAAAGGTAAAGCATCATGTATACTGGGCGCCATTAACCAGCTCGTCACAAAATCCATATAGTCATACGGCGCGGCCGTATCAGTGTATAAAGCATAGGACTCGCCGATCATCGCCGTGATCCTCTCATCCTCCAATAACTGTCGCTCCCGCCTCATAGACATAGAAGGTTGTGCGGGAGGCACCACCACCTCTTCCTCAGCAATCTGACGGATCACCCTCTCCCCGAGGTACCAGGAATGGCCGAACTCATGCGCAAACAAATGCCTCATCTGCGCGTTCACCCCAGTCACCCCCGTATCCTGAATAGCGGTCCCCTAAAAATAAAAGGTCACCTAAAAATCCCCGAGCAGGAATAAGGCGATACAAAATCAAAAAACCAAGACTGAAAAGGAAAGGACCTTACCCGACCACTGGTCAGGTCATTCAAGACCTGACGCACCGCCTCTAGGGAAAGAGATCCCTTCAACTGCCGGTTGGCCTTACGCCATCGGTACAGTCGCCAGAAGTCCCCAACAGTGTAGTCCTTCAAAGAAATTAGCGGGGTGTTACACCCAATCACCTCATAGAACCACGTCTGAATTCACAAGCAAAAAGGGACGCATAAGGAAAATGCGAATGCATGAAAGGAAAATGCGAATGCATGAAATGAAAATGCGCAAAAGTAAAGAATACCTCAAGAAGATACGTGGCTCCAATAAAAGTCCGTCGGAAGCACCGACTGAATGCATCCAAAGAAGAGTAAAGGGACGCCAAGGTCAGACTCCCCCAATCATAGAAAGGGATGTTCGAAAACATCCTCAAGTACGGTAGAAACCACAAATGGACGACGTCGCCGCTCGACGCCACCATGAAACCTCCCAGCACCAACAAGATGAACAACCGGGCCATCTGCCTCACTTGCAGCTCATCCTCCACATTAATTACCCTGATCAGCAAAACATCCTTCAGCAAGGACAGCCAGATAGAATCCCTTGAGACTATCCTCCTCACATCACCGAGTGCCACATACACCGCCTCCGGCCTCACCCGCAAAGAGCGATCCACCTCTATATGCTCCCCGTCATAATACAGCCCCAGCAGTTGTTGCACATCTATGGGAGTCACTGTCATCACCCTGAAGACAAAATGAAAAGTGTGGGTAGTGTCCCACCACCTCTCCCCCAAGGCACACAAAACTGCTGTTGAACGAGGCGTCTCATCCAGCGCAGCCGCCAACCTTCCAAAACCCGCTGAAGATACCATCCAGCACACTACTGGTGGAAGATGTGCCCGGACCCCCTAATCACCTCCTCAGCAGAGTTTACGACCTCAAACCGGTTATCTCTCCAACGATCAGCTCCTCCGCTCAAATCAAAGGCAAAAGGCCTCCCCAGCCATCGGCTACCCGGTGCGATACATTATCACATGGTATTTTTCCTAGAGGAAATCAGAAGAACCACTCGCCCCGAGCGATCTCTCCCAAGGGGCAATCCAAATTTTCCCCAGCTCATTCATCGTTCCCCAGCAGAACCTCAAATCCAATGCTTATCCCCCAAATGGAACCCCTCTTCCCCAGTGGAATCCTCAAAAGTTAAGTGAAAACTCGTCCCGGCAAGGCTCCGAAAAATCCCTAAAGGATCACATGATCAATTCCCCAGCGGAATTCTCTCACAACATCCAAAATAGGTTGTTCCCCCCTGCAAGGTCTCCTATAAAGCTTCCCCTGGCTATCAGATCCCCAGCTCAAAATCGGAATCACAAAGCTATTCCTCCAGCAGAATCATAATACAATCTTTATCCACTCTTGGGTCAGAATTGGCCCCGATCTTGGATCGTCACCTTAGTTAGGTCAGAATTGACCTCGGTCCTCGGTCGTCACCACTCTTGGGTCAGAATTGCCCTCGGTCTTGGATCGTCACCTCTATCAGGTCAGAATTAACCTCGGTCATCGATCGTCACCACTTTTGGGTAAGAATTGGCCCTGGTCTTGGATCGTCACCTCTATTAGGTCAGAATTGACCTCGGTCCTCGATCTTCACCACTCTTGGGTCAGAATTGGCCCCGGTCTTGGATCGTCACCTTAGTTAGGTTAGAATTGACCTCGGTCCTCGGTCATCACCACTATTGGGTCAGAATTGACCCCAATCTTAGATCGTCACCTCAGTTAGGTCAGAATTAACCTCGATCCTCGGTCGTCACCACTCTTAGGTAAGAATTATCCCCGGTTTTGGATCATCACCTCTATCAGGTCAGAATTGACCTCAGTCCTCGGTCGTCACCACTCTTGGGTCAGAATTGACCCCGGTCTTGGATCGTCACCTCAGTTAGGTCAGAATTGACCTCGATCTTCGATCATCACCACTCTTGGGTCAGAATTGGCCTCGGTCTTGGATCGTCACCTCAGTTAGGTCAGAATTGACCTCGGTCCTCAGTCATCACCACTCTTGGGTCAGAATTGACCCCGGTCTTGGATCGTCACCTCAATTAGGTCAGAATTGACCTCGGTCCTCGGTCGTCACCACTCTTGGGTCAGAGTTGGCCCCGGTCTTGGATCGTCACCTCTATCAGGTCAGAATTAACCTCGATCCTCGTTCGTCACCACTCTTGGGTCAGAATTGGCCCCGGTCTTGGATCCTCACCTTAGTTAGGTCAGAATTGACCTCGGTCCTCAATCATCACCACTCTTGGGTAAGAATTGGCCCCGGTCTTGGATCGTCACCTCAGTTAGGTCAGAATTAACCTCGGTCCTCGGTCATCACCACTCTTGGGTCAGAATTGTCCTCGGTCTTGGATCGTCACCTTACTTAGGTCAGAATTGATCTCGGTCCTCGGTCATCACCACTTTTGGGTCAGAATTGGCCCCGGTCTTGGATCGTCACCTCTATCAGGTCAGAATTGACCTCGATCCTCGATCGTCACCACTCTTGGGTCAGAATGGACCCCGGTCTTGGATCGTCACCTAAATCAGGTCGGAATCAACCTCGATTCTCAGTCATCACCACTCTTAGGTCAGAACTGACGTCGACCCTCTGAATTGGTCATCCTCATTTCCTTAAGTCCTCAAAATCGACCTCGACCCGCTGAATTGGTCACCCTCGCTTCCTTAATCCCACATATTCGGCTTTCATCCACGAAATTGATCATCCCCAGCATACTTCTTAGGTCCTCGGAATCGACCTCGACCTTTTGAATCAATCATACTCCCTCAAAGGCATCATACGGTGTCTAATCGACAGCTATCATTTGTTCCAAAACTCACCCATCGAGGGGCTCTGTAGGAACCTCACTCTGTTACCCCCTTAACTCTCCTTAGGTCCCTAGTACCTCCATTCTTTATCGCAAACCCAGGTCACGTCCCGAGTACTGACCTGGAACCCATTGGGCACCCCCGGCTCAGTTTGACCCAAAAGTCAAACTCCTTGTCTCAACTGAGACTCAATGAATCTTCTAAGGTCACTGAATACCTTTTCCAACGGTCCACCCCGTGCGCAATTCCGACTTACCATGAGGATGAACGCGCCATTTGCGTCCGAAACCTGACCTAGAGGCCACCGGGAGCTCCCGAGCTCTGTTTGACCTAAGTAAACTCTTTATCTCGACCAAGGCTGAATGAGTCTTCGAAGGTCACTAAATAACCTTTCTAACGGTCCATCCCGTGCGCAATTCCAACTTTCCATGCGGACGAACGATCCGTTTGACTCCGGGAAGCCACCGAGCGCTTCCCAGGCCCGATTGACCAAAGTCAACTCTCCAAACCGGGTCAAACTTTATGGAATGGCAAAGTACATCTCCTAACCTTTCCAATGGTATGCCCCGTGCACAATTCGGACTTACCATGCGGACGAACGCTCCGTTTGCGTCCGTACAATTCCCCGTCCAACGGACCGTCAAACGCTTCCGAGCCACATTTGACCCAAATTCAGCTCCCGAACTCGGGAGCGGTCCAAAGGACTTTTGAAGGTCCTTGAATTACCTTTCCAACGGTATGCCCCATGCATGATTCTGACCAATGGTTTACCCTCGGCGGCCAATTTTTCAAAAAAGCCTGAGGCGCACTGCCAAATGGAAGGTCCCAGACCTTGCCTATCGGCACCTACCGATAGGCAGTGCCATGACAGAGACGATCAGCAGTCCCCTGGGCCTATAAAAGGAGGCCTTGGCCTCATTTGCAAAGGGAGCCCATATCTGATAGAAATCTCTCTGAACGAATCCCAGAAACCTCTCTCGAAGGTAGCGTGATTTTAACTTCCAAACCCCTTTTTTACTTCCACTTTTCATCATCCCTTTCATCAAACTTGATGAATTAACCACCCTCCATCTCCACCCAAGCTCAAGGGCTGCTCCCCAACATTCAAGATTAAGCTCAAGATCTCCAAGAAGGTCCAACTTTCTCAAACTCTCTCCTAAATTCTCTTAAATTTGCAATAACTTGTTTTCTTACTTAGCACTTTTATTATCTCATCTCACACATCATAAATATACTTTTTTTATCTAGTATTATTGCACATCTCCTATTTTCATATAAATAAAAAACCCAAAAAATAAGAAAAAGCGGGTTTGCTAATAAATTCCAAGTAGGGATTCTCACACTTTTTCCACACTTTTCTCACAACTAAAACACTTTTTCTACACACACACACTTACATATAAGAGATTTCTCCATTTGGATTTTTGGGTTAAACCCCACCCCTCGTTTATTTGCGAACTACGTGGACTTTGATGCCATTATAGGCTACGTAGGCGTCTCGGGGTAAAACCCGAGGCTCGAGTCCTTTTTCTCACTTTTTCTCTCATTTTCTATCTTCTCTAAATCCATTTTTCTTATATCCTATATACTTGCTCTTAATGACGTATTGGTCCATATGCGTTATCGTTCCATTATAATTATCAACATAGGGGTAATCGCGTAAATCTTATTTTTCTAATATTATTCTTATATCTTCCTACGGATGACTCGCTTTATCTTTTCCATGATATAAGTCGAGGATTCCTACCTCCATTCTATATATACACATGCACACATATCACGGGGGGAAATATAAAGGAAAATAGCAAATATCCATGAGAGACCGAAAGCGCGGAATAGGTGCGTAACACCTTCCCATTTCGTAACTAAGCCTCCGAACCCTTTCCGAATCATTTTGGTTTCGCACGCACCAGTATGTCTTTGGAAGCCATCCTTCAGGGTGGCTTCCCCTTTTTCTTTTGTCTGTTTTGAGTAAAATAGACTGGCGACTCTGAATCTCTCTACATTTTTCACACCTCACAAAATCGACGCATGCCGAAGCTCTCTCCCGAGAGAGGGGACGCGCGGGACCCGAAGGATCCCTTCCTCCCTCAGTGGATGGGGATCGATGGGATGGCCACACACATTTTATTCAAAAACACATAAGAGGAGTCTTACATTTGGATTTATGGGTTGAACCCCTCCCCTATGCTATTTTTGAACTATGTGGACTTTCTTGCCCCTTAGGATATGTAGGCGTCTTGGGCCAATCTCGAGATTCGAGTACTCCCTTTTTCATTTTTCATATCCTTTATATCATGTTATATCTATTTTACAAACTCCTACATATTTGTGTCTCGTCCGACGTATACATTTGCTCTTTCATAGCGATTTATGATTCGACAAGCACTCATATCTTATGTTTATAACTATTTTTGGGAACACTTCTACGGATGATTCCACTCCATCTTTTTCATGATACGAGTCGGATAATTTCATGCTCTCATTGCTTATATTATACACATGTACACACACATCATGGAGAAAAAAGAGAAGATTATGTGAGACCAAAAGGGAGAAATGAGTGCCTAAAACCTTTCCAATCCGTAACTTAGTCCTTGGACTTTCTAATCACTTGGTTTCACATGTATTAGTTTGACCTTGATGCCGTTCTCTCGAGGCGACGACATTCTTTTTCCTATTGTGAGCAAAATAAGCTCGTGACTTGATAGACAACTTTTTGTATGTCATCGTTGCTTAAAGCTTATCTAATCAAAATCCTTCAATTACCTATAAAAGTAGAACAAAACTAGAGAATAGTGGTAAGTGAGGTGTCAATCTAAATCAAGGTAGTGACACGAGTGAAAAACACATGTAAATCATTTTTATTAAAAAAAAATTTGGACTTTTAACCTTTTCAATTTTTTTTAGCTTTTTCAATATTAAAACAATTTGTGGTAATATGAATATAAGCTAAGAACTAAATAAGAAAAGTGGTAATTGAACTAGAATAAAATTGTGAAAAACTAAGAAAAGTATGTGATGAAAATGAGTGAGGTGTAACTAAATGAGAGAAATATATTCAAGGGATGAAAAATCCACCCTCAATTCACACAAATCAATTTAGCTTACACTATTTTAATTTGACCAATTTTCAAAATATTAATTTAATTCAAAAGCTAATTCTCATTACACTAATGAATTAATTGAATATTCTTATAGAAAACTAAGTTTAATTCCTACACACACAACTCTAGTTGAATTAAAATTAATTAAACAAATCACCCGCTAGGATCGATTCATCCAACTAATTTTATTTAGACAATAATAAAACAAGAGTAAATGGAAATCGGCTCTCGGGTTGGAGAAGAAGATTCAAGGGTCTAGAGTATTCGGGTTGAATGGAAATCGGGACTGCTCCGAGGTTCGAGCTATTGGTCGCCGGTGAGGGGTTAACTGGTTGGAGTTACGAAACTCCGAAGGTCTGTTCGAATTTGACGAATTAGGGGTAGCTATGGATCTCAGAGTTGGTCCTTGGTTATTTTTTTCGGAAATGGGCATGTCTGTGGGTTTCCGGATGGGATGGTTTATGCAGGAACTATTTGAGGGGTTAAAGCGGGTTTTGGAAAACTCGGGTAAAGGCTGGGTTTTTAGGTTAAACATGTCCTAGTTTAGAACTGGGTTTTTGGAGGATGTCCGGAGTAGGGGAGTCGGGTTGGGGTTTGGTTTGAAAGGGGTTTCGAGTTGGATTTTTGTGTTTTGGGTGCTTTGGTGAGAGGATGCGAGAGTAAGTGAAATTTGGTTTATGGGTGTAACACCCCGCCTAATTAAATACCGGGTGGCCAGTCCCATACCAAATTAAAATAGAATATACAGTTGGCTCATTCTTAGCATCACTGTCGAAAACATTTACAACTCACCCAATACCCAATTAAGCTGGTGTTAAAAACTTTCCAAATTTTAATTCAACAAAATCCATTTCCAGTTTAAAAATAACACACACATTTTATTCTACAATACTGATAACCAAATAGATAACACAAAAGAATTTAAATGCAATTGGAATAAACATTCCCAAATAATATAAATCCATTACAGAAATCCCAACAATATTAACTGTATTAAAAAGACCCGAATACAATAGTATTTAACCCCGATAGAAAAAGATAACTGAATCCTTTGGGCGACATGCCCTAACTAAGAATACTGTGAATAAAAAATATGATAGGTGTCTAAGAAAAACTCCATAAATCCATAGCCTGTCATAATCCGTTAAGGTTGGCGTCCCTGCTGCTGGACACCTGATATAGAAGATACAATAGAAAAGAAAATATGCAAGGAAATGGGTCAGAGCCTGATTGTGTAAATGATTTTTAAAACAACAAGTATTTAACAAGTGCAATAAAGCATTTATTATGTTCATGTTAGATCCAACTCTCACTTGCTATTCTCACCTTTCAACTAGAGTGCACACTTAACGTTACCTATTAACCTCCTAGTTAATGGTTTCTCTTTTCTAGTCTCCATATTAAAATTCCATTCCCATATCATAACCCTGTATGTCCCATATCACACCTCACATTATTATTCATTTACATTTCTCATCGTTTCTCATTAACATGAATCATTTCTCATTAATATGAATTAAGCTTTTCAATAAACATTCATTAACTTAATTCAATTTTCTTTTTCTATTCACCGTTATCTACAATTATCACACAGTAGATGATTTAACCACAATATATCCATTCATTCATTTAATCCATTATATATATATATATATATATATATTCATATATAATACGGCACCCCGAGTCATAGCTGCGGTGCAATGCATTACTCTGCTATCATGTCCCAATATTGCTGGTCGCCGAATAGGAGACAAAAGGTTCGGTGAGGATACCTCGAACCATAAACAACAACACAATCATTGGAGGCGAACATAGTTCTCATACCCTTGGGTCACGCACAAACCTACGTACCCATAGTCAGCGGACTTATCAACTCCCAGATAAGTCTTTCATAGACCTATGTTCTCGAGCAACAAATCAAAGATCCCATGGATTCATCAGGATATGACTGCCCTCACGCGCAAACCTCCCGTCGATAGCAAGTAAGCTAGGTATGTCATACACATAATCATTAATCAATCAAATAGGTATTATCATACCTATAATATAATAAGGTACAGACATTACCCTTAGATTATTCTCATACGTAGCATTATATATCTTTTAAATTCCACGTAATAAAATATCATATTTTTACTTCATAATTTAATTATCCTCCCATCCTATAACATCTCTCCCCTCCCGACGTCGTTAAGGTTCATGCGCGGAGCGTCTCGTAAAGCTAAATCCAAACAAGGAACCCCTCCAATACACTACTACTTAACTTTGTCGATCGAGGAGGTCCGACAACTTCAACTATGCGATCGGGATAACCTCATATCCTCTTTCAACCAAATGTTTTCTAAACTCCCATCTCTATCCAGGAGCCATACCACTACGCTCTTGTATTACACTCCGTCCTTGCGAAATCAATAATGAGCTTAAAATCAGTCCTTGATGTTCAAATTGTAACCCTAAGGCTACCCTCACTCAATACACAAGGTTCAAATAGGTTTTTCCTCAACATAAATTCAGTACGAAGTTACTTATACCCTACTGGTCCATAACATCATTTCTCCCGAATTACTACGAATTAAATTCTCCCTTTAATTAAGGTTTAAACCGATAGTTTCAAATATCTTATAAACACATCTTCTTTCACTTAGGATTAAACCCTCTTCTAAACTTAAGGATACCCAGGTGTTATGTTCAATCACCCCTACTGGTCCTATATTTAATCCTCATGCATACCAATTACAATCCAACAATTGAATCTAGCAACCAAAATTCCTTAAAACTAATTATCATTATTTTCATCAATTAAATTCCAAATCAAATTAATTCAAATCTTATCTAGGGCTTACTGATCTAATATAAGTCCCATAATATCCAAATAACAATCACCAAAGATCTATCAAAGATTTGGAATAAGAACCAACATTAAAAAGAAACAACTTAGGGAATTCTGGGGAGGTCGATCGATCGAAGGCAGGGGGTCGATCGATCGATCCCTCAGGTCACAGCCTGGTTTTTCTGCAATTCAGCAACTATGGGTTTCACCATTTTTATTCATTCTATCCTTCATATTAACATCCAAAATGACTTATAATCCTTACTACATGATGTATCAACATATACAAATGATTTCTAATGATCTAAACATCCAAGAATCATCAAGAGATTGGATTAAAAAGCATGTTTATATCCTTATTTCCAGAAAATGATCAACATATCATCTTCAAGAACAAATCAATGGTTTTCATAATTTCTTCAACAAATTCAGGACTATTTCGTGGATTATTATCAACCTACAACATGAGTTTAATTCCTATATCATTTCAGTTTCTAGAAATCCATTTAATAACTCCATTATTTCTTCCAAACATGAATAATCTTCTCTTTACATAACTACTCTAACATGGACAATATACAAACTTAAATTTCCATTATCAAACACTTGCCTTTACTGAAGGTCTGATCCTTTGGTGTAGTATATCTCAGGTGGTTCTCCCTTTTCCGGTGAGCTTCCGGTGGTGGTTAGTGGTGGTGACACTTAGTTCTTGTTCTTCTCCTTCCTAAGAAGGCTTTTCCTTTCCCAAGCACCCTTTCACTCTCTCTAGGAAGATGACTTCTCTATTTTGTGTAGAGTAGATGAATAACCCACGTACACTTAATCTACCAATACTTATAATAGGACAAAATTCGAAATCACTATTCACCCCCTAGAAAAATGACCAAAATGCCCTTTTGGGTTGTCTATTCATTTCCAAATGACCCGAGACTCAAAATTAACATCCAAATAGACTTTTCTGACTATTTCGAACCTTCCGGACGCAACGATGTAGTCGAAATGACTATAAGGTCGATAGAAAATAAATTTCCTTTTTAATTTAACAAATTAGTCCCGACACGTCTGACTAAAAATTAAAATTAGCGAATAGCAATTTTCAATAATCATCACATTCATATATTACCTAAATATCTTTAAGTAATATTCAGAATCATACATGTTAATATCCACAATTCGGATAAAACCTAAATGAATTAATTAATAATAAAATCCAATTAATCGATTAATTTAAAATATAACCCATTTTAAAAATCATTAAAAAATCACGGGGTATTACAATGGGTTTTTGTTGTTAATGGAGGTGAGAGGAGAGAGTGTTAGGTGTGGAAGATGAGTGAGGGGGTTTTGTATGTGGGATGATGTAAGGTAATAGGGTGTGGGTGAGTGATTTGATTGAGTGTGTAAGAGTTTTGTGCATCTGTGTGTTGGTTTGGGACCCCTAATAAAATTAAAAATAAAACTATCTAACCAAAACTAAATAAAATTAAAAATTAAAATCTAAAAAAAATAAAATTCTAATCTATTAATAAAAGACTCAAAATAAAAAAATGAAACTAAAAAGAATAAAAATAAAAATAAAAATCTATTAAAATTAAAAATTAAAATCCCAACTAATTAAATAAAAGTAAAAGAAAAATAAAATCTAATAAAACTAAAAAATAACTTCCTAAAAACTAATCCTAATAAAAATAAAATAAAATAAAAAATAAAAACTAAAAACTAAAAACTAATAAAAATCAAAATCAAAATAAAACTATAAAAAAATAGAAAAATAGAAAATAAATTTTAAAAAAATTCTAAGAAAATATAAAATAAATCCTAAAAATTAAAACGAATCAAATAAAAATCTAAATAAATAATAAAAATACAAACACAACACACACAGGGTTTGGTGTGGGTTTAGGCCAGGTTACGGGGTAGGTTAGGGTTCTGGAGGAGGTGATTTAGCCACATTTGTACTGCAAATTGTCTCGAAATAGAGTTTTTGACACCACAACTGCAATCAAGATTGCACAATAAACAAGTATGCGCATAAGACCCAATTTTGTCGAGAATTAGCAATTAAAATATGTGTATTGGGAGTGTAAAATGTACACTTTTGGGTGCTTATTACACCACCCCCAAACAGAACATTGCTAGTCCTCGAGCAAAATATATGGAGAAAGAAAAATAAGAAACCAAAAGTGTACCACGTTCGCGGGCACTTGCGATTGTACTTAGCATGTGAAACAAACCTTTAAACCTATAGGTTACAGTACAAGACAAGTTTTGTCTCGTGAGGGTTTGCAGGAAATATACCCATAAAATTCTTTATTTTTAAATGGGCAGTCTATCTCTTATTAGACATAGAATAATCGCACAATCCATCACGAGATAAATGATTCGAGAAATACACGCTAGAAGTGTATAAAAGGTTAGATAAGTAAATACTCAAGGCACATCCTTCCTAGAAATCAACATGTGTGGTGTGAATAAGTCAAAACGGGCCGAGTATCATAAGAGTAATTCCTAGATTGCCTTTTCGAAATCAATGCTTCGACTTCGAAATCTCATTGGATATATCTCTCTCAAACGGACTCTCTAGATTTGGGTAATTGTATGGATCTTATGTGTGAGGATGTGATTAAATGCAAGCAAATTCAAATGTCTCACACACATATAAGAAAGAACGAGCAATTAGAAAGAAAAATGATCTCATGAATGAAATGCTAATCACTATAGTGGGAACGTCGAGTTATTTACCACGTTGACTTCCATTTGCCCGAACACCTAGGGAAAAATATGGATGTTTATGGGGGAGTGGGAAATGAAATAAAAAATATGGTATGAGATGAGGTAGGATAGGATGGTGATATGATGGGTGATAGATGGATGCCATAAGAGTGTTATAAACATGAAGAAAAAATGTCTTTATTACATAAAAACTATCCTTTTCTTTTCTCTCTTTCTTTTTTTTTTCTTTTCTATTTTTTTTTTCTTTTCTTTTTTCTTTTTTTTATAGATATATACACTCTCAACATGGAAGACATTTTACATTTGGGAAAACACTATTTTTCTCAAAATGATGGATGATATATGAATGGAGATGATAAATGGATGGTGAGGGGAATATGGAAGAATATGGGTGAAGTGAATGGTTAGTATATGGGTGAAAATCTAGTGATTGGGATAAATTTCAAGACACATGCTTCTTATAACTTGAAAGTGATGTCGTTATCAGTGATCAAGCCAAATTTTTTTAATGAAAAATAATGATATCATACAACGATTTAAATGCGGACCCAAAAGAAGTTGAATCAACTTGTGACTCGAAGATTGCGTGAAACACTTTGAAGGGTGAAAGGCACAAATTTCACAAGCTAAAGTATCTACTAGTTATCCTTAAGGTTCTCTTGAGAATCATAATATTCTTCAACTCTAAATCGTATTGACGTGATAAGTGCGCAAATTTTGTTTAGTCTAGAAATTCATGGTGTGCAATGCCTTGTCATGTATTACATAGGCTACAGAAAAAATAAATCCTTTACCTCGATTCCTAGACTTAAAGAATGGATGATAAAAAATTCACGTCAATGAGTGAGATGAAAGAAACTTCACGAAAATTTTAAAAAATCAGGTTTTAAAAATCAAAATATTCCAAAAGAGGTACGATTTTGATAAAATTACCCACCCCCAAACAAAAACGAACATCGTCCTCGATTTTAAGTAAAATGAGTTTTAATATTGAGAGCAGAAGGTAGGAAAGAGATTACCAGAATCAACCGCTAATAAATGTGTCAGATGAATCGAAGAAGAAACCTGAATAAGTGATAAGATAGAAATGTGTACAAGTCTATAAACATGGTAAATCATTAGGGGATGCGAAACACCATCCCCAAACAGGATGAGACCTATACTAGAAACTACGGGCTGCCTCCCAGTAGCTCAAAGTTTAATATTTTCAGCCAGACCAAAGGGAACTCACCCTAAGGAAAATAACTATGAAAGTGCGGGGTGGAAGAAAAATGGGGTGATGAAAATCCCCCCCCCCCCCCCCCCCCCAAACAAGACTGAACCGTTAGTATTGTTGGATGAATGCTAAAAGGGTCAATGCACTTGTATGGAAAAGTTCATCATATGATGCAAAGCATCGGTGGACCATGGGCGGGTGGGTATTAGGGTAAGGGTGAGAAAGGAAATGGTGAATAAGCATCGAGCACGGACCTTATTGAGCCGAAAGGAGAGGGCAACGAGGGCCCTATAAGAATGGTGCTATAGTTGGTGAGGAAGGTAAAAGAGTGAAAAAACAGTGATGGAGTGGGTCTCATAAAAATGGTATGACCGTTCTATAAATGAACGATGATAATGGTCGTGCCGTGAGACGCCAAGGAGCTGTCGATGGGAAAAATCAACACCACAAAAGAGTTGCGGGCATGGGATGACAAGCTCGGTGTCACAGAAGTGGAGAGTGTCATCACATATACTTTCATGTAAGGTTGATGGCTGTTTTAGGTCAGGATGTAAATATGTGGAGGGGAACATGCAATATATAAGATCAAGATCCAAACTAGGTGGTGGGGTGGAAAGGACAATGGGTGGGTCGGGTGGGATAAATAGTGGAGGAAGATGATCCAACTCGAGAGTAGGTGACACACACTCCTCATGAGGCATGGAGTGATCCTCATGGGCACTCATAGGAGAAAGTGTGGAAGTAAATGAGTGAGTGATCAACTTATCCACCATTAAATTACCATCCGAGGTGGTGGAAAAATTAAACGAGGCATCCAAATCTGAGATAGATGAATCACTAGAAATATTGGGCTCAAAGGGAGACATGCATGGTGGAACATGATCCATATCCGGAGAGGTAGAAATCATCTCGGATTTCATCTCAAGACATTAGTGAGCACTCGTAGCCGGAGCTAACCTAGGATGAAGTGGTTCCTCAGGAACACACAGTGGACTCAATAAGTGTAGACTCAGGAATTTTTTTGGATTTTTTGGGTAAGAGAATGTGAACCGCAATGATGGGTTCATGTGGACATGGTGGGATTTGATCAGGCTCACTATCGATGGATAAATCAACATAAGTGTCAACTTGAGGCCCAAACCACGAAATGGTCTCAAAATCGAGATTCCCGGGAGGATAGGGTTGGTCACACTTAAAATCAGTGGCACAAGACGACGCATCATCACTCCACGTGGGGCCAACAACGGATTGACTTGGGGTGATATTCGACTCTCTCGCACACTCAAATTCATTAAGGTGTTGTTTAAGCTTTTGGAGAGCTTGAGTTTGAATTTGAGTGGCTTGCTCTTGCTCGATGATGAACTGTTGCAAGAGTGCTTCGAGAGCTAATGTGGATGGTGGTGGTGAAGTGTTGGTGAGTGTCAACGGTGGTTGAGGTGGACATAAATATCTGTGGACATGACTAGACGGAGAATACTCGTAGAAAGTGTGTGGAACGAGATCAAGTTGTTCATACACGGGAGAAAAATATCTGTGAGAGACAAAAGGTTGATAATCAGTGGGGGGGATAGTGATTGAATTGATCGCAGTGGTGTGCACTAGATAGCCAAGATGGCTGTTGGAACATGCGAGGATCCGCAACATCGGGTTGGGATTCGTATTGCGTGGAAGGGTGATCAGGCCTCCACGAATAGCCCGGGCACTCACATCACTCGGGGATTGGATTTGTCATGATAATAGGCTGAGGTGGGTTCCGAAACAGTGTCATATGGATACACTTGGTCCACAGTGGGTTCGGAAGGATAAGGAATGTATGGGCACTCATGGGACAAGTGATCGGCTAGAAAACACGATGTGCACAACGAAGAATTTGAAGTGTTGAATCTCGCCATCAGAGGTGATAAATTGTGAGGTGCGTGCGTGGATGACGCATGAGTATTAACTATGTGGGTGTGAGAGTTGAAGCCACTAAGTAAAGTGTGAAGATTCGACTTGGGCGCAACGTCAAACATGCTTCGGGAGAATATAAAATGGTCAAAGTATTCCCATAAGGGACGTTTTTCGAACATGATGGGAGAAATATTTTTTTGGATTTTTAAATGTTTTTCAAAAGAAAAGAAAATATTTTTATAATTTTATGAAAATTAAAGAAAATATTTTAGGTTTTTAGGAAAATAAAGGAATAAAATATTTTTGGATTTTTTTGGAAGAAAAGAGTGGGAAAAATATTTTGACTCTTTAAATTTGGACTCACTCACTAAAACCCGACTACCTAAGGATGGAATTGGACACACACAAGTCAAGGAGAAATTCTAACTAGCACATAGCCAATTTGTATCTTCAAAATTAGGTAAAGAGTAGTCAAATTTTAATTAAGTTCGTGGGCGATAAAAAATCACGAAATTATCTTTGTGATCGCCTTTGCAAAAATGTTCTCCTAGTGGGCTAGCTAGTGGATTGATTTTAAATTTAATGAGAGCTAGGGTAACACACAAATGGTAAGCGAATGAGTCGGGTGATGAAATCCCTTCTCGTAAAAGATAGGGTATAAGTCTTAATTGATTAATTCATTACACATATTCAAAAATAAATGCGATATAATAATCAAGTAAGAGCACGTAGTCACACTAAAAAATTGACTCGCTGACAGGAGAGACGCGAGGGTTTTAGAAATGTACCTCCGACGTTTTTTACACCGTGGGGCGATGAACAATTTGATTCAATCGGGGGAAGATCTCGCCTATCTCAGTCGATCCCGAGAGTCCGACCGATCCAAAGTAGAGAGGCATCTAAATCCTTGCCTTTCAACGCCCTCTCTCTACCTTGTCCGATTTTCCTATCACGCTTTTCTTCGCAATTTATTATTACAAATTAAAATAAAAAATAAATGATGTCTCCAAGCACCGCAAATACAAGCCAAATTATACAAGCCTTCTAAAAAATGAAAACGGGTACGAAAACTTATTTGCCTTTTCAAAAGGGACATATACCCGGGTTGGAGAAGCAGATTCAAGGGTCTAGAGTATCCGGGTTGAATGGAAACCGGGTTTGCTCCGGTGTTCGAGCTATTGTTCACCGGTGAGGGGTTAACTGGCTGGAGTTATGAAACTCCGAAGGTCTGTTCGGATTTGACGAATTAGTGGTAGCTATGGATCTCGGAGCAAGTCCCTGGTTGTTCGTTTTTCAGAAATGGGCATGTCTGTGGGTTTCCGGAGGGGATGGTTTATACAGGAACTATTTGAGGGGTTAAAACAGGTTTGGGAAAACTCGGGTAAAAGCTGGGTCTTCAGGTTAAACAAGTCCGAGTTTAGAATTGGGTTTGTGGAGGATGTCCGGAGTAGGGAAGTCGGGTTGAGGTTTGGTTTGAAAGGGGTTTCGAGTTGGATTTTTCTGTTTTGGGTGCTTTGGTGAGAGGATGAGAGAGTAAGTGAATGGTGGTTTTTGGGTTTTTATTGTTAATAGAGGTTAGAGGAGAGAGTGTTGGGTGTGGAAGATGAGTGAGGGGGGTTTTGTGTGTGAGAGGATGTAAGGGAAAACGGTGTGGGTGAGTGAGTTGATTGGGTGTATAAGTTTGTAATAGTTTTGTGCGTGTGTGTTGGTTTGGGACCCCTAATAAAATTAAAAATAAAACTATTTAACTAAAACTTAATAAAATTAAAAATTATAATCTAAAAAAATAAAATTCTAATCTATTAATAAAAAGCTCAAAATAAAAAATGAAACAAAAAAATTAAAATTAAAATGAAAATCTTTTAAAATTAAAAATTAAAATCCCAACTAAATAAAATAAAACTAAAAGAATAATAAAAAATAAAATCTAATAAAACTAAAAAAAAACTTCCTAAAAACTAATCCTAATAAAAATAAAATAAAATAAAAACTAAAAACTAATAAAAATTAAAATCAATTTAAAACTGTAAAAAGAAATATAAAAATAGAAAATAAAACCTAAAAAAATTCTAAGCAAATACAAAATAAATCCTCAAAATAAAAACGAACCAACTAAAAATCTAAATAAATAATAAAAATACAAACACAACACACACAAGGTTCGATGTGGGTTTAGGCCAGGTTACGGAGGAGGTGATTTAGCCACATTTGTACTAAAAATTGCCTCGAAATAGAGGTTTTGATACCGCAACTGCAATCAAGCCTATAAAATAAACAATTACGCGCATAAAACCCAATTTTGTAGAGAATTAGCAATTAAAATACGTTTATTTGGGGTATAAAATGTACACTTTTAGGTGCTTATCGCGACTTTATCTCTTCGTATTAACCCTATTTGACGACGATCAATTTTATAACCGAGGTTAGATCGCGAAGGCACCGACACGAGTGGTAGAAAGAGGACCTCTGTATCCTATAATTCCCACACCTGCAAGGAAAAAAAATAAGAGAGGGAGAGAGATAAGGAAGGAACCTTTTTCCTGTCTTCTTCCTCCCCTCATCCCAACTTCAAGGTCCGAGCTCACTCCGAAGGAATCTAAGCCAAGATGGCCACACCAAATAATAACTAAGATCAATAATCTAAACATATGTGATTTGAATTATTAAATCCAAGTTAATAAGTACTTAAAATAAATTTATAATTAAGTTATCGTTTTCCCTAATTAAGTTGTATTTATAAAATATGCATGATTAGAGTTTTGAAAACATTTAAATTAAATAATACTTACGTAGAAAAATAGATATACTCTTTCCTTATATGAAAGTATTTTAAAAATATGAATAGCCCAGGATGTTCCTTTAATAAAATTCCTCAACTTCTCTTCCATGATAGTCTCCAAAATCTTAGCGCAAAGCTTCCCAAATTAATGTTGAAATTTGTTTAATGATGTTTGAGACTTAAAAAATTATAAGGTCTATGTATTTTCGGTTTGGCAGAATTTAGGTATGCGTACACAAATAAAAGACTTGGGAGCCTTTTATAAGAAAAACAAACGCCATTTTCATTTCCTCTCAAAGGCCCAACTTGACCCGCTATAGCGATGGCCCAAGCTGCTATGATGACTCCACTTCAAGATCCTCTCTCTCTCTCTCTCTCTCTCTCTCTTATATATATATATATATATGTGTGTGTGTGTGTGCGTGTGTGTGTGTGTGTGTGTGTGTGTGCGTGTGTGTGTGTTTCTGCTAATTATTTTAGTATTATAAATTTCGTTCGTTTAGGATTCGAACTTCTTTATAACTCATTAAAACAAAATGTTTTCAACCAAATTAAAATCTTAGTATGGAGTCCAAGTAAGTCAAAAAATACTCAAATGCCCATAAGTTTTTTTTATTAAAACCCCAAATTATGCAATAATTAATTAAATGTTCAAATTATTCACTTAATTAGAAAAACTCACCAAATTCATTTAAATTAATACTTTTTAATTTATTCAAATTCTATTTCATAAATAAGTTTAATTAATTAGCTCATTTAATTAATTAATACGGTTGAAAACATACTAGCTATTACACATACTCCTTACTATGAGGGATAATGAAACTTTAATAAATTTTAGGCTTAACTTAACGACATAATTAATTCGTCTTTTGTTTTTGAAAAGGTTATTAGGGAATTTTTTTTAATAAAATCTTTAAATATCTCCCATATAGTTTTGGTGGAAATTTTAATTCTATTAATGAAGTTTGATCCACTCTCAAGTCTTTCTATGGGAGTAAATAAATTGGTTGGATTTATTTAAACCTATGTGGAAAATTTTAATTATTGCGAAAGAAAGCCTATCAAAGAAAAAAGTTAGCTCTTAAAAAAATACGAGTCTGTCCTTTTTGTTACATTAGTATTATTGGAGATAATATTACCTTTTTCACAAAGAAGTTTTCCAAGACATGGAAAAATGCTTTCAATCCAAAGGCAACTAAAAATCTTATTTGCATAGGATTTAACCTAGCCAACGAAGTGGGGTGATGAAGTAGGATTCATCAAATATTATCATATATTTCAATTATTGCAGTAAATGGCATGTCACTTGAAACACCATATAATCTTGACTTATTTGGACATTGAGACAAAATATTTTCAATAGCCAAAAGCTCCTTAAAATGGTACTCTACAGTTCAAGATTAATCACTACTTCAACTGGAAGTCCTAAAAATATTTCCCTATCCATTCTGGGATACAAAGGTATAAAATATCCACACTATATGACACATTTCACAATGTAACATATGTGTTTAAAATAATTTTTTGGATTTTTAAAAATTTTAAAAATAAATTTTTGGAATGTTTTTTGTATTTGAAATTAATTTTTATCATTTAAATGCACATTTTTAATAATTGATGTAAAACCTTTGGGGAGGAAAGTTGTATTTCTAATAATTGGGAACCATTTATGAAAGGGCGTGTGTATGCAACACGTGTATGCTAGTTGTCATTACATTATTCGTTGGTTTTGTGTTTTCTTGCACTCACAAGCACAAGCCACACACTACACCGTTGGATCTAATCTCATCAATAGGTATTGGTTAGACTTGAGCTATCTGTGTGCCATCCATTTTAATCAATCACAATATGTACATATAACCGACTATAAACTGTTAAGAGAACCTTAGACACTTCATTTGTGACATTTATATTTAGGTCTACCTGGTTCAATCCATCTCAGTTGTTCATCTAAACCTATCCATCCTCTTTAAACCCTCTTTGTCTTAACATTTACAGACTTTTTATCTTTTGTAGAAAGAGAAGAATGAGAGGAGAGAGAGAGAGAGAGAGAGATAAGAGAGAGAAAATCATTTCTTAAACACAAAAAGTGTAAATCATTTACAAATGTTTTCCACTTGAACATTTTCAAAAACCAAAGTGTATATTTTCATCAAATCTTTTAGGGTTTTAAAAAATGAGAGTTGAGTTTTTGAGTGTTCGAGTTTGGATCCTATCAAAACTCCTCTAGACATGTTTGTCCTCTAAAACATCCCTTACAGTTGTTAGAGACCTATTTTTTTTTACCTAAAATCAAGTATCTAACATCTGTGATACATTTCACACACTTTTACGTTATATATGTTTTTATATAAATTATAATTTATTTTGCAAAAATCGTTTTAATAAAATTGATCTTGTTTGTTGGAGTTTTGTATATATTTCAAAATAATTTTAGATTCATAAACTTTCTAGATATGAAACTTTGGACATCAATTTTTTTTCCTGACGTTAAGATCTGTGTAAGGACATATATTACATAGTCCCTTTTACATTGAGTATGTCATATACCGTTACACCCGTTGAAGAATGTTCATGATCATTTGGTCTAGACGTTGAATTCGAATATCAAGCTTCTTCAACTACAAGCCTCCGTAAGATTGATTTTGGTAATATTGTGTTTAAAGTTCATTAATGTTTCATTTAAGTGTTGGGATATTTTTTTCTAAAATATTTTTATCAACCTGCGACATTTTTTGAGTCAAAATATTTTTTCTAAGATCTGTAGGTGGAGTTTTCACAAATTCCAAAGTTATGTTTCAGTTATTCAAACGATATTAAACTGTTATTCAAACGCCATTCCTCTGTCGTTCAAATTCCATTGAAAGTCGTTCAAACGACATGCACTTCTCGTTTAAACGACATGCTGAAGTTGTTCGAACAACCCCGCCGACTCAAGTTTTTTTTATAAATACCTGTTTTATAAGTCCTTTTTCCTTAAGACGTTTGCTAAATGAAAACTGCATATCTGCACAAATTCCGTCTTCACTTTTAGAGCTTAAAACTTTATTTTCAATTTAAAAATCATCCCAATTACTTTAGTGAATCGTTTTGGAACCCAAGACACAATTTTATTGAAGTTTCTCTTGTAGAGACGAAATCTCTACTATTGGATTGGTAGATCTTTAGGGAGTAGCTTACTGACGACTGCGGTCATTAGGAATACTCGATGGTGTTTCTTGCTAATGAAAGAGTTGCGATTCTTGTGGGTTCTTGAGGGAGTCCATTGCTGATCTAAGTTGCAGTCTATGTGAATTTTTTATGGGAGATTCATTGCGGATTTTATTGTGTACTTTGTAAGTTGCGATTTACTGTTCATAGTGAAATAAAGTTTTACCCGAAAGTTTTTTTTCCCGAATCTCTATTTGTTGGATTTGCATGATTAATTTATTCACCTAGAATCATGTTTTAGAGTTTAATTAATTCGGATAAAAAATTAACATTTAATGAAATAAATTTATAATTAGAAATTTGCGAAGTAAATTCATAATCCATATTGCACACTCATTTACAAATTGGTATTAGAACAGGTTTCCCTAAATTTTCTTGAGATCATTTTTCGCAAAATTTTGGGGATATCGATTTTAAAAAAAATATGATTTTAAAAAATTTCGCAATTTTGTCGATGGATAACTTGTATAATCGGATGCTAGTTTTTGACGGGACTAATTACACCTATTGAAAAGTCCGCATGAAATCTTTCTTAAAAGAAATCGATTAACGTAATTTGGTTGTTTGTGAAATAGGGTGGACTCCTCCCACTGTCACCGTTAATAATGTCACAAGTCTTAAATCGATGTTTAACCGGACTGAGGCTGAATGTAAATGGAGCATGTATAATTCTCATGAGCTAAGTGCAATTTTTGTACCCGTCACACCTGACGAGTTTCGATGCATCATGATGTGTACCATGTCAAAAGAAGCATGGGATGTCCTACAACTTACCCATGAATGCACGAATGTAGTGAAAGAATCTAAATTTAAAAAAATTACTACTCAATTTGAAACTATTATCATGCTTGAATCTGAGAATTTTGATGAATTTTATGCACGTCCGCCTGATATTGTCAAAAATAATTTTAATCTTGGTGAACATATTCCCGATGCACACGTAGTTAATTTTTTTTTTGAGATCGTTGCCTAAACGTTTTATCCAAAAACTCACTATATTGAATTTCTTAGGAAATTTGAGCAATCTTAAGTTAGAAGAACTGGTAGGAGACCTCGAGACATATGAAATTGACATATTTCTTGACACTGTCAAGCATAAGGATATAGATATAACACTTAAAGCTTAGTCTAGAAAAAGTGAGGAAGTGTTTAAGAGAGAGAAGAAAAAGCAAAAGAAAGTTTGTGAGTTCGAGTCTGAGGGCGAATTTGATTTTGATGATGTGGCCATGCATGCTAAAAATTTTAAAAAATTTCTCAAATTTTCCACATAAAATTCTTCCAACAAAAAAAGATTTTTAAGAAAAATAAAAAAGAAAGAAGAGGCCAAAGAGAGCAGTGAGGAAGAGAAAGAGGAAGATGATAGATGTTTTGAGCGTGAGGGCAAATGGCATAAAGCGTTTGAATATCCCATTATGCTAAAGAGACAGGACAAGAAAATTGCCATGCCAACCACTTTTAGTGATAGTGAGGAAGAAGTGAATGATTTTGGGGAAGATTCGTCATATGGTATGTGTATTGGTTTTATGACAAGTCACGTGAGCACACCTAGTTTGTCCCACGATGATGAGGACCCTTGTGTTCGTGAGACCCCGATGATGATTTGAGTGTTTCAAGTGAATGTGAGAGCGAGTTTGAAAGTGAACTCCAAAAAGCGTTTAGATATTTGTACACTGAGACTTTAAAGATGAAGAAGTTGAATAAGGAGTTAGGTCTTATGGTGTTGAATTTGGATAGAAAGATAGATATTTTGAGGGGATTTGTGACGTCGGCAAGTCAACTCGACAAGGTGAAGATTACGTTGAGTGAGCAGTTAATCGTCATATATCGGGAAAAGAGTGAACCTGAAGCCCATGTGGGACAACTCGAGAGAGATCTCAAATGAGCTCGAGAGGTAAAGGTCACTATAGAGAATACATCTAAGAGGGTAGGAAAGATGCTCCTCGGTCATGCTTTGGTTAATGTTGAGAGACTAGGAATAGGTCATGATGGTGTGTTTACTTCCCACGTTGCACCCGAGTCGGTTCCCGAGTATGTGAGAGTCCATATGGCTCTCAACTTAGCCCACCTAGGCGTCCCATTTGAAACAGGAGAATGCATCCGAGACATTTTGAAAAAGGTGTTCCTAGGATCGTGTATGTTTGTTCCCATTGTAAGAATAAAGGACACCTTAGAAAATTCAGTTTTAAGTTGGGTAGTGTGTCACATAGAGTTTTGCCATATGTTTCCACACACGCACCCACACATGATACTTTGAGAGAGTTTGCACACATTCGAGAGCATGTTAAGTTTTTGGTTAACACTTGTCATGATTTGATAGATGTTTTTCATAGGTTGTCACCACCATTGGAAAACTCCTCCGCACCTAACGGTTGAGGTTTAGACTTGTTTGCTAGCACATGATGATTTTCATGATGATATTTTATGCCTATTGTTATTGTGTACCACTTTTGTATTTATCTTTCTTATTTTTGATAAATTTTTTGAAAAATCAAAAAGATTTTTGTTTATGAAATTTTTTGGAAAAATACAAAAAGATTTTCTATTTTTTAGAAAAAATTGAAAAAGCCAAAAAAAAATTATTTTGATAAATTTTTTGGAAAAAGACAAAAATATTTTTGTATATTGTTTACACCGTTTATGGATGGACATTTAGGATGACCAATTCACAGTATTATTCCATATCCATGTGACCATTTGATAGTGTTTTGAGATGATACATCATTTCATCCATGTGCTTTATAATGTTTGGAGTCATTAAGATGAGATTTGAGATTACATTCTACATGTTTGACTCATGATTTCCTTTAATGCACACTTGCATGGATTTATTTAATTATTTTAATTGTCTATCACATGTTGGTCGAACTGTTTCCATCTCAATCCTGTCTTTAAAACGAACCATATGAGATAAAAAAACTTGACAATGAAAGTAGTGCATGTAAGAACCATTGCCCGTGAGGAATTTGTTTTAATATATATATATATATATATATATATATATATATATATGTGTGTGTGTGTGTGTGTGTGTGTGTGTGTGTGAAAAATGGGGAAGGGCTATGAAAGTTAATCATAATATCCTTTGTGATTACGCCACCGTTTAAATCGGACCTAAAAAAATGTGGCATTGGAAAAAGTAGCCAAGGCCAAATATAAAAATATGATCATTATCTTATATTTGAGGGAGTTTGGTTAGAAATATATAAACGGTTTTGCATGTCTTGATAAATTCATGAAAAATCATTAAATAGTTTTAGACATTATTGGTGTGGAAATTATTTTAGACTTTGATTTGTTGATTTGATTGAGTCGATGTCATTTGAATTCAACAATTTTTACACTTAAGGATGATTGTGAAGTTCATTCGTTAGGAGTATCCATATTCACCGTGCACATTTGTTATGTATGTTTGAGTTGATTTACCTATTGAATATGTTCACATCCATTCATTTCGTTTCCACGATTTGGTTATCTTAGTGTAAATTCATGGCGTGTGTTATTTTTATAAATTTTCTTTGCTTAAATAATAAAAAAATAAAAAAGAGTTTGTGGATATTTTTGGGTTTCTCCTTGAATGATCATAGCTGATTTATTCGTGATGATTTTCTTACCGTGACACTCCATGCTTATTTTTATATTTATTATTTTCCTTGTCTATTTTGGACAAATAAAAATAGGGAGAACGAATTATGAAATTATGGGTGAGTGAGATTTTGGAGTATAGGCGAGATTTGAGATATTTGATCTTTGATTTGATTTATATGTTTATCTCATTTCAAACTCGATATGCCACGAAGGTATTTATTTCTTGTCTCATGTGTGTAGGTACAAATTTTGAGGATCATTATTTTGCATACCCTGATGATAACAAGAAAATGTTGGAGATTTGAAGATATCAAAGTTGAAGATTTTTTAAGACTTACATTTGTAGTATCTTTTCACTCTTGAGTTCTTGGGAGGGTATTAGATTTGTATAGGATATTTGATTTGATAATTCAGATTGTTTTTAGTTTGTGCTGGCATAGACATAGGGGGATATTTGTAAGGACATATTTAACATAGTCCGTTTTACATTGAGTATGTCATATACCGTTACAGCCGTCGAAGAATGTTCACGATCATTTGGTCAAGACGATGGATCCAAATATCAAGCTTCTTCAATAATAAGCCTCCGCAAGATTGATTTTGGTAAGATTGTGTTTAAAGTTCATTAATGTTTTATTTAAGTGTTGGGATATTTTTTCTAAAATGTTTTTATCAACCTGAGGCGTTTTATTGAGTCAAAATTATTTTTTGAAGACCTATAGGCGGAGTTTTCACAAATCCCAAAGTTACGTTTTAGTCATTCAAACGACATTAAATTGTCGTTCAAATAACATGCTGAAGTCGTTCAAACGACCCCGCCGACTCAAGTTTTTTTTTTATAAATACTTGTTTTATAAGACCTTTTTTTGTAAGACGTTTGCTGAACGGAAACTGCATATCGGTAGAAATTCCATCTTAACTTTTAGGGCTTAAAAACTTTGTTTTCGATTCACAAATCATCCTAATTACTTTAGTGAATCATTTTGGAACCTAACACACAGTTTTGTTGAAGTTTCTCCCGTAGAGACGAAATCTCTACTGCTGGATTGGTATCTCTTTAGGGAGTTGCTTGTTGACAACTGCGATCATTGGGAATACTCGAGGGTATTTCTTAATAAAGGAAGAGTTGCGATTCTTGTGGGTTTTTTAGGGAGTCCATTGATGATCTAGGTTGCGGTGTATGTGATTTTTCTATGGGAGATTCATTACGGATTTCATTGTGTACGTTGTAAGTTGTGATTTACTGTTCATAGTGAAATAAAGGTTTTACCTGAAAGTTTTTTTTTCCCGAATCTCTATTTATTGGATTTGTATGATTAATTTATTCACTATATGCATGTTTTAGGATTTAATTAATTTGGATAAAAAAATTGACATTTAATTAAATAAGTTTAAAATTTGAAAATTCGCAAATTAAATTAATAATCAATATTTCACACCCTTTTACAATATGGTTTGTTTTAAAACTGATTTTACGATTATTGAAATTTATTTTCGTGTAAATACAGTTTTAGACCTATTTTTCAAAAGATCTAACCAAAGTGCACGCCTAACGTTCTATACTTAGCCCACCTAGTTGTACTACCCACACTACTTAGACTAAAGTATCCCACTGAACTTATCTACACGTTTAAGTTCTCGTACCGCCCATACAATACATTCAATTTTATTAACATCTCTCGTATGTTAAGTATTTACTATGTAACATTTTTACGTATGTTATATTCACATATATATAATTAAGTCTCACTACTTAATTTACTTTCTTAGATGTCCACCATCTATCTTAAATTTATTAATTAAGTCTTTCTCTACTTAATTTACATTTTTAGATATATATCTATATATTACATCTACTAGTCTATTATCTCTCAAAGTAGAATAATCATAAGGTATATATTTCACACACAATATATACTATAAGTGCATACTTCACCATAATGTCCTCAATTTACACATTAAGGATTTAAGAGTTAGAAACGTCCCCTCGAACTTGGTTCGAAATGTCTCATCGAACAGGGTTCGGAATGTCTCATCGAACACCCCAATCAAATATATAATAGGTATTCACTCCACCTATAATTTTAAATCAGTAGGTATTCACACAACCTAATAATCATGCACATACGTTTTATATTTCTCTTAAATACTCACCGCACATATACTTTATGATTCACCTCGCTATTGTATTTAGTTGAGTATTTTACTCTACTCTAAGGGACCTAGTTACTACTTAATTTATGTCAGTAGTTAAGTCTTCCATAAAGATTCAACCAATGAAATTTTCTAGGCAGACGGATGACCAGATCTAGTATGTGGTTGACCATATTTGGCCGACCTGATCTTAAGGCCGAACAGACTATGGAAAAAAATTTTGGGTCCGAACTGATACCGGGGATGAACTAATACTGAGGCCGAGCCGATTTAATATTGAGGCCGAACAGATCTTGAGGCTGAGCCGACCTGATACTGAGGCCGAACTGCTCTTGAGGCCGAGCCGACCTGATATCACTACACCGAAAATGCTAATCTGGCACGCTGAGGGAAGGAGATTTTGGCATGGTTTAAAACCGTGCCAGAATATGGCACAGTTTAATCATAAACTGGCACGGTTTAAAACAGTGTCAGATTCTGGAACGGTTCTAAACCGTGCCAAATATGAGTACAGTTCATTAAAAAAATAACACCCCAAAATTTGAGGGGGAACCAAAATTTCAAGTAACCAAATCGTTATTTTTTTTTCAAGAGACTGAATCTCCGTCTCTCTCTCTCTCTCTCTCTCTCTCTCTCTCTCTCTCTCTCTCTCTCTCTCTCTCTATACCCGGTGACTCCCCAATCCACACTACCCGGCGACCCCGATCGACGCTACCCCCCGCTGCCTCTTCATCGTAGCCTCCCGTCGCCGCCTCTTCGTCACAGCCTCCCACCGCCGCCTCTTCATCGCAGCCTCCCGCCGCCTCATCCTCACTGTCGCCTTCATCATCCACAATTTCTATGAAATCAAACCAACACAGGTATTTCAATCGTAAGGATGCGTACACGTGTGTATGTGTATATATATATGTGTGTGTGTGTGTGATTATATATTTTCTTTTTAACTCTTTTGTGACTTGTCGATGAATTGATTGTTCATGTATGTGTAGTTGGTAGGGAAGAAATGAAATACATATAGAATTTTGTCATTGAAGCTTGAGGAAAAATCAGAATATTAATTGCCAAAACGCAGTGTGTGTGTTCGTATAGTTGTATGTTTTCCTTTTTACAGCCCTGTGTCTTGTTGATGAGTTGATTGTCTGTGTGTAGATTTGGAGCTGGAAAGGTGGAAATGAAATAAAAATGAGATTATTTCACTAAAACTTTAGGGAAAAAAAATGAGAAATAAAGGTCTATAGAGAAATTTAGAATTAGAATTAGAATTAATTGCCAAAACGCATATGTGTGTGTGTGTGTGTATGTTTGTATATTGTCATTTTAACACCTTAGTGTCTCATCAATGAATTGATTGTTTATGTATATATGTGTGCGTGCACATAGTGTGTGTACTTGAAGGTGGAAGGGAAGAAACGCACTAAAGATCAGCTTTTGATTGGTATGAATATGTATATTTGCACATATATGTATATACATGTAATTATACACTTTAAATTTATTAGCTCTATGTTTGGTTGATTAAATAGTGCCAAACTTTGTTGCAAAACGTGGCCGGAATGTTGTTGTGAGCAATCACCGGGGGCTTGGGGGCATATCAATAACTGTAAGTAAGTATTCACTATATGGAATTTTTCTTTATTTTTTCCATTCGTTATTTCTTTTTCTTTTTATTATCCAGTAAGAAACCATTCAATAAATTTCTGTAATTGAATTATATATAATGATGATGTAGATACTTGATTCTTCTGGATTATACTTATCCCTAACTTTTTTTTCTTTTTTTCTTATCTGTCAGTTTGTTTATTGGACAATTATGTTTCAAAAACAGAGAGAAGGCATGTTGTTCCATCACAAGTGCAATGACATATTTTGGGTGGGTTCGCCTCTATTGTGGGTTGATTAAGTGCACCATATGAAAAGTCTTCTAACATGCATGAAAGGCCGTTTGTAAATTTTCTTTTGGCAGTTGGTTGTCATCCATTTGGACTGCTCACTTATGCTAAGGATCTAGTTAGCATGGATACAAAGGTAAGCTTATTGTTCATACCCTTTGGACTTGACTTCTTTCTAGTTTATTCTCTGGTTAATTTTGATCACATTAACGTATTGTGGGTCAGGATGTTAGCAGTTTATATGTAAAAGTAGCTTCAAAGCAAGGCCAAGGTCAAGGAATTACAAGTAATGTAACTTTCACATGCAGAATCTCGCTAACCCGCTACTGGATAGGTAAAACTCTAGTATTATATTTTACTTCTAATAAGATATATACTTTTATATATGTGCAGTACTTTATGTATGCGTGTCCTTTAGTGTATATATGGTTATGGGGTTTAATACTTTTTTTTTAATATTAGGTGTTTTCATATTTGAAGTTTTGTTATGGAAGTAAAATTAAAGTTACGTGATCTTATGCTATTAAGCAAGACGTAATTGGCTCAATTATAAGAAACTCTATAAGAATATTTACTTATTACTTGAAGTCACAAAACAAAAAACTTTAGTTGTGTGAGCATTCCCACATCATCAGACCTCTTCCAATGATAGGAGTTCTAAAGAATGGAGTTTGAATAACAAGTGTTAGTTTTTAAAAATTATGCCTATTGATAGTAATTATGCCTTACTATATATACACTAAAGGACGATAATTTTCTTGGGTTTCCCCGTTTGAGAATATGACAATAATTTGCCGGTTTGTCAAAATTAGTCCCGGGTTTCCCCGTTTGAGAATATGACGATAATTTGCAAAAATCAACACTTAAACTAAAAAACAAGCCGTTAAAGGGTGAAAACCCAAACCAGCCCCCAAATGACCCCGTAGGAGGCATGAACACCTCGCGTGGGACAAATATAACTTGTAGGAACTGACCGCATAGTCTCGGGTCTTCCCGTTTGAAAATATGACGATAATTTACAAAAATCAACACTTAAACTTAAAAACAAGTCATTAAAGGGTGAAAACCCAAACCATCCCCCAAACGACCCCGTAGGAGGCACGAACACCTCGCGCGGGACAAATATAACTTGTAGGAACTGACCGCGTCGTCTTGGGTCTTCCAGTTTGCGAATAAAAATCAACACATAAACTTAAAAACAAGTCGTTTGAGGGTGAAAATCCAATTCAGCCCCTAAACGATCCCGTAGGAGGCACGAACACCTCGCACGGGACCAATGTAACTTTAGGAACTGATCGCGTAGTCCCGGGTCTCCCGATTTGATAATATGATGATAATTTGAAAAAATCACGCTTACACTTAAAAACAAGCCGTTAAAGGGTGAAAACCTAAACCAGCCACCAAACGCCCCTTTAGGAGGCACGAACAACTCCCAAGGGACCAATGTAACTTGTAGGAACTGACTGCGTAGTCCCGGGTCTCCCGATTTGAGAATACGACGATAATTTGCAAAAATAACACTTAGACTTAAAAACAAGCCGTTAGAGGGTGAAAACCCAAACCAGCCCCCAAACGACCCCGTAAGAGGCACGAACACCCCGCACGGGACTAATATAACTTGTAGGGACTGATCGCGTTGTCTCGGGTCTTTCGGTTTGCGAATACGACGATAATTTGCAAAACTAACGCTTAGACTTAAAAACATGCCGTCAAAGGGCGAAAACCTAAATCAGCCACCAAACGCCCCTTAGGAGGCAGGAACACCTCCCACGGGACCAATGTAACTTGTAGGTACTGATCGCGTAGTCTCGGGTCTCCCGATTTGAGAATACGACGATAATTAGCAAAAATCAACACTTAAACTAAAAAACAAGTCGTTAAAGGGTAAAAACCCAAACCAGCCCCCAAACGACCTCGTAAGAGGCACGAACACCTCCCACGGGACCAATGTAACTTATAAGAACTGATCGCGTAGCCTCGGGTCTCCCGGTTTGAGAATATGATGAAAATTTATAAAAATCAACACTTAAACTTAAAAATAAGCCGTTAAAGGGTGAAAACCCAAACTAGCCCCCAAACGACCCCATAAGAGGCACGAACACCTCGTACGGGACCAATGTAACTTGTAGGAACTGACCGCGTAGTCCTGGGTCTCTCGATTTGAGAATATGACGATAATTTAAAAAAATCAACACTAAAACTTAAAAACAAGCCGTTAAAAGGTGGAAACCCAAACCAACCCCCAAATGACCCCGTAAGAGGCACGAATACCTCGTACGGAACCAATGTAACTTGTAGGAACTGATCACGTATTCCCGAGTCTCCCGGTTTGAGAATACGACGATAATTTGCAAAAATCAACACTTAAACTTAAAAATAAGCCGAGGGTGAAAACCCAAACCAACCCCCAAACGACCCCCTAGGAGGCACGGACACCTCACACGGGACGGCGTAGTCTTGGGTCTCCCGGTTTGAGAATATGGCGATAATTTGCAAAAATCACACTTAAACTTAAAAACAAGCAGTTAGAGGGTGAAAACCCAAACCATCCCCCAAACGACACCGTAGGAGGCACGAACACCTCGCACGGGACCAATGTAACTTGTACGAACTGATCGCGTAGTTCCAGGTCTCTCGGTTTGAGAATATGTCGATAATTTGCAAAAATCACACTTAGACTTAAAAATAAGCCGTTAAAGGGTTAAAACCCAAACCAACCCCCAAACGACCTCGTAAGAGGCACGAACACCTTGCACGGGACCAATGTAACTTGTAGGAACTGACCGCATAATCCCGAGTCTCTCGATTTTAGAATATGTTGATAATTTGTAAAAATCACACTTAGACTTAAAAACAGGTCGTTAAAGGGTGTAAACCCAAACCAGCCACCAAACGCCCCCGTAGGAGGCACAAACACCTCACACGGGACCAATGTAACTTATAGTAACTGACCGCATAGTCTCGGGTCTCCCCGTTTGAGAATATGACTATAATTTTCAAAAATCAATACTTAGACTTAAAAACATGCCGTTAAAGGGTGAAAACCTAAATTAGCCCCCAAACGGACTCGTAAGAGGCACGAATACCTCGCACGGGACCAATGTAACTTGTAGAAACTGACTGCATAGTCCCGGGTCTCCCGGTTTGAGAATAAAAATCAACACTTAAACTTAAAAATAAGCCGTTAGAGGGTGAAAATCCAAACTAGCCCCCAAACGACCCCGTAGGAGGCACGAACACCTCGCACGGGACCAATGTAACTTGTAGGAACTGATCGCGTAGTCCCGAGTCTCCCGGTTTGAGAATATGACGATAATTTATAAAAATCACACTTAGACTTAAAAACAAGCCGTTAGAGGGTTCAAACCCAAACCAGCGCCCAAACCACCCCGTAAGAGGCACGAACACCTCGTACGGGACCAATGTAACTTATAGGAACTGACCGCGTAGTCCCGAATCTCCCCGTTTGATAATATGATGATAATTTGCAAAAATCAACACTTAAACTTAAAAATAAGCCCTTAAAGCGTGAAAACCCAAACCAGCCCCCAAACAGACCTGTAAGAGTCACAAACACCTCGCACGGGACCAATGTAACTTGTACGAACTGACCGCGTAGTCCCGGGTCTCCCAGTTTGAGAATATGACAATAATTTTCAAAAATCAACACTTGAACTTAAAAACAGATCGTTAAAGGGTGAAAACTCAAACCAACCATTAAATACGCTGTTGAGAATATAGTAATAATTGTGACTCGTATATGCAATTTTTTTACTTGAATACAATTTATTTAAAAATGACTTGGTTACTAATATCGTATCTTTTTTGTGTCTTATTTTCTTTGTAGGATGACATTTGATCGCTAGCTTTTATCCACTTGGAACGCACGAAGAAGTCAATGCTTTACAACAAGGGGATTATTTATTTGGTGTCGTTAATATTCAGGATTCTATTTTTTGTGTTATGGCCGAGCAGGCTTTAGTAGTTTTATTATTTACTTTATGGATGTACTCGCTATAGTAGTTTTATTGTCGACTTTTATGGCCATGCGGGCTTTATATGGGCAGATTTTATGTTAGCAGGTTTTGGAATGCTCAAAAAATAGAGAAAACTCTGCCCAATTTTTTTTTTATCTTGGAACTATTAGCTCTTGTAATTTTTTGAAGTTTGTATGCACATTAGTTTATCAATAACATGCGATATTCATAATTTGTGAATTTTCTTGATTTTTTTATTTTTTTGCAAATAATAAATATTTATCCTATCAGATTTGGAATTTGCAGATTTTCCAGATTTGTTTCCTATTATTTTTTTTTATTAATTGAAAAATCTGGCACGATTTTAAACCGTGCCAAAACCGTGCCAATTTATAAAAATGAGAACGCTTATAAAAACAATCTGTCACGCTTTATAACCGTGCCAAAAGCATGCCAGAAAATAGACAATTTGGCACGGTTTCGGCATGTGCCAAAAGCGTGTCAGATTTAACATCTAGCATGGTTTAAAAGCGTGTCAAAAGCGTGCCAGATAAAAAAATTGGCACAGTTTAAAAGCGTGCCAGTTTGGAAAATCTGGCACGGTTTTAAACCGCGCCAGAAAATCTGGCACGCCTGATTCTGACACGGTTTTGAACCGTGCCAGATTGCGTCTGGCACTGTTTTAAACCGTGCCAGTTTCCTATTTTTGGTGTAGTGCATTGAGGATGAATACATCTTGAGGCCGAGCCGACTTGATATTTAGGCCGAACAGATCTTGTGGCCGAGCTGACCTGATACTAAGGCCGAATTTCTCTTGAGGCCGAGCCGACCTGATGCTGAGGTCGACCTCCCTGGGACTTCCTCTTCCCCACTGTTACAGATTCCACCATTTTTAACCCAAAATTTCTTGAAACAAGCATCCCCAACTCCAATATGATTTGCCCCAACATCAAATATGAGTTTATATAATATTTTTAACAAATCTCTAACCTTAAAACTTCATTAAAACCATACACTTAAAGATTTCATCAAGGTTTTCTAAACAAACCCTAGTCATGGTGTTATTCATGTAAGTTCATTAAAATCTAGATTTAGTTCATGGATAATAGCACATAATCACTAATTTATTATCCTCTCCTGATACCAAATTGTTCTACATACAAATCCTACCCAAACATGTATTTAAATCAATCTTTTCTTCCAAGATTCAACCAAAATAATTAATATCATTAAGATCCTAGACACATGGGTATTACAACTTCATTTGATTGCAATAAACAACTTGCCTCAAAGTTTGTAGAGTTTGATTTCGTGGTGATGATGATGATTTGATGTGCTTCTCTTCAAATAATCACTCCCTAGATGCTTAGGATGCAAGACACCTTTGAATCTCTCAATAACCCTTCCTTAAGCTCCAAGTTTGGTCTCTAAAGGTTTCTCCTCTCACTTATTTTGATTCTTAGGGTTTGGAATGTGTTATGCTCTTGCCTCAATTAGCTAAGTTAGGTTTATAACCCTAAATTCGCGAAATTAGACTAATGGGCTAAGTCCAAATGACCCGAACACTCCCGTGTGGGTCCGATCATGCCTAAAAATACCCCGAGATCCAATTACTACCATCGGGTATTCTTTTCCGACTATCTTGACCTATCTAGAGTCAACCATGCACTTTAAATTGTCATCCGAAGTACTTTATAACATCCTTTAATTTTTGACCTAAAAATGCGACACAACAATAATCCGAATAATTAAATCTAAATTAGCCAAATTTAAATAACTCCTCCAAATCAAATAAAATCTCCAAATTATAAATCTAAAATTCTCTAATTTTGATAAATGTTTATTTCTCCCATCTCTCCCACTTGTAAGCGCGGATTATATTGAAATTTAATTAGTTAACCACGGCTCCCATACAGCATGTATCCGTGCTTAACCACACAAATATTATGTGGCTTCTTACAGCCTGAAATTGTAATATAACTTCCATCTCATAGTTATAATTACATACTCATAAAATGACCGAAGTTCCTAAGCCATGTACTAATGACCAAACATCTCCTCATTTCAAACGTTGCACTAAGTTTCAAGCGTGGGATGTCTCACAAAGCGAAATCCAAACAAGGAACCCCCCGATACACTACTACCTAATATTATCGGTCATCGGGATCCGTTAAGCCCTCAGTCCTAGTACATACCCTCAAATACCCATCTTTTGACATAAAAGTATACTCGTCCACTCTCATTCTACACAAGACAACATATATCATGACGCTCTTACTATAACTAGTTTCTTAGTGCTAAAAATAACGAGCTATATTTCTTCGCTTGATAATAAGCCAATTTACCCCGAATCATATCAGTAATAAGTCCCTATACACTTGGATTAATTATAAATAGAAAACATACACACAGAAGTCTACTACACAATATATCATAACATATATACACATACATATAGGCTCTACCTTCTTTCAGGTGATACCTAGCAAAAACAAATCATAACCCACGACAGCGAACACGAGATCTCACTATCACAATCTATGATCGCTCGAGCCATCACTAACCAGTCAAATCTCAAAAATTAATCTACTCTATTCTCATAACTCTCGAAAGCAATAAAATAACACGTAACATAAATGTGCTCTTAGTGCACAAGTCCACTCTCTCTCTTAAACGACACTAAAGAGCCCCGCTACCCCACGGTAGTTACATATAAATACATAATAAGGTTCTTTTGGCCATCACGGCCATAAAATCTGACTCACTCACGAATTTTGGCGCTACAAATCAGATATTGTGACTCTTTCATATCACCCGAAATGTATCCTATACTCATACGGATAAGGCAAAATTATACCTCCGTTTGTCATCTAGCTTTCCTGGTCAATGGGTCTCTGAGCATAACTCTCACGTTGGGACCGACCCATGATCTGATCTTGTAATTACCCCGGTCTCACTTTGGGGAATTTATTCTTCATATGGTACCTCTTCCCACACAAATAATGACTGCCAGAGAACTCTCCTGCTTCCGGCCCTGGCCCTAATGGCCCCCCTCGCCATTCCCTTGGCCCTAACGGCCCTAAGGAATGGAAAACTGCTATTACTAAGGACTCTGCTAGTCCTGACTAGACCCACCCTTCTCACGTTAGTAACCTCTGGGCCTAAATCTCTTAGCTCGATTTCCTACCAAAAATTTCATTCCTGCTGTTATTGTGTCCCAGTGAAATCGTTCCCATTTACCTCCTCAGTGTGACTGGTCTCACTTCTCGATGTGGACAAGTTTAGTATAAAGGGTCCTACTCTTCCCATATAGGACACCTTTCTGTTCCATCCTCTTATCCCTGGCCCCACTGGCCATACCGTGGTGTCCTTCTCTCGAACCTGGTAGCCTTGGCATCGATTACTACCCTCATTATCCCTTTGGCTCCGCTAGCCATATGGGACTTGTTGTTGGCCTCGACGTCCCTTATTGAATCCACCATCTCTTAGTAGGAAGTTAATTGATCTAAGACATTTAAATGGGTCCCATACTGGGTATACCCTCCTGTGATTCTTTACTAGCATCGTTAAATCCAGTATTGCTCTTCAACTAGATTCTCTAACCCTCTTGTCTCCCTTCTCATGGAAGCGTTGACGTAAACTCTTAAACGTATGACTTTTGAATACCTCTGCACTAGTCATCATAGCCGGATTTCTCACCCATGCTTGTGTATTCTTCTGATGGGTCCATTATTAACTTTCGAACCCTTTTCTCTACATATTCCTTTCGCCGAGCATAAGGTATCGAAAATAAATTAATCTGTAAGGACATTTTTGCCCGTTATCAATTTATATGTCGTATACCGCTGCACCGTCGAAGAAGATCAAGATCACATTCACATCAAGACGAATATGAATAATCAAGGTTCTTCAACAAGCAGTCTTCGCAAGGTTAACTTTGGTAAGGTTACATTTTAAAGTACCTTAATAATGCACTTAGAGTATTGGGATTATTTTTCATAAAATATTTTATAAGTGTTGGAGCGGAGCTTTAAAAGTTTTTATTTTTTTTTTGAAGTCATACTATCTAACAATTTTATTTTCAGACACCTTTTCGTAGAAAAATCATAACTATTTCATAAAAAATCAAAAAAATATGAAACTGGCGGCCACGCGTTCGTATCAAAATTATCTACAATCATGGCCTAGTTTTATAGGTCGTTAAACTAAGATAGGATCTCATTATAATGAGATAAGAATCTCATTCCAACGATAGCGTATGTCGTTCGAACGAGAAGAGTTTTTTCTAACACGTCACCGCCTTGATTTTTAGTATTTAAAGGGTGTTAGACTTCTGATTTCGGGTGGAGAAACAATGGTTTTAAACAGAATAAAATTTTGAGTGTTTTACTTTATTCTCCAACCTTTTGAGATTTTAATCTCTTGTTTTTCAATTCACAAAACATCCCAATCTTTAGTGAATTATGTTGGAACCCAAGAACAGATCTTTGCTATTGTTCAACTCTTTGTAGAGATGATAAATTTACACCCGACTGAGGTCATTAGGGAAGTACTGTGGTATTCTTGGGCTAAAGATAGAACTGCGGTCCTTGTGGATCTTCTGGGATTGTTCCATTGTTGACGACATCGACCGACACCTGTGGGTATTCGTATATCACTTGTATTTTCATTATAATCTGATTGTAAATCGTTCTTTTACAAATTATAGTGGAAATAAAAAGGTTTTGCCCTTCGGGGATTTTTTCCTGAAATTTGGTTTCCTTTGCAGGCTTATTACATTAAGATTCCATATCACTTAGATGCATATTTTTAGGACTGAATTAAAACTTGGATTTTCATTAAAACTGCTTTCGTTGACACACAATTAAAATTAGTTTTATTTGAGAAGTCGCATTTATTCCGCTATAGAGACTCTTACAAACTGGTATCAGAGTGGGTTACCCTAATTTATCGCGTGATCCTGATTCTTGCACGCACTGTTGTGTCAAAGCCTGTTGCACTAAGTTATTGTATTTGATCCTGTTTGTCTCAAAAATGGCTTTTGGTGGTTTTGATGATTTTTGGTGTCAACTTTTTGAAAAATCTAATTAGAAAATTCACACGAACTCTTGTTTTAAATCTTCCGTTGAAAATGATTATGAGAGGTGTTCGGGATGTGAGGGTGTAAGTCACACGATAGATGAGTGTCCCAAAATTTATGGATGAAATTGAATATACTGGCATCTCGTGTTTCTACACTTAGTGACTGATTCGGAAGAAGAAGTTTTTTTTCCTTCTAGGCGATAGTTTCTCACCCGTGTGACTAGTGATAAAAGTGAGGTGAGTGAGGACGACACAAGTGAGAATGAGCATAACTTGCAAACTGCTTTCAATAAACTTTATGCTGAATCTTTGAAAATAAAGAAAGAAAATTTGAAATTGAAAACCCATTTGCAAGAGCGTGCCTTAAAAAATGATAATGATATTTTAGTTGAAGAACTTAGGGCACGAGAGAAAATTATGAGAGAGAAGCTTGGATATGTCGAGGGTGAGAGAGATGATCTTCGAGGTGTGATGGAAGTTATGAAAAAGGAACTTTTAGAGTTTAAAGACTCTAGGCGTTTGCTTGAATCTAGGATAGGTGAACTTGAGGAGAAATTGAAAGATTCAAGTAAAGTGAAATTTGATTTGGAGTCTAGGTCTCAAAAAATTGATAAGATTTTAGGCACCGTCGAGATAAAAAAGGATAGGGATGGGACCCATTCCCACACGTGCGAGAGAGCCTCATAGGATTGCTAAGAAAGAGGCACCTAAGTTTGTTAGGAAAGAGCCCCCTAGGAATATCGTGAGAGATCCTCCTTGGATCATTAAGAGAGAGACACCTAGGCAAATTCAGAGAGCACTACATTGGAAATTGAGGAGAGCACCACCTAGGAATTTGAGGAGAATTTCGCCTTTAGGTAACACTCACCGCCCGATTTACACTTGCATACATTGCGATAGGCAAGGCCATCTTAGGCATTTCTGCTATAAGCTTTTGAATGGACCTAGCAAACATAAAGAGAGAGTCACACCGGTTACCAAAATCCCCACACCTCGTTACACATCGATTTGGGTTAGAAAATCGGATTTGGAGGCTTATGGTCTAATTGTTCATGACTCTCGTTTACATGCACGTGATATTCCCCATGTTAGGAGCTTTGGCTGATCCCATTGTTTATTTGTCATACACAAGTTGTGCGTCTTGATATATTTTTATGGGTGTTATGACTCACTTTGGAGTAGCGCACATTGACTTATTTATTGAGTTTTCTATTTTGCTACTGTTTTGTCACGGTTTTGCATCTGTCAGGTCGTTCCTGGTATTTTATATGGATGTTTTTTTCTGGAGAAAAATTGTGAAAGTTATGTTTTCTCGTTCGAGTGCGATTCAATGTCGCGAGAAGCTGTCGTTTGAACGATAAGCATTCTCGTTCGAACGACATTGAACTTCGTTTGAACAACATGTATGGTTTTATATCCTTTTCTATTTCAGTACCCTGTGTTCCTCTGCTTAGGTTTTTGGTATTGTTGGTTTATTCTCGGATAACTTATATGCAACTACTCTTGATATTCATTCTTAATTGACAACACTGCATATTTTCGTTTAGTCACACCTGCTTTGACTAATGATTCATTTGTGTGATTTATGTTTGTTGGCTTTTATGCTGCTATTATGCCTGTTGCTGATAGTATTTCATTTGTCATATATTTTTTTTTGAAAAAACCAAAAAGATTTTCAATTTTGAAATTTTTTGAAAAAGACAAAAATAATTTTGTATTTTGTTTTACATCGTATATGAATCAGCACTTAGGATGACCAAGTCACAATCTCATTCCATTTATCCATGTGATAATTTGATAGTGTTTTGAGACAATATATCATGTCATCCATGTGCTTTACAATGTTTGGAGTCATTGAGATGTTATTAGATGATACTTCCTACATGCTTGACTCAATATGTCATTTACTGCACACTTGCATGAATTTGTGTGATTATTGTACTTGTCTATCACATGTTGGTCGAGTATTTTTATCTCAATCCTGTCCTTAAAATGAACCAAGTGTAATAATACGATAGTAATAAAAGTAGTGGATGTAAAAACCATTGCCTCTGAGGAATTTGTTTAAATTTGGAAAAATAATGAGAGGCACGAGAAAGGGTTGCAAGTGAATAACTATCACGTAGTGAAAGCCACCGTTTGAAAAGAGCCCGCACAAAAAATTAAGGCAATAAAAAGATGAAATATGCCAAAATTTGGGCCAATAGGTTTTCTCTAAGTTGAGAATTTAGTACCTCGTTAGATATAAAAATTGTATTATTTTATATGAGGGAGTTTGGTTGGAAAGTAATCAATGGGTTTGCACATCCTTTGAAAATTTCTCTAAATGACACTAATTAGTTTTGGACGTTATTGGTGTGAAAATCACTTAGGCTTTGATTTGTTGATTTGATTTAGTCGATATCATCTAAATTCAACAACTTTACACCTATGAAAGTTTTTGATGTTCATTTGATAGGATTACACTTATGCATTGTGCACTTATGCTTGATTGAGTTGATTTACCTATTGAATTTGTTCACACCCATTCATTCCATATCCACGATTTGGTTATCTTAGTAAAAATTCATGGTGTGTGATTTTTGTAAAATTATTTTTACATTTTTGTATGAAAATATTGAAAAGTTCATAAATAGTTTGTTTGCTTAGTTTTCCATGACATCCCAATCTGCTTTAATGTGTATATTCTTTCCTTATCTATTTCAGACAAATAAAAAGGGTGAGACCGAATTATGACTTTACGGGGAGAGTTTTTGAATTATGGTGGAGATTTGAGATTTTATATATGTTTGATTTGATTTTATGTTTACCTCATTTCAAACTCGATATATCACGAAGGTATTTGCTTTGTCTCATGAGCGTAAGTATAAAGTTGGAAATTATTGGATTGCACACCCTGATGAGAAAAGCTTTGAGGTTTGAAGTTTGTTGAAGATTGAAAAAGTTTGAAGACTTGTCATTTAACTTTTTAGTTTTGGGTTCATGGGAGGGTAGATTTGTATAGGTCATATTTTGATTGATACTTCAAATATTTTTATTTTGTACCGGCATAGACATTTGGGGAGATTTGTAAGGATATTTTTGTCTGTTATCAATTTATATGTCGTATACCGCTACACTGTCGAAGAAGATCAAGATCACATTCACATCAAGACAAATTCGAATAATCAAGGTTCTTCAACAAACAGTCTCCGTGAGGTTAACTTTAGTAAGGTTAAGTTTTAGAGTACCTTAATAATGTACTTAGAGTATTGAGATTATTTTTCATAAAATATTTTCGAAGTGTTGGAGCGGAGCTTTAAAAGTTTTTATTAATTTTTTTTGAATTCATACTATCTAAAGATTTTGTTCTCGGACACATTTCCGTAAAAATATCATAAATAATTCATAAAAAATAAGAAAAATACAAAACTGACGGCCACGCATTCGTATCGAACTTATTTATAATCTTGGCCTAAAATTATAGGTCATTAAAATGAGATAATATATCGTTCAAACGAGATAAGCATCTCGTTCAAACGACATCGCAGATCGTTCGAATGAGAAGAGTTTTTTTCTGACATGCCACCGCCTTGATTTTTAGTATTTAAAGGGTGCCAGACTTCTAATTTCATGTGGAGAAACACTGGTTTTAAATAAAATATGATTTTGAGTGTTTTACTTTATTCTCTAACCTTTTGAGAGTTCAATCTCTTATTTTTTAATTCACAAAACATCCTAATATTTAGTGAATTATTTTGGAACCCAAGAATAGATCTTTGCTATTGTTCAACTCTTTGTAGAGAGGATAAATCTACACCAGACTGAGGTCATTAGGGAAGTGTTGCAGTATTACTGGACTGAAGATAGGACTGCGGTTCTTGTGGTGCTTATGGGATTGTTCCATTGTTGACGACATCGACCGACACCTGCGGGTATTCGTATGTCACTTACAAAAGCCCGCACGACTATAAAAGTTTATAATAAAACTACAAAAGCCTGCACGGCCATAACACAAAAAAATAGAATTATGAATATTAATGACATTAAATAAATAAACCCCTTATTGTAAACCATTGACTTCTCCGTGTGTTCCACGTGAATAAATGCTAACGATAAAATGGTATCCTGCAAAATAAATAGGATGCAAAAAAGAGACGATATTAGTAACCAAGTAATTTATAAAAAAAGATTACTCAAGCTAAAAAATTATATATAGGAGTTGCAATTATTATTATATTCTAAAATTGAAAATCTTACGCAAGTTATGACTACCTGATCAGTTCTACGAGTTACATTGGTCTCGTGTGAGATGTTAGTGCTTCTTATGAGATCGTTTGGGGTTTGGTTCAGGTTTTCACCCTTCAACGACTTGTTTCCAAGCCTAATCCATATATTATCAAATTATCTTCATATTCTCAAACTGAGAAGCTCGTGACTACATGATCAGTTCCTGCGAGTTACATTAGTCCCGTGCGAGGAGTTATAGCCTCTTGCGGGGTCGTTTGGGGGGGCTGATTTGGGTTTCCACCCTTCAACGGCTTGTTTCTAAGCCTAATCTATATATTTTCAATGTATAGTCATATTCTCAAAATGAGAGGCCTGTGACTACGCGGTTAGTTCTTAAAAGTTATATTGGTCCCGTGCGAGGTGTCTGTGCCTTTTACGGGGCTGTTTGGTAGTTGGTTTGGGTTTTCACTCTCAAACAGCTTATTTTTAAGCCTAATCTAAATATTTCCAAATTATCATCATATTCTCAAATTGGGAGACCCGCGACTACGAGATTAGTTCTTACAAGTTACATTGGTCCCGTGCGAGGTATCCGTGCCTCGCACGGGGCCGTTTGAAGATTTTCACCCTTAAACGATTTGTTTTTAAGCCTAATCAAGATATTTCTAAATTATCATCATATTATCAAATCGGGAGACCCGCGACTATACGGTCAGTTCCTAGAAGTTATATTGGTCCTGTGCAAGGTGTTCGTGCCTCGTACGGGGCCGTTTGGCAGCTGGTTTGGGTTTTCACCCTCAAACAACTTGTTTTTAAACCTAATCCAGATATTTCAAAATTATCATCATATTCTCAAATCGAGAGACCCGCGACTACGCAGTCAGTTTCTACAAGTTACATTGGTCCTGTGCGATGTGTTTGTTCCTCTTACGGGGCCGTTTGGGTGTTGGTTTGTGTTTTCTCCCTTTAACTATTTGTTTTTAAGCCTAATTTAGATATTTACAAATTATTATCGTATTCTCCAACCGGGAGACCCGCGACTATGCGGTCAGGTCCTACAAGTTACATTGGTCACGTGTGAGGTGTTTGTACCTCTTACAGGGTCGTTTGGGGGCTGGTTGGGTTTTTACCCTCAAATGGCTTATTTTTAAGCCTAATCTAGATATTTCCAAATTATCATCATATTCTTAGACTGGGAGAGCCGCGACTACGTGGTCAGCTCCTACAAGTTATATTGACCCCGCGCGAGGTGTTCGTGCCTCTTACGGGGTCGTTTGGCGGCTAGTTTGGGTTTTCACCCTCAAATGATTTGTTTTTAGCCTAATCTAGATATTTCCAAATTATTGTCATATTCTTAAATAGGGATACTACAAGTTGCATTAGTCCCGTACGAGGTGTTCGTGCCTCTTACGGGGCCATTTGTCGACTGATTTGGGTTTTTACTCTCAAACGGAATGTTTTTAAGCCCAATCTAGATATTTTCAAATTATCATCATATTCTAAAACCGGGAGACCCGCGACTATGCGCTCAGTTCCTAGAAGTTGCATTGGTCCCGTACGAGGTGTTCGTGCCTCTTACGAGGTCATTTGGCCACTAGTTTGGGTTTTCACCCTCAAACGGGTTATTTTTAAGCCTAATATAGATATTTCCAAATTATCATCATATTCTCAAATCGGGAGACCCGCGACCACACGGCCAGTTCCAAGAAGTTACATTGTCCCATGCGAGGTTTCCATGTCTCTTACGGGGCCGTTTGGCAACTGGTTTGGGTTTTCACCCTCAAACGGATTATTTTTAAGCCTAATCTAGATATTTCCACATTATCGTCATATTCTCAAAACGGGATACCCTTGACTACGCGGTTAGTTCCTATAAGTTATATTAGTCCCATGCAAGGTGTTCGTATCCCTTAGGGGGCCGTTTGGGGGCTAGTTTTGATTTTCACCCTCAAACGACTTGTTCTCAAACTGGGAGACCTTGTGTGATATAATTAGTGGAATTTTGAGTAATGATATAGGGTTTATAGACCACCCCTATGAAAATCTTGGGTGCTATGTGTTATGATAACAAATGAGGCACTACTTCAAGTTGAAATATAAGCACAAATATGAGAATTTCTATGCTCGTTTGATCGATTTGTGTGTATATAGCATACCGTTGAACCCCTAAGTGTATTTGATACGAGTGAGATGATCCAGGGCGAACTAATGAGTTTGAGTTCTGAGGTTTAGAAGATAAATTGCACGAGCATTATAGTATCTAGGATTTGATACGAGTGAGACGAAGACTCGATGGTTCTCACAGACCAATCTTGACATATTATATAAATTGGACAGTAACAAATGCGAATTCATTCAACTCGAAATTCTTTGTCTCTTGACTGATAAGTTTTTTATTCCATTGTTGAAAATCGAAGTTGTGTAACGCATATAGTTATCGATTGATAAGTGACTTCGTTTCCAAGTTTTTCCGTAAGTAAATCCAGTAGGTAAAGCTCGTATTTATTCTCTTATTCCATTCATGAGTTGCTAACTTACTATTTATCAATAGGTTTATTTTTCTCAGTTATATATAACAATAAGCTTAAAACCAAATCAACATGGTAGACCTAGTTGATCTTTTAATGACTCAATTTTTAAACTACCTTAATGCAAAAGGATTAAACAAAGAAATTAGTATAAAATATGTATATCCCAAACACAACATCCATCACCAAAGCTATTGTATTAGTCTAGTAAGTATAAATAAAACAATTCAAATGAAATAAAAAATATCAAGATACAATAATTGACACAACCAACTAATAATAATTATTTATAGTTTTGATTTTACCATTTTATTCTTGATAACTGCAGTCTCCACTTGTCGTTTTTCTTGGTTTCTAGCATTCTCTATTTATCTGCCACATATAAACACAATTAATAAACTACTGCACAATTTATATACAGTATCTTTTCCAAAACTTGATACTCAATAAAAGGAATTACTAAAAATAATTTCCATAGCTCAAAATCATATGAAACATCATTTCATTAAGTGGATACTACAGTTATTGTCAAATAGAGAATAGAAACCTGCACAGTCTCAGAAAGATAGAATTAGTAAACAATATATAGTGTCATAAGTAATAAATATGAAATAATGAATATTTAGAGTAACGTTTAAAGTAATCAATGTAAAACAAAAAGGTTGAGGGACGTCATTTTCATGAGTTCCTGTAACTTCAGAAGAATCACCACAGTCCAAAATAAAAAGGTTGAGGGAATCTAGTGACCATGACCCATGTAAGAACCACTGCCATATTGTGGCTTATTACTGATATCCAGCTTGTGGGTTCTGGTACCCACCACGATACCCACCACTTAACAGATGTCCGCCATATCCTCTAGCATTGTCATCGCCCTAGTTTCCATACCCTGCATTATTGTCATGGAAGGTTGCAACCCCTTACTGGCTCCAAGAAGATTGGTAATTCCAAAACTAGCTCCCTGATTAGCAAGCAAAGGAGTCAGCTCCTGCCTAAGAGCAGGGGCCAAAGACGGAGGTGTAACTTTAGCATTAAAACCCCCTGGAGGAGGTCCCAATGGTGCCATCGGGTATCCTTGTCCGGACCCACCACCGGAAGAATACTTTCCCTTCTTGGAAGCGTAATGGTGGTGGTTCGGTTGCTGATAGTAAGGTTTATTTATCTTTGGTCCGTCAATAGCCCTCTGGCATGTGACCCTCAAAATTCTTATGTGGCTCTTATAATGATTTCTTTTCACTATCAATGCTCTTATACATACAAAGGGCAAACCAATAAAATTTCATAGTATCATATAACACCAACGACAATTCATGTCCAAAACATTGAGTACATGGGCCTTTAAATTCATAGTCCCCTTTCAAATCAAATAACACCAGCGACAAACTTATAATACAAAGTTTCTATAATAAGTATAAGTAGATAACTTAGATAATAACAAAATTAAAAAGTTAACTTAGAGAAACAGAGGTTCTAGGATACATGTAACTTTGAGTACAAAGATTAATTCATGGTCGAGAAACAAAAATTAAGTATCATATACCTTTCCAACAAATTTAGTAGCAAACATCACTTGATTTTATCATTCTTGAATATTTTTGGTGTGTCATTGTTGAAACAAAAATCAACAAAAAATGTATTTAACCTTCTAACGAAACTCTTCCCTCGGGAGTCAAGTGTCTATGCAATATTTATCCCTATCCATAAAGAAGTGCGTTGGTGCTTAGCAGTTATCAACAAGAAGGATGAAAAGTTCCAATATCTTGATTCACTAAGAGGAGTTGATAAGCAGGTACTTAAAGTTTTGGCAAGATACTTTGTGGACGAGGTGAAGGATAAGACTGGGAAAAATATTGATGTTAGTTCCTGGAAACAAGAACACGTACAGGACCTTCCTGATTAAGAGAATGGGTTCGACAGTGGCATGTTAATGATCAATTATGCTGACTTCTACAACAAGGATGTCGGTCTCTGTTTTAATCAGGAGCACATGCCATATTTTCGATTGAGGATTGGAATAGAAGTTATGTTAATTGTACATGGAACTTTATTTAATGTTGCGTTATAGCTGTGTTTTTATATCTCAAACCCCTTCGATCAATTAGCTATGTTAATTTTACATGGAACTTCCTTTAATGTTGTGTTGTAGCATTTCATGACAGCTAATTTTGTCATGTTAAGCAGCTTCCATCGATGGTCAAATCCTTGCCTTAGAAATGATGGTAGCGAACATCAGCTCAGTTATTTTTGCAAAGCTTATAGGGGAAATCTGTAGCTTAGAAGATTGGATATCAAATGGTAAAATGAATAAGAGAGCACCTGTTGCTATGAAGAAATTAATTTTCTCGGGAATATTGATGTTGAGAAGAAAATGAGGGTGAGGCAGTGTTGATGAGTGACCATATTTTGTTGTATCTTTGTTCCTTTTTCTCGGGCCTTCACAATTTATAGCATGGACCAACCTAGTTTAGTATCAAGGTTTAGTTATACATTGCCTATCTTTTTTTCCCCTTTAATGAATTCAACAGAGGTGTAGGCTCAGATTTTACAGGCTTAGGTCACAAAGTAATGAACCTATGGATTTGCAGTGATTAATTTTTGATTGATTGTATGTGAGCAAGATAAATTGGTGAATTATGCTTGGGTTTGTAGAATTGTTCTCCACCTCCATTTTTGTTGTCAGTATAATTTGGGTTTTGTTACATGCCTTGCATTAAAAATCTCCATACATGGAAGGGACAATAAGAATATTTATGTTTTTATGTTCCTGGTACTTGTAACAAGAAACAATATAGATGGTGTACAATTATTAACATTCGTGAAAAAAAAGTGTCTACGCAACGAAGCAACCCTTCCACCATTGCAAATCACACAAAAACAAACCAAACACAATAAGAAAGTTTAGACATTTTATCGAATACCTGGCCAACAATAAAGAAAATGTAAAACCTTAACACCATTATGATCTACACATACTGATACTTAAAAATAAAATTAAAGGGAGAGTGAAGTAGAGAAGTATTAATAGTATCATCAACACTAACAAATTAGCTATGAAGCACAGGTGCCGAGTAATGTGATATCGAAAATAAAGAACATTTTCAATGTCAATAATATATCAAAAATAAGCACACTTGTCCCGAGTAATGTGATATTTCTCATGGGTAATCATCTCAATGCAAACCACTTCCAAGAACAATCATAACTCAACTAATCAAATTAATCATTTCTCACTTAAACTCCACATATATGAATTTGTAACCGAAAAAATAGAAGAAGAAATAAGTATTTATAGAAATGAAACCTAGAACATAAACAAAACTAAAAAAGATAAAAGGTAAAACTTTAAAATAAAAGGCGATTTAGATCAAAATAATTGAAAGGAAGCAATGGATTAAGAACAAAATAAAAAGACAACTTCTTAAAATTTTGAAAAAAGGTAAATACTCACACGTTCATCTTCTACCCCCGCATATTTCATGCACGGATCATTAATTTCATTTTTCCTAAAAAGCAGATCAGAGGAAATAGGAATACATAGGAAAAACAGATAGAGAATAAAAATAGTGTGTATACATGTGTGCATCTAATGAGAGACAATGAATTTGTAAAAATAAAATCAAAAGGTAAAAAATCATTCATAATGATAAACATGAGATAATTTTAATTAACAAATCCAACAAATATTCTATGAGAATAACTGACCTAGGTTATGAAATACCATAGCTCGGTGTAGGTGAACCGAATCTACAATGAACCTTGATTCAGACAAAGAGATAACTGATGTAACTTTGTTCAAACCCATATCAAATCAATTAACGAAAGCTTATAATGTGAAACAATATTAACAGAATTAGTAAATCAAATCCTCGAGCATTTAGAAACCAAAGAAATCAAGTAGAATTAAAAAAAAAGGAAGAACACCTCAGTGTGGGAAATCTATAATACCCGTGTGAGAGAAAATTATGAAATTTCTCAAAACTGCATTAACAACAAATAAAAATCCCTAAATCATCCAAACCCAACCAATTCCAATACCCTTCCATGTGAAAGGAAAAATCCCCTTCTTCAACTTGTTTCTCAACGACGAGAAATCTATATCAGTATAGAAAATAAGTCGATCTGTATTTCAAAAAAATTACAAAATAAGGAAAATCAAAACAAAAGATGGATAATCTAGTATCTTAACTGCAGATATGTGAGAACACAAAATGGGCCCTAGGTCATGGGGATAACGTGTGTCGAGTGTTAAAGGGTCAGAGGGGTGGAGGAATGAACATCGAAGTAGGAGAGATAATCAGGCGCGAATGGAAATTTTTTGAGAGACAAATTCACCATTAAGGGACAGGTAAAACTCAAGTTTTAGAGATAGATAAGCGGGAAGGTTTGGAAATGAGAGGGATGAGAGTCTGGGAGAGTAAAATGAGCTAAGTGAATTACTTTTAGGGAATTTTATATTTTAGGAAAATGTACCCAATTTTGGCACACTTTTAAACAGTGCTAAATTTTGGCACTGTTTAAAAGTATGCCAGATTATCATTAAACCGTACCAGAATCTGGCACAGTTTTAAACTGTGCCAGATTTTTAATATCAAGGTGTGCTAAATTGCTATTTTTTATGTAGTGGTATGTCACTTGTATTTTCATTATAATCCGATTGTAAACCATTCTTTTACAAATTATAGTGAAAATAAAAAGGTTTTGCACTTCGGAAATTTTTTCCTGAAATTTGGTTTCCTTTACATGCTTATTACGTTATTCCATATCACTTAGATGCATGTTTTTAGAACTGAATTAAAACTTGGGTTTCCATTAAAACTGCTTTAGTTGACACGCAATTAAAATTGGTTTTTTTTAAGAAGTCGCTTTTATTTCGCTGTAGCGACTCTTACATAATCTCTCTATCACGATCAGTTTTTACTTAGTTATCTTTGGATAAGTTTTGAAACTCCATTCACATATCTATCCGAAAAGCAGATGGAAGATCTTACGATCAAAGCGCACCCAAATTTCTCTGATAATTCCATATATGTTCCTTTATACGTGGTGATTAACTCTTCTCACACCACGCTGCTCTTATGAGAAAAATTTTCACCTGAAATCTAATCCTGGGTGTCACTACATTCCGCCCTACACACTATATGCCATTGGATTATTTCCTTCCATTATCCTATCACACTTCCGCCCTTCCCCTAATTCTTATTGATGGTTCTTCAAAATAGTCCCTCTGACTTCCCCCTCGTTGGTTGCACTGGGGGAGTTTGAAATTACACCACCATCCCCTACGACAGTGCTTGGGGAGGCTACTGTTCCCGAGTGATTATCCTATTGTCACAGGTCTGAACAATAATCATGGTGACTTCTATCATGATCACTATCTCCAGAACATTCCATGTTTTCTGCTGAGCCTCTTCTACAGAACTTTCTATGACTTCTATCATAGTGACTTCTATGTCAGTCCTTTGCCGAAGACAAGAGGAAGGTTTATTTGGTCGTTGCTATAAATTATGTCACCAAATGGATGGAAGATGAACCATTGGTTGGAATTCCCTTTGAAAGAGTCTTTCCGTTTATATGGAAGAACATCATATGTCACTATGGTATGCCATATGCCTTTATCACACACCATGGGACTCAGTTTAACAACTAGGAATTTGAGGACTAATGTATCTAGTCCAAAATATAAAAACTACATTATGCACTCGGGCACCCTCAATGAAACGACCAAATGAAAATAACTAATAAAATACTGCTTGATGGTTTGAAAAAGAGGTTAGATGACTCAAAAGCAAACTGATTCACTGAATTACATAACGTGCTTTGGGCTTATAAGACCACGTCGAGGAAGACTACCAGTGAAACTCCTTACATGTAGGCATTTGAAATAAAAACTGTGGTCCCTATGGAGATTGGGTTACCCGATCATAGAATGCTCAACTTCAACCCTCTTAATAGTGTTCTCATGGGAAGACTAGACTTAGACTTGGTAGAATAAGTGAGATAACTTGTAACACTTTGTGTGGCTTCCCACTAATAACATACAACCAAGTTCTACAACAGAAGAATAAAGTTGAGCAACTTAAAAGAGAAAGATTATAGTTTGAAGAAAGTGCTCCAGAAAGGAAACACGTTGGAGGCTAATTGATAAGGTCCCTAACGCATTTCAGCAGTTATCCGACTAGGTACCTATTGCTTAGAAACATTGGAAGGAGAATAATTTAAGAACCTATGGAATGCTGAACACTCGAGAAAGTATTACCAATGACTATGAATTAAAGCTTTTGTTCAATATGTTGTAGCTCTTTTCAGTTTTAATGAGAAATGATTATTTTATCAGCAATTGACTTCCTTTTTTGGGGGGAATGAGAGATATAACAAATCTCAAACAAATAATTAAACATCTTGTAACCAGCAAGAGCAATCTTCAAACTTCATATATAACTTCATCTTTGACAAGTTATGAACAAGAATTTTTTAATCCTAAAACGTCATATATGACCTCTTAAAGTTAAGAACAAGAAGTTTTACTAGACCAAATTAAGGAAAAATATTGTAACATTTAGTCGCCAATGGTAACAAATAAAAACACTTAGTAAAAAATGACAAGATCCGTTTGGACAATTACAAATGTGTTAGTAGAACCTAAGGATGAACAACTTAGGTTTGTCCAAATTGGTAACTAGTAAAGTAGATTAGTTGGCTAATGACTGACCACATAATCATAATGCTAAGCTACTGGTAGGCCATAATTATACAAAGAAAATATTAACAACTTATATTTTATTCAAGAAAAAGAAAATACGACATTATTAAAAGTTCTTGTTTATCAATACAAACTCAATGCAGAACCAACATAAAAATTTCTTATTGGACCAAACTTTTTAATGGATTTCTCCATCCCTTAAGAAGGAACATCCATAGATGAAGGAAGAACAGTAAACTCTAACTCCCTAAGCCTATCTTGTCTACTAGAGCTAAGCCAATCCACCAACTGCAAAGGTCAGACGAAAGTATCTTCTCTATAAAGTCCATAATCCCCAAGGTATTTTCAAACCAATATTATGGGGATAACATCAGTGGGAATCCAATTAATGTCTAGTTTGAATGGAGGAGTAGGATGCTCTAGATAGTCTAGGTCATTTTAGTCCCATATAGTGTCCTCTTTTGGTACTTTCAGAACTGTCAGAGTATTAAGTCAACCCCATTTATAGACTTATCTCCTAGCTTTCTCTAGTTCGTTCCCCATATATGCCAAGGCCTGAATGTATTCTAGTACTTTTATCTTCGTTATTTCTTGTATTTACGCTCATATACTATATAACCTCCGTGTTAAATATATATATATATATATATATATATATATATATATATATATATATGCTTTACAAGGTTTATTTGATATTTTGTAGGTATTGGAATGCTTAACGAAGCAAGTGGTTGCATTTTGAGAAAGTTTTGTCATCTCATGCAACATCAAGTGAATTTTAGACTTTTCACACTTCATGTCCCTACCAACAGATCTCCATTATAGTTTGTTGAGTTAGCTTCACCTGGCCGTAAATAGGACATCATTTCAAGTTCAAATGATGAAGTTAAGACCTTTTTAGTAACGCAACTTTTTCTCTCTTAAAGAAATAAAGCCCCCCCTCAAAACAGAGCTCCCGTCGATTGGCCTTTAGACCCCAATCAACCGGCCTTTTAATTTTAGCCTACAAAGGAAGGCAATAGGTATTTCTCAGTTTTATCGATCGATCGATCCCTTCAGATTTTTGGCGATTTTCCCCATTTATTTTCATTTTCCTTTTTACTTTTAGCAATTTACTATATAAGTTGGTTTTTGTTTATTTTATAAGATATGTAGTTCTTATTCTAGCTTTAGGTTAAGAGCGGGTATTTTGGGTGGAGCTTCTCTCTCTTAGGGTTTGCACCCATTTGGGTTTTGTAAGTCACTATTCATCATCCCTCCATTTATTTAAGCCTCCCTTGTTTATTTTAAGCTTTGTTAATTAATTTACTTGCTTTGTCAATTAGATTTACTCGATTTTCGTTACATACATGCCATTTACCATGCTTTGTAGCTATCTTAGTTTAGGTTAAGATTGATTGAACTCACCTTGAGTTAATGGGTTGCATTGCTTTGGTGATGGGTTTTATGAATTTAAATGTGTTAGGTTGTTCTTGATTTTATGCTTAGGAGATTTAACAGTGTATATCATGTATGCGCCACATTTACGACCTTGCATGTGTAATCTTGGGGATATTTATTGACGCTAAAACCAATTAAGCTTTATGAAAATTTAGGGGTGAAAACTCTAGATTTAATTAATTGTGGAAATGAGATTTAATCTTGATAGACTTGTCTTCCCATATGACCATTTACACTATTTAACCCGAAGCGAGGGATATTATTGTTTTTACTCGTTTTGTTAATCTTAGTTTAAACACATGCCTAGATTTATCTTATGGTTTATTTCTCATCATTTACACTTTTATTCTTGAAATAATAAATCAATAAACATCTAGAAACATTTAATGTGGATTCGATACCCGGACTGGCCATTGTACAATTTTAAAGAGTATAGTTAGAGTCTAGGTTTTTTTTTCCATAGCGACGGGGTCAAAAAATAATGAGCGGCGTGTTCGCACGAGCATCGCGGTTTCCCCATGCCTATCAAAATGGCGCCGTTGCCGAAGAGTGTTTGTTTTAGAAATTAATTTTTTTAGTATTTCGTAACATTTCTTTCTATTTGTACTCTTTATTAACTAGTTTTTCAGAACTTCTATATTTGAGCGCCATGAAACGCTTGAATCTATCAAACGCACATAACTTTGTGAAAATCACTATTTTCAATCTATTTTGGGGGTAAGCATGTTTTATTCAATTTTTTTCGATAATCGTAATGGTAATTCTCAAATTCTCCCTAAACCTATGACTTTGGGTGAGTATTACCAAGGTTAAGATATGGATTATGGAAATTTTGAGAATGATCATTCCGATAGTGGGCCACAAAGTCCTTATAATAAGATTGTTGAAACAAATTGCAATAGCTTTCAAAATTCTTATGATAATGATTTCGATAGTAGTTCTGAGGATAGTTTCCAAAGTTCTTCCTTTCAAGAATCCGAGCCTCCACTTATGATATTGCGTGAGGTCTTGCGCATTCTTGAAAATAATAAACTGAAAACCGTTATCGTGAAGAAAATTGTTCTTGGGAACAAGAGTTTGATGCATTATTCGAATCCAATGATGATTTTTCTTTCGAGACTTTTGAAGTTGAGGAATGTTTTGAACCAAATAAGGAATTTTTTCTACTTTGGAACAAATTGTTCTTCACTTTGCCCAAAGGATAATAGAGAATGAAAGTGAGGATTAAATTGACGTAGTAACCATTTACAATGAAATGATTTCTTCTTTGGTTACTAAAGAAGAAAGTTTCATTGAAAATGATCTTACTTCCTTCAAAATTCATTATTCTAGCGATGATGAGTCATCTCTGGAGTTTGAATTTATTTTCTCTCCATCTTTATTTTATATTGTCAAACTGGTACAAGTATCCCATGTGAATCTCCCTAACCCTCACTTTCTCTAAATTTTTTTAAAAAAAATTATATGTATTTTCTAATTGTCTGCCAATAATTTATCACGTCATGGAACCACGAAGTTGACAACACCAAAACTTGTCATGTTTCCAACCTCCTCATTTTATTTGGAATTTGATCCTAAACCCTTTGATTCTGCATATGATCACTGTACTCTATCTCCTGTTCCAAAATCAACTCAAGATGTTGTTTAAAAAACCGTCTTTTATTGATATTCTTTGTAGTAAAAATGTTGTTTAAAATCCTCAAATGGATCACTAACAAGGTGTGCCTGCAACGCTATGTCTTCCCCCCCCCCCCCCCCCCTTAGTGACCCTTATCTTCGTGGTGACACACTTGCCATTAGGCTGAATGATGAAGCATACAATGAGATTTTTAAAGATTGTATCTTATGAAACCTTATTGGAAGATTTTTCCTTGACAAAGGTTCTATACCATGGCATCTTCTTCAAATAGCAAGGGGAGTGGGGCTTCCACTTCGTATTGACAAGAATACTCTTGAAAGAACATATGGCATCTTTGCAAGAGTTTTGGTTGAACTAAACCTTCTACAACAACCTCCTGAACGTCATCTGATGGAAAGAAATAATGGTCATTTGTTATATCAACATCTCATATGAGTCTCTTCTATCTTCTCGCAATTTTTGTAAAAATATTGTCCACTCACTTATTGACTGTAGAAAGTTTCAAAACTAACCTCCCAAAGCACTTGCCAATGTGGTGAAAAAAACACTCAAAAACATGAAATGATATCTCCCCCACATTGTCTATAGGGAAATGGATCTTTAAATAAAGTTATACAGGAGATGTCCAACAACCCTCCTACCACAATGCCAAACAATGTTTTGGCTGTAGAGAGTTTTCAAAGAGATTTGACCATTTCAATAGCAGGTGAGCTTCACAATGATAAGGAAAAGACTTCTACATCTACCTTAGTTTGTGAGTATGCTATCAAAGTAGGACAAGTAACATCATTCGGGTTAGTTGTAGTAGATGTAGTAGGTACGGATATAATAGCACAACCTTATACGATGGCTCTAAACAATGTTTAGAGTTATGATTCGTTGCCTCCTAACAGGATACATTTTTGAAAAAGAACAGGAATTTTTTCGGTGATCAGGCATGTGGAAACCCAAGAAAAAAATTTCAAAATAAGATTCGTCTCCCTAAAACTCAGGACAGTTCTGGAAATAAGGTTAACAGTGATTTCAAAATCTCTTTAATGACAACTAATAATATGGAGGGAAGCCCAAAAAATCCGAAAGTCCAACAAATTTTGGTTGATTTAAATGTTGGCTCACCGGGTTTTAAAAAAAAAGTAGCAAGGATGGAAAATATTTTGGCCCTAAATCTCCTAAACTTAAGGGTCAAAATAATATTCAAAATATTTCGGATAATGAGGAATCTTATGGTGATATGACGCCTCTGAAAGACATTCCAAACTCGGATGAGGAAGATAATGAAATTAATTTATTCGTGGAAATTCCTAATTTTGATCGTGGGATGTCAACTAATACTGCAAAAGCACGAGCATTTGTTGAAGAATCTGTTGAATGAAAAAGCACGAGAAAAAGCACGGCTCTAAAACGCAATTTAAGGCCTCCTATTACTTGTTCTAGATTTCAAAAAATTTCTTAAGTTATCTTTACTTTAGCGCTTGTAAGTGCCATAGGAGAGGTTTTTTCTCCTCCGAATAAATAAATAAATTATTTTTTTTCAAAAAAAATATCCCACGAATCGTTTCAAAACTTTAAAACGTTCAACCCTTTCACCGATGAGGATTACTTGCTCGAGTTGATTTCCATGAAGGAAATTTTTCCCCCATATGCGCCAACTCCCATTATAATTATAAAATCTTTGGGAGAAAATTCTTTTTCTTTGGATCCCATGTGTATTCCTCACCCGTTCAATTCAAATCTCCCATCATCTTCCCCAAAATTTTAATTGGTGATGGTTCATTTCTTTCGCCTTACGCATACCTTCCGTTATTTAAACGAAATTCTAATTTTTTGGAAGGTATGCATGAAAATGAGGGTACATCAATTTTCCCTCAAAATCAAATCGTATTTTGGGTAACCCCAATTTTTTTAACTTTTAGTGTATAGTTAGTTAGAAGTTAAAATTATAGGATGTATATATTACATTATTTTTTTCCTTTTACTTATTGTCTATTGTAATTAGTTAAAATTTTATTTCTTTTTGTTATGCTTGGTACTAACATGTTGTGTAGAATCACTAGACTTGTACTTTTTGGAGATCTCTCCATTTTGGAAAATATCACTATTTTTCTCTCTTTAACTTGGTTCTTAATTTACATTGAGGAAAATACAAGGTTTTAATTTAGGGGGTGTGGTATATTCTATCCATTATTTTTTTTAGTCCACAATTTGATTATATGTTCTTCCCAAGCATGCGTTTGTTGTAAAAATTGAAAATTCAATAATTCAAAAATATTTTCTTTCTTTTTTCTCCTATATGGGGCATTTTGCCTTTGTTTCTCATGAAAAACTTCAATAAATATCCGATCCTATAGATAATTCAATGATGCATGTTCTCAATTTTAGAAGTTATTAGACATTAGTTCTCAAATTATTGATATTATGAAAAACTTCATGAATTAAACTTTAAACCCATGAGCACATGCGCTCTTCTTGTTTTATTGATTTAGTTTAAGGCGTTTATGACTCGATAATATTTTGTTGCATTGTATATACTTACACCAAGTTTGCTTTGGTATTTTGTTCATTTGTAAATGTTATACATTACTCTTTCCTCCTTAAAAACGTTAAAGCCATCTATAATCTCACTATTCTTTTATTGATCGTTCATTAATTGAGTTCATATTTTGAAATGTGTTAATTGAGAATGATTTTTAAAGTTTCTTTGACTCAAGAATTGGGTAAACTTTAGGAAATAATGATAGGCCTTCTTTGTTATATCACCCATACAACCCTTGACCTTACCTTATATGTCTCCCCTCGTCAACCCCTTTGAGCCTTAATATAGCCTTTCGTTTCGAAATCCAAACTACCATAACAACTCCACATTGGCGTTATAAAACATACATATTACCTTATAAGCCTTTGTTTGGAATGATACTTGGGATTGAATGATGTTATTGTTATGTGATTGCAATTAAGCACGTGATGGTGTAAAAGAAAAGAGAAAGAAGTGAAAAATAAAAGAAAGAAAGAAAATAAAAGTGAGAAAAAAAAAAAAAAAAAGAAAGAGAATTTTTTTCATTTATGCACATTGTGTTCAATAATCTTTGCCATTCTCCAATGTTATATTCAATCTTTATTATGGAATCTTAGTCCAATTTTGAAATTGCCCCAATTTTCCATTATCCCAAGGTTTTTTATTCCCGAAAAACTTTGAATTCGTACATATTCCCTTCATTTCATAACCCGAGCCTAGCATACATTACAGCCCTATTAAAGTCCTATGTGATCCCAAGGTTAATGTAATTCAATAGTTTGAATAATTGCGATAATCTGTAAAAATGTATTTCACCTCATTCAATGATGATATCCTTTCATTGAGATTAAAAGTTTTATTTTATATATATAACGTTCTTCATTGATGACATGTGCATGACCTAGTTTCCATTTACATTTACTCTTTATGCTTGCATGTTCCGTTTATTACCTCTCATTCATAGTGATTTCATTTGTTCAGTCTATACACCGGTGATGATTGATATATGCACACTTTAATGCTTATCCGCATTGCAAAAGTTTTGCCAAATCATACTTTGCATGTGCTCTCTCTCCCTCCCACATCTTAAGGTTTCAATTATATGAAGTTCATTATATAGTGTTAATAACTAGGAACTTTTTGTGTGAATTCATTCACTTTGCTAATAACGTGTTTGAAATCTTTTTCATTATTGTTGAGCTTGTCTTTTTAATTGATTAGGCATATTTTTTAGGAAACTTGATGTTTGTGGGTGTCAGTCTTGAAAACCCTCATGTAACACTCGTCCACTAGGGTAACCTAGGGATTTAACGGCTTATTACATATGTCAAATGCATTCGTTCACCCGCGAAAGTGGATTTTATGTATTTTATGCTCATTCACATTTTTTATCGCCATCTGTTGGACTAGTTTTGTTTTGTTTCATCACTAGGGGCTAGCAATGTGTAAGTTAGGGGGTGTGATACATCATGAATATTTCATATTAACACCCGTTATCTTTATGCATTCTAGCACTTTTGCCTCCATTAATTCTCGTATTTACACTCATAACTGTATAACCTCAATTATATATATATATATATATATATATATATATATATTAATGATGCTGGAATTAGCACCACCAGGTAGGGTGTTTCCAAGCTCAATATAAGAATAACAATGGCAGCACAGCTATATAAAGAGAAGAGAATGAGATGAGGATAAGTGGAATCAACACCGGAATATAAGTGGTTCAACCAAGTTGGCCTACGTCCACTGTGAGTGTGTGTGAGTAATATCACTGAATGAAGGCACTAATGGCCATGGATACAACCTCTCAAGATTTCTCTCTCTACTGTATATCTAGACAAAGCTTCAGCAAGGGTTTAATAACTGGGGATCCTTTTGCAAGGTAGGGGATGATCCCTATATATAGTATCTAGGGGGTGTAATGTACCCCCTATGCATGCAATGAGCATGTGTGTGGTAACCTCACCAATGTGGGAGTGCCATCTGTCACTGTCACCTGTAAGGAATGATGATGAAATATTATCCCCATGTGTGGAGAATAATCTTGTTACAACTCATTTGTGCCCATGTGTCCTTATCCAAATGTCAACAGATGCTCGACCGCCATATTGGTGGATGACCTCGGCCTGGGAGAGGCCGAGCTGTAAAGGCTTGATGTCCGTTCAATCCGAGATGTGTCATAGGGAGTCTCGACCTGATCTCAGCCGAGACATTGTGCTGGGGTCGGCCCCAGCCGAGGTTGGACATGTATCATGCTGACGATTACTAATGCTTCTTGTCACCTCGGCCCAAGCCGAGGTTGGTCTGGTTCTATATTTGAAGGTTACCAAGGCTCCTTGTCACCTCGGCCTACTCTCGGCCGAGGTTGCCATACCCAGGTATATGAGGATATTGTTGATTCTTGCGATGCGCGTAGTGTCCCTTGGAAATGTAGGTGATAGTGTCGGCCTTGGTCGACCCTGGTCCGGCCGAGGGATGACATCGTTGGCCCATGGCTTACATTGGGTCAATCAACATCTCGGCTATCATCTCGACCGAGGTTGGTGCCTCTAGGCCGAGGTTACACTTGGGCATATCAATCACCCCTCAGCCCTTAGTCATATGCGAGAGCAAGTGGCTAGGGGATTACTTACACCTCCGAGGCCTTTCCGCCCCAAGCCAGTACCTGCATGACACTTGTCCACGCTAGAATGTACTTACTTGGCTGGCGTGTATTGTCAGCCGTCCTTTGGGTTTCCCAAGGCAATGATGGGCCTTGGGAAACGTGCCCAAGTATTTAAGGGTTTAAACCCTTCTTTCTCTTCCTTCTTCTCCATTTCCTCTCCTGTGCACAAACTGTTCTTGCGATTTCTCTCTCTCCAAAGCTTCTTCAATCAGCGCCCTTCTGCAGAGTTTTCTTGCGAGTTTTCTTCACTTTCCCTCATCGTTCCATTTCCAGGTACTTCTTTCTTTCCATTCCCTTTCTTTCTGGTATTTGTTTTACATTTTCTGGCGTATTTTTGAGTTTTTCGGTGAGTTTTTAAGTTTTTCGGCGAGCACCATCGTCTCAGGCGAACTGGGTGTGCTTTAAACTTCCAAGTTTGATCCTTAAATCCCTTTACCCTATAAGCCAATCTTGTTTGTAGTTTTAGGAGTTTTTCCCAAGTTTAGGGTCGTCCTCTAATGCTCAGACCTTTATACCAACTTCTTGAGGATTTCCCTTCCCTTAGAGAGAAGACCTTAGAGAAGATTAGGCAGATAGAGAGAGCTCAGGAGGAAGCTCGTAGGTCACAAGATTTTCCCATTAGACCCTTGTTTCCACCACCTCTGAGGGTTATATATCCTGACCCCCCGGAGAACTTCTATTATACAGGGGTGCCTGCTGATCCAGCTTATGCTTACGGGAAGCATAAGATATGTCCTGACTTTCCTACTTCAGTACTCCCCCAAGTCCTAGTAAGGATGCATCAGTGTAGACTAGGTACTCCATTTCTGGCCTGGGTAATGCTAACACTGGTGTTGAGGTCAACTTGTCCTTGAATTCGTTGAATGCTAATTGACAGGCATCACTCCAGATAAATGGCACACCCTTGCGAGTTAGATATGTCAAAGGACCCGCTATTTTTTAGAACCCCTGAATAAACCTTCTGTAGTATCCTGCTAAGCCCAAGAAACTACGTATTTCTGTTGGTGTCGTGGGTTATCGCCACCCCTCACCACGTATACATTCCCTGGATCAACAGACAATCCCCTTTTCGAGATGATATGGCCCCAAAATTGGAGGACCTCCTTTAGCCAAAACCCACACTTCTCATATTTTTCATACAACTCGTTCTGACGTAGTGTCTGCAAAACCCGTCTTAAGTGGTTGGCATGCTCTTCCTCGGTCTGAGTCTGAATCTTCTACCTCAGACCCCATGTCAATGGACTCTTTTAAGGAAGCTATGGGTTTCACACCTCGGCCTGATCAGGCCCCTGATCAGGCCGAGGTATACAGCCGAGCTTCATCCCATAATGGCTCCAGCACCTCAGCCTCCTCTTCAGAGGTTGAAGTTCTTGAGCCGAGTGTGGCTGTGCCACCCATTCTTGATGCCATCCCTCTATCGACCGTCACAGGGGCAGAGTTCGCTCAGAGATTCCATAGTCACCCATCTACATCTGCTCCAGCCGACGTTGAGCTTGATGATGATGAAGATGCTGAAAGTGATGTTGACATCTCTGAGGCAGCCGAGTTCGAGAGCACAGTCACTGAAGTGGATCTTCTGTGCTTTAGATACTTATACTCCATTAGTCCTTCCATCAAATTAAGGAGACCTCTGAGGGAAGAGAGGGCCTATCACGGCTGAGATGGAGAAATCTGCCTGTACGAGTAGATGTTTAAGTTAGGGTTTTGCCTACCCATTCATCCCATCATTAAATCCATTCTTTCTTACATCAACTTGGCCCCCTCACAGCTATCTCCCAATGCCTGGAGAGTCATCATAGGGGCCATTATTATATGGAGGGTAGTCCACCACTCTGACCTCCCTGTTCAGGTCTTTGTTGGTGGTTATGTCCCAACCTCGGCCAAAAACCATCCGAGCTACTATCATTTTGTGGCTCGGAGGCCTGAGAAGAAAATGCTCCAGGTGACTCAGACCTCAAATCACAACTGGAAGCCCAGTTATTTTTTTGCCTCAGGGCCATGGGAATTTGGCCCATGCGTTCCCTCCTCCACTCTTGAGCCGAGGATACCCCTTAAATGGGGCAAGGTCTCCATGTCTGCCAGGGCCGATCCTGGTCTAAGTCTTCAAAATATGCAGAAGGTGAAGGCCCTGCAGGACCAAGGGGCACATGGTCTGTTTGTCAATTTCGAACATTTGCTGACCCCCCAATATCTCTCGAAGACGAGCCTGGGTGGAAGTCCCCTTGTTGATCTTGGTAAGAATTTTTATTTTAAGTCTAACCTCTGAAATCATTCATATCTGATTCCTGACCTATATCTTTTAACTTTTGCAGAACGACCATAAGACATCCCAGACGACCTGTGGGAGATGGCAGCTCCGAGCTTGGCAAGGCTTGCAAAAAAGGCTGGTCTGAACGCTCCTCACACAGCTCCCTCAACATCCAAATCTCAGGCCTCAAAGAAGAGGGCCCCTGAAGCCCATGCCCCTGAGGATCAGAGGCCGACCCTGAGGCAAAAGAAGGCCTCTGATGCTGCAATCCCAATCTCTTCGTCTGACATCCTGACGGCTCGTCTGGATCAGCTGAAGTTAACTGACAGCGTGGTCGGCAATAGCAGACAGGCCATGGACGCACTCGCCTCTGTGATGACCGAGGCAGACAAGCGTTTCTACCGATCCATGGACACCTCCCTACTGGTTGAGTTCGGCCTTCACAGATCCATCCAGGTATGATTTGTTCCTTTGTGAAAATTTTATAAGTGTAACATCTGACTTTGCTCCTGCTTAACCTCTTCATTAAATGTGCAGGGAGTGACTGCCATGTATCAGCTATCCAACTGGGCTATGAGGAAATTGACCCTTATCCAGAAGGGGCAAGAGGCCGAGAAGGTTGAGAGTGCCCTCAATGCTAAAGTCGACCGTCTGAAGTCAGAGCTACAGACCTCTGAGAGTAAGTCTAAGGCATTGGAAAAAGACATCTCTGTGCTCGTCAAGGACCATGCCAAATCCCTGAAGGCAAAAGATGGCACTCTACAGCAGAAGGCCAGCGCGGCAGTGAAGGATGCCCTTGAAGATGCCTCGAGCAAAATAATTTCTGACTACAAAGGCTCAGAGGAGTTCATGGGTTTGGGCTTTGAATACCTCGAAAGAGGTATCAAGGCCACTACCAAATGGGCTGAGGTCAGAGAGAAGGAGGTCGGCACTTTAAAGGCCTCTGACTTTGTGGGTCTCGTCTTTGCCGACCCTCAGTTTGCTCAGGCACTTCAAGAGGTAGAGGACGAGGCTGCTGCTCCAATCGAGACTGCAACTCTTGAGGAAACGAGGTCGGAGGGGAAGACCATGCTGACGACGTGGCCGAGGTGACCAATGCTGATCAAGCCATCTTGGCCGAGACTGTTAATGTCTCCCCCCCCCCCCAACCTTTAGGGTTTATAACTTGTAACAAATTTGTAATTTGCAACTTGTAATACCTCGGTACTTTGTAAGGAATATTTGTAATCAATGTCTCTGAATGCCATATGATCACTTCCTTTTACTGAATGTCAATCTCTTCTTCTATTTTGTTGCAATGATATCTTGTTTATACTTAATCAATTGTCCTGACCTCAGACTTCTTCACCACTGAATTGTAATTAGGCTCTGAGGTCACCAAATAAGACGTGAGCCCCATAATAATTTTCACCAAATTAATGATGTTAAGAGTCTGAGGTCATCTGCTAAGGTGTCAGAGCTCAGACCTCTTCACCACCGAGTGATGTTATGAAGGTCTGAGGTCATCACCTAAGATGTGAGCCCCATAATAATTTTTACCAAATCAATGATGTTAAGAGTCTGAGGTCATCTGCTAAGGTGTCTGAGCTCAGACCTCTTCACCACCGAGTGATGTTATGAAGGTCTGAGGTCATCACCTAAGATGTTATCCTCATAATTCACCAAATTAATGATGTTAAGAGTCCGAGGTCATCTGCTAAGGTGTCTGAGCTCAGACCTCTTCACCACCAAGTAATGTTAAGAAGGTCTGAGGTCATCACCTAAGATGTTATCCTCATAATTCACCAAATTAATGATGTTAAGAGTCTGAGGTCATCTGCTAAGGTGTCTCAGCTCAGACCTCTTCACCACCGAGTGATGTTATGAAGGTCTGAGGTCACCACCTAAGACGTGAGCCCCATAATTCACCAAATTAATGATGTTAGAGTCTGAGGTCATCTGCTAAGGTGTCTGAGCTCAGACCTCGTCACCACCGAGTGATGTTATGAAGGTCTGAGGTCATCACCTAAGATGTTATCCTCATAATTCACCAAATTAATGATGTTAAGAGTCTGAGGTCATCTGCTAAGGTGTCTGAGCTCAGACCTCTTCACCACCGAGTGATGTTATGAAGGTCTGAGGTCATCACCTAAGATGTTATCCTCATAATTCACCAAATTAATGATGTTAAGAGTCTGAGGTCATCTGCTAAGGTGTCTGAGCTCAGACCTCTTCACCACCAAGTGATGTTATGAAGGTCTGAGGTCATCACCTAAGATGTTATCCTCATAATTCAACAAATTAATGATGTTAAGAGTCTGAGGTCATTTGTTAAGGTGTCTGAGCCCAGACCTCTTCACCACCGAGTGATGTTATGAAGGTCTGAGGTCATCACCGAAGATGTTATCCTCATAATTCACCAAATTAATGATGTTAAGAGTCTGAGGTCATCTGCTAAGGTGTCTGAGCTCAAACCTCTTCACCACCGAGTGATGTTATGAAGGTCTGAGGTCATCACCTAAGATGTTATCCTCATAATTCACCAAATTAATGATGTTAAGAGTCTGAGGTCATCTGCTAAGGTGTCAGAGCTCAGACCTCGTCACCACCGAGTGATGTTATGAAGGTCTGAGGTCATCACCTAAGATGTTATCCTCATAATTCACCAAATTAATGATGTTAAGAGTCTGAGGTCATCTGCTAAGGTGTCTGAGCTCAGACCTCTTCACCACCGAGTGATGTTATGAAGGTCTGAGGTCACCACCTAAGACGTGAGCCCCATAATAATTTTCCCCAAATTAATGATGTTAAGAGTCTGAGTTCATTTGCTAAGGTGTCTGAGCTCAGACCTCTTCACCACCGAGTGATGTTATGAAGGTCTGAGGTCATCACCTAAGATGTGAGCCCCATAGTAATTTTCACGAAATTAATGATGTTAAGAGTCTGAGGTCATCTGCTAAGGTGTCTGAGCTCAGACCTCTTCACCACCGAGTGATGTTATGAAGGTCTGAGGTCATCCACTAAGATGTTATCCTCATAATTCACCAAATTAATGATGTTAAGAGTCTGAGGTCATCTGCTAAGGTGTCTGAGTTCAGACCTCTTCACCACCGAGTGATGTTATGAAGGTCTGAGGTCATCACCTAAGATGTTATCCTCATAATTCACCAAATTAATGATGTTAAGAGTCTGAGGTCATCTGATAAGGTGTCTGAGCTCAGACCTCTTCACCACCGAGTGATGTCATGAAGGTCTGAGTTCATCACCTAAGATGTTATCCTCATAATTCACCAAATTAATGATGTTAAGAGTCTGAGGTCATCTGCTAAGGTGTTTGAGCTCAGACCTCTTCACCACCGAGTGATGTTATGAAGGTCTGAGGTTATCACCTAAGATGTTATCCTCATAATTCACCAAATTAATGATTTTAAGAGTCTGAGGTCATCTATTAAGGTGTCTGAGCTCAGACCTCTTCACCACCGAGTGATGTTATGAAGGTCTCAGGTCATCACTTAAGATGTTATCCTCACAATTCACCAAATTAATAATGTTAAGAGTCTGAGGTCATCTGCTAAGGTGTCTGAGCTCAGACCTCTTCACCACCGAGTAATGTTATGAAGGTCTGAGGTCATCACCTAAGATGTTATCCTCATAATAAATTTCTGATCTAAGAATGAAGCAAGAACTGTCATGGAAACTGATCTTTATTAATAACCTCTTCTCAATAAGATAGTATGTTTACATAAAATTCTAGGCAACATCATATGTAACATTTCTTGAGATGGTCATCGATCCATGGGTTAGTGAAAGGTTCTCCTTCTAGGTTTTTTAGCCTGTAAGTGCCAGGCACAACCTCTTTCATTACTTTGTAGGGGCCATGCCAGTTTGGGTGTAGCTTGTTTGCCTTCTGTAGGGTATTCTTTAGCACTAGGTCTCCCACTGCAATGGGTCTTGACTTCACCCTCTGGTTGTAGAATTTCGCTCCCCTCTGCTGGTAGGCTGCTTTTCTGACCTCTGCGTCTTCCTTTCTTTCTTCGATAAGATCCAGGTCTAGCCTCCTTTTTTCCCCATTGCTGTCAGGGTCGTAGGTCTGAATCCGATGAGTTGGTAGTCCTACTTCCGTTGGTATGACGGCCTCTGATCCATGTGCCAGCATGAATGGGGTTTCTCCTGTAGGTGTCCTTACCGTGGTTCTTTAGGCCCATAACACTGCGTGAACCTCTTCTGTCCATCTCCCCTTCGCATCTTCTAACCTCTTCTTGATTCTGTCCAAGATTGTTCTGTTTGTGACCTCGGTCTGGCCGTTTGCCTGAGGTTGACGAGGAGATGAGAAGAATTGCTTAATCCCCACTCTTAGGCAATACTTTTCCAAGGAGGAGTTCTTGAACTGGGTCCCATTATCTGAGATGAGAATGTTTGGGAGGCCATATCTGCATATGATGTTCTTCCAAATGAACTGGAAGGTCTTCTTCTCTGTAATTGTTATCATCGGTTCTGCCTCCACCCACTTTGAAAAGTAGTCAATGGCAACTATCAAGAATCTATAGTTATTGACAGCTCTTGGCAAAGGTCCCACTAAGTCAATTCCCCACACTGCAAATGGCCATGGAGAAGAGATTGACGTCATAGGCTGATGGGGTTGATGAGGGACAGTGGCGAACCTTTGACATTTGTCTTACCTCTTCACATAGTCTGCAGCGTCCTTAGACAAGGTAGGCCACCAGTATCCCTGAGTGATGATCCTCTTGGCTAAGGGCCTCCCCCCTATGTGGCTGGAGCAAGAACCCTCATGAACCTCCTGTAAGACCTGGGGTACTTCCATGGGATGCACACATCTGAGGAGTGGCAATCGAAACCCCTTTTTGTACAAGACGTCTCCTACTATTGAGAACTTGGCAGCCCTGTACCTTAACTTTCTCCTTTCCATCCTGGACTCAGGCAGCTCTCCGTCTCTTAGGTATCTGACGAGCGGGTCGATCCATGAGTCTCCTAGGTTCACATTGTGACAAGGGCTACCTACCTCGTCCTCCTCGATACTTGTTTTTCCTAAGACCTCGATTGGAATGGTCCTTCCCAAATCTTTCTTCATTACCGAGGCCAGCCTTGCCAATGCATCAGCGTGATTGTTGCTCAGTCGAGGCACTCTCTTCAGCTTTGCTTCTTCAAAATACTCTAACAACCTTCTTACTTTCTTTAAGTACTTGGCCATCCTTTCGTCTTTGGCCTCGTATACCCCCAACACTTGGTTGACAACTAACCTTGAGTCGCTATGGAGTAGGAGTCGCTTTACTCGAAGAGTTGTGGCCAATAAGAGACCTGCTATCATGGCCTCATACTCGGACTCGTTGTTTGAGGCCTGGAAGTTAAATCTCAAGGCGTATTCAATGTTGGCACCATCTAGAGCCGAAAGTATTAGCCCCGTGCCGCTTCCACTGTCACAGGCAGAGCCATCTACGAAGAGGCTCCATACGTCTGCATCTGATGAGAAGACCCCTTCTCTCATAACCCCTTTCTCGAAGAGGTATCGATCCTCTTCGTTCTCTTCTACTCTGCCCCCAGTTTTGCCTGGGACGACCTCTTCTCGGCCTCGGAATACGTTCGATGCAGTCTTTTTCAAATCTCAGAAGACACTACGGTTCGTCTCTTCGCCGTCATCTAAGCCTTTCTCTGTCTCGACCTCTTCCCAGGTGAACTCTGCGACAAAGTCTACGAGGGCCTGCCCCTTGATGGCTGTCCTGGGCTGGTAGGTAAGGTCATACTCTCCTATCTCGATGGCCCAGGTCATCAATCTTCTGAACTTCTCTGGCTTGTGCAGAACCTGCCTTAGTGGGGAGTCAGTAAGGACTACCATGGAGTGAGCTTGAAAGTAAGGCTTCATTTTCCTTGAGGCATGGATAAGGGCATAAGCCAATTTCTTCATTCGGGGATAGTTTTGTTCAGACCCCTGAAGGGCCTTACTGTTGAAGTACACAGGCCACTGGATTCTATCCTCCTCCCGTATGATGGCTGCGCTGATGGCTGATTCAGAGATTGCCAGATACACAAATAACCTTTCCCTCGTGATGGGCCGAGACAGCAACAAGGGAGACCCCAAGTAGGACTTGAGTTGGTCAAAGGCTTTTTCACACTCTTCGTCCCATTGGAAGGCCTTTCTCAAAACTTTAAAGAATGGAGGACACTTTTCCGTTGCCCTAGAGACAAACCTGTTAAGGGAAACCACTCTTCCTGTGAGTCTCTGCACATCCTTGATACTCCTAGGAGTCTTCATGTCGAGTAATGCCTTGATTTTCTCAGGGTTTGCTTCAATCCCCCTCTGATTAACGATGAACCCCAGGAACTTCCTGGCTCCTACCCCGAAAACAAACTTCGCTGGGTTGAGCTTCATTATGTACGAGTCCATGACATCAAAGGTCTTCTCAAGGTCCTCTACGTGGGTACAGGCTTTCAGGCTCTTCGTTAGCATATCATTCACATACACCTCCATGATCTTGCCTATTTACTCCTCGAACATCTTATTGATAAGATGTTGATACGTTGCCCCTGCATTTTTCAGACCGAAGGGCATCACCTTGTAGCAGTACGTCCCTTTATCAGTAATGAAGGCTGTCTTCTCAGAGTCTTCAGCATCCATGAAGATTTGGTTATAACCTGAATAAGCGTCCATGAAGCTCATGAGCTCGTGCCCTGCCGTTGCGTCCACCATCTGGTCTATCCTAGGTAAGTTGTCCTTCGGGCAAGACCTGTTCAGGTCAGTAAAATCTACAACCATTCGCCACTTCCCATTGGCCTTAGGCACGATGACTGCATTTGAGAGCCACTCTGGGTAGGTAACCTCTCTTATGAACTCAGCCTCTTCCAACTTTTTTACCTCTTCCCGGATGACGTCATACTTCTCCCTGGAGTACACTCTTCGTCTCTGCTTGATCGGCCTGGCATCTCTGTCTACGTTGAGCTTGTGGCTCATGACCTCAGGGTCGATACCAGGCATGTCTGCGTGACTCCATGCGAAGACGCTCTGTCTCCTTCTGAGGAATTTTATCAGCTCTTCTTTGATTCCTTTATCTAGGGCCTTGCCGACCTGGACGGTTTTTTCCGGCTCGTCCTCATTGAGGACGATGGATTCTACCTCTTTCGCGGCCTCACCTTTCGTCAATTTTATTTCGCCTCGTGGGTCAAGAATGTCGATGCTGTAAGTGGTGGTTTCCCTCTTATAGGCCTCTCTCTCGTCGGCCGAGTTGAAGTAACACTCCCGTGCCGTGGTCTGGTCCCCTTGCACTTCCCCTACTCCATAAGGAGTCGGGAATTTTAGCATCTGATGGACCGTCGACGGCACGGCTTCAAACTCTTTGAGGGCCACCCTTCCTACGATGAGGTTGTAGGCCGAGAAAACATTTTCATCCATAATAAAAAAGTTTATCCTCTTGGTCAGCCTCTTAGGCCACTCATCCCCCATCCGTACATCCATTTCATACATGCCTAAGGGGTGCACCTTTTCACCACTAAATCCTATCAATGGGTGATGGTAGGGCACCAGCCTTACCCTGTTAAGACCCAGGCTCTTGAAACACGGCCAGAACATCACGTCTGCTGAGCTTCCCCCGTCTATGAGGATCCTTCTTACCTCGCACCCATGCACCCTTATTGTTATGACCAAAGGGTCATCATGGGGGGCTAAGATACCCTTGAAGTCGAGTCTGGAGAACCCCACTATGAGGGTGTCCATGTCCACCTTCTTCCTCTTCTGAACGGCATCGGAAGACGTTAGATTCACAACCTCAGGCTTGGCCACTGACCTGGCCTCTGCTACATGAGCCTTCCTATCGTCTACCTCAGAGCCACCTCCTGCAAATCCCCCACATATGGTGCTAACACCAAAGGAGATCATATCGACCCTCTTCACCGGGGTATTGTCATCATTTGGCGGAAGATCCGGGTCATCTTCATCATCTCCCTCTGAGTCATTGTGCCTTCTGGCCGGGACATCGCCACGGCATCTGTCGTTTCTTCTTCTCTTAGGGTCTTCTCTTCCACCCTTTGGAGCTTTACCATCCACATACTTCCTCAGCTTTTCGGACTTCAGCATCTTTTCAATCTCATCCTTTAAAGCGAAGCATCTATCTGTGACGTGGCCATGATCCTGATGGAACTCACACCAGAGGTTTTTGTTCCTCTTATGTGGTGGGGCCTTCAGCTTCTCTGGACACCTCAGAGTCCGGTCAGTCTTAATCTCATTAAGGATGTGCTCACAGCTCACAGTCAGAGGAGTGTAATGAGCAAACTTGTCATCTCCTGACCTCTTCTTCCCCTATTTCTTGCCCTGGGACCTCCCAGTGCTACCGCAGTTCTCCTCCTCATACTTGGCTGCCATTGCCTCTTCCGCATTCATCACTTTCCCTGCGGTTGCCAGCAGCTCCGCCATAGACCTAGGGGGCTCTTCCGCCAGTTTCCACAATAGCTTCCCCTTCTGGAGACCTCCTATAAGGGCAGTCATAGCTATGCTCTCTTCATAATCCTCCATCTCCAACTTCTCTTTGTTGAATCTTGCTATGTAGTCTCTTAGGCTCTCACCCTCGTCCTGTTTGACATATAGCAGGTGGGTAGTCTTCTTTTGAGGTCTTACCCCAAAGCAGAAGTTGTGGATGAACCGCTCGGCCAGGCCTTTGAAGTTCTCAATTGAGTTCTTCGGAAGAGAGGTGAACCAGCTGTACGCTGCCCCTGTCAAGGTTCCCGAGAAGGCCCTACACTTCATCTCATCGGGTATCGAGTAGATATCTGCCGCCGATTGGTACATCTCGATATGGTGCACAAGGTTAGTGCTGCCATCATACTCCGGAGTCACTGTAGGAGGTTTAAACTTAGCTGGGGTTGGGAACCCCACTATCCTAGCCACGAACGGGGAGCCCTCGGAGTAACCCCTTTGTAAGGGGTCCCTGCTTTTAATGAGGTCCCCGATCTTCTCCTCAATGCGTTGGATAGAATCATTCCAGGGTCTTCTGTCATCAACTTGGCCGAGGTTATCCCTTTCCACCTCCCTGCGATGGACAGAGGGTTCCCCAACCACAACACGTTGACTGTTGACCTCTCGAAGGCTGACCCTCTGCTCAACCTGTCAAAGGCCGACCCTCTTTGTTGGGCCTCTTCTCTTCTTCGGCCGACACATCCTTGACTCTGCCTAAGAGGTCGTATAGTGTTATTTGACACCTCATACGGCTCCCAGCAGTCGTCTGGGGCTTCTTCATCTCCTAGGTCATCATACCTGTCCTCTAGGCAAGGGTTTCCTTGCCTCCCCAGGCACAAGCGCCTAGGGTCATCAACGTCCCTCCTCCGCTGAGGTGCAAGCTGGTCCTTCATTGGCGCCTAGGGTGGTCCCCTGGCGTCAGGATGAGGCTGAACTGCCGCCGGAGTGATCATGTCCGGTGAGACTCCAGGTGGCCTCATCATCATGGTTTGACTGAGCTGGGCAAATTGCTCCTTCCTGGCTTGTTGTGTTGCAGCCAAAGATTTCAAGGCTGCTGCTACCTCCGCCATTTCGGACTGGGGAGGAGCCTGACTGGAACTAGCCCCTCCACCTCCGGGAGGCGGAAGAGGCGGTGGTAATTCTGGTGCCATGTGTTAACAATAAAGAGTGTGAGTAGCAAGTGAGCTTAATACCTTAAAGGACCTCTTTTAATGGTGAAACAGCTCCACACAAGGGGTGGTTCCTGGTTCACCACCAGAGTCTCCGGTGAGGTTAAGCAGAAAAAGAGGAAGAGATAGTTTCTCGATTCCCACAGACGGCACCAAAATGATGATGCTGGAATTAGCACCACCAGGTAGGGTGTTTCCAAGCTCAATATAAGAATAACAATGGCAGCACAGTTATATAAAGAGAAGAGAATGAGATGAGGATAAGTGGAATCAACACCGGAATATAAGTGGTTCAGCCAAGTTGGCCTACGTCCACTGTGAGTGTGTGTGAGTAATATCACTGAATGAAGGCACTAATGGCCATGGATACAACCTCTCAAGCTTTCTCTCTCTACTGTATATCTATACAAAGCTTCAGCTAGGGTTTAATAACTGGGGATCCTTTTGCAAGGTAGGGGATGATCCCTATATATAGTATCTAGGGGGTGTAATGTACCCCCCATGCATGCAATGAGCATGTGTGTGGTAACCTCACCAATGTGGGAGTGCCATCTGTCACTGTCACCTGTAAGGAATGATGATGAAATTTTCTCCCCATGTGTGGAGAATAATCTTGTTACAACTGATTTGTGCCCATGTGTCCTTATCCAAATGTCAACAGATGCTCGACCGCCATATTGGTGGATGACCTCGGCCTGGGAGAGGCCGAGCTGTAAAGGCTTGATGTCCGTTCAATCCGAGATGTGTCATAGGGAGTCTCGGCCTGATCTCAGCCGAGACATTGTGCTGGGGTCGGCCCCAGTCGAGGTTGGACATGTATCATGCTGACGATTACTAATGCTTCTTTTCACCTCGGCCCAAGCCAAGGTTGGTCTGGTTCTATGTTTGAAGGTTACCAAGGCTCCTTGTCACCTCGGCCTACTCTCGGCCGAGGTTGTCATACCCAGGTATATGAGGATGTTGTTGATGCCTGCGATGCGCGTAGTGTCCCTTGGAAATGTAGGTGATAGTGTCGGCCTCGACCGACCCTGGTCCGGCCGAGGGATGACATCGTGGGCCCATGGCTTACATTGGGTCAATCAACATCTCGGCCATCATCTCGGCCGAGGTTGGTGCCTCTAGGCCGAGGTTACACTTGGGCATATCATATATATATATATATATATATGTGTGTGTGTGTGTGTGTGTGTGTGTGTGTGTGTGTGTGTGTGTGTGTGTGTGTGTGTTTTGCAAGGTTTATTTGAGATTTTGTAGGTATTGGAAGACTTAACGGAGCAAGTGGTTGCATTTAGAGGAAGTTCTGTCATCTGTTGCAATTTTAAGGGAATTTTAGACTTTTCATGCTTCATGTCCTGACCAGTAGATCTCCATGGAAGTGTAGTTCGTTGAGTTATCTTCGCATGGATGGAAATGGCACGTCATTTTGAGTCCCGATGATGAAATTATGGCATTTTCCGTAACTCAACCTTTTTACTCTTGAAGTACCAAATGCCCCCTCAAAATAGAGCTCCAGTCAATCGACCTTCAGACACCCGGTCGACTGGCCTTTCAATTACATCCTACAAAGGAAGGAAGTGAGGATTTCTCAGTTTAATCGATCGATTGATCGACCCCTTTAGATTTTTGACGATTTTCTCCATTTCTTTTCTTTTTCCTTTTTTCTTTTACCAACTTACTATATAAGTTGGTTTTTGTTTATTTTGTAAGATATACATTTTTTACTCTAGTTTTAGGTTAAAGAGGAGGGATTTTGGCACTATTCATCATACCCTCCATTTATTTAAGCTTCCATTGTTTATTTCAAGCTTTGTTAATTGATTTACTTGCTCAGTTGATTAGATTTACTTGCTTATTTACTTGATTTCCTTTACATACATGTCATTTATCATGCTTTATAGCTAGCTTAGTTTAGGTTGAGATTGATTGAACTCACCTTGGGTTAATGGGTTGCTTTTCTTTGGTGATGGGTTTAATGAGTTTAAATGAGTTAGGTCGTTCTTGATTTTAAGCCTAGGAGATTTAACGGAGTATATCATGTATACGCCGTATTTACAATCTTGCGTGTGTAATTTTGGGGATATTTATTAATGCCAAAATTAATTAAGCTTTTATGAAAATTTAGGGGATGACAACTCTAGATTTAATTAATTTTAAAAATGTGATTTAATCTTGATAGACTAGTCTTCCCATGTGACCGTTTACACTATTAACCTGAGGTGAGGGATATTATTCTCGATCTATTGTTTTTACTCTTTTTGTTAATCTGAGTTTAAACGCATGCCTAGACTTATTTTTTTCTTTATTTCACATCTTTTACACTTTTATTCTTGAAATAATAAATAAATTAACGTCTAACAACATTCCCTGTGGATTCAATATGTGGACTAGCCACCGTACTCCCTTAAAGAGTGTAGTTATAGTTTATTTTTTTTGCATAGCGGCGGGAGACGAAAATAATGATCGGCGTGTTCACACATGTGCCATGATTCCCGTATGCCTATCACTCATCATAACCATTCATCCAAATGGTATGTGGTTGCTTATGGAGATGAAAGGTAAGGCGGTCCACCTTCTCATTCACTTTCTTGATGCTAACAGATTGACTCTTTATCAGGTAGGCCTTATCGGCTAATGTATTTTTGGTCATCTCTTCCTCATCTGTGGGCTGAGCAATAACAACTTTCTTGGATGATTGGAAATGTTTGGATTTATTTAATTTCTCAATCTCTTCCATTAACCTAGCGTTCTCTTGCTCCAGACAAGACACCCCCTCACATTGATCAACACTTGTTGATTTCTTCAATCCTTCCAACTCTCGACAACAGGTTATTTTCTTGCTCTAATAAGTTGTCAACCTTCCGAGCACTCACTTATATTTCATCATAAATTCCTTCTTACTATAAGTCTAAGATATGTCATGCAACTTCTTGTTATCACCTTCGCTACTCAGCCGAGCAAACTTATCCTCGTAGTTAACCTTCAAACTAGCAAGAGATGCCTTATTATCTTCATGCATTTGAAGTATTATTTCATAATATGAGGCATTGGTCACCACAATTTGGCTTAACAGTATCTGCAAGTGAAGATAGGTTTCTTTAATTTCATTGGAAGTGTTTAAGCCGAGCAGTTGATCCAACTCTTCCTTTTCCATCCTCATGACCTCCCCCAAATATTTGAATACTCCTTTTATATAATTCACCCTCAACAGATACCATAACGACTTACCTTGATTTAAACTATAAAACAGGGTATGAGTATAAAGGGTCAAAGAAAAAATAAAGCATGCACCGACATCATTTATAGGAAAGAAGGCGAAATTTCATTAAAAATTGCTGAAAGAGATATATAAAAGGAGGACTAATCCAGATTACAAAGAAACACAATTATAAGATAGGAAATAGGAAAACAATCCTAAGATTGGTACACCTTCTCCTTGTCCAGAGCAACCTCCTCCTCAGGATGAATTGGTACCACTTCCATCTCAAGAGCCATGGAATACTCAGTCACCCCCTCCTCATCGTCTATTTCCTCATCAATTATGGGAGGAGTACCAGGTTGAACTATTGAAACAGCTGAGAGTCTTCAACTGTGCTAACCTTCTTGAGAGAAACATCCCATTTTTCTTTAAAGGATGAATTTTTTAAAAATTCAACCTGCACAGGCACAGTTGAAAAATCCTTTCTCAAACCCGGGTATAAGCATTTGAAAGGACAAATTTCTAATTGAGTCAATTTATTAGTGTTGGCTTAATTTTGGACAAAACTAATTGAGTCATGGGATAGAAGTTTGTTGTGTCCTTTCAAGCCTATGACGATTGCGTTGAAGACGTAGCGGACAAATCTAAAGTGGATATATCATCATTATCGATTTTCGTGCCATGTTTATCGTCATCAACATTTCAATTTGTCGAAAGTATCTAAAGGTATGAAGGCATTTAATATATATAGGGACTTGGATATTTTAATGGGTGTCTTTTTATAAAACGTTTGTTAAAACGACTTTATATTTTTCTCAGAAAATCATTTTAAAACTTATCATAAACATTTTTGAGGTTTTCAAAGATAACTGGGTCTTCTGAAAAATTGCTCGAACGAATCTGGGATCTTGTTCGACCAAGATTCCCAAGTCGTTCGAACGAAATTTCTAACGAGACTTGTTTCTATTTCTCTGTTTTCTTATTAAAAATATCGTTCGAACGACATCGTTCGAACAAAGTCGTTTGAATAAGATTACGTTGTTTTGTTCTGTTTTTACGTTACTAATCTCGTTAGAGCGAAGTCATTTGAACGACATTCAAAAGTCGTTCGAACGACCTGGAAATTTTTCCAGCAATTTTTCGGTAGTTTTTATTCTTCAACTTCCCATTTCTCCACTTTGTTTTTACCTATTTTAATAGCGCGGGAATGGATTGTTTTTTACAAACATTGGAGAAATTTTTCATACAATTGAGAGCATAAATCTTTATCCAAATGTCCCTTATGTTTTTCTAGTCTTTAATGCTAAATCATTCAAGAAAGACATAAGTGTTTACCCAAAAGTTTACTTTGATCCAAGTTCCAATATATATTTATTTGAGATCATCATTTGGCCCACCAGGTATCATCTCTACCCCAAAAGATAAAGTTTCCTATGGAGGATTCCGTTTTAGTGTTTCGTTATGCGTATACGGAGAAAGGCTTCTTGTGTTATTTGTGGTTGATTTTCCCCATAGGTGGATTCCAAGACTAAGGTGGATTCTGGAGTTATCAACTAGCCAGAGGTGGAAGCAATAAGAAGCGTCAAGGCTTGAGAGGGAGTCGAGTCGAGTCGAGAAAGTAAATCTTTTGTCTTGTCTTTTGTAAAACCATACCTAGTAGATTTATGACTGGGCCGACCGAGGTTTTTTTCGTTGTGTGTTTTCCTCGTACATCGCGGTGTTGTGATTGCTTTTATTTTTATCTTGCAAAATCACGTAGATGCATGCTTAGGCTTAAAAAGATAAAAAAATGGCTTAAATCACAAATTTTGTGTAAATTGATTGAAGTTTAAATTTGGGTAATTTTAGTTTAATTCAAGTCAACTAATTTAATTTGGAAATATTCATGCTATGTTTGTTTGGAAAATTTAGAACTTGAATTGAATTAATTTTGTTTAAGTGGAAATTTAAGTATTTGTTTAGTTTAATTTCACTTTAATTATGAAAGAAATTAAAATTTGTTTAGAAATTAAAATTTTGGAAAATTTGGTGAACCATCTTAGTTTGTAATTTAAAATTTGGGATATTACAAGAACCATCACACTAACAGCATCCTTATTTTGCTTCTTAAATTTGGCCCTCATACCCTGGTACTTGCCCTCTACATCTTCACCAGTCTTCTCGGACCACTCAGTCTTCTTAGTAGTTTCCTCATCAATCTTCACTACGTCCTTCTTGTCTTGCTCGACCTTCTCCACTAGGCCCTTCCATTTTTCTTGATCTTTTATATGTGCCTTCTTTGTGGCATCCAGGGAATCCTTCAAGCCCTTGAAAGTGACTTTCATATCAGATGAAGACTCCCTTAACTGGTCGTCTCTCCTCAGGATCTCATCATAATCCACCAAAAATTGCGAAGTCCAAAGGTGAAGAGAATCATTCAGTCATAGCATTAAAAGTATAGACAAATGGAATAAGATCAAGGGACGAGATATTTACTAAGGATAGGTTGTGGCTAGACCTCTCCAACAATATTGTTCTTGAAAGAGAAACATCAACATACTCATTGGTAGGAAGCACCCCGAATCCAATCAAACCACTAGCCAAACCAGGGTTCACTGCCATAAAATCAGCTATAATAGAAGCCTGGTCGCCTTGAATTTTTCCTTCCAACTCTTAACGGGTGGCAATTCCTTTCTTTAATCTTCTAAATTGAGGTTATTGGGTCTTAATCTCCTCAGGCTCCACTATAACAGGGCGTTTGGAACCTCCCTCACCAGAATCCTTCTTCTCGACTGGGGATGAGACTTAACTCTAGCAAGCAGGTTGGGAATCCTTCTCTTTTCCATATTCTCGGGGGCTGAAGTTATGGTTGGTACAATATTAATATCCAAGGACTCAAATGAGAACGAGGTTCCTCTAATAGGAAATGGGGATTCCGAAGCAGTGAATGAATAGGATGAGGTTGGCTCCTCCAAATCGATAGGGGCGACAAGTATGTCCTCTGTAGTTCGAGCTACAAATGATGCGATTGTACTCTGATATTCTAATAACACATATGCCGAGCGAGGATGGGCTTCTCCTAGTTTCTTCTAAATAATCCACACAAGCTTCAAATCCACAAAGTTCACCTCAGAGTCAGGTGGACAATTTTTCTCCCTTCTTTATGTCAAACACAAATACAAAAATATTGGTCAATAAATGAATTAGTGAAAGCAAGCAAAGTAGAGAATATACAAATAAAAAGGATGCAGACCTATACCACGCCCTTCCTGAGGGCAACGTGGCCCAGTGTATTCTTCACCCTCAGGAAGATGGGCATATGGCCAATTCTTAAAAATTAAATAATAATCCCAATAAGCTTTATTCGAATCGGGAAAATTCACCCCCAACGCTCTGTTAGAGTATCTCTTCTTCAGATAGTAAATATTTTCAGCAGTGGTCCCCCAACTATAACAATATATAAACTATGTTATTCCTATTAGGGTTCCAGATAACTCATTAATATGATTGACCCCATTTACCACTCTCCACATACTTAGGGCTATTGAGCCGGGACCACATTAAAATATTGACAAAGTTTGAGAAACAAATGATTAGGCAGAAAAGTGACTCCACACTCAGCTATAAACATGATTGAAAGCCAATGACCCTTATCCAAAAGAACATAAATCACACGAGAAAGTAACCAGTTCATCTATTACCCAATCAGGGATCCTGCGCTTTACCTTCAACTCTTCCAAGAAACTTTCATCAACAATATACACCATCTTAAAAACTTAAAAAGGAAAAATGAGAAAGAAAAGATTATTATAGTTAAAAGAAACACCCTGCCGAAGTTCTTTCCTTTACAGCGAAGTAAAAGCTCTACAATGAAAGAGCGAGTTTTGAAATTCAAGGTGAAATGAGATTAAGGGGGAAGAGACCATTTATAGGTAGGATGACATCCCTTAAGATCCAAGGTTTAAAATGATTAAACGTACCAAACGTTTCAGATATCTAAGGCATGCCATATCCCCAAACATCCAAAAGACCAGTGTACCCCTAGACGGTTCGCCGTTTTTCCAACTAGTTAAATTGCCACCGCCTTAGTGTGATGGATTAAAAATTACAATCCCTTGAGGTTATCTACTGACCAACACCTTCCCAAGGCGCCGAGCAACTTTGAAGATGAATACTTAATTAGGCATAAATTCTTTCGATTTATCCCTTTAATTTAGAGGCTTATATCACCTCAGCCGATGTAAAATGCGTTGATTTATCTCATATATGTGATACTAACACCTTCTAATAAACATCCCGAGTTTTCTGTATTTCTCATAAATTTTGTAGGTATTTAATGCATGAGAGAAACAAAGAAACCGGAAGAAAAGAAAAGAAGAAAAGTCAAAAGGGCAAAAGAGTAATTTGTAGCTGGAATCCGGATGAGGACCCAAAATCAAAGTTGAAGACCTCGAGTCTACAAGCATGTAGGAAGAAACGACGTTCAAATTCGAGTCGCAGAGCAAAAGCTATGAGCCTTGAAAGATGAGAGATAATCATGAAAAACTGATGAGAAAATGAAGAGAAATTAATCCAAGGACTCGGACCGATCCGAATTTCATCATAAACAAATCGATTCGGCCCCCTTGAAGTCTACTGTATAATTTTGGTCAAGCGGACCGATCCGGATTCCATAAAAAATGAACCGGTCTGGAAAGCGAACCGATCCGATATAAAGAGAAAACAAACCGATCTGGTATACACCGGACCGAACTGAAATATCAGGCCGAACCGGTCCGGAGGTTGAATTTTGTAATTATAAAATTTTCTAGCTAGAGTCTTGCATGACTAAAACTCTTGTGATTTCGTAGGTTTTTTAGTAAAAATGATTCCCAAAATGGGGGAGAGCTTCTTTTTACATTATTTTAGAGAGAGAAAGTAGAGAAGAACCCTAGATGCTCACAAATTACAGTTGTTAATTCTCAATTAGAAGTTATTCAGTAAAGTTGATTTCTTTCTCTTCTATATTGTTTGATTTCAATAATTCTTTCATAATTAGTTTATTCCAAGTAGATATTACATATGTATACTTCTTTAGAAGTAATTTCATCATGAGTTCTGCATCGTAGAAACCCTAGTTTTTTTTAATTGCACCATGCTAGGCTAGACTTTTAGGGGTTGGGTTGCATGAACCCAACCCTATATGGTTTGCATGTATGTAAAATTAGTTCCCTGAATTAAGTAAATGATCAAATCGTGTTGTGTGGTGATCACAATCATTGTAGGACTTTGAAGCTCGTTTGCCCTAGGTAACCGGGATGCTTAAAAGTGCGATGCGCGTGTAGCTACTACGCCACCGCTTTATTCTTACTTTTGATTATATATGGTGCGTGATAGTACTCTCATATATGTAATGCTTGAGATTAATAAAGACTATTAATCAATTATTTAATTCATAACTAGTTTTATATCCGATAAACGTACTAGGGTCGGGGGATTGCATTCTAACCTATTTTTCCCATTCATACTTAGTAAATCGCAGTTAGCTTATTCTTGCATGCTTAGTTTCATTGCTAGTTTAATTAAATTGCATTTAGTTGGTAGATATAACCCCACTTCATTCATCTTTTATTTCTTTTTAGAGTCAAGTTAGGGTTGACCGTCGTAAGTATTCGTCCTATTTCCATGTGAATTCGACCCCGTCTTATCAAGTTTATTACTTACACGACATGCTTGCACTTGAGCCTATATAAGCATGCACTTTAGACACTTTTTAAGTCGCATTAAGTTTTTGGCGCCGTTGTCGGGAAATTAGGTAGACTATAGGTTAGATCGAGTTAATCTAAAACTTTGACAAAAAATAATTAAAATCCAAAAAAAAATCGAAAATATAAAAAAATCCAAAAAGATACAACATTTCTCATAGTCCTTTCAGGCAAAATCCACAACAAATGCCTCAATCAACTCCAAATTGCATTTACGAGAATCCGTTAGTTGTGTACGATCCTGATTGCCCACATACTCCTAACGTTCCTCAATTTTGGGTCCCATATCTTACACCGCCAAACTCCATAGCAAGTTACACTTCGAGCGATCATTCGAGTTACCCATCAGGTTACACTTTAGGTTACACTCTGAGCACACCGAGTGAGGATACTGAGTCACTTGAAGAGAGAGACATGTATGATCAAGCTAGTCATGGTACGGGTGAGGCACTGTATCGCCCTTTGAGAGAATTATTATATCCCAAGCGATCAATCACTTCGGGATACATTGTACTCCCGTACAATGCAGGGCAATTTCACTCTAGGAATGGGATGATCCAAATACTTCCCACTTATCACAGATTGGAATCGGAGAAACCATATCTTCACGTTCATGAGTTCGAGGAGGCGTGTGAGACTTTCAGCGATCAAACATGCATAAAAGATGTGATCCGCCTCAAGCTTTTTTCGTTCTTTCTAAAGGATAAAGGTAAGACCTGGATATGGTCTTTATATCCAAACTCGATTACGTCGTGGTATGAGTTGCAATCCAAATTTCTCAAAAAGTTCTTTCCTCCGCATCGAACGAACTCCATTAAGGCTCAAATTAAATCTTTTTGACAACTAAAAAATGAGCCGTTCGATCGATGTCATGAGCGTTTTAACGAGTTAGTCACTTCATGACCTCACCATGGTTTTGATAAATAACAAATTATCTCTTTCTTTCATAATGGGTTCAATATTAACTCCAAGCAATTCATTGAAACTATGTGTGATGGACCCTTTTTCGAGCTTGATGCTAAGATACACCTTAAGTATGTCGCCGGGACTACTCAAGCGTGGGACACATCCGACCCTAGTGCCCAAAATTGATCTCGACAAGCGTTCACCACTCCTTCTGCATCCGGTCTGTACCACGTAGATAAAGATACTATGTTAGACCGTCGACTTGACCAATTTGAGAGGAGCATGAGAGAAATACTAGAAGTACGGGTAAGAGAAGCAACCGGCTCCATTCATGCCCCCACAGAAAAGGTGTGTGCTATTTGTGAGGTGGGACATTCAACAAAGGAATGCCTGATGATACCCGCCTACAAAGTTATGCTTCAGGAGAAAGTGAGTGGAATAGGAGGATTTAAGGGTAATTTCGGTGCCCCGCACGGGAATTCTTACAACTCTTCATGGAAAAATCATCCTAGTTTAAGCTACGGGCAACAACATGCTGCGTTGAATCCTAATTCACACGTTGCCCCTCCTCCACACCCATACTTTCAGCAAGTACCACATATGCAAGCAGCACCTCCCGGACCGTATATCACTCCACCATGGAGAAGTCTCGAGGATACGATACACCAATTCATCAATGCCCAGAATGCAACCAGTGTTAAGTATGAGCACATGTTCATCGACATAAATGCGAATATCTCTAAGTTGCAATCGTCGTTGAGTATCCAAGAGAAGGGTAAGTTTTTGACTCAAAGACAAAGACCTTCTCAAGCTCATACAAGTGTTAGCTTTACATCCATAGAGAATCAAGAGCAATGTCAATCCATCACCACTCTACATAGTGGCAGATTTGTTGATTTATCACCTCCCCCACACGACACACCTAAGGATAAGGAGGTTTCTCCTGGTATAAAAGAGACCAAAGATGCCCCCTTGAAGGAGAATGAAAATGATGACACTAGTGAGCCTGAAGTCATAGTGAAACCACCCACTGCCGCGCCATTTCTTCAACGGTTGGTTCCTCCCCAAAAAGGAAATCCACGTGATGATGTGATAGAGGTCTTTAAGAATATCAAGTTTAATTTGCCTTTCCGCGATGCCATAAAGAAAATTCCTGCCTACGCTAAAGTTCTCAAGGACTTATTGACAGTGAAACGAAGGTTGAAGGTAAAGAAAAATATATTTATAACACAGAGCGTCAGCTCAGTCCTGTTGAGTGATCTTCCACTAAAATATAAAGATCCGGGTGCACCAACTATTTCGTGCATCATGGGAAAGAACTGAATCGAGAGAGCGCTAGTAGATTTAGCGGCGAGTGTTAACATTCATCCTTATTCCATGTATAAGCAACAAGACTTGGGTGACCTTAAGCCCATAATATGACTCTGCAACTCGCGGATCGCTCCGTGAAGATTCATCGGGAATTGTCGAAGATTTGATTGTCCAAATTGACACTTTCTACTTCCTGGTGGATTTTGTTATTTGGGATGAGGAGCCATCCAGTCTCCCGAGCACACATGTTCCCGTCATCCTGGGCCGCCCATTCTTAGTTGAGACTAATGCACTCATCAATACTCGGAGTGGGCGAATGCAATTAACGTTTGGGAACATGACCCTCGAGATAAATATCTTTAATAACATTAAGAACAAGGGCGACGAAAGCGAATCGCGAGAAAAGGATCTTATCGAGGAAGCACACGAGCATGAGAGGAATCACAAGAGAGAGTCGTTAGGGGTAGTCCTTGTTGCATTAAGTGAGAGCGGTGATTTTAATGTTAAGCACGAGGCGAAGGAGGTGTGCTTAGTGATCGCGAGCGTGAGCGAGCACGTAGGCGTGAGCGGGATAAAGAGATTTGAGGAGATTAAGAGAGCGGATGCGAAAATTCATCATGAGAGAGAGTTAGGTGATATGAGTCTAGAGGACTTTGAGAAAGAATTTGGGCCGATGGATGAGAACTTAATGTCGAAGTCCAACCATTCTTGGACTCTTTTAGTCACTTAGGAGAGAGAGAGAGATTGGAAATATAAAAGAGATGAATTCCTTCTTTGTGACCATCTACCCATACCACTTGAGTCCTCTAATGAGATTGAGGAAAAGACTTAAGTATCGTCCGATTTAGAGCTCGACCCATGCACTCCTAAAACTAAAAGAAATCGATATGTCCCCTCCAAGTCGGTGCATGTAGGCAAATATTTGATTAGGCCAGTGAGTCATCCCGAGATCCAAGGTCTCTCCCTTATCTATGGGACTGTGCATAACTTGTTCCGATTATTTACTTATGACATGAAGACGGGGGAGACTAGGAGAGAAACAAACCCCGTACATGGGGTCAGGTGAGTTTGTGAAGAGATGAGAGGTAGTCGCACCCCCGACACGTTTGGGGTGATTTTTTATTGTATTTTTGAGTCATGTGTTGGTGTCAAATATTCATTTTGATATTTGTTCGTTTTATTTTCGCACTTATTATTTCTTCTTATTTAGATTTTAGTCCTTTTGATTGAGGACCATGCAAAAGTATAAGTTAGGGGGGGTGACAAGTGCGTAGTTCTAAAACTTCACAAATTTTTAAAATGCCCCCTCCCCCCCCTCCCCCCCCCCCAAAAAAAAAAAAATAGAAAATTTCAAAAGTTTCCAGAAAAAATGATTTTTTTTGAAAAATCCAAAAATATTTCTCTTCAAAATAAATGAAAATTGGAGTTTAAAAGCATAAAAAATGTCACAATTTTTTTTGTCTCAAGTTGTAAAAAAATCAAATGCACAATGCCAAAATTGACCAAAGATGGAAATTTAGCGAAAATTGACGACCTAACGAATAAGTGTGGAGATTAACCAACCCGGTGAGAATTCGAGCCTATCACTTTTGCGAGTTCTTAAATCAATCTAAGTTAATGGTTAACTCAAAGTTCAATTCAGAGTTTTAAAAAGTCGTTGAGGATCTCAATACCTTTACTTTGATCGGTTACGAAAAACATGTGCGATGTTGTCTCGAAAAGCGTGCCAAATATATCTTTAAACTTAAATTAATCTCGAGACGCATATGGTAAAGCATTTAGCAATTTGGACAATGAAGTAGGTCCTCATTTGATACCCAAAAATATTGACCACAAAAAGTAATATTAATTTCATCCCTTTTGCAACCCTAATTGAGCTTAATAAATGTTTCCCTTTTGTTTGATAACCCGAAAAATCGCACAGCACGAAATTGAGAAACCAAAAAATTCAGCAATTAAGTCCAATTTGTGTGAAAATGAAAAAGGGGCAAGAAATAAAAAAAAAAAGAAAATGAGCAAAAACTCGAAAAAGCACAAATGGACATACTAAGAATAGTTTCCAATTTCGAATTTTTCAACCATTCCCATTTTACCCAAATATACCTTAAACCCAAGCAAGTCCTAACCGAGTCCATATTACGAAACTAATTACCACATGGAGAGCTAGGGCATAAAAGATAATAAAAGGGATTAAATGGTATGACTAAGAGATGATGTTTCCCGTCTCCCAATAACCATAATCTGATAAAGAGATCTTTTCACTTAAAATATTTTGTTTTTCAAAGATGTGTGCATGAATTCGTGTCCATTACATTTACTCTTATATATTATGCATACCGAGAGAAAATAGCCACACTCCGAGTGATTCGTTTGTGAGTGTATTTGTAAGATTTTGAAATCAAAACGAATTTTTTAAAAAGTAACGTAATGATCAATCGGTGAAAAGTTGCGATTTGATTTTCGGCTTCGTACACACAAATACACTATGATTTGAGACTTGTGAATATGATTTTAAGGTGACTATTTTTTCGGGGAGTTTAAATTTGTCCAATTTTTATATATTTTTAGTTTTCTTGAGTCGAAAATGAATTTTGTGGGTATATTCACTGCCAACCCTCATGAGACACAACTCGTCCTACTAAGGTAACCTAGGGGTTTAAAGGCTTGTTGCATATGCTAAATGCAATCGTTTGCCCGCGAAAGAGGTATTCAATCCCTAGTTAGAGTTTGACCATGCTTTTGATTCTTTTACATTGCTCGGGACGATCAAAGTTCTAAGTTAGGGGGGTTTGATTAGGTATAAATTCTTCCGATTTATCCCTTTAATTTATAGGCTTTTATCATCTCGGGCGATGTAAAATGCGTTGATTTATCTCATATTTGTGAGACTAACATCTTCTAATAAATATCCCGAGTTTTATGTATTTCTCATAAATTTTGCAGGTATTTAATGCATGAGAGAAAATAAGAAACCAGAAGAAAAGTCAAAAGGATAAAAGAGTAATTTGCAGATGAAATTTGGATGAGGACCCAAAATGAAAGTTGAAGACCTTGAGTCTACAAGAATGTAGGAAGAAACGACGTATAAATCCGACTCCCGGAGCAAAAATTATCATGAGAAATTGATGAGAAAATGAAGAGAAATTGATCCAAGGACCCGGACCGATCCGGATTTCATCATAAATACGGTCCCCTTAAAGTCCACTATATAAGTTTGGTGAAGCGGACCGATCCGGATTCCATAAAAAATGAACCGGTCCGGACCCTTAAGGTTACTATAAAATCTTTGTGAAGCGGACCGATCCGATATAAAGAGAAAATGAACCGATCCGGTATACACCGAACCGAATCGAAATATCAGGTCGGACCGATCCGGAGGTTGAATTTTGTAATTATCCAGTTTTCTAGTTAGAGTCTTACATGGCTAAAACTCTTGTAATTTCCTAGGTTATTTATTCAAAATGATTCCCAAAACGGGGGAGAGCTTCTTTTTACATAGTTTTAGAGAGAGAAAGTAGAGAAGAACCCTGAAAGCTCACAACTTACAATTGTTAATTCTCAATTACGAGTTTTTTAGTAAAGTTGATTTCTTTCTCTTCTTTATTGTTTGATTTCAATAATTCTTGCATAATTAGTTTATTCCCACTAGATATTACATCTTTAAAACTAATTTCATCATGAGTTCAGTTGCAAGCACCGTAGAAACCCTAGTTTTTGTTAATTGCACCATGCTAGGCTAGACTTTTAGGGGTTAGGATGCATGAACCCAATCTGATGTGGTTTGCATGTGTGTAAAATTAGTTCCCTAAATTAAGTAAATGATCGAATCGTGTTGTGTGGTGATCACAATCGTTGTAGGACTTTTGATCTCATTTACCCTAGGTAACGGGGATGCTTAAAAGTGCGATGCGCGTGTAGCTACTACGACGCCGCTTTATTCTTACTTTTGATTCTGTATGATGCGGTCTAGTACCCTCATATATGTAATGCTTGAGATTAATAAAGATTGGATTTAATTAATTATTTAATTCATAACTATTTTTATAACATGTAAACGTACTAGGGTCGGGGATTGCATTCGAACTTATTTTTCCCATTCATACTTAGTAAATCACAGTTAGCTTATGTAACACCCCGCCCGCCCGGGGAGAGCGAACGGAGCGCTAATGCGATAAAATAAATCCAAATCCACAAGTGACAAGGTATAGAGCATCTAAATAAAACCACAATAATATAAATCCACTAATCTCAATCTCTTCAATTACAACAAGTCTCTCGAATTAAAATTACAACTATCTAACTCGAATAAAAATACAAATCTCCAAAGCTCTATACATCAAAATAATACAAATCTTTCCCAAACAATCCTCGCTAAAATCAATCTCCATAGGGCCCCAAAATCCGCGCTAAAATGCCACTAAAAGAAAATATGGGGAAGTACACAATATGCTCCTTAAATCTCGCGAGTGTCATTCTCCTTGAATTCTTGTTTAATTGAACTCATATTTGAATTGATAAATTCATTGAAATCTGGAAAAGAGTAATTTGTAGTTGTGACTTCAGGATTTATTTGTTTAACAAGTGAGGATCATTTTTTCCAAACTTTGTCACGAGGACGGTATAGGGAAGATTGGGTATAATTTAAATTTGATTCAGTTGGAACTATATGGTGAGAGTTAGTGTAACATCGATGGGGATTTTCGTTAATGTACTGTATGGGCGGTACTACTTAGATTTCTTGCGATGTGAGATTTATACTCGGAGTTGACCTTATCAGTATGGTTCATTTTTCTGAATTTCGAGACGAAATTCTATTATAAGGGGGGAAGTATGTAATACCCCATAATTTTAATGACTTTTAAAATGGGTTATATTTTAAATTAATGGATTAATTGGATCTTATTATAAATTAATTCATTTGGGTTTTATCCGAATTGTGGATATTAAAATGGATGATTCTGAATATTACTTAAAGATATTTAGGTAATATATGAATGTGATGTCATTGATATGACGATATGATATAAATTCGGTAATTTGAATTTTTAGTCAGACGCGGTATGGGACGTGTCGGGACTAATTTATTAAATTAAAAAGGAAATTTATTTTATATCATCCTTATAGTCATTTCGACTGTGTCATTGCGTTCGGAAGGGTTGAGATAGTCAGAAAAGTCTATTTGGATGTTGATATTGGGTCTCGGGTCATTTGGAAATGAAAAGACAACCCAAAAGGGCATTTTGGTTATTTTTACAAGGGGGATGAATAGTGATTTCGGATTTTGTCTTATTATAAGTATTTGGAGATTAGTTGAATGTGGGTTCATTCATCTCTTCTACACAAAATAGAGAAGTCATCTTCCTAGAGAGAGTGAAAGGTTGCTTGGAAAGAAAAAGAAGTTTGCTTGGGAAGGAGGAGAACCAAAGGTCAAAGGTCACCACCACCATCACCACCTATGTTATTCAACTCCAAATGATCAGATCTTCATTAGAGGCAAGTGTTTGATATTTGTAATTTAAGTTCGTATATTGTCCATGTTAGGATAGTTATAAAAAGAGATGATTTTCATGCTTGGAAGATGAAAGGATATAGTTGTTAATGGATTTTTGGAATCTAAAAATATATAGGAATTAAACTCATGTTATAGGTAGTTAGTAATCCAATAAATATTCATCAATCTGTGGAAGAAATTCTGAAAATAATTTAGTGTTCTTGAAGATAATATGTTGATAATTTTCTGGAAAAAGAGGCAAAAACGAGTGGAATGAGAAGAGCCAATTTGGAATGTTTAGATCTTCTTTTTGAGTGCATTTGGATGAGATTTAAGAAAAACTCAAAACACATACCTGACTCAATTTTTCGTGTAGAATCCAAATCTGAAGTCGGATTGATGATTTGAATAATTTTTGGATCTGATTTTTCTGAGTATTTAAAACATGAGAATTCATGATGTTGTTTCTTTTTAATATTGGTTCTTATCCCAAAAATTTTGTAGATCTTCGGTGATTATTAATTGGATATTATGGGACTTAGAGAAGATCAGTAAGCCCTAGTTAAGATTTGAATTAATTTGATTGGGATTTAATTGATTAGAATTATGATAATTAAAGTTAAAGAGATTTCGATTGCTAGATTCATGTGTTGGATTCTAATCTGTTTGTATGAGGATTAAGGATAGTTCAAGTAGGGGAGATTTAATATAACACCTGGGTAGCCTTAGGGTTACAATTTAAATATCAAGGACTGAGTTTAAGCTCATTATTGATTTCGCAAGGGCTGAGTGTAGTACAAGAGCGTAGTGGTATGGCTCCTGGATAGAGATGGGAGTTTAGAACACATTTGGTTGAAAGAGGGGATGAGGTTATTTCGATCGCATATTTGAAGTTGATGAACCTCCTCGATCGACAAAGTTAAGTAGTAATGTATTGGAGGGGTTCCTTGTTTGGATTTCGCTTTGCGAGACGCTCCGCGCATGAACCTTAACGACGTCGGGAGTTGAGAGATGTTATAGGATGCGAGGATAATTAAATTATGAAGTAAAGATATGACATTTTAATACGTGGGATTTAAAGAGATATAATGCTACGTAAGGGAATAATCTAAGGTTATTGTGAGTACCTTGTTGTTAGTATACTATAGGTATGATAATACCTATTTGATTGATTGATTAATGATTATGTGTATGACATACCTAGCTTACTTGCTATCGGTGGGAGGTTTGCGCGTGAGGGAAGTCATATCCTGATGAATCCATGGGATCTTTGATTTGTCGCTCGAGAACATAAGTCTATGAAAGACTTATCGGGGAGTTGATAAGTCCGCTGACTATGGGTACATAGGTATGTGCGTGACCCATGGGTATGAGAACTATGTTCGCCTCCAATGATTGTGTTGTTGTTTATGGTTCGAGGAATCCTTACCGAACTTTTTGTCCACTATTCGGCGACCAGCGATGATGGGAAATGAGTGCAGAGAAATGCATTGCACCGCAGCTGTGACTCGGGGTGCTGTATTATATATGAATATATATATAATGAATTAAATTATTGAATGGTTATATTGTGGTTAAGTCATCTACTGTGTGATAATTGTAGATAAAGGCGAATTGAGAAAAGAATGGAATTAAGTTAATGAATGTTTATTCTTATAGAATTGAAAAGCTTAATTCATATTAATGAGAAATGATTCATGTTAATGAGCAACGATTCATATAAATGAAAAATGTATAAGAATGATTATATAACGTATGGTATGGGACATACGGGGTTATGATATGGGAATGGAATTATATTATGGAATTGTTAAAGAGGAATCATTAACTAGGAGGTTAATAGGAAACGTTAAGTGTGCACTCTAGTTGAGAGGTGAGAATAGCAAGTGAGAGTTGGATCTAACATGTACATAATAAATGCTTTATTGCACTTGTTAAATACTTGCTGTTTTAAAAATCATTTACACATTCGGGCTCTGACCCGTTTTCTTGCATATTTTCTTTTCTATTGTGTCTCTATATCAGGTATCCAGCAACAGGGACGCCAACCTTAGAGGATTATGACAGGCTATGGCTTTATGGAGTTTTGCTTAGACGCCTATCATCTTTTGATTCACAGTATTCTTAGTTAGGGCATGTCGCCCAAAGGATTCAGCTATCTTTTTCCATCGGAGTCAAATACTATTGTATTCGTATCTTTTAATACATTTAATATTGTTGGGATTATAGTAATGGATTTATAATTATTTGGAAATGTTTATTCCAATTGCATTCAAATTATTTTGTGTTATCTAATTGGTTATCAGTGTTGTAGAATAAAATGTGTTGTGTTATTCTTAAACTGGAAATGAATTTTGTTAAATTAAAATTTGAAAAGTTTTTAACACCAGCTTAATTGAGTATTGGGTGAGTTGTAAATGTTTTCGACGGTGATGCTAAGAATGAGCCAACTGTATATTCTGTTTTAATTTGGTATGGGACTGGCCACCCGGTATTTAATTAGGCGGGGTATTACATCTTATTCTTGCATTCTAGTTTCATTGCTAGTTTAATTAACTTGCATTTAGTTGGTAGTTATAATCCCACTACAATCATCTTTTGTTTATTTTTAGAATCAGGTTAGGGTTGACCGTCTTACCGTTCGCCGTCAAGAGTATTCGTCCTATTTCCCGGTGGATTTGACCCCGTCTTACCGGATTTATTACTCACGCGACAGACTTTCACTTTAACCTATATAAGCACGCACTTTAGACACTTTTTAAGTCGCGTCAAGTGTTTGTGTTTCATTATCTCATCAAGTATGAAGTTTTGGGGGCTTTTGTTATAGCGTAAAATAATTAGGCCAAGTGGACCAATAAAATAGTAACATCTGTGAACGTTACCACTAGATCCTTAAATAACGGATAAACCAGATCAACTCAGATATCTCATGGTCGATCGTCCATCCGACCACACCACGGAATATGAACCATCATTAATATGAACATACACACATGGAACAGCCACCATGCACATGCACGTGAATAAATGTCCAACTGTATATTATCGTGTAAAGATGTAAATGCCTTGTGTATAAAGGCATTCCATCTCTTTAACTTTCAATTACTATAACCAAACTACTATTTCTTTTAGACGGGGGACATAACCACTTCGTTATAACCCTAAAAATTGTTACATAGAGACTTGTATTAACCCTAAATAGATAGTGACTTTACCCCGTGGATGTAGGCACCATTCTTGGACTCAACCATGTAAAACTCTTGTCTCTTTACACTTCCTTCATTTCTTTATCATAACGTATTCATTTATGGTTATAAATTTGGGTAACTTGAGCTAAGATCTTTTTCAAAATATAAATCCCAAATTTAGACATCAACACTATTATTCATTCTCTTTGCATTTAAAAAAATATTATTTCTTCACTTTCTTCTTTAAATAAGTGGTTGATATTTTTATACTACATATTTATATTTTACATATAATGAATATTATATATAATAACTATATATAACGAATGTTAATACTAAATTAATAATAAATATAATACGGATACGAAAATTTGAATAAATGGATATCCGCAAATATAGATACTCTGTTTCGAATACGGATGATCCGTGTCGAATACATATACCATATGAATTCGTATATGTATCCACGTTTTCGAATATTTTAATACACTATCTATATCTTCTCATTCGAATAATTTTTCGAATAAATATTCACAAAACTCATAAATGCTTCTACATTTGACTTTATAGCATTTTTGTATTAAAAAACAGGTGCTTGCATAATACACACACACAAAAAAAAAAAAAAAAAAGAAAGAAAAAGGGTTTGGTAAAAGGCTGTGCAATATTAAAACTGGGAGTGTCGTCGTGGCCAAAACCCAATCCTGGTGTCTGCACGTATTCACGATGGCTCGGTTTCCACGGAGTCATCATTCAATTCGGTTTATTCCATCCTACCGATGCCTCTGCAATACTTGGATACATGCATAAAAAACAAAAGCCATAAATCTCTATTTACTGCACAGCAATGGAAGACAACCAAACCCACATGTTTTTCCTTGATGACTCACCTCCTCCCAAAATGCATATATAAGTATAACACGCCCATGTCAACTCTTCTCATCTATCTCTGCTCTGAGTGTTGATATTGCCATTATGAAGGCTTTTGGGTTTTGGGTTTTGTTCTTGCTGGTTGGGACAGCCTTTATTATGTGCTTTTGCTTCTCCGGCGAAACGAGTATCTCCTCAACTTCTGGTAAGCTCTTCTATTTTAGTCTTTCTACTTTTTCCTATTTTTGGTATGATTACATCTCAAAATGGCTTAACGTTGTTTTCTGAGTGGGTTGTTTGGTAGTGATAAATTTATTTAGATAAATTATAATTTATTTACTTAATTTTAATTTAATATATTTTCAAAAATCATTTTTAGCGAGTGACTTTAGCTCTCTGTTTAGTGACATTATTGTCCTGTCAAGATTTTTTTGGATTTAGTCGAAAAGTAGTTCCACATCATCACTTGTTGTCCGAGTTGTCAAAACTCACATCACTATTGTCCACTTAATAATAACATTATTAGGGTTTTTATTAGTTTGAAATATGTTAAGAAGGGTAATTGTTACCGCATGCCATTCAATTGTTCAATGAATCAATAAATTTTTAGACTGAATTAATAGTGTCAAATCTTAATCATACAGATTGCCTAATATGGTTGTCGTACCTGCTCTAGAATCGCGATTTCACGAATTACATGCGAAATCGTTGTGAGTTCGCGACTTGAAATTTTACAAGACGACCGGTAAAAGTCATATGTGTATCTAGTGACGGAGCCATATAGTAGGCTGCCTGGGCAGGCAAGTGCCCAAGGCCAACAATTTTGGGGAAAAAAAGGGATAATTGAACTCTAGTCCTATTTATTAGGTCAAAGATGCATAAAATCCTATTGACTTTTTTCTAATGCAACAAGTCATTTTTCATTATAGACTCACTACACCAAAAACAGGAATCTGACACGGTTTAAAACTGTGCCAAATCAAATCTGACACGGTTTTGAACTGTGCCAGAATCAGGTGTTCCAAAATGACAATTTTTTTCTGGCACGGCTCAAAAGTGTGCCAGATTCAGCCAAATAGGAACACTTCTGGCACACTTTTAAACCGTGCCAGAATTTGATATTTCTGGCACACTTTTGGCACAGTTTTTAACTGTGCCAGATTCAGAACAGTTTAAAAAAATTTGGCACAATTCAAAACCGTGTCAAAGTATGATACACTTTTGCCACGGTTTTGAACAGTGCCAAATTTTTTATAAAAAAATATTAATTATTTGAAAGCACAAAATTCACAAATTAATAATATTGGGCGTTGTTAATAAACTAATGTACATACAAACTTCAAAATATTACAAGTCTTTGACAGTTCACTGGCCCAAAAAAAATTGGGCAGAGTTTCCTCTATTTTCTGGACATTCCAAAACCTGTTAATACAAAATATATCTAACATAAAGCCCGAACGGCCACAAAATATAACAATTAACTTACAAAAGCCCGAACGACCATAAAAGACAACAATAAAACAATAAAACGTTGTCTGTCCATGACACAAAAAAATGGAATCATGAATAAACCCCTTGTTGTAAACCATTGAGTTCTCTCTGAGTTCCACGTGAATAAATGCCGACGATAAACTGTTATCCTGCAAAAAAAAAAATAGGATACAAAAAAGATACGATATTAGTAACCAAATAATTTACAAAAAAAAATTTACTTAAACTAAAAAATTACATATATGAGTGGAAATTATCGTCATACTATCAAACCGGGAGATCCGGGACTACGCGGTCCGTTCCTATAAGTTACATTGGTCCCGTGCGAGGTGTTTGTGCCTCCTACGGGGTCGTTTGGCTGCTGGTTTGGATTTTCACCCTTTAACGGCCTGTTTTTAAGTCTAAGTGTGATTTTCGCAAATTATTGTCATACTCTCAAACAGGGAGACCCGGGACAACGCGATCAGTTCCTACAAGTTACATCGGTCCCGTGCAAGGTGTTCGTGCCTCCTACGATGTCGTTTGGGGGTTGATTTGGGTTTTCACCCTTTAACGGCCTGTTTTTAAGTCTAAGTGTTATTTTTGCAAATTATTGTCATATTCTCAAACCGTGACACCCGGGACTACGAGGTCAGTTCCTACAAGTTACATTGGTCCCGTGCGAGGTGTTCCCGCCTCTTACGGGTCCGTTTGGGGACTGGTTGGGGTTTTCACCCTTTAACGACCTGTTTTTAAGTCTAAGTGTTATTTTTACAAATTATCGTTATACTCTCAAATCGGGAGACCCGGGACTACGCTGTCAAGTCCTACAAATTACATTGGTCACGTGCGAGGTGTTCGTGCCTCCTACGGGGTCGTATGGGGGCTGATTTGTGTTTTCACCCTTTAACGACTTGTTTTTAAGTCTAATTATGATTTTTGGAAATTATCGTCATACTCTCAAACCGGGAGACCCAGGACTACGCGGTCAGTTCCTACAAGTTACATTGGTGCCGTGCGAGGTGTTCGTGCCTCTTACGGGTCCGTTTGGGGACTGCTTGAGATTTTCACCTTTAACGACCTGTTTTTAAGTCAAGTGTTATTTTTGCAAATTAGCGTCATAATCTCAAATCGGGAGATCCGGGACTACGCGGTCAGTTCCTACAAGTTACATTGGTCCCGTGCGAGGTGTTCGTGCCTTCTACGGGGTCTTTTGGGGGCTGATTTGGATTTTCACCCTTTAACGGCTTGTTTTAAGTTTAAGTGTGATTTTTGCAAATTATCATCATACTCTCAAACCAGGAGACCCGGGATTACGCGGTCAGTTCCTACAAGTTACATTGGTCCCGTGCGAAGTGTTCGTGCCTCCTACGGGGTCGAATGGATGCCGGTTTGGGTTTTCACCCTTTAACGGCTTATTTTTAAGTATAAGTGTGATTTTTACAAATTATCGTCATACTCTCAAACCGAGAGACCCGGGACCGCGCTGTCAGTTCCTATAAATTACATTGGTCACGTGCGAGGTGTTCGTGCCCCTACGGGGTCGTTTGGGGGCTAGTTTGGGTTTTCACCCTTTAACGGCTTGTTTTTAATTTAAGTGTGATTTTTGCAAATTATCGTCATACTCTCAAACCGGGAGACCCGGGACTACGCGGTTAGTTCCTACAAGTTACATTGGTCCCGTGCGAGGTGTTCGTGCCTCCTACGGGGTAGTATGGGGGTTGGTTTGGGTTTCACCCTTTAACGGCTTGTTTTTAAGTCTAAGTGTGAATTTTCAAATTATCGTCATACTCTCAAACCGGGGGATCCGAGACTACGCGGTCAGTTCCTACAAGTTACATTGGTCCCGTGCGAGGTGTCCGTGCCTCCTACGGGGTCGTTTGGGTTCTGGTTTGGGTTTTTCCCCTTTAACGACTAGTTTTTAAGTCTAAGTGTGATTTTTGCAAATTATCGTCATATTCTCAAACTGCGAGACCCGGGAGTACGCAGTCAGTTCCTACAAGTTACATTGGTCCCGTGCGAGGTGTTTATGTTGGTTTGGGGTTTACCCCTTTAACAGCTTGTTTTTAAGTCTTAAGTATGATTTTTACAAATTATCGTCATACTCTCAAACCGGGAGACCCGGGACTACGCGGTCAGTTCTTACAAGTTACATTGGTCCCGTGCGAGGTGTTCGTGCCTCCTACGGGATCGTATGTTGGCTGGTTTGGGTTTTCACCCTTTAACGACTTGTTTTTAAGTCTAAGTGTGATTTTTGCAAATTATCGTGATACTCTCAAACTGGGAGACCCGGGACTCCGCGGTCAGTTCCTACAAGTTACATTGGTCCCCTGCGAGGTGCTCGTGCCTCCTACGGGGTCGTATGGGGGCTGGTTTGGGTTTTCACCCTTTAACGGCTTGTTTTTAAATCTAAGTGTGTTTTTTGCAAATTATCGTCATACTCTCAAACCGGGAGACCCGGGACTACGCGATCAGTTCCTACAAGTTACATTGGTCACGTACGAGGTGTTCGTGCCTCCTATGGGGTCGTATGGGGGCTGGTTTGGGTTTTCACCCTTTAACGACTTGTTTTTAAGTCTAAGCGTGATTTTTGCAAATTATCATCATACTCTCAAGCTAGGAGACCCGAGACTATGAGGTCAGTTCCTACAAGTTACATTGGTCCCGTGCGAGGTGTTCGTGCCTCTTAATGGTCCGTTTAGGGGCTGGTTGGGGTTTTCACCCTTTAACGGCTTGTTTTTAAGTCTAAGTGTGATTTTTGCTAATTATCGCCATACTCTCAAACCGGGAGATCCGGGACTACGCAGTCAGTTCCTACAAGTTATATTGGTCCCGTGCGAGGTGTTCGTGCCTCCTACGGGATCGTTTGGGGTCTAGTTTAGGCTCTCACCCTTTAATGACTTGTTTTTAAGTCTAAGTGTGATTTTTACAAATTATCATCATACTCTCAAACCGGGAGACCTGGGACTACGCGGTCAGTTCCTACAAGTTACCATGGTCACATATGAGGTGTTCGTACCTCCTATGGGGTCGTATGGGGGCTGGTTTGAGTTTTCTCCCTTTAACGACTTGTTTTTAAGTCTAAGTGTGATTTTTGCAAATTATCGTCATACTCTCAAACCGAGAGACCCAGGACTACGCGGTCAATTCCTACAAGTTACATTGGTCCCGTGCGAGGTGTTCGTGCCTCCTACGGGGTCGTATGGGGGCTAGTTTGGGTTTTCACCATTTAACGACTTGTTTTTAAGTCTAAGCGTGATTTTTGCAAATTATCATCATACTCTCAAGCTGGGAGACCCGAGACTACGAGGTCAGTTCCTACAAGTTACATTGGTCCCGTGCGACGTGTTCGTGCCTCTTACGGGTCCGTTTGAGGGTTGGTTGGGGTTTTCACCCTTTAACGGCTTGTTTTTAAGTCTAAGTGTGATTTTTTGCAAATTATCGCCATAGTCTCAAACCGGGAGATCCGGGACTACGCAGTCAGTTCCTACAAGTTACATTGGTCACATGCGAGGTGTTCGTGCCTCCTACAGGATCGTTTGGGGGCTGGTTTGGGTTTTCACCCTTTAACGGTTTGTTTTTAAGTCTAAGTGTGAATTTTCAAATTATCGTCATACTCTCAAACCGGGAGACCCGAGACTACGCGGTCAGTTCCTACAAGTTACATTAGTCCCGTGCGAGGTGTTCGTGCCTCCTACGGGATCGTTTGGGGTCTAGTTTGGGTTTTCTCCCATTAACGACTTGTTTTTAAGTCTAAGTGTGATTTTTACAAATTATCGACATACTCTCAAACCAGGAGACCCGGGACTACGCGGTCAGTTCCTACAAGTTACATTGGTCCCGTGCGAGGTGTTCGTGCCTCTTACGGGGTCGTTTGGGGGTTGGTTTGGGTTTTCACCCTTTAACGGCCTGTTTTTAAGTCTAAGTGTTGATTTTTGCAAATTATCGTCATATTCTCAAACCGGGAGACCCGGGACTACGCGGTCAGTTGCTACAAGTTACATTGGTCCCGTACGAGGTGTTCGTGCCTCTTACGGGTCCGTTTGGGGGCTGGTTTAGGTTTTCACTCTTTAACGACCTGTTATTAAGTCTAAGTGTTATTTTTGAAAATTATCGTCATATTCTCAAACCGGGAGACCCGGGACTACCCGATCAGTTCATACAACTTACATTGGTCACGTGCGAGGTGTTCGTGCCTCTTAAGGGATTGTTTGGAGGTTATTTTGGATTTTCATCCTCTAACGGTATGTTTTTAATGAATTTAGAACGTTTATTGATTTAAAATTTTTTTGACATAGTTTCATTTCTTTATTCGTGAAATCCAACATGTTTTAACATTTAAAATAAACTCAACAACAGCAGCAAGTTTCAAAACCAAACCACCAGCAAATCCCTTCCACCAATTTAACTAAATAAGCTCATAAAGTAAGCCATTTTACGTTTGGCTACTTGTTGCCGCTATTTCAGGCCATTAATATTTTTTTATTTAATGCTGCAATATTTAAAGAGAATTTGAGGCTAACCAGATTTCATTTGTATTTTTATAGCCACCCTATGAACTCTTCGTGCCATAACTTCTCGAAAGTATCCCATTTGGTCCAACAATGTCTGCAAATTCTGAAATCATCAAATAACTTCTTCGAATTCTCATCAAATGAAGCAATCCTCTTGTTCTTTGCGTAGTATTGGGTGGAGATATTGAACAATTTTGAGGGGCATCTCGAAGTACAAATCAATCGCTGACAAGGAAAATATAATAAAGATAAAGAGATACACTTAACGAACCAATCACATAAATTTAAGCTAACTAGGAAAGACAAAACACAAGTGAAATAAACAAGTGAGTGACAGTATGTATAAGAAAAATAAGCAATAAGTTATCATAAAAGATATCTTCTCCACCTAATATTCTCAACCTACATTAGCAAATTAACATAGTCCTTATTTTGAGTTAATCAACTACTATATAGAATATATATTCAGTAATCAAACCAAATAGTGCTTAAAGATTAAGCAATTGGGTACAAAAGTAATTAAGGCTTTAAAATCTAATGGCTCACTGATGGACAACAATAACCAAACAGTAAGAACTTGTATAACCAATAGAGTACCTTAATTCCAACATACTCAACTATCTCAAGCTGAGATTGCTTAATAGTATTTTCCAGAGCACCAACCTGTATAAAGAAAATTGACACCTCAGCCAATAAGACATAAGAATTCAAGACACAAGCCAACAATTATTTTTACCAAAGTACAAATTTCATCATCCTCATACTTAAGAGCTAGAATGTTTTCATCCCCAAGTTCACACGAACAAAGGTGTATTCTCAAAACACCCCCTGGATATAACCTATGCCAGTGCCACGTTTATAACTATTCTTAGTGTACCAATGTGATGTGTACAAAATAAGAGGCAACGACGTAAGGGGTGCTGATAAAAACTAATTTGGTGCCTACAATGTGCCAATAAAAAACCATGTCTCGCTTTATTCCGCTTCTGATCTGTACACATATGTTATGCCTATTAATATGTTCTCATAATAATGTACTCAACTCTCAACAAGTAGCTATCGAGTACAAAGATTGAAAATTTCCACAGCCCGGTTAAACTCAATTCAAATTTAAAACTTCTCATGTGTTCCTAAAGATTAGGTATAGTTGTTATCTCCATTGTGTATATATGTATACCCAGCTCGGTTGGAATCAATTGAATATTATCAATACAAAAACAAGTCAGTTTCTTTAACAGCAAAACTATTATGGTATCAGAGGCATAAATTATTTTTTGGATCTGCTCGCACTAATATTATGTTTCCTTTAAACCTGCTCGTACCAATGGCCTCCTCATCAAAAATAAATGGTGATAACTCCTGCTCATCTCCTACATTGAATTTAAGTAACGCACATTACTATAATTCTATCAAACTGACAAACAAAAATTAATTTTATTGGACAACTCAAATTGAGCCTTTCTCAGTGGCCAAAATCACCTACCTTTTATTGATTGTAGTCGATGCCCATCCGAAGCAGCAGCAGGAAAACTCTTTCTCAAAACATCAAAACATCACTGTATTTCCAAAACCCTAGGCTCTACCACCGTTGGTGCTACCGGAGCAACCACACGAACGCTGCCGCTCTTCTTCTCCTGGTCGTGGTCGCAATCCCCTTAGTCGGATTAGGATTAGGATAAGGGATTTGCGTGAGAGAGAGAGAGAAAGAGAGCGTGAGAGAGAGAGAGAGAGAGAGAGAGAGAGAGAGAGAGAGAGAGAGAGAGAGAGAGAGCGGGAGGAGATATTCCGAGAGGAGAGAGAGAGGGAGAACAAAAATGATTGAGGGGTTTAATTTCTTTTAGGATATTTATATTTTAGTGAAGTGTTCTCAATTTTGGCACACTTTTAGACAGTGCCAAAATTTGGCACGATTTTAAGCTGTGCTAGATTTTTAATATCAAAGTGTGCCAAATTGGTATTTTTGGTGTAGTGACCACATATATTTAGACAAATATACCCTTACATATACCCATTTTAAACCCACTTATTCTCTCTTTTTAAAAATAAACACATAATCTCACACTTTTTCTCTCTCTAACGCCCCCACCCCCACCCCCACCCCATCTGAGACTCACCGGAAATAACTCACCGAAAAATCTCGCCGGAGTGTTTCTCTCCTCGTTTCTCTCTCTCTCTCTTCGTCTATTTCTTATTTTTTTCTGGTCCACGCTAGCGGCATCATCCATGGAGCTGGAGAAGAAGAGTTTTCGCCTGAAAAGAATGAAGGTTTCACCTGAAAAAATGGAGGTTTTACCGAAAAAAAATCTCGAATATCGGTGTTGTCTGATAGATCTTGACGAGTAGATTCCAAATATATACATTTTGTGAATTTTAGATTTGTTGATTGGAAGTCATGGACTTTTAAATATTTTAAAAAAAAAACGATATAAGAGTTGGTTGGATGCATTTTAAGGGTGTATTTACTATTTTAATGTGTTGAGTTGGCAAAATAGGACCTTTGACACCATTGACTCAGTCAAATGACCTCTTGCCTCATTGACCAAGTGAATGGGACTTGAAAATAATTACCCAATTTTTTATTTTATTTTGGGTTATATGTGAAATATAGCTAAAGACAGGGCAAAAGTTAAAAGCTCAAATAAAATATATTACATTTACTTAACCTAGATTTTCTTTCTTAAAACCAAGGTTCTAAAAAATGCGGGGCATGATTGAGGCGTGGAGGCCAAGCCTTAAGCCTTAGAACCCTAGGCGGGCCTAGGTGTGAAAAAGTGTTTAGGCCTTCTTAATATATTTTAATATTTTTTTAACCATAACAAGGCTATTAAAATACAAAAATTGCACATATCATAAAAATATGTCTGAATATATGCAAATTAAAATACTATTTTTGATTATTTTGGATGAGATAATGGTCCAATTTGCAAACAAATTATTTAAAAGGCAACATCGTTTCACTAAAGCATTGTTGTTTTTTAGAAAAAAAAGTGCGCCTTAAGGGTTTTACCCAAAATAAGGCGTGAAAAGCATAATGCGAGGCATTTCTCCCAAGCCTTAAGCTTAGGCGTGCCTAGGCGGAGCCTAGGCGAGTTTTTTAGAACAGTGCTTAGAGCTAAAAGAAACCCAAAGAAAAATAGGGTCGTAGAGCAGGTCAAGACCGACCCCTGCTGCTCTGCTCAGCTCCGACTCCGACCACCTCAACCTCCACCTGGACCACCCCTGCTTTGCTCTGCTCGTCTCAAGATCGGACCTTAGTTTCTCTTCCTTCCTCCAGATAGTGTAATGTAAGACTCTCTCTAGCCCTTAAACATCTTGCAATTTGAATTTTCCTTTTAGGGATTTGCCTCAATTGTATTTAAACTTCCAATTTGTATTTTTTTAATTCAATATTTGGTTAGCTAAATTTATTTAATACTTATACATTGTAATGTAAGACTCTAGCCTAAAAATATAAATGATCAATTAAATATTTGTACAAATGTAAAAATAAGTCTAAATTTATTTTTCTGAGGCTACCGCCCACGAACCTCTGTCAATGGATTGTGCCCCACTAGCACTGGATTCCTGGCTCTGCCACTGTGTGTATCATTGACATCCATCACCTATTAAATGTCATGGTTATAGGAGAAAGTCTTTTTGTTTGTTCATTGTATGCCCTTACACGCACATAACCCTATGGCCCTGTCACTCAACCTCAACCACTGATCTTTTGCTTTCCATTGCAATTCATCCACGCCATTCAACAGATTCATCTTTAATTTGTTGCATTCTTTTTCTATCTTTTAATTTATTACCTTTTAAGTTTTATAATTATAGTTAATTCCCAAGATAAATTAATTAATTTGTGGATGTAATGAAAAGTAATTATATTATTTGTAAAATAAATGATTATTCATATATATATATATATATATATATATATATATATATATATCATTTTCAGGCAATACATAATTTGAAATTAATAAATTAATAGTCGCTTTGATGTCGCTCCCGCATTTTTACTTTTCTAAAAATTAACGCACTCGCACCCGCACTCGAATCCGCACGCGCTCGCGTACTTGTGACTTAGTGTCAAATGTCCTATTTTGATAACTCAGCACATTAAAATGACAAATACACTCTTAATATAATTTTCACAACTGTTACATCGTTTTTTTTAAAAACCCATCAAATCATTAAAAGTCCATAACTCAAATTTACAAATCCAAAATTCATAAAATTTATATATTTAGAATCTACTCATCAAGATTTATCAAACAATACTCATATTCGATATTTTTTGACGAAAAATCGAAACAAATGAATTTATTGTTTCTATAAAACCTCTATTTTTTCGGCGAAAACTCTTCTTCTCCAGCTCGGGTGATAGTGTCACTGGCACGAACCAGAAAAAACCAAGAAATAGACGAAGAGAGAGAGAGAGAGAGAGAGAGAGAGAGAGAGAGAGAGAGAGATAGAGAGAGAAACGAGGAGAGAGAAACACTCTGACGAGAATTTTGGCGGCTTTCGGTGAGATTTTTCGGTGGGCTATTTTTGACGAGTCTCCAATGGGGGTGGGGGTGGGTGTGGAGATGGGGCTTCTAGAGAGAGAAAGAGTTTTGGATTACGTATTTGTTTTTAGAGAGAGAGTAAGTGGGTTTAAAATGGGTATATGTGAGGATACATTTGTCTAAATATATAAATGAAAAAGGACTTGGTGCATTTAAAAAAGTCAATGGAATGTGATACATCTTTGACTTAATAAATGAGACTACCCTTGAATTATCCCTATGTTAAATCAAACATGTAACTAAACATTAATTACATAATAAAATTAGACTACCTTCAAATTATAACACAAAATGTTATATAATTATTTTGATGATTTTGGACCAATATCTAAACCAAACATATGAGGACAAACGTGTAAACAAAACAAAATTGAAATTGATGGTAATCAAGGTGGTGGGAAAAAGGATAAAAAGTATGTACATCGATAAATGATGCGAACGAACATCTCAAGCACAATCCTCGACATGTGATAAGTGGATATATCTTTCTTGATAAGAGATTTATATAATGTGTTGTTTGGTAATCCAATCTTGAAAGAAGCCTCTCCCACCTGCTACGAGTAGGTCTACACTTTGTTATATATTTTCCAACATCATCGAGCGTACTCCCGTAGGCTCTCCTATGGTTTCTTCTTGAGAAAAACGTAAAAATAAGGAGTTATTATATATTAATGTATAAAAAATACACATGACAAAAATACCATTAACATTTTTAAAAATGCTAAATCCCAAATTATATATGAACATTACCACTATCACCACCACTGCCGGCACCACAACCTACTAGTGTCACTGCAACCGCCATCTGCCCATGCCACCACCACCCCATGCCACCACCACCACCACCATCAAATCTTCCACCACCACCACCACATGATGATGCCTCCACCGTCTAAACCTTTTGTCATCTCCATCACTTGTCCATGCCACCACCACCACAATTACCAGATTCGCCACCAAAACCACAACAAGATCTACCCCCAAAACAACCATAAGATCCGCCACCACTATGGTACAACAACCATTGTTGTTCTTACAATCACCACAACTGGTCCACCGTCCTTTGCATTACCTCCATCATAGTTATATTTACTAAAAGTTTAAAAAAACAAGAAGAAGAAAAAGAACACTTATTATAAATATTTACTCCCACTGTAAAATCTGGACATTTCCTTATTGTTCTTCTTTTTTCAACGTTCTTTCTCCTTCTTAGTAAATATTTACTTTAGATTGTATATAATCACTCTTTTAGAGTGGAGTAATAATGCTTTTATATATGAACAATACAATACCAAACCCAACAGAACAGACACATTCACAAGTTTGTCTCTCTCTCACCAGAATACATACACCTATACACCAGAACATATACAAACTGAACACACATAATAAATATTTATAGAGAGTGTATATGTTTACTAAAATAAGAAGATCGAGGGAAAGTAAATATTTACTCCCAATATATACGTTTACTATCACAACAAATTAACACTAAATACTTTCTTAGAAGCGTTCTTATTCTCTACTTTTCTGATTGTTCCTCTTTCTTCTACTTTTTATTAGTAAAAATGGGGGTCCATCTCTCTTCTATTAAAACACACAATCACACACACACACATACACACACACATACACAATCGCACATATATATACACTCACAAACACACGCACACACATACACACACACGTATATTAACATATACACATATTCACACATATACACAGACACACATACAAATATGCACATACACACACTCACACGTAACTACACACACACACACACGTCTATATATATATATAAACACAACCACACACATATATACATAAATCGCACGCATATATATGTACACACGAACTCACACACACATATATATGACAAATCGAAGATCAATTTGGTGATCGCAGAGAAAGAGAAGAGAGAAAGAGTGCGCCAGAGATGGAAAATTAAAAAGTGACGGTGTGCAAATGGGTTAGATGTGCAAGTTAGGGTTTAATGGGGATAATAGATGTTTTAGCTTAAGATGTTTTAAAAATAAGACTATCATTGGTAAAAAAAATCAACAGGATTTAAATGAGAGTTGACTAGCCAAATAGGACTAAAATAAAATTAACCCTAAAAATAATGTGGGAAATGATTGTGCTAGCTCCTAAAGGTTTATCTTCAATTCCAACTCCTTCAATTGCAATAAGTTCTATGGAGATCTCCTTCGACGTTCTTCATGTTTGTGAAATTTTCGAGTAGATAGAATAAATGTTCTTTCTCACTTACTTTGTTCACCAATATTCTCTCGTCTTATATTTCTCATTTTTTCGTTCTCCATAATAAAAAAATAATTCCATATTCACACAACTTGGCTAACTAAAAACATTATTAGTACCAAATTTCAAAGAAATTTTCACATGCTTTCATAAATTCATTCTCTTGAGCGTGGGTGACGAAAAACAATAATGCAAAATTTTCACGTCCGTACTTCACCAAAAACTTCTTTTTATAGAAAGATTACTAGGATCCTCGTTAATGTGATTAACACGAATAAACTCACCATCCTCTTCATCTAATTTTAGTAAGAAAATGAATGTCTTCTCAACAACGTGCAAAGGAAATGACTTGATGAAATAATCCTCTTTCATGCTTTGCAAGTTGATATATTCATCTTGATTGTCAGAGTCTAAGATACCTACCATATACCTCATCCACCCCTCATGAGAAAGCTTATGATAATATTCTCTCTCTCGGTAAGAATCAAATTAATGTTTTTCAACGTCGTTGAATATCACATCCTCAAGAACTTGCAATTCCTTTTTGTGATCCTCCGTATTACCTAATTTTACAGAAACGGGTGTTTGATGAAAATTCACGACTACTTTATCTTCAAAATTTGAAAGAATTATAACAAAGAAATTATCTTTCTCAACCATTTTATTCTCCATTTGTTTTAACATCTCTGTTAGGTCTTGAACTTTTATTTCTTCAAATTTTCTAAATTCATTGACGCAAGTCTCCTTTACATCCTTCATGGATTCATCTTGCATTGAGTATCTTCAAGTTCTTTCTTCGCGAACTTATCATCCTTAAAGTTCCATAACCAATACTCGGTAAAGTCATAACTCCGCAACTCGAGGCGATTTTGTCACTTCTTTATTTCTCGACTCCTTTTAATGAAATTTAGAGAATCTCCCATGGTTGCTTGGTAGTTGTTTGTTACATTAGCAACCTTTAGTAACATGATATCGTATAGACATTGACAGATGATCATTACAACCTCTTGATCCTTTTTTTTCTTGTGGCTTGCAAGGTTTCCTGTTGGGCGCATCTTCATTTTCGGGCTCTATATTTCCTTTTTCACAAGGTCACCATAAAAATTCGCCTTCATCTGAATGCACCAATTCTCGTACTTCTCTTTCATAAGTAAAGATACTTGATATACCTCTTTGTGGGAATAAAAACAAGAGTGTTAACACACAAAAGGGAAGAAAATACAATTTTTTTAACCCACTTTTCACTTTAATTAACTCAAAATATTCCTAACATTCTTAATTCACTTTCATATCATATGACTATTTTACATAAGGCATAATCTTCCTAAAATATATAGACCCAAGTAGAAATATGTATCTTTTACATTCAATATGACTCATTGAATCAAGATGGTAAAGTGGTAGATCATGTGAATGCCAGCGGGGATGTTGTCACGTGGAGGCCTCAGCTTAGGAGAAGGTTATGGGATTGGGAACTCCAAGAGGCGGACTTGTTTTTTGAATGGTTGAGATCGGCTTCCCGATCGACGACAAGGGATGACTCATTGAGGTGGAAGGGGGGTGGATCTGGGGCTTTCACGGTTAGGGGGTTCTATGCTATATTGAGTGATAGGGGTATCCCTAGGGCTCGATTCCCCTGGAAGAAGATTTGGAAGGTTAAGGCGCCTCCTAAGGTTAGATTCTTTGTTTGGACGACAGTTAGACAGGTAGTTTTGACGATGGAAGGTCTGCAGAAGAGAAGATATCATTAGGTTAGCAGGTGTTGGTTATGCAAGGAGGAAGAGGAGAAGACCAACCATCTTCTTCTGCACTGTAGGGTGACGAGAGGGTTGTGGGAAATTTTTCTCGCCATATCTAAGACCGTATGGGTCATGCCGGCGTCAGTGAGGGCTCTTTTAGAGGCGTGAAACCCCCCCTTGGGGGTGGGTAGGAGGCAAACGGGTTTGGCGTATGGTTCCTCACTGCATTTTGTGGACGATTTGGAAGGAGAAGAATGCTCGTTGTTTTGAAGGTATTGAGATGGCGCCCTCGAGACTTCGTTATCTATTTCTAAGTACCCTTCTTAGCTGGTCTAAGGGGAAGATCTCCGTCACGACTCAGGATTTGGTGGAGTTTTGGGAGGAGATCTGCTCTGTGTTGTAAATTGGGTGTCTGTCTGTTCGTTTATCCTGCCTTTTCTTGTATTTCTTTTGCTTTGTATACTTCTTGTATATGGGTTCGCTCCCTTAGCGATTGGTATTTAATGCATCCATTTAATTATCAAAAAAAAAATATGACCATCCCCAATGACAACCTTTAGACCCGCATACATGAACCTCTTAATACATTTTTGTCTAGCTAAATCTATAAAATACGAAATACATTCTTTGAGATTATTTCCCAACATAAAGTACATCAAAAAGTTACTTGCAACCATGAGATATTCATTTTGTGTGGCACACCAATAACTTCATTTAATTTCAAAAGTATTTGCATTCAAAATTGAAACTTTTGACACGTATATTTTTTGATCTTATGGCTACTGGCAACCATGCTTGCCGGTGCACGAACATTGTTGACATATAATATTTTTTTGAAGACAAATTCTTGCGGGAAAAAAATATGCAAGAAACAGATTTTACAGGTGTGTTCTACGGTTGTTTCTAAGTGTGCAAGTGTGTCACAGTTACCTATGTCAGCATATTGCTCAAATTAATTTTTACTTCAAAAATTTGTGAGAAAATAAGTCCTTTCCATTGCTAATATATCCTTCTTACACATGAATCACAGGAATGGCTTTCACCCGCCAAGAGAATGATGTAATTTTAACTTCAAGTGGTAGGAAGCTGAAGGTATATAAATGCGCTTAACTTGAGAGATTATTAGGTATTAGAAATTGATTTGACAATGCAAAATGTGTTGCTAATGTTATAAATTATGTTACCCTTTCTGCCTCTTTTTGTTCTGAGTGAAATATTTTTCACTTGATTTATTTCTTTCATTACTTAACTGAAAAGTAAGATGGAGAAAAATATTCTCACCTATCCAGAATCAAAAATTTATTTGTATAAAATTGTCAAAATATGTGAAAACACTATAATAATTTGATTTGGACAAAATTTTGTTAGGGACTTAGACGCTACTAATTTGGACAATAATTTTTGTAGACCCTTGGGATCCAATGAATCAAGAAAAATAACAAATAAAATTGTTACACACACACAAAACAAAGATATATGTGGTTCACCAATTCCGTATTTTTCTCGCTCGCACTTTCCCAAGTATGAAAAATACGCACTCCTTATTTTTCTTTCTACTCTATTTGCTACTACATTTTGTGTTTGTTGTTATGTTGGTAATTTGGTGGGTAGGATAGGACCACTGTTCTAAAAAACCCGCCTAGGCACGCCTAGGCTTAAGGATTGGGAGAAACGCCTCGCCTTACGCTTTTCACGCCTTATTCTTGGTAAAACCCTTAAGGCGCACTTTTTTCTAAAAACAACAATGTTTTAGAGAAACGATGTCGCCTTTTAAAGAATTTGTTTACAAACCGGACCATTATCTCATTCAAAATAATCAAATAGTATTTTAATTTGCATATATTCAAACATATTTTTATGATATGTGCAATTTTTATATTTTAATAGCTTTGTTATGGTTAAAAAATATTAAAAAATATTAAGAAAGCTTAAACGCCTTTTCACGTTTTTTCACGCCTAGGCTTCTAAGGCTTAAGGCTTGGCCTCCATGCCTCAATCACGCCCCGCGTTTTTTTAGAACCTTGGATAGGACATTTTGTGGCTAGAAATCAAAGGAATGGTGGGCAAGAATAGGTTTGTGCTAAGATTGAAAGTGGAACAAATGTGTGGCTAAGATTGAGCTCCACATATGCTCTAGCAAATTGAACTCTATGAGAGTTTTTTTTACCATTTTATATTGTACCTTGATGAAAAACGTTGCATCTCCAACCAAATGGAACCTTAATCAACACCACTAGATTCGTAGTTATACTTATATTTTATTTTTGATTGATTTGCTTCTTTTATCCCGCAGCAGAATAGCTACACTAGAATCAATGGTAAGCGTGATGCAGCGAAAGTAAATCTGAAAGATTATAACCCTGTGGATCCGGTTCCAAGTTCAACAGCTTCTATAAGACCTGGACCTATTGAGCATGGCACTCCTCTTTTACCATATATCCCTAGGCCTTCGCCTCCTAGTCCCGGCCACTCAAACCACGTTGGGTTTCCCTAGATACGTGAAAAATGTAAGAATATCCTAGTTTGCTTTGCACGCGTGTTTTCAGTGTGTTGTTTATGGTGTGATTTTCGTATTGCCAACTTATATACCTATGTTTGCTGTATATTTTCTCACACCCTGTAAGTAGTAGTTGTTCGTTTATGGATGTCTTTTCTTGTGATTTGTATGGACCACTCTAGTTACGTACCATGCTTGATTTCATCTCCCTTGATATGAGCTGTCTAAAAACAAAAATTGTACTGAATCTTATTTTTGCTCATTCTTTAGTTTTGTTCATAGTTTCACCCGTCATTGTTATGTATATTTGATGATTTTCTGTAGTGGAGCAGCAGTTGAGGAGCTTTTGATTGATACTATAGAATCTGTACAAGAACACTGAAGCTTCCAAATAATTGATCAAATTAATTAATTGTTCAATTTAGTGAATTTGACAAATTGTTCGTACCACAGGTTTTTCAAGTTAAAAATTCCCATAATGGTAGGAAGCTGCAAGTTGGTTAAATTCGGAGGTTCAATCTAAGTTTTACATAGCAGCCAAAAAATTCTAGCCTGATACATAAGAGACTGAAATCTACTGAAAATTGTGAGGTGGATATTTGTAGTTGTACAGAAAACTATTTCACTATATGTATCAATAATTCTGCTATTTGCTATAAATATGGAAAGGAATAAAATAATTAGCTGTTATGCTATTTAAGTCCCATTCTCGTTACCTATGAAGGAGAATTTTATAATATTCTCTTTTCATGTATTTTTCTTTACCACACCTACAAACTTCTAAATATGTTCTCTCTTTTGAGGAACCAAGTTACTGTTGTAATATAAAATAGTAATGTTTTACTAAAAAACATATAATCCATAGTTCAAACCATATTTTAACAGCGTGGTCAATTAAAGATAGGGAGATCCACTTTTGGACCCAATTTTGAAACTCACTGCATTAAAAGCTTATACCTTATTGTTGTGAGTCCCGTCAGGACATCAAAATGTGTATTAAAAATTTGTACCCATTTTTGTCTTATGTGTGGGTTACAAAATTGGGTCCCAAAAGCGGGTCTCCCTATCACCATTCGTAAATTATAGAACTCGATAGGGGTGAATTAGTGGGTGAAATGGGTGGGTTTGGATTGGGTTGCTAATGGGTCGAGGGTCGAGTTCAAATCCCCTCAAGAATTATCTTGGGGCATAGTTGGTCGGTTTATGTTTGGATCGGGTTGGGCCGGGGCTCACCCCATTTGGCCCTTTATTTGAACATATAAAAATTTTAATTCTCTCTCTACAAATTTTTTATAGGACATTAGTTAATAAATATCTTGAAAGTCTATTTATGATCAATTGAAACAACAATCTTGTCGGACTCTTATACCCACAAAATTTTCAATTAATTAACGGCACAATTACACTTATTAATTAACATACAACCCGCGTGATGCGCGACATTTTACAATTTCTTTTATTAAAATTTCTCTTGCAATATGTATAGTGAATAATTGTGAAAACAAAAGAGTAGAATTGAGACAAAAATATGAGAGTATTCAATAAATTAAACTATAAAAAGCAAAAGCTTCAACATTTTCATGAAGAATTTTCTTTATAAATAAATAAAAATAAAATAAAATTAATATTTTGGACAAGACTAAATTTACATTATTTATATATCAATGTTGTAAATTCATCCCCTCTAAACAACTTTTTATCTCCAAAAAAATCATAAAACATTATATATACACGTTACTTTATGGCATTCAATTTTATTTGAAAGAATTTTATTTAAAAGGTTTCATTTCTATGATTCGAATTTAAAATGTCCCAGGATATAGTAATAATATAAATAGTTGAATTTCATTATTGAATTATTGGAGTGTAGTTATAACAAAATGGAATATGATAAAAAAAAAACTTAAATAAATGTGAGGGAATTATATACTTTATCATACTCGTATGCATGTTTGTATCAGACTATCCTTCCAAAAAGTTATAAGAGCAGCAAACACTCAGCAAACTCCTTCTCAACTGGGTAGATAAAATACGTACTTTCTTTCCTGTATTTGTGATAGGACCATACATACACAAAATAACATAGTGAAAAAGCTAAATCATCATTAGAGGGCCAAATTGTTTACAAAACTACAAATTCCAAACAAAGCCAAAATATAAAAACATTATTAAATTTTATGTGTTTGAAGTGATATCTCAATTATCCTTGAAAAAATGTGCTTAGAGCGGTTCGATTACCAATAACCATGGTTAGCAAAGCATATGTGGACACAGACGATACGAGAAATTATGAATGCAAAATAAATGCAACGGGTGATTTAAAAAAATTGCAATACCAATTTTTAAATGCGAAAACGACTATTAAATTGATTTTATCTTTTTATTATACGCATGCATCTCTGGGGATAAAACATATAAATCAAACCACGTAAATACGATGAGACCAAGTTTCAGGAAAACACCCCTTTTGGGTAAAACTTTTTGTGGCCATCCCCGATCCTCGCCGTGCGGGCGGGGGCGTGGAGGAAAGGATCTTTCGGGTCCCGCGCGTCCCTCTCGGGAGCGCTTCGGCCGACGTCGTTTGAGATGGGGTGTAAAAATGTAGAGAGATTCAGAGTCGCCAGTCTATTTTACTCAAAACAGACAAAAGAAAAAGGGGAAGCCACCCCGAAGGATGGCATCCAAAGACATACTGGTGCGTGCGAAACCAAGACGATTCGAGAAGGGTTCGAAGGCTTAGTTATGAAATGGGAATATGTTAGGCACCCATTCCGCCCTTTCGGCCTCTCATGAATATTTGCTAGTTTCCTTTTGTTTCCCCCCGTGATATGTGTGCATGTGTATATATAGAATAGAGGTAGGAATCCTCGACTTGTATCATGGAAAAGATAAAGCGAGTCATCCGTAGGAAGATATAAGAATAATATTAGAAAAATAAGATTTAAGCGATTACCCCTGCGTTGATCGTTATAATGGAACGATAATGCATATGGAGCAATACGTTATTAAGGGCAAGTATATAGAATATAAGGAAAATGGATTTAGAGAAGATAAAAAATGAGAGAAAAAGTGAGAGAAAGGACTCGAGTCTCGAATTTTACCCCGAGACGCCTACGTAGCCTATGAAGGCATCAAAGTCCACGTAGTTCGCATACAAAACGAGGGGTGGGGTTTATCCCATAAATTCAAATGGGGAATCTCTTATTTGTTAGTGTGTGTGTGTGTGTGTGTAGAAAAAAGTGTTTTAGTTGTGAGGAAAGTGTGAGAAAAGTATGAGAATCCCTATTTAGAATTTATGAGCAAACCCTTTTTTCTTGTTTTTCGGGTTTTTTATTCATATGAAAATAAGAGATGTGCAATAATACTAAATAAAAAGTATATTAGGATGTGTGAGATGAGATAATAAAAAGTGCTACGTAATAAAACGAGTTATTGCGAATTTATGAGAATTTAAGAGAAAGTTGGACCTTCTTTAAGATCTTGCGCTGGATCTTGAATGTGGGAGAGAAGCCCTTGCACTTGGATGATGATGGAGAGTGGCTAATTTACCAAGTTTGATGAAAAGGATGATGAAAAGTGGAAGTAAAAAGGGATTTGGAAGTTGAAATCACGCTGTCTTCGAGAGAGGTTTCTGGGATTCGCTGAGAGTGATTTTTATCAGATCTGGGCTCCCTTTGCAAATGAGGTGAAGGCCTCCTTTCATAGGCCCAGGTGAGTGCCGATCGGCATATACCTGTTCCTGCCTATCGACAGTTGCCGATAGGCAGGGTCTGGAACCTGCCATTTGGTAGTGCGCTTCAGGCTTTTTCTGAAAATCGGTCGCAGAGGGCAAACCTTTGGTCAGAATCGCGCACGGGGCATACTGTTGGAAAGGTAATTCAGAGACCTTTGAAAGTCCCTTGGATCTCTCCCGGGTTCGGGAGTTGACTTTGGGTCAAATATGGCTCGGAAGCATTTGTCGGTCCATTGGACGGGGAATCGTTCGAACGCAAACGGATTGTTCGTCCGCATGGTAAGTCCGAATCGCACACGAGGCGGACCATTGGAAAGGTTAGGAGATGTACTTCGACATTCCAAAGAGTTTGATCCGGTTTGGAGAGTTGACTTTGGTCAATCGGTCCCGGGAAGCATTCGGTGACCTCCCGGAGTCAAACGGATCCTTCGTCCGCATGGAAAGTCGGAATCGCGCACGAGATGGACCGTTGGAAAGGGTATTCGGTGACCTTTGAAGATTCATTCAGACTAGATTGGGCTAAAGAGTTGACTTAGGTTAAATAGAGCCCGGGAGCGCCCGGTGGCCTCTAGGTCATTTTTCGGACGCAAACGGATCGTTCGTCCGCCTGGTAAGTCGGAATCGCGCACGGGGAGGACCGTTGGAATGGGTATTCAGTGCCCTTCAAAGATTCATTCAGTCTCGATCGAGACGAAAAGTTTGACTTTTGGGTCAAACTGAGCCGGGGAGTGCCCGATGGCCTCCAAGTCAGTACTCGGGACATAACCTGGGTTTATGGTGATGAAGGGAGGTACTAGGTACCTAAGGAAAGTTAGGGGTAACAGAATGGGGTGTCTACAGAGCCCCTCAATGGGTGAGTTTGGAACAAATGATGACCGTTGAATAGACACCACATGATGCTTTTGAGGGAGTACGATCGATTCAGAGGGTCGAGGCCGATTCTGCGGACCTAAGGAGTGTGCTGGGGATGAATGATGATCGGAGGTTTAGGTCGATTATGAGGACCTGAAGTGGTGTTGGGGAGGGTGACCAATTCTGCGGGTCAAAGCCAAATCTGCGGGCTTAGGGTAAAGGTCTAATAACCGAGGTCAATTCTGACCTAAAGAGTGGTGACGACCGAGGACCGATGTCAATTCTGACCTAACTCAGGTGACGATCCAAGACTGGGGCCAATTCTGACCCAAGAGTGGTGACGATCGAGGACCGAGGTCAATTCTGACCTAACTCAGGTGACGATCTAAGACCAGGGCCAATTCTGACCCAAGAGTGGTGACGACCGAGGACCGAGGTCAATTCTGACCTAACTCAGGTGACGATCCAAGACCGGGGCCAATTCTGACCCAAGAGTGGTGACGATCGAGGACCGAGATCAATTCTGACCTAACTCAGGTGACGATCCAAGACCGGGGCCAATTCTGACCCAAGAGTGGTGACGACCGAGGACCAAGGTCAATTCTGACCTAACTCAGATGAAGATCCATGACCGGGGCCAATTCTGACCCAAGAGCGGTGACGACCGAGGACCGAGGTCAATTCTGACCTAACTCATGTGACGATCCATGACCAGGGCCAATTCTGACCCAAGAGCGGTGACGACCGAGGATCGAGGTCAATTCTGACCTAACTCAGGTGACGATCCATGACCGGGGCCAATTCTGACCCAAGAGTGGTGACGACCGAGGACCGAGGTCAATTCTGACCTAACTCAGGTGACGATCCATGACCGGGGCCAATTCTGACCCAAGAGTGGTGACGATTGAGGACCGAGGTCAATTCTGACCTAACTCAGGTGACGATCCATGACCGGGGCCAATTCTGACCCAAGAGTGGTGACGACCGAGGATCGAGGTCAATTCTGACCTAACTCAGGTGACGATCCAAGACCGGGGCCAATTCTGACCCAAGAGTGGATAAAGATTGGATTCTGATTCTGCTGGAGAAAGAGCTTTGTGATTTTGATCTGAGCTGGGGAAGCTTTTAGGAGACCTCGCAGGGGGGATAACCTATTTTGGGTGCTATAAGAGAATTCCGCTAGGGAAGTGATCAGGTGATCCTTAGGGATCCTCCGGAGCTTTACCGGGAGGAGTTTTCACTTGTCTTTTTTTTTAGGATTCCGTTGGGGAAGAGGGGTTCCGATTGAGGGAATGCGAAATTTTCTTGGTGAAAAGGCTTTAAATCCTTTTGGGAATTTTTCGGGGATTTTTTGAGGTTTTTTGGTATTTTCTGGGAATTTTTGTATGAAATTTAAGGGGGGGTGCCGGTCGGCATAGTATGAAGGGTGCCATTCGGAAGTTGCACGGACTTTTGGGCTACCTCGAGAAGGCAAGGGGTCAGTGCCGATCGGTATGGTAGGGGGAGGTGCCGATCGGCATGGCGCTTGGCATCCTATAAAAATGGGGCGAATCCCCTCATTTTTTCACAGCTTCTTTTGCTTTCTCTCTCTCTCTCTCTACGATTCTTCTGCAAATTGTTCTATCATTCCGTTCTTCAAGAAATGGCCGCTTTCGTGAGCACTGCAGTCCACCGGGAGTGGTTGACCGTTGATGATTGGGCGAATGTGGAGTGGAGGGCTAGGGCGCCTCTTGCTTTGGGGAGTGAGAACTCCTTTGATGCGTTTGAGCCTGTTGCGGATGAGCGGACCTTGTTGCGGGAGCCATCGCGTCATCTCTCTTCGAGAGTGGTCCCCGACGGTTATGTAAGTAACCCGACCTTTGGCATTCTTCTCTTTCTGGTGATTTTTCTTTCTTGACTTTTGATGAGACTTTTCTTTTTGCCAGTCTGATATTTCCTTGAAGAACATGCATGCCCGCGGAACAATGGGGCTCAAGGATGTCTGGGAGCATCTCCCACCTGTGGTGCGCTGGGTGGTCTCCTCAGCGGGTTTTGGACGGTTGGCATCGGCGCTGGATGAGACGCCTCGTTCGACAGCGGTCTTGTGCGCTTTGGGAGAGAGGTGGTGGGACACTACCCACAACTTTCATTTTGTATTCAGGGAGATGACTGTGACTCCTATAGACGTGCAGCAGCTGCTGGGGCTGGATTGTGATGGAGAGCAGATAGAGGTGGATCGCCCTTTACGGGTGAGACCGGAGGCAGTGCATGCGGCACTTGGTGATGTAGGGAGGATAGTTTCTGGGGATTCTATCCGGTTGTCCTTACTGAAGGATGTTCTGTTGGGTAGGGATATCGATGTGGAGGATGGGCTTCAAGTGAGGAAGATGGCCCGGTTATTCATTCTTCTGGTATTGGGAGGTTTCATGGCGGCGTCGAGCGGCGACGTCGTTCATTTGTGATTTCTGCCGTACTTGAGGATTTTTCGAACATCCCTTTCTATGATTGGGGGAGTCTGACCTTGGCGACCCTTTACTTTTCTCTGGATGCATTCAGCCGGTGCTGCTAGCAGACCTTTACTGGGGCCACGTACCTTCTTGAGGTATTCTTCAGTTTGTGAATTTCTTTTCATGCATTCGCATTTTCCTTTCATGGCATTTTCCTTATGCGTCTCTTTTTGCTTGTGAATTCAGCCGTGGTTCTATGAGGTTATTGGGTGCAATACCCCACTGATTTCTTTGAAGGACGACACTGTTGGGGACTTCTGTCGATTGTATCGATGGCGTAAGGCCAATCAGCAGTCGAAGGGATCTCTCTCCCTGGAGGCGGTGCGTCAGGTCTTGAATGACCTGACCAGTGGTAGGGTAAGACTCTTTCCATTTCAATCTTGCTTTTTGCTCCTTCTGATCTTGTATTGATTTATGCTCGCTTGGATATTTTCAGGTGACTTTTTACCCGTGGGGGACAACCATTCAGGATGCGGGGGCGACCGGGGCGAACGCACGGATGAGGCATTTGCTGGCGCATGAGTTCGGCCATTCCTGGTACCTCGGGGAGAGGGTAGTTCGTTAGATTGCTGAGGAGGAGGTGGTGGTGCCACCCGCACAGCCTCCTACGTCTATGAGGTAGGAACGACTGATGTTGGAGGATGAGAGGATCGCGGCGATGATCGGCGAGTCCTACTTGCTACACACCGATACGGCTGCGCCGTATGACTATATGGACTTTGTGTCGAGCTGGTTGATGGTGCCCAATATATATGATGCGCTGTCCTTCCCTCCGGCGGGTTCGAGTCGGGCGGTGGGATCTTCCCACTGTGGTGGTGGTCCGTCGGCATCTGCGGCGGCGGCGGTGGCGACCTCGGAGGTCCCTTTTGTACGGCAGCATACCCCTTCATACAACATTCAGCGGGCTGATGGAGGGATGGTGCCTATGCTGCACCGTCCTTATGCAATGGATCTGGAGGAGTTGGGTTTGACAGAGGAGGTCCTTCGACCTGCGGTATACCTTTATGTTCCTCTCTTACTTTCTTTTATGTTTTGGTCATCCTGCTTTTGATACTGATTTGTCCTTTCCTTGCAGCAAGTTCGGGTGTCAACCACTTGGCTCAGGGATATTAGAGACTGGATATCTTCGGCGACTGCCCATATTCGGGATGCGGTTCCCGTTCCTTCTTGCTTGGTGTCGTATACCTCGTCCGGAGAGGACTCTAGTTCGGGTAATGGGGGTGCGTCGTCTCGCCGTAGGGGGAAGAGAGCATGCCGCAGGGGTGGAAGCTCTTGAGAGAGATAAAGAGAGAGAGAAAGAATGTGGGTTCGGGCTGAGTCCCGTTATTTTTGCTTTTTCTTTTTATTTCCTGCAAAGATGATGTAACACAAAAAACAGATATATGCAATGCAATGGAGTTTTTTTATTGTCTTTTATTTAATGATGAATGCATGCACACGCGCTTTTTATTTTGCTGCTGAGATCGAAGAAAAGGAATATTTTTTAAAAAAAATTTGAATGAAAGTTTTTTATTACAAAGGGGAAATTTAAAGGGATTTTAAAATTCTGTTGAGAATATCAATTTATTTTTATTTGAGTTTTCTGATTTGACAAAAGAGGAAAAAGGGAAATTTCTAAAAATGGGGGGTTGTCGATCGGCAAGCACCCTGTCCTACCTATCGGTAGTTCAGTCCAGTCCAATCACTTCAAAGCTTTGATTGGTACCCTCTTCAGCCTTTGGTACCTTGTGGGGTAGGATTCCCTCCGATTTCTGCAGGGATTATGTCCCTTGTGAGGGTTTTCAAGTATAAAAGGGGGAAGGGAGGAGTGTTTTCATCGCACCTTTGCATTTTTACCTACTTGCCCACCATCTTTTAGCCTTGCAAGATGGCTCTCCCTGGTAGCATTGAGTTTGCCAACTACCTCGAAGCCTTGGAAGCTATGTGCTCTTATAATGTCGACTACGATGCTTTTAACATGCGTCAAGTCTCCTTGTGGCGCAATTAGCCTCTTGAGTGGAACGTGCTGACAGCGGTGGTACAATTCTGGTACCCCGAAGACCATGTATTCTGCTTTGGGTTGGAAGACGTTTGTCCTACCTACGAGGAATTTTCTGCCATATTGGGTGTAAATCCCAGTGTTGCCGCGGCTTTGCCCGAATTTTCCCGTTCTCCTAGGGATTTGTTGGTCAGACTTCTTCACATTTCGCCTTCGGCGGCTAGATTATTGGTTGCTGGAGGAATGATCTCCCTCCCGACGGTGCTGCAGTCCGTACATTTGCGAAAAGTAGGTGATGCTGGCTATGCTGGAGCCGTTGTTCTGGGCCTGGTTTCAAAATTTTTGTTGGTGATTGGGGAATTACAGGTGGACCCACAACTTGCATCCATTACTTCATGGATGTCATACCGTCGCAATCCCGTGGCGGTGATACTGGCGGAGACTCTGAATGGCCTGAATGCCTGGAGAGAGGGTCGTTATGACTTTTTGAGGGGTAGCCCTGTGATGCTGTTCATGTGGTTGTCTGAAAGATTCCGTTTGTCGACTCCTCTAGAATATCCCTTGTCGGCCGTACCAAACTTCTTTTCACGCTACTTCATCAGCGTTGACCTGTATGTTGAGAACTGGGAGAATTGGCTTGTGGAGCATGGGGCTTGTGGTCTGTATTGGTCAGTGCCTTGGTGGGGACAGTTGCAGCCTGTTCTGGAGCTAGGAGAGTGTTCATATGTGCGGCTGGTTGGTCTCAGACAGACCTCTTTTTATTTCCCTTAGCGGCTTTTGCACCAATTCGGCTAGGCGCAGGTCCTGCCCCCTCGGACCTCAAACTTCTTTTCTGTAGAAGATTTGACTGAGCACTTGCGTCTGTTTCTTGGGTCTCTGTGGGAAAATCGGCGTCCGTCGATCCGTTCCTCTTAGTCTGTCGGAAAGGTTTGCCATGTCCCCAAAGATTATATGAAGTGGTTGTGGAGGAAAGTAGTCGGCAAGATGTTGGCAGTGGAGACTAGACAATGATGGTTTGTTTTATCTGACTCCGTGGAAGGGGGTGTTGTGGTTTTTTCGAAGATGGTTAAGGCTCATCGATCCATGGAATTTTTACGGCACTCTATTCAGGCAGGGGAAACTTGGGGTCCTCAGGATGTAGCTGATGAGGGTGAAGGCTCCTTTGGTAGCTGTGGGTAGGACTCCTGGGAGTTTATTTATGTAATAGGGCATGTATGTGGGGGTTTTATTTGTCTTTTTATGGTAGTCAGGAGGAAGGGAATTATCCGTTCCTTTTTCTTATGTAATCCGTACTATAATTTCTTATTAATGAAATAAATAAGTTTCTGATCACCCAGCTGTGCCTTTCGATGAATTTTGTATTTTTAATTGTCTATACTGATCGCTAAGGCATACATAATCCTTTTGTTCAAATCATTTTATAATGAACCGCCGTTCTCGGAGGTAAGAAAAGAATAGTATTTTGTGAAAAAGAAAGGGGTCGCACTCATGTGAGGTGCATGAGCTGCCTACGTACCTCTGGGGTTTTTTGAAAATGTTTTAAAATAGTTTTTGTAGAGGATCAGGCCCACGTAGTTCTGGGCAGGGAAATGAAGATTTTTTTTTATTTTTTTATTTTTTTTAAGAATAGTAAGGGGATGAGAAGAGTCGTAGTGCGCCGAGATTTTGGACTAGGGGTAGAATTTCTTGAGACGGTCCAGATTGACTGGACGAGCTATCTCTTCCCCATCTATGTCAGTGAGCATGGCGGCACCGCCGGATAAGATTTTCTTCACAATGTAGGGGCCACTCCAATTGGGCTTGAATTTCCTTTTAGGGTCCCAGATGGGTTCTATTATCTCCTTAAGGACTAAATCCCCCTCCCGGACACCGCGGTCCTTGACTTTCTTATTGAATGATCGCGTTATTCGGCGATGGTACCCCTGTATGTGGTAAAGAGCTTTTAATCTTCTTTCATTTAGGAGGGCTAGCTCATCAAGACGACTTTGGCACCAGTCTTCTAAACTAACCTTGCTTTAGAGCATGACGCATAGCGAGGGTATTTCTAGCTCCACAGGTAGGACTGCTTCCATGCCGTAGACCAGGGAGTAAGGGGTAGTCCTAGTAGAAGTTCGGATTGAGGTTTGATAGCCCCAGAGGGCGTACAGGATCCGGTCGGCCCAATCCCTACAAATTTCGGTCATCTTACTGATGATGGCTTTGAGGTTCTTGTTGGCGGCTTCAACTGCACCATTGGTCTGAGGTCGGTAGGGAGAAGATTTGTCTCTGAATCCTGTACTCGTTGACTACTTTTGTGACTTCTGCTTCGAAATGCAACCCGTTATCTGATACCATCTCGTACGGGACCCCATATCGACAGATGATATTTTTCTTGAAGAATTTGGCCACTTTCTTGGCACTCAATACTGTGTATGACTCAACCTCGACCCATTTGGTGAAGTAATCGATGGAAACCAGGATGAACTCATGTCCGATTGAAGCCTTTGGTGTAACCTTCCCTATGATGTCGATACCCTAGGTGGAGAACGACCAGGGAGAGGTCATGTTGTATAATTCTCGTGGAGGCAAGTGTTGAAGGTTGGAGAATTGTTGGCATTTGAGGCACCTCCGGACATAGGCGGTGCAATCCTAGATCATGGTGGTCGAGTAGTAGCCCTATCGGATGATCTTCTTGGCGAGCATGTGACCATTCATGTGGGGTCCGCATTCCCCACTGTGGATTTTCGGCATTATTTTCTCAATCTCAGCCCTATGATGAAGTGTAGATAAGTTCCATCGAAATTCCTCTTGAGTAGAGTGATATGACAGATGATGTACTGGGCGAAAAGTCTTCGGAGGGTCGTTCGATCTTTCTTGTTGGAACCCTCGGGATACCTACCATGTTTGAGGAGGCACCAGATATCATAGTACCATCAATCGGCTAGTTCGGGATCTTCGGTGGAGACAAGCTCAATATGGTAGCAATGGGTCGGTTTGTCTTGCTTTTGAACTAGGAAGGGGGTCATTGTTATTCCTTCGAGCATGTCGACCATGGATGCCAGCTCGGGGTAGGTAATGGAAGGTGATATCTCAGAATTGGGAGGCTAACTCTTCTAATTGGGCATGAAAGGGTTGGAGATTTTCGTCCTTGACTTTCCACTTTCTGAGCACTTGACCGATGATAAGGGCAGAATCCCCGTAGACATCAAGGTATTGAATACCTTTCTTGAGAGCAACCTTGAGGCCTACTGTGCATGCCTCATATTTCGTCATGTTGTTGGTGCAAGGGAAATCCAATTTAATGGCGATGGGAGTGTGGGAGTCATCTGGGGCGATCAGGAGTATCCCAATGCCATATCCCTTTTTTGTTGGCAGCGCCGTCAAAGAACATTTTCCATCGAAGGCGGTCTTGAGTGGTGCAAAGGATATTTTCATCTGGGAATTCAGAAATCTGAACCTCCGCTTCTTCTATGGGGTAATCGGCGAGGTAGTTAGAGATGGATCTTCCTTTAATAGCTTTCTGTGTGACGTACACGATATCAAACTCGGTTAGGAGCATCCACCATTGGGCCATTCGACTGGATAAGGCGAGTTTCTCAAGCAGGTATTTGATGGGATCCATTCGAGATACAAGTTTAATGGGGAAGGCGACCATGTAGTGTCGCAACTTTTGGGTGACCCAGCAAGTGCGACACATGCCTTTTCTAAAGCAGTGTAGTTGATCTCGCACCTGACCAATTTGCGACTGGCATAATAGATGTCTCTTTCTTTACGGGAGTCCTCAAGGTATTAGGCTAGAAAAGTCCCAGCAGCAATGTCGGTTATGGTTAGGTATATGAGCAAAGGGAGACCAGACTGTGGTGGCATGAGCAGTGGAGGTTTGGTTATGTATTGTTTGATTCGGTCAAAAGCTTCTTGGCAAGCCTTGTTCCAAACCTTGGTTGAATCCTTTCGGAGGAGCTTAAAGATCGGTTCACAGATGGAGGTTAGCTGGCTGATGAACCGATTGATATATTGTAATATTCCAAGAAAACCTCGAACTTCTTTCTCTGTTCGGGGCGGTGGCATCTCAAGTATGGCCTTTAGCTTTGCAGGATCTGCTTCTATCCCCTTTTCGCTGACCATTAATCCCAAGAGTTTTCCCTTTGTAATGCCGAAGACACATTTTTGTGGATTAACGCGCATCTGATACCGTCGTAGTCGTTCGAAGAACTTCCGGAGGGTGGGAAGATGACCTTCTCTAGTTTTGGACTTGATAATCATATCATCCTCATAAACCTCGACCTCCTTGTGGATCAGACCGTGCATGATGGTTGTGGCAGCCCTTTGGTAGGTAGCCCTAGCATTCTTGAGACCAAATGGCATGACGGTGTAGCAAAAGGTTCCCCATGGGGTGATGAATGCGGGTTTTTCTTGGTAGTCGGGGTGCATCTTGATTTGGTTATATCTAGCAAACCCGTCGACAAAAGACTTGAGAGCATGACTGGTTGTGTTGTCCACGATCATGTCGATATTAGGTAGCAGATAATCATCCTTTGGAGAAGCTTTGTTTAAATCTCGGTAGTCTACACACATTTGAACCTTCCCTCCGGATTTCGGCACAGTTACAATGTTGGCTAGCCATATGAGATATTCGATCACCCGAATGAAACCCACGTTTAACTGTTTGACCACCTCTTCTTTGACCTTGAGTGACCATTCGGTGCAGAGTTTTCTCAATTTTTGTTTAACCGGCTTGTAATCTGGGAGAGTGGGGATCTGGGGTTGAGCTATTTCAGGATCGATGCCGTTCATATCATCATAGGTCCATGCGAAGACATCTACGAAATCCTTCAGCAATTCTTCGAGTTGTGAACGCTTATGCTCGCCAAGGGTGGCCCCTATCCTAATTTCACACAGTTGGCTACTAGAACCGAGATTAATAACAACAGTCTCTTCGTCATTAACTTGAACGCGGTTATGTTGTTTATTATTAACCTTATTTAGATCAGTTAAGAATTGTTCATTTGCAAAATCATCATCATCAAAAGTTTGATTAGAATTCAAGCAGTTAATGTAAGGCACAGGAAGATACTCAAAATCTTCATTTATTTCATTGATAGGAAAAACATCATTGAAAACCTCATCAAAAGAGGTCTCAATTACATTTGATCAAGGATAGACAACAGAAGAAGAAATAGGGTAAACATTGGGGTTAGGGGAGATTTCAAGGGTTAGAACTGGCGCAGCATGCCAGTTGAGGAGAGGAGTATCAGCAGCTTTAATCAGACGGGATGGGTTCATTGATGTAGTGCCTGAATGAACCATGCAGAGTGCCAGCCCCAGTATCTGTAAGTTGAAGGAATCTTCGGAATCGCTTTCCTCAGTCTCTTTGGTATCTTTCATGAGCGATTGTACCTGGTTGGGAAACTTTCGGCCCATGGGTAGCTGTCTTGGAAAAAGATCTCCATTCCGGGCCTCATCTTCTTGTCTGTGTGGTCATACCATAGTTCTGGAAAATCGCAAAAGGGGAAGTCTTCGCCTTCTTTGATGAATCGTCCATTCAAGGAGTCTCCTGAGATAGTTTGGATACAGTATAATCTTCTCTTTGGTCGAGATTGGCGGATCATTCTGAGCTCTTGTTCTGATGGTTGATACCCTAAGCCGCAAGGAGGGAAAGCTTTCTTTAGTTCGATGGGCTCAAGTATCCCCTGCTGCCTTTGACCTATCCCCAGTCCGGGCATGAAGTGCATGTTTCTGAACATCTGAATCACATTGACATTGCCGTGAGGGTCATATTCTGGACAAACCCTTTCTTTGAAACCGTCCCCTGTTGGGAGTAGGAGTGGTTCAACTCGGAATCCTGATAGGAGCATATCATTTGACCCGTGCTGTATCTCGAGAATTGGACTGCTGGTGCTTGCACCCTTGACATTTTCGTCGTCGCCCAAAATGGCGAAGAACTTCAATTTCTGATGCAGTGAGAAAGACACACCCTTGATATTGTGGAGCCAGGGTTGTCCGAGCAGCAGGTTGAAACAAGCTGGGATGTCTATGACTTGGAATTCAACGACAGGGTTTATAAGACCAACCCCCATCACAAGTTTTATGGATCCCATCACATCACGACGGGTATTATCGTAGGCACGCACAACGGAAGTGGTTGGAGCGAGGTCTCTTTCTTTCAAACCTAAACACTTGAAAGTTCTCAGAGGGCAAACGTTCAAGGCAGATCCGTTATCGACAAGGGAGTGTGGCACGGCCTTCCCCATGACTTCGACGAAGATATTAAGTGCATGATTATCATTCGGCCCAATTCTGGGGATTTCTTCTTCAGAAAATGATAGCATTCGGGTAGAGGTCAAGGATCCGACCAGATTTATCGCTTCTTCTGGTGTGGTATATGGATGAACTATGGGTCCAGTGAGTAACTTGATTAAAGCATTTCTGTGTAGGTGGGAAGACATGAAAAGTCCCCATAGAGTGATGTTAGCTTGGGTTTTCTTCAGTTGATCGAGGATCTTGCTCTCCTCGATGGTCATCTCTGGCATAGGAAGGTTTTCAACGCCCTTCCCTTTTTCATTTGCTGGTAGTGAGCTTGGAACCTGGTAATGTCTCCCTTCTCTGGTCATGTGATTTACTGAAGAAGGAAAGAACATGAATCCCATTTCCTCGTCAATCTCAGGTTGTGTTGCCACCCTATTTATTTCTCCGAGGAGTTCTTCAAATGATATCATCCCACATATGTCGGTTAATGGGCCAGCTCTTCCTGAAGCTTGTTCTTCACTCGAATATTCGAATTCTCCCCCCATCCGGTGGCAACAATTCTGTCTTTCCACGTAAAGTTGATGCATTCTACAATTTCAACGGCTTCTTCATACAGGTCCTCCCATTCTGTGGGGATATGTGTGATTAAAGGGACCATAGTTTTAAAGTGTCAAGTAACCCGGTGATACTGCAAATGCTGTATATTTGCCCAAAAAATTCTGCCATAGTCTGGACAACATCATCTAGGCTGACTTCGTCGGTTGGTACCACCCACTTGTCTGAATCTCAAGCCCATTTTCGTGCCTCCAAGAACAGTGTGCTGAACTTCTGGCAATCGATGACCATTTGTGAGGGCAATTTCAGTCCGAACTCTAGGATTTGGTTTAACACCTCTGACAATTCCATACTTCTATTTTCAGAATGGATACGGACAACGATGCATGCTCTGGTAAGATGTGACAGTGCCTGATCAGCGAGGCTAGTAGGGTGTAGGAGGAAATATGGGCAAATCTGAAGAGGTTTAGGAGAGTATATGGGTGTGATTTGAGTTGAGGGATCGAAATCTGGGTTTTCTTCTAGGAAGATGGCATTGGTGTGATTCGGAAGTGGATTGTGAGTAGTGTTTGGCTGGTGGGGCGATGGTACCTCGATCAATGAGATCTTGGATTATGTATCGAAGGTGAAAGCATTGGTAGGTGGTATGGCCGGTAGTTTGGTGAAAGGCGCAATGAGCATCGGCCTTGAAGTTTCTTGGGAGTTGATTTGGCAATGGACGAGGATCCAAGGGTTTGATGAGGTTTCGGCTTAACAGGGCTTGGTAAACTTTGAAGAGGGGAGCATGGAGCTCATTGTATTCCCTTCGGATGGGGGCAGGGCGGCTTTCTGGTGCCCATGATGTGGTTGGTTGAGAGATGTTGTTGATGGTCGAAACGGTAGCACTAGCAGGCTTGTCATACTTTCTAGGGGTGAACTGTCCGGATACCTTCTTTGGTTCAACCTCTGTTTTAACGAGGCTTTCCTCGATTTCCACTCCTGCCTCTCTGAGAGCTCGAAAGTGGGGATAGTAATACCCTCCCATCGTCATTTGGACATGGGGCAAGAAGTTTTTCTTCACTATGTTGACCTGTTCTTCTTCGGATGGCCGATTAGTCATTGTAGTTGCTTACTCCTTCCACCGGGTTATGAAGTTACTGACTAATTGTCCAGGATTCTGTTTGAGCAGCTCTAAATCACGACGGGTGACCTCAAGCTCTTCGTTGTATTTGTACGACGACATGAATTCTCGGGCTACATCCTCCCAGCTACGGATTCTGGATTCCTCAAGAGATAAAAACCATCGGAGGGCACTATCCTTCAAAGTTTGCTGAAATAATTGGGCCATCACCTCTTCAGAAGCCCCTAGTAGAGTCATGGAACGATGATAACTGCGAAGATGAACAATTGGGGGTCCACTCCCTCCGTACTTCTCGATATTTGGCATCTTGAACTTCTCGGATAACCTTGCTTTAGGATAAGGAGACATATGGGTGTAGTCCACGTAATTCCCAAAGATCCTAACTTGGTTAAACTTCTTGGTGAGCATATTGAGATCCTCTTTGACTTTATTCAACTCCTCCTCCTTTGGATCAACGACCACAGGCAGGGTAGCCATAGGCTGGGCAATGTTTGGCATTGGAAGCTGGATAGGCGGCGGCCCATTGACAGGAGGGGCACGTGGAGCACGCTAATATTCTTTCGGAACCCAGATAGGCTCGGGTGGACCCATAGCACGAGGGAATAGGGCCTCAGGCTCTTGAGGAATAGGAACTTGGTTTAGTTGCATCTCTCGGACCTCGGTTTGGAGGTTATCAATCTTGGACACGAGCTGAGCTAGCACTGTCGTCAGATCCGGCTGTATGACTGGTGCTTGATCTATATTCTCCATGGAAGATGGAATGGTTTCGGACTCAGAAGAAGTAGTAGAAGAACGGATGAAACTTCGGGGTGATTTGACTGAAGACCGAAGCCAATAGGGAGCCAGGCCAAGGGCTTGCGATTGACCTGAGAAGGCGTAGGATGAGATTTATTTTTGAGGAAAACGGAAGAACTATTTTTGGATTTTCGATAAAGAAGGGAGAAATGCTTTTTGGATTTTTTATAAAGAAGGGAGAAATGTTTTTGGATTTTCGATACAGAAGGGAAAAATGCTTTTGGAGACGGAACTCAACATGATTATTATGATTATTATGTTTTCACTTGTATTTAATTATCCTAAATGCAATGCCAGACGGGACCCGAGCCTGGAAAAGTGAGGGTCTTAATATATGCAAAGCTACGGTTTGGACTTGTAACCAGGCTCACGGACAGGGCTCCGTTTTAAAAATGCGTGAAAATTGGGCGGCAGGCCTACCCGGAATTTCAACAGAGTTTCCGATTGAAACCGGCAATCTAAAGTGCGTGTCCTAGGTCTGGCACATATATGCGGGTATGTAGTTGGTTGGGTGAATCAGCATAGGTTCCCCCCTTTAGCGTCACTTCCACGATATACGTCTTGATCTTGCGAGCAATCGGTACGTATGGACAAGCCATTTGATATACTTGAGTGTACGTGAATTGCCTCACCATATACCTCGTGAGGACTGTACGTGTGAGAGCGAATTCGATATACTCGACGTACGTGAACGAATTCTCTGTGATATACCTCTCGTTATGACTTCGGTCAAGCGGTACGATGCGGGGGAACCGTTCGATATACATCGAAGGTACTTGGCCAATGGAAGGTGAGAGTCATATCGCTTAGGCTAACTGCGACCTGCCGGACCAGCGCCCATCACGAAGTGACCCTCCAGTTAGTGGGTAAAATTTGGTCAATATCAATACTCTTTGGTGATGTTGTGTGAATCATGAATGATTCTCTTATTGGTATCTTATGATGAAAATGCCTTTCTTGATTATGCCAGACAGGGAGCAAAGTACAAGTACCCCAAAAGGTACACCAAGTATGGATGGGTGATACGTGCAACATGGGGATATACATGTGATCCTAGGTGCACGTGGTGTGAAGTGTACATGGAGAAATTTCTACAAGTGTGTGAACATAAGCATAAGCATGGGATACATATGAGAAAGGGGAACATGCAGATATGGAGGGAAACATAAGCAAATATATCATTCATGTAAATAAAGTCAAGCCCTCAAAATACACATAATCCCCTGCAGAGTCGCCACTTTGGCCATCCCCGATCCTCTCCGTGCGGGCGGGCACGTGGAGGAAAGGATCCTTCGGGTCCCGCGCGTCCCTCTCGGGAGCGTTCCGGTCGACGTCGTTTGAGATGTGGTGTAATAATGTAGAGAGATTCAGAGTCGCCAGTAAATTTTACTCAAAACAGACAAAAGAAAAAGGGGAAGCCACCTCGAAGGATGGCATTCAAAGACATACTGGTGCGTGCGAAACCAAGACGATTCGAGAAGGGTTCGGAGGCTTAGTTACGAAATGGGAAGGTGTTAGGCACCTATTCCGCCCTTTCGGTCTCTCATGAATATTTGCTATTTTCCTTTTGTTTCCCCCGTGATATGTGTGCAAGTGTATATATAGAATAGAGGTAGGAATCCTCGACTTGTATCATGGAAAAGATAAAGTGAGTCATCCATAGGAAGATATAAGAATAATATTAGAAAAATAAGATTTAAGCGATTACCCCTAGGTTGATTGTTATAATGGAACGATAACGCATATGGAGCAATACGTTATTAAGGGCAAGTATATAGAATATAAGGAAAATGGATTTAGAGAAGATAGATAAATGAGAGAAAAAGTGAGAGAAAGGACTCGAGTCTCGAGTTTTACCCCGAGACACCTACGTAGCCTATAAAGGCATCAAAGTCCACGTAGTTTGCATACAAAATGAGGGGTGAGGTTTATCCCATAAATCCAAATGGGGAATCTCTTATTTGTACGTATGTGTGTGTGTGTAGAAAAAGTGTTTTAGTTGTGAGGAAAGTGTGAGAAAAGTATGAGAATCCCTATCTGAAATTTATGAGCAAACCCTCTTTTTCTTATTTTTTGGGTTTTTTATTTATATAAAAATAAGAGATGTGCAATAATACTAAATAAAAAGTATATTAGGATGTGTGAGATGAGATAATAAAAAGTGCTAAGTAATAAAACAAGTTATTGCGAATTTATGAGAATTTAACAGAAAGTTGGACCTTCTTGAAGATCTTGAGCTTGATCTTGAATGTGGGAGAGCATCCCTTGCACTTGCACTTGGATGATGATGGAGAGTGGCTAATTCACCAAGTTTGATGAAAAGGATGATGAAAAGTGGAAGTAAAAAAGGGATTTGGAAGTTGAAATCACGTTGCCTTCGAGAGAGGTTTCTGGGATTCGCAGAGAGCGATTTTTATCAGATCTGGGATCCCTTGGAAAATGAGGTGAAGGCCTCCTTTTATAGGCCCAAGTGAGTGCCTATCGGCATAGACCTGTTCCTGCCTATCGACAGGTGCCGATAGGCAGGGTCTGGAACCTGCCATTTGGCAGTGCGCTTCAGGCTTTTTCGGAAAATCGGTCGCCGAGGGCAAACCGTTGGTCAGAATCACGCACCGGGCATACCGTTGGAAAGGTAATTCAGAGACCTTTGAAAGTCCTTTGGACCGCTCCCGGGTTTTGGGTCAAATATGGCTCGGAAGCATTTGTCGGTCCATTGAACGGGGAATCGTTCGAACGCAAACGAATCGTTCGTCCGCATGGTAAGTTCGAATCGCGCACGGGGCGGACCGTTGGAAAGGTTAGGAGATGTACTTCGACATTCCAAAGAGTTTAACCCGGTTTGGAGAGTTGACTTTAGTCAATCGAGCCCCGGGAAGCATTCGGTGACCTCCCGGAGTCAAACGGATCGTTCGTCCGCATGGAAAGTCGGAATCGCGTACGGGATGGACCGTTGGAAAGGGTATTCGGTGCCATTCGAGGATTCAATCTGCCTCTATTGGGATGAAGAGTTGACTTAGGTCAAATAGAGCCCGGGAACATCTGGTGGCCTCTAGGTCAGGGTTTGGACGCAAACGTATCATTCGTCTGCATGGTAAGTCAGAATCGTGCATGAGGCAGACTGTTGGAAAGGGTATTCAGTGCCCTTCGAAGATTCATTCAGTCTCGATCGAGATGAAGAGTTTGACTTTTCAGTCAAATTGATCCGGGATGTGCTCGATGGCCTCCAGGTCAGTACTCGGGACATAACCTGAGTTTATGGTGATGAAGGGAGGTACTAGGGACCTAAGGAAAGTTAGGGGGTAACAGAATGTGGTGTCTACACTTTATTTCACTCTATAATAGAAATCGCAACTTACAAATACAATGAAATCTGTAATGAATCTACTATAGTAAACTCACATAAACCGTAGACTAAATCAACAATGATTTCCTCGAGAACCACAATAGATCACAACCCTCCATCAGCCTTAGCCTTCGTCTTCCGCAGTGAATCCCCGCAGGCATCACAAGTCAGCAATGGAGTGCCTCTCCACTAAGGTGTATGCAATAAATACAAAACTTTCTAGGGTTCTAAACTAATTCCCAAGAACAATATTCAAGGATATGCTTTGTTGTGAATTAAATTAGTGTTTTGACACACAAAACTTGAAGAGCTTTTGCACCAGATTTGCAGTAACCTTTTCATCAAAAGTCTTATATAAATTGAATCACGAAACAGGTATTTATAAAAACTTTGAGTCGACGGGTAGTTCGAACGAGATGTCAATGTTGTTTGAACGACAACAACTAACGACATTAGATGTCGTTAGATCACGGGATATCAGGACATTAGAATTCATTTGAATGACCAAAAAATAAATAAAAAAATATTTTCAAAACTCCGCCTACAGGTCTTCCAAACCATAACTTTTGAAAAGTAAAAGGCTTGTTCCTCTTTTTGATGAAAAATAAACCTCCCAAAATCATTCCATGAATTAATTCAAACTTTAAATTCATTTTATAGCTTTTGGGATGTCGGAAAGTATTCAAACTTGGAGATGCTTAAGTTCGGTTCGTCTTGACAATGCGTGATGATTTGTAACGGGATACGCCAAACTAGCCTAATGATATGCTATGAGCAATGACATAAAAATTATTTTTACAAATCTCCCCATTTGGCTATGCCGGTACAAAATAAATAGTCCGAACACCAAATTAAAATCAAAATATCTTATTACAAAGTTACTAATACCTTTCCCAACCTTAGAACGGAATGGCATAAGTTTCTTTGTCTTCAAACTTCAACTTCTTCCCAAACTATGACTTCATCCATGTATCTTTAAATTCTTCTTTTAAGTAGCTACACACATAAGACAAAATCATATACCCTCGTGACACATCGAGTTTGAAACAAAATATAGTTCATAAATAAATACTTCCAATAATTCAAACTCATCAAAAATACGATTTTTATTTTCCCCCCTCCCCCCTTGTTTTTATCGAAATAGAGAAATATACAAAGAAATAAAAACAATAAACATTAAGTGCTAAGCATCACGACGAAGAAAAGATATCATCACACAAGATGTAAATAAAGCATTTGTAATGATCATCTCAAAGGTAAACACACCAACTATTTTTGAAAATTTTCAAATTTTTTTTCAAATAAAAACAAATTTCACATATGCAACATATAATACCATATATAATGTATGCAAAATATACCAAAGAAAATTTGGTACACATATATAGGTATAAATGATCACAAAACACGACACAAATACATAATCTTTACACACTAGCATAATATCGATGTGTCCAAACGTGTGGAATGGAATGAATGGATGTACACTAGTAAGAAAATAATTATAACCCAAACACTCAAATATGTTCAAGAAGTTCTAATTGACCGCAAAACTTTATCAAACTAAGCTTTAGCCTTAAGTGAAAATAAAGTCGAGCTTAATGAACAAAACAAGCACAATGCATAATGTATACAATCCTAGAATTTTAATGATTCTACAAATCAACAGCGTCATGAAAAAATAAGCTTAACTAAGATACATTGTAAAAACCGGTTGATAAACCCATCCGAATTCCCTCAAATATTCATATTTTAGTTTTCTATCTCTTTTGAGGTTTCTATTTTTCTCAACTTAGAGAAATCCTATTGGCTCCATTTTTGGCATAGATTTCTTTTTATGGTGTTAATTTTTTCTTCGCCTATTTTCAAATGGTGATTTTCACGACGTGATTATTAGTTAAATAAGTGTTATACATTCATTTCATTTTCACGATTTGGTTATCTTAGTTTAATTTCATGGTGTTTCATTTTTTTTGTAAATTATTTTTGTTTGAAAATTTCAAAAATAAAAAATAGTTAGTGAATGCTTTTATGTTTATCCTTTGATGATCATAGTCGATTTTCTTTGTTTTTCGTGACACTCCAAGCTTATTTTTATTTACTCATTTTCGTGTTTATTTCGGACAGTTAAAAGGGGGAGAACGAATTATGATTTAATGGGTGAGTTTGAATTATGGGGGAGATTTGATATTTGATATTTGTTTTGATTTATGTTCATCTCATTCAAACTCGATATGCCACAAAGGTATTTGTTTCTTGTCTCATGTGTGTAGGTACAAAATTTGAGGATCATTATTTTTCACACCCTGATGATGACAAACAAAAGTTGAAGATCTTTCAAGAAAGTTTAAAGACTTATATTTTTAGTACCTTTTCAGTTCTGGATTCATGGGAGGGTATTAGATTTGTATAGAACATTTGATTTAATAATTGGGATGTTTTCAGTCTGTACCAGCATAGACATAGAGGAAAATTTGTAAGGACATATTTTACATAATCCATTTACATTTGAGTATGTCGTATACCACTACAACTGTCGAAGAAAAGTTCAAGTCCAGTCATGCATCAAGACAGATCCGAATATCAATATTTTTGAATAAACAAGCCTTTGCGAGATAGATGGGATAAGGTTGTGTTTAAGTCCCTTAATGGTTCATTTAAAGTGTTGGGATAAGTTTTCTAAAATGTTTTTAAACATCTGAGGCGTCATTTTTCGTCAAAATATTTTTTCTAAGTTCCGAGGCGGAGTTTTAATAAAAAATTATTTTTTGCAGACGTTGTTCAAACGACATGTCAATGTCATGCAAACGACAGGAGCAATTCTATTAATCGATTGCTTCACATGACGTTGCATCTCGCGCAACAGGTCGCTTGAAGCTTGCTTGATCAGTTTCATCAAATGGCATGCTATTGTTTTGGAATTTTTACCCTGTTTGATAGGTCGCGCGATCCCTAGATTGAAAGACATTAGATATCGTTCGATTAACCTCTAATTATCGTTCGAACGAAGCCGCTGACTCAATTTTTTTATAAATACATGTTAAATCAGTCCATTTTGCTTCAGAAGACCTCTGTGTTTCAATCCTGTGAAAATTGCAAACTGCAAAATTTTAGTCTTCTCATTTAGGGTGTTTTAACTTTGTTTTTCAATTCAGAATAATCCTAATAACTTTGTTGAAGTTTCTCTTGTAGAGACGAAATCTCTCCGGCTAACTTGGTAGCTCTTGAGGGAGGTGATGGCTGACGACTGCGGTCATTTGAGAGAGCTTGAGGGTATTCCTTGCTGAAGATAGAGTTGTAGTTCTTATGGTTTTGTTGCGATCAATCCATTGTTGATCCTAGGTTGCGACCTATGTGAGTATTTTGCGGAATATTCATGGCAGATTTCTTTAACTGTTGTTACATTTATTGAAATCAAGGTTTTACCCTTGGGGGGGATTTTTTTTTCTTAATTATGTGTGTCAACAATTTATTTTTATTTATGATGGCATGATTTATACACCTAGATGCATGTGTTAGGGTTTAATTAATTTGGATAAAAAATTGACATCTAGTTAAATAAGTTTAAAATTGAAAATTTGAGAATCCACATACAATCGATATCACACCGCATTCTCAAATATATATCCCATGGGAGATAAAAAGATTTTTTTGGGTAAAATTACCCGGAGTTGTAATAATAACTGTCGATGGGATGAATTCTTGAATACGGATAGAAGTTTATGTGCCATGAAAAACAAGTAATAAATAGATGGAAGATTTAGTGGGTTGAGAAAAAGTTAATAAATTCAACTGGCAGGTAGCATACCAAAAGGGAGTTAAGTAATTTTAAATAACTTCTCTCGTTGGGTACCACATGGCCGCATAAATGGGAAGAAAACTTTAATGGAGTCTTTCATTTTATTGTTATATTATAGATATAGATACACTTGCACTTATTAGTGTAGATAAAGTTGAAATTATAACTATGTACATCATTGTAACTCTATTTATATTAATAAGTTTAATTGAATCTCTATGCATTAGTGTAACTATATCTAAATTAATAATTGTAACACACATTGACTTTCTAAAAAATCTGAAATAATGCGTGCCTTTAACGTTAATTATGATAGAGGTAAGGAATTTTTCACCATCTTCCCAAATTTTAATCTCTAAATTTTATTTTACTCATCTCTTTAAAAATTCATCTCTTTAATTTAATAATATATTTCTCTCTTTAAAATATTGTCTTTAAAAATTTTAAACTTGCTTTACTTATCCATTGCAATAATAGCGTATTTTTTATTTAAGTCCACTGCGCGATGAAAATTAGATGTAACACGTTACTTTTTTGTAATTATAGTTATTTAGAATGGAATAAGAGTGTATTTTTGTCTAAAAATATAAGGGGGTAAATCAAAACATGAATTATAGTTATTTTTAACGAAAAAGTAACGGTGTTAGAATCTTGAGGGGGGTTAAGTCAAAATACGGTATAATTGCAGGGATTAAGTAAAAAAAAGGCCAAAATTTTATTAGTTTCTCTCCCTAAATTCTAATGTAGGAAAGAAAAAAATAACCAATTTAAATAGAAGCTTTTCAAGAAACGCGCGTAGAGAGGGGAGCGATTAAAATTTTAGCAAGAGAATAAAGTTTAGAGAGAAATCGTTATTTTAAAAAGAGAAAATTATGGAGAAAGAAACGAATCAGCATTTATAGAGAAGTATTTTTAAAGAGATAAAGATATTACAATATAACAGATATAATTTTATTTTTTAGAAAGAAACGGGTAAGCTTTTTAGAGAGAGTTTCTTTTTTAGAAAGAAATGGTTTAGCATTTTAGAGAGACAAGGAATACAATTTTATAGAAATAATGTTATTTTAAAGAGAGGAAGGGTTAGGATCTTAAAAAAAGAGTGAAAATTTAGAGAGATGATATTATTATAGTTATTAAGAGTTAATAATACACATTCACTTAATGAGTGGATTGGGTTGAGTACAAGAGATGGGTTTGTTTTTTACACCCCTAGAGAATATGATATATCAATATGCTCAAGAAATTGCAGTTGTTGTTCATATTTCCTTGCCTTTTTATAAAATATGAGTAAATAACTAAATTTACTAGAATATAAGTGACATGAACTCATCTTTCCTAAATATCACGTAAAGATTTATTTGGAACATAACTTGGTAACATTGGTAACAGTCTCTATATGTTATCATTAGGATTACTAATTGTTTTAATTTCCATAGATTGATAACTTAGATTTAACTTTAAAGAGTAGGCATTAACTTCATTGACAGTAGATTTTTCTTTCTTTTTTTAGGTCAAACACTAGAAGATAACGAGTGAAGAAATATTATCTTCGAGTAATTACATAGTGATCTTGATATAGACTTTTATTTCATGTGGTGAGATGGGAGAAAATTAGTTTTCAAAAAAATCAATGAATCATTTTTAAGGTTTGTTTGGAAAAGGTCTTGTAGTGCTCGTATTATAAGAGGGTAGTGTAGGTTGGGAAAATGGGATATATAGGACTATACTCGAAATTGATTTTCCAGCGAATTCTCGAAATGTAAACGAAGGAGTTTACCCAAATCATATTCATTCAAGAATCACATTGGACTTTTTAGGGTGGTTGTGTAGGTTATGTGTGATGTATGAAATGAAGGGAGTTTGAGATTCAAAATGTTTGGGGATAAAACTTGGGATAATGGAAATGTGTGGAAAAAAATACAAAATTAGAACATAAGTTCATCAATTTAGGCATAAGCAATGAACACAAAATGGAGTGTGACTTTTATAATACCCAATAAGTTTTAATAATTAAACGATTGTTCTTTAATATTTTATTTTTGATGCTTGTGTGCTAGGTAATTGTGTGATTTCTTGATATCTTGATTGCATGTTGTAATCAAATTTAAATTGAGAATTCAAATTATGTAAGAACACCTCGTAATTTAATATTAGTGTTGGTAATTATTTTGTATTACGAGTGTGTACCGTCAGATCGGGCTATAGGGGTATGGGGACTTGAATAGTATTTTCAATATGCATAGTTAGACCCCGGGCTTTGATATCCCTTTGGGATAAATTTGGATGCATACGATTCGTATTTTGGACTTATTTAGTGGCTTTAAGTTAGGGTCATTGGGTAGTTACGAAATTATAGGATTAAATATGGTAACTAACTATCATGATTAACATAACAAAAAAGAGAACCAAAACCACAGCTTCATATGTGAGGAACTCGATGACAAGGAATTCATCAGAGAACCAACACGGGACCCACTCAAGAAATACCTAGATTTTCTTACATTAGTAATTGTAATATATTTTAAATGTTATAATTATTAACTCTAGTTAGGTTGAATATTATGATAAGGGTTGGATCATTATGTTGCTATTGGAAATTAGCTTAATGATTTAATTCATGTTGACTTTGTTATTTGGATTAATTAAATGAATATACGTTTCACATGCTTCGATTATGCACTATAGTATGAATTTTCATTTTAAATGGTTAAAATCAAATTTACAATTAGCAGAATTGAAGAACATGATTATTTTAAGGAATAAACTTTGCTAGATGTTAGGATCATGCCTTTTAACAAACTCATGTGTTAGATCTTCTTATAATACCATCAGAAATATTTAGAACGTTTTGGGACTGATTACAGGTTATAAAAAGCTTTTATGGAGATTTAAGATGGAAAAAAAATAAGAGATCGGGTCGAATTTTATAAAACTATTTCATTTTGGGGGGGTAACCCAATCGATTTACCCATAATGGGGTTTATCGATTGGCGTGGCTCATGGGACAATCGATTAGGCACCCTATAAGCCAATTGATTAAGGTAGCGAGCCGACACTATACCAAAATAGGTTGATGGTCACAGATTCGGCCCGTGATCATGCCTCTAGGTCCCGGATCCAATCCATGACCAAAATGGGCATAACCAAAATCACTAGTCATGGACTTGATCCTTGACCAAAAGAGACAGTCACAGACCCAAGTGTAGGCCTGTATACGGAAGGCTAGTCACGAACAAAGGCCATAACCAATTTTGAAGCCTTAGTCACAGACCGAATCCATTACTAGGTTTGAAACCTTGGCCATGGACCTAAGTTGTGACCAACCTTCTATACATGGTTCAACGTGGTCATGGTCCTAATCTGTGACCACTCTTCAACACATGGTTCAATATGGTCACGGCACCAATACGTGACCAGATATTTATTAAAAATATATATTAAATATGGTCAGAGTTTAAGTCCGTGACCATATTTATTTGAAAAAAAATTGACGGTGTTTGTTCTCAAATCGAAAGTTCCGCAACTACGTGGTCAGTTGCTATGAGCTACGTTGGTTAAGTATGAGGTGTTCGTGCTCCTTGTGGGGCTGTTTGATGGCTGTTCTGGATTTTCTCCCACTAGCGCCATATTTTCAAGTCTAAGTGTTCCTATTTACAAATTTCAGTTCTATTCTCAAACTATGAGTCCCACGACTATGCGATCAATTTCTACGAGTTACGTTAGTCACGTGCGAGGTGTTCGTGCCCCTTGGGGGGTTTGGGGGCTTTTTAGAATTTTTCCCACTAGCGACACGTTTTTAAGCCTAAGTGTGACTATTTATAAATTTTGGTCCTACTCTCAAATCATGAGTCCCACGACAACGCGTTCAGTTGCTACGAGTTATGTTGGTAATGTGCGAGGTGTTCGTTCCCCTTGAGATGCCATTTGAGGGTTTCTCGGGGTTTTCATCCACTAGAGGCACATTTTTAATCCTAAGTGCACCTATTTTCAAAAATTGGTCCTATTCTCAAGCCGAGAGTCTCATGGCTGCACGATCAGTTGCTACGAGTTGCGTTGGTAACGTGAAAGGTGTTCGTGCCCCTGGCGAGGCCGTTTAGTAGATGTTCAGGGTTTTCACCGATTAGCGTTACGCTTTAAATCCTAAAAATCCTAAGTGTGCCTATCTGCAAATTTCGGTCCTATTATCAAGCCGGGAGTTCGTAATTACGTGTTTAGTTGCTACAGGTTACGTTGGTAACGTGCAAGGTATTCATGCCCTTTGCAGTTCTGTTTGGGGGATGTTCGGTGTGTTTTCACTAACTAGCGGTACATTTTCAAGCCTAAGTGTGCGTATTTGTAAATTTCACTCCTATTTTCAAATCAAGAGTCTCCCAATTACATAGTCAGTTGCTATGAGCTATGTTGGTCATGTGTGAGGTGTTTGTGCATCTTGCAGGGCCATTTGGGGGTTGTTCGGGGTTTTCGTCCACTAGCATAACGTTTTTAAGACTAAGTGTTCTAATTTATAGATTTTGGTCTTATTCTCAAATCGAGAGTTCCGCGACTGCGTGGTAAGTTGCTACGTGTTACATTTGTGATGTATGAGGTGTTTGTGCCCTTTGTAGGGAAGTTTAGGTGCTATTTGGTATTTTCGCCCACTAGCAGCACATTTTGAAGCCTATGTGTGCCTATTTTAAAATTTTGATCCTATTCTCAGTCCAGGAGTCCCGCGAATAAGCGATCAATTTCTACGAGTTACGTTGGTCACGTATGATGTGTTCATGCCCCTTACAGGTTTGTTTGGGTGTTGTTAAGAGTTTTTGCCCACTAGCGGCACATTTTCAAGCCTAAGTATGCCTATTTGTAAATTTTGGTCCTATTCTCAAATTGGGAGTCCTGCGTTTACGCGGTCAGTTCCTACGAGTTACGTTTATCACGTGAGTGGTGTTTGTGTCCCTCACGGGGCCATTTGTGGGTTGGTCGGGGTTTTCATCCACTAACAGCACGTATTCAAGCCTATCATCATCGTTGTCATCGTCATCATCATCATCCTTGCATTAATCTCATCACATGAGGTCGGCCACATGGATTCGCCTTTTCCATTATAATATATTATACGCAGTATTTTAATTCAAGTTTAAATCCTTAAGATCTCTCCTAATAATTTCCTCCCATGATAGCTTAGGGTGACCCCTTACTCTTTTACCCTCTATTTCCAATAATCTTCCTCTTGTTATTGGTGCATCTATTGGTCTATGAAAAATATGCCCGTACCATCCAAGTCTACCATCTTTTAATTTATTGTTAATGGGAGCTACTCCTAACTTTTCTCTCACATACTGATTTTCAATCTTATCCTTTCTAATAATTCTTATCATCCATAAGAGCATTCTGATCTCACTAACATTGATACTTTGTTCATGTTTTTTCTTTAAATACCATGGCTCCGCTCCGTAGAGGGTCGTTGGCCTAACAACTATTCCATAACATTTTCCTTTTAGTTTATTAGTTATCCTCTTATCGCATAACACCCCACTTGTTTGTTTCCATTTCATCCAACTAGCTGATATTCTACTCTTAACATCTCCATTAATATCCCCATTACTTTGTATTATTAAACCTAAATAATGAAATTTATTAGTTTAGTTTATCACTTTTTCTTCAATCTTTAACATTATGCTATCAGACGTCTCATTATTAAATTTACATTTCATAAATTCAGTTTTATTTCTACTAATTTTTAGTCCCTTAGATCCTAAGGCATTTCGCCAAGTATCTACTCTCGTCTCTAAGGCCTCCTTTGAAAATTTTGATCTTATTCTCAAACTGATAGTTTCGCAATTATACGGCCAGTTTCTACGAGTTACGATGGTCCCGTGCGAGGTGTTCATGCCTCTTGTGGGGCTATTTGAGGGCTGTTCGGGGATTTCGCCCATTAACAACACGTTTTCAAACCTAACAGTGCCTATTTTCATATTTTGGTCCTATTCTCACCCAAAGACATGCGGTCAGTTTCTATGAGTGACATTTATCACGTACGAGGTGTTTGTACCCCTTGTGGGTCATTTAGGGGGATGTTTGGAGTTTTCGCCCACTTGCGGCACGTTTTCAAGCCTAAGTGTGTCTATTTTAAAATTTTGGTCCTATTTTTAAATCGGGCATCCCACGATAACACAGTCAGTTGTTACGAGTTACGATGGTCACGTGTGAGGTGTTCATACCCCTTGTGGATCCGTTTGGGGTTGTTAGGGGTATTCTCCCACTAGCGGCACGTTTTCAAGCCTAAGTGTGACTATTTACAAATTTTGATCCTATTCTCAAATCGGGAGTCCCGCGATTACGCGAGTAGTTGCTACAAGCTACGTTGGACACATGCAAGGTGTTCGTGCCCCTTGCAGGGCCATTTGGGGTTTCGCCCACTAGCGACACGTTTTAAGACCTGAGTGTGCCTATTTGAAAATTTCATTCTTATTCTAAAATTTAGAGTCCCGCGTTTACATGGTCTGTTGCTATGAGCTAAGTTGGTCACGTGCGAGGTGTTCGTGCCCCTTGCAGAGCCGCTTGGGGGTTGTTTGTGGTTTTCACCCACTAGCTGCACGTTTTCAAGCCTAAGTGTGCCTATTTGCAAATTTTAGTCCTATTCTTAAACCGAGAGTCCCACAACCACACGGTTAGTTGCTACCACCTACGTTGGTCACGTGCGAAGTGTTTGTGCCCCTTGTTGGGATGTTTTGATATTGTTCGAAGTTTTTTCCCAATAGTGGCAGGTTTTGAAACCTTAGTGTGCATATCTAAATATTTTGGTCCTATTCTCAAGACGGGAGTCCCGTAACTACCCGGTCAGTAACTACAAGTTACGTAGGCTATGTGTCAAATGTTTGTGGCCCTTGCGGGGTTATCTGAGGGTTGTTCGGGATTTTCGCCCACTAGCGACTCGTTTTCAAGCCTAAGTGTCCCAATTTGCAAATGTTGGTCCTATTCTCCAATAGAGAGACCCGTGACTACATGATCAGTTTTTACGAGTTACGCTGGTTACGTGCGAGGTGTTTGTGTCCCTTGCAATGCCTTTTGGTGGTTGTTTTGGGTATTTACCCACAAGCGGCACATTTTCAAGCTTTAGTGTGCCTATTTAAATATTTTGGTCTAATTCTCATGTCGTGAGTCCCATGACTACGTGGTCAGTTGTTACGAGTTACTTGGTTATGTGCGAGGTGTTCGTGCCCCTTACATGACCATTTGGGCACTGTTCAGGGTTTTTTGCCCACTAGTAGCATGTTTTCAATTCAAAATGAGCCTATTTGCAAACTTCAGTCCTATTCCCAAACCGGGAGTCCCACAATTACGTGGTCATTTCTACGAGTACGTTGGTTACGTGTGAGGTGTTTGTGCACCTTAAAAGGACGTTTAGGGGTTGTTTGACATTTTCGTCCACTAGCGGCATGTTTTCAAGCCTAAGTGTTCCTATTGACAAATACTGGTCCTATTGTCAAACCGGGAGTCTCATGACTACGCGATCAGTTGCTACGAGTAACGTTGGTCACTCGCGAGCTGTTCGTTCCCCTTATAGGGTTGTTCGGGGTTTTTTTCTCACTAACGGCACGATTTCTAGCCTAAGGGTGTCGATTTTCAAATTTTGGTCCTATTCGCTAACCAGGAGTCCCACAACAATAAAGTTAGTTGCTACGAGTTACGTTGTTCATGTGCGAGGTGTTTGTCCACCCTAAGAAGCCATTTTGGGGCTATTCGGGGTTTTTGCCCATTAATGACACATTTTTTAAGCCTAAGTGTGCCTATTTGCATATTTTGGTCCTATTCTCAAGCTGAGAGTCCCGCAACTACGCAATCAGTTGGTACATGTTATGTTGGTCACCTGTGAGGTGTTTATGTCCCTTGTGGGGCCATTTGGGAGATATTCGAGGTTTTCACCGACTAGTAGCACGTTGTTAGGCCTAAGTGTGCCTATTTACAAATTTTAGTCCTATTTTCAAATCGGGCATCCGACGACAATATTGTCAGTTTCTACGAGTTACGTTAGGCATGCACGAGGTGTTTATGCCCCTGTGGGACCATTTTGGGATGTTTGTGGGTTTTGCCCACAAGCAGCACGTTTTTAAGCCTAAGTGTGCCTATTTGAAAATTTCGGTCCAATTATCAAACCGTGAGTCTCGTGATTATGCGGTCAGTTTTTACGAGATACATTGGTCTCATGCGAGGTGTTCGTGCCCCTTAGAGGGCCATTTGGGGTTTTTGCCCACTTACGACACATTTTCAAGCCTAAGTGTGCCTATTTGAAAATTTTGATCCTATTATCAAATCGAGAGTCTTACAATTGTAACTATGAGATATATGGACCTTAGAGGGCCGTAGCTATGAGCTACGTTGATCATATGCGACGTGTTTGTGCCCTTTGTATGACCGTTTAGGAGCTGTTTGAGGTTTTCTCCCACTAGTGGCAAGTTTTCAAGCCTTAATGTGCCTATTTTCAAATTTTCATCCTGTTCTCAAACCAGCAATTCCACGAATACGCAGTCAGTTGCTACTAGTTACGTTGTCCACGTACGAGGTGTTCATGCCTCTTACGGGACCTTTTTGATATTGTTCAGGATTTTTGCCAACTAGTGGTACGTTTTGAAGCCTTAGTGTGCCTATCTAAATATTTTGGTCCTATTGCCAAACCGATAACTTCGCGACTATGCGGTCAGTAGCTACAAGTTATGTTGGTCATGTGCGAGGTGTTCATGCTCCTTGCGAGGACGTTTGGGGGCTGTTCGGGATTTTCGCCCACTAGCGAGACGTTTTCAAGACTAAGTGTGCCCATTTGCAAATTCGGCTCCTATTATCAAATTAGGAGTCCCACGACTATGCGATTAGTTTCTCTGAGTTACGTTGGTCATGTGCGAGTTGTTCGTGCCCCTTGCGAGGCTATTTGGTGGTTATTCTATGTTTTCACCCACTAATGGCACATTTTCATGCCTAGGTGTGTCTATTTAAATATTTTTGTTCGATTCTCAAGTCGTGAGTTCCACAACTGCGCGGTCAGTTGCTACGAGTTACGTTGGTCACCTGCAAGGTGTTCGTGCCCCTTATGAGGCATTTGGACACTTTTGGGGGTTTTCATCCACTAGCGACACGTTTTTAAGTGTGAGTGTTCCTATTTGCAAATTTTAGTCATATTCCCAAATTGGGGTTCCTGCGATTAAGCGATCAATTGCTATGAGTACCTTGGTCACGTGTGAGGTGCTCGTGCCCTTTGTTGGGTCGTTTGGGGGTTGTTCGGGGTTTTCATCCACTAGCGGCATGTTTTTAATCCTAAGTGTGCTTATTTATAAATTTTCGATCTTATTCTCAAATTGGGAGTCTTGCGACTACACGATTAGTTGCTACGAGTTATGTTCGTTACGTACGAGCTGTTCATGCCCCATGTGTGGTTGTTTGTGTGATGTTTGGGATTTCGTATACTAGCGACACGTTTTGGAGCCTAAATGTGACGATTTGCCAATTTTGGTCCAATTCTAAAACTAGGAGTCCTGCATCTACGCAGTCAATTTTTACGAGTTACGTTGGTCACGAGCAAGGTGTTTGTGTCCCTTGCGAGGCTGTTTTGGGGTTGTTCAGGGTTTTCACCCGCTAGCGGCACATTTTCAAGCCCAAGTTTGCCTATTAAAATATTTTGGTCTGATTATCAAGTCATGTGTCCTGCGACTATGCGATCAGTTGCTACGAGTTACGTGGGTCACGTGTGAGGTGTTCGTGACCCTAACGGGGCCGTTTGGACACTGTTCATGATTTTCGCCCACTAGTGGCACGTTTTGAAGTCTAAGTTTGTCTATTTGCAAATTTCAGTCCTATTCCCAAACTGGGACTTCTGCAATTACGAGGTCAGTTGGTGCGAGTACGTTGGTCACGTGCGAGGTGTTTGTGCCCCTTGTAGTGACGTTTGGGGGCTTCGTCCACTAGCGGCATGTTTTCAAGCCTAATTGTTCCTATTTACAAATTTTGGTCCTACTCTCAAGTCGGGAGTCCTGCGACAACACGGTAAGTTACTGGGAGTTACGTTGGTCACGCGCGAGTTGTTCGTGTCCCTTTTGGGGTTGTTTGTGTGATGTTTTGGGTTTTCGCCCACTAGCAACACGTTTTGAAGCCTCAGTGTGCTGATTTACAAATTTTGGTCCTATTCTCAAACCAGGAGTCCCATAACTCTGCCATCAGTTGCTTCGAGTTACGTTGGTCATGTGCGAGGTGTTCAGGCCCCTTGTGAAGCCATTTTGGGACTGTTTGGGGTTTTCTCCCACTAGCGGCTTGTTTTCAATCTCAAGTTTGCCTATTTGAAAATTTTGATTAGATTCTAAAATCGGGTGTCCCACGACTACGCAATCAGGTTCTACGAGTTACGTTGGTCACGTACGAGGTTTTTGTGCTCTTTGTAGGACCATTTGAGGACTATTCGGGGTATCCCCCACTAACGACACGTTTTCAAGCCTAAATGTGCCTATTTACAAATTTCGATCCGATTCTCAAATCGGGAGTACTACAAGAATGCGGTCAGTTGCTACAAGTTAAGTTGGTCACGTGTGAGGTGTTCGTGCCCTTTGCGGGACGATTTGGGTGTTGTTAAGAGTTTTGCCCACTAGTGGCACATTTTAAAGCCTTAGTGTGCCTCTTTAAATATTTTGGTCCTATTCTCAAGTCAGGTGTCCCATGGCTACGTGGCCAATTGCTATAAGTTACGTTGGTCACGTGCGAGGTGTTTGCGGGACCATTTGCGTGCTGTTTGAGATTTTTGCCCATTAGCAACACGTTTTCAAGCCTAAGTGTGCCTATTTGCAAATTTTGGTCCTATTCTCAAACTGGTTATCCCTCAATTACGCGATCAGTTGCTTCGAGTTATATTAGTAACGTGCGAGGTGTTTGTGCCGCTCATGGGGCCATTTGTAGGCTATTCTGGTATTTCGTCCACTAGCAGCACGTTTTCAAGCCTAAGTGTTCCTATTTGCAAATTTTGGTCCTATTCTCAAACAGGAGTCCCGTAACTACGCGGTCTATTTCTACGAGTTACGTTGGTCACGTGTGAGGAGTTTCTGCCCTTCGCGGGGGCTATTCGGGATTTCCCCCATTAGCGGCACGTTTTCAAGTCTAAGTGTTATTATTCAAATATTTTGGTCCTATTCTCAAGATGGGAGTCCCATGACAATCCGCTCAGTTACTATGAGTTACATTGGTGACGTGTGTGGTGTCCGTTCCCTTTGTAGGTCCATATGGGGGTTATCAGGTGTTTTGTCTACTAAAGGCATGTTTTCAAGCCTAAGTGTGCCTATTTATAAATTTCGATCCTATTATGAAATTAGGATTCCAGACACTATGTGGTTAGTTGCTACGAGTTACATTGGTTACGTGTGAGGTGTTTGTTCCCTTTGTGGGGCTGTTTGGGTATTGGTTGGGGTTTTCAACCACTAGAGGCACGTTTTCAAGCCTAAGTGTGACTATTTGCATATTTTGTCCTGTTTTCAAATTGGGAGTTTCACGACTACGCTGTTAGTTGCTACGAGTTATGTTGGTCATATATGAGGTGTTCGTGCCCCTTGGCTGGCTGTTTGGGGATCGTTCGGGATTTTCTCCCACTAGCGGTACGTTTTCAACCCTAAGTGTGCCTATTTATAAATTTTGGTCCTATTCTCAAATCGATAGTCCCACGACTGTATACTCAGTTTTTACGAGTTACATTGGTCACGTGCGAGGTGTTTATGCCCCTCATGGGGACGTTTGAGGGCAGTTTGGGATTTTTGCTCACTAGCGGCCCGTTTTCAAGCCTAAGTGTGCCTATTTTTAAATTTCAGTCCTTTTCTCAAATCGGGAGTGGCGTGACTCCGCAGTCAGTTTCTACAAGTTACGTTGGTTAAGTGCAAGGTGTTCATGCCACTTAAGGGCTGTTTGGGCGTTGCTCGGGATTTTTGCCAATTAACGGCACGTTTTATAGCACAAGTGTGCCTATTTACAAATTTCGGTCCCATTCTCAAACTAGGAGTCCCGCGATTACGCGATCAGTTGCTAAACGTTATGCTGGTCATGTGCGACGTGTTAATGCTCCTCACAGGGTCTTTTGGTGGCTGATTGAGGCTTTTGTCCACTAGCGGCACATTTTCAAGCCTAAGTGTGCCTATTTACAAATTTAACTCCTATTCCCAAATCGCGACTACGCGATAAGTTTTTACGAGTAACGATGGTCATGTGTGACGTGTTCGTGCCACTTGCAGGACCATTTGGAGGATGTTCGGAATTTTTTCCCACTAACAAGACGTTATCAAGCCTAAGTCTGCCTATTTGCAAATTTCAGTCCTATTCTCAAACTGAGTGTTCCGCGATTACGCGTTCAGTTACTACGAGTTATGTTGGTTATGTGAGAGGTATTCGTGCTCCTCACAGGACCATTTGTTAAATGCTCCGGACTTTCGTCCTCTAGCGGCATGTTTTCAAGCCTAAGTGTGCCTTTTTGCAAATTTTGATCCTATTCTCAAACTAGGAGTCCCATGATCGTGCGGTCAGGTGCTACGAGTTACGTTGGTCACTTACGAGGTGTTTGTGCCTCTTGCGAGGCCGTTTGGGGGTTGTTCATGGTTTTTGCCCACTAACAACAAGTTTTCAAGCCTAAGTGTGTCTATTTAAAAATTTTGGTCCTGTTCTTAAACTAAGAGTCCTGCGATTACGTGATCAGGTGCAACGAGTTACATTGGTCATGTGCGAGGTGTTCGTGCTCCTCATGGGGCCGTTTCTTGAATGTTCGGGTCTTTCGTCCTCTAGTGGCATGTTTTTAAGCCTAAGTGTGCCTTTTTATAAATTTTGATCCTCTTCTCAAATCGGGAGTCCCACGACTATGTGGTCAGGTTCTACGAGTTACGTTGGTCACATGCGAGGTGTTCGTGCCTCTTGCGGGACCGTTTAGGGGTTGTTCATCATTTTTGCCCACTAACGACACGTTTTCAAGCCTAAGTGGGACTATTTGAAAATTTCGATCCTCTTCTCAACTCGGGAGTCTCACAAATATGCAGTCGGTTGTAATGAGTTACGTTGGTCACATGCGAGGTGTTCGAGCCCCTTGCATGTCCGTTTGGGGGTTGTTCGGGGTTTCCCCCCTAGCGGCACATTTTTAAGCCGAAGTGTGCCTATTTGTAAATTTGGCTCTGATTCTCAAACCATGTCCCGCGACTACACGATCATTTGTTGTGAGTTATGTTCGTCACGTGCGAGTTGTTCGTGCCCCTTGTGGGGCTATTTGTGTGTTGTTCAGGGTTCTCGCCCACTAGTGGCACGTTTTGAAGCCTAAGTGTGTCGATTTTCAAAAGTTGGTCCTATTCTCAAACCAATAGTCCAAACACTATGCGATCGGTTGTTACGGGCTACATTTATCACGCATGAGGTGTTTATGCCCCTTGCGAGGCCGTTTTATGGATGTTCGGGGTTTTCACCCACTAGCGGCCCGTTTTCAAGTCTAAGTGCACCTATTTAATTATTTTGGTCTGATTCTCAAGTCGCGTGTCCCGTGACTACGTGGTCAGTTGATACGAATTACATTGGTCACGTGTGAGGTGTTCGTGCCAGTTACAGGGCTGTATGGGCACTATTTGGGGTGTCCCCACTAGCGGTACATTTTTATGCCTAAGTGTGCCTATTTACGAATTTCTTTCCGATTCTCAAATGGAGAGTCTCGTAAGAATGCGATCAGTTGCTATGATTTACATTGATTACGTGCGAGGTGTTCGTAGCCCTTGTGGGGCAATTTGTGTGCTATTTAGGTTTTTTTCCCACTGTGGCTTGTTTTGAAGCCTTAGTGTGATTATTCAAATATTTTGGTCCTATTCTCAAGTCGTGTGTCCTGCGACTATGCATTCAGTTTCTATGAGTTACATTGATCACGTGTGAGGTGTTTGTGACCCTTGTGCGGCCACTTGGGAGCTGTTCGAGATTTTTATTAACTAGCGGCACATTTTCCAGCCTAAATGTGCCTACTTGAAAATTTCGGTCCTATTCTCATGCTGGTTGTTTTGCGATTACGCGATCTGTTGTTACGAGTTATGTTGGTCACGTGGGAGGTCTTTGTGGGATGTTCGGGGTTTTCATCCACGAGCGGCACCTCTTAAGGCCTAAGTTTGCCTATTTCCAAATTTTAGTCATATTCTCAAATCGGGAGTCTAGCGACTACGCGATCAGTTTCTACTAGTTATGTTGATCATGTGCGAGCTGTTCGTGCCACTTGCGGGGCCTTTTGGGTGTTGTTCGGGGACTTTCACCGCTAGCGGCATGTTTTGAACCCTTTGTGTGTCGATCCGCAAATTTTGGTCCTATTCTCAAACTAGGAGTCCCCGCGACTATGCGGTTAGTTGCTACGAGTTATGTTGGTCATTCACTACACCAAAAACAACAATTTGACACACCCTAATATTAAAAATCTGGCACAGTTTAAAACTATGTCAGATTTTGACATGGTTTAATAGCAATTTGGCACACTTTAAAACAATGCCAAAATTTGGCATTGTTTTAAGGGTGCCAAAATTGAGTACTCTTACTAAAATATATAATACCCCAAAAAAAACATTACACTCACTTTTCATTCCCGCTCTCATTGTGCCCTCTCTCTCTCTCTCTCCTCGTTCCCACTCATTGTCACGGTGGTCGGAGCTCACTCTCTCTCTCTAGGTCGACGGTCAATCTCTCTCTAGGTCGGTGGTTGGAAATCTCTCTCTCTACCGTCGACGCTCTCTCTCTCCGGCCCACTCTCTCTTTCTACGGTCACTGCATTATTTTCTTACTCCACTCATCCCAATATGTATTTTTTTTAACATAAGTTAGGTATAAGATTTGATCCTAGAGTTTATGATATGCGTGATTTGATTCGTGTTTGATTTTTAGGGTTTTATATATACATTTTTAAATATTTTTTTTTTTTTTTAATGTGTGAGTTTTTTGTGCAAATTGAATGTTGATAATGAAAAAAAAAAAATCATTGGTTTTTGGATGGACCTTGGAATCTTTTAGTGGTAATCTATGTTTTTATGTTCTTACCCTTCTATTTAAAATGTATATTTGATCTGATTCGTATAGGTTACAGATTTTTAATAAAATTTAAGTGTTAAATATTCAATAATAATGTAAAAATAACAAATTGAACAGTAGACACCCCACTAATTAAATGGATAAATGAGATTATGTGTTGAAAATTTAAGAAAAAGCAAAAAAAAACTATTTAAATAGTAAGTAGATATTAATACTAAACATTCAATAATGATGTTACACATGTAAAAAAAACCTTAGACCCGTTCAAGAGGTCTCACTATGACTGTGGTGAGAACTCTTGAATTGTCCCATTTTTGGACAGTTTGTGTTGTACATAATGTTTATGCATGTACTATTTTGAAAAATTCGGTGGTATCTCTTTATGTTCTTTGGGTTCATACTAGATTGATGTAGTGTTTTGTGTTTTCTTGGTTGAAAAACTTAAGTAGCACATTAACACTCCCAATTTAAGTTGTGTACTTGAAGAACTGTAGGGAGATGCTCGCGAAACTTTTCAGATTAAGACATGGCATGAGACATTATGAACAATACAAAATATGCATTTTCGAAAGGGATATGACCTTTACCCTGTAGAGGAGATGGAGGAAATATAGGATCTCAAATATATACATATTTATACTTCAATAAACTTAAATATATTTACAGTAAGCGTTTATATTATAATGTTTGTTCTTTAAACTGTGGGTACCCGGAATTTAGTGCTACAGGCCTGGACGAGTAGCCCAGCCCTAGCGGCCCAAAATCCAGGCCCCTCATCTTTTGTATTGATCCAATTTCCTCACGATCCCATAAAGGGAAGTTATAGGGAAGCACGATCCCATGAAGGGAAGTTATAGGGGAGATGGATAATATGGAGGAACCCATCATCTCCATTAACTAACCTACACGTATATAAATTAAACCCTAGGTCCGGGGCAAAGGACAAGTTGTATTCTCTGTACTCATTCCCCAGAATATTGAGAAATAATACTGACTGCACCACCGTGGACGTAGGCACCTCTTTGCAGAACCACGTACATCCATTGTTGTGTGATTGGCGTTTTATTTGTTCTTTCTTGGTCATTACTTCTCTCATATTTATTTGTGTTGCATAATCATTGTCTCCACAATTGGCGCCGTCTGTGGGAACCGTTCATCTTTCCCTGAGAAAAGCCCATGCCAAGAAAAGAATCTAAGATGTCTGGTCACAGCAGCAATGCTCCTCAAGCAGGAGATATTCAAGAGCCACCTGCCCCTCGCAGGATTAGGTCTGAAGTTCGACGTTCAGATCATGAGGCTCGCTTGGAAAGTCCAGCCTCAGAAGAAAGTCAAGGACCAGCAAGATCCACGCAGATATCCAGATTGATTGATGCATACGAGGCAAGGCTCCATGAACAGAGGGAGTCTTCTTGCAGATATGAGGCTGAGAATGCTCGCTTGAAAAGAAGACTGGAAAGGGTGGAGAAGGAACTACGTCCTGATACCAGAAGACACCCCTATCGCACTCCTAACCCTCAGGCGAGCAAATCTCGCAGCCGAGGAAGGAGCCCTAGGCGGGAATATCAAAGGGTCGAAGGTGGCAACTCAGACGATGACCTCCACGAACAACTAAGAAGAGCTCGCCGCTACCAGAGCCCTGCTCGCAGCGACGAAAACATACGGAACCTGGTCCGCAGAGAAATGGACCAACATCCAGCTCACCGCGGCACCAGGTCAACCATAGAATTCGCCAGGAAAGCCCTCAAGACCCAGATGAAGTCACCCTTCACGAGGGAAATTGAAGAGGAAGAGGCTCCTTAGAAATTTTCCATTCCAAGGTTCAAGATTTACGACGGGAAAACTGATCCCATTGATCATGTCAGGCAGTACCGGCAGGCCATGACCCTCTGGAATCACTGGGATGCACTGATGTGTCGTATTTTCCCCTCGAGCCTCCATGACGTGGCCCAGAAATGGTTCGAAAAACTCCCTCACCGATCCATCAGAAATTTCAAATCCCTGGCCGAGCTCTTTACGGCCCGGTTCATCACCAGCAGCTCCCATCCCAAAAGGATGGATGCTCTATTGACCATGAAGAAAATGCCTCAAGAAACACTCCGAGACTATGCGAAGAGGTACTGGGAGTTATTCAACGAGATCGAGGACTGCGCGGAAGAGGTGGCAGTGGCTTCCTTCAAAATTGGGATACCTAGCTCCTCCCTCCTTTACCAGTCCTTGACGAAGAAGGAAGCTATGACTATTGACGACCTGATGGCCCGGATTGAGAAATATGCAAAGGTGGAAGATGTCACCCGCCTTAATGTAGGAGAAAACAGTCGAGCCAAGCTCACTACCAAGGGAAGTGAGAAAGTTGAGAACCAGAAAAAAGGAGGAAAGAGTGGGGGCAAGAATGGCTTTCGAAACGGAGGGAACCCTGACGTAAAAAAATCGTTCCAGGCGGTCAACACCGTCTTCAAAGAACCAATTTACAAAATTCTCGCGAAGATCAAGGATGATGCGTTCATCAAATGGCCCCGGAAAATGGGAGGAGACCCCTCGAAAAGAAACAATGCATTAAGATGCGCTTTCCACAAAGAGGGAGGGCGTAAGACCGAGCACTGCAAGGCTCTTACGTCCCACCTCGAGGAGTTGGCCTAGTTTGGACATTTGAATGACTTTGTGGAAAAGAGGGTAGAGAAAGTGGCTGCCCACAGAGAGGCAAAACCCGACAACGTGCTGGAGGATGATGCCGGACACGAATTCGCAGTAATCCACGGAGTATCTGACGTCAAGCAAATACAAGGGAACTCAGCTCGAATGGAGGTAAAGAAACTGACAGCGGTAATGCAAGCTTTTCAGATTGATCCAGCAAAATCACAGTCAGGAAAACGTCGGCGAGTAGAGGACATCAACTACAACCAGCATATTGTTTTCCCGGATGAAGACCTTGTGGGAGTAAGGACCCCACATCATGATGCCTTGGTCATTACACTCAGGATAGCCAACTTTGACATCGATAGGCTGCTCGTCGATCAAGGAAGCTCATCCGAAGTAATGTACATCGGCCTGTTCAGGAAATTGAAGTTGAGCGTCGCCGACCTAAAGGGAGCTACTGTCCCTCTGGTCGGCTTCGCTGGAAAAATGACCATGCCCCTGGGCAAAATAGTACTGCCAGTGCGCGCTGGAAATGTTTCCAAGATGATCGAGTTTTTGGTGGTCGACATTGATTCACCGTATCAGGCCATCCTCAGCAGGGGATGGCTTCATGCGATGAAGGCAGTCTCCTCAACCTACCATCAGAAGCTCAAATATGTCACCGAGCGAGGAGTAATGGAGATACACGGCGACCAGGCGATGGCAAGGAAGTTCTTCATAGCGGCCATCCGACCAAAGCCAGAGAAAAAAGCCGATCAACCCAGCGAGAAAGTGGAGGAAGGTGCAATTCCTTCCAAATAGCAATTAAAATATGGAAAGCCTGGAGTGGAAGAGACCAGGCTCCTCCCCTCCGAGTGTGTCGTCGAGGACCTGGTAGAAGTGGCGGCTAGGGAAGGCGATAACAGCAGAGTCTTCCTGATCGGAGCGTCACTCACTGACCAAGAGCAAAAGGAGTTGTCAACCTTACTCAAAAGCAACATAGATGTTTTCGCTTGGGAACCTTATGAGCTGCCTGGAATCGATCCCAATATGGTCTGCCACCAGTTGCACGTAGATCCCACATTCAAGCCGATAACGCAGAAGGCACGACGAACTGCTCCCGAGAAGGCCAGAGCAATAGAAAAAGAAGTCAAAAAACTGTTGGATGCAGGATCCATACGAGAAGTGCAATTCTCCAAATGGTTATCCAACCCAGTGGTAGTTCCGAAAAGCAACGAAAAGTGGAGAGTTTGCATAGACTTCACTGACCTCAACAAAGCCTTCCCCAAGGATAGCTTCCCTCTTCCAAAAATAGACCAACTAGTAGACGCCACCGCAGCTCACGAACGAATGAGTTTCCTGGACGCATACTCAGGATATCACCAAATTCCCTTGTATGCCCCAGATCAGGACAAAACGGCGTTTATCACGACGGTCGGTTTATATTGTCACAAGGTCATGCCTTTTGGGCTAAAAAATGCAGGAGCAACTATCAGCGGTTGGTTACTAAAATGTTCAAGAATCAAATGGGAGACACAATGGAGGTCTACATCGACGACATGCTCGTCAAGAGCAAGGAGAAGGAGAGTCACCTCTCAGACCTGTCAAGTACCTTCGAAATCCTCAGGAAATACCGAATGAAACTCAATGCGAGCAAGTGTTCCTTCGGTGTCCAGTCAGGGAAGTTTCTTGGGTATTTGGTCAGCAAGCGAGGCATAGAGGCTAATCCGGACCAGATTGATGCAATCAACAGAGTGCAACCTCCTCGCACGATCCGGGATGTACAGAAGCTCACTGGAATGCTCACTGCTCTGAATCGTTTCATTTCTAAATACTCCGAGAGATGCAAGCCTTTCTTCCAACTCTTGAAGGGAAGCAAAACAGTAGAATGGAGACCAGATTGCTCGCGAGCATTGGACGAGCTCAAGTCCTACCTAAGCACTCCACCACTGCTTGTCATACCACAGCAAATGGACTATTCTCTACCTCTCTGTATCCAGTCATACTATCAGCTCGGCGTTAATATGCGAAGTTACAAGAATCCAACACCCCATCTATTACGCGAGCAAAACCTTATTAGATGCCGAGCAGCGCTACCTACCATTGGAAAAGCTCGCATTCGCCCTAGTAATAGCCTCGAGAAAGCTGAAGCATTACTTCAAAGATCATACGATCATCGTCCTTACATCACACCCCCTCAAGGCTGTCCTAAGGAAGGCGGATTTGTCAGGCAGACTGTCTAAATGGTCAGTCGAGCTCGACCGGTTTGACATCCAATTTCAACTAAGGACAGCTATCAAGGGTCAAATCCTCGCTGATTTCATAGCTGAATTCACAGGCGAAGAATCCTCCGACCAGCCTAAGCCAACAGTGCAAAACAACCAAGCTACAGTGGAAAGCTGGAAACTATTCGTTGATGGAGCCTCCAACTCAAAGGGGGCAGGGGTAGGAATTGTTCTCATCACTCCAGAAAACACAGTCCTTGAGCAAGGAATCAGGCTGGGATTTGCAGCCTCCAACAACGAAGCAGAATACGAAGCCCTAATAGCAGGTCTCCAAAAAGCGCAAACTCTGGGGGCAAAGCGTTTGCAGGTATTTGGCGATTCGCAACTAGTTTCCAACCAGATAAGTGGAGACTATAACGCAAAGGATGAAAGAATGGCAGCCTACCTCTCCTTGGTGAAAAACTTGATGACGAGCTTTGAAGAGATCAACATCCAGCAGTTTCCCAGGGGGCAAAAAAGCCACGTTGATGCGCTAGCAGCCCTGAGTTCGGCAGTTGATTCTAGCCTTAAAAGGGTTATCCCTATCGATTTCCTCAGTGGCCCAAGCATTTACCCCAACTGCGAGCTGCCAAACGCGGAACTAATACTCCAATTGGAATCAGCCCCCAGCTGGATAGATCCCTTGAAAGACTATTTAAAGAACGGAACGCTTCCAGAGGACAAGAGAACTGCCCACCAGATAAGAGTCAAAGCTGCTCGCTTTCACTTATCCACAGGAGGCGACTTGTATAAAATATCTTTCTTCGGTCCCTACCTTAGATGCATCCACCCAGGCGATGTCAAGGCAGTGCTTCACGAGCTTCACGAAGGAATCTGTGGAAGTCATGTCGGAGGAAGATCTCTAGCCTTCCGAGCAATGAAGGTAGGCTATTGGTAGCCATACATGCAAAAGGACTCCGCAGTATATGTCCGCAAATGGCTGAAATGCCAACGTCACGCTCCTATGGTCCACCAGCCCGCCAGCGAATTAAAATCCCTGACCAGCCCCTGGCCCTTCGTCCAATGGGGAATGGACATCGTGGGACCACTGCCCACCGCTGCCGGCAATCGCAAATACCTGTTGGTTGCAACTGACTACTTTACCAAGTGGATCGAGGCAGAACCACTGGCGAACATCCGAGATGCTGACATTATAAGGTTCGTATGGAGGAATATAATCACTCAATTCGGAATCCCCAAAACCATCATCACTGACAATGGAACACAGTTCGAGAGTGGCCATTTCCAAGACTTCTGCAACGAACACGGGATCAGGCACCACTTCAGCTCGGTGGCCAACCCTCAAAGCAACGGACAAGCTGAATCTTCCAACAAAATAGTGATCGCTGGATTGAAGAAGCGGTTAGAGCGAGCTAAAGGCGCATGGGCAACCGAGCTACCGCATATCCTATGGGCATACAGAACGACTCCTAGGCGAGCAACAGGAGAAACGCCATTCTCACTAACATATGGTATGGAGGCAATCATCCCACTAGAGGCGGGATTGCCAACAATGAGATCCGACCTTCTCGAACAAGGCCAGAACGATGAGGCTTTGCTCGCTGAACTCGACCTAGCCGACGAGCGCAGGGAACTTGCCCTAGTGAAACTAGCGAGCTATCAGCAACAACTCGCGCAGCACTACATCAAAAGGGTCAACCCGAGGAGATTCAAAGTTGGGGACTATGTTCTAAGAAAGGTTCAGGGCAACACAGTGAAGCCATCCGACGGTAAGCTGGGCCCAAACTGGGAAGGACCTTATAAGATAATTAGAGACGACCTGCAAGGTGCCTATCATTTGGAAACGATGGAGGGCAGGGAGATACCACGAGCATGGAACGCAGCTAATCTCAAGAAATTCTATTTTTAGGAATTCTATTATTAAATCTCTTATTGTATTCGTTATGTGAAAGGACAGTTCATTTCCCATTTCACTAATGAAAATCTCTCAGTTGATCACTCTCTAATTAGTAACAGTTATATTTTATTACACATCCCTTCCAAATCACAGGCATAATGGTCGACATAGCAGGGGAACACCCCTCCTCAGGTCATCGTCATGAAGTACGACAGACCTCTTAGCATTGCCCCTGGCAATATATGAAGCCCTACAGAGTATCCTTAGGCATCAAACCTACTTTGGTTAAACAAAATCCTGATCGGATGAAGACATCCAATATCAGGTGTGTCCTCGCCAATTGCCCTACTTAGTCCTAAGGGAGTGTGACGACACAACCTAAAAGGTAAAGTGAGGGCACAATGGTATTCTTGCATTATACTGGACTGGGAGGACACTCGCATAACAAAATAAAAAAGATTATGAAGCAGCAAAAATATAAAAAGATTGAATGAATACGTTTAGTCGGCAAAATTTCCCAAAACGCGAACTTTTCATTAAATCCTTTATATTTACAAATAATGATCATACATGTTTAGTCGGCGAAGCTCGCCCAAGGCATTTACATTATCAAAAAGAAAAAAAAAAGAATAACAAAATCTCAAGGAGGTGGAAGCCTCCGAGCAAGATAATCAACAACTTTAGCTCTTCTTCCATCATCAGGGGCGGGTGCTAGCTCTTCCACGACCTCATTTTCGTCCAACTCCAATAGTTTCCGGGGAATAACATCAATGGGGATCCATCGATCATCCCTCCTGAATGGATTGGGCATCAGAGTGGAGGAGGAAATCTCGTGTCGATACCATAACACCGAGTTCCTCGGAACCTGCAGCTCTTTCAGGGCACTCAACCACCCTCTGATGAAGGAAAGTTCCTCGAACTCTGATAGTCTCGTTGGAGCATCCAGCCAGCCTTGATCGTAGCCATCAGACCACACTTGTTGAGGACCCTTCTTGAACAAATGTCGTAGTCGGGTGACGTCCCTCTGGAGCCCAGCAACAGTTACATAAGCTCGCCGAACATCGTTGCGCAGCTCCTCCATCTCCCTCTCACGCTGTTCCTCGGCTTCCCTGTTCCTACCCCTGGCACTCCTGCCAGCACGCGGGAGGGGAGGCCGAGCAGCTCGCGACGAAGAAGAGCCTTGCAGGACTGCCAAAACGGTGCTCGAAAAATGCTCCTTAAGTTTTAGGACCTCCCTCCTCAAGTCTTCATTCTCCTGCTGCATGAACTCCCCAACCTGGTTAATCTCGGTGGCATCCAGCAACCTTGCTCTCAGTGCACTGACTTCTTCTTGTACTGAGGCACTGATTTCTTCCATCTCCTAGAGCCTGTCCTTCAGCTTGGGCACCAGCTCGGACTGATCCTTATATTTTTGGTTCCTTGACTTAGCAAACTTGCAAAGTCTAACAAAGGCCTGGCGAACAGCAGGGCTTGCATTAGGACCAAGAGTCCTACCCAGTTGGGAGGTTACAGGAATATAATCATCAACATCAACCGACTACAAGTAAAAGAAAGAGAAGAGAAAGAGATCAGCACAAACAAAAAAGAAGTCTTTTCATTAATGAGGAACGAGGTTACATCAGATTAAAAAAAAAATTACAAAGCATCCCTATCAATTAGCAACCTCGGGTGGTCCCTTGTCCTTATCAGCATCAGCAGGGGCATTACCCTCTGCAGGGGTGTCCTCTGTCCTCTCAACCAAAGGAGCGTCAACAGGAGTCGCCTCAGAGACAGGATCAGTGCCTTCAGCAGTTGGAACAGGGTCCTCATCTACGACTGGCTTCGGCCCTGGATCATGCTCGTCAAAGAGTGGGGATGCAACGTCCACCCCAGCAGCCACGAGAGCCTTATTCCACCCTTTCTTGAAGTTCAGACGACTGATATAGCCTATCTGAACTTCAGCGTCCTCATACGCAGCAGCCCAGCTGGAATTATAAGAATCTTCCTTGGCAGTAACAGCCTCAGACTCCTTCTTCTCTAGCTCTTCCGAGAGAACCCTTTTCTCCTCCAGCACAGCTAGTTTGCTCGAGCAAAATAGGTCGTAGGCCTGCCTCAGCTCTTTTAGTTCCGTGATCGCCGCACTTCTCTCCTTATTCGCAGTGGCAAGGGCCAAATCAGACGAGATCCGAGCAGCATCGACAACCTTAAAACTGGACTCGAGCTCCTTACCCTTCAGCTTCAGAGCAGAGTTTTCTTGCTCCAGTTCAACATTCTTCTTCACTAGCTCGTCGCATGAGCGATACAACACAGCGAAGTCAGTAACGAACTACGAAAAAGAAAAAGATATAAGAAGTGGAAAGCAAGAGAAGTCAGCAAAATATGAGAGGAAAAGAAACCTTACCAGAGCAAGCCTCTGACTAGCCTGAAGGGCCAAATGCTCCGAACCTATTGCCCGTTGGCGATCAGCCAGGAGGACAGCTCTCTCAAGCAGAGCCGGAGCTATCTGAGGGGAGATTGCCACGGAAGCTCCCTCTAGCAGAGCGGACACTGGAACTAAGGCCTGCCCGGCCTTCGTCCTTGCCTCATCTCTCCTCTTCTCCTCCTCCTTCTCGCTCTCTCTCTTCCTTTTCTCCTCGACCCTTTTCCTTTATTCCACCTTCTTCTTCTCCTCCTCCTTCTTTCTCTCCCTCTCTTTCACCTGTTCTTCTTCTCTCCTCTTCCTCTCTTGCTCCTGAGAGGAAGGCCAAGAACCTGTAGCCACAAACCCAGATGCAGACTTCTGTTTCTTTGACCTTTGAGCAAGGAGCACATGGTCATCATCATCATCATCTCTGATCAGGTTCTTGCTTGGAGGCATATCTTCACCAGAACTGCTGGAAGTACTCGGCGATCCTCGAGCCTTAGAAGCCTCCTCAGAATCAGAAGAGCTGCTACTATCAGAGCTCCCTTCACCGAGATTACCTGCAGGCTCACTTTCAGAGCTTCTCTCTTCTTCGTCTAACGGTATCGGCTCAGCAGTAGTCTCTCCCAAAGAATCAAACTCTGGTACACTGTCCACAGGCCGTGCTATGAAGCTAGAGCCTACGTTCTTATACTCAAACAAGAAAGCGGCAGATCTGGGATGCTCACCGTCACCCAAAGGCTCTCTGATGTTCCAAGCTTTAACCAACTCAGAAATTCGAACCTCGTTGAGGGCAGGCTCCAAGTTCTTCGACCTCGCTATAGAAGATAAACAAAGAGGAGTTAGAAAAGTCATAAATCAGCAGAGATTGAAACAATAGTATGATATCTACCTATATATTCTTCCCCATAAAAGGGAACAGTGAATCTTTTAGACCTCGACCCTTCAGATTGGGGAGAGAACTGCCAATTCCTAACAAGAAAACCTTCCTGCCAGTAGTCCTTATGGGAATCAGGTAGATTTACTACCAATACCCTATCAGGGCTCCTAGCTTTGAGGTACAGGACACCTGAACTAGTTCGAGAGAAGGAGTAACAAAAGCAGACCTCGGCAAGCCCTAACCTTGTGCCATACAATTGATTTATCCTATGCACGCCGTTCACTATTTTCCATACATTGGGCGAACATTGTGCAGGCACAATACTAAAATAGCTAAAGAAATGCAGAAACAGATCATTAGGGGGAAAAGTAAGTCCCCCCTGAGAGAGCAACAAAACATGAATCCAGTGGGCATCCTCTATATCCCTAACATTCCTAGGAGGCGAGGCACAACACTCAATCTCTACCCACTCAGGAATGTTGTAGAATTTTCTAAATTCCGAGATTGACCTATTTCCAATCTTCGCCATTGGGAAATACAAGAAAAGCTACAAACCAAAGAGAAAATGCAAAGGGCACGAGAAACTTACAAGACAGAAGATCAGGTCAAATGACGAAGAAGCAACGAGAGTGGAGATCGAAAGCAGAAGGTACGAAGCGCAAGAGTTCTCAGAAGATAGAAGATTGCTGGAAAAGCTGAAATGACGAAAAGAAATGAGCCTTATTCCAACAAGCCTTCAAAATCTAATCATATCGCACAGTAAACGAAGCGGCTGCCGCCAGAAATCGACTCTACAGCTCCCGAGGAATCGCGACACGGCCATTATGGCTAATCATTTAAATCTGTTGGGCCCACATGCATGGCACAACAAATTTAGGGGCAATTGTGGGTACCCGAAATTTAGTGCTACGGGCCTAGACGAGTAGCCCAGCCCTAGCGGCCCAAAATCCAGGCCCCTCATCTTTTGTATTGATCCAATTTCCCCACGATTCCAAAAAGGGAAGTTATAGGGAAGCACGATCCCATGAAGGGAAGTTATAGGGGAGATGGCTAATATGGAGGAACCCATCATTTCCATTAACTAACCTACACGTATATAAATTAAACCCTAGGTCCGGGGCAAAGGACAAGTTGTATTCTCTGTACTCATTCCCCAGAATATTGAGAAATAATACTGACTGCACCACCGTGGACGTAGACACCTCTTTGCTGAACCACGTACATCCGTTGTTGTGTGATTGGCGTTTTATTTGTTCTTTCTTGGTCATTACTTCTCTCATATTTATTTGTATTGCATAATCATTGTCTCCACATAAACTTATCAGGATGTCGTCGGGAATCAACAAAGAGTGGATAAATGAGAAAAATATCGAGACCGATACATAAAGAGATGGGGTGTTATAGTTTCTACATTATGTGCGCAATAATAGTTCGAATGCTAAACATTCATGTCCCTGTAGACGTTGTCAAAATGGGAAAGGACATGTTGTATAGATGATATATTCGTTCATTTAATGACATATGGTATGGACATGAACTATACCTTATGGAATTTTCATGGTGAGACATTAGTTGTTGATCAAGTTCAACCACCACCTCAATCTATGATACTGACAGAACAAGTTGATGTGCACAATATTACAATTTTGAATGATCTTGCGAGTGATGCTTGTGAGATGTTTATGGGTGAAGTGGAACCTGGTGAACCTCATTGTGTAGGTAGTGATGAAGCCCCCCCCCCCCCCCCCCCCCACGACCTCCACGACCCCCACAACTTTTGAGGTTCCCAATAATTCGCACACACATAAATACAAAGGCAAGAAGTATGATCATTTACATCAACTCGCACAGGAGACATTGCACCCATCTAATGGTTCTTCATCTCATACCACAATGTATTCTCTTATAAAGTTGAATGATTTGAAAACACAATTCAATTTATCGGATGGTGCTACAGGTGGAATTCTTAGATTGTTAAATGAACTACTTCCTGAAGAGAACAACTTGACAACTAGTTATAAAGAAATGAAAAACATCGTTAGAGATCTCGGTATGGATTATGTTAAGTATAACATATGTATTAACAGTTGTATGCTATTTTGGAAAAAGTGTGAAAAATCTACTAGATGTATAAAATGTGGTTCTTTACACTACAAGTTTACTTGTCTAGACGAGGACGGGGTAGAAATTCAGAATACTAATGGAAAAAAAGTACTCTAGGGTTCCTAAGAAGGTAATGCGATATTTCCCTATAATCCCTAGGCTAAAACAGTTGTATACCATAAAATGGATAGCAGAGAAAATAACTTAGCTCTTGTATGGAATTCTTGCATCATCTCCGAGATTCAGCAGAATGGGTAAATTCAAACATTATATGGAGAGATTTTTCAAAAGATCCGAGGAATATTCGACTTGCAATAGCAACCGATGGTTTCAGCCCGAATAACATGTTTGGCCGTAAGTATAGTTTTTGGCAGTGATAATTCAACTTCTCAACCCTCCTCCATCAATGTGTATGAAAAATGAGTTTTTAATGTTGTCTGTATTGATTCCCGAACCAAAGTCACCATCAATAAGTATTGATGTCTTCCTCCAACCGTTGGTCGATGAGTTAAAGATCTTATGGTCTGGAGTTGAGGCTTGGGATGCATACAAAAATGAGAAATTTCAGTTAAAAGCCATGTTGATGTGGGGTATACATGATTTTCCAGCTTATGGGATGTTAGCAGGTTACTTAAATCAAGGTTACAATGGGTGTCATGTTTGATCTACAAATACACCTTCTCAATATCTTCCTAAGTCAATGAAATGTTATTACCAACGATCTCGTATGTTCCTTCCTAAAGACCATCCTTATAGGTTTGACACATCATAGCAAACATTTAATGGTAAAATAGAGGATGCTATGGCTCCAAGAAAGTTAACAAGTGTAGAAGTTGAGAAGATAGTATCACTTATCGCTCGAGAAGATGTTCAAAGAGAGGGAGAGGGAGACAAAAGGGTAAAGGCAAAGGGAAAAGGGAAGGAGAAGGAGGATGTCGTAATGGAAGACGATGATTATCCAAGTGAGGGTGACAATGAGAATCTAGTGGGTACCGAGAATTTTTCAAGGAGGTCAATTTTCATTGACTTAGAGTAATGGAAGGATCGTGATATTAGACATAATTTAGATGTTATGAATGTTGAAAAGAATGTCACAGAGACTCTTTTAGGTACAATACTCTCAATGAAAGGTTTATTAAGTAAAGATACAGTCAAACCCCGTGAAGACTTGAAAGTTCATTTGAATCTTAAAAGGAAATCATGGATAAAAGATGTTGAAGGCAGTAACAAAAGGATGATGCCAAAGGCACCTTTCTCATTAGAAAAGGAAGAGAAATAAGCCTTTTTTCGTACACTACAAACATTAAAGGTAACAATTGTATTTTCATCAAATTTCAGGAACAATGTTAACCTCGATTCACCTGGATTTACCAATCTCAAGTACCATGATTATCACGTCATTATGCAACGGTTGCTTCCTGCATTGCTTATGCATTCATTTCCGGATCATAAGCCTTTGTTTACAGCTATACAATGGATAAGCATATTCTTTAATATGTTGTGTGCCAAAGTGATATTTAGGGAACATCTTTTGAAGGCTAAAAATGATTGGTAGAGGCACTTTGTGTCTTTGAAATTTATTTTCTACCTGCCTTTTTTGTGGTGATGATCCACCCCATGCACCATTTAGCTGATGAAGCTTTGACAGTTGGATCACCAAGATATCGTGCGATGTTCTTGTTTGAGAGAGAAATGGGAAGATATAAAAAGTGGTCACGAAACAAGAGTTAAATTGAAGGGAGCATTGCTAATGCATATTTGTTACATGATGTTTCTTTATATGCCATGGAGTACATATCGAAAAGAGGTGAAGGAACTCATAAGAGGAATCTTGAGGATTTTCTTGATGATGAGTTTGATGACTCGAAATGCCAATGAGCATTGGGTAAGAGTAAAGAATTGATCTTAAATAATTTACAATATGAGCAAGTGCGAAGATGGGTTTTTATATCAATGCGACGGTGTTGATGAATGGATAAGGTACACACTTAGTTCTATGTTAATTCATATTAATTGATTGTAATGTGATATTTCTTAATTTTGAAACTAATTTCTTGTAGAAAGTTTGTGGTAACTGAGACTCAATCGAGGCATCGAATTGATAATTTCATCCCTTGGATAAGGAAGGAGGAAAGTCTTTATTTATACATGTACTTTTTTATCAATCGCAATTATTTTTAATGAAACTCTAAAAAATTATCAATTCCTTAGAGGCCACAAGATTTAATGATACGAGAATTTTGTCATATGCCGATGGTCCGCTCTATAGGGTTACCAATTATGAGAAAATTCAATGCAATGGGTAAACCTTTTGTACTTCTGGACATGAAGATAATCATAACTTTCAGAGTATTTCTTGTGAGGTACACATATATTTTCCAATTTAACATCTAGTTATTAATTTTTAATTTTATTTCTTGTGAGGTACACATATACGGTTAGGAAGGATGTGGACAAGAGCATTATCCATAAGATCCTCTTCCACCTACGCCACCTTGCTTCAAAGTACTTCCCTCTAAGGTACAAATCTGCAAAATCTCTACTTATATTCCTAATTTATGCTTCTAGAATCCTGCTCCACGACCAACTATCTCGTTTGGCATATTTGAGGTGATTTGAATTTGTTAAACGGATAAAATTACTCAATATGCATACTACAAAACCTCTAGTTGATGTATATGGCTTGTATAAAATTACGCAATTTGCAGGGTGTTTCACTAGGAGCAATTGGTAGGGTGTTTCAATTTGCAGGCTCAAAATTTTTCCATAAAGTTTTTATTGGAATGGCTTAATGCTTCGGCTGTGATGACCTCGAGACACTAATGGCCTCTGCTTTTCCTGCTGATTTGGTTCACTGTGATGCTCCACCTGGAGGACTATTCGTCTCCGTAGACAAGCTATTGTTTTCGACTGGACTAAAATATGAGTTTTTTAGTGTGTAAAGGTAGGTGTCTTTGAAGTTATTTTATCATATCCTTACTTTTTTGGTCAAATCTTGGGAAATATGTACAACTAACTTTAGCATGTAAACATGGATATGTGCAAGAGCTAAAACTAGCTTTTGTTTTAGCGTGTAATAATGGGGGTATCTAATTTCAGATTCATAACAGTTATATATAACAACTGTTATATATAACAGTTGTGAGATTCTCCTTGTCTTTGTGTGCTTCCCCTTGTCAGCGAGTGACACTCCTTGTCTTCGAGACCTTTAGTGAGATCGTACATGTTGAGGTACTCGAGCAATTTGATGTTGATCATCTTTGGTGACATGTGCTTGAATAGGGTGGGTAGTGGGGACCAATTTCCCTTCGGATATGTATATACCTACATTAATACACCAACATAAGATTACAAATTACAATAAATTCTCTCTTTATTAACTTGATTAAATTGTCCAAAATTCGTTGTGCACATCATTCTTTCCTAGCGGAGAAAGCTCGACCTTAATTACAAGTCGTTTAAGGGTGAAAACCCAAACCAACAGCCAAACGACCCCATAAGAGGCATGAACACCTCGCACAAGATAAATGTAACTTATAGGAACTGACTGCGTCGCAGGTCTCCCAATTTGAGAATACGATTATAGTTTGGAAATATCAAGATTAGGCTTAAAAATAAGCCGTTTGAGGGTGAAAACCAAAACCAGTCGCCAAACGATCTCGTAAGAGGCACGAACACCTCGCACGGGACCAATGTAACTTGTAGGAACTGATTGCGTAGTCGAGGGTCTCCCGGTTTGAGAATATGACGATAATTTGAAAATATCTAGATTAGGCTTAAAAACAAGCCGTTTGAGGGTGAAAACCCAAACCACAAGCTAAACGGCCCCATAAGAGGCACGAACACCTCGCACGGGACCAATGTAACTTGTAGGAACTAACCGCATAGTCGCGGGTCTCCCGGTTTGAGAACATGACGATAATTTGGAAATATGTAGATTAGGCTTAAAAACAAGTCGTTTGAGGGAGAAAATCCAAACCAGCCGCCAAAGGGCTCCGTAAGAGGCACGAACACCTCACACATGAACAATGTAACTTGTAGGAACTGACCGCGTAGTCGCGGGTCTCCTGATTTAAGAATATGATGATAATTTGGAAATATCTAGATTAGGCTTAAAAACAAGTCGTTTGAGGGTGAAAACCCAAACTAGCCTCCAAACGGGCCCGTAAGAAGCACGGACTCCTCGCACGGTACCAATGTAACTTGTAGGAACTGACCGCGTAGTCGCAGGTCTCCCGGTTTGAGAATATGACAATAATTTGGAAATATATAGATTAGGCTTACAAACAAGCTATTTGAGGGTGAAAACCCAAACCAGCTGCCAAACAGCCCCGTAAGAGGCACGAACACCTCGCACGGGACTAATGTAACTTGTAGGAACTGACCGCGTTGTCGTCGGTCTCCCGGTTTGAGAATATGACAATAATTTGGAAATATCTAAATTAGGCTTAAAAATAAACAGTTAAAGGGTGAAAACCCAAACCAGCCCCCAAACGACCCCGTAAGAGGCACGAACACCTTGCACGGGATCAATGTAACTTGTAGGAACTGACTGCATAGTCTCAGGTCTCCCGATTTGAGAATATGACGATAATTTGGAAATATCTAGATTAGGCTTAAAAACAACCTGTTTAAGGGTGAAAACCCAAACCAACCACCAAACGACCTCGTAAGAGGCACGGACACGTAGCGCGGGACCAATGTACCTTGTACGAACTGATCAAGTAGTTGCGGGTCTCCTGATTTGAGAATATGATGATAATTTGGAAATATCTAGATTAGGCTTAAAAATAAGCCGTTATAGGGTGAAAACCCAAACCAACTGCCTAACGGCCCCGTAAGAGGCATGAACACCTCACACGAGACCAATGTAACTTGTAGGAACTGACCGTGTAATCGCGGGTCTCCCGATTTGAGAATATGAAGATAATTTTAAAATATCTAAATTAGGCTTAAAAACAAGCAGTTAAAGGGTGAAAATCCAAACCAGCCCCCAAACGATCCCGTAAGAGACACGAACACCTCGCACGGGATCAATGTAACTCGTAGGAACTGATCAGGTAGTCATAACTTGCGTAAGATTTTCAATTTTGGAATATAATAATAATTGTAACTGCTATATGTAATGTTTTAGCTTGAGTAAACTTTTTTTATAAATTACTTGGTTACTAATATCGTCTCTTTTTTGTATCCTATTTTTTTTCCAGGATAACATTTAATTGTCGTCTCTTTTTTGTATCCTATTTTTTTTCCAGGATAACATTTTATTGTTAGCATTTATTCACGTTGAACACACGGAGAAGTCAATGGTTTACAACAAGGGTTTATTTATTTAATGTCGTTAATATTCATGATTCTATTTTTTTGTGTTATGGCCGCCTTTGCTTTTGTATTTTTTTTCTTAACTTTTTTGGCCGTGCGGGCTTTTGTAAGTTTATTGCTATATTTTATGGCTGTGTGGGCTTTATATTACACAGATTTTATATTAGCAGTTTTAGAATGTCCAGAAAATAGAGGAAACTCCGCCCAATTTTTTTTTGCCTATGAACTACTAAAGACTTTTAATATTTTGAAGTTTGTATGTGCATTAATTTATCAACAACGTGCAATATTTGCAATTTGTGATTTTTCTTGTTTTTAAATAATTAATTTTTTTTCTTTCATCCAAAAATTTGGCTCAGTTCAAAACCGTGTCAAAAGTGTATCAAATTTTGGCACGATTTTGAATTGTGCCAAATTTTTATAAAAATGTGCTCAATTTGTTATAGTTCAAAGTTGTGCCAAAACTGTGCCAGAAATATCAAATTCTGGCACGGTTTAAAAGTGTGTCAGAAGTGTTCCTGTTGGGTCAAATCTGGCACACTTTTAAACCGTGCCAGAAGAAAATGGTCATTTTGGAACACCTGATTCTGGCACAGTTCAAAATCGTGCCAGATTTGATCTGGCACAGTTTTACACCGTGACAGATTCCTATTTTTGGTGTAGTGATGTGCGAGGTATTCGTGCCACTTATAGGGCTATTTGGGGGATGTTCAAAAATTTTTCCCATTAACGGCATGTTTTCAAGACTAAGTGTGCCTATTTACAAATTTTAGTCATATTCTCAAACTGAGAGTATATCGATTACATGGTCAGTTTCTTCGAGTTACGTTGGTCACATGTGAGCTGTTCATGTTCCCCACGGGGCCGTTTGTTGGATGTTCAGGGCTTTCGTCCTCTAGTGGCATTTTTCAAGCCTAAGTGTCTTTTTCAAATTTCGATCATATTCTCAAACTAGGATTCCCACGACTATGCATTCAGGTGCTGCGAGTTACGTGGTCATATGCAAGGTGTTCGTGCCTCTTGCGGGGCCATTTGGGGGCTGTTCATGGTTTCTGCCCACTAACGGCACATTTTCAAACCTAAGTGTGCCTATTTGAAAATTTCATCCCTATTCTCAAACCGAGAGTCTCGTGAATACGCGGTGAGTTGCAATGAGTTATGTTGGTCACATATGAGGTGTTCGGGCCTCTTGCATGGTCGTTTGGTCCCTGTTCAGGGTTTTCCCTACTAGCAGCACGTTTTCATGCCTAAGTGTGCCTATTTGTAAATTTCGATCTTGTCCTCAAATTGGGAGTCTCATGAATATACGATCGGTTGCAATGAGTTACGTTCTTCACATGCGAGGTGTTCGAGCCCCTTGCATGACCGTTTGGGAGCTATTCGGGGTTTCCCCCGTAGCGGCACGTTTTCAAGACGAAGTGTGCCTATTTGTAAATTTGGTTCCGATTCTCAAACTGAGAGTCCCGCGACTACACGATCCGTTGCTGTGATTTAGCTTGGTCACATGCGAGTTGTTCGTTCCCCTTATGAGGCTATTTGTGTGTTGTTTAGGGTTCTCACCCATTAGCGGTACATTTTGAGGCCTAAGTGTGCCGATTTTTAAAGTTTGGTCCTATTATCAAACAAGTAATCCAGCCACTAAGTGGTCAGTTGTTACGAGTTACATTTATCACGCGCGAGGTGTTTGTGCCACTTGCGAGGCCGTTTTCTGAATGTTCAGGATTTTCACCCACTAGCGGCACATTTTCAACCCTAAGTGCACCTATTTAATTATTTTGGTTTGATTCTCATGTCGTGTGCCCCACAACTACGTGGCCAGTTTATACGAGTTACATTGGTCACGTGTGAGGTGTTCGTGCCAGTTACAAGGCTGTTTGGGCACTGTTCGGGGTTTCCTCACTAACGGCACGTTTTTATGCCTAAATGTGCCTATTTTCAAATTTCAGCCTGATTCTCAAATCGGGAGTCCCGTAAGAACGCGATCAGTTGCTATGATTTACATTGATCACATGCGAGGTGTTCATGCCCCTTGCGGGGCAGTTTGTATGCTGTTTAGGGTTATTTTTCCCACAGTGGCTTGTTTTGAAGCCTTAGTGTGCCTATTTAAATATTTTAGTACTATTATCAAGTCGTGTGTCCCGCGACTATGCGGTCAGTTGCTATGAGTTACGTTGGTCACGTGCGAGGTGTTTGTGCTCCTTGCGCAACCATTTGGGAGCGATTCGGGATTTTTGTTAACTAGCGGCACATTTTCCAGCCTAAGTGCGCGTACTTGAAAATTTTGATCCTATTCTTAAGCTGGCTATTTTTCGATTACGCGATCAGTTGCTACGAGTTATGTTGGTCACATGGGAGGTGTTCATGCCCCCCATGGGGATATTTGTGGGATGTTCGGGGTTTTCATCCATGAGCGACACATCTTCAGGCCTAAGTTTGCCTATTCGCAAATTTTAGTCTTATTCTCAAACCGGAAGTCCAATGACTATGCGGTAAGTTGCTACTAGTTACGTTGATCATGCGCGAGCTGTTTGTGCCACTTGCGGGGCCTTTTGGGTGTTGTTCGAGGTTTTCCACTTGTAGCGGGGCACGTTTTGAAGCCTCTATGTGTCGATCTGAAATTTTTTATTCCTATTCTCAAATTAGGAGTCCCGCAACTACATTGTCTGTTGATACAAGTTACGTTGGTCACGTGCGAGGAGTTCGTGCCACTTGTATGGTTGTTTGGGGGATGTTCAGAATTTTTGCCCACTAATGGCACATTTTCAAGTCTAGGTGTGCCTATTTTTAAATTTCAGTCCTATTCTCAAACGGAGAGTCTCACGATTATGCGGTCAGTTTTTTCGAGTTACGTTAGTCACATGCGACGTGTTCGTGTTCCCCACGAGGCTATTTGTTGGATGTCCGGGGCTTTCATCCTCTAACGGCATGTTACAAGCCTAAGTGTGTCTTTTTGCAAATTTCGATCATATTCTCAAACTGGGAGTCCCACAACTATACATTTAGGTGCTACGAGTTACATGGTCACCTGCAAGGTGTTTGTGCCTCTTGCGTGGCCGTTTGGGAGCTGTTCATGGTTTCTGCCCTCTAACGGCAAATTTTCAAGCCTAAGTGTGTCTAATTGAAAATTTTGGCCCAATTCTCAAATCGCGAGTCTCGTGAATACGCAGTCACTTGCAATGAGTTACGTTGGTCACATGTGAGGTGTTCGGGCCCCTTGTATGGACATTTAGTGGTTGTTCGTGGTTTTCCCCACTAGCGGCACATTTTCAAGCCTATGTGTGCCTATTTGTAAATTTTGATCCGATTCTCATATAGAGAGTCCCGCGACGACACGATCAGTTGCTGCGAGTTACGTTGATCATGTGCGAGTTGTTGGTGCCCTTTGTGGGGGGTCGTTTGTATGTTGTTCAGGGTTCTCGCCCACTAGCAGCACGTTTTGAAGCCTAAGTGTGTCGGTTTTCAAATTTTGGTCCTATTCTCAAACCAGGAGTCCGAAGACAACGCAGTCAGTTGCTACACATGCGAGGTGTTCGTGCACCTTGTGAGGCCACTTTGCAGATGTTTGGGGTTTTCATCCACTAAGGGCATGTTTTCAAGCCTATGTGTGCCTATTGAAATATTTTGGTCCGATTCTCAAGTCGTGTCACCCGCGACTTCACAATCATTTGCTACGAGCTACGTTGGCCACGTATGAGGTGTTCGTGCCCCTTACGGGGCTGTTTGACTATTGCTTGGGATTTTCCCACTAGCGATACATTTCAAAGCCTAAGTGTGCCTATTTTAAAATTTCGGTCCTATTCTCATTCTGGGAGTCCCATGATTTCCTGATTAGTTGCTTCGAGTTACGTTAGTCATATGCGAGGTGTTCGTGCCCCTCACATGGCGGTTTGTGGACTGTTCTTGGTTTTCATCCACTAGCAACACGCCTTTAAGCCTAAGTGTTCATATTTTCAAATTTTGGTTATATTCTCAAACTGATAGTCCCGCGACTGCGAGATCAGTTGCTACGAGTTACATTAGTCACATGCGAGGTGTTCGTGCCCCTTGCGCAGCCGTTTGAGGGTTGTTCAGGATTTTTCCCCACTAGTGGCCCCTTTTCAAGCCTAAGTGTGCATATTTACAGATTTCAATCCTATTCTCAAATCGGGTGTCCCGTGACTGCGCAGTCAGTCTCTATGAGTTACGTTGATTATGTGTGGGTGTTAATGCCACTTGCGGGGCCGTTTTGAATTTTTGCCAATTGACGGCACATTTTACAGCCTATGTATGCCTATTTGTACATTTTGGTCATATTTTCAAATTGGGAGTCCTTTGATTACACTATCAGATGCTAAAAGTTATGATGGTTATGTGCGAGGTATTCGTGCTCCTCACAGTTACGTTTGGTGGCTGTTCGGGCCTGTCGTCCACTATCGGCACAGTTTTAAGCCTAACTGTCCCTATTTAAAAATTTAAGTCCTATTCTCAAGTTGGCAATCCCTAGACGACGAGGTAATCTTTTACGAGTAACGTTGATTGCGTGTAAGGTGTTCGTGCCACTTGTAGGACCGTTTGGGGGATGTTCGAAATTTTTGCCCACTAATGGCATGTTTTCGAGCGTAAGTGTGCTTATTTGCAATTTTCAGTTATATTCTCAAACTAAGAGTCCCACGATTATGCAGTTAGTTTCTACGAGTTACGTTGGTCATGTGCGAGGTGTTCGTGCTGCTCACGGGGCCGTTTGTTGGATGTTTGGGCTTTCGTCCTCTAGTGGCAAGTTTTCAAGCCTAAGCGTGCCTTTTCACAAATTTCGATCCTAGTCTCAAACCAAAAGTCCCATGACTATGCGGTCAGGTGCTATGAGTTGCGTTGGTCACATGCGAGGTGTTCGTGCCTCTTGTGGGGTCGTGTGGGGGTTATTCATGGTTTTTGCCCACTAACGACACGCTTTCAAGCCAAAGTTCGCCTATTGCAAATTTTGGTCCTATTCTCAAATCAAGAGTCCCACAACTACACAATCAGTTGCTACGAGTTACGTTGATCACATGCTAGATGTTCGTGCCCCTTGTGGAGCCGTTTGTGTGTTGTTCAAGTTTCTCTCCCTCTAGCGGCACATTTTGAATCCTAAGTGTGTCGATTTGTGATTTTGGTCCTATTCTCAAATCAGGAGTCCGATGACTACGCAGTCAGTTGTTACGAGTTACGTTGGTCATGTGCGAGGTGTTCGTTCCCCCTATGAAGTCGTTTTGTGGATATTCAGTGTTTTCACCCACTAGCGGCATGTTTTCAAGCCTAAGTGTTCCTATTTAAATATTTTAGTTTGATTCTTAAGTCGTGTGTCCCGCGACTATACGGCCAACTGCTATGAGTTACGTTGGTTATGTGTGAGGTATTCGTACCCCTTACGGGACTATTTGGGCAATGTTTGGGGTTTCCCCACTAATGGCACGTTTTCAAGCCTAAGTGTGGTCATTTACAAATTTCAGTTCGATTCTCCAACCCAGAGTCCTGCAAGAATGCGGTTAGTTTCTATGAGTTACATTGGCCACGTGCAAGGTGTTGTTGCTCCTTGTCGGGCGGTTTGGGTGTTGTTCGGGGTTTTTTGCCCACTAGTGGCACATTTTGAAGCCTTAGCATGCCTATTTAAATATGTTGGTCTTCTTATGCTCATGTCGTGTGTCCCACGACTACGCGTTCAGTTACTACGAGTTACGTTGATCACGTGTCAGGTGTTTGTGCCCCTTGCAGGGCCATTTGGGTGCTGCTAGATTTTTGCCAACTACCAACACATTTTCCAACCTAAGTGTGCCTATTTGCAAATTTTGGTCCTATTCTCAAACTAGTTGTCTCGCGATTATGCGATCAGTTACTATGAGCTATGTTGGTCACGTGGGAGGTGTTCGTGCCCCCATGGGGCTATTTATGGGATGTTCTTGGTCTTCATCCACGAGCGGCAGGTCTTCAAGCCTAAGTTTGCCTCTTCAAAATTTTTGGTCGTATTCTCAAGCTAGGAGTCCCGGAATTCCGCGGTCAGTTGCTAATAGTTACGTTGATCATGTGTGAGTTGTTCATACCCCTTGCGGGGCCATTTGGGGTGCTATTTGGGGTTTTCTACCACTAGCGGCACGTTTTGAAGCCTAAGTGTGTCGGTTTGAAAATTTTGGTTCTATTCTCAAACCAAAAGTTCGGCGACTATGCGATCAATTGCTATGAGTTTGGTGGTCATGTGCGAGGTGTTCGTGCCCCTTGTAGGACCGTTTAGGGACTGTTCAGGATTTTCCCCCACTAGTTGCACATTTCCAAGCCTAAGTGTGCCCATTAAAAAATTTTGGTCATATTCCCATATTGGGAGTTCCACGATTCCGCAGTCAATTGCTTCGAGTTCCACTAGTCACGTGTGAGGTGTTTGTGCCCCTTACAAGGCCATTATTGGATTGTTCGGGGGTTTTGTTCACTAGTATCACATTTTCAAGCCTAAGTGTTCCTATTTGTAAAATTTGGTCTTATTGTTAAATTGGGAGTCCCGCGACTACATGGTCCATTTTTACGAGTGATATTGGTCACATACGAGGTGTTCTCGCCCCTTGCGGTACCGTTTGTGAGTTGTTTAGGGTTTTCCCTACTAACGTCACGTTTTCATGTATTGGTGTGCTTATTTAAATATTTTTCTCCTATATGAAATATGGGAGTCTCGCGACAATGAGATCAATTGCTATGAGCTACGTTGGTCACATGCGAGGTGTTCGTTCCCCTTCCAAGTCCATTTGGGGACTGTTCAGGCTTTTCGTCCACCAGCGACACGTTTTCAATCCTAAGTGTGCCTATTTACAAATTTTAGTCATATTCTCGAATAGGGAGTCCGGGGACTATGTGATTAGTTGCATTGAGTTACATTAGTCACGTGTAAGGTGTTTGTCCCCCTTGCGGGGCCGTTTGGGTGTTGTTTCAGGGTTTTCGTCCACTAGCGACACATTTTAAACCTAAGTGTGCCTATTTGCAGATTTTGATCCTATTCTCAGATCGGGAGTCCTAAGACTAAGTTTTTAGTTGCTACGAGTTACGTTGATTACATGTAAGGTGTTCGTGCCCCTTGCAGGGCTATTTGGGGGTTGTTCGGGATTTCACCCACTAGCGGCACATTTCCAACCTTAAGTGTGCCTATTTGTAAATATAGGTCTTATTCTCAAACTGAGAATCCCATGATTGAACGATCAGTTGCTATGAGTTACGTTGGTCAAGTGCAAACTGTTCGTGCCCCCTACAGGGTCGTTCGGGGGTTTTTGCTCATTTACGACACGATTTCAAGCCTATGAGTGTCGATTTGCAAATTTTGGTCATATTCTCTAACCAGGAGTCCTGGGAATATGTAGACAATTGCTACAAGTTACATTGCTTATATGTGAGGTGTTCGTGCGCCTTGTAGGGCCGTCTTGGGCCTATTCGGGTTTTTTTCCCATTAACGACACATTTTCAAGCCTAAGTGTGCCTATTTGCATATTTTGGTCATATTCTTAAACTGGGAGCCCTGTGACTATGCAGTCAGCTGGTATGAGTTACGTTGGTTCCGTGAGTGGTGTTTGTGCCCCCTTGTAGTGCAGTTTGGGGGCTATTCGGGATTTTTGCTGACTAATAGCATGTTTTCAAGCCTAAGTCTGCCTATTTACGAATTTGGTCCTATTCTCAAATAGAGAGTCCCGCGACTACACAATCAGTTGCTGCGAGTTACGTTGGTCACGTGCGAGGTGTTCGTGCCACTTGCGAGGCCATTTGGTGGTTGTTCAGGATTTTTGCAAACTAATGGCACGTTTTCAAGCCTAAGTATGCCTATTTGAAAATTTAGGTCCTATTCTCAAACTGAGAGTGCCACGATTACGTGGTCAGCTGCTACGAGTTACGTTGGTCATGTGGGAGGTGTTCGTGCTCCTCAAAGGGGACGTTTGTGGGCTGTTCGGGGCTTTCTTCCACCAACGGTACATTTTTAAGCCCAAGTGTGCCTATCTACCAATTTAGATCCTATTCTCAAACTGGGAATCCCACGAATATGGGGTCAAGTGCTATGAGTTACGTTGGTCACGTGTGAGGTGTCCATGACCCTTATACGACTGTTTGTGGGTTGTTTACGTTTTTTCACTCTAGCGGTATGTTTTTAAGCCTAAGTGTGCCTATTTAAAAATTTCGGTCCGATTCTTCAACTAGGAGTTTCGTGACAACGCGGTTGCTCGTTTGGGTGTTGTTCGGGGGGCCTAGTGTCACGGTTTGAAGCCTTAGTGTGCCTATTTAAATATTTTGTTTCTTTTGTCAAGTTGAGAGTCACGTGACTATGCGGTCAGTTACTTCAAGTTACATTGGTCACGTGTGAAGTGTTTATACCCCTTGCGGGGACATTTGGATGCTATTCGAAATTTTCGTCTACTAGCGGCACATTTTCAAGCCTAATTGTGCCTATTTGCAAATTATGGTCCTATTTTCAAATTGGTTGTCCCATGATTATACTATCTATTTTTAAAAGTTATGTTGGTCACATAAAAGGTGTTCATGCCCCACCACGGGGATGTTTGTGGAATGTTCGGGATTTTCATCCACGAACAACATGTTTTCAAGCTTAAGTGTGCCTGTGAGAAAATTTCGGCCCTATTCTCAAATCGGGAGTCCCACGACTATGCAATCAGGCGCTAGGAGATAGTTGGTCACGTGCGAGTTGGTTGTTCCTCTTGAGGGCCATTTGGGTGATGTTTGGGTTTTCTGCCAGTAGCGACATGTTTTGAAGCCTTAGTGTGCTGATTTGAAAATTTTGGTCCTATTCTCAAACCAGGAGTCCCACAACTACATGATCAGTTGCTACGAGTTACATTGGTCACGTACAAGATGTTTGTGCCCCTTGTGGGAACAAAATGTGGTTTTTCGAGATTTTCGCACACTAGCGGCACATTTCCAAGCCTAAGTGTGTCTATTTGCAAATTTTGGTCCTATTCTCATACTGGGAGTACCGCATTTACGCAGTCAGTTGCTTCGAGTTACGTTAGTCACGTGCGAGGTGTTCGTACCCCTCACGGGTCCGTATGGGGCTTTCATCCATTAGTAACACGTTTTCAAGCCTAAGTGTTCCTATTTGCAAATTTTGATTCTATTCTCAAATCGGGAGTCCCGTGACTGTGATCCATTTCTATGAGTTACGTTGGTTACGTACGAGGTGTTCTTTCCCCTTGCGGAGCTGTATGGGGGTTGTTTGGGGTTTCATCTCACAAGCCGCACATTTTAAAGTCTAAGTGTCCCTATTTAACTATTTTGGTCCTATTCTCAATATAGGAGTCCCCCGACGAAGCGGCCAGCTGCTACGAGTTACGTTGGTGACGTGTGAGGTGTTCGTTCCTTTTGCAAGTCCATATGGGGTCTGTTTAGGGTTTTCATCCATTAGTGGCACATTTTCAAGCCTAAGTGTGCCTATTTACAAATTTCGATCCCATTCTCAAATCGGGAGTCCTGAGACTATGCGGTCAGTTGCTACGTGTTACATTACTTACATACGAGGTGATCATTCCCCTTGTGGGGCCGTTTGGGTGTTGTTTTGAATTTTTGGCCACTAAGGACATGTTTTCAAGCCTAAGTGTGGCTATTTGTAAATTTCTCTCCTATTCTCAAACGAGGAGTCCCGCGATAAGCGATCAGTTGCTACGAATTGCGTTGGTCATGTGCGAGGTGTTCATGCCCCTCACGGGGCCGTTTGTTGGCGTTTCGGGGCTTTAGTCCACTAGCAGTATGTTTTCAAGCCTAAGTTCGCCTATTTATAAATTTTGCTCTTATTCTTAAACTGAGAATCCCACAATTATGTGGAGAGTTTTTAAGAGTTACATTGGTCACGTACGAGATGTTCGTGCCCTTTACGGAACCCTATTCGAGGTTTTCACCCACTAGCAGCATGTTTTGAATCCTAAGTGTGTCGATTTGCAAATTTTGGTCCTATTATCCAGCAAGGAGTCCTGCGTATATGTTGTCTATCGCTACGAGTTATGTTGGTTACATGCGAGGTGTTCGTTACCCTATTGGGGCCATTTGTGGGTTGTTCGTGGCTTTCGTCCACTTGCGACATGTTTTCAAGCCTAATGTGCCGATTTGAAAATTCCGTCCTATTCTCAGATCGCGAGTCCCCTGACTACGTGATCAGCTTCTACGAGTTCCTTTGGTCATGTGCGAGGTGTTTGTGCCCCTTGAGAGCCAGTTTGTAGGACGTTCGTAGTTTTCGCCCATTAATGGTACGTTTTTATGCTTAAGTGTGCCAATTTAAATATTTGATCGTATTCTCAAGTTGGGAGTCCCGCAATTATGCGATCAGTTATTAAGAGTTACGTTGATCACGTGAGAGGTGTTCGTGCCCCTTACGGGGTTGTTCCGAGGATATTAGAGGTTTCACCCACTAGCAGCACGTTTTCAAGTCTAAGTGTCCCCATTTGCAAATTTTGGTCCTATTCAAAAACTGGGTGTCCCACGATTACACGATCAGTTTCTACAAGCTATGTTGGTCACGTGCGAGGTGTTTGTTCCACTTGTAGGGCCGTTTGGGGTTGTTCCGTGTTTTCATCCACTAGCGGTACATCTTCAACCCTAAGTGTGACTATTTAAATATTTTTGTCCAAGTCTCATGCCGGGAGTCATGTGACTAGGTGATCAGTTGCTAAGAGTTATGTTCATCACGTGTTAGGTGTTCGTGCTCTTACGGGGCTTTTCGGGGTTTTTGCACACTAGTTGCACATTTTCAAGCCAAAGTGTGTCTGCTTGCAAATTTTGGTCTTATTCTCAAATCGGGAGTACCGTGGCTACGTAGTTAGTCGCTATAAGATACATTTGTCACGTGTGAGGCATTCATTCCCCTTGCGGGGCTGTTTGGGAGCTGCTCGGGATTTTCTCCAACTAGCGGCACATTTTCAAGCCTAAGTATTCTTATTTGAAAATTTCATTCCGATTCTCAAATTGGGAGTCCTGCGACTATGTGGTTAGTTGCTACGAGTTACATTGGTCACGTGTGAGGTGTCCGTACCCCTTGCGGGATGTTTAGGGGCTATTCGGTATTTTTGCCCACTGGCAGCACGTTTTCAAGCCTAAGTGAACCTATTTGTAAATTTTAGTCTTATTCTCAAACTAGAAGTCTGGTGATTACGCGAAAAATTGCTACGAGTTAAATTGGTCACGTGCGAGGTGTTGTGCCCCTCAAGGGCTGTTTGTGGGATGTTCGGGGTTTTCGTTTACTAGCGGTACATTTTCAAGACTAAGTGTGCCTATTTTTAAATTTTGGTCATATTCTTAAATCTAAAGTCACGCGACTATGCATTCAGTTTCTATGAGTTACGTTGGGCATGTTCGAGGTGTTCGTACCCCTTGCGGGGCCGTTTGTGGCTGTTTGGGATTTTCTTTCACTAGGGCACGTTTTCAAGCCTAACTATGCCTATTTAAATATTTTGATCCTATTTTGAAGTTGTGAGTCCCACGACTATGTGATTAGTTGCTACGAGTTATGTTGGTCACATGTGAGGTGTTTGTTCCCTTTGGGGGCTGTTCAAGGATTTTGCTCACTAGCGACATGTTTTCAAGTCTAAGTGTGCCTATTTATAAATTTTAGTCCAATTCTCAAACCGGGAGTCCCTCGATTATGTGGTCAGTTGCTATGAACTTTGTTGGTCACGTATGAGGTGTTCGTGCACCCTAGAGGGTCGTTTGGGTTTGTTCGGGGTTTTCGTACACTAGAGGCACGTTTTTAAGCCTAAGTGTGCCTATTTGCAAATTACATCACTATTATCAAACCGAGAGTCCTGTGACTACGTGGCCCGATTCTATGAGTTACATTGATCACTTGTGAGGTGTCCGTGCCCCTTGTAGGGCCGTATGGGACTGTTTGGGGTTTTTTTTGTTCACTAGCACCACGATTTTAAGCCAAAGTGTGTCTATTTAAATATTTTGGTCTTATTCACAAGTCGGGAGTCCCGCGGCTATGCAGTCAGTTCCCATAAGTTATGTTGATCACATGTGAGGTGTTCTTGCCCCATGTAGTGCCGTTCGGGGTTTTTTCCCACTAACGACACGTTTTCAAGCCTTAGTGTGCCTATTTGCAAATTCGAGTCATGTTCGCAAATTGGGAGTCCCACGACTATGCGGTCAGTTGCTAGGAGTTACATTGGTCATGTGCGAGGTGTTCGTGCCCCTTTCAGGAGTTTGGGTATTGTTTAAGATTTTCGCCCACTGGCAGCACATTTTCTAGCTTGTGTGCCTATTTACATATTTCGGTTATATTCTTAAACTAGGAGTCCCCCGAGGCGATCAGTTGCTACGATTTACGTTGGTCACGTGAGAGGTGTCCGTGCCCCTTGCGGGGCCGTTTAGAGGCTATTTGGGATTTTCTCCCACTAGCATCACGTTTCAAGCCTAAGTGTTCCTATTTTTTAATTTTCGTCCTAGTCTCAAACTGGAAATCTCGCGATTATGTGATTAGTTTCTACGAGTTTGTTCATCGCATGCGAGGTGTTCGTGCCCCTTGGGGGCCATTTTGGTGTTGTTCGCGATTTTCACCCACTAACGACATGTTTTCAAGCCTAAGTGTGCCTCTTTAAATACTTTGGTCCTATTTTCAAGCTCAGAGTCCTGTAACTACGCAGTCAGTTACTAAGAGTTACGTGTAAGATGTTCGTGCTGCTTGGAGGGTCGTTTGAAGGTTGTTCAGGGTATCGATCATTAGCGGCACTTTTTTAAGCCAAAGTGTGCTTATTTGCAAATTTCGATCATATTCTCAAACCAATACTCCCACGATTATGTGGTCAGTTTCTACGAGCTACGTTGGTCATGTGCGAAATATTTCTACCCCTTGTAGGGTCGTTTGGGGGCTGTCGGGGTTTCCAACCACTAGCGGCAATTTTTCCAGCCTAAGTGTGCCTATTTGAAAATTTCAGTCGTATTCTTAAACTGAAAGTTTGGAACTACGCAGTCAGTTGTTACGAGTCACGTCAGTCATGTGTGAGGTATTCGTGCCCCTTGCGGGTCCGTTTGGAGGCTATTCAGGATTGTCGCCCACTAGTGGAACGCTTTTATGCCTAGGTGTACCCATTTCTGAATTTCAGTCCTATTCTCAAACTGAGAGTCCCATGATTACGTGGTCAGTTGCTACGAGCTACGATGGTCACGTTCGAGGTGTTCATGCCCTTTGTAGGGTTGTTTGGGGTTTTCATCCATTAGTGGCACATTTTCAAGCTTAAGTGTGTTACTTGCAAATTTTGCTCATATTCTCAAACCGGGACTCCTACGACTACCCATGTAGTTGATACGAGCTACATTAATCATGTACGAGGTGTTCGTGTCCCTTCCAGGTCTGTTTGGGGGCTGTTCGGGGTTTTCGTCTAATTATGGCCCGTATTCAAGCCTATGTGTGACAATTTGTAAATTGTAGTCCTATTCTCAAATCGGGAGTCCCACGACTAGGCAATCAGTTTTTACGAGTTACGTTGGTCACATGCGAGGTGTTTATGCCACTAGCGGGGCCATTTGGGCACTTCTCAGAATTTTTGCCCACTAGCGCACGTTTACAAGCCAAAGTGTGCCTATTGTCAAATTTGATCATATTCTCAAAGAGGGAGTCTTGCGAATATCCAATAAGATTCTACGATTTATGTTGGTAACGTGCGACGTGTTAGTGCCCCTTGCGGGGCTATTCGGGATTTCCGCCCACCAGCGGCACGTTTTTAAGCCTTTAGTGAGCCTATTTGCAATTTTTAGTCCCATTCTCAAACTAGGAGTCCATCGATTATGCAGTTAGTTAGTACGAGTTACATTGATCATTTGCGAGGTGTTCGTGCCCGTCACGGGACTGTTTGTGGGATATTCAGGGTTTTAGTTCTCTAGAGGCACGTTTTCAAGCCTAAGTATGCCTATTTTAAAAATTTGATCATATTCTCGAATTGGGAGTCCCGCGACTACGCGCTCAGTTTCTGCGAGTTACATTGGGCACATACGAGGTGTTAGTGTGCCTTGTGGGGCCGTTTAGGGATGTTCGAGTTTTTATCTCACTTACGACACGTTTTCAATCCTAAGTGTGCCTGTTTGAATATGTTGATCCTATTTTGAAGTCCGGTGTCTTGCGATTATGTGATTAGTTGCTATGAGTTATGTTGGTCACATGTGAGGGGTTTTTCCCCTTACGGGCCGGTTGGGGGCTGTTCAGGATTTTTGCCCACTAGCAGCACGTTTTAAAGTTTTAGTGTCCCTATTTGCAAATTTTAGTCCTATTATCAAACTGGGAGTCCTACGATTATGCGATTAGTTGCTACGAGCTATGATGGTCACGTACGAGGTGTTCGTTCCCCTTGGAAGCCCGTTTGGGGTAGTTCGGGGTTTTGTCCACCAGAGGCACGTTTTTAAGCCTAAGTGTGCCTATGTGAAAATTTTAGTCCTATTCCCAAACTGAGAGTCCCATGACTATGCGATCAGTTTCTAGGAGTCACATTGGTCACGTGTGAGGTGTTCGTGCCCCTTGTGGGGCTGTTTGGAGGTTGTTCAAGATTTTCGCCCACTAGCGGCACGTTTTCAAGCCTAAGTGTGCCAATTTGCAAATTTCGGTCCTATTCTCAAACAGGGAGTCCCGTGATTACGTGGTCAGTTGCTACGAGCTACGATGGTCACGTACGAGTTGTTCGTCCCCCTTGTAGGGCCGTTTAGGGGCCGTTTGGTTTTTTATCCATTAGCAACACATTTTCAAGCTTAAGTGTGCTTGTTTGCAAATTTTGATCCTATTCTCAAATCAGGACTCTCACAAATATGCGATTAGTTGATACGAGCTACATTGATCACGTGTGAGGTGTTCGTGCCCCTTGTAAGGCCGTTTGGGGGTTGTTCGGGGTTTTTGTCCACTAATAGCACGTATTCAAGCCTATGTGTGCCTATTTATAAATTTTGGTCCTATTCTCATATGAAGTCCCATGACTACGCGATCAGTTTTTACGAGTTACGTTGTCACATGCGAGATGTTCATGTCACTTGTGGGACCATTTGGGGGTTGCTCAAGATTTTTGCCCACTAGCAACACATTTTCAACCCTATGTGTGCCTATTTTCAAATTTGATTCTATTCTCAAATAGGGAGTCCCGCAACTATGCAGTTAGTTTCTATGAGTTACGTTGGTCACGTGTGAGGTGTTCGCATCCCTTACGGGCCGTTTGGGGGTTGTTCGGGATTTTCTCCCACTAGCACCCCATTTTCAAGGTTAAGTGTGCCTATTTGCAAACTGTGAATCCCGCAATTACGTGATTAGTTTCTACGAGTTACCTTCATCACTCGTGAGGTATTCGTGCCCCTTAGGGGGCCGTTTGAGTGTTGTTCACAATTTTTACCCACTAGCGGCACGTTTTCAAGCCTAATTATGCCTAATTTTGGTCCCATTTTCAAGCCCGGAGTCCCGCATCTATGCGATCAGTTTCTACGTGTTACGTTGGTTGCGTACGAGGTGTTCGTGCCCATTACGGGGCTGTTTGGGGGGTGTTTAAGGTTTCGACCACTAACGGCACGTTTTCAAGCCATAGTGTGATAATTTGCAAATTTCGGTCATATTCTCAAAATAGGAGTCCCACGATTATGCGGTCAGTTGCTACAAGATACGTTGGCCACGTGTGAGGTGTTTGTGACCCTTACAGGGTCGTTGGGGGTTGTCGGAGTTTTCATCCACTAGCGGCATGTTTTCAAGCCTAAGTGTGCCTATTTAAGAATTTCAATCTTATTCTCTAATCAGAAGTCCCTCGATTATGCGATCAATTATTATGAATTACATTGGTCATGTGTGAGGTGTTCGTGCCCCTTGTGGGGTTGTCTAGGGGATTTTCAGGGTTTCGTCCACTAGTGGAACGTTTTCAAGCCTAAGTGTGGCTATTTACAAATTTCGGTCCTATTGTCAAACTGGAAGTCCCGCGATTACGTAGTCATTTACTACGAGCTACAATGTTCACATGTGACGTGTTTGTGCCCATTATAGCGACATGTTTTCAAATTTTGGTCTTATTCTCAAACTGGGACTCTCGCGACTATGCTGCCAGTTGATATGAGTTACGTTCGTCACGTGTGAGATGTATGTACTCCTTGCGGGACCGTTTGGAGCCCACTAGCATCACGTTTTCAAGCCTAAGTGTGCCTATTTGAAAATTTTAGTCCCATTCTCGAACCGAGAGTCCCGTGACTATGCAATCAGTTGCTATGATTTACATTGATCACGTGTGAGGTGTTCGCACCCCTTGGTCGTTCGTTTTTTTTTTCCTAGAATTTCTCCCACGAGCATATTTTTTCAAGCTTAAGTGTGACTATTTTCAAATTTTGGTACTATGCTCAAATTGCGAATCCTGCGATTACATGATCAATTTCTACGAGTTACTTTATCACCCGTGAGGTGTTCGTGCCCCTTGGGGGCTGTTTTAGTGCTGCTCACGATTTTCACCCATTAGCGGTACGTTTTCTTGTCTAAATGTGTCTATTTAAATATTTTGGTCCTATTTTCAAGCATGAAGTCCCGCGGCTACGCGGTCAGTTACTATGAGTTACGTTGGTTATTTGTTAGGTGTTTGTGCCCCTTGTAGGGTTATTTAGGGGCTATTCGGGGTTTCGACCACTAGCGTCATGTTTTCAGGACAAAGTGTGCCTATTTGCAAATTTTGGTCATATTCTCAAACCACGAATCCCACGATCAGTTGCTACGAGCTACGTTGGTCATGTGCGAGGTGCTCGTGCCCCTTATTGGGTTGTTTGGGGGCTGTCAGAATTTTCATCCACTGGCGGTACGTTTTCAAGCCTAAGTGTGCCTATTTGAAAATTTCGATCCTATTCTCAAACTGAAAGTCCCTCGACTACGTGATCAGTTGTTATGAGTTACATTGGTCACGTTCATGCCCCTTGCAGGGCCGTTTGGGGACTGTTCGGGGTTTCGCCCACTAGCTGCACATTTTCAAGCCTAAGTGTGGCTATTTGTAAATTTCGTTCCTATTCTCAAACTGGAAGTCCCACAATTACGCGGTCAGTTGCTCTGAGATGCAATGGTCACGTGCGGCGTGTTTGTGCCCGTTATAGGGTCGTTTGGGATTTTCGTCCACTAGAGGCATGTTTCCAATATTACATGTGCCTGTTTGTAAATTTTGGTCTTATTCTCAAACTGGGACTCCCGCGACTACGCAGTCAGTTAGTACGAGCTACATTGGTCAAGTGCGAGGCGCTCGTGCCCCTTGCAGGGCTGTTTGGGTGTTGTTCATGTTTTTAATCCACGTGCGACACTTTTTCAAGCCTAAGTGTGCCTATATACAAATTCTGGTCCTATTCTCAAACCGAGAGTCCCACGATTATATGGTCAGTTGCAACGAATTACATTGGTCACGTGCAAAGTGTTCGTGCTCCTTAAGGGACTCTTTGGAGACTATTCGGGATTTTTTCCCACTAGCATCACGTTTTCGATCCTAAGTGTGCCTATTTGCAAACTTCAGTCCTATTCTTAAATCAGGAGTCCTGCGACTATGCGATTAGTTGCTACAAATTGCATTCGTCACGTGCGAGGTGACTGTGCCCCCTACCGGGTCGTTTGGGATTTTTTTCCCACTAACGGTACGTTTTCAAGCCAAAGTGTGCCTATTTGTAAATTTTGATCCTATTCTCAAACTGGGACTACTGTGACTACGCGATCAGTTCATATGAGCTACGTTGGTCATGTGCGAGGTGTTTGTACCCCTTATAAGGCTATTTAGGGATTGTTCGGATTTTCGTCCACTAGTGGAACGTTTTCAGGCCTAAGTGTGCCTATTTGCAAATTTCAGTCCTATTCTCAAATCGAAAGTCCTGCAATTACATGGTCAGTTGCTACGAGTTATGTTGGTCACGTCCGAGATGTTTGTAACCCTTGAGGGGCCATTTGGCGGATGTTCGGGATTTTCTCCCACTAGCATCCCATTTTCAAAACTAAGTGTGTCTATTTACAAATTTTGGTCCTATTTTCAAACTGGGTGCCCCGCGATTACGTGATCAGTTTCAATGAGTTACGTTCATCACATGCGAGGTGTTTATTCGCCTTGCGGGGATGTTTGGGGTTTTCACCCGCTAGCGGCACGTTTTAAGGGCTAAGTGTTCCTATTTAAATATTTTGGTCCTATTGTCAAGCACGAAGTCTCGTGACTACGCGGTCAGTTGGTACGAGTTATGTTGGTTACGTGTGAGGTTTTTGTTCAACTTGTGGGGACGTTTGGAGGTTGTTAGGGGTTTCGACTACTAGCGGCATGTTTTCATGCCAAAGTGTGTCTATTTACAAATTTTGGTCATATTCTCAAATTGGGAGTCCTACAATTACGCGGTCAGTTCTTACGAGTTACGTTGGTCTCGTGCTAAGTGCTTGTGCCCCTTGTAGCGCCATTTGGGTGTTTTTCGGGGTTTTAGTCTTCTTGCGGCATGTTTTCAAGCCTAAGTGTTCCTATTTGTGAATCTCGATTCGATTCTCAAACAGAAAGTCCCGTGATTGCGCGGTCTGTTGCTTTAAGTTACATTGGTCATGTGTGAGGTGTTCGTGCCCCTTACGGGGTCGTTTGGGGGTTGTTCCGGGTTTTCGCCCCCTACCGACTCGTTTTCAAGTCTGAGTGTGATTGTTTGCAAATTTCAGTCCAATTATGTAATTGGGAGTCCTGCGATTATGCAATTAGTTGCTACAAGCTACGATGGTCATATATAAAATGTTCGTGTTCCCTGTAGGACCGTTTTGGGGTTGTTCGAGTTTTTTTCTCACTAGCGGCGCGTTTTCAAGCTTAAGTGTGCCTATTTGCAAATTTCGATCCTATTATCAAACTGTGAGTTCCGCGATTACGTTGCCAGTTGCTACGAGCTACGATGGTCACTTGCGAGGTGTTCGTACCCCTTTCAGGGCCGTTTGGGGGCTATTTGGGATTTTCGTTCAGTAGCGACACATTTTCAAGCCTAAGTGTGCTTATTTGCAAATTTTGTTCCTATTCTCAAACTGGGAGTCCCACGACAACATGATCAGCTTCTACAAGTTATGTTGGTCACATGCGAGGTATTTGTGCCATTTATGGGTCCGTTTGGTGGTTGCTCGGGATTTTCATCCCCTAGCGGCACGTTTTCAAGCCTAATTGTGCATATTGGAAAATTTTGATGCTGTTCTCATATTGGGAGTCCTGCGACTATGTGATCACTTTATACGAGTTACGCTTGTCAAGTGTGAGGTGTTCGTGCCCCTTGTGGGGCCATTTGGGTACTGTTTTGGATTTTCACCCTTCAGTGGCATGTTTTCAAGCCTAAGTGTGCCTATTTAAATATTTTTTCCTATTCTTAAGCCCTGAGTCCCGCGATAACGTGATCAGTTGCTACGATTTACGTTGGTTAGGGGTGAGGTGTTCGTGCGGACATCTGAGGGTTGTTCCTAGTGGAACTTTTTCAAGCCTAAGTGTGCCTATTTGAAAATTCCGATCCTATTCTTAAACCAGTATTCCTACAATTACGCGATCAATTGCTACGAGTTGCGTTGGTCACGTGCGAGGTGTTCGTGTCCCTTATAGGGCCGCTTGGGGGTTGTTCGGGGTGTTTTTGTCCACTAGTGGCATGTTTTCAAGACTATGTGTGCCTATTTTAAAATTTCGGTCATATTCTTAAACCGAAAGTCTCGTGACTACGCGATCAAATGCTACGAGTTACGTTGGGAACATGCGGGTGTTCATACTACCTATAGGACCGTTCGGGGGCTGTTCAGGATTTTTTCTCACTAGCAGCACGTTTTCAAAACTAAGTGTGCCTATTTGCACATTTTGGTACTATTTTCAATCTAGGAGTCCCGCTACTATGCGGTCAGTTGCTACGAATTACTTGGGTCATGTGTGAGGTGTTCGTGCCCATTGTGTGGCCGTTTGTGGAGTGTTTGGAGTTTTCGTCCACTAACAGCACGTTTTCAAGCTTAAGTGCGTCTCTCTGTAAATTTTGGTCATGTTATCAAACTAGGACTTTCGCGACTATGCCGTCAGTTGATATGAGTCACTTTGGTCACTTGTGAGGTGTTTGTGCCCCTTACAAGGACGTTTGGGGGCTGTTCGGGGTTTTCGGCCACTCGCGAAATGTTTTCAAGCCTGAGTGTGCCTATTTACGAATTTCAGTCCTATTCTTAAACTACGAGTCCGACGATTACGCGATCAGTTGGTACGAGCTACGTTGGTCACGTGTTAGTGTCCGTGCCCCTTGAAGCGTCGTTTGTGTGTTGTTTAAGATTCTCCCCACTAGCGGCATGTTTTCAAGCCTTGGAGTTCTTTTTTATAAATTTCTACACAGTCAGTTGCTACAAGTTACGTTGGTTACGTGCAAGGTGTTCGTGCCTCTTATGGAGCCTTTTCTGGGATGTTCAGAGCTTTCGCCCACTAACAGCTCATTTGCAAGACTAAGCGTACCACTTTAGCTATTTTGGTCATATTTTCAAGACCGGAGTCTCGCGACTACACGATCAGTTGCTACGAGTTATGTTGTTCACTTGAGAGGTGTTTATGCCCCTTGTGAGGCCGTTTAGGGGCTGTTCGGGGTTTTCTCCCACTAACGACACGTTTTTAATCCCAAATGTGAATATTTATAAATTTTGGTCCTATTTTCAAACCGGGAGTCCCATGATTACGCAGTCAGTTACTACGAGCTTTGTTGTTCACGTAGATATGAGCTACATTAGTCACGTGCGAGGTGATCATGGCCCTTATAGGGCCATTTGGGGGCTGTTTGAAATTTCCGTTCACTAGTTGCACGCTTTCATGCCTAAGTGTGCATATTTGCAAATTTTTGTTCTATTCTCAAGCCGAGAGTCCTACAACTACGCGATCAGTTTCTATGAGTTAGGTTGGTCACATGCAAGGTGTTTGTGCCGCTCATGGAGCCGTTTGGGGGTTGTTCTGCATTTTTTCCCACCAACGGCACTTTTTAATGCCAAAGTGTGCCTATTTTCAAATATTGATCATATTCTCCAATAGGGAGTCCCGCGATTACACTATCAGTTGCTATGTGTTACGTTGGTCATGTGCGAGATGTTTGTGCGATTTGGAGGGACGTTTGGGTGTTGTTCAGGGTTTTCACCCTCTAGCGGTATGTTTTCAAGCCTAAGGATGCCTATTTGCAAATTTTGGTCCTATTCTCAAGTCCGAAGTCTCATGACTACGCGGTCAATTGCTACGAGTTACGTTGTCATGTATGAGGTGTTCGTGCCCTTTGCAGGCCACTTGTGGGTTGTTCGTGGTTTTTGTCTACTACTGGCACATTTTTAAGCTTAAGAGTGCTTGTTGAAATATTACTATTATGAATCATGGAGTCCCACGACTACGCATTGAGTTGCTACAAGTTACTATGGTCACGTGCGAGGTGGCCGTGCCCTTGCAAGGCCATTTAAGGGATGTTGAGGGTTTTCTCCCACTAGCAGCATCTTTTCAAGCCTACGTGTGCCTCTTTGAAAATTTCGGCCCTATTCTAAAATCAGTTGTTCCGCGATTATGCGATCAGTTGCTATGAGCTACCATGGTCACGTGTGAGGTGTTCGTACCTCTTTCAGCGCCATTTGAGGGTTGTTGATCATTTTCGTCTCCTAACAGCATATTTTCAAGCCTAAGTGTGCTTATTTGCAAATTTTAGTCCTATTATCAAACCGGGAGTCTCGTGACTATGCGATCAATTTCTACGAGTTATATTGGTCACATGCGAGGTGTTTGTCTCACTTGTAAGGGTGTTTGGGGGCTGTTCGAAATTTTCTCCCACTAGCGGCACGTTTTGAAGCCTAAGTGTGCCAATTTGCAAATTTTGATCCTATTTTCAAACAGGGAGTCTTGTAAGTATGCGATGAATTTCTATGAGTAACTTTGGTCACATACGAGATGTTGTGACCCTTGCAGGGCTGTTTGGCTGTTGTTCGATGTTTTCATCCATTAACGGCCCGTTTTCAAGCCTAAGTGTGCCTATTTAAATGTTTTTTTTCCTATTCTCAAGCCGGGAGTCCCGCGACTACGACATCAGTTGCTACAAGTTACTTTGGTCATCTCTGAGGTGTTCGTGTCCCTTGCAGGGCCGTTTATTGGCTGTTCAGGGTTTCGACAACTAACAGCATGTTTTCAAGCCTATGTGTGTCAATTTACAAATTTTGGTCATATTCTCAAACTGAGAGTCCCGCGATTATGCGGTGAGTTGATGCGAGCTTCGTTGGTCACGTGAGTGGTATTCGTGTCCCTTGCAGGGCCGTTTGGAGGTTGTTCGGGGTTTTCATCCACTAGTGGCACGATTTGAAGCCTAAGTGTGCCTCTTTGAAAATTTTGGTCCTATTCTCAAACCAAAAGTCTCGCGATTACGTGGTCAGTTGCTACGAGTTACGTTGGTCATGTGCGAGGTGTTTGTGCCCCTTGTAGGGGCGTTTCGGGGCTTATGCTCACTAATGGCACCATTTCAAGCCTAAGTGTGCCTATTTGAAAATTTTGGTTCTCTTCCCAATCCGAGAGTCTTGCAACTACGGGGTTAGTTGCTATAAATCAATTTGGTCACGTGGAGGTGTTCGTGCCCCTTGTGTGGCCGTGTGGGGGCTATTCCTTATTTTTCGCCACTAGCAACGCATTTTCAAACCTAAGTGGGCCTATTTGCAAATTTCAATCCTATTATCAAACTAGGAGTCCCGCAATTATGTGATCAATTGCTACAAGTTATGTTGGTCATGTGTGAGGTGTTCGTGCCCCTCACGGGGCCATTTGTGGGTTGTTTGGGGTTTTCATCCATTAGTGGCACGTTTTAAGCTTAAGTGTGCATGTTTGTAAATTGTGGTGCTATTCTCAAACTGGGACTCCTACGACTACACGGTCAGTTGATACAAGTTACGTTGGTCACGTACGAGGTGTTTGTGCCCCTTCCAGGGTTGTTTGGGATTATTCGGGGTTTTCATCCACTAATGGAACATTTTCTAGCCTAAGTGTGTCTATTTGAAAATGTTGGTCCTATTTTCAAATGGGGAGACCTACGATTACAAGGTGAGTTGCTACGAGCTACGTTGGTCACGTGCAAGGTGTTCGTACCCCTTGCAGGGTCATTTGGGTTATGTTCGTGGTTTTCATGCACTAGCGGTACGTTTTCAAGTTAAGTATGCTTATTTACAAATTTCGGTCATATTCTCAAACAAGGAATCATACGACTATGCGATTAATAGATATGAGTTACATTAGTCACATGCCAAGTGTTTGTGTCCCTTGTAGGGCCGTTTAGGTGTTGTTTGGAGTCTTCACCCACTAGCGGTATATTTTCGAGCCTAAGTGTGCCTATTTAAATATTTTGGTCATATTCTCGAGCCTAGAGTCCTGTGACTATGCAATCAGTTGCTACGAGTTACATTGTCACGTGTGAAGTGTTGGTGCCCTTTGTGGGGCCTTTTGGGGGTTGTTCGAGACTTCGCTCACTAGCGGCACATTTTCAATCTTAAATGTGCCTATTTGCAAAATTTGATCCTATTCCACTACACCAAAAATAACAATCTGGCACGATTTAAAACTGTGCAGATCAAATCTAGCATGTTGTTTAATTGTGCTAGAATCAGGTGTTCCAAAATGGCCATTTTTTCTAGCACGGTTTAAAAGTGTGCTAGATTTGGTCAAGTAGGATCACCTCTGGCACAGTGTTAAAAAATGTCAGAATTTGATATTTCTAGCACACTTTTGGCACAGATTTGAACTGTGCAAAAAATTTGGATCAAAGAAAAAAATTAATAATAAATAATATTACCCAAAAAAAATCAGCAACATTTCCACTATTTTTTGTAACTGTTTTACCAAAACAAAATTTCAATAATAATACAAAGTGGGCACGACAAAAATAGTAAAACAATAATACAAATAGTGCGCAATAACTTAAATACACATCCATACATTAAGCCCAATAAATATTAATGGCGTAAATTTCATTAATAGAAAATTCATCTCAATACATGATGCAAATTGGAAAATCTACATCAAATACACATCAGATACAACAAGCATGTTCAAATACATCAATTAAATTCAACAAAAGTTGAAGGCAACGTTGTTGACGTAATGCAAAACTCAATCCACTAGTTTTGCTCTTGATAAATATCTCTCAAACCGAATAGTTATCTTCACAACAAATATGAAGATTGGCAAAACACAACCAAACATAATCCATAATTTTTTTTATCAAAACACGACCAAATATACTCAACAAAATTTTCATCAAAATACAATCAAATTTCGATGTACCAGCTCTTATTTAGTTTAGCTATTTAGATGTGATGTTATGATTCCATACAACTTGGTGGGTATTCGCATAATAAATATCCTGATTTTTTAGAGTTTAAAAAACATTCAATGTGGGACTAAAGCCTACAAATTAAATAAATAGATAAACATTGGCCATAAAACCCAAAGTACATATCCCAACTCTTTACATTTTAAAAATATCCCGATAGAGTTTCCTCTATTTTTACATGAAATCGACATGTCCTGTTTATAAAAAATATGTTCTTCAACAATGGAATAAAATAACTATGTAAACATCAATCATAGAGGAACTTTGTCTATTCAATCTCTTTAATTTTTCTTAATTGCCAATATTTCCAGAGTGTATTTAAAACGGACTAAAAACTAGCACCTTTATGACCGAATATCGGAAAATTATATAAAAGTACTACATTGAGAAGTTGTTTTAAGCTATCATGAGTGACCTTGATCACTTTTAGCACATGTAAAGTTGTATTCATGTTACCTATATGTATTATCATGTCTAATGGCTTAATCTATTAATGACCCTAACCCGTTAAGACTAAAACTCATACCCGATAACTTGGAGTCGAGTGGGGTTAACATATCATGTAAAAAATTATCACCCTAACCAATACGTGAATCATGTGGGTATTTAATTTTTCGGGTAACTACACACAAAATTAATGGCTTTGATAATGTGTCTTAAATACCTTTATTGCTGAACCAATCAGCTGCATAGCAATGTCTAACTGAACTATCTCTGACTCTGCCTATTGGTATATAGGTTATACATATACACATGTCACGTGTGTGTTTGTGTAAGTAAATGTATTGATTGTGCTAAGCAATACACAAAGGCACAACAAAAGAAATAGCCAAGCAGAGAATTCGTACCTTATCTGAGACAAACGAAGAGATTTCTTTTAATGCGTGCTCGAAATGTAAATAGTTGATAGTTAAAGGTTGGCTCTCTGAGTTAACCTACACTAATCTATGTTCTTTTCAATAGTGGTGATAGCAACTTGAATCATCTAGCATTAATTAAGAAAAAATGACTTGAGATCAATCATGTATGAAATCTAGATTTGATATTGAGCACTCTCATGATGAACTCAATGTCACTGCAATTAAAGTTTGATCAAAAGTAGGATTTGCTATATGGCCATAAGCATTTATTTAAAAAGTTGAAAAATATTTCTAGGAAAAAAAGATCCCCGTTCTCATCGAAAAAAAGGAATAAGAAAAACTGAATCTTCTTATTCAAAAAAGAATTCTAATAGTGACCTGGTTTGGTCTCAGCTGGGCTCATCTATGTATTTTATATGGTTCCTGATTCCTGATTCGTCATAGTGATCTGGTTTGGTCTCGGTTAGGCCACTACCATTTTTCCTTTTGTCTTCGCTTATGCAGTCGATTTAAACACCATGTTGTGTTTTTTCCTTCTTCTCCGCATCATGCCATCTCCCTCTTTGTTGTTCGTCCTATTTCATTCTCAGTCCTTTTTCATTTTCTTTCTTATCAAATTTTTTGTTTCATCCCACCCCCTTTTACTCCCACATTTTCCCTCTTGGACGTGTCTGAATTAAGCTCGGGCATAACACATTCAGTATGGAGAGAGCCTTGCTTGCCTGGGCATGAGACTCGAGGGGATGCCCAAGATCAATTGAGTTTCTTTAAAAAAGAGTCCAGCAACAATGTACTAATTAATTTGTTGACCTTAATTACTCTCATAATGAGATGTCGGGTACTAGATCACCCAGACTAGTAAGCTGCCAAAGTCATCAAAGTATCAAAAGCCATAGCATGGAGTTTCAAAGCATTCTCGTAGAAAAGATTATGATTGATGTTAATAGATCAGCTTACGCGTATGAGAAGCTTATGTTGCTCATACTCTCTCAAGACCATTGTTTTCCATCCTTAACCCCTCCCCCGTAATTATTTTCCTTTTCTTTTATGTTCTTTTAATTATTTTTCTATCACCACTATTTATCCCTCCCTACTTTTTCTTCTCCCATAACCTGTTCTAGTCCTACCTTTTTTATTTATTTATCACTGTTATTGGTTCACTAGCTAGACAATAGCTGTTAGCTAGAGATGATTCTTCTTCTAAAAAATTTGCAGGGTTCAACAAAGAGTAGACCCTGCATCCAACCAAATGTTTTGATTTTTTTTTCTTTTGAAATTTATTTCAAAGTAATCTATAATGGCTACATGATTGCTTTGGCCACATCAAATAAGAACAATAACAATAATGCGGGGTATTGAAATTGCTAACTGACTGCAAAAGCGGCATCTGAACAACAGAACTGGGGGAAATAATATATAACCACATGTTCAACGAGGTGAGGCTACAACATCAAATGAAGTACTTGACCAAAAATGTCTATTTTACAAAAAGAAGCTAACAGCCTGCATATTGGATTTCATTTTTGAATATAGAAATATACAGATCATGTGCAAAGGAAAACAAATAATAGTTTATCCCATGAATAAGAGTTTGTAAGTTTATACCAATCTGAGCATCAATTAAAGCAGGAAGGATGTAGAATTTTCCAAACGCGCCACCTCCAAGTTTGGGAAGACTTGTAAATATTTCCTTGAAAGGATTTTCAAGAACTGCAATAATTAAAGTAAATTAAAATTTGAAAAAACAACATAAGATTAGCGAGAATCAAACAAAAGGAGAAGCTTATTGAGAAACACACAATATTGATAAACCTTTACACCAATATTATACATCATAGCAGATCCATTACTCAATTAAATAAAAAATAAATGACATTGACAAACTAAAATTGCAACATCTTGAGCGGCAATAAATCCATTGCTTAATTAAAGGAGCATTGCTTATAGCCTTCTTTTCTCTAACTTCTAACATTTCTTATTTTTATTCTTTAACAATTATCAATAAAACCTTGAAGTAACAATTACAACATTGATACATTTTCTAAACTAACTAGTTAACTAGCATGCCATACCCTCCTCCCTTTTAGCAAAACATAGAGAATAAAAAAAAAATCTCAGTCTCAACTTCATTTTCATCCACTATAATTAAGCTGCTAATGTGATCCGTGTCCTCCATAACCAAAAAAAATGTGAAAACAAGTATCAAAACACAATAAAGTCAACATTGGGACATATACTAAATAGTCCCTCGGACATTTTTTAATACCCATTTAGTCCAAACTTTTTTATTTTGCCTCAAAAAGTCCTTTGCCACATATTTTGGAGAGGGAGTGCCGCTGGTGCGGAGCTCTAAAAATAAGAGAATATTGAGTGCTTGAGGGACTAAATGGGTTAAACTAAAAATATGTGTCATTTTTAAAAAATATATATTTATAGTAGGGACTATTTAATAATTGACCCTTTTTTCTTTGTGTTAAAATTTCCATAGACCTCATGTCATTTTCTATAACCATGGTTAATTATAGAGTATACATATGAAGGAAAAGAGACGATGTAAGAAAACAAACGGTAGTACATAATCTTGAATCACACATAATATTTTCAGCATCGCATATGTCTATATTTGTATATAAGCAAAAATTGAATGATTTAGAATCACACACCCACCCACCCACCCACACACCCACACACACACACATATATATATATGGAAACAACATCGAAAAGGAGACGGGTAGAGAGCAAGCTCACCGCAATTCAATTGAAAAGTACGGTCGATGACCGGAGGTGGAGGGAAGCAGAGGTAGACGGTAGTTGCAGGAGGAAGGGAAGGTCATGGCAGGAGGGAAAAAGAGAGAAAATGAGGGATAGAAAAGCTTAGGGTCCGTTAGAGAAAGAAGCCTCTCGATTCTCTAAGGGTCCGTTTGGCAATCCAATTCCAAGGTTTGGAATTGGAATTCGTAGGCAATTTTAATTCCGTGGAATTAAAATTGGCCTTCCAATTCCAATTCCAAACCTTGGAATTGAGTTGTCAAACGCGCCCTAAGGGGAAATGAAAATTCGTCCCCCCGCATCCTTTTTTTGTATTATGTCAAATTTGTCAACCTAGCAAGAATTTGGGGAGGTATGCATCACACTTTAGATAATCTTAACATAAATGGTATTATTTTTATCTCACGTTTACTATAAAAGTTCAAAAAGATGAACCTATACTTAAACTGTGATGAATAATATTATATAGGTATTATTTATCTCATTTAGATATTTTGTGACATAATCTTAAATTTAAAATTGACATAAATGTGTTTTTTTTTGTAGTCATTGAAAATTATATTTTCCTGTATCCAAAAATAAGTTGCAAAGAAATCTTGTAAAATGAGACTAAGTAAGTAAGTCAGGACTCCAATGGCATTCCTGTCATGATTGTTGAAAAGTATTTCACGCGTTGAATTTTGAAAACTAAAGACTGACATGGTTAGGGTTTTCAAGCATAGTTTTCCTTCCGCTCTCCAATGTATATTTCATTCTTACTATATTTGATGGTTATATAAATTTTAAAATGTAAAAAACAAATGAGCAGGTCTTTGTACATTGACCTATTCGTAAATCTTAAATTGCAGTTTTGCTTCTGGACACAGACTAGCTAGACTAGTTACTTTAGGCATCGATTACTTGATTTTTTAGTTGTCTATCAAGTTAGTTATCAAGATTTATAGACTAGTTGGAATCTAGTTAGACTAGATTCCAAGCTTGGTGTTATAGTTGTCTATCAAGTTAGTTATCAAGATACATCCACTATCAAAACACCGTGCCATTAGAGACAACCTATCAAACTCAGTAGAGATCCCACGAACCTTTTTGTTTCCTTTCATAGAGGACATATAATTTCTTTTCCCTTCAATCTTACCAATCTAAATAGAGTCCAAGCGCTCATGAAGCAAAAGAGGAAAGTGAATCTATTATACAGTTTGCTAGGTCTTTAGCTGGAGGTAGTAAAAGAATGATAAAGTTATTTGTTCCATAAGATTTTCTCCATAAGAGGAAAGTGGATCTATTATGTAGTTTGTCAGGTCTTTAGGTAGAGGTGGTAAAAGAATGATAAAGTTGCTTGTTCCTTAAGTTTTTCACAACTAAATCAAAAACCAAAAACCAAAAGAAATTGTAAATACTTACAGTGGAACAAATGTTTTGCAAGTGTATCACTAGGCATATACTAAGTAACAAGCAACATCTCATCACCGTCACAATAATACCAATCAAATTGGAAACTCTTTTATATCTCAACATCCCGATTCCTAATGCTTCATCCTTCAAATAATAAGGAAGGAACTCTAGCAGTTAATCCTTAACACTTGAAAAGGTTAGCACGTGATCAGACATTTTTGTCCAACTCAATTGAAAATAACAATTATAGATATTATTACATGCAATTACATCATCACGCAATTTGCTAAATATATGACCCATACTCACAGTCATATTATCACACATCAATGATTATATAACAAGACAATAAACTAAACAACGAAAAGTCTTGGATCGCACACTAAACCAACCTTCATAAACAATAGATGCAATTTACTTTTGTCTACCTTCTAGTTTTTAAGTGGATTGTAAACCTTTGCAATTCTTTTTATAACATATTAAATTTAACCTTAAAATGTGTGTATATGTGGGTGGTGTGTGTATGTGTGTGTGTGTGTGTGTGTGTGTGTGTTCGTGTGTGTGGTAGGGGGAGGGGCAAGGGTGGTGGGGTGGGGGCAGGGGGTATGGGGGTGGGGGGTGTGCGTGTATGTGTGTGTGTGTGTGTGTGTGTGCAGGTGGGTGAGATAGTGTGTGTGTGTGTGTGTGCGCAGGTGTGTGTGGTGGCGGTGGGGGGGAGGGGGAAGGTTAGTTATTTGGATATATGCTCTTTGAACATGTACAATTTTGCTATAATAGGTACAAATATACTGCTGGGCAGTGGCAGTGGCAGTGGTCAAACTGCCCAACAGATTATTTTTAAATTCTACCTAGATTTGTCATGGTCATTGACCGTGACAAGTTAGTGAAAAATAAAACTTGTCACAGACTTGTCTAATGACATGACCGTGACAAGTCTAATGAACTTGTCCCGGTCTTTGACTGCGACAAGTCCGTGACAAAAATAGTTGTCACCCTCAGACTTGTCACGGTCAATGACCGTGACAATCCGACAGTTTTGGTGTAGATATGTGTCATTAATAGTAACCCCATAAATGTGATGAAGCGTATGGATACATCATGTTGCATCATTTATATGATAACTTTGTAATAATTTCACATTATGAAACGTAGTGAGCTAAGCAAACATATTATTAATAGTGAGCTAAGAAAACAAAAATAGAATTAATCCAACTTTATATTGATCCATAAACATAATGGTATCCAAATAGTTAATATCATTCGATTAGTATAAATTGGTAAAATTTCGAAGGCGTGAAAGGTTAATGTGTTGCGAATATTTTGTGAGAAAGATAAGAAAAAAGTAACGAATGCCTTCATTTTTGAATTACATCGAACGCTTAGAGAACATAACAAAAATTTGGAAATTATTGTAATATCTCTTCTGTAGGAACCAAAATTCAACAACAAACAAGCCCAAATGGATAGATTTAAATTAATGAGTTATAATTTTCTTCATGTGACTCTTCCACAACACATTGATCCATTATGAGTACAAATACGGATATTGAAAGGTAACAAATATTTGAAATGAATACAATCCAAATGATATTAAATTTTTATAAATTTTCTCTTCATGGAAACAATTTTAGAATAAATAGAGGCTATCCGCTTTGCACGAAGAGATGTACACGATGATAAATACCTAAATGCAATAACAAATTAAAACAAAATATGCCTTATAAAAAAATTAATCAAATTATAGAAAACCCTATCATTCTTAAGTTATTCCATACTTATATATGAACCCAGTACGACAATTAATTTCACCCTAAGATATAACATTAGACAATTACTCATAAGCATTATAGAATTATAGAATTAATTAGGTGTATGTATCTTTTTTATGAATCCGAGCTTCAGCAACGAATGACAAGAGGGGGGATAGATGCTCAAATAAAAAATGCGAAAAGATTTCCATAGTACTATATTCAAAAGCCCTAATTTATTTCTACTTCAAATAAATGTGATAAACAAATAGGGTTCAAACTTGCCGATTGAATATAAATCCCCGATGCTCATTAATCGACCATTCAAAATATTGGGAGAGAATTTACAATACATTTACCATACTGGTTTGGAAACAAAAGTTGTTTATTAGTTGAAAGAATAAATTTCTAGGTTCCAAAAACAGAAGTTTGGTAGTTGGGAAACAAAGCTCATCAGGTTCCAAGATCCCCGATGAGTTTTTAGGGTTCAAAAATGGAAGTTGAAGCAATGAAAAGATGTATTTCATTTTAGGGGTTTGGATAGGAAAAAGAGGACTGTGTGTTGAAGGAATGAAAGTGGGAGTTTCATTTTAGATGGGAGGAAAATTTTTTAGGGTATTTATATTTTAGTTAAGTGTGATCAATTTTGGCTCACTTTTAAACAATGACAAATTTTTGCATGGTTTAAAAGTGTGTCAGATTGTCATTAAGCCCTTCTAAAGTTTGGCACATTTCTAAGTTGTGCCAGATATGCAATATGAAGGTGTGCCAAATTATTATTTTTAGTGTAGTGTTCTCAAACTGAGAGTCCCGCGATTACGCAGTTTATTGCTATGAGCTATATTGGTTATTGTGATACCTCGTCTAATTAAACATTGGTTGATTAGGACTTTATCAAATTAAAAAATATTTATCATATGGTTCATTCTTAGCATCACAGTATAAAACTTTTTAATTACTAACCACCTAAGTGAACTTTGACCAGTGGTAATTTTATCTTTATTTATTAACAGAGAAAAGAACCATACTAAAACTATATTAACCATTCACAATATAATAGAATCCAACCATCACAATATATAGATGAATAAAGGTTTGCCGAATAAACCATCGGTCAAAATCCAAACAGAATACTCCAGAATGATAATAAGTTTAAATAACAGAAAACTGTCAAAGGACAACATGTCCATATATGGAATATAAAATTGGGATCCTACACCAGATCTGCATGAAGGAATCGTCGAATCAAATCAAGTCATATCAGCATCCACATCGCTATAGCTCCGAGTCCCTAGAAGGAAGTCACGCTTGGGGTCCCTGTGACTGGACACCAAAAAGGTTTTGAAAATATTTTATAGCAAGAGTTAGTACTCAAAATATTTTGAAAATATTTAGCAAGCGTTTATCATAAATTTCAAATCGGTTATTTATTACACATGTTGGGTTATCGTACACTCTCTTGAGTTTACTCACCTCTCATCTATTGTTCATGCCAAGCGTTCTATGCTTAGCCCACCCATCTATACTGCACAAGCAAAACAGACTATAGTATTATCTAAACTTATCTATTCGCCAAACCTAAGTACTTATACTATATGTATTCACACAACCTAATAACTCACATTGGTACGTAGTATATTTCTCTCTAATATTTATCGTACATTTTATTTTACGATTTATCTCGCTATCGTATTTACATGAGTATTCACACAACTCTAAGGGTCCTAGTTGCCCCTTTCCTAAATTCGGTAGATAAGTCTGACTTTCACCACTGGTAGTTACATCAATTTATTTGATTCTCGTGATTCTTTATCCGTTTCTCATATTAATAACAATGTCATTCATCTTAAAGTCAATCTTGTTTTAACCTCTTAATAAGACTACTTCATACCTCTATAATAGGCCTACCATAATATAATAAATCACCTATTATTATTTTTACAAAGTCCTAAAGACTTCCATAACATCGATTTAGGAACACTAGGCCCAAAAAAGAAATTTCATATTTAATTTAGGGAACCGAACCGATCCAACTTCCCAGGACCGAACCGGTCCGTTGTTCTGTAAAGACCGAACCGAACTGCACCTCTTTGGTCCAGACCAGTTCATTTTTCTATAACTCGTTTATGCAGTTATATCAGGTGCGTTTTCCACCATTAACGAAATTTAATCTTCCATGTTCTCCCACTAAACTCTAAACTAATTGTCCCAAACCCTTCCCACATGTATAAGGATGATTTCTAATGTAACTTTTGGATCAAAACATTACAAATTATTCAAGAATTGATTTAAACCTGTAATCCTCAAAAATTCTAGGATTTCATGTTCTTCCTCGAACATTCATCAAAACCCATATTTAATTCGAATTAATGATCAAGTCTCCTCTGATTATTGGTCCTCTACATATGTTAAATTGTTCTACATGTCGATCATTTCCCAACATGCATTCAAATCATTCTTTTTCTCCCAAGAATATTAATTTAACAAAAACACATATTAAAACCCTATACATGGGTATTATAACTTCATGAATATTGCAATAAACAACTTGCCTCTTGGCTGGTAGGGACTGATTTCGTGGCTTTGGTGTTGGGTTGATTGATTTCTCCTTCAATCCTCCTTCCTAGGTTGTTTGTGTGCAAGAATAAGATGAAAGCTCCAAGAATTCTCCCAAGAATCTTCAAGGGCTCTCTCATTTCCTTCTATAATGGCTTCTCTGAGTTTCTAACCTCTAAGCCCTAGTCTTTAACCCTTATAAGCTTCTATAGAGTTTGTAAATTCGTAGGTGTCATAACTCTTTGATATAAAATGACCAAAATACCCTCCTATGGTCCCTCTTTAGTCTAAAATTGCCCCGTGACTCAATTAACATCCTCGGGTATACTATTTTGACTAAGTTTACCCCTCCGGACTCATTTGTAACCTCTAAATTATCATCTGAGTTACTTAAAATATATTTTTCATTTCTCACCTCTAAATAGTCTACACGCGACTCTTGGTGAGATAACTCTATTACGCCCATACTGCTCGCTATGACGTAATTTGATAGTAATCAACTATTTATTATTTACACTTAGTAAATTTCATTTCATAATATTAATCAGTATCTATCTCTCAATTAATATTTAATAATCACAGTTATTATTAAATCACATTAAATTACTTCACTCACGTAATTTAAATAAAACGTATTTTTCTCAATTAATTTCTGAATTAATTAAATCTCGAATATGTAAAAAAAATGAGGTATTATAGTTATATGTGTGGTGTTAGTGCCTTGCAGGTCGGTCTGTTGGTTGTTCTGGATTTTCATCCACTAGCAGCACGTTTTCAAGCCTAAGTGTGCCTATTTGAAAATTTCAGTCCTATTCTCAAATTGGAAGTCCCGCGATTATGCGATCAATTGCTACTAGTTATGTTGGTCACGTGTGAGGTCTTCATGCTCTTCGAGGGGTCGTTCGGTATTTTCAGACTACACAGTGTTGGAATCTAAGCCCCTAAATTTTAAAAATCGCTTTAAAATTAACAATTTCCTTAATTGCAGAATACAGATGGTTCAAATAAAGGGACTAAACATTGCAAGATTTTAATTTTCCCAAAAGTAAAATTGCACTTTGAAACAACATTTGTGAATATTTAACTTTTAGCCCCAAAAAATTTAACACAAGTCTAAAAATTTGCCTACCCAGTATTTTCAATATTCTCAAATTAGGTCAAACCAAATTAAATATATGACTTGAGTTAAATTAACTTAAATTGCACCCAATTTAGTTTTAGCACCAAAAATAGATAAGTGTGATAATTAAACCAATTTTATCTTGTTAACCTATGCATATATTCTAAGGTGATTTAAGAAAGATAAAATAAACAATATCACACGACGCGCCGATGTATGAGGAAATCCCAAACGGGAAAAATCTCGGATGGGCCTAGCCTTAAGTCCACTAAGTATGGTTTTATGATTATAAGACAGATGACTTACACAACTCGACTTGACTCCGTCCAAGCCCCCGACACGTCTTCTTATAACTACCTCCTCCTAGTCGATAATATCGGACTCCACCGGAACCTTAGAATCCACCAATGAGGCTTTTTATTCAACCGTCAACCCGCACCCGAAGCCTTTCTCCGAGTGGGAATGCCATAGCAAACAAACTCTTCATATTTGTGGGATGTAGAAGCAAACCCAAACAATTCTTCAAATGGTAGAGTAAACTAGGTGCCAAATAAACTCCAAGAAAGATATATATATATATATATATATATATGAAAACTTGGATTTAAACAAACTATTGGGTGTAAACTTTGTTTTGTTCTTTTAATAAATCAATTTGAATAACAAACACTAAGGGACTTATTGTTGGACGATATTTGCTCTCTCTCAAGCCTTTTGAAATTATGAAAAAGTCTTAGGAAAAGGTTGGTTCCGTACCTATTAATTATGTCAAAAGTTAGTGGGGAGAAAAGTAGTGGGAACATGGAGAAAATTGTCAAAAAAAAAATCTCGCCAAAAATCTCGTTCGAACGATTATCTACGTTGAAAACGAAGTCTCGTTCGAACGAATATCTAACAATAGTTCAGTGGCCAAAATGGGAAAACTCGTTAGCAAAATCGTTCGAATGACAATATCGAAAGAAATGTCAGAAAGTCCAATTTTACATTTTAAGCCCAAAAACTTTTTATCCAAAGTACTACAATAACTTTCGGAAAATAAAATTCATTTAAAATGAAATTACGCCCATAATAAAATTATTCCAAGTCTCCCTATATATATAAAAATGCATTCATACCATTTGGGAGACTATGGAATCAATTGTCGATGACGTAAAAACATGGCACTTGAAACTCGACACTTAATAATCTTCGCTCTTAAATATAGGCCGCTACGTCTTCAGCAGAAACTTTAAACTTCATAGGCTCAGAGGATACTCACTCAATACTATCCTATGACTCAAATGACTTTGTCCGTAATTGAGCCAACACTGCATAAGACTCAATTGAAGACTTGTGTCCCTACACACAGTCAGTTGCTATGAATTAAGGGGGTATTCAGTATTTTTAACCACTAGAAGAACATTTTGAAGCCTAAGTCAGCCTATTTGAAAATTTAGATCCAATTATCAAACCATGAGTCCCGCAATTACATGTTCAGTTGCTACAAGTTATGTTGGCAACATGTTAGGTGTTCACGCCCCTCATCGGACCATTTGCGGGTTGTTCGGGGTTTTCGTCCACTAGCGGAACATTTTAGAGCTTAAGTGTGCATGTTTATAAATTTTGGTCCTATTCTCAAATTGGGACTCTCGTGGCTACGTGGTTAGTTCATACGAGCTACATTAGTCACATGCAAGGTGTTCATTCCCTTTACAAGACCGTTTGGGGGATGTTCGGGCTTTTCATCCACTAGCAGCACATTTTCAAGCCTAAGTGCGTCTATTTGAAAATTTCAGTCATATTCTCGAATTGGGAGTCCTGCGATTACACGATTATTTGCTACAAGCTACATTGCTCATATACGAGGTCTTTGTGCCCCTTGAAGGGTCGTTTATGCGCTGTTCGGGATTTTCCCCCATTAGCGGCACATTTTCAAGCCTAAGTGTGATTATTTGCAAATTTTGATCCAATTCTCAAACTAGGAGACCCGCGATTACACAGTCAGTTACAACAAATTAAGTGAATCACTTGCGAAGTGTTCGTGTCTCTTATGGGGTAGTTTGTATATTGTTCAGGGTTTTCGCCCACTACCGGCATGATTTCAAGCATAAGTGCGCGTATATCAATATTTTGGTCTTATTCTCAAGCTCGGAGTCCCATGACTATGCGATTAGCTGCTACGAGTTATGTTGGACACATTCGAGGTGTTCGTACCCATTGCGGAGCCGTTTGGGGGGTTGTTCAGGGTTTTTTCCCACTAGCGGCATGTTTTCAAGCCTAAGTGTGTCTATTTACAAACTCCGGTGTTATTCTCAAATCAGGAGTCCCGTAATTACGCGGTCAGTTGCTATGGGCTATGTTGCTCACATGTGAGGTGTTTATGCCTCTTGAAGGTATGTTTTGGGACTTTTTGGGGGTTTCATCGACTAGGGGTACATTTTCAAGCCTAAGTGTGCCTGTTTGCAAGATTCGGTCCTATTCTCGGACCAGAAGTCCTGCGACTACACGGTTAGTGGCTAAACTGGGAGTAATACGATTATGTGGTGAATTACTACGAGCTATGTTGGTCACATGCATGGTGTTCGTGCCCCTTACAGGGCCGTTTGGGGGGGGGGGGGGGGCTCGAGATTTTCCCCCACTGGCGGCACATTTTCAAGCTTAATATCGCTTATTTGCAAATATTGGTCCTATTCTCAAATCGAGAGTCCCACTATTACACGATCAGTTGCTACAAGTTACGCTGGTCACGTGTGAGGTGTTTGTGCAGCTTATGGGTCCGCTTGTGGGTTGTTCGGAGTTTTCACTCGTTAGAGGCATGTTTTTAAGCCTAAGTGTGTCTATTTCAATATTTTGGTCCTATTCTCAAGACCGAATTCCCATGACAACGCGATCAGTTTCTACGATTGACATTGGTCATGTGTGAGTTGTTCATGCCCCTTGAGGGGCCATTTGGGGCCTGTTCGGGGGGTTTTGCCCACTAGCGGTAAGTTTTCAAGGCTGATTGTGCCTATTTGCAAATTTCAGTTCTATTCTCAAACCAGAAGTCCCGTGATTATGCAATCATTCTCCATGAGCTACGTTGGTCATGTGCAAGGTGTTCATGCCTGTTGTAGGGCCTTTTGGGTGCTGATCGCGATTTTCGTCTATTAGGGGCACATTTTTATGCCTAAGTGTGCCTATTTGAAAATTACATTCCTATTCTCAGACCAAACGTTCCACAACTATACTATTAGTTTCTATGAGTTACGTTGAGCACGTGCGAGGTATTTGTGCCACTTAGGAGGCCGTTCAGGATTTTTGCTCACTAGAGGAACGTTTTCAAGCCTAAGTGCATCTATTTAAATATTTTGGTTTTATTCTAAAGTCAGGAGGCCCGAGAAGACGTGGTCCGTTGTTACGAGTTATGTCAGTCTTGTTTGTAAATTTTGGTCTTATTCTCAAACTGGGAGTACTGCAACTACACGATAAGCTTTTACGATATACGTTGGTTATGTGTGAGGTATCCATGCCCTTTACGGGACCGTTTGGGGGTTATTTGGAATTTTTACTCACTGGCGGCATGTGTTTCAAGCCCAAGTGTGCCTTTTTACAAATTTTTGCCGTATTCTCAAAGTTGGAGTAATGTGACTATGCGGTTAGTTGTTATGAGTTACGTTGTCATGTGCGAGGTTTTTATTCCCCGTACGGGGCTGTTTGGGGGCCGTTCGAGATTTTCGCCCATTAGCAGCACGTTTTCAAGCCTAAGTGTGCCTATTTGAAAATTTTAGTCTGATTCTAAAACAGAGGTCTTGAGACTATGCGATCGAGTTTTATAAGTTACGTTGATCATGTACGAGGTGTCCGTGCCCCTTGTAAGGCCATTTTGGGGATGTTGGGGATTTTTGTCCATTAGCGGCACATTTTCAAGCCTAAGTCTTCATATTTGAAACTTCGATCTTATTCTCAAATTGGGAGTAGCACGATTATGTGGTCTATTGCTACGACCTACGTTGATCATATGCGAGGTGTACGTGCCCCTTGCAAGGCCGTTAGTGGCTATTAAGAATTTCTCCACTAGCGGCTTGTTTTCAAGTGTAACAGTGCTTATTTGAAAATTTTGGTACTATTATCATACTTAGAGTCCCGCAATTACGTGATCAGTTGCAATAAGTTTTGTTGGTCACGTGTGAGGTGTTCATGCCGCATATGGGGTTGTTCAGGGTTTTCACCCACTAGCAACATGTTTTCAAGCCTAAGTGTGCCTATTTGTAAACTCTAATCCTATTCTCATATTGGGAGTCCCTCGATTATGTGGTTAGTTTCCACGAGCTACATTGGTCACGTGCGAGGTGTTCATCTATCTTCCCGGGGCGTTTGGTGGCTGTTCGGGGTTTTCATCGACTAGCGGCACATTTTCAAGCCCAAATGTGTCTATTTGTAAGATTCGGTCCTATTCTTAGATCGAAAGTCCCACGACTATGTGGTCAATTCCTGCGATTTACACTAGGCACGTGCGAGTTGTTCGTTCCCCTTCCGAGGTTGTTCGGGGTTTTTGCTCACTAAAGGCACACTTTCAAGCCTAAATATGCCTATTTATATATTTTGGTGGTATTCTTAAGCTGGTAGAACCGCGTGTATGCAATCAGTTTCTACGTGTTACATTGGTCACGTGCGAGGTGTTCCTACCCTTGCGGGGTCGTTCGAGGATTGTTTAGGATTTTTTCCCTCTAGTGGCCGTTTTGAAGCCAAAGTGTGCTTGTTTGCAGATTTTGATCTTATTTCGAAATCGGGAATACCGTGATTACGGGGTTCGTTATCACGAGTTACGTTGGTCACGTGTGAGGTGTTCATGCCCCTTAGCGGCACGTTTTCAAGCCAATGTGTTGCTATTTCCTATTCTAAAACAGGGAGTCCCATGATTATGCAGCTAGTTGCTTTGGGTTATGTTGGACACGTGCGAGGTGTTTGTTCCCCTTGCGGGGGGTTCAAGGGTTGTTCAGGATTTTGCCCTCTAGCGGAACGCTTTCAAGACAAAGTGTGCATGTTTGCAAACTTTAGTCCTATTATAAAACCAAGAGTACCACGACTGTGAGATCAGTTTTTACGAGTTACGTTGGTCACGTACGAGGTGTCCGTGCCCTTAGCGAGGCAGTCTAGAGGCTGTTAGGAATTTTTACCCCTAGCGGCACATTTTCAAGCCTAAGTGTGCCTATTTCTTGTTCTCAAACTGGGAGTCCCATGATTAAACGGTCAATTGCTATGAGTTACACTGTTCACGTGTGAGGTGTTCGTGCCCCTCACGTGACCGTTTGGAGGCTATTTGGAATTTTTCCCCACTAGCGACACGTTTTCAAGCCTTGGTGTGCCTATTTATAAATATTGGTTACATTTTCAAACAGGGAGTCCTATGACTACGCGATATGTTTCTACGAGTTACATTGGTCACGTGCGAGGTGTTTGTGCCCTTTGCGGCGCCATTTGGGGGTAGTTCGGGATTTTCATCCTCTAGCAATATGTTTTCAAGCCTAAGTGTTCCTATTTAAATATGTAGGTCCTATTCTCATACTCGAAGTCCTGCGACTAATCGGTTAGTTGTTACGAGTTATGTTGGTCACTTGTTAGGTGTTCGTGCCCCTTACGGCGTCGTTTGGAGGTTGTTCGGGGTTTCTCCCACTAGCGGCATGTTTTTAAACCTAAGTCAGCCTATTTGGAAATTTTGGTCTTATTCTCAAACCGACATTCATACGATCATCGGGTCAGTTACTATGAGTTACGTTGGTCACGTGCAAGATTTTCATACTACTTGTAAGACCGTTTAGGGCTTGTTCGGGTTTTCGTCCACTAGGGGCACGTTTTCAAGCCTAAGTGTGCCAATTAGAAATTTAGATCCTATTCTCAAACTGCAACTCCCGTTACTACACGATCAGTTTATCCAAGTTATGTTTGTCACGTTCGAGGTGTTCGTACCCTTTGTGGAGCCATCCGGGTGTTGTTTAGGGTTTTCTCTAATTTGTAACACGTTTTCAAGCCTTAGTGTGCCTATTTACAAATTTTGGTCCTATTCTCAAAATGGGAATCCTGCGACTATGATTCCAACTTCTATGAATTATGTCGGTCATGTGCAAGGTTTTCGTGCCCCTGATGGGTCCGTTTGGGGGTTCTTTGGGATTTCCCCCACTAGTGGCACATTTTCAAGCCGAAGTTTGTGTGCTTGCAAATTTTGGTTCTATTATCAAATTGGGAGTACTGCGACTACGCGACCAGCTGCTACAAAACACGTTGGTCACGTGTGTGTTGTTCATGCCCCTTATGGGGCCGTTTGGTTTTTTTGCTCACTTGCGGCATGATTTCAAACCTAAGTGTGCCTATTTGAAAATTTTGGGCATATTCTCAAGGAGAGAGTCCCGTGACTTTAAAGTTAGTTGCTACGAGTTACGTTGTCAAGTGTGAGGAGTTCGTGACCCTTAAGGGACCATTTTGGGGTTGTTCGAGATTTTTGCCCGCTAGCAACAAATTTTGAAGCCGAAGTGTTCCTATTTGGAAATTTTAGTCCTATTCTCAGACAAGGAGTCTTGGAACTATGCGATCACTTTTTACAAGTTAGGTTGGTCATGTACGAGATGTTTGTGCCCGTTATGGGGATATTTGGGGGAAGTTAAGGATTTTCACCTACTAACGGAATGTTTTCAAGACTAAGTGTGCCTATTTAAATATTTTGGTCTTATTCTTAAACCAAGAATCCTGTGACTACGAGTTCAGTTGATACAACCTATATTGGTCATGTGCAAGGTGTTTGTGCCCCTAGGAGGGCCGTTTAGTGGATGTTAGGAATTTTCGTCTACTAGCGGCACGTTTTCAATCCTAAGTGTTGCCTATTGGAAAACTTCGATCCTATTTTCCATTCGGGAGTTGCACAATTACGCGATGAGTTTCTATGAGCTATGTTGGTCATGTGCGAGGTGTCCGTGCCCCTTACAAGGCTGTTTGGGGGTTATTCGGGACTTTCCCCCCACTAGCGGCTCATTTTCAAGCCTAACTGTGCTTATTTGCAAATTTCGATACAATTCTCGAACTGAGAGTCCCGCAGTTACGTGATCAGTTGCTATAAGTTACGTTGGTAACGTGTTAGGTTTTCATGCTGCTTATGGGGTTGTTTATGGGCTGTCCGGGATTTTCGCCCACTGCAGCACGTTTTCAAGCCTAAGTGTGTCTATTTCAATATTTGGGTCCTATTATCAAGCCCAAAGTCTCGTGACTACGCGGTCAATTGCTAAGAGTTATGTTGGTCACTTGCGAGGTGTTAGTGCCTCTTGCTAGGCCGTTTGGAGGCTGTTCGGGATTTTCGTCCACTAGCGGGACGTTTTCAAGCTTAAGTGTGCCTATTTGAATGGTATGGTCCAATTCTTTGATCAAAAGTCCCACAACTATGTGGTCAGTTGCTACGAGTTAAGTTAGGCACATGTGAGGTGTTCGTGCCCCTCGCATCGCCGTTCGAGGGGCTATTCAATGGTTTTCTCACTAGAGGCATGTTTTTAATCCTAATATGTCTGTTTAAATATTTTGGTTCTATTCTCAAGATGGGAGTCCCGCGACTATGTGATCAGTTTTTATGTGTTATGTTAGTCACATGCATAATGTTCGAGCCCCTTGCAGGGCCGTTTGTTGGTTGTTCAATATTTTTTCTTGCTAGCGGCACTTTTTCAGGCCGAAGTGTGTCTGTTTGAAAACTTTAGTCCTATTCTCAAACCGAGAGCACCACGACTACTGGGTCAGTTTCTACGAGCTACGTTGGTCATGTGCGAGGTGTTCTTTCGCCTTACAAGGCCATTTAGGGGTTGTTCGGGATTTCCCCCCTAGCGATTGGTTTTCAAGCCTTACTGTGCTTAATTGCAAATTTCAGTACTATTCTCAAATTGAGACTCCAGCAATTACGCAGTCAATTACTATAAGTTACGTCGGTCATGTGTGAGGTGTTCATTCTGCTTATGGGGATATTTGTGGGTTATACGGGGTTTTCTCCCTCTAGTGGCATGTTTTCAAGCCTAAGTGTACCTGTTTTAAGATTTGGGTCCTATTCTTAAGCCTAGAGTCCCGCGACAATGTAGTTAATTTCTACGAGTTATGTTGGTCACGTGCGAGGTGTTTGTGCCCCTTACGAGGCCGTTTGTGAGATGTTCAGGGTTTTAACCCACTAGCGCCACGTTTTCAAGCCTAAGTGGTCCTATTCACAAATTGAGAGTCCCGCGATTATGTAGTCAGTGGCCACGAGCTACGTTGGTCACATGCGAGGTGTTTATGCCTCTTTCAGGCCCGTTTGGGGGATTTTCACGATTTCCATCGACTAGCGGCACGTTTTCAAGTCTAAGTGTTCTTATTTGAGAAATTCGGTCCTATTCTCAGACCAAAAGTCATGTGATTATGCGTTCAATTGCTACGAGTTACATTGGACATATTCGAGCCATTCATGCCCCTTGAGGGGCCGTTAGGGATCTGTTTCGGGTTTTTGTTCACTAGAGGCACGTTTTCAAGCCTAACTGTGCCTATTTAAATATTTTGGTGTTATTCCCAAACTTAGAGCCCCGCGATTACGGGATCAATTGCTAATATTTACATAGTCCGAGGTGTTCATGCCTCTTGCGGGGCCGTTCAAGGATTATTTTGGATTTTTGCCCTCTAACAGCACATTTTCGAGTCGAAGAGTGACCATTTGCAAATTTTGGTCTTATTCTCAAACCGGGAGTACCGTGACTACGGGGCCAGTTACTACAAGTTACATTGGTCATGTGGGAGGTGTTCGTGCCCCTTGCGGGACCATTTAGGGTTATTCGAGATTTTTGCCAACTAACAGCACATTTTCGAGCCTAAGTGTGCCTATTTCCTATTCTCAAACTAGGAGTCCCACGATTACGCAATCAGTTGCTACAAGTTAAGTTGGTCACGTGCGAGGTGTTGGTGCCCTTCATGGGGCCGTTTTGGGGCTACTGAAGATTTTTGCTCGCTAGTGGCACGTTTTCAAGCCTAAGTTTTCTTGTTTACAAATTTTAGTCCTATTCACAAATAGGGAGTCATGTGACTACGTGATCAGTTTCTACAATTTAAATTGGTCATTTGCGAGGTGTTTATGCCCTTTGCGGGAATATTCGGGGGCAATTCAGGATATTCACCCTCTAGGGGTATGTTTTCAAGCCTAAGTGGCCGTATTTAAATATGTTGTTCCTATTCTCAAACATGAAGTCCCGTAACTACATGGTTAATTGCTACAAGTTACATTGGTCACATGTAAGGTACTCGTGCCTCTTGCAGTGCCGTTTAGAGGTTATTCTGGGTTTTTCCCACTAGCGGCATGTTTTAAAGCTTAAGTGTGCCGATTTGCAAATTTCGGTCCTATTGTCAAATCGAGAGTCGCACGATCATGGGTCAGTTGCTACGATCTACGTTGGTTATGTGCGAGGTTTTTGTGCGCTTAGTAAGGCCCTTTTGGGGTTGTTCGGGTTTTCATCCATTAGTGGCACATTTTCAAGCCTAAATGTGCCTATTTAAAAATTTCTATTCTATTCTCAAACCAAAAGTCCTGCGACTACGCGGTCAGTTGATACGGGTTACGCTAGTCACGTGCGAGGTGTTCATGCTCCTTATGGATCCCTTTGGGTGTTGTTCGGGGGTTTCTCTTTTATTTGCCACGTGTTTTCAATCCGTAGTGTGCTTATTTGTAAATTTTGGTCATATTCTCAAAATGGGAGTCCCGCGACTACGCGACCTGTTGCTATGAATTACGCGAGTCATGTGCGAGGTGTTCGTGCCCTTGACAAGTTTATTTGGTGGTTGTTCAGAATTTTCCCACACTAACGGCACATTTTCAAGCCTAATTGTACCTATTTGAAAATTTCGGTCCTATTATCAAACTGGAAGTCCTGTGACAACGCGGTTAGTTTTTACAAGTTACGTTGGTCACGTGCGAGGTATTCGTTCCCCTTGTGGGGCCATTCGAGTGATGTTTATGGATTTCTCTAATTTGCGATATGTTTTTAAGCCTTAGAGCACCTATTTGCAAATTTTGGTCCTATTCTCAAAATGGGAGTACCACAACGACGCGGCCAGTTGTTACAAGTTACCTGGGTCACATACGAGGTGTTTGTGCCCCTAACGAGGCCGTTTGTGGGTTATTCGTGATTTTCCCCCACTTGTGGCATGTTATCAAGCCTAACTTTGCTTACTTGCAAATTTTGGTCCTATTTTTAAACTGGGAGTCCTGGGATTATGCGATCAGTTGTTATGAGTTATGATGGTCACGCGCGAGGTGTTTGTGCCCCTTAGGGGGCGTTTGTGGGATGTTCGGATTTTTCGTCCACTAGTGGCACATTTTCAAGCTTAAAGGTGCTGGTTTGCAAATTTTGGTCCTATTTTCAAATCGGGACTCCTACGACTATGTGGTTAGTTGATACGAGCCACGTTGGTCACGTGCGAGGTGTTCGTTCCCCTTATAGGGCCGTTTAGGGAATGTTCGGGATTTTTGTCCACCACAAAAAAAAATTCAAGCCTAAGTGTACATATGTGAAAACTTTGATCCTATTCTCAAACCAGAAGTACTGCGATTACGTAGTGAGTTACTACGAGTTATGTAGGACCCGTGCGTGGTGTTCGGGTCCCTTATAGGGCTGTTTGGGGGTTGTTCGAGATTTTCCCCCATTGGCGTTACATTTTCAGGCCTAATTGTGCTTATTCCCATATACCGGTCCAATTCTCAAATCGAGAGTCCCACTATTATGCGGTCAGTTACTACAAGTTACGTTGGTCACGTGCGAGGTATTCGTGCAGCTTATGGGGCCCTTTGTGGGTTGTTAGGAGTTTTCACTCCTTAGCGGCATGTTTTCAAGCCTAAGTGTGTATGTTTCAATATTTAGGTCCTATTCTCAAGCCCGAAGTCCCATGGCTATGCGGTCAGTTACTACGAGTTACGTTGGTAATGTTCTAGTTGTTCGTGTCCCGTACAGGGTCGTTTGGGGCCTGTTCCATGTTTTCGCCCACTAGTGGTAAGTTTTCATGCCTAATTGTGCCTATTTGCAAATTTCGGTCCTATTCTCAAATCAAAAGTCCTATGATTATGTAGTCATTTTCCACGAGCTACATTGGTCATGTGCGAGGTGTTCATGCCTCTTGTATGGACTTTTGGGTATTGATCGCGGTTTTCATCTAATAGGGGCACGTTTTCAAGCCTAAGTGCACCTAATTAAAAAGTCCAGTCCTATTCTAATACTGGCCACAATTATACGTTCCGTTGCTACGAGTTACGTTGACCACGTGCGAGGTGTTTATGCCCCTTGCGAGGCTGTTCGGGGGCCATTTGGTGTTTTCGCTCACTAGAAGCACATTTTTCAGCCTAAGTGTGTCTATTTAAATATTTAGGTTCTATTCTAAAGTCAGGAGTCCCGCGACTACGGGTTCAATTGTTATGAGTTATGTTAGTCTTGTGCAAGGTGTTCGTTACCCTTACGGGGTCGTTCGGGATTTTTACCCTCTAGCGACACGTTTTCAAGATGAAGTGTTATTGCTTGAAAATTTTGGTCCTATTATCAAACTGGGAGTATTTCAACTACATGACAAGTTGCTACGAGATGCGTTGGTCATGTGTGAGGTATTCGTGCCCCTTACGTGGCCGTTTTTTTTTGGGGATTTTTACTCACTAGCGACACGTTTTCACACCTAAGTGTGCCTTTTTGAAAATATTGGGCATATTCTCAAGGCTGGATTCCCGAGACTACGAGATTAGTTGTTACAAGTTACATTGTCATGTAATAACTGATCACGCAGTCACTGGACTCCTAGTTCGAGAATATGACCTAAACAAATAAATAGTTAGACTTGGACTAGAAAATATGCTATTAAAGGGCGAAAATACAAAACGACCCCCAAATGGTCCTGCAAGAGGCATGAACACCTCGCACGGGACCAAAGTAACATATAACAATGGATCGCGTAGTCACGAAACTCGTGGTTCACGAATATGACCAAACATCCAAACAGTTAGACTTATACTTGAAAACATGTCGTTAAAGGGAGAAAATAAAAAATAACCCCCAAATAGCCCCGCAAGAGGCATGAACACCTCATATGGGACCAAGGTAACACGTAGCAACTGACCGCGTAGTCATGAGACTCCCAGTTTGAGAATATGACTAAAACTTGTAAATAGTTAGACTTAGGCTTTAAAACATTCCGTTAAACGCAAAAACACAAAATAACCCCCAAAGAGCCTCGAAAAGAGACACTCGATATTCGAAATATTGGATAGACTCCAAGTTTGTTCATCTTACGAACTACGTGGACTTTGATGCCATTTTTGGCTACGTAGGCATTTCAAAGTTATTTTGGAGAATCAAGTCCTTTGTTACTTACCACTTGGGACATTTTGAAGTTTTATTTGCAGGCCTCATTGGAGAAGGAACATGTGATACATATTCACGCAAGCATTCATCGTATTTTATTTGTGATGTACATATTCACGTAAGCTTATATATTCACGTAAGCTTGCATTGTAGTTTTGGTGTTTTATATATTCACGCAAGCATGCGTTTATATTTTATTACATATTTACATAAACATGCGTTAGTTAACTTGTGTTGCATTACTACATATTCACCAAGCATGCCTTAGTTAACTTTTATTACATATTGGCTAAACATTTATTTCTGTAAATGTAAACAAGTTTGAAACATGTGTAGTTTTTTGTGTAGAGAAATAAATTTTATTTTTTATAATTTTTTATTTGCTATGGTATAAAGCTACGACCAAATATAGTTTTTTTAATTAAAAGTAAAGTAGTTGTAATGGTTCTGGACCGTGACACCCGTGGTGTGGTGGTCACGGTTTGGAAAGTTATCCACATTCTCCCCTTTGGGTCACGGTTTTTTACTGTGACCCCCCGTGATATGGTGATCACGGCTTTGGACCATGACCCACATTCTCCCACCTAGGTTACCGGTTTGGACCGTGATTCAAAATTTATCATGCTTAATAGTATCATGGATTTAGATCGTGACCCATAAGGGTGGTTATGGACCAAAACCATGCCCATTGGCGATATATGGTGTAGTGCACCTGTATATAATATAAAATTGAATGAGAATGACCAATAAAAGTCCAATATATTATAACTTCTCTAAGTACAAACTGAATTACTGAATGACTAAATACAACCTTTATCGCTACACAACCCTCCTTAGTTATGAGCCATGCTAAGGACACAACCACACTAAGCACATTCGCGGGTCCTTGTAATGAAATGTAAAAATATTAGTTAACGAAAGAGGTGAAAACCCCTTGCTATAATAAATCTTTAACATTGACAATAATAAAACACATTAAAAACATGCAATGCTTAAGAAACAATATAAATCTCCAAATGCATAAATAGTAACCTTGATGTAAACCACCTGCCAAAAGGCTTCTAGAATTATCTAAACACTACTTTAGAGAGAGAAACACTATTTTCTATTTTAAAATTGAATTCTACCTCAAATGAGGCTTACATGGGTGTATTTAAACAGGAGGAGTAGATTAGGCTCCAAGCTAAGGTCCTAATTAAAAAATGTCGTTACTACTCCTAACACTTTAAATACTAAAGAAAAAGAAAAGAAAAGAAAATGTTATAACTAAAATAGAGGAAAAATAATAAAAAGACATAAAACTACTAATATGTCCAAAATTGGCAAAAATGACCTCGATTAATATCAATATCCCCTCCTTGAAAAGAGTTTGTCCTTGAACTCAAAGGGGAAGACTAACTAAGTCACCGTCTAAAACTGTAATCAAGGCATGTTGGGGAAGCTCAAATAATGCATCCAAATAGTTTGGTGGATGATCCATCACCAATAATGCGATACATCAAGGGAGAGAGCAATCAAAAGCTTGGTGACCAACATTGCCAAAGTATTAGCACCAAAAGGAAGGAGGCCCTGGCTATGGATCGAAGGGAGGAGTGGGAGTAGGAACTAAAGTTGTCATTGGATGAGGAGTTGGAGCAGGAATCGGTGTAATGAGAGTCCATGAGACCGAACGATCCTTGGGCACTGTGTGGTAGGCCTCAACTTTAGCCGCATACTTAACCACCTTTAGAAAGGTCGATATATCCCTCGGGTCGAGATCGTGCTGAATGTATGGCTATAACCCTAATATATAGCGGCTGATCCACTGATCCCCCATCTCAAGGAGACGGGCTCGAGTGCCGAGAAGCTAAAACTGCTCCGTATACTCCACTACCAGTGATGTATCCTACCTGAGAGACTAAACGCGAGCAAAGAGGTCGTGATCATAGGTAGGTGGGAAGAAGAACGTATAGAGGTCAGCCTTCAACTCTTGCCAAGTCTGAATAAGCGACCATCCGACCGCCAGTGATGGAAACATAGGTCATTCCACCAAACTCGAAAAAATCCCTGGAATTTGGTGGCATTAAGGAGAATAGAAGAATGACCTTGAACCCGTCTTTACTAAAAAACTATCTCCATCGAAGCTATCCAATCTATCATGGCGTCTGGAGAGAAGCGCCCATCGAACATGGGTACGTCTATGAAAATATCCCCGTGGAGGCTCTAGGAGAGCAGCTAAAGAGACATAGATAGTGGGACCTCATCCTGATGAGCACTAAGGCTCATCACATCACCTGGCAGAACTAGAACAACATCAGCAGGATGGCGTGGCATCTGTGCAAGCCGTGGATGAAGAGGTTTACCATGATGAAGTGTGGGAGGTGATGGAGGAACGTGGGGATAATGAGTGCAAGAACCTATCAAATGGCCAAGATCACCGTAATAGAAGTGTCAGCCGCTAGGGGAGCATGGCAGTAGGCATCGGGTGGAGGTGCCCACTCTAGAACACTGGGGTGGCTATCCTAAAACTCGGAGGAAGATGAGAGGATGAGTCTTAATGGAGTAGTGAAAGGGAGTGGTGGGGTGTATGGTTAGGAAGTGGTGGTAAAGGGTGGACAGGGGTTCCACCAAGGTGGTTGAGGGCTTCGGGGATTTTTTTGGGAAATATGGAATGGGTAAATCCCTCAGGTGGGTAGAATTGGGCCGAGGGAACGAATAAGTGAATGGAAGGGGATAAATCATAGGCATGAGGCTCGAAAAGGGTGAGGTTATGACTTAGGTCAAGTGGGTGTGGGAATATCCTCGAAAGGGTTTCGGTATTGTGGTGGCAGAACAATGGGTCAGTAGGAGTTAGTCAGTTTGGTAGGAGGTAGACGGCTAAAAACCATGGGGCAGGTGAAGGCCGGAGTGGGGTATAGTGTGTTCAGGTTCAGACCGAGGTCGAAGATTGGCATGTGGTTGTCAGTGAGGAGCGGGTAGGGTTTTGATGGGTAGGGATGGGGCGAATGGTTATAGGTTTGATCGAAAATAGGTTGGGAGGGCAGGGTCTGAGTCACAGGGTGTAGGGGGTAGTTGTAGGTTGTCCCGGGTCAGAAAAAGTTTGGGCAGGGGATTTTTTTGGTCGGAAGGGTTACTGGAAGATTTTGGGGTGGGGGCTTGGGTGTGGCGGGAAGCATTTGGATCGAGAGGGTTGGATGGTGGGGTGGAAGTAGGGCGGCTGGGCAGGGGGATTGTGCCAGCAGGAAGGGGGTCCTATAGGGGATTTTAGGGTTTGAAGTAGGGTTTCAAATTTTTGGGTGATGTCTTGGGTAACTAGGGTTTCTTTCTCAACAATATGCCTCAATTCTTGCATCTCTTCACTATGTTGTTTAGATTTGTTGGGAACCATTGAAGGTAGTGTACGATTTGAAAGAAAAAAATCAAACACCTATACACCAATTACTAATGTGGAACGACACCCACTATCATATCAATTTGACTAAACCGCACATCAAAAGGCTCCTAAAATTATCTCAACACCACTTTAGAGAGAAACACTATTTTCTATTTCAAAATTCAACTCTACCTCACATAATTCTTACATGGAAGTATTTAAAGGGGAGGAGTAGCTTAGGCTCCAAGCTAAGGTCCTATTTATAAAAATGTCATTACTACTCCTAAACAATTAAATACTAAAACAAAACAAAAGAAAATGTTTTAACTAAAATAAAGGAAAAATAATAAAAAGACTTAAAACTATTAATATGCCCAAGATTGACAAAATTGTCCTCGATTCACATCAAAGTTGTAGATAACATCTTTAATGATCCTAAATAGAAAGTATCATCGCTCTAAATTATGAAGCTTCAGTTTAATAATAACACGTGACTCTAAGTTATGTACTAATGTTGAGGTACCTTTAAGAGTAAAAGGAATCTCTACTCCTATTCAGGATACTTGTACTACCATAATCTTACTCATAGACGAATACTAACCATTAAACCTCTACTAATTTTTAAGCAACTAACTCATTCAACCACTTACTAAGATCCATATAAGAATTTAACATCACAGTATCACATCATCTCCCATATCACATACGCCACTAGAATCCATATGTGGAATGTGAAATGCAAAAAAGAAACCCCACGAATACATTTTTGTTATATTAGTTAGTCATTGGGAGATAATTATTTTTGGACCTTGATTACTAACCTAAATAATTTCACCCAAGGCACTTCCTCCATCATATTTACCTAACTCTAAAGACAATGTAATTTATATAATCACTTTCATCTTATAGGAACTATCTTAAGTCCCTAACCTGACAGTAAGCATGTATCCCAAAGTCTCTCTCAATGAGATAGTTTGTTAACATAGTACTCCAATACTACTTTACCTTAAGGTTTACCCATTTTTCAAAATAATACCTTAACTATCTAGACATGTACCATTCAAAGGTTCCATAACATAAATGTATCAACAAAGGCCATTAGGTCACAACTCCACCCATTACGAATCTAATCCAAGAATCCTAAGAAATCATTAATCCAATTAGGCATCCACATTTCCCATCACCATGAACAAGTTCATATGAAGCTGAAAAGAATAATAAAATAATCTAAACTATGATGAGTTAACCGATCAAAAGGTTAAAAATACTAGCTAGTCGTATTCACTTAACCCTAAACATAATCTCATAACTTAAAGTAAATCTAGTGCTAACTACATAAATCACCTATAGTATTGTCCTGAATGGATCATTTCTCTTTTATAACATTTTAATTTCTTTATTAAGTTACAACATTAAAGGATATATGAAGAGTGCATTTGCGTTCAAATAAGAAAATTATTTAATTAAATCTCAGTTTTTCAATTAAATCCAAAAACATGCATCTAGGTGTGATTGGAAATAATATAATCATGCAAGAATATTTAATCACACACAAAACACACAAATGAGGAAAAATCCCCCAAAGGGGAAAAACCTTTTTATTTTCACTATAATTTGTAAAAACAGTTACACGGATTACAATGAAAATAAGAGCGACATACGAAATATCCTCAAGCGTCAGTTTCGATGTCTCGGCTGGAATCTCCCGTAAGAACTCTAGATGGGCAACAATGAAGAACAGACGGCTTCTCCACAAATTACTCCAGATGAGTAAAAACAATCGTCTTGAAGGTTTAAAGATTCAAAAAATATGGGAATGATGTGTGAATCAAAACATGAGTTTTTGGGACTCAAAAATATGAATACTTGAGCTAATAGAACAATAAAAAACGTTTCTCCAAGTCTTAAAAAAAAACTCCCCCGAAGTTAGATTTGATAGGAAAACCAAAAGAGTTTTGAGTCAGTGGTACTTTTGCTATGCGTGTACCCCTAACTGGTTCGCCATGTACCCCAAATCGGTTCCCCCCCAAACCGGTTCACTATGTGGTTCGCGGTACCTCGCTATTTTGGGGTTAAAAGAAATCAACATTCTTCTATGAGATTTTCTCCATATTTAAAAGGTTATAAATCCTTCACCGTGGCTCGGATTGAGGTGCCATTTCTTCTAATATCTTCTTGGCGTCGAGCTCTTCAAATTTCCAGTTGACCAGACCTCCGGCCTATGGCTGTAAATTTACCAAAATTCCCTTGAACTTTCCTATCTTGTCTTTTTTTCATTGTTTTGACTTCTCTATCGTACCACTTGCATAAATCCATAAAATCGTGGAACGTGAAGTCGTTGAGGCAGACATGGGACACTTGATGGAGATGTTGAATGCTTGATTCCTAGAATTTGGATAGAAGTCGTCATGTGATATCGTGAAGTGACGTACCGAATGTAGCAGTATTAGATATACAAACTGTGGTCTAGGGAAGACATAAAATTCCTATATTCTACCCCAGACATTTATAAAATTATGTCCTTACAAATCTCCCCCTATGTCTATGCTGTTACATACATAAAAAATCCGAATTATGCAATCTCCCTAAAATAAAAGACATATAAGATACTATCCCCATTAAACCCTCAAAATGAGAATTCTAAATGACATGTCTGCAATCAAACTTCAACGTCTTCAAATCTTTAGCTCTTCAGAAACTCCCAAAGCTTTTCTCATCAGGGTGTGCAATCCAATACATGTCAATTTTGTTCCTACACACATGAGATAAAGCAGATACCCGTGACACACAACTGTTTGAAATATAATGATATGCAAAAATCAAAGATCAATTAAGCTTAAGCAAATCATTGTTAAATCAGCCAAATAATTCTCCCCCATAATTCATTCTCCTCCTTTTTATGATGTCCCCAAATAGACAGATATGAGAATGATAATCATGGAAAATGTCACAAGGTAAAAAAATCTATTTTTGAATTTTTCAAAATTTTTCACACAAAATATACAACAAGGAATCACACCATGAACAAACACAAAAACAACCAAGTAGATGATAGCGTAAATGTAGGGGTGTGATCACATTCGATAGGAAAATAATGCATACAAACATGACATATGTGCACGATGAATATCGGATACTCCTAACGAATGAACTCAACATCTTCCTTAGGTGTAACAAGTTGGAAATATGGGACATTTACTCAATCAAATCAACAAATTAAAGCTCAAAGTGATTTCCACACCAATAACATTCAAAACGATTTAATGCTTTTTCAGGACTTTCAAGGAAGTGCAAACCCGTTTAAATTCTCCAACCAAACTCCCTCAGATTTATATTTTGAATAGATCTGATCTAAATTCTCAAACTTTGGAGAATTGATGGTGAAACCAAATGGCCCATATTTGGCATGAATTATTTTTTATTGCCTTTAATTTTTTTGGGTTCTTTTAACCTCTTTGGACCCCGGATAATAAAATTCCTCAATTTTTTAGGTCCGATTAAACGGTGGCTTAATCGTAAAGGATAAATACGTACCTTTCGTAGCCCTTCGTCATTTTAAAATGAAACACAATCTCACTAAAATGGTTTTTAACATGCAGTCCAATCTTGTCAAGTTTTATCGCATATGGTTCGTTGTATAGACATAATTGAGATGGAAACACTCAAGCCAATATGTGATAGATAAGTAGAATAATCAAATAAAACCGTGCATGTGTGCAATAAAGGAGATAAGGAGCCAAACATGTAGAAAGATATCACTAATCACATCTCAAAGACTCCAAACAATGTAAAACACATAAATGCAATGATGTAGCGTCTCAAATCACTATCAAACAGTCACATGGATAAATGGAGTGAAATTTCTTACTCGACTATCTTAAATGCTCATCCATAAAAGGAGTAAATAAAATACAAAAATCTTTTTGTGCTTTTCTAAAATTTTTATAAAAAGAAAATCTTTTTGGATTTTTCAAAAAAATATAAAAAAGCAAAAATAATAATACAAATGATACAAACTAGCAATAGGAATCATATGATATGAACATGACAATGCATCATATCCTAGACACGGACCAACCGCAAATCCCTAAATACTTCCTAAGACTCTCGAATCTAAGGGCATCTAAAGGTTTCGTGAAAATATCGGCCAACTAATGGTAGGTGGGTACGAAACTCAGGGATACGACTTTCTCCTCAACTAACTGTCGTATAAAGTGCTCGCGTATCCTGATGTGCATTATGTGCGAATGCTAGACTGAATTGTGAGATATGTGTATCGCGCTTTTATTATCACAAGAAATGGTCGTGATGTCTTGTGAAATCCCATATTCCTCCAACATTTGCGTCATCCACAAGAGTTGCGTACAACAACTCCCGGCGGCGATGTACCCAGCCTCCGCAGTGGACAAAGAGATGGAGTTTTGATTCTTTCTCAACCAGGAGACAAGAGCATAACCAAAATAGAAACACCCACCAGAAGTTCTCCTACAACCATATACATCCCTGGCCCAATCGACATCCGAATAGGCGAATAAACGGTCATCGGTATCAAAGGAATACCAAATATCGTATGAGAGAGTCCCACTCACGTATTTACTAATACGTTTTAGAGTGAGTAAGTGTGACTCTTTCGGGGACGCATGATATCACGCATAGAGTCCAACACTAAAGGTTATGTCGGGACGAATGTAAGTCAAGTGGACAGACTACCTATCATACTCCGATATAAGGTTTGCTCTGCGTCCTTGCCTAAAGTATCCTTACTAAAATTGATAGATGTACTCATAGGTGTACATGCATGCTTAGCGGAGTCTAAACCAAATTTCTTCACTAGGTCTCTAACATACATGGATTGGGAAATGAACATCCCATCCTCTAGCTGACGAACCTGGAGACCAAGGACGAAAGTAATCTCTCCCATTATGATCATATCAAACTCACTTTTCATCTCCTCCTTTAAGTGGTGAGCATGCCGAGAGCATGTGGATCTAAAGACTATGTCATCCAGATAGACCTGGACAACCAAAATAGCACCGTTATCTTTCCTGACGAATAATTTCATATCAACTCCCCCTCTCTTGAAGCCACGAGCTAAGAGATAGGAAGTATGCCTCTCGTACTAAGCACAGGGTGCTCGCTTCAAACAATACAAGGCTTTTCTGAAAGGGGGGAGTGCGCTTGCGTTCAAATAAGGAAGTTAATTAATTAAACACAGTTTTTACCACATAATTCCTAAACATGCATCTATATGTGATTAAATACGACGATGAAACATGCAAGAACACAAATATGAGGAAAAATCCCCAACGGGGCAAAACCTTTTATTTTTACAATAATTTTTGTAAGAGAACGACTTACAACGGATTACAATGAAAATACAGTGACACAGAAATACCCTCGGGTGTCGGTTCTGTTGTCGGCGGCTGGAATAATCCCTTTCCAGTAGGGTAGCAGTGACGAAGAGAGCGGCTTCCTCACAAAGTACACCAGATGAGTAAATGATCTTTTTGAAGGTTTAAAGACTCACACACATATATGGGAATGGTTTTGTGAATCAAAAAGGTTTAGAAAACCTTAAAAGGTGAAGTCTTATTCTGGGATGTTTTCGCAGAATTTCGTGATTGTAGAAAGACTTGAAAAACACGTGTAGAAGGAGATCAGATATTTATACAAAAATCGAGGCGATGGCTTGTTCGAACGAGATAGCATGTCGCTCGAACGAGATAGCATGTCGCTCGAACGAGATAGCATGTCGCTCGAACGAAGGACAGAAGTCGTTCGAACGATAACGTGCGACATGATATCTCGCGCGAACGACTTGCAAAGTCTCTCGAGCGATCTCGTCGATCGAGGCCATTCGCTTTTACACTTAGAAAAATTCTGCTTTTGATAAAAAATTAATCCAGAATTCAAAAATAATTTTCAAAAACAATTCCCAAATATTTATGCAAATATTTAAAGTTCCAATAAAACATTTTACTGATAAGGCGTAGTGGAGTAGTGGGAATGAGCTGAGCAGCACGTTGCATGTAGCATGATGCATGTGAAGAAAGTGGATGCATTGAATTCGAATACAAGCCGTCGAGGATGATCGTGTTGACGTGCCGAATGTAGCGGTATCAGACATATGAACTGTGATCTAGGAGAAAATAGAAAATTCCTAGATTCTACCCCGGACATTTATAGAATTATGTCCTTACAAATCTCCCCCTATGTCTATGCCGGTACATACATAAGAAATCCGAATTATGCAATCAAATGACATATAAGATAATATCCCTATTAAACCCTCAAACTGAGAATACTAAATGACATGTCTCCCAAATCTTCAGCTCTTCAGAAACTTTCAAAGCTTTTCTCATCAGGGTGCGCAATCCAAAAAAAATGAACAATGATGTACCTACACACATGAGATAAAGCAAATACCCGTGACAAGCAACAATTTGAAATATAATGATATGCAAAAATCGATGATCAATTAAGCTTAAGAAAATCATTCATAAATCAACTAGACACCAAAACATAATTCTCCCCCATAATTCTTCTCCCCCTTTTTATGATGTCTCCAAATAGACAAATATGAGAAGCAGAAATGAATGCACATGGAGAATGACACACGGGAATAAACTGCTATTTTTATATTTTTCAATTTTTTTTACACATTGTATACGACAAAGAATCACACCATGAAAGATCACAAAAACAACCAAGTCAATGATAGCGAAATGAAGGGGTGTGATCAGATTCGATAGGAAAATCAATGCATACAAACATGACATATGTGCACGATGAATATCGGACACTCCTAACGAATGAACTCAAAGTCTTCCTTTGGTGAAAAAAAGATGGAAATATAAGATATTGACTCAATCAAATCAACAAATCAAAGCTCAAAGTTATTTATACACCAATAACGTCCAAAACTATTTCATGATTTTTTAGGACTTTCAAGGAAGCGCAAACCCGTTTATATTCTCCAACCAAACTCCCTCAGATTTTTATTTTGAATAGAGGCTTTTCTAAATTCTCAAACTTTGGAGAATTGATGGTGAAACCTAAGTGGCTCATATTTGGCATGAATTGCTTTTTATTGCCTTTAAATTTTTTCGGGCTCTTTTAACCTCTTTGGACCCCGGATAATAAAATTCCTTCGTTTTTTAGGTCCTTTTGAACGGTGGATTTTGCGCAAAGACATGATAATTACCTTTCGCATCCCCTCCCCGTTCTTAAACAAACACTCAGTCTCACAAGAAAAATGGTTTTTACATGCAATCCAATCTTGTCAAGTTTTATCGCATATTGTTAGTTGTATAGACATAATTGAGATGGAAACACTCAAGCCAACATGTGATAGACAATTGCAATAATAAAATAAAGTCGTGCATGTGTGCAATAAAAGAGATAGGAGTCAAACATGTAGGAAAAGATCACTAATTACATCTCAAAGACTCCATACAATGTAAAGCACATGGATGAAATGATGTAGCGTCTCAAATCTCTATCAAATAGTCACAGGAATAAATGGAACGAAATTGTGACTTGGCTATCTTAAATGTTCATCCATAAAAGGTGTATATAAAAAATACAAAAATCTTTTTGGGCTTTTCTGAAATATTTATATACAAAAACAAAAATCTTTTTGGATTTTTTTTAAAAGAATAAATAAATAGCTGTACAACAAAGCAATGGTACATATAAAACAGACTAGCAATAGGAAGCATATGATATGAACATAAAAAAAAAACATCCTATTCTAGACATAGACCAACCCCTCAGTCAACTGTGCAAATCCCCAAAGACTTCCTAAGACTCTCAAATCTAAGGGCATCTAAAGGTTTCGTGAAAATATCGGCTAACTGACGGTCGGTGGGAACAAAACTCAGGGATATGACTTTCTCCTCAACTAACTGACGTATAAAGTGCTCACGTATCCTGATGTGCTTTGTGCGCGAATGCTGGACTGGATTGCGGGATATGTGTATCGCGCTCGTGTTATCACAGGAAATGGTCATGGTATCCTGTGAAATCCCATAATCTTCCAGCATTTGCTTCATCCACAAGAGTTGCGTACAACAACTCCCGGCGGCTATATACCCAGCCTCCGTAGTGGACAAAGAGATGGAATTTTGCTTCTTGCTTAGCCAGGAGACTAGAGCAGAACCAAAATAGAAACACCCACCAGAAGTGCTCCTACAACCATCTACATCCCCGGCCCAATCGGCATCTGAATAGGCGGACAAACGGTCATCAGTATCAAAGGAATACCAAATACCGTATGAGAGAGTCCCACTCACGTATTTAATAATACGTTTTAGAGCAAGTAAATGTGACTCTTTCGGGGACGCCTGATATCGCGCACAAACTCCAACACTAAAGGCTATGTCGGGATGACTGGTAGTCAAGTAAAGAAGACTATCTATCATACTCTGATATAAGGTTTGCTCTACGTCCTTACTTTAAGTGTCCTTACTAAGCTTGGTAGTGGTACTCATAGGTGTACGTGCATGCTTAGTGGAGTCTAAACCAAATTTCTTCACTAGGTCTCTAGCATACTTGGATTGGGAGATGAACATCCCATCCTCTAGCTGACGAACCTGGAGACCACGGAAGAAAGTAAGTTCACCAACCATTCTCATCTCAAACTCACTTTTCATTTCCTTTTCAAAGTGATGAGCATGTTGAGAGCACTTGGATCCAAAGACTATGTCGTCCACAGACCTGGGCAACCAAAATTGCACCGTCATCTCTCCTAACGAACAACATCATATCAACTCCCCCTCTCTTGAAGCCACGAGCTAAAAGATAGGAAGTAAGCCTCTCGTACCAAGCACGGGGTGCTTACTTCAAACCATACAAGGCTTTTCTCTGATAGTAGACGTGCTCTGGGTGCTGAGGGTCTTCAAACCTTTTTGGTTGTTCCACGTAAATCTCCTCCTGTAGAATGCCATTCAGAAAGGCACTCTTGACATCCATCTGATATAACTTGAAGCGCAGATGACATACGATGGCGAGTAGTAGACGGACGGACTCAAGCCTCGCAACAGGAGAAAATGTCTCCCCAAAGTCTACACCTTCTATCTGCGTGTAGCCTTGAGCGACCAACCTAGACTTGTTTCGAATTATGGTACCATTTTCATCCATTTTATTCTTAAAAATCCACCGGGTACCAATCACATTAGTCTCACTAGGTCGGGGGCCAAGTTCCCAGACATTATTCTTTTTAAACTGAAGTAACTCATCCTGCATAGCAGATATCCAGTGTTCATCCTTGAGTGCTTCTTTATGATTCTTGGGCTCGACTTTGGACGTGTAGCAAAGATGGATAACAACGTTCTCTAGATGATCACGAGTCTTGACCCTTAGAGTGGGATCACCAACAATGGCAGACGGATCATGACTCTTGCGAACCCAAGCGGGTGTGTCCCCTAACACAGGACTTGGGACCACAGAGTGTGGGTGGGGAACAAGTGGATCACTGTCATACGAGTCCTCATCCTCACACTGAAGGTTAGTATCAATAACCGTCAGAGGTTCGTCATCTTGCACGGTGACGTTTATTGATTCCATAACCTTAGAGCTCTTCAGGTTAAAAACTCGGTACGCTCTGCTATTCGATGAGTATCCTAGCAATATTCCTTCGTCGCTCCGGGAGTCAAACTTTCCTAATTGCTCTCTATCCCATAGGATGTAGCATTTACTCCTCAAAACACGAAAATATGCCAGGTTGGGTTTCTTACCTGTCCACAATTCATTAGGTGTCTTAAGTGTGTGTGGATGCAGATAAATCCTATTCACCGTGTGGCATGCAGTAGACACTGCCTCTGCCCAAAATCTCCTAGAAACATTACGACCTAGAAGCATAGATCTAGCTATTTCCTGAATCGTTCTATTCTTTCTCTCAACAATCCCATTTTGTTGAGGAGTCTTCACAGCAGAAAACTCATGTTTGATCCCAAGGCTATCACAATACAAATGCACCTTTGCTTCCTTAAATTTAGTGCCGTTGTCACTACGTATCCTGTTAATAGTGACTCCGTGTTAATTTTATAGGACACGGAACTTGGTCGTTAAAAACACTACTGTGACACCCCGACTAATTAAATACCGGGTAGCTACTCCTTTATAAAATTAATTCAAAATGCCAAGTTGGCTCAGTTAATAGCATCACTGTCGAAAACATTTTATTATATCTAACCACCTAGTATTTAAAAAGCAAGTTGCCAAATTTTAATTTAAGTCTGATTAACATGCAACAAGTGTAATGAAGAAATAAATAACACCATTCACCATACTGAAGTAAAATGAATAACCATCACAAATAGAGTAAATAAAGTCTAGAGGAAACCCCTCAATACAATCCCACAACTGATAAGTAAACTGAAATAAATAACTAAAACTGAATACTGAGCAATACATGCTAGAGTCTGAAAACTGAAATGTAAAAATGCTCTAAATAGGAATGGGCAACATGCCCTACAACTGATAGATAGATCGTGACTCTGGAATCCAAAAGATAGAAGCGTCTATGAGCAAATCCCTGTAGCTTCCACAAACAGCTACAGCTCGTCACCTGAATGAGTACCTATGCTTGGTGTCCTTGTGGCTGGGCACCTAAAATGGTTTTACAAAGAAAAAGAGATTTGAAAAGCAAACGGGTCAGAGCCCGAATGTGGAGTTATATTTTAAAAATCTGCAAGTTCTTTAAAAACATTTAAAACATTAAATGCAAAGTACATGTTAGGACGTACACTCGCATGATATCCTCACCTCTCGTCTAACTGTGCACTCCTAACGTAAGTACCCATCTATAACTACCCTTTCCACTAGCTAAATGACAACGTAACTAGCTAGACTACCAAAGGTTCTACCCATTTTACTCGGTTAATTTAACATAACAACGCTCGTAATTTAATAGAGGTTAACGTAAACTCAGTTACTAAATATGCCATTGATATAACTATCAGCTAACTCATTGTATATCTCGAAACAATACCGTAATATTTTTACAATATTAACATGAGGATTCCCATTAATATAATGTATATCATTCATCTCATAAATATACAATACAAGCACCCCGCAATCTAAGTTGTAGTGCACACATACTCTGCTATCCATCCCGGTACATCACGTACATAAGGATCACATATTCCGAATCTCTCAGGAATAGTTCAGATAACACAAATCACAAATAGTGGAGGCGAACACAGTCACCATCACATGGGTCACGCACATACCTATGCTCCCATGGTCAGCGGACTTATTAATGTCACAATAAGTCTTTCTATGACCTATGTTCATCAAGGTACCAGTCTATATCCCCCCCGTAGGCACACAAGGATTAGAGGGTCCTAAGCGAACGAAACCTCCCGTGATAGCAAGTATGGTAGGTATGTCATACATACAATCCATATATCAATACTAAGTAAACACACATCTTAGTAATACTGTATTTTAATCGTAGTACATATCGTATTCTCGTACTAACTATAATTATCACAATTCGTAGTATACCGGTTTGTAATTATCCGCGCTATAATTCATCCTCACATCGTAGTAGACACTCACGCCTCAACCCAAATGGTTCATTGAATATAACTCTAGTATATGATTTACTCATCTCAATAACCCAAAAGTCCCAAATCAATTACTATAACACCAAAGGAATACTAACTCTACCCTTGAACCAGTTCCCGGGACTCCAAACGTCAAAACAGTCCAAAAAGGACCAAACTGTCAACTCGTTATAAGTCTCGTTCGAACGAGGCTTCGAACGAGTTTGGACTGTCAGGTCGTTAGAAGTCTCGTTCGAACGAGGCTGTTCGAACGAGATCCCAGTTCGTTCGAACGAACTGACCCTTCTAACGATATCTCGTTCGAACGAGATATCGAACGAAAATTCCTACTCGTTAATAACGACTGGTCAACTCGTTAGAAGCTCGTTCGAACGAGCTCGTTCGAACGACCTGGGGGCTGCTTCTAACGAGTGGCCAGTTTCGGCCCAGATTTTTTTTTTCCAATTCGTTTTTCACCATTTTTACTCCTCAAACCTCTTCTAAAATTCGTTCCCACAATATATTGAGTTCTCTAATCATCCTCAAACATGTTAAGGGGCTATACTAACATCATTAAAGGGTTTAATATCTTCTAAACATCATTAAATCACAATTTCTACATTAATTCCCAATTTTCTTCAAGAACATAAACCCTAACTTTTTCTCATCATAAATTCCCAGATTTTAATTCGTTTATACATAACCTAGATATGAAATCTCCGAAATTAAATCTCCCAACAATGTTTCTACATGCAAACCTATCCCAACATTCAATAATAACTTCAAATTTCATGGGTTTTCATATTTCATCAAGAACAACCATAAATCTGAATTTTCTAACATGGAAAAGACATTCTCAGTAATTAAATGGAAATAAAGTCACTTGACTTGGTTTGATTTCTGAATTTGGTGTGGATTTGGTGTCGAATTTCTGCAGAATTCCTCTCTCTCTCTCCTTCTCCAAGCTTTCTTCTCTAAAAAGCTATGGTGGCTAGGGTTTGCTTTGGGGAACTTATGAAAACCTAATTTTATAAACCTCCGTGGCTTGTTGGGTTAAAAAGGGTTGGTTGGGTCAATTCCTTATCAGATTACAACTCTCAATTTTCGTCACTTTTAATTACCCAAAAATACCAAATTACTAAAATACCCTTTATGGTGCCGGAATGGCCTAAAGATACCCCGGGACCCAAACTATACCCCTGGCTAGTGTTTTCTGACTATCTCGACCCTTCCGGACGCGTTGGCGCACTCAAAACAACCATACGGATTATAGATTTTAAATTCACTTTTATAAACAAAATATTATACCGTGACGCGGCGGTCCCACGCGTCTCAACAAAATTTCCAAATCGCCGTATATAAATCCCACGACAAATTTTATAATACCAAATACATATATAATCATATATGTACATAATCAAATACCAATTTGCATCATATTAGTATTTATAACCCGGATTAATTTCCAATTAATACGCATCTAATTGATTAATCCCAAAAATAAATATAGCCAAAAGTACGGGATATTACAACTACAGCATCGAATTTTTCTTTCAGAAAACCTATAATGGAGTACCTGGAGAAATCATCCACCATCACGAGGATATACCTCTTACCACCCAGACTCTCGGTACGAGTGTGACCCATAAGATCCATGTGTATAAGCTCAAGAACGCGAGAGGTGGTAATGGAATGCAACTTCCTATGGGGACTACGAATTTATTTTCCCAACTGACAGGGTCTACAAACCGTCGAAGTTGGCCTTCCAAGATATGGTAAGCCACGTACTAGGTCCTTTTTTATCTAAGCGAGTGAGATCTCTAATATTTACGTAACCTAGACGTTGGTGCCACAGATCCATATGAGTGATCGTGGCGCTGTTACAGACAAGTGAGGAAGTAGTCACAGTACCATAGCAATTATCCTCGGTCCTCACCCCTTGCATTAAGAGTTTACCGGCTTGATTGTAAACATTACATGCATCACGGTCAAACTTTACTGCAAAGTCATTGTCGCACAGCTGGCTAATGCTGAGAAGGTTTACTTTTGAACCTTTGATGTACAACACATTCTCTAGCTTAGGAAATCCTGGTAACACTACAATACCTCGTCCTACAATGCTAGACTTGCTCCCATCTCCAAAGGTGACTCTGCCACCCTGATAATCCTCAAGAGATGTAAAAAATGAGGCATCACCTGTCATATGTCTGGAGCATCCACTGTTAAAATACCACTGTGAGGTATTATGTGCCTTAAGAGCAACATGAACAACGAAGGCCTTTTTATCTTTCTTAGGTACCCAAGAAGTGGTGACCTTTTGTTTGCCTTTGTTGTTGTTGGTTTTAGCTGGAATGTGAGAAGCATTCCCTGACGGCAAAGACATCCGTCGGAATTCCTCCATCAAACTCTGAGACGTGGCAGCTAAAAACTCAACTCGCTCTCTCAGACTAGTAAAATCATCAGTATGCTGATGTGAAGCAGTAGTACGTCGTGTCCGACCCATACTATAGCAAAACTCCCTGAGGTGGCCTTTTCTTTTGCAATAAGTACAAAAGAACACAGTCAAAGGCGGACCTTGGTTTGCTTTTCTTGGTCAAACTCTTCTTCGAGGTTTATGACGATGGCCATAAGGAGTCGTAGTAAACTCAGGGACTAGTCCAGGTGCAATTTGGGACGTGGAGTCACCATCATAACCAATTCCATGCCGATCACCAAAACCTAAAGCGGGGTCGAGGAGCATCTTTCCCATTTTCCCAAATCTGTCCTCGATTTGTACCTTGGATTCCCGTGCTTTCTCAAGATCACGAGTCAGCTGGGCAACAAGGGCTTTAAGTTTCTTCCGAGTCTCCACGGAGGAATGGAGCTGACTCGTAAGACTAGCAACTTGTTTAGTCAAGTCCCCTCTCTCTTTCTCAAAAGTGCTCTCTCTCTCTCTAAACAAACTTACTTTCTCAACACAGGCAAATTCTCTCTCTCTCAGGGCAGTGCAGGTGGAGGACTCTCTCTCTCTCTCGCTTTTCTTAATTCTTCCTCTAAGCCGGTGATCTTAAGGACTAACGCTTTGTTACGCTTTTTAGTTTTAAATGACTCAGAATATAACTCAACGTAGGCGCGTTGAATATCACTCTCGCTCTCACTTGTGTCATCCTCCCCCTCACTCACATTGCTCTCACTGTCGAGGTGTCCCTGTGAAGCATCATCCTCATCGTCGTGAGGAGAACTAGAAGTGCTCACATGACTAGCCATGAATGCGGTGAAGTTACACTCATGCGGTGACTCGACTCCAGAATCCACCGACTTGACCTCACTGTCGTCGCTAAGGGTAGCGTTAAGAACAGCTTTCCTTTTCTCTCTGTTTAGACGCGTGGCACACTCAAAGGTTTTATGACCCCTACCGTCGCACTCAAATCATCTCTCACTTTCTTTCTTAGGGGGATCTTTAAAAACTTTTTCATTTTTCTTTTCAAACTTATTTTTCTCAAATTTCTTTTTATCTTTAAAATTGCCATTTTTCTTAAATTTGAGAATCCTCTTGAAATTTTTTACAAAAAGAGCCAAATCATCTAAGTCAAAATCACAATCAGAATCTGACGTGTCAGCCTCTCTCTTTCTAGATGACTCTACCCTCTTTCTAGCCGACCCCTCATTCTTTCTCTCTTGGGAATTAAGTGCAATTCCCTTATCTTTAGACTTAGCAGTTTTAGGGAACACATCAATTTCATATGTTTGCAATTCTCCTACAAGTTCTTCCAATTTTAGCGTATTTAAATTACCCATATAATTTAGCACAGTGACTTTGGGGATAAAACGCTTAGGCAAAGAACGAAGAATCTTTTTGACAACTCTAGCATTAGGAATATGTTCACCAAGATTAAAGCTAGTATTGACAATGTCATAAAGTCTAGCATAAAAATCATCAAAACATTCAGTTGCATGCATGGTGATGGTTTCAAATTGAGTTGTCAAATTTTGCAATTTAGACTCTTTCACAACATTAGTTCCTTCATGGGTGAGTTGTAAAACATCCCATGCCTCTTTTGACGTGGTACACGTCATTATGCGTTTGAACTCATCAGGTGTGACAGACCCAGAAATAACACTTAGACCCTTAGAATTGAATGATGACCATTTAAATTCGTCTTCGGTCCAAGAAGTGACAGGTTTTAAATTGATCACATTATCAACGGTGACGGAGGGAGGAGTCCACCCTCTTTCAACCAAAATCCAGACACGTTCATCAATGGCTTTTAAAGCAGACCTCATGCGGGCTTTCCAATATGCATAGTTTGTCCCGTAAAAAACTGGCATTTTATTATATAACTTCTCCTTAATGAACACACTCGTTTTCAAAAATCAATTTTTCATAAAATTGATATCTTAGAAAAATTTTGTGAAAAATTACACGGTAAAATTGTGTAACTGGCTCTGATACCAATTTGAAATGGGGGAGTGCGCTTACGTTCAAATAAGGAAGTTATTTAATTAAGCACAGTTTTCACCACATAAGTCCTAAACATGCATCTATATGCGATTAAATACGATGATGAAACATGCAAGAACACAAATATGAGGAAAAATCCCCAGCGGGGCAAAACCTTTTATTTTCACAATAATTTTTGTAAGAGAACGGCTTACAACGGATTACAATGAAAATACAGTAACACAGAAATACCCTCGGGAGTCGGTTTTATTGTCGACGGCTGGAACAATCCCTTTCCAGTAGGGCAGCAGTGACGAAGAGAGCGGCTTCCTCACAAAGTACTCCAGATGAGTAAACGATCTTTTTGAAGGATTGAAGATTCACACACTTATATGGGAATGGTTTTGTGAATCAAAAAGGTTTAGAAAACCTTAAAAGGTGAAGTCTTATTCTGGGATGTTTTCGCAGAATTTTGTGATCGCCAAAAGACTTGAAAAAAACGTGTAGAAGGAGATCAGATATATACACAAAAATTGAGGCGGTGGCTCGTTCGAACGAGATAGCATGTCGCTCGAACGAGATAGCATGTCACTCGAACGAAGGACAGAAGTCGTTCGAACGATATCGCGCGACATGATATCTCGCGCGAACGACTTGTAAAGTCGCTCGAGCGATCTCGTCGATCGAGGCCATTCGCTTCTACACTTAGAAAAATTCTGCTTTTGATAAAAAAATAATCCAGAATTCAAAAATAATTTTCAAAAACAATTCCCAAATATTTATGCAAATATTTAAAGTTCCAATAAAACATTTTACTGATAAGGCGTAGTGGAGTAGTGGGAATGAGCTGAGCAGCACGTTGCATGTAGCATGATGCACGTGAAGAAAGTGGTTGCATTGAATTCGGATACAGGCTGTCGAGGATGATCGTGTTGACGTCCCTAATGTAGCGGTATCAGACATATGAACTGTGATCTAGGAGAAAACAGAAAATTCCTAGATTCTACCCCGGACATTTATAGAATTATGTCCTTACATTTCCTTAGATAGTAGACGTGCTCCGGGTGCTTAGGATCTTCAAACCCTTTTAGTTATTCCACGTAAACTTCCTCCTGTAGAATGCCATTTAGAAAGGTACTCTTGACATCCATTTGATATAACTTGAAGCACGGCGATGGTGAGTAGTAAGCGGACGGACTCAAGCCCCGCAATAAGAGCAAATGTCTCCCCAAAGTTTACACCCTCAATCTGTGTGTATCCTTGAGCGACCAACCTACCCTTATTTCTGATTATGGTACCATTTTCATCCATTTTATTCTTGAAAATCCACCTGGTACCTATCACATTAGTCTCATTAGGTCGGAGGACAAGTTCCCAAATATTGTTCTTTTTAAACTGAAGCAATTCATCCTGCATGGAAGATATCCAGTGTTCATCCTTGAGTGCTTCTTTGTGATTCTTGGGCTCGACTGTGGACGTGTAGAAAAAAGGACTAACAACATTCTCTGACTGAGCACGAGTCTTGACCTCTAAAGTGGGATATCCAATAATGGCAGAATGATCATGACTCTTGCGAACCCAAGCAGGTGTGACCCCTAATCCAGGAGTAGGGTCCACTGGGTGTGGGTGAGGGACAAGTAAATCGCTTCCAGAAAAGCCCTCATCCTAACAGTGAAGGCTAGGATCAATAAGCGTCGAAGGTTCATCATCTTGCACGGTGACATTTATTGACTCCATAACCTTAGAGCTCTTCAGGTTAAAAACCTGGTATGCTCTACTATGTGATGAATATCCTAGCACTATTCCCTCGTCGCTCCAGGAGTCAAACTTTCCTAATTGCTCTCTATCCCGTAGGATGTAGCATTTACTCCCAAAGACACGGAAATATGCAAGGCTGGGTTTTTTTCCAATCCACAATTCATAGGGCGTCTTAAGTGTGTGTGGACGCAGGTAAACCCTATTCACCATGTGGCATGCAGTAGACACTACCTCTGCCCAAAATCTCCTAGCAACCTTACGACCTAGAAGCATAAATCTAGCCATATCCTTAATCGTCCTGTTCTTTCTCTCAACAATCCCATTTTACTGAGGAGTCTTCACAGCAGAAAACTCATATTTGATTCCAAGGATGTCACAGTAAAGATCTACTTTTGCTTCCTTAAATTTCGTGACGTTGTCACTACGTATTCTATTAATAGTGACTATGTGCTGATTTTGCAGGACACGACACTTGGTTGTTAAAAACTCTACAACATTGGATTTCTCTCTCAAAAAACCTACAATCAAATATTTCGAGAAATCATCCACCATCACGAGGATATACCTCTTACCACCCAGACTCTCAGTACGAGTAGGACCCATAACATCCATGTGAATCAACTCAAGTACACGGGAGGTGGTAATGAAATGCAACTTCCTATGGGGGCTACGAATATGCTTTCCCAACTAGCAGGGTCCCCAAACCATGGAAGTTGGCTTTCCAAGTGATGGTAAGACACTACTAGGTCCTTTTTAGCTAAACGTGTCAAATCTCTAACATTCACGTGACCTAGATGTTGGTGCCACAGATCCATAGGAGTGATAATGGAACTATTGCAGACAAGTGAGGACGTGGGCATAGTCCCATAGCAATTATCTTCTGTCCTCACCCCTTTCACTAAAAGTTTACCGGCTTGATTATAGACATTACACACGTCCCGGTCAAACTTTATGACAAATTCAGCGTCGCACAACTGGCTAATGCTGAGAAGGTTTGCTTTCAATCCATTGACGTACAAAACATTCTCTAGCTTAAGAAATCCTGGTAACTCTACTGTACCTTGTCCTATAATGCTAGACTTTCTCCCATCTCCAAAGGTGACTCTACCTTCCTTATACTCCTCTAGGTAGGTAAAAAATGAGACATCACCTGTCATATATCTGGAGCACCCACTATCAAAATACCACTGTGAGGTATTATGTGCTTTGAGAGCGAAATGAACTACAAGGGCCTTTTCGTCTTTCTTAGGTACCCAAGAAGTGGTAACCTTTTGTTTACCCTTGTTGTTGTTGGTTTTAGCCGGGATGCTAGAAGCATTCACTGAAGGCAAAGACATCCGTAAGAATTACTCTATCAAACTCTGTGATGTGGCAGCTAAAAACTCAACACGCTCTCTCAGACTCGTAAAATCATCAGTACGATGTGGTGGAGCAGTAGTACGTCATGTCCAACCCAAACTATAGCAAAACTCCCTGAGGTGGCCTTTTCTTTTGCACTATGTACAAAAGAACACAGTCTTAAACGGACTTGGGTTTGCCTTTTTTAGTCGAACTCTTCTTTGTGGTTTTTGACGATGGCCATATGGAGTCGTAGTAAACTCAGGAACAGGTCCAGGTGCAATTTGGGATGTGGAGGCACCATCAAAACCTATTCCCTGCCTATCACCAAAACCTAAAGCGGGGCCGAGGAGCATCTTTCCCATCTTTCCGGATCTGTCCTCGATTTGAACCTTGATTTCCCATGCTCTCTCAAGATCATGAGTAAGCCGGGCAACAAGGGCTTCAAGTTTCTTCCGAGTCTCTAGGGAGGAATGGAGCTCACTCATAAGACTAGCCACTTATTTAGTCAAGTCCCCTTTCTCTCTCTCAAAACTACTCTCTATTTCTCCAAACAGTCTCTCTCTCTCTCTAAACAAACTTTCTTTCTCAACCCAGGCAGACTCTATCTCTCTCAAGGTAGTGCAGGTGGAGGACTCTCTCTCACTCACTTCTTCTAAATCTTCCTCTAAAGTGGTGATCCTAAGAACTAACGCTTTGTTACGCTTTTTGATTTTAAATGACTCATTATATAACTCAGCGTAGGCGCGTTGAAAATTACTCTCTCTAACTTGCATCATCCTCCCCCTCACTCACATCATTCTCTGATAACGTGACTTTTTTATATGGCCGTTGTTGAAAGCCAAGTTAGTCAAAAATCCTCAAATACCTACAAAATATAATAACTCAAGTATAGAGGTAAGTAAGGGTATCAATCCACTTCCTAGGGAGTAAAGCAAATGGAACAAATTCAATTGTAATTCACTTTTTATTTTCTTTTTGTGCTTTTTCAGTTTTCTAATTTTTTTTAGCTTTTTCAGTATTAAAACAATAGGGTGAGGTGAGGTTTTAAACTAAACTAAATTAAATGAAAATAACCAATTAGAAAGTAACAAAAATGAAAATTAAGGTCTAAACTAAAATAAAAGATAAAGTGAGGTAAATAGTTGTGAGAACAATCAAGGAATGAGATTACACCACAAATTTTAGTTATTCTAATTTATTAATTTAATTATTTGAATTCTCCCAAATTAATATCAAAATTACAAACCAACTCTCGTTGCAAGTGTAATTATAATAGTAATATTTTAGAAAGTTAAGTTTAACACCCCACAACTCTAGAAAAATAGATCTACACTCCTTTTAATTAATCACCCGCTAGGATCGATCAATTAGAATTTATGTCAATCTTGTAAAATAAATTTTGAGTTGAAATTCAAGTAATAATACCCCACTTAAGAAACCCCTATCTCTAGTTCGAATCTAAAATGGGTATTATCACTAGAATTTTGATTTTCTCTCGAAAATCATTTACCCTCTCTCGAGGCGTAAATCTAAGGGTGGGGGATCAAAATTAACATTCAAAGGGATTTTTCAAGTAATTAAACTAATTAAAATAAAATAACATCAAATAAGGATTTTACCCCATCCCTTGAAAGATGATTTAACCTAACATGATATTAAACATGACAAATTAATAATCAAGAATACTAAAATAAAAGAGAAGAGAATAGAACTAGCAAACCAAATCTCTTTGAGAAAGTTGAACTCTGTTCTTCCAAATTGACGCATACAATCCCTCCAATTGAGCATCCAAATGCGTTGAAATTAATTATTCACTCAATTAACTCCCTTACAATATTTAATCTCACAAAAATCTAAAATAAAAAAGGGAAAAAAAACTATTTACAACTGATAATTTTCTCTACAATTTTCTCTCTAAAATTCCTATCTAAAGGCTCCCCTTGAATTGGAGTCTTCATCTTAAATATATAGTAGGCATGGGACACATGGAGTTAAGGCGCATTTTTTGAGGGTTCATGGTGTAGGATAAAATGGAGAGTGATTTTGGAATAAAGGTGAGGGTATTTTAGGAATTAAAAAAGAGCATGTGGTTATGTTGAGGTCGTGTGGAAAGGTGAGGCGTGAAGATATAATCTGATTTGTTTTAAAAACGGATAGGGGGTAATTTTGGAAAAGAGAGAAAAGTTGGTTTAAAACATGTGGGGAAATTGGTTGACTTGGTCTTGGCTTGGGTTTTGTTGATTTTTGGCAGGCCACGGTTTTGGGATGGAAGATGGGTTTTGGTTTTCAAAGTGGGTAAAGGATTGGAGAAAGGGGCATCGGGTTCGGTGGTAGGTCGCGACCGGGTCTGGAGCAGGTCCGACCGGAGTCGTAGCATGGCAGGTTCCGGCCTTGCGATAGGGAAGCGGGGTTCAGGAGGGTGTAGCGGCGGGAGGTAGGGACGACAGGTGGTCGTCGGGGCGCGGGTATGGAGGTTCCGGCCGGGGGTTAAGGCTGGGCGAAGATGGTTACAGGGTCCGGTGACTGGGGTCGGCGCCGGTTTGTGGGTTTGCCGACGAGGGTTGGGTGTGGGGCAGGTGGGTAGTGGCGGAGATGGCAGGGGGCTGGGTTGAGATGACGACGGGGATGGGCTTTGAATGGAGGTCCGGCAAGGGGGACGCCGGAGTTGGGGAGATGGTGGTGGTTTTTGTGTTTGTTGGAGGTGTTGTTAATGGATGTATGTGAGAGGAGAGAGAAAAGGTGTGTTGGTGGAGAAGATGAAGTAGGGAGGGGTTGTGTGTGGGTGAGTGTAGGAAAAGTAGGGTGAGGGTTAGGGAGGTGTAGGATAAGTGGGGTTGTTTTTGTGTGTGTGTTTAATTTGAATTCTTAAAATAAAACTAACTAATAAAAAAAAAAAAAAAAACCTAAAAGAAATACAAAAAATAAAAATAAAAATAAAATCTAATAAAATTTAAAATTAAAATCCTAAAAAGAAAATGTAAAAACTAATAAATAAATTAAAATCCTAAAAATTAAAATCCTAATAAAATTAAATAAAATTAAAACTAAAAACTAATAGAATAAAAATAAAATAAAATATAAAAATAGAAAATAAACCTAAAAATTCTAAAATAATCCTAAAATAAATTCTAGAAATTCTAAATAAATTTAAAATAAATCCTAAAAATAGAAATGACTCAAACTAAAAATCTAAAAATAATAATAAAAGGGTAAATTAGACACACGCGGGGTTCGGGGTAGGTTTAGGATAGGTTTAGGCTAGGGTAAGGTTATGGACAAGTGTATTTAGCTTCATAAAATGCACAATTGCCTTGAAATACGCGTTTAAATACTGCAACGTGCATTCAGCCTACAAAATAAATATTTAAGCACATAAGACCCATATTGCCGAGAATTAACAACTAAAATACATCTATTCGGGGTATAAATTGTACAGTTTTGGGTGTTTATCACACCACCCCCAAACAGAGCGTTGTTAGTCCTCGAGCAATAAGATAGAGAGAAAGAGAATGATAAGAAACCAAAAGTGTACCACTTTCGCGGGCACTTGCGATTGCACTTAGCGTGTGCAACAAGCCTTTAAACCTATATGTTGCCCTACAGAACGAATTGTGTCTCGTGAGGGTTTGCAGGGAATATACCCACAAAATTCTTTATTTGCAAAATGGCAGTCAATCTCTTATTAGAAATATAATAATCGCACAATCCATCATATGAGAAAATATTTTCAGAAATACAAGCTAGAATGTGTAAAATGATTAAGCTAGATAAATACTCAAGGCACATCCTTCCAAGAACTCAACGTGTGTAGTGTGAATCAGTCAAAACGGGTCGAGTATCATAAGAGTAATTCCAAGATTGCCTTGTCGGAATCAACGCTTCAACTTCAAATCTCACGGATATATCTCTCTCAAACGAACTCTCGAGATTAGGACACTACACCAAAATGACAAAATTGTCACCTTTCAGCCGGTCACCCTTGTCAAGGTCATTGACCGTGATAAAAAACACGCGTTTTGTGTCACGGTCATTGACCTTGACACGACCGTGATAAAGAATTGTCACGGTCATTGACCGTGACAAGTCCGTGAGAAATTTACTTGCCACGAACTTGTCACAGTCAATGACCGTGACAATTCTTTAAATAATTGTCACGGTCAATGACCTTGACACGACCGTGACAATGTTTGCAGCAAAAACCCTTTCCCCCCTTCTTTTTTCCCTCCCACCGTTCCCTCCCTCTCTCTCTCTCGACGCTGCTCTCTCTCTCTCTACTTTCAGGTTTAATTCTCTCTCTCTCTCTCTCTCTCTCTCTCTCTCTCTCTCTCTCTCTCTTCCATTTATATATATGTTTGTGTGTATATATATATGTGTGTATGTGTGTATATATGTGTGTGTGTGTGTGCGCGGGGGTAGGGGGTGGGGCAGGGTGGGGGTAGGGGAGGTTGAACATTAACTTCTTGACAAAATAATGATATGTACTTTGTTGAATATTCTTTACTGCATTTTCTATTTCAATGTACAACTTGAGCTCTGTACTTTGCTGCATTTTCTTTTCCAAATTTAGACTTTAGGTGTGTATATCACCTTGATCAAGTTTACACTTAAGCTGAGAGCATTTGATTGAACACTTTGGGTTTAAGATATGGTTATAAATTGGTTTGTTTTTATGGTCTATTGGTGTGATATAAATATGTATATATAAATTTATATTAGCTTATATTTACTTTGTAGTCTTAGAAACAATTGATATATGGAACAAATTCTGATAGTGGAGTTTTATTGTAATATAGTTACATAAGCTTCAGTTTGGTATGATATTAATACATGGTTTAGCTTCTGTATTTTAATGCAGATTATGGTACTGGTACCCATAGTATACTGTGGTGAGTGTGATTTTTTTATGGAATTTTATCTTATTCAATGATCAATTCTTATAGTAGTTCTTTATCAAGTCCAATACGTTTAAAACTATAGTCAAACTTACATGGTCTAGCAATGAGTAAGCAAGTAAGCTAGATTACATCTTTTATGCTTTTATCTTAGTTTTCTACATTTGTGCTTTAATTTTAGTTGTTTAAATTGCATCCTTTTTGTGGTTTAATTCATACGGTTCTCTCCTAGTGCTTTATTTTTATTTAAGATATTTAATTTTATTATAGTTTAGTTATTTGTGCTTTAATTCATACGGTTCTCTCCCAGTGCTTTATTTTTCTTTAAGATGTTTACTTTTATTGTAGTTTAGTTATTTACTTTGGTCTTAAAGATATTAATATGTAGACATGCATCTGAAATTTGTGATGGGGGATTATTTTACAACTGGAGGATAAATTGTGGTTGTTGTGGACCTTTCATATTATAACATCTTTAATGCATTGCAGTTGATGGGGCACTATGCCACTCGTATTTGGCACCACTTCATAACATCTTTTATTTATTTTATTTTACTTTTTCTTTTGCATATCTAATATTTTCAATTATTTTGTTATACGTAAAGTTCGGGGCATTGTTAAATTTGGGATGCTTTTTGTTCTCCTGTTAAGAAATTCACGTTTGCAAAATTATATGTGAATTTTTTTGACGAATTTAGACTATTTGGATGTTGTCGGACAATAATTTTTACAGGTTTTGTAAAATTACACTATGTTTTGTTTGGGAAAATTTGGCCGTTTTGCAATTATTTACTTTGGAAATTTTCTTCATTTTATGATTATGTACTTTCTTCAATTTCCGTCATGCTTAAGAGGCAACATCATCATTTTACGATTACCTACTTTGGGATGTTGTTGGTGATGCAAATGATGGAAGAAATATTATCAATTTATTGTAGAATTTTTAAGTTAAACTTTCAATTTTGTGTTGTATTGTTACCGACCTCAGGTAGAATCTCTCTCTCTCTCTCTCTCTCTCTCTCTCTCTCTCTCTCTCTCTCTCTCTCTCTCTCTCTCTCTCTCTCTCTCTTATACACGAATACATTCGCGCACTCACCCACACAAGCACACATACTATTTTTTGTTGAGGTTATTAACTATAAACTATTATGTTCTTTATTTTTTGTGCAGAGAAAACCAAATCTCAGATCTTCCTCTCTTCTCTCAAACCATATACCTTCTCTCCCTCAATGATCAACAAAGGTAATGGATGTCTCTTATATGGTTTTTATGAATGTTTTGAAATTATGAGTTCAAAATCTTTTATTTCATGACCTATGTCACACTTTCAACTTGACCTATGGAGCCAGTTAATGGAAAATTCATCCTCTTCTTTACACATTTCATTAAACACCCTAATAGAGGCAAGATCAGTAATAGATAATAATACATCTATAATAATGATGTATGCTTTCACATAAATATTGTCTAAATGGTTATGATTCCTAGACTTACAATTTTCCCACATGATAATCTTTAGGAGTTTTGAACTGATCAAGGCTTGATGGTCCCTAGAAGACATATGCAGCCACCAGGACATAAAAATGAATTTGCAAGAATTAAAATTCAAAGGTGTGCCAATTAAGATATGCTGTCATCATGCATTTGATTATTTTGAAATTTTGAAAAAATGGATAAGATAAGTTTGTGTTTTGTGACTACGTTGCCTCCGTTGGCGATTTTTTTGCTGTTTGAGACTCGATTTTTTTGTTGTTTTAGACTTGGTTTAGTTGTTGTTTTATGCTTGGTTTAACTGCTGTTTCAGAAACCACTATCTGAGACTCAACTTTTTTGTATATTTATTTAAACTAAGATTTGGTGTTTAGATATTTGACCTTATTTTTCAATTTTAAAACTAATTATATATTTTGTTATTTCATACATGTTTTGTAGGATTATGGAGAGTATTGAAGTTTTTTATACAACCGGTAAGCCATTTTGACTGAGAATATAAATTGTTACTGCAGGATTTTTTTTTCAAATTTCATTTGAAAATTGTTATTGCTATTAAAGAAGTGAGGCCTCTTTCTTGATGTCTAACAAATATAATTTTGCATATTCAAAAGGGACTGCCGAAAAAGCTAAAGAAGATTCCTTTTGGTCTTGGCTCAAACTCAAGCAGAACTCAAGAGGTTGAGGGACTTAGTGTACCAAAGTATGAAGCTGTAAGACATGCGCAGAATCTCGCTGCCAAGATGGCTTGACCATTAGCAAGGGGTCTATCTCTCTGCTTTGGGTCACGTTTTTATTATTCTTTCTTTAATTTTTACCTCCTTTTATATTGGGATCATGTAGCAACAAATTATATTCGTGTTATAGAGTTCATGTCGCATATCACATGTGAATAAATTGTTGGTGTTGGAGGGGTTGGATTTTATTATTGATCCAAATTTAGAATTAATAATATTATATTTGGTATTTTTGTTATTAAACAGGGTGGATTGTCTCATAAACAAAGGAAATTATGTCCAATTTTTTTTTAATTAATAGGTTCTCACCATAGGTTATTTAAAAAAATTAAACGCTACGAACTAAATGCGATGTATGGTCCTATCAACGACATACACTTTCGAAAATGATCGTCGTGCCTTCAGGCACGTGCATACCCTAGTGTGTGTGTATACATATATATATGCGCATACACTAAAGGGAGATTCTGAAACAGGTACAAATATACTGCTGGGTAGTGGCAATGGCCATACTGCCCAGCAAATTTTTTTTAAATTCTGCCCAGAATTGTCACGGTCATTGATCGTGACACGTCCGTGATAAAAAGTTCTCACGGACGTGTCACGGTCAATGACCGTGACAATTTTTTTAAAAAGGGTCACGACTTTGTCACGGTTATAAACCGTGACAAACGTGTCACGGTCATTGACCGCGACACGACCGTGACACAAAACGCGAGTTTTGTGTCAAGGTTAATGACCGTGACACGACTGTGACAAAAAAAGTTGTCTCGCCTCGAAATGTCACGGTCATTGACCTTGACAAGTTGAATTTGTCAAGGTCAATGACCTTGACAATTCGGCAGATTTGGTGTAGTGGGGTCAGTGTATCGCTCTTGTGTGTGAGGAGGTGAGTAAATGTAAGCAAGTTCAAACGTCTCACACACATATATGAAAGAACGAACAATAAGAAAGAAAAATAATCTCATGAAAGAATGCTAATCACTATAGTGAGAACTTCGAGTTATTCACCACGTCGACTTTCATTTGCTCGAACACCTAGGGGAATATATGATGTTTATGGGTGAGGGGGAAATGAAATGGGATTTGTTATGATGATATGAGGTAGGATGGTGATATGATGGATGTGTGAAATGATGAATGTAAAATGGATGCGAAAGAAGAGTGTATACACTTTAGGCACAAATGTATTTATTACCAACTACAAACTACAAACTACAACTCTCTTTCTTTTCTTTTTCTTTTTTTCTATAATTTGCTATTTTTCTATTTTTTTTCTTTTTTTTTCTTTTTCTTTTCTTTTTTTTTCTTTGTTTTTGTTTTTCTCTCACTTTTCAAACCAACACTTAAGATATTTAACACTTTGAATCAACACTCTTTTATTTGAAATGATGGAAGATATATGAAATGAGGTGCGGTATGTATATGGATGCTGAGGGGAATAGATGTGAATATGGAATAATATGGGAATGTAATGGGTGAGTGAATGAAAATGTGATATGGGGGGAAAGTGGTAAGTGTATGGATGAAAATCTAGTATTCAGGATAAATTTCAAGACACGCGTTTCTTACAACTCGAAAAAGATATCATTCTCAGTGATCAAGCCAAATTTTATGAAAGAAAATGAGATCATACAACAATTTAAGTGCGGACCCAAAAGAAGTTGAATCAACTTGTGACTCGGAGATTGCGTAAAACACTCTGAAAGGGTGAAAGACACAAATCTCACAAGCTAAAGTCTCTACAAGTGATCCTAAAGGTTCTCTTTAGAATTGTAGTACTCCTCAACTCTAAACGTAATGACCTGATAAGTGCGCAAATTTTGTTGAGTCTAGGAATTCATAGTGCAAAATGCCTTGTTATGTATTACATAAGCTATTTAGAAAAAATATTCTCTAGCTTGATTCCTAGACTTTGAAAGATGGATGATTGAAAATTCACATCAATGAGTGAGATGAAAGAAACTGCACGAAATTTTAAAAATCAGGTTCATAAAATCAAATAAAAATTCAAAAGAGGTACGAGTTTGATAAAATTCCCCACCCCCAAACAAAAAGGAACATCGTCCTCGATGTTAAGTAAAATGATTTTTAAAATTGAGAGCATAAGGTAGGAAAGAGATTCCCAGAATCAACCGCTCATGAAGTGGAAAGATGTAGCCAAGAATAAACCTGAGTAAGTGATAAAAAATATAATGTACAAGTCTATAACATGATAAAGCAGAGGGTGATGTGAAACACCACCCCCAAACAGGATGAGACTAGTACAAGAAACGCGGGCTGCCTCCGATAGTGCTAAGTTTAATGTCTTCAGCCAGACCAAACCATTCTCACCCTAAAGATAGGAACTAGGAAAGTGGGGGGTGGCAGAAAAATCAGGTGATGAGAATCACCCCCAAATGAGACTGAAGCATCAGTCTTGCTGGAAACAGGCTAAAAGGGTCAATGCACTTGTATGGCAAAGTGCATCACACGATGCAAAGCATTGGTGGACCATGGGCGGGTGGGTATTCGGGTAAAGGTGAGGGTGGAAAGGGTGAAGTGGAATCGGTCACGGGCCTTATTGAGCAGGAAGGTGAGGGCAACTAGGGCCCTATAAGCATAGTGCTCAAGTTGGTGAAGGAGGCGAAAAGGTGTAGAAAGTGGAATGGGGTGGGCCTCATAAAAATTACACGATCGTTCTATAAATGGGCAATGGTAATGGTCGCGCCGTGACACGCTAGGGAGCTGTTGAGAAAAATCAACACCACAAGAGAGTGGTGTTCATGGAGGAACAAGCTCGATGTCACGGAAGTGAAGAGTATCACCATAACTCTCGTGGATAGAGGATGGTTTCAGGTTAGGATCTAAAAATGTTGATGGAAACTTGAAATGCGTAAAATCAAGATCCAAACCAGGTGGTGGGGTGGAAAGGATAATGGGTGGGTCGGGTGGAATAAATGGTGTATCGGGTGGGATAAACGGTGGAGGAAGATGATCCAACTCAAGCGTGGGAGACACACACTCATTGGGAGGAGTAAAGGAATACTCACAAGGGAGTGTGCTTTCTAAAGATGGAGTTGTCAACTTCTCCACAAAGGTATCATTGGTGAATGTGGTGGGTGGGTAAGATGAGTCACCAATCTCTGAGATAGAGGAATCACTAGAAATATGAGGCTCAAAATGAGCCATGCATGGTGGGACATCATCCATATCCGGATAGTTAGGAACTATCACGGATTGTATCTCGGAAAAATGGTGAGCACTCGTAGCCGGAGCTAACCTAAGATGAAGTGGTTCCTCGGGAACACACACGATGGGCTCAATGGGTATAGACACAAGATGGGCTCAATAGGTATAGACTCGGGCATTTTTTTGGATTCAGCGGGAGTAAGAAGGTGAATGGGAATAGCAAGGTGGGGTTCATATGGACATGGTGGGATTTGATCAAGCTCACTATATAAAGGTAAGTCAACACAATTGTCGACTTGGGACCCGGACCATGGAATGGTGTCAACTTCAAGATTCTCGGGGTAATAGGGTTGGTCACACTCAAATTTCGTGTCACAAGAAGACACATCATCATCACACTCGGTTGCAACGATGGGTGGGGCCATGGGAATATCCGACTCTCTCGCACACTCCAATTCATTTAACCTTTGTTCAAGCCTTTGGAGAGCTTGAGTTTGAATTTGAGTGGCTTGCTCTTGCTCGAGTATGAACTTTTGCAAGAGGCTTTCGAGAGTGGAGTTATATGATGGTGGTGGTGGAGTGACGGGTGGTGGCAGTGGTTGAGGTGGACACAACACGCTACTATCAAGAGTGTATGGAGAATACTCAAAGGAAGTGTGTGGGATGGGGCCAAGTGCATCATACACGAAAGAATCGCTTTCGTGATGGACAATTGGTTGATGCGCATGGGGTGCGTAGTGAGGGGATTGATCGTGAGTGGTTGCACAAGGTTGCCATGACGACTGTTGGAACGTGTGAGGATCCACAACATCGGGTTGGGATTTGTATTGCGTGGAAGGGTGATCAAGCCTCCACGAATAGCTCGGGTACTCACACAACTCGGGATTAGGTATAGCGGGGTAGTAAGCCGATGTGGGTTCCGGAACAATGTCATATGGATACACATGGCCCATGGTGGGCTTCGATGGATATGGAATGTGAGGGCACTCATGGGACATGTGATCGGCATAATAACATTGGGTGCACAACAAAGGTTGAGACATATCGACACTTGACACCAAGGGTGATGGAATAGGTGGTGCGTGCATAGATGGGTCAAGAGTACCAACGGTACTCATGAGAGAGGTGAAATCATGAAGAATATCATAAAGAGACCGCTCGGGATCACTCTCACACGTGTCACGTGTCAATGGAACATGACCAAAGTAGTCCCGTAAAGGACGTTCCTCGGCCATGCGGATGGAAATATTTTTTTTTGAGTTTTTTTTAAATTTTTTCAAAAGAAAAGAAAATATTTTTGGGATTTTCTAAAAATAATGGAAGAAAATATTTTTTGATTTTTTTGAAAAAATGAAGAAAGAAAATAGTTTTGGATTTTGTTGTAAAAATAAAGAAAGAAAATATTTTTGGAGTTTTGGATTTTTTTTTTGGAAGAAAAGGTGGGGAAAAATATGGACTCTTTGATTTGATGAACTAACTAAAATCGACTACCAAAAAATGAATTGGACACACACACAAGTCAAGAAAATTTTCTAACTAGCACATAGCCAATTTTTATCTTTAAATTTAGTGAAAGGGTAGTCAAATTTTAATTAAGTCCGCGGGCGATAAAAATTCACGAAAATCTCTTAGTGATCGCCTTTGCAAAAAAAAAAAATTCTCCTAGTGGGTTACATAGTTGATTGATTTTAAATTTAGTGATGGTTAGGGTAGCACACAATTGGTAAGCGAGTGAGTCGGGTGATGAAATCCCTTCTCGTGAGTGACCGGGTGTAGGTCTTAGTAATTAATTCATCACACCATTCGAAAATAAAATCAAATAAGAGCGCACAAAAGAATTGACTCGCTAACAGGAGAGGCGCGAGTGTTTAGAAATGTACTTCCCACTGTTTTTACGCCGTGGGGTGCCGAAAAGTTGAGTCGGCCGGGGGGAGATCACGCCTATCTCAGTCGTCCCTGGGAGTCCTACCGACCCAAGGTAGAGAGGCTTCTAAATCCTCGCCAATGGACGCCCTCTCTCTACCTTGTCCGATTTCCCTATCACGCTTGTCTTTAATTATTACAATTTTAAATGAAAAATAAATGGTGTCCTATGCACCGCAATATAAGCCAAGAATAAAATAATCCTAAATACAAACCTTCTAAAAATATAAAAATGGTACAAAAAATAATAAAGTGCAATAAATAAATAAATAAATAAATGAACTACAATATGAAATTCGCTCCGAGCTTCACAATCCCAAGAATGGCAACAGTGCCATTTGATAACTTGCTTTTTTGCGTATATGTCGTTGTTTGATGAGCCAAGTTAGTCAAAAATCCTCAAATACCTACAAAATATAATAACTCAAGTATAGAGGTAAGTAAGGGTATCAATCCACTTCCTAGGGAGTAAAGCAAATGGAACAAATTCAATTGTAATTCACTTTTTATTTTCTTTTTGTGCTTTTTCAGTTTTCTAATTTTTTTTAGCTTTTTCAGTATTAAAACAATAGGGTGAGGTGAGGTTTTAAACTAAACTAAATTAAATGAAAATAACCAATTAGAAAGTAACAAAAATGAAAATTAAGGTCTAAACTAAAATAAAAGATAAAGTGAGGTAAATAGTTGTGAGAACAATCAAGGAATGAGATTACACCACAAATTTTAGTTATTCTAATTTATTAATTTAATTATTTGAATTCTCCCAAATTAATATCAAAATTACAAACCAACTCTCGTTGCAAGTGTAATTATAATAGTAATATTTTAGAAAGTTAAGTTTAACACCCCACAACTCTAGAAAAATAGATCTACACTCCTTTTAATTAATCACCCGCTAGGATCGATCAATTAGAATTTATGTCAATCTTGTAAAATAAATTTTGAGTTGAAATTCAAGTAATAATACCCCACTTAAGAAACCCCTATCTCTAGTTCGAATCTAAAATGGGTATTATCACTAGAATTTTGATTTTCTCTCGAAAATCATTTACCCTCTCTCGAGGCGTAAATCTAAGGGTGGGGGATCAAAATTAACATTCAAAGGGATTTTTCAAGTAATTAAACTAATTAAAATAAAATAACATCAAATAAGGATTTTACCCCATCCCTTGAAAGATGATTTAACCTAACATGATATTAAACATGACAAATTAATAATCAAGAATACTAAAATAAAAGAGAAGAGAATAGAACTAGCAAACCAAATCTCTTTGAGAAAGTTGAACTCTGTTCTTCCAAATTGACGCATACAATCCCTCCAATTGAGCATCCAAATGCGTTGAAATTAATTATTCACTCAATTAACTCCCTTACAATATTTAATCTCACAAAAATCTAAAATAAAAAAGGGAAAAAAAACTATTTACAACTGATAATTTTCTCTACAATTTTCTCTCTAAAATTCCTATCTAAAGGCTCCCCTTGAATTGGAGTCTTCATCTTAAATATATAGTAGGCATGGGACACATGGAGTTAAGGCGCATTTTTTGAGGGTTCATGGTGTAGGATAAAATGGAGAGTGATTTTGGAATAAAGGTGAGGGTATTTTAGGAATTAAAAAAGAGCATGTGGTTATGTTGAGGTCGTGTGGAAAGGTGAGGCGTGAAGATATAATCTGATTTGTTTTAAAAACGGATAGGGGGTAATTTTGGAAAAGAGAGAAAAGTTGGTTTAAAACATGTGGGGAAATTGGTTGACTTGGTCTTGGCTTGGGTTTTGTTGATTTTTGGCAGGCCACGGTTTTGGGATGGAAGATGGGTTTTGGTTTTCAAAGTGGGTAAAGGATTGGAGAAAGGGGCATCGGGTTCGGTGGTAGGTCGCGACCGGGTCTGGAGCAGGTCCGACCGGAGTCGTAGCATGGCAGGTTCCGGCCTTGCGATAGGGAAGCGGGGTTCAGGAGGGTGTAGCGGCGGGAGGTAGGGACGACAGGTGGTCGTCGGGGCGCGGGTATGGAGGTTCCGGCCGGGGGTTAAGGCTGGGCGAAGATGGGTACAGAGTTCGGAGACTGGGGTCGGCGCCGGTTTGTGGGTTTGCCGGCGAGGGTTGGGTGTGGGGCAGGTGGGTAGTGGCGGAGATGGCAGGGGGCTGGGTGAGATGACGACGGGGATGGGCTTTGAATGGAGGTCCGACAAGGGGGGCGCCGGAGTTGGGGAGATGGTGGTGGTTTTTGTGTTTGTTGGAGGTGTTGTTAATGGATGTATGTGAGAGGAGAGAGAAAGGGTGTGTAGGTGTAGAAGACGAAGTAGGGGGGGGTTGTGTGTGGGTGAGTGTAGGAAAAGTAGTGTGAGGGTTAGGGAGGGGTAGGATAAGTGGGATGTGTTTTTATGTGTGTGTTTAATTTGAATTCTTAAAATAAAATTAACTAATAAAAAAATAATAATTAAATAAAATAAAAACATAAAAAATAAACTCCTATTTAAAATAAAACAAAGACTCAAATAAAAATGAAACTAGAAAGAAATAAAAAAAATAATAAATAAATAAAATTAATAAAATTTAAAATTAAAATCCTAAAAAGAAAATGTAAAAACTAATAAATAAATTAAACTCCTAAAAATTAAAATCCTAATAAAATAAAATAAAACTAAGATTAAAAACTAATAGAATAAAAAATAAAATAAAATAAAATAAAATAGAAAAATAGAAAAATAGAAAATAAACCTAAAAATTCTAAAATAATCCTAAAATAAATTCTAGAAATTCCAAATAAATCTGAAATAAATCTTAAAAATAGAAATGACTCAAACTAAAAATCTAAAAAAAAATAATAAAAGGGCAAATTAGACACACACGGGGTTCAGGGTAGGTTTAGGCTAGTGTAAGGTTATGGACAAGGGTATTTAGCTCCATAAAATGCACAATTGCCTTGAAATACGCGTTTGAACACCGCAACGTGCATTCGGTCTACAAAATAAACATTTAAGCACATAAGACCCATATTGTCGAGAATTAACAACTAAAATACATCTATTCGGGGTATAAATTGTACAGTTTTGGGTGCTTATCACTCACTGTCGAGGTGTCCCTGTGAAGCAACATCCTCATCGTCGTGAGGAGCACGGGAAGTACTCACATGACTAGCCATGAATGCGGTGAAGTTACATTCATGCGGTGACTCATCTCCAGAGTCCACCGACTCGACCTCACTGTCGTCACTAAGGGTAGCACTAAGGACAATTTTGCCCTTTTCTTTGGCAAGTTTGTTCAGCCTGGTAGCACACTCAAAATCTCTATGACCCTTACCGTCGCACTCATAGCATCTCTCACTGTCTTTCTTAGGAGGGTCTTTAATATCTTTTTCATTTTTCTTATTTTTCTCAAAATTCTTTTTATTTTTGAAATTTCCATTTTTCTTGAATTTGAGATTTTTCTTGAAATTTTTAGCAAACATGGTCAAATCATCTAAATCAAAGTCACACTTAGAATCTGACGTTTCTATATCTCTTTTTCTAGATGACTCAACTCTCTTTCTTGTCAACCCCTCACTCTTTCTATCCTGGGCATTAAGCGCAATTCCCTTATCTTTAGGCTTGACAGATTTAGGAAACATATCAATTTCATACGTTTGTAAGTGTCCTACAAGTTCCTCTAATTTAAGCATGTTTAAATTATCCATAGAATTTAGCACAGTGACTTTAGGGATAAAATGCGTAGGCAATGATCTAAGAATCTTTTTAACAACTCTAGCATTAGGAATGTGTTCACCAAGATTAAAACTAGTGTTTACAATATCAGATAACCTAGCATAAAATTCATCAAAATATTCAGTCTCAAGCATGGTGATTGTTTCAAATTGAGTTGTTAAATTTTGCAGTTTAGACTATTTCACAGCATTAGTTCCTTCATGGGTAAGTTGTAAAACATCCCATGCCTCTTTTGACGTGGTGCACGTCATTATACGTCGGAACTCATCAGAGAACTCTAAAACTATGACATTGATCATAGGGCATCCACACAAACACCATATAAAATTTATCACAAAGGTCTACCTTTATAACTATAGGGCTCTCTTGTGTCTCTACTAGTCTAAAAGCTAGGAGGTCTAATGCCTAAAGTCCCTAAATACAAATATAAGGAATTCATTACACCATCACACCAACTGTGTAACTACATATGAATGTACATATGAAAGGATTTGGAGAGATGCTCCCAACTCGAGCGATGATGACCTTAACATATTGGAATAAGATAAGATATATGCCCAACAGACATACAACCTAGGGGTTTAAACTAGAGTCCCGTGTACATAAGTGATCTATGCCGAAATGTTATCATCCATAGGATTTAACTGCATCCCAAATGTACATGTCCCATCAAATCCCCATTAGTACATTTCACCACAAGACTACACACCCACCCTTGATATGTTCATTCACGTCAAATCACACAACCAGATCACATCCTTACAATGTAGTCAAACTAATATATCCACTATTACTAACTAACTATGCATCATTATCTAACCGTTCATTAAAGTCCTAAATCAACCCTATCTTCTCAAAAGGTCTATATTGTTCACTAATGAAAATAAATCGACCTGCTAGTCGTAACTCAACTCTTAAAAGGTTTATACGCATTAATTTTTTTATTGTGAGATTCCAACTTTATTTAGACATGCTAACTAATACCCGAATGCGTAATATTTAATGTTTAGGTTATTTATCGTCACCAAACCCAAATCTAAAGCCTATTGGACTAAAATCTCAATTAACATCACTTAGTGATCATCCCTAAGAAATAAAAAATAGATCAATTCTCTAAAATTTCAAATGTTCCCAAAATTAACCATTAATTAATAGCGCTCGATCAGGTCCTAACTACCCCAATTGATTGGATCTTGGCTAACCCCGAATCATTAGCATCCTCTGGGCTCAATCGATCGGCTCGTGGAAGTATTCTTAGAATCCCCATTTCTTCAAAATCCTCCAATTCAATATTGATCCAATACTCACCGGCACCAACATTATTATGATTGTTTAGAGTTAGATTGCACAATTGTAAAAGATTTAAATCATGAATCACAATAATTCCATATATATTAGTCATATACTTAGGCATAAAAATATAATAACAAAATTCCAATCCTATAATATGGAGTCTAAAATGGGTTAACGTACTCATAATATTAATTGGTTCTACCAACATGGGTTTTGCATAACTAACTAATCAAAATCATAATTCAACCTCAATTAAACATAAGAACTTACAAAGCGATAACCAATTACAACAATTAATAATACAAACCCTAATTTATTTAATTCCTTAAAATTTAACATGAGACTCACTAATTTACCTAATTCCACATTAGTTCATACTATATTCTTAGATTTCTTAGTTTATAAATTTGACTCCAATTGACAATTTCCAAATAATATAATCATACACATATTGTCCAAATTTTAGATTTTGAATCCTATTAGAATCTTTTTAATTCATACAATCAAATATATGAATTTAATATATACTAGTCCAATCAAAGGGACTAAATGGAAGAAATCTTTCCTTTTGTGCTTAGAGGTAATCTAAAATTTGATGTATAATTTCCATCGCCTCTTTTATTTAAAAAGTTTCCTCTATAATTGATTCCCTAGTGGGCTATAAACTCTCTCTTTCTGGCTTCTCACTATGATTAGGGTTTTGTTTTAGATAATGATATTAGGTTGACTAATTAACCTAGGTTCATCGTATAATATATTTTTTTTGTCATTTTAATTTATCCAACCTGGCCTTAGTTTATCAGGCAAAAAATGAATTCAAATGACTCCAAACTTGCCCCAATGGGCTAACCAATCCATAGGCTAAATTCTCCATTTTTATACATTATTCGGTCCCCCAAATGACTCCAAAATTCGAACTCAAAATTATAACCAAAAATGAATTATTTTTAATCAAATCTCATGTGAATTGTCCAAATTAGTTTATTATGAAAAAAAAATCAATTTCACTTAACAATAAAAATTATTCAACTTATAGAAAAATACCATTTAGTTTATCATCAAATTTTCATTTATTTTATTATCAGGAAATATTTGTTCAATTTAAATAAACTAAGCCAATTATTTAAAATTTTCCAATTAAATTAATTGATTAAAAACCCTAGATATTACATCACGAGAATATAATTTGATGATCTACATGTTGGTACTTTTATACTAGGGCTGTGTTTCGGCGGGATAGGATCGGAAAATGACCTTTCGGAAAAAATTCCAATTTTTTCGGAAATAAAATATTTGTTCCAATTTCCTATCCAATTTTTTCGGAAATAAAATATTTGTTCCAATTTCCTATCCAATTTTTTCGGAAAATCAAAAAAGTTTCCGAATTCGGAAAAATCGGAAAATCGAAAAAAAATCGAAAAAAATTTCGGAAATTCATAAAATATACTAAAAATTTAGAAATTTTGGAAATTCCAAAATTTCAAAAAAATTAATATAGGATTTTCAATTACTCAAAATTCTCATTTTAAAGAAATCGAAAAAAAGATTTAACCCAACATGTAAATATGTAAGGATTTAATCATTTTTTTCATTTGTGTAGACGATAGAGGGATATTCTCCTTTTATAGAGAACTTTTTTGGGCCTCTCTTCCTCTCCTAGCCGATGTGGGACATATGAGAATGTTTAAAAAAATTAGAAAAAATGGAAATCGAAAAATATTTCGAAAAAAATCGGAAATGATCGGCATAGTTTCGGAAAAATCGGATCGGAAAAATCAGAAAATCGAAAATTCAGAATTATTTCCAATTTTCGATCCGATTTTTTTCGAAAAAATCGGAAATCAGAAACCTTATATATGTTCCAAAATCGAAAATTGCAAACTTTTCCTTAAGTTGCATTTGATGATGAAACTTTCTTGAAATGCTTGAATCTTCACACTTTGCATCCCCAATACCTATAAAAACTTTAAAAACTATGTAAAACATACTAACATCAATAGCAAAGGTTATTCAATATAAAATCTTAAATATGCGAATTTACGGACATGGAAATGCTAGAATATGCAAGAATAAAGGGTACATAATGCGATAATCGGGACTAATCACAAGGCACTTGTGGCTTAGAAGAAACGATGGATTTCATAGATTTCTAGAGTCGCCGTAGACCGGCTACAATATTTGATTATAGTGTTTTTATAGCTTGAACACTTTTACAATTATTTCTCATTTGTGAGCAGATAAACACATTGTGCAACAAATCAAACCTCCTTGTTGAGCAGATACACCAATATGTGATTTGTCTTTGGTTCATGTAGTTGAACCAACTCCTTTTTTTTTTATCTCTTGAAATGTTGTTGATGGAGCATACACATGGGGTGTTTCGTGTTACATCAGATGTAGGAGAAAATTTTGTCTAAAGGCTGATAATGGAATATGCACCGGTGGTGTTTTATATTACACAAATGTGGTGAAAGATTATCTTGGTTAATCATTATTCATTTTCCCCTTTGAAAAGATTCGAGATAAAAACTAGCTACTCAATTTTTCCGTCACATTTAGCTATTCAAATTTCATGTTGTTCCATTTATAATTTATGACCCCTTTGACTGTATTTCATTTAATAAGGAGAGTTACGATCTTTTAAGGCTTTATCCTATAAAATCCGGTTGATAATATTGGAGATTTTGAGGATTAAATGAAGTTGTACTTGTGTTTATGATGAGATGATGAAGAATTCATATAAAAGGTTGTGTACTCTTTGTAGAAATATTTTCATTTGTTGGTAACATTACATACATGCATACATATATATATATATATATATATAGAGAGAGAGGCAGGGTCCTGTGCACACTAAGTTTGCACACTAAGTTTGCACATTACCTTTTTAAAGTAGTAAAAAAAATATTTTTGAGTTGATTTTTTTTTGTGTGATATTTAAACATTTCAAGGAACCCATATAAAGAAAATCAGCTCAAAAAAACTTTTTTGCTAGTTTTAAAAAACCGGTCAAACTTTCTATGCTTTTAAGCCCTTTAAAAATTGCGAAAGTTTGACCGATTTTTTAAAAATAGCAAAAAAAGTTTTTTTGAGCTAATTTTTTTTATGTGAGTCCGTTGAAATGTTAAAATATCACATAAAAAAATTGGTGTGTAATGTGCAAACTTAGTGTGCAAACTTAGTATGCACAGGAGCTTGCCTCTATATTGTTGGAAAATTGGAACTTAAATGGGTATTATAAAGCTGTCCAGATTTTTCTGGACAGATTTTTGAGCAACTTTGAGCTCAAATTTAGGTGGGACCCACACTACGAAAATTATGGGACCATATACGAACGCGTTCACCTCCGCAAGGAGATTAACGTAGTATATTCATATGTCCAATTTCAATAAGTTATGAATGATAATTATGTCCCCAAAGTGACTCACAAAGCAATGAAAGTTAATGAATTGGGTGTGTTTTAACTCTTGTCCCACATTGGAAGAGTAGTGGAATTTTGATGAGTTAATAACACTCCAAGTATGGACTAAGGCTTGGATGCCTTGGGGGTATCCCAACTCTTTGAAGGGGAGATGACCTAAGCTATGCTCGGGTTGACTTTCGATCAAAAGTCCACACGCGCGCGTCCGGCTCGGTTCGGTTCGGTTCGGGCTTGTAAAATTTTTTTTGGGCCGAATCTAATTAACTTTCTGGGCTTTAATTAATTAATTACGGAATTAATTAATCTTTAATTAACTGATAATCAGTTAATTCCAAGAGTCAGCAGTTAACCAAATTAACTGCTTTGACAGTTAATTTCGGTTTTGACTGTTCCCAACAGTCAAGACATTTACTATAAATAAAATGTTACCCCCTCAGTTTTAACTACTGAAAAATTCCGAAATTGCTACTGCATTATTTCCTCTGCCCAGAAAATTATTTTCTTCATTTCTGCATTGCATGTTCTTGGTTCTGTTGAGTACAAACACAGAAATTGTGTTCGCTGGGATTATTCATTGCTGTGCTGCTTGATTAAATCCGAAAATTCGTTCTATCTTGGGAGGCAATTATTCATTAAACTCAAGCACGTTGGAGGAATAATTTTGTCTTAAGGAGACTGTTCAACAGGGCTCGGATTTCTTTCTAATTATTATTATTATTTCTGCAAATTCTAGTAAGTATTTCATTTCTATTATTCTGTTTCTATTCTGTCATTATTTTAATTGTTCATAATTCTGTACAATTGTTATTTATAAATAGTAGACTTAACAATCTTAAGACAAAATTATTTAGTTCTACTGTTTTTTATGTACAGAATTTTTTTTTATTACAGAAATTTATTTGTTTGAAATAAAATTTGTTTTGACAGAAAAATGAATTAATTTACTGCTTTATTGTAGAAATTAGTAAAACAGTTTTAATATAGAAATTAGTTTCTATACTGTTTTTATATTCTGTTTTAGAAAATAAAATTTTATTTGTGTACTCTTGTTAAAATCTGTTTATCTAAATTTTTTTTATCTTAAATTATAATTCTGTTTTGTACGGAATTCTTTTTATTATTAAAAATTAGTGTGACACAGATTTTATAATTTAATTCTGTTTTGTACGGAATTCTGTTTATATTTCACTTTTATTCTGAATTATTATTTGAATTCTTTTGGAATTCATTTATTGTGAATCATATTTGGAGGAAATTGTTGCACAGAATTTTGTATTCTGTTTTGATTAATTCATTATATATGAATTTTATCATTGATAAAAATTCTGTTTTTGTAACAGAAATGGAATCGCAAAGTACGAACACTACTCCTACGAAACTGATTGTCACCAACACAAATGTGACTGCACCCGTATCTATGCCACACGGGGAGAAACCTGAAAAGTTCATTGGGGCTGACTTCAAACGTTGGCAAGGACAAATGTACTTCTATCTCACTACCTGCCAACTGGGCAGGTTTGTATATGAAGATTGCCCCTCTATTCAAGAGGGAGATGATGCTGAAAAGGTTGCTGCTGTCGATGCTTGGAAGCACTCGGACTACCTATGCCGAAATTATATTTTGGCCTACTTGGACAAGACTTTATACCATGTCTATTGCATTATCAAAACTTCCAAGGAATTATGAAATTCTTTGGAAAAGAAGTATAAAACTGAAGATGCTGGGATGAAGAAATTTATCGTTGGGTGTTTTCTGGACTTCAAAATGGTTGATTCTAAATCTGTGATCTCGCAAGTGCAAGAATTCCAAGTGATCCTCCACGACATTCATGCTGAAGGAATGTCAATCAGTGAAACTTTCCAAGTTGCTGCAATTGTTGAAAAGTTGCCACCTTCTTGGACTTTGTTCAAAAACTATTTCAAGCACAAACGTAAGGAGATGAATGTGGAGGAGTTGGTGGTCCGGCTAAGAATCGAAGAAGACAACCGTGAATCTCAAAAGAAAAGTGGGAAGAATCCGATGGAAACAAAGGTCCATGTCGTTGAAGGTCCTAAAAAGAACAAACGAAATATGACGGGGAAGGCACTTCCAAACATAATAAGAAAAAGTTCAAAGGCAAATGCTACAATTGTGGTAAACCGGGACACCGCTCAAGTGAGTGTCGTAAGCCGAAGAAGCAAAATAAAAACAATCCTCAATCTAATGTAACTGAGGGTGTGAATATCGTCAATGATTTGGCGGATATGAATCTTTCTGCCGTTGTCTCTGAATGTAACTTGGTTGGAAATACCAAGGAATGGTGGGTGGACACTGGAGCCACACGACACATTTGTGCAAACAAATGGATGTTCTCCACCTATAAGCCTTTGGAAAATGAGGAAAACCTTTTTATGGGAAATTCTTCCACTTCTAAGGTGGTGGGACAAGGAAAGATTGCTTTGAAAATGACTTCTGGAAAGGAACTTACTCTCAACAATGTTCTTCACGTGCCTGATATCCGAAAGAATCTGATTTCGGGATCTCTCCTTACTAAGAATGGTTTCAAGCTTGTGTTTGTGTCGGATCGCTTTGTGTTGTCTAAAAATGACATGTATGTAGGAAATGGCTACCTAAATGAGGGGCTCTTTAAACTGAATGTTCTTACTGTAACCCCTAAAACATCTGTTTCAATAAATGAAGTTGCTAGTTCTTCTTATTTGATTGAGTCATCTAATATTTGGCATGCTAGATTGGGACATGTTAATTTTGATACATTGCGTAGATTAATTAACTTGGAATTTTTGCCAAAATTCAATATTGATAAAAATCATAAATGTGAAATTTGTGTGGAATCTAAATTAGCTAAATTACCTTTCCATTCTATTGAAAGGATAACTGAACCTTTAGATTTAATTCGCACCGATATTTGTGATTTAAAATTTGTTCAAACTAGAGGTGGGAAAAAGTATTTTATTACTTTTATTGACGATTGCACAAAATATTGCTATGTATATTTGTTACATAGTAAAGATGAGGCTATTAATGCATTTAAATAATATAAAAATGAAGTTGAGAATCAATTAAGCAAAACGATAAAGGCTATTAGAAGTGATAGAGGAGGTGAATATGAATATCCATTTGAGGAATTTTGTTCTGAAAATGGGATTATTCATCAAACAACCGCTCCTTATTCTCCTCAATCGAATGGTGTTGCTGAACGCAAAAACCGTACTTTGAAAGAAATGATGAACTCAATGTTATTAAGTTCAGGAGCTCCACAAAATTTGTGGGGGGAAGCCTTACTTTCTGCTAATTACATTCTCAATAAAGTACCTCACAAAAAGACTCATAAGACACCTTATGAATTATGGAAAGGTCGAAAACCTTCCTATAAATATTTACGAGTGTGGGGGTGCTTAGCCAAAGTGATGGTTCCTAAACTTAAAAAGGTAAGAATAGGCTCAAAAACCGTGGATTGTGTATTCATCGGTTATGCTACTAATAGCAGTGCATATCGATTTCTAGTTTGTAAATCTGAGATTTCGGACATTCATGTAAATACGGTTATTGAATCGAGGGATGCTTCATTTTTTGAAAATGAATTCCCGTATAGCATGACCCGAGAATCTGGTCCTCCTAAAAGGACAAATCAAGCTACTACAAGTGGTACTCATCAACCTATTGAATCAATATAGGATGAACCAAGACGTAGTAAAAGAGCAAAAACCTCGACTTCTTTTGGTCCGAATTTTCTAACATATTTGTTAGAAAATGAACCTCAATCGTATAAAGAAGCTATATCCTTACCCGATGCTTCCAATTGGAAAGAAGCAATTAATAGTGAAATTGAATCCATATTACAAAATCATACATGGGAACTAGTGGATCTTCCACCAGGTTCAAAACCGTTAGGTTATAAATGGATCTTCAAAAAGAAATTGAAGGCCGATGGATCAATTGATAAATATAAAGCTAGACTTGTAGCTAAAGGCTATAGGCAAAAGGAAGGGTTGGATTACTTCGACACATATTCACCGGTAACAAGAATAACGTCCATTCGGATGTTAATAGCAATAGCTGCTATTAATGGACTTGAAATACATCAAATGGATGTAAAAACTGCATTCTTAAACGGTGAACTAGACGAGGAAATTTATATGGAGCAACCTGAAGGGTTCAAAGCTCCCGGACAAGAAGGAAAAGTATGTAAGCTTGTTAAATCACTATATGGATTAAAACAAGCACCTAAACAATGGCATGAAAAATTTGATAATGCAATGTTATCAAATGGTTTCAAAATTAATGAATGCGATAAATGTGTTTACTTTAAATACATTCATAATGGATATGTCATTGTATGCCTATATGTTGATGATATGCTTATCATGGGTAGTAACTTGGAAATTGTCAAAACTACAAAACAAATGTTGAGTAGTAGATTTGACATGAAAGATATGGGAATCGCCGATGTTATATTAGGAATTAAAATTTCTAGAACATCGGATGGACTTATATTATCTCAATCTCATTACATTGAGAAAGTTCTTGAAAAATTCAAGAAGTATGATATTAGTCCTACCAAGACACCTGTAGATGTAAATTTACATCTAGCAAGAAATAATGGTGAAAGCATATCTCAAGTAGAATATTCTCGTATTATCGGCAGTTTAATGTATGTCATGAACTGTACGCGACCGGACATAGCATACTCAATAAGTAAGCTAAGTCGATTTACGAGTAATCCAGGAAGAGATCACTGGAAAGCAATATTGAGAGTTTTGGGTTATTTAAAATATACTCAAAACTATGGATTGCATTACTCAAAATATCCAGCTGTTCTTGAAGGACATTGCGATGCAAATTGGATATCTGATACAAAAGACTCTAAGTCTACAAGTGGGTATGTGTTTACCCTCGGAGGTGCAGCCGTATCTTGGAAATCCTCAAAACAAACGTGCATTGCTAGATCGACAATGGAATCTGAATTCATTGCACTAGACAAAGCTGGAGAAGAAGCTGAATGGCTTCGAAATTTCTTAGAGGATGTTCCGAATTGGTCTAAACCTGTGCTCGCAATATGTATACATTGCGATAGCCAATCAGCGATTGGAAGGGCACAAAATCACATGTATAACGGAAAGTCACGACATATTCGTCGTAGACACAATACCGTTAGACAACTTCTCTCAAACGGAATTATCACAATTGACTATGTAAAGTCAAAAGATAATATATCGGATCCACTAACGAAAGGTTTAAACCGAGAGCAAGTTGAAAGATCATCGAGAGGAATGGGTCTAAAGCCTATAAATAAATAAGAATCAATATAGTGGCAACCCAACCTAGCTGACTGGAGATCCCAAGATCTAGGTTCAATGGGCAAACCGAACTGCATTGTATTCAGTAAGCACTGGAGGATATTTAATCCTATCCATTCCAAAGATGAGACAGTGCATATCTGCCGCGAAATTAGGATAAGTTATGCTTTTAATGACATCTATATCTTAGTACGTCTAAGTGGGGTATTGCAGAATACTCTTTATGGAAGTCACCTACGTGAGTAAGAAGGGGGCCACTTCTATGAGAATAATGAAAGGCATATTCTCTAAAATACTTGCGGAACCAAGTGGTGTTCACGGCCAAAATGAACACAAACGTGAGAACCAACTGTGTTGAAGAATTGTTGTGTGAATACTGTTGTCTAGGTTTACAAAAACGGTTGACGGTTCAAGGACGTGAAGTCTACTGATTAACCAAGTAAATCCGATAGTATATCACTAAGGAAAGTTCAAGGCCACTAGGCTACTTCTCCCGATGCAATAAGTCTTCAGTTTTACTCAACTTGTGTCTGCATCTGCATAAGCATCTGTTTTGTTTTATTTATAGTGATATATCATTCATGTGGGGGATTGTTGGAAAATTGGAACTTAAATGGGTATTATAAAGCTGTCCAGATTTTTCTGGACAGATTTTTGAGCAACTTTGAGCTCAAATTTAGGTGGGACCCACACTACGAAAATTGTGGGACCATATACGAACGCGTTCACCTCCGCAAGGAGATTAACGTAGTATATTCATATGTCCAATTTCAATAAGTTATGAATGATAATTATGTCCCCAAAGTGACTCACAAAGCAATGAAAGTTAATGAATTGGGTGCGTTTTAACTCTTGTCCCACATTGGAAGAGTAGTGGAATTTTGATGAGTTAATAACACTCCAAGTATGGACTAAGGCTTGGATGCCTTGGGGGTATCCCAACTCTTTGAAGGGGAGATGACCTAAGCTATGCTCGGGTTGACTTTCGGTCAAAAGTCCACACGCGCGCGCGCGCGCATCCGTCCGTCCGGCCGGCTCGGCTCGGTTCGGTTCGGCCTTGGGCTTGGGCTTATAAAAATTCTTAAATTTTTTGGGCCGAATCTAATTAACTTTCTGGGCTTTAATTAATTAATTACGGAATTAATTAATCTTTAATTAACTGATAATCAGTTAATTCCAAGAGTCAGCAGTTAACCAAATTAACTGCTTTGACAGTTAATTTCGGTTTTTCCCAACAGTCAAGACATTTACTATAAATAAAATGTTACCCCCTCAGTTTTAACTACTGAAAAATTCCGAAATTGCTACTGCATTATTTCCTCTCCCCAGAAAATTATTTTCTTCATTTCTGCATTGCATGTTCTTGGTTCTGTTGAGTACAAACACAGAAATTGTGTTCGCTGGGATTATTCATTGCCGTGCTGCTTGATTAAATCCGAAAATCCGTTCTATCTTTGGAGGCAATTATTCATTAAACTCAAGCACGTTGGAGGAATAATTTTGTCTTAAGGAGACTGTTCAACAGGGCTCGGATTTCTTTCTAATTATTATTATTATTTCTGCAAATTCTAGTAAGTATTTCATTTCTATTATTCTGTTTCTATTCTGTCATTATTTTAATTGTTCATAATTCTGTACAATTGTTATTTATAAATAGTAGACTTAACATATATATATATATATATATATATATATATGTGTGTGTGTGTGTGTGTGTGTGTGTGTGTGTGTATGAGCTGTGTGAGAGAAGGTTATTTATTTCATTCTCTATAACTAACACAAATGAGCTGCTGTGGTGTCAACTTTTCAGCCATTGGATTGCTGATCTATGCGTGTTGATTATAATTCCTGTTGAAACTAATTCCATAGCTTTCGTGTAACCAACTATCCACAAACTTTGAACCATTTGATGTTCAGTTTATTAGGTTCCAAAATAGCCCTTTTCATTTGAATTTACACGAATCTTGATGTATGTTTTTATAACCATTAGTTGAAAGTCAAAAGCTTCAAGGGATTGGCACAGAGGAGCTAAACCTTTTCTCGGTTTAAAATCAACTAAATCAAACCGCTGCTCCAAGGATTAAACCAAACGTGGCCTTACGGATGTTTCTGTTATTTTCCTCTTGACCCATGTATATGTTGATTTATCTACGCCACTCTATGTAGGAATTTAAATATTTGAGTATAGAGCAGAAATCATTTTTCCACACTTCAACACAAACCTTAAACCATTTTGAGTATTTACAAAGCCACTTCGAGTCAAGACCTAATCCACCTAAGTAAATTCACACATTTATAACTAACAAACATATTAATTGCACCACAATACATGTAGCAAATAAATATTTTAATACTGATATATAAATTTAATGCAATATCTCATTATTAAGGGTAAACTGCTTAAAATTTTAAATTAATATATTATTTTTCACTATACAAAGTAAATTAAACATATAACCTATAGATTTACAATCTCCCATTTTTTTATGATGGCATACAATAATTCATATTTGTACATTTCCCTCAGTTTTTCTTTATATTTTTAATTATTTTCACCTCCAAATTTGAATCATTCTCTTCCTCCCCTTTGTCGTATTCAAAAAGGAACGTTGCAAAACTTTTGCTAACCCGTTCAAACGTAATTTCTGAATGAAATATAATTATTTCCCCCTTTGTTTTATAATATATGCATCAGCCATATTTTGTGTAGTATATGGAACTAGTCAAGAATTTTTTATTTTGTGTCCCCCTTAATTCAATATCGTATCATATGTAACAAAGATAACATATATATCATGTGAAATAACTGTAGTGAGTGTAACATAATAAAATAAAAGTGTGTACAATTTTATGATGCCAAACTGTGTATGCGTGGGATTTATGTGTAATTAAGAGTGTAATCGCATGTTAATGTGTGTGAAAAATTCAGCATGTGTGTGAGTGAATATTTTATTTTTCAAAAGCGTGGTGTATTTTCGCTTAATCATTTTATTTGTTTCCAAGTCTTCTCATATTTCATTTTCTCATCCTTCAGGCCATATGCCTATTTTTTGAAGATATTTTTGAGAAAAAAAATATTTTTTGTGATTCTCATGATAACCTCCTTTAGGTTCTTGTTTTGACCTTTTGATACTCAAGAAGCCTTTGCTCACATAAACTTCAAATATTCTCATTAATAACATGAGCAAAATCATCAAAATCTAATGTATAATCTTTGAATCCATAATGCATATCATGATTTCAAGTCATAAGTTAATACTAAGCTTCTCATAAACACATAATTAGGTCATATGGGTTGTGATTGGATTTCTACCACTAGTTTTTGTCAAGACAATTGCAATAAATCAGGAAAGTCGAAATGCCACCTAGGTTTCTTTTCAATTTAAGAGCAATGTCACGTGGTGATAGGATTACCATCATTTTTCAAAATCAATCTAATCATGTATATGATATAAGCTCAATTTTTGTAGTATTGACGACTTTGGCATCAAGTTAACTCTATGTGAGCATTTGTATTCAATACAATAATGCTATCGTATAAGAAAAGATTGCCTTCCTTTCATAAGGGTAGCATTTCCATCCAATTTTTCACAAAGGTAGGATCTCTACCTTAATCTCATAAGAATGGTATTGTTATCCATTTTTTACTATGGTGTGATCGCCAGCTTGTTCACACGAGTGGATTGCCATTCAATTTTGATCGTGACGAGATTGTTGTTAAGATTGAGATTACGTGAGAAGGTTTGAAGCATTTGTAATGTGTACAGACCGTGCCAAGTGGATTATTACCTTTCATGAATAATATTTTTGATAAGCTCATATTTCCAGGCATGTAGTTTGAGTCTAACTACTAAGATCGGAATAAAAAGCATTCATTAGTATATTTTCATTGAGAATGTGAGCATTTTCATATGGATGTATAACTCATGATAATGTGGGAAGAGTCATTTCATAATCATATGAAATGCATACAACTGATGATTAGTAATAATATTTATACGCTCGCACCATAAATGATATTATTTCAATTCAAAATTTATGTTGTAGCATTAAATATATATTCCTTTAACACATATTTGGACATCATGATCTACTTGTGTATCATGTGTACGTTTTAAGAATGCGAATCAGACACGTGTCACCTAACGGTGCACCTAAAAATTATCGCTTAAATTATAGGCACACTCTCTCTCTCTTCTGGAGTCACCGCCAGGTGACATATGTCCAGTCCACATTCTTAAAATGTGGACTAGTTCGCACAAGAGTAGGGATATATATATATATATTAACATAAAGTGTATGTGCAATTAAGATTCATGTATTGCAAATGAGTAATGCTATGAGTCCCAAATAACTCTCCCAAAACTCCTCCAAAAAGCAATTAATATGGTGCCCTGGCGGGACCCCATAACACAAGGCAATACTCAATAGGCAGGTGAGAGAGTAAGTGAAATCCACATCAGATTTGGGGGAGATTTTGGGAGAGATTTTTGTACTCATGTCATTATTCATTGCAAATATAGATATTCGCATTTGAAGCATGTGCGAAAATATATAAGTAGCATTGTACGTCATATAAAGATAATCATATTTGAAGCATGTTGAGAGTATCCCATAATTGATTGAGGAGGCATGAGTTTGAATGTGTATAAAATGTGAGTGTTTCAAGGTGTGGTGTTCAAAAATATTTAAGACACCCGTTTTCTAAGTGTTGGGTGATATGAGTGTGAGAAAGGATTTTTTTTATTATTTTTCCCAAAAGTATATATTTTTCAAATATTTGTGTCTTTTCAGTGAGTAGACAAGTATAATTCTATTAAAGTTGATGTTGTGGGAACGATTCATATGTATATGTACTAGGGTGTATTCGTGTCGATGGCACGATGATAAATTTGTTCCCGTGATATTATGTACCCATGCCGATGACACAACGATAAATTTGTTCCCGTATATTTTAAATGTGTCCCCAATAGTGCAAATATAAATATTGTTGGTCATCCCATGTTACACTTACTCGTCATGACTATGTGTAACCCACGTTGATGGCACGATTAGCATATTGATCCAACGTTTGTGGCATGGTTACCCAAGTCCAATATTTAAACTGTTACAAATTCGTTATGTTGATAGAACCTAGAATTTTAGTTAATATTTTTAAAAGAAACATTTTTCATTAAAACATCAAATGAAAAAAATGTTAGATCAATCAAAATTTGAAAATGAGAAAAAAATAAATAAAATGGATAATATATGTCAGCGTGTATTTGATTAAAACATAACCTTGTCTTCAACTACATTAATCCTCGCAAATAAATAATAAAGATTTTTTATTAATATTTTAAATTAAATCATGAAATAATTTTTTCACCACTTCATGATTTTATAATTAACTAATTAACCCAATGCATCATCTGTTTAGTACGTGATGTCACCCAAAAACATGAATTGATACCCCTACTTTACCGTTCTATACTCGCCATTCATATTTGCAAACAATAAAAATGCAAAGGAGAAATGTTATTACTGACACATGTTACTTGTCAAATTAGAAATCTATATGAGATAGATTCTTTTCTCTACATTATAATGCAATTGAAATCAAATAAAAAATGTGCTTATATCCTAGCACTAAAACTGCCCCAAATAATAAACTTTTGTTGAGATACTAATGTGTGTTACAAAAAATTGTAATAAATGTGGACGAACTCATGACCAAAGATGAAACTGGGACCAGCACATTCCATAAGAACATGTTCGTAGATTACTATTTAACATTATTACCCAATCTCCTACTTTCAAAAACATCCACATACGAAAAATAGAATACAATATTTCTTCTCAATCTCATACTTTCAAAAACATCCACACACGAAAAGCAGAACAATGAGAACTAGAAAATTCTAATCACAATTAATCAAAATGAACGGTTAGATCTATAAAAAAAAGGGAAAAACAAACCAGAAAACCCGACAACGACAAATCGCCCAAACATAACTATGAGTCAACTTTTGATTAACAAAGGCATCACAGACCAAATACAAAGGGAGGACAATAACGACATCCACCATATTAACGTTTGGTCCAAGAGTGTCCAAAACATACCTCTAGTTATTGTTTTGTTCAATAATGACATCCACCATATTAAGCTATTAGTTTTCTTCCACTTCAAAATTAACATCTAGGCTCGAAGTTTAACACATGATAGTCGATTTCCAAGCAGGTAACTAAGCAAGCTCGTCAATAACAGATTTTGCTTGCTTGATAATCCAATCAACCGATTTACTGGGTCAGTCGTAGTCAAGGCGGCCTTTCATGTTGACCGCTTTACTTTTACCTATAATTAATCTATATAGAATATTATCAAGCAATGAGGGAAAAGGGAGGATATCCTTACTAGAACAGCGATCAGGCATCCGTCCTTCATGAAGATTTAACCAGTGGGGAAGGGATGATTATTATAGACCAATAGGAAATAAAAACACTAAAAAGAAAATGTATAAATTTTCTTGCATAATGGAAAGATAAAATGGGATCTTTGGGGATTAGGTTACAATAATTTATTCTAGATTTTCGGGTGGTGTAGTCGTCCTACACAGTTACATATCAACAACAGCAAGCAGATATGAAGCAAAAAAAACTGGATTTAAACAACAATAAATAAAAGTGCAACAAAAAAACCCATTAAATGCTCATATTTGAGAGAGTTTATTAAAAAAATAAAAAAACACCAAATGCTCAGATCTAGTTTTAATCAACAATAAATAAAGGTGAAAAAAATGAACCCGAAACCACTATGAAAGTGAACAAATAGAGAGAGAGAAGATGGGAGAGAGGGAGAGAGAGAATCGGTACCTTTGATGCCTGAACACACGAAGTTGATCTACTCATAATATCCGTTGGGAACAAAGTTGATCTTCTCATAATAACTGAGTTTTTCAGGTGTACACTACAACCCTTTCGGTATCTAAGCATACATTATAGTAATATATTTTAACGATAATAAAAATAGGACTAAGTCTACTAAAAGACTTGAACAAGGTATAGCAAAGAGAGAAAAAGATTTATAAAATAAGGACTACCCATTACGACACTATGTGTACAAGATGTTTAAGGGATCTTGCTCCTTTCAAATATGATCTGATTCATTTTTATATTTTACAATAAACAATATTTTCCAACGGGTGGTGAAGTATTAAAAGAAGATATCATTACCTACTTTCTCCTCTAGTATATGAAGTTCTTAAAATAAAAGAACGGGAGACAGGGCTGACCTTTTCCACAAGTTTGATGATAATTTTGATCTGCAGATGGTTAATTTAAGCCATTATGGTTCATCTTCTCCTATGAATCTCTCTCTCTCTCTTGAAAGATAATAACACTGTATTGCATCAATGAAAGATAATTTCACATTAATTATAAAAAAAAGGCTTCACATGTACCCATGACCAAAATGATCACCAACCCTCGAATCAATCTATCATATAGAACTAACTCCTAAAACCAGCTGTCACTGAACCACTATTTGAATTACCTTCTCCGTCACCAACTTCATTACTTCTAATTGTTATCCAAGTCTCTTCCAATATCCAATTAGGCACCATTGAATTTAATGATAGTACTTTGATCATCTGAGTAAGAGAATATGAGGGTGGTACATTGACCACATCACCTAAAGTCTCACCTTATTATATTGAGCTACAAATGCCTTGATCAAATAATACTTGTAACCTTTGAAAAAACAAAGATAAATGGTAACAAATATGATATCGAAAGAGGTTGTATAAATGCTAATTTTTTTTATTTCTGAACATATGGTAATACAAATAGATGGTATTTTTTTATTCCTGATTTCTGAAGAGATTTATGTAAAAACATCGATATTTAGTAACCAAACCAAGACGGTAATATAGATAGTGATTATATGCGATTTCTGAATATGAACAGATGGTATAACTACAACTAAAATTCTCATCTAAGAAATTTAATATCCACCCAGCACTCACTCTTCTTTCCAGCTTTCTATTATCATCACTAACCTAAGCTGTCACTGACCCATATTTGCATCACTTTATCTATCACCAACTTCATGTTGTTATCCGAGTCTCTTTCAATATCCAGTTGCACACTCTTGCAAAAACAAAATTAGAAATAAAAAAAATAACAAATATGAGATAAGAACATGATATTTCAGGTCTCTATTACCAAAAAAATAACAAAAAGTAAATAAAGTAAAAAAGGTACCTCAAGTAGTTTACATTATGAGTGTTAGAGAGAGATGAAAAGACAAATCTGAGATAAGAACGTGAAATAAAGATCCGAGGAAAAGATAGCTAAGTGAAGATCCACACTCATGTAGATTCCTCATCCGCAGTCATCAAGGGGTTAAATGTAAGAACTAAAAACCCAGAACTAAAATTGGTAGTTTGCCAAAGGAGATCTTCATCAAAAATCCAAAATCCATTTGCAGAATACTACAAAGTTACTAAAAATTATAAAAGAAAAAAGGAAAAATAGAAAGAAAAAAAAAAGAATACTCGAGGTATGGTCTGGTCGTTTAACCAAGTAAATGACGTAGGTGTATAAGCAGAGTGAGTTTAAGCGGAGCGAGTTTAACCAAGAAAATGAGAGAAGATGGTGAAAAGGAAGACGTGTATAGTACTATGGTTGTCGCGTGCCCAAAGAGAGAGAAAGTGCCGGGGGGTGTGGCTCGAGGTATGGCCTGGCTCAACTCGAGGCAAAGTAGGTGTACGGAAACATGGAAAATTTGTAGCTTCGGACACGTGCCTGAATATTTAACCATTAGATGTAAGTTTTAAGATGTAATGTGAGCTTCTAGTTGATAAAGACCAAACTCATCAAATTTACTCTCAATCGTCAGTTGGGAGAGACCAAAAAATCCCACCTGCTTTATTATATAGATAGATACACACACGCGCGCACACACACACACACACACATACACACACACACTAGGGTGTACTCGTGCCGATGGCACGGCGATAAATTTGTTCCCATGATATTATGTACCCGTGCCGATCGCACAACGATAAATTTGTTCCCGTATATTTCAAACGTGTCGTCAATAGTGCAAATATAAATATTTTGGTCATCCCATGGTACACTTACTCGTCTTGGCTAGGTGTGACCCGCGTTAATGGCACGATTAGCGTATTGATCCAATGCTTGTGGTATCGTTACCCAAGTCCAATATTTAAACTGTTACAAATTCGTTATGTTGATAGAACATAGAATTTTAGTTAATATTTTTAGAAGAAACATTTTTCATTAAAACATCAAATTAAAAAAATGTTAGATTAATCAAAATTTGAAAATGAGAAAAAAATAAATAAAATGGATAATATATGTCATCATGTATTTGATTAAAACATAACCTTGTCTTCAACTAATATTTAATCCTCGCAAATAAATAATAAAGTTTTTTATTAATATTTTAAATTAAATCATGAATTTTTTCCCACCTTCATGATTTTATAATTAACTAATTAACCAAATGTTAATTAATTAACCCAACGCATCATTTGTTCAGTACGTGATGCGACCCAAAAATATTAATTGATACCCCTACTTTATCGTTCTATTCACATTTGCAAACAATAAAAATGCAAAGGAGAAATCTTATTATTGACACATGTTACTTGTCAAATTAGAAATATCTATGAGATAGATTTTTTTCTCTACATTATAATGCAATTTATAACAAATAAAAATTGTACTTATATCATAGGACTAAATATGTCCCAATTAATAAACTTTTGTTGAGATACTAATGTGTGTTATAAAAAATTGTAATAAATGTGGATGAACTTAACCAAAGACGAAACTGGGACCAACACATTCCATAAGAACATGTTCACAGATTACTATTTAACATTGTTACCCAATATCCCACTTTCAAAAACATCCATATACAAAAAATAGAATACAATATTTCTTCTCAATCACATACTTTCAAAAACTTCCACATACGAAAAGTAGAACAATGAGAAACATAACATGTTAATCACAATTAATCAAAATGAACGGTTAGATCTCTAAAAAATGGGGAAAACAAACATGAAAACCTGAAAACGACGAATCGCCCGAACATAACTATGAATCAAATTTTGATTGACAAAGGCATCACAGCCCAAATACAAAGGCAGGAAAAAATCATCCCCAAAATGGGCCAAGAGTGTCCAAAACATACCTCTGGTTATTGTTTTGTTCAACAACGGCATCTACCATATTAAACTGTTGGTTTTCTTTCGCTTCAAAATTATCATCTAGGTTCGAAGTTCAACACATGATAGTCGATTTCCAAGCAGGTAACTCAGCAAGCTCGTCAATAGCAGATTTTTCTTTCTTGATAATCCAATCAATCGTTTTACTAGATTGGTCATAGTCAGGGCGGTGTTTCACATTAACCGCTGTACTTTTACCTATAATTAATCTATATAGAATATTATCAAATAATGAGGGAAAACAGAGGATACCCTTACTTGAACAGCGATCTGGCATCCCACATCATGAAGATTTAAATCAGTGGAGTGGGGATGATTATTATAGACCAACAGAAAATAAAAACACCAAAAAGAAAATGTATATACAGACGAATTTTCTTGTATAGTGGAAAGTCAAAAGGGCATCTTTGGGGATTAAGTTACACTAATTTATTCCAGATTTTTGGGTGGTGTAGTCATCCAACTTCCTAGGTACCGATGACTAGAAATGATCATCAACCCTCAAATCAGTCTATCGTATAGAACTAATTCCTAAAACCAATTGTCACTGAACCACTATTTGCATCACCTTCTCCATCACCAACTTCGTTACTTCTAATTGTTATCCAAGTCTCTTCCAATCTCCAGTTAGGCACCCTTGAATTTAATGACAGTCGTTTGATGCTCTGAGCAAGAGAATCTGATGGTGGTCCATTGACCACATCACCTAAAGTCTTAGTTTATTATATTGAGCTCCAAATGCCTTGATCAAATAATACTTGTAACCTTTGAAAAAACAAAAGATAAATGGTAACAAATATGATTTCGAAAGAGGTTGTATAAATGCTAATTTTTTATTACTGAGTAGATGGTAATACATATAGATGGTATTTTTTTATTCTTGATTTCTGAAGAGATTTATGAAAAAACATAGATATTTAGTAACCAAACCCAGACGATGATATAGATAGTGATTATACACCATTTCTGAATGTGAACAGATGGTATAACTACAACAAAAATTCTTATCTAAGAAATTTAATATCCACCAACCACTCACTCTTCTTTACAGCTTCCTATTATCATCACCAACCCAAGTTGTCAATGACCCACAATTTGCATCAGCTTCTCTATCACAAACTTCATGTTGTTATCTGAGTCTCTTTTAATCTCTTATTAGGCACTCTTGTAAAAAAACAACGAAAAGTAAATAAATTAGAAATAAAAAACAACAAATCTGAGATAAGAACATGATATTTCATGTCTCTATTACCAAAAAAAATAACAAAAAGTAAATAAAGTAAAAAGGGTACCTCAAGTAGTTTAGGTTATGAGTGTTAGAGAGAGGAAAAGACAAATCTAACGTAAGAACATGAAATAAAGATCCGAGGAAAAGACAGTTAAATGAAGATCCGCACTCATGTAGATTCCTCATCCACAATCATCAAGGGGTTAAATCAAAGAACTAAAAACCCAGATCTAAAATCGGTAGTCTGCCAAAGGGGATGTTCATCTAAAATCTAAAATCCAAAATCCATTTGCAGAATACTGCAAAGTTACTTAAAATTATAAAAGAAAAAAGGAAAAATAGAAAAGAAAAAAAATACTCGAGGTATGGTCTAGTCGTTTAACCAAGCAAATGATGTAGGTGTATAAGCAGAGTGAGTTTAACCAACTAAATGTGAGAAGATCGTGAAAAAGAAGACGTGTATAGTAGTATGGTTGTCACATGCCCAGAGAGAGAGTGTGTGTGTGTGTGGGGGGGGGGGGGGAGGCTCAAGGTATGACCTGGCTCAACTGGAGGCAGAGTAGGTGTACCGGAACATGGAAAATTTGTAGCGTAGGACACGCTTATGAATATTTAACCATTAGATGCAAATTTTAAGATATAATCTGAGCCGCTAGTTGATAAAGACAGAACTCATCAAATTTAATCTCAACCATCAGTTAGAAGAGACTAAAAAAGCCCTCTTGCTTTATTTTATATATATATATATATATATATATATATATATATATATATATATATATAGAGAGAGAGAGAGAGAGAGAGAGAGAGAGAGAGAGAGAGAGAGGGTTCAAAAGTGAACATAAAAGATGAATATTTTAATGAACCTTAACAAAAAAATCTAATAACTCATTAATTTTAATTCCTATGTTGTAATTGTTCGCACTAGTGGTAACGGACACGCGTGTTTTTTTCATACACACACCTTACCCCTCCCCCCCCCCCCCCCCCCACCCCTACTAACCCATTGGTAGAAAACCCAACAACACCCATCTATGATTAAACATCTGGGTTCTATTTTCCACCCACTAAGAAGTGCAATCATACACAAAATAAATAAATACGAATTTAGATCAAAATATTATCGAAATCATCTTTCTCATAATTAGATTATAATAGAACTAATGATTTAATATTACATGCTCAGGCCAGTGTCTTCACCAATAAAATAGCTGCAGAAAAATAAATGCAACCAAATATGAAGTGAAGGGTTGCAAAAAGAAACCAGTGCAAATAAAGGAACTCGTTCTCTATATCTTTGTTTGATTTTAACATTTAAAGATAGACTTACCTGTTATTAAAGAGGCTATAGCAAAAATACAAGGAGAAGAAACGTAAACATGCATTGATTCAAAAAAATAAAAATTAACAAAGAGAGGGAGAGCTTTACGGCCGGGGGGTCGGGGGTGGAGGGTGTAAAAAAAATATTCGATCGACACGCGTGATTGTCGCTGGCGCGGACTAATTACACCATAGAAATTCAAAATTAATGGATTGTTAGGTGCTTTTTTTGTTAAGGTTTATAAAAATGTTCATCTTTTTTGTTCACTTGTGAACCTCTCTCTCTCTCTCTCTATATATATATATATATTATTTGCTGGTGAAACTTTAAGAACTCCTTTTATTTATGATAGAGATATATGAATCATATATTCTACACCTTTACATTCCTTGGGCAGGTAAATAAATTTTTTTGTTTTCCCAATTTTGTGTCTATGTGGAAAATTTAAAGTATTAATCTATAAGTTTGTGCTCAAAAATTTCTTTTGAAACATTTTTCAAAATTTAAGTAATGCAAATCTACAAGTAATTTTTAATGTATGTGAAATGAGTGTTTGTTTGCAAAAGTCATGGGAGATGAATTTAATATGCTCACATGTTTAAGTCAATGTGTATTCTATGAGTAATGATAAGTGACAAGACTTAAAAAACATTGATTTATTTTGATATATACAAATGTGTATCATCTATGTTGTTTCATATATATGTATGAGTGTTTATTTTGGGGGTTTTTTGAGAGAATATTTTTCAATTGAAAACCATTATTATGTATTTGAGGGAGACCAAGAATGTGAAAATCTGTGTAACAACCCATATATTATGATATTAGGATTTATCAGATCCAAATATTGTAATAGATACAAATTTCTAAAATAATTAATATATAATTCTCTACATGTATTGACTCAACATAAATGGATAAAGTAATATATAAATATGCGATATAATAAACCTCAAATATTAATTCAATCATCAACACACAAAACTAAAGAAATATAAAAGTGTTTCATCAACAACAAATATAAAACCAATCCATAAACCTTAATTGATGACGTCTACATCTCAAACCACCAACATAAACTGATTGAAGATACATGTTAAAGAAGTTCCCTCTAATACAAGCCAAATGAAGTAAAAGTACAACTCAACACACACCAACATAAAAGTAACTATGCAACTAATAAGGAAACCTACATCAACACTCCTGGGTGATGAATCTGAGATGGAGGGGAGAGAGAATATGCGCTGGTGAGAGTATGATATACTATCTCGAAACATTCATAGCTCCTAAAATGTTTCAACGATATAAATGGGTCAGAGTTCGACACGTTACTAAAGCTACGCAGATAAACGGAACCTGAATCCATTTTGAGTAAAAAATAGTTTTAATTAATTAATCTCTTAGTTATTTGAACCGTAAATGCACCCAACCACTCCTCGGTGACCACCCATCTTGAGGCATGCAACACGTAATCTTGTCACATCGTCTAAGAACCATCGTTTGATAAGATGGGCCCACTAATCACAAATGATGCACAAATAAAACGACCTCTATATCTAGCCACCACCATTCACTAGCATGGTTCTACCGCTCATATATAGCGCAACACATAAAATCAAACTCCATTTTATCTAATAAGCTACCATCATGGGCATGCACAAATAAAATGTCCTCTTTCAAGACACACCCATATAACTATCTTCCAACTTCGTTATTCTATATTAAACATTACCATAATTACCAATATCACTATATGTTCCACCATTTACAAACTAAACTTATAATCTCAGCATATTCAATTTACCCAATTGTCATGTAATACCTATCTAATTTCACAATATCACTTATATTAGCCAATTATCTTATAATGGAAACTATATCAATTTCATATATAAACCTGTGTAAAATGGGGGTTCTTAACTGTTTAATAAAGGGAAATTTTATTTGGAAGCTTCATAATATCAAAACTCCTAACCTTTTCTAGACTTCATCTGTGTGACGTCTCCTAAATGAAATCCAAACAAAGACCCTCCACCCTAGTACATTAATATCTAGATTAGGTAGTCCTCGATACTTTAAAATAAATAGGTATAATGTTATATGGTATACTATTAGATTTTAATAATTATAATTTTAAATACTAAGCCAACAACCATTAACCCACCATGTGTACCATTTCTACATTCCCACAAATAATCTAAGCTAACTACTAATTAAAATTCCAAAATTTATGAGTGAAGGTTTAGGATCTTAATTTAATTATATCCAATAGAAGTTTCAATAGAATTAGTTAGAGCATTTCCAAGTTCCAATCCCAAATCTTATTAATTCTCGTGTAAGAGAGTTTCAATTTTAATACTAATTCTACAAATCACGAGGCAATCATGATTCATATTTTTACATATGGAATTAAGCATAAACAACCAATTCTTATGAATTTGTCTCCTTATTTAGGCCTTTCTCCTGGAAATGACAACATAAGATACCATATGTACAAGTCTACATAACCATTGATAAAATTCGAATAATTGCCTAATTCTAGCATAAGAATAAATAACAAATGACAAGTCTGATCCAATATAAAGACAATATAAATTTTTAAAAACCTTAATATACAAATCACAATCAATTAAAGTAATGGAAATATCAATTTTGTCAGTTAAACACCAATCATGGATTTAAACATGTAAATACTATATGTGAGGGAAATTAGATTAAGTGAGATGAAAAGCCCTAATTCTTTGTACTTAATTTTAATTATAATATATTAGTTGAGGTGAATCTAGAAAACACACACACACACACACACACACACACACACACATATATATATATATATATATATATATATATATATATATATATATATATATATATATATATATATATATATATATATAGAGAGAGAGAGAGAGAGAGAGAGAGAGTTAGGCTCTCCAACATACCTCATTAAACATACCTAACAACATACCTATTTTTTGTAAATAGTAAAAAAAAATGAGTTAATATTTTTTTATATGAGTTCCTGATATTTAACTGTGCCCCTGTAAGAATATTCAAATCAAAATAATGTGTTTTGGTATTTTTAAAAAATGGGTAAAAAAACTGAAAGTTTTTTACCTATTTTTTTTAAATAACAAAAATCATTATTTTCAATTGATTGTTTTTATAGTGGCACATTGAAATATCATGAACCCATATAAAAAATATCATCCCAAAATTATTTTTTTTACTATTTTAAAAAAAGGGTATGTTGCTAGGTATGTTGCTAAGATGTATGTTGGGGAGCCTGACTCTCTCTCTCTCTCTCTCTCTCTCTCTATATATATATATATATATATATATATATATATATATATATATATATATATATATATATATATATATATATGTGTGTGTGTGTGTGTGTGTGTGTGTGTGTGTGTCGAAATTGGTAAATACTTTATCTTAGCTAATAAAATCCAATTTTATAATCACGGATAGAATGTAAACGAAAATAATAAGGAACAACAAGGATTTTTAAATTGGTTCAGCTTAGGAAAGGCCTACACCTACTGTTATGGTATTATTATTATCGAAGGTGGTTACATGAAATTTAGGATAGTCTTGCGTATGTGAGATAGATTTGTCCCTTAAGCTAAGGGAAATGAGATATTTATAATGGTCCAAAAAATAAGGGGTATAATGCCATTATCTATCCAGTCAATTTACACAAATATATAATGAATGAGATTATTGACATCTAGGGCATGTATAGAATGTCTCTTGAAAATTCCCATGTGAATGACTTTGCTTCTTTCTGACGGTTCATATTCTTAAGTTGGTCGATCGGTATGCCGACCAAGTTACTCGGAAGTCGATCAAGTATAAATAAAGCGCTGAGGTGTATACTTATGAGGACAGGTATCACAACATCATAGGTCCAAACGACATGAATAGTTTGGCCCATAATAATAGCCCCCTATGCTCCATGCTTGATTTTTATTGAAAGGATGGAGTATTAGTTCTAAGTAGTTGCTTGGCTCTCAAGCATGATGGTGGTCGGCATCCGACCTCCTGGACTTGTAAATTTTTCATCCGTTTATCAAGCGGTCGCATTTTTGTGAATAATTTAAAAAATAGCGAATCACTATAGGGCATGCTGGTCTTTTCATGGAAATCGTGTAGCTATCATTGGTTCGGTTCATCATTACATTTCTACTTTCGAGGTGAAACTATAAAAGGACAGATATTTCTCCCCTTTCTCTCTTCATCACCAAACTACTGAATTTAGGCCTTCTCTTTCTTCTCAAGCTCTCTTTCTCTGCTTTTGTTATTTACTCATTGTCGTTGTTTCTCAAACTCTGTAAGCTTTTTTGCCTTATTTTTCCCCTCTTTGAGTTTTCTATCTTTCGAACATAGTGTATATTGTAGATGAAGTTTCCTTAGAGGAGTTTAGGGAAGAAGAAAAATCCCTAGTTGGATAGGGTTAGGAATATCAAGTGGCCCTGTTGATGTGTTGCCATTAGATGAGAGTCATTACAACCTCACCTTATTCATTGCTAAGTGTGGCATCATTTTTCCTCTAAATCCACTTTTTCTTCAATTTTCCAGTATTTTGATGTAGTCACAGCGAGAGTAGACCCCAATACATGGAAGGTGGTAAATGGTGTAAATAGGTCAAATGAAATCCATGGGACTCGTATTGGCATTCTTGAGTTAATGTTTTGTTACAAATAGGGAATCAATAGTGACTTTACCTATTACTTAAAAACTAGGCAAGCTAATTTAGCATTAATAGTCAATGTACCAAACTAAAAAGAGACTACTGAGACTATGATGTAGTAATGAAATATTAGTAATATGCGCCCTTCCTGGTGGGGTAAGATATAAGAGACCCTAATACCCCAAGGAATGGCATGGCATAGGTCGTACAATATTTTGATTTTCCATCTGTACTAACTGTTTGATGATATATCGACTAATTATTGTGCTTTGATCGTGTGCAGAGGAAAATAAAAAGAAGTGCTCAAAGGAATGGGAAGTTAATCTTGAGGATCTTAAATATTTGTTTTCCATTCACCAGAGAGTGGGAGAAGAACATCCCCGAGAAGCCTCAATTTTGCTGGAATACAAGAGCTCCATTACTTCATTTATTTCTTAACAATAATTATTCTGCCTCAGTCCCCCATAAACTTTTAATAAGGAACCAGTTTCTACCTCCTCTGCTGCTGAGTCAACTGGAGTAGAGAGAGATTTTGCAGAAGGAGGAACATTTTCTTACTTTTAATCCTTTGATATTACAACCATCCCAACTTCACCTTCTGCAAAAATGGTGAAGAGAAGAATCCAAAACCTGTTGACTGGGTCTGAATCTCCCCCTCTTGACAAGAAAATAACATCCATTGATAAGAGGCATCAGGTCCTAAACTTGGAGGAAAAAAGAATTATTGAGCCGTAGTTCAACAAATTGAAAAGTGGTATGCCCAATCAATAGGAACTGGACCAAAAGGTTCATGACGACCAGGGTAGTGCTGAGTTTGCCTCTGTGGCAGTGAATCCTAGGTCAGATAGGGTTCTGATTAAGGTTAAAACTCTTCTAGAGGATAGGTCGGAGGTAGCCCCGATGTCTAGAGCCCAATTGGTTAAAAGGGCTAACCAAAACTTGGAACTTACAAATATTTAACTTTCTTATTTGACTTCAATAATTTGTGTTGAACTTATTTTGTAATGATGTTGTGGATTTCTTCTTTTGCGTTTCTTGGTTGATTATAACCAAATCCTAGAGAAGGATGATCAGCTAAAATCCTCCTCGGCTAATATAGAGGAAGCCTCTGAAGGCCTGTAACAGACCTTACAAGAGTCGAGGGAGGCCTTGGAGAGAGAGAGAGAGAGAGAGAGAGAGAGAGAGAGAGAGAGAGAGAGAGAGAGAGAGAGAGAGAGAGAGTAAGGGTGGGAGGAGAAATTGAAGGTTGCTAAGGATAAGGAAACTGTGGAAAAAAATAACATAAAGGATGCCGATGATAGAGTGAATGTTATCGATGAGAAACTGAAGGAAGTTGAGAGCAGGTAAAAGGTTGTTAAGAAGAAAACCACTAACTTAACTACTGAAGTAGCTACTGAGAGGAAGAAGTTCTTAGATTTGAAGACCAATAGAAAAAAATATAAGGAGGAGGCCTAAAACAAAGGATGGGACAAAGCGTTCATTACTCTTACAAGGATAGTTGATCGGACACTTTGAAGGTGGTTGGCATAAGAAAAGACTCCAAACTATTCTAGAGGCACGATCCAGGCAATCCTCCATGACATCTATTTGAAGGTGGTTTCTAGGATTGCCTGCATGACATCTAAACATGTAGCTATTTCTCGACTAACTGTGGATGAAGAGATAACGAAGAAGACATTGGCCGACCAAGCAGTTTAGTTACATGATAAAGATAAAGCCATCAAGAAATTCTAAGATAAAGTAGACCGATAAAGTTTTCACATCCAGAAATAACCTAAAGTTGTCTGGATGGATGGATAAAATGAAGCCTTAACTAACTTAAATGATCATCTAGAGCAAGATCATTAGCAAGGATAAAATGAAGTTGGTTAAACGTGATGGGACTGCTAAAGATAGAAGATAAAAGTGATATATGGTATTATCATGACCCAAGCATATTGACCCTCCATTGAAGATTGAGGCTGAATGGATTATGATCAACATTATTCCCCAAAGCTTAGTGCAAAATACTTAGGGGATTATGGCCTTCAAGGTGAAGATGAATACACTTATCCCCCTTATTTGTGGGACCAGGAGAGCAATATAAGACACAGTAGACCAAGAGATTTTGAAGATACATCTCTACCCAACACGTTTAATGATCCTCCTTCTATGATGAATAAAGCCAAAGGTGAACGCCTAGTAAAATAAACTTATTTTTCTTGCTTATTCTCTGGTTGTATGAACTGTTCATGGAATGAAAGACTATTTTGTAGCATAGATGTTGTCTGTGTATTTTAGTCTTTGATCCATAGTTAGGCTTTATAATTAGTGTACTGACTATGCCCCCCATTAACTTGCTTAACTACTTTAATCAAGTTATGAACTTGAGTTATAGGGCCTTAGGTTCCACTAATGCACTCAGGTTAAATGTTTTTAGAACTAAGTGTTCGCATCAGTTACCAGTGGTGACCAAGTGTATTAGAAATGTAGGCCTTTCCTGAATTTAACTTAGTTAGATAAAACTCATTTTCTTAACTTTGTGTCATGCATGAAGTTTTAGGGACTTCTTGTTCATTAGATGTCAAAGACGAGGTCACATATGAAGTTTAAAAGAAATTTTTAAAAAATATTTGAAGTTAAAAGAGTTTGGATTTTGAAGTTAGGAAAGTTTGGATTTTGGGGTTGGAAAAATTTGAATTTTGAAGTTAGAAAAGTTTATTAGTTTCTGGTGGATGTCTATCACCAAATCACTATAATCGGTAGGAAATCATAACTTAATTAAATTAGACAGAGCAATTACATCAAATCAAAATTACTAATAATACTTTTTGAGGTGATCAACATTCCATGGATTTTTAAATTCTTTCCCTTCAAGTGTTTCCAAGCAATAGGTGCCTGGTTGGATGACTACCAATATGTGGTAATGACCGTGGTAGTTTGGTTCTAACTTATTTCCCTTTTGTTACCTTTTTAAGTACATAGTCTCCTTCTTTTAGGTTGGTTGACTTGACCCTTCTGTTGTAAAATCTAGTAGTCCTTTATTGATAAGCATCCATTTATAGTGAAACATTCTCTCTGACTTCTTCAATCATGTATAAATCCAATCTCCTTATGAGATCACTTTGGGGGGAATCAAAGTTCAATACCCTGTGAATTGGCGGACCTACCTCGACTTTTACCCTTGCTTCTGTTCTAAAGGCAATCTCGTATGGAGTCTCACCGACCACTGTTCTTACCATAGTTCTATATGCCTAATGAATGTTGTGTAATTTATTTATCTAGTTTCCCTTTGCATCATCCGACCTCTTTGTCAACACATAAAGTATGTTTTGTTGGTAATCTCTATTTGGCCTGTGGGTGTCCAGGGGCAAAATGAAGTTTATATACTTAACTTGAATATAATACTCTTCAAACTCCTCCTTGTCAAATTGAGTACCATGGTCAGTGATGAAGGAATATAGCATTCCATACATGCATATAATGTGTTTCCATATAAATTAAAAAACCATTTCATAAAGAATCTCAACCGACGTCTCAACTTCCACCATTTGGTGAAATAATCCACGGCAACCACCGGGTATTTGAATCGTCCTTTGGTCCTCAACAATGTGCCAATCAAATAAATTCCTAAATAGAAAAGGGCCAAAGGGACGTGATGGGAGTTAAGGAATATCTCGACCTTTTGTGAATCGTGGCCAACTTCTGATATTTATCACACTTCTTTGCAAAGGAAAGGCAATATGCTCTCATAGTCGGCTAGTAGTTTCCTTGCATAACTATCACTCATAGTGATGATCGTCTAGCTGAATAATCCCCACATGAACGTTCATGCACTTCTTTGACCAAGATTGGTACCTTGATTGGGTGAACACATCGAAGTAATGAAACAGTGTATCCTCTTTTGTATACGACTCCTCATTCTAACACATAACTAGTTGTCTTGAACCTCAACTTCCTGGATTCTTTTGGATCAACAGTTAGTATGCCTTTTTCAATATAATACCTGATAGTATCTATCTATGATGGTCCTTAATCCATCTCTTTAATACAGGCCATAGCTTCCACAACTATATTTCTGTATGCAAGAATTTCTACAAGGATGGTTCTTTTGAGTTCTGTCCAGGTTATTGAGGCCAGCTAATAAAGTGCAATTTCTCAGGCATTCTCTATCCTTTTGTAGTCTTTCTATTTGACTGTAGAAAATTTGGATGTGACTTCCATGGTTTTTGACAGATACCTAATCATGAGATCCTCCTTTACCCCGTATATTTGAAGCACTTGGTTGATGATGAGTTGGGAATCACTATGTGCCATAACCAACTCAATTCCTAATTATATGGCTAATTCTAAACATGTGATCAATGCTTCGTATTTTGCTTCATTTTTAGAGGTTTGGAATTGAAAATAAAGTGCATATTCCGCATTAATTTTGTCCAGAGTGTTGAGAATTAGACATGCTCCACTTCTAGTAGTACATGATGATCCGTCTACATACAACTTCCAAATTATAATCTCATCATCAAAGTTACCTTCACATAGGATTCCTCATTTGAATAGACTTTTTCTCTATTCCTTTTATCGTTGGGCTATCTCTTACTCAGCTAAAGTCTCTGCTTCCAATGAAGTCTGCTCAGTAGACAAACTAGGATTATTGGTTGCCTCTTGATACATGAATTCGACAATAAAGTCGAACATTGATTGCCCCTACAATGCTATGATTAGCTCATACATGATTTGATATTTTCCCTACTCAACTGCCCAGGACACCAGCCTTCCTGATTTTGCTGATTTGTGAAGTGCCTGGCATAGAGGTAAATTTGTGTAAACCATAATGGTATATGCCTGTAAGTAGGGTTTCATTCTCTTTGAAGCTTAATTAAGGGTAAGAGCTAGCTTTTCCAGTCTGGAATAACTGACGTCGGCTCCTCTGAATGCTTTGATTGTGTAATACACTAGATTTTGGACTCTATCTTCCAACCTGATTAATGCCAAGATGATAGCTAATTCTAAAATTTCCAAATAGAGATACAGCTTTTCTCCCAAAACTAGTTGGGAGAGCAGTACTGAGGACCCGACCCCAAGTACTTCTTCAACTCATGATAGGCATTTTGCCATTCTTGATTCCATTAAAAGGTTTTCCTGAGGAATTTAAAGAATGGTAGGCACTTATCAGTATCTGTGGACACAAATCGGTTGAGGTCACTGTAACACCCTGTATTTTTATGAATATTTAAAATGGGATTAATTGGAATTTAATTGGAATTAATCCGGATATATAAAATGGGATTAATTAAATATTTATTATGATTAGCTAATTGGATGTTACAGAGAGAATAAGTAATATGCCATTGTATGTTTAGTCATTAGTGAGAAATACGACACTTAAGATAATTTAGTCAGGGCAAGCGTATGACTCGTGTCGGGACTTAAATATGGGGATTAAAATATAAGTGAAATAAAAGTAACCCATAATTTTTTTTATGTAACTTCAAATAGAAGCCATTTTCAATGTGCTTTGATTTGAGTGGCAGCCATACATGTATGTAAAGGTTGGTGTCTTAGCTTTCAATTAAGCTTTTAATCAGCTCATTTGGGCTTTGATAGAGGGAGAAATCTCAATTTTACTATAGGGTGTTTAATCTACTAGAAAATTTAGGGCCCGATTTGGTTGCTCAGAAAATGGTAATTCTTTTAATTTAGCTGTAAAACTTTAATAAATTATTGGAACCATAACTTAATTAGTTTAGTATTTTGGAAAAATAATGTAATACGATTAGTATATAATTGAGAGATAGGGGTAGTCGAGGAGTCAAAATTATGGACTAGAATCCATAAAAAATTATTGAACGAATTAACGTACGGGAATCAGATGGGTATACGTAGATAATTAAGATGAACCAAATATTTGGATTAGTATAATAATGTGATATTAACTATTGAATTTATAAAAGAGACGATTAGAACTCTTCGAGTAGAAAGTGATATTCGCAATAAATGGGAATAAAAATAAAGTGAGAAATAGCAGTACCTTGAATAATTGAGATAACTATAGGACGTACTATATGAATTTCCATGGATTGTGTGAATTCCTGTTATGTATTATTCTTATGTGTATAAGTATACTACACTGCCTGATATCACGGGAAGTTACGCGTAGTGGGCGATCCCACCTTAGTGATACCAACAAGGTTTGGATGTGTACCCCAGAACAACGAACTTAGGGTTAACTGGTTATTTAGGTGCGTTAGGCTTAGGACTATGTTCGCCTCCATTATGTGCTTAAATATTTACGCTCTGAGGTGCCATTTCGAACCGATAGTCCTTATTGATACGTGAGGTGCATTTGGACTCGGTAGTAGAGTATGACACATCGTGAGTTCTATCTCTGGGGATGATATATATATATATATATATATATATATAGGCACACACACACACACACACACACACACTCACACACTCTTTTGAGTATTCTACTCTGTCATGTGTAGTAAACGATATAGATTGTGAATATCTAAATTGGGATTAAGTATATGAAACTTAATAAATAATGTGGTGATTATAAATCTAGTAAAAAGGCAAGTAATCCATTTACATATCGTATGGGAGATATGGGTGGGATAAATTACTAATAAGGATTATTAGTGGAGTATGTGGATTAGTTATGCGGGTATCTTAAGTAGGCATTATATCAGGTTACGATAGATGTGCATAATAGAATGAGAGATAAGGACTCATGTGAGAGCATGAAAATCTAACAAGAATATTTATTTTTCTCAAATTTATTGCATTCAAACACTTGCAAACTATTTTTTAGAATGTTATAGGGCTTAACCCATTACAAATCTTTTTTGAAACATTTTAGGTGTCTAGCCATAGGGCCAGCAGATTTAGCAGTTCATTCCAAGTTGACTTGTTGTAGTTGTTCTGGAAGGTGGAAGGCGAACCTCGTGAATAGACAATTCCATTTCCTATTGATTATAGAATAAGTTCTTAGTTATTTCATTTGAGCATGTTGCTCCTTGTTTAGTATGCAGTTATGATTCGATATTTCCATTTGTATTACAAATATTTTGTCTCAGTATTTCTTTAGGGATATTGTATGGGTTTTGGTTATGAATTTTATTCAGATGACTTATCGGGTTCATATTCACTTAATGTTGTTATTATTATGAATTTGGTTAATGAATATTCAATTGTATTATTGTTAATTTAAGAAAAAGGAAAAAAAGTTTCATTTTTTTAATTAGCAAGAGGCTTAATAGGTTATTAGTAATAAATATGTTTCGACAGTGATGCTAACGATGATCCATTTTTGTAACTTGTATAACTATAATAATGGATTGATCACCCAAGATTTTAATTAGAGGGGTGTAACAGATGGTATCAGAGCATCAAATTCTTGTGTCTTTAGGATTTATGCGAATTTATTATGTTCCAACGTTGCATCCTTTGCTTTAGAGAATTGTTATTAGGACTGGTGTGTGCATATTACGTATTTTTATCCTTAGATTTTGTGATATATTTGACCTATAAACCCAAGGAAATTCTCTCTCATTTCAGATGCCTCTCTCCGAGGGAGGCTCGTCCACTCATTTGTATTATATTGAAGAGGAGAGTTCTACGGGAGTAGTGATATCTTTTCATTTGATACCACTGGTATGCGAGTTTGCTAAAGTATTCTAGGAGATATTGGGGTTTCCTCCTAGTACGAAGATGTAGTTTGTTATAGACTTAGCATCGGTCACACACCCAATAGCTTGTGTGTTGTACCATATGGCTCCAACTGAGATAAGAGAGTTTACAGATCAGATTGCGTAGCTTTTGGTGTAGGGTTTCATCTGTAAGAGTACCTCAACCCGGGCTGCTCCCGTTCTCTTTGTGAAAAAGAAGGATAGATCACTCTGATTATGCATTGTCTACAAGTAATTGTATAAGTCCACGATATGGAATAAATATTCATTGCCTCGCATTGGCAATTTATTTAACCACTTGAGAGGAGCCGTCTACTTCTCGAAGATTAATTTGATATCGGGGTACCATCAGCTATGCATTAGGTCGCAAGATGCTCCTAAGACCACATTTCTGATAAGATATGGGTCTTATGAGTTTCGAGTTATGATATTTGGGCTAACCAATGCTCCAGTGGTATTCATGAACTTAATCAACCGTGATTTTAGAGAGTTCGTAGACCAGTTTGTCATTTTGTTTATAGATGATATTCTGTTGTATTCTAGAAATGGAGGGAAAACACGGAGAGCATCTACATATGATTCTTTAGACATTATGTGAGCATCAGTTGTATGCAAAGTTCGAGAAATGTATATTTTAGCTTCGAGAGGTACAATTCTTGGGTCATATTGTCTGTGACAGGGGGATAGCAGTGAATCCAAGTAAGGTATCTACGGTGAGGGAGTGGGCATAGCCCACGAAACCGACTCAGGTTTGTATCTTTTTTTAGCTAACCGATTACTACAAAAGATTCATTCGAGGGTTTTTGAAGATTGTGGGTCATTTGACGAACTTGGCATGGAAAGGGATTCCAATTTACATTGGATGATTCTTGTCAGTTATCTTTTGATGACCTAAATAACAAGTTGACTTCAGCACTAGTACTCTCACTTACCAGGATAGAGGTGGAGTACCTTGTCTATACAGATGTGCTCCTACAAGGACTTGGGGTTATTCTACAACAGGAAAACAAGCCTATAGTGTATCCTTTATGCAATCTTAAGCCCCACTGACAGAATTACCCTACACATGGATTGGAGTTAATAATGGTTGTATACAAATATGGAGACATTATCTGTTGGGGGAGAAATTTCATCTTTTAACTGACCATAAGTCATTGAAATATTTTTTACGCAAAAGGAATTGAACATATGACAATGCAAGTGGATTGAATTCGTAAAAGACTATCATTTTGATATTCAGTGCCGCCCAAGGAAGGCTAACACGGTGGAGATATTTTGAACTGTAGATTGGTGGGAGATGTAGCTGAAGTATGGAAAACAAAGTAGAAAGATATGGGAAAACAGGATTTTATGGTTAGATCCTTTATATCAGTTATGATTGTCACTCCTCAGATTGTTGTTAGGGCTATAAAGGCCTAAGCTATCGACCCATTTTGCCAGGAGCATTTATATTAACTTTTAGCCAAGGGAGCTGAGTCTTACTCCGTGGATTCAGGTGGTGTCTTATGCATCAATGATAGGCTCATTGTTTAGAAGGGCGATGATTTGTGGCGTGCGGTGATGACTAAGTTGCATGGTTCGTAATTCATGGTACATCTTGGAAGGGATACAATGTATCAGGATATGAGATGATAATATTGGTGAAGTGGGATACAAAGAGACATTGTTGAGTTTGTTCTCAAATGCAACACTTGTCAGATGGTGAAGGTTGATCACCAGAATCCATTCAGACTTCTTCAGCCATTAGAAATTTCATTTGAAAATGGGAGAGTATTTCTATGGATTTCATCATAGGATTGCCAACATCGCATAGGGGTCATGATTCCATTTAGGTTATTGTGGATAGATAGACCAAGGTGGCTCATTTTCTTCCAATGTGGATAAATTATGCTACAGGGTAGTATGCCCCAATATTTATTGCAGGGATAGTGCGATTACATAGGGTCCCAATAGATATTATGTCCGATAGGGATAAAATCGTCGTGTCTCACTTTTGGCATAGTTTTCTGGAGGCTATGAGTACAAAGTTACATTTGACTACAATACAACATCCGTAGACAAATGGGCAAACTAAGAGGACGAATCGGATGCTGGAAGACATGTTGAGGATGTGTATTGTAGATTTTGGAGGAGGTTGGGAACAGTTGCTTCCACTGATGGAGTTTGCTTATAACAACTCCTATCGATTTACTATTGGCATGGCACTATTTGAGGCATTATATGGCATACCTTTTCATTCTCCCACTTATTGGTTAGAGGTGGGGGACATCATAATGCTAATGAGTCTACCTGGGAGTGCGAGGATGAGATGCGCGAGAAATATCCAAAGTTGTTCCTACCGGGTACTTTTCCAAATTTTGGGACGAAATCTCGTTATTAGGGGGAAGTATTTAACACCCTATATTTTTATGAATATTTAAAATGTGATTAATTGGGATTTAATTGGAATTAATCCATAATTGAAATTTAATTAGAATTAATCCGAATATTTAAAATGGGATTAATTGAATATTTATTATGATGAATATAATTGGATATTATGGAGAGAATAAGTAATATTCCATTGTATGTTTAGTCATTAGTGAGAAATATGACACTTACGATAATTTAGTCGGGGCAAGCATATGACTCGTGCTGGGTCTTCAATATGGGGATTAAAATAGAAGTGAAAAATAAGTAACCCATATGGTCATTCGAGTACATATAAGGGTCCATAAGGGTTGAAACAATTTGAAAACTATACTTGGGTGTCAATATAGGCTCCTGAGTTATTTTTTGGTCAACCCGTCATTTCAAAAGTCATTTTTAAACCTCAGAACTTCTAGGATAATGAGATATGGGATTCATCACTTTATAATAGATTTTTGAGTCAAAGACAAAGGGTTGTTGGAAGAAACAAATACGAGGAAGTTATAGATGAGGCATAAAAAGAGTCCCAAGAGGAATTTGAAGAGTTTTCAAGGGGAAAACCACCATTAGCACCATAGAGCACCACCAACCGCCACCGAAATCGAGAGAGGAATGGAGAAACTCCTACACCATCATCTAAAAGTGGAATTCAGGCCTTCATTTAGAGTCAAGTTTTTACTTTTTTATTTATTGTGTTCTTTAAATATGCATGCTAGAGTAAGATGCATTTTTTTAATAAAGATCATGATTTTTAAAAGGATTACATTGAGATAATTCCATGTGGTGATGTAGAAATCATGCAAGGGGTGAATCATATATCTTAGATAACGAAATTGGGATTATATCATGTATTTAAATGAAGAAAAAGTTGAAGTTCGTAATTTAGTATGACTCTTGAAATAAAATAGGATTGTTTTGATGGAAAGTTCATGGATATCATTAAGGGTTTATTCTAGAATGATATTAGAGATTATTGAACTTTATTCATGATATGATAATTTGTAGAGAACGAATTATATAAAAGTGGAATTCTGGGTTTTTAAAGTGATGAACCTGGATTATGGTTAGTATTATATTTGTATAGAAAGATGATGAAAAAAAGGTTTGTTTGGTGAATATAAGATAGAAATCTGCTAGAATTTTTTACACGACTTCCAACATATGCCATTTTTAGTGTACTTTGAATTATAGTGAGAGACATACATGGATGGAAAGCTATGCATCTTAATTTTACATTGAGCCTTGAATCATCTCATTTGGACTTCGGTAGAGGGAGAAATCTCAATTTTTGTATAGGGTGTTTAATCTTCCAAAAAATTTACGACCCGATTCAGTTGCTCAGAAAGTTGAAATTTTATTAGTTTAGGTGTAAAACTTTAAATAAATTATTGGAACCATAACTTGAGTAGTTTGGGATTATGGAAAATAATGGAATACTCTAGGAATCAAAATTATAGACTGGAACCTATCAGAAATTATTGAGCATATTAACGTACGGGAATCGAATGAGGATATGTAGAGAATTGAGATGAACCTGAGATTTGGGTTAGTAGAATGATGTGATATTAACTACTGAAATTATACTAGAGGTGAATACAACTCATCAAATAGAGAGTGATATTCGTAATAAATGGGAATAAAAATAAAGTGTGAAATAGTAGTGCGTTGAATAATTGAGATAGATATGGGACGTACTATATGAATATACATAGGTTGTATAAATGCATGTTATGTGTGATTCTTATATGTATAAGAATACCTACGCTGCTTGTTATCATGGAAGGTTACGCATAGTGGGCGATCCCACCTTGCCAATGCCAGCAAGGTTTGGATGTGTGCCCCAAAACATAGAGCTTAGGGCTGATAACTATTTGAGTGTACGATAGTGTGACCGGTCATGAGGGTGCATTAGGTATGTGCGTAGACCAAAGGCTTAGGATTATGTTCTCCTCCATTATGTGCTTATTGATTTATTATTTGAGGTGCTATTCTGAACCTGTAGTCCTTACTGGTACGTGAGGTGCATATGGATTTGGTTGCAAAGTATGTCGCATCATGATTTCAATCTCTCGAGATGCTGTATTAGTGTGTGTGTGTATATATATATATATACACTTGTGATTTTTTTACTCTATCGTGTGTAGAATGTATGTTAAACTTAATAAATATTGTGATGATTATAAATCAGGTGCAAAGGCAAGTTATCTATTTGCGTATCGTATGGGAGATACGGGTGGGATAAATGACTAACTAGTATTATTAGTGGAGTATGTGTGTTAGTCAGGTGGGTAGCTTAACTAGTAAGAATATCAGGAGACGTTAGATGTGCACAATTGAATGAAAGATTATGACTCATATGAGAGCACGCACAACATAAATATTTATTTTGCTCAAATTTATTGCATTTAAAAACTAACAAAATATTTTTTTAAATGTTTTAAGGATTGACCCATTGCAAATTTTTTTCGAAACATTTTGGGTCTCCAACCATAGGGCCATCAGATTTAGTAGTTTATTCTAGGTTGACGTGTTGTAGTTTCTATGGAAGATGTTGGACCTCGTGATTAGATGATTCCATTTCCTATTCATTCTAGAATAAGTTCTCAATTATTTCATTCGAGCATGTTGCTTCTTGTTTAGTTAGCATTTATGACTCAACATTTCACTTTTTGTTTCAAACATTTTGTCTCATTATTTCTTTAGGGATATTGTATAGGTCTTGGTAATGAATTTTATTCATATGATTTATCTAGTTATTATTTAGTGAACGTTGTTACTGTTGTGAAGGTGGTTGATGAATATTCAATTGTATTATTACTAATTTAAGAAAAAGGAAAAAAGGTTTTTATAGTTGGCACCGAGCTTAATAGGTTATTAGTAATTAATATATTTTTGAGAGTGATGCTAAGGAATATCCATTTTTGTAACATCTTTAATTACAATAATGGATTGATCACCCAAGGTTTTAATTAGCAAGGTGTCACAGGTAGACACTTTACCAATTAATTTCTTCACATCTTTTTTGCATGTGGGGGATTATAATTCAATTACTGCTTTTATTTTATCTGGGTTAGATTTGATACCCATTTGATTCACAATACAGTCGAAAAACATTCCTTTATGTACGCAAAACATGCATTTGGTCAGATTTATCTTCATTTGATGATTTTCCAGTTGACCAAACATTTGACTCGGGTCTTTGATGTGGTCGGCAGCTACCTTGCTCTTGGTAAATCTGTCATCCACATATACTTCCATGTTCTTCTAGATTTGTTCTTGAAAGGACTTATCACCAGCCTATGGTATGTTTCTCTAGCATTTTTAAGCCTAAAAGGCATAACATTGTAATAGTAGGTACCTCATTTGGTAATGGAAGATGTACTTTCTTTATCCTCAGATTTCATTTTAATCTAGTTGTAACTAGAGTAGGCATCCATAAAGCTCAACGACTCATGACCTGCTGTTACTTCTACCAATTGATCAATCCTTGGTAAAGGAAACTGATCTGTTGGGAATGCTTTGTTGAGGTCAGTAAAATCCACACACATTCGCCATTTGTCGTTCTTATTTTTTACCATAACTAAGTTGGTCAACCAACTGGGATACTTGACATCTTCAATGAAATAAGCTTTCAGTAACTTCTCAACTTCTTCCTGGATATCCATATTTTTCTCGGGACTGAATACTCTGCGTTTCTACTTAATCGTCTTAGTATCTTTATTGATGTTGAGCTCATGGAATATGAAATTAGGGTCAATTCCGGGCATACCCTCGTGGCTCCAACTAAGCATATTCTTTCCATCTCTAAGGAATGCAATTAATTCCTATTTGAAGGCAGATGTTAGGTTTGAGCCAATCTGGGTGGTTCTTTTTGGCCTTTCATTATCTAGAACAATGGTTTCTATAGCCTCCATAACATGCCCTTTGACGAAATCAACTTCCTCGGGTTGGTCCAGAGTGTTAATTTGGTGGGTGGTAGTGCTCTTCTGAACTTCTTGTTGGTCGACATAAGTATAGTATTGCTATATGTCCTATTTTTTATTTCCCTTTACTACACTAACCCCATAATGAGTGGGAAATTTCATATATTGATGAACTATTGATGCTACTACTTCAGACTTATTTAACCCAACTCTGTTAAAGATCATATTATAAGCTAAGAGAACGTTTTTGTCCAAGACGAAGAAGCGAGTCTTTTTTGTTCTGCTTAATGGCCAAGTGAAGATCAATAATTCAAGTTTGAGAGTCCCTAAAGGATACATCTTTTCCCCAAAAAGGCCAATGATAAGGTTTCAGCTTCCTATCTCTCAGCCCCGGGCTATGAAAGTAGCTGTAGAACATGACATCAGCCGATCTATGATACATTGCGAATATTGAATATTATTACCCGTTTTACTTATGCATTCCAGTACAATTATGTCCGTTAAATCCCGTATTTACGCTCATATACTATAACCTTGGGTTTATATATATATATATATATATATATATATATATATATATATATATATATATACTATGGTATGCCCGTGCCTGAAGGCACTCTACGTAATGGCAAAATGGATAAAATAGTTTATTTTTTAATGCCCATTTTGTTATTTTTCACAATATATATATATATATATTGTGCCACCCAACAATCATCTTCAATAGTCATTTTGTACCTTTATTAGTTGACAGGCCTCTTAGGCCACACGTTGTCCATCTCAACTAATTAAAATATATTGCCAACTATCACCAAACGCCGACCAAACGGCCATGACTGCCTTATGAATTATTGTCCAATCCTCAATGTCAATTAAATGTGAAATATGAATTTATTAAAACTATCTATGCCAAAAGATTGTTAACCATTTTTCCAAATAATAAAAAAAAGTCTCATTTTTGTATTTAAATATATAATCTATAAACAACAAAAATACAACCATAAATTTTTTGAATTAAAAAAAATCTAAACAAATTCTCTATAAAAAAATGAAGGACATACAATAATCACCTTCAAAATTATGTTCTAGTGCATTTGTGTCTTTGACACATAAATATGACAAAATTAAATAATTATTTGTGTCAACATATAACCTTATAGTGTCTTAAAATAAAACCTTCTCTGGACGAAACCCTTTTATAAATATTTTTTTCTCATGATGTTGATCGTCTAGTACAAAGTGACCATTCACTAAGTAGTTTAATTTATTTTGCAATGGCCCACCACTTTTGTATGAGATGTCATTTCTTTTAAATCTTCGTATCTACTTTTTTTTACATGTTATGCCCCTTAGCGCATTTAAAATTCTGACAACTATTATATATGCCCGTGTCTGAAGGCACATAGAAAATTTTCAAAAAGTACATAAAAAGCGGTAAAAAATTCCAATTCTCTTAGCGACCTATCATTAAGATTTAATAGTTCATGTTCTTAATTGTTTTTGTCATGACTATTTTTGTATATTTTCTATTTGTGATTGTATTAATTACATACCACTTTTTAATTTAAGGTCAGCTAAACTTAACCTCATCTGCAAATATCACAAACCCCAATTCTCTATTGTCACAAACCTATACACTACCCTACAGCCAAATCCATTTACATACATGTATATAAAAATTATTAGCCCTTCTTTTAAGAGTTAAGAATAATATGAGCCTTGGCATTCCCACAACTCCCCAAAAGTTTTCAAATAAAAAAACTGCTAACACCTTCAAAATGGTTATATTTGTAAAAATCGGACTGGTTGAAGATGATGAACACTTAAAACCAAAAGCAGAAGCTGATATCCAAGGAGATATATTAGAGTAAATCCTCTCACACGTGGGAACCCATCGACCTAGTCCCCTCCTCACACGTGTCCAAACATGGAACTTTGCTATCTCATCATATCTCCTAAACTCCAACAAACTCAACAACCATGGAACCTTATCAACACCCAAACACCTCGTTCACCACTTCACAGGCGTACGATCCAAATTAACCAACCCTCTATTGATGTCGTATCAGCCAACATATCATCAGGCTTCAACCTCCTCTACACCATCTCACCATCCAAACTCTCTTTCTCCCTAGATCCACACCACCTCACGTGGCACCACGTGATTGTCCCATAGCGTCGCAGGATTCCAGAAGGCATCGAACCCAGATACACCTTATCTGCAGTCAGATAGGTTTCAACTTATGAACATAAAAATAAGACAAATGTGGGAAATAAAAGTCAAAAAAATGTAGAAAATGAACCTCTTTGCAAACCAGCTACACACCACCTCCTATAAAAGAGTTCTCTTTCAAATATGGAAGAAAGAAGGCTTATTAAAGGTCCAACCGACCTAGAAAAAGGGAAAAACATAAAAGAAAATATTACAACTCCATGTAAAAATTTAAAATACATAAATGAGGAGATCTTCCCTAATTTTGAAATTCCTGTAATTGCTAAGAGCTTCCCCTGTTATCTCCCATAGAAAGAGATGAACCAAGCATAAAACACAAAGATGTGGAGATAAAGCCAAAGCTACTGCCAAAACTACAATTAGAGAAAATCAAATTAGTTACAGTTATAGAAAGAAACGTAAAAATATTGAAAACAAATCTCAAAATCCTTTGTAAACCAAGAAAAGCGAGTGAGTTTTTTACAGTCTCACGGTTGGAAGTTTTATAGTCTCAACGGCGGTGGTGGAGATGAAATAAGACAGCGGCGGTGGTGGAGACGAAGGAAGAGGACATTATCCATGTTCTAGATCATAGAGAGGGTGATGTGAGGAATATAAATAGGTAGGTTCGTTAGATAACTCTCGAATGAGACATTTGAGAGGCTCAAGGTAACCATTAGATTCATACGCCACCCAAACATATTTTTTTGGTTAATCAAATCTCACCCATGTGTCTTCGTGTAAAACCATTAGCTTTGAACCCCTCACATTCAATCTCAACCACCAATTCACAAAGACATAAATCATTATATGATGACATCATCGATCAATCTTATGACATACATAAGTTTCCTACTTTATTTTATATATATATATTACAAAGTTTATTTGAGTTTTAGTAGGTATTAGAATGCTTAACAGTGCAATTAGTGCTATTCGGGAAGTGTCCAGTGTAGTACGCAAATTCGAGGGCATTTTAGTCATTTTAGTATTCAAGCTTCATGATCGAACTCTACAAGTAAGTTGTAGCCCTTCGAGTCGGCTTCGTGTGGCCTCCGATGGTTCATTAATCCGATTTCTAACGAGCATGTTATGACCATTTTCCCTGGGATATCCTTCTAGGTTATTTGGATAAATCATTTTCTTTTACCACTTACTATATATGTGCACTTTGGTTTTACTTGAAGACATCTTGTTTTATCTTGTATTTTAGTTAGTTTTAGGTTGGAGAGGGAGGATTTGGTTTTTTATTTGTTCTAGGGTTTGCACCCAAACGGGTTTGTATGGCACTATTCATCTTCTTCCTTGTTAATGTAAGCTATCTTTTATTGTTTTCTTGCTTTGTTACTTATTTACTTGCTTTGTATTTAGTTTTTGTTGGTTATTTAGTTGTTTTCATTTGTTACTAGTTTTATTTCTTTCTTTAGTCATGTTTAGTAGCTAAGTTAAGGGTTGGGATCACATTTCTTCCATTAATGGGTGTCGAGCTTTGAAATCTAGGTTTTGGGTAAAAATGCATTAAATTGAAACCGCGTGAATTGAAGTTGGAATACTAGGCATTTAACTTTCTTTGTCACACAACGTTAGTGTTTATAGCGATATAGCAAAATCAATCCATGTGTGACCATTTTCGATTAAATGTTTAATATCACTTTTTTGGATTAGGTCCCTTCATGTGTGATGTTTATTATTAATTGAATATACTCGGTTAATTATTTTTGAACCAGAATTATTTTTATGCATTGTTTAGCCCATGACGAGGATGTGATCCTACTCCTGTTTTATTAATATTTGTTTAGATTTAGTTAGTGTAATTAACTCTTTTCCTCTTTTCCCCCTTTTATACCATCATTACCTTTTACATTTTTATTTTAGAAGTAATAAATCAATCAAAGTGTGTCAAAAATTCCCTGTGGACTTTCGATACTCGGACAAGCTGCTACACTCCATTTGAGTGTAGTTAAAGTTTAGATTTTTTGCATTGCACTCAGAAGACGATAATAATGATTAGCGTATCTACACGGACGCTCAATTTTTGCCACATCAAGCTATCATTATCTGTGAGGATTCATGTTATCCTGGTGTGATGCACTCGACAATAATGACTAGAGGGTAGTCACAAGGGTATAGAACTTTAGACAAAATATTCTAGGAGAAAATGATGACCATCTTATCTTTTTTCACTTTTTTAGGCCGACCATCTACTTCATCTATTAAATTAAGGGAAGAGAAAGCTTTGCCCTCACATTCCAAGTGTCCTCATCGTTGTGGGAGAAACTAGGTGTGCTCATGTGTCTAGCTAACAAGGCGATAAATTTCCCATGTGAAGACTCATCAACGGAATCTTTCACCTCTTCCTCACTATCACTAAGAGTGGCTGGCATGGCAATTTTCTTGCCCTTTCTCCTTAGCCCAGTGGGACACTCAAAAGCTCTATGCCCCCTAACCTCACACTCAAAACACTTCTCCTCTTCCTCTTTCTCACCCTCTTTCTCATCGCTCTCTTTGGCCTCATTTTTAGTTTTTTCAAAACATCTTTTATTGGAATTATTTTATTTTTAAAACTTGAGAAACCTTTTAAAAAAATTCTCAAGCATGGCCATATCAAAATCAACCTCACCCTCAGACTCAGACTCACAAACTTTCACTTTCATTTTCTTCTGTCTCATGGACACTTCCTCTCCCTTGCTAGACTGGGCTCGAAGTGCTATCCCTCTATCCTTAGGCTTGTCAGTGTCAGAAAACATGTCAATTTCATATGTCTAGAGCTCTCCTACCCGCTCTTCTAGTTTTAAATTACCCAAATTACCTAAGGTATTTAGAATAGTCACTTTGGGGATAAAATGTTTAGGCAGTGATCTTGAAATCTTTTTAACCACTCCTGCATCAGGTATGGGCTCACCAAGATTGAAACTAGTGTTGTCAATGTCAAATAAATGTGCATAAAAATCATCAAAATGCTCAGATTCAAGCATGGTAATCGTTTCAAATTGAGCAGTTAAATTTTGAATTTTAGACTCTTTGACCGCATTAGTGCCTTCGTTGGGTAGGTTGTAAAATGTACCATGCTTCTTTTGACATGATTCACGTCATAATACGTTGAAATTGCTCAGGAGTGACGACATCAAAAATTTCACTCAGACCACATAAATTAAAAGTGCTCCATTTAAATTCGTCCTCACTCCACATAGTCATAGGTTTTAAATATGTTAAGTTATCTACAATGATAGTGGGAGGTGTCCACCCTCTTTCACAAACTACCCAAACACTCCCATCAATGGACTTTAACTATGATTCCATATATGCTTTCCAGTAGGCATAATTAGACCCATAAAAAATGGGTATCCGATTATATAAGTGCTCCATCGAAAAAATTGCGATTTTTCTCCAAAAAAAAAGATTTAAAAAAAATCAATATCACACAATTTTGCAAAAAATAAGGATCACTCGATAACCTAGAGAAACCCGCTCTGATACCAATTTGTAAAAGCTGGTGACCGCTTAAATAAGCTCTGATACCAATTTCTAAAACTCATATGTGTGATACTGATTAAATCGAATTCGCAAGTTTCCAATTTAACCTTATTTAATCGGTGATAAATAACAATCAAAATTAATTCAGCCCCTAAACATGCAACTATGTGTGTATGTAAAACCATCACAAAGAAATTGCTAACTCACAGATTTCAGGAGAAAAAACCTTTCAGGTAAATTTTTTTATTTCACTATGAAAAATAAATCGCAACTTACATACATAATGAAATCTGCAATAATTAATCCCCAGAACAATCACATAGACACACATCCTAGAGTCAGCAATGGAACAACCGTAGCAGTCCACACGAACACACAGTCCAATTCAGTAAGGACACCCTCGAGCACTCCCAATCGACATGCAGTTGTCAGCCGTAGATTTACTCTATACAAAAGAAAAACTCCACTAAATTTGTATATTGGGTTCCAAACAATTCACATAAAGATTGGGACGTTTTGTTAATGGAAAACAAAAAGGATTAAATCCTAAAACTCTCAAAAGTGAGAAGACAAACATTTCTTCCAAAACAGTTTTCGTAGAACAGAATTCTCAGGTCTTCAGAAGAAAAATGAAGTTGTTTAACACGCTATTTATATAAATGTTAAGGTGGCGCGTTGCTCGAACTAAAAGGACATTCTCGCTCGAATGGGGACAGTTGTCGCTCAAACGACTTCACACGACACAAGGATGTTGCTCCAAGGAGCAGCTCTGTCGCTCAAACAAAATTAAATAAAAAATAAATTTTTATTACGTCTTTAAAGAAACGCCTTAACACTTAGAAAAATATTTTTGACCAAAAACACCGCTCCAACACTTAGAAAATATTTTTGTGAAAAATATCCCAACACTCTAAGTGAAATGCTAAGGTACTTAAACACATCTTTACCAAAATTAATCTCGGGAATGCTTGAATGTTGAAGAACTTTGATGTTCGGATCCGTCTTGACGCATGATTAAACTTGAATAAGTCTTCGGCATTTGTAACAGTATACAACATGCTCAAATGTATCGAGGAGTATTAACAACTTCCAGTTTCTAATTATTAAAATGAGTGACATATTCCCTAGTATTTTCTCCTGGTTGCAGGAGGACACTAAGTAAGTGGGATACTCTCTTGAATTGCTTGGCCCCAAAGTAGAAATTATGATGAATAGTTCAGCGAGCTAATGAAAATGGGAAATTTGTCCCGAGGTAAATTATTATACGAGATTTGAGCTAGGATAGTGATAGTACTTCAAATAGTTATGTATCTCATCTCTTTGGGAATAAAATAAATACTAGCGGTCGCTTGGTACTATTCGACATGAAGGACATAATCGGTTTTACCATCATATTTGGGTGTGACCACGAGCGGTTAGAATTTAGAAGGTATAGGGTAATCCAAAATAGCATGGATAAAACGAGATCCTTTCATAAAACTCCTCTGCAAAGAACTTTGACCAGTTTACAAGACCATTGACTTACCTATAGCCCGATAATCTCCCATAAGTGTGATGCACGGTGTCTTTATCAAACCTTCAAAGTAACGGCTAGAAATCAATAATGGTTCACATACAGCTATACCACAAGGATACACAGTCCAGATATGCAATCTTCAATAAAGAATCAACACACAAAAGATCATCAATGACACGCAGTCATAAACTTCGTAGAAACTCACTCCACAATAGCACGCAACTCTCGGTTGTAGAGGAATAATATTCTTCAAGCATTAAAGATGATTTTTGATATATCATCTTATAACTAGAGAAATATAGTATATATGAATTTGTATAATCATGGAGAATGCCATCCAACGTCGAAATTAAGGCATAGATACGCTTATGGGAGTTATGCTTAGGCTTGAGGGGGTATTATCCGTAGATTGAGTTGGGTAGTTTAACTTAAGAAAAAAAAGGTATACATATAGGTTCACGCTTTAGTTGAGGGGTCAGGTGGAGTCTTAAGAGAGTGTAGCATTAATTTTAATTATGGAATTTTGCATTTGTAATTATTATGCATTTTAATGCACATGCTAAAAATTCTTTTCAAAAATTGGGCTCTAACCCATTTATATCTTTTCTCTTTCTCTATATATTGTTATATATTTTAGGTGTTCCTCCATAAGGACAACGATGACGTGCATTCATTTTAGGGTCTAAGGAGCTGCAGCATGTTGTGGTATGTTGTGAGATTTTGTTATAGTCGTACCTCATTTTTTTTATTCTAGTTAAGGATCAATAGTTGTATATCGGGTGTGTATTGCCCAAGTTGTGTATCAATGTGTACACCTTATGTTCAAGTGTCATGATGTATTATTGTATAGTATGTTGCCCGATAGCTTATTCGGGTATATCTTTTTTTTAGTGTTAATATCTACATATTCGTATTAAATAGTTGTTGTTATGGTTGTTATCGTGATTTATACATTAATGCTTCTTAGTATAAGTTGATGGTTTTGTTTGTTCTAGATGGTTATGTATTTATTTATGATTGTTGATACCAAAATTAATATGCTAATATAGACGAATCATAAGAAGACACGTGTCGATCTACGTGGCATAATAGCAACGAGGAAGTCTGCTTCCCCGACCAAGTCATACTCACTCCGAGCAGCAAGTGTACTCCGAGGAGCTCTAATACGCCGAGGAACTCTAATACTCCGAGGAACTCCAACACTCCGAGGAACTCCTGAACAACAAGCAACTAAGGCGGTCCGAGCTGCATCTCGGCCACAACATTGATTGCCAGATAATCAACAGTTCAACTATTCATTGAATGCTTATCATACAGACGTATATTCTTAAAGGGCATTAATTGTTTACCCTTTCACATGTACAGCCTAAGGGCTATAAATACATTGTATCACCCTCATTCAAAGGGACCGAATTTTCTTGATAGAATTACATATAGAGAACTCCAAAAACACTTGGCAATAACAGAAAACAGTGGACGTAGGCCATTCTTATAAGGCTGAACCACTTTAAAATTCTTGGTCTCATTTATATTTATCGGTGATTAAATAATTAGAAGCAATCTAATTTTTTACATCAACAATGATATTTTGGGAATCCGCTTTATTCAAATTATGGGTGGTTGCTATATTCTTGTTAGAGCGACAGTGATGCTGAGGATGATTTATTTGAGATTCCTATTTTATTTTAGTAAAGGGCTGACCACCCTTTATTTTAATAAGCGAGGTGTCACAAGGGAGTAACTGATATGTCTTTAATGAAAAATCGATACCTGCAAGACATAAATTGCTACACGCAAAACCAAATTAAAAAAAATTATAGAAGGAATAAAAAGAATCACAAATAAGACGTAAAATTTGAAGAAGAAATAACACTATAACCGATTTGTACCACGATTTGTTGGACCCAAAAAGGAAAAATCCCTAGAAGTTGAAACGTAATGAGAAAGAGATGGATAGTACCTAGAGACCCAAACCTAGACCCAAAAAAAATACTGAGAGAGAGAGAGAAGGGGAGGAAGAGGGATATAGATTATACCTTTTCAAACCACTATGTGGGTATCACAATGGTATGTAAGGATACGTGAAATGCTTGGGAAGGATACATGAAATGTTTAGGCGGGATAATTAATTTGGAGTGTGAATCCAAACCATTGATTTGTGAGTGAGTGAGTGATGTGGCCAAATTTGAGCCGTCATTATGCTTTAACATTTTTGGATTTCAAAAAGTTTCATACTTTATTATATATATATATATATATATGTGTGTGTGTGTGTGTGTGTGTGTGTGTGTGTAACACCCCGCGTATTTTGACATTGGAGGTGGCAAGTCCCCATTGCCAACCTAGTTAGGAGATAAAATGAAATATCATTCTTAGCATGTGACAAAAATATGAGCCATCAAAAACTTTTTCCATAAGATATAAATTGCATTAGTCCAACGAATATGAAGCATCCATTAAGATGTAAATCCATCACCATGATAAAACTCCAATAATCTTAAACTCTAAAAGAAATGATACTCAATTATAAATAATCCAACTATAAATATTAAAATGAAAATATTAAATATACTTGTGGAATCGAATGACCCATGAAAATTCATAAATAACTCGTCTAATAATACGACTAGAGAGGGGAAAAAAATACTAAATCAATAAAAGAAATCCAGCTAGAAGTCTTTAATGCCCAAATACTATTTACCTACCCAACAACCTAACCTGAAATTTAAGTTAACTACAACGCGTCAGAGCCCACCGCAAGAATGCCATGTACTCCTTTCAAGTAGGATCTGTGAATCCAATCATAAGCATCATAAGATATAAATATCACAATAAAGTATTTTAAATTAAAATTAATATAATAAGATGCAAGTAAATCAAAACAATACTAACTACCTATATAAACTAGGCCACCCAACTACCCAAGTCCAATTATATTTATTTCAATATCTAATTAGATCATAATCCTTTAACTTAATTTAATTCAACTATTTAATTATTATTGATGCGACACCATTATAGACAAATAACCTTTGTTTTGGTCCTGCATATATTTGGGTACGCTTAGCATCTCAAGACATCACATTCATTCCCATCACTATATCTAGTCAGTCAAATTTTGTTAGCCTTCAAAATACTTGTGATTTTCTACACACGACACATCACTATAGCTAGTCAGCTCAATTATTATTAGCCATGCACATACTCATGATGCGTACACATATCCATGCTACAATATTCAATCGATCCAATTTTTGATAGTCTTGTTAAAATGGTGAAAACTGAATGTCTTATAAATACGCTTGTCGTCGTCATCAATTTCGCACCTCAATATTTTAAACCTAAATTTTAACTAAACATGTTTTATATATAGCGGCAAGTTTGGGTATCAAATCCATAAAGAATTTGTTTAGAACTTGATTGTTTTCTTACGTCTCAAAAAATTATAAAGTATAATTTATAAAAGATGGTAAATATGCTCTGAAACCACTTGTAAGAGTGGAAGTCTCTAATAGCACTTTGAGAATGCAGAAATAAACGTGCTTGACAAGGATGCTCATAAACAAAAATTCTGTTTTTATATTTTTATCAATTGAATTCCCAAGCATAAAAAACTAATTTTAAAAAAAATTTAATCTCTGATTAAGTTAGTTGTGAAATAAATACGTGTCCTAAATATAATGATTAAGCTATGCATGCACAAAACATAAAGATTGAGAAAAAATTGCTTTTTAGGGAAAAACCTTTATTCAACACTTTATGTAAATTACAACACAATCCACTTACAAATTACTTAATACTAACCACAAGTATAACGCCCTAGTTTTTGCAAGATCTCTAAAGAATATTAATTATCTCCAAGCAGTCCACAAGAGATATATTCACTCTCAGTATTTACCGATCTAGCCTCAGCCTTCTTTTTCAGAAATGATATCTTTCAGTTCACAAGTTATCCATGGAGGTACCTCTCCACAAGGTGTATGAAAGGATACTAAACTATTTAAGGTTTAAACCAATTCACAAAAACTATTTTGGGGATGTGTATGGTAAATCAAAAGTGTTTTATAAACACAAAACTTTGAAAACTTTTGGAAAAAATATTCAGAAAGTGTTCTTTCAAAAGTCTTATAAAAAATTAAGACAAGAGAGGTATTTATAAGGTAAACACATATTTTGAGGCAACGACTTGTTTAAACGAAACGAGGCTCGTACGAATGAGAATAGCAGTTCGTTTGAACGAAACGGGATCTCGTTCGAACGAAAAGGCTATTTTATTTGAACCAGCTTCATACGACCTTCAAATAATGCCAAATAGTACGCCCTCGTTAGATGAAAATAATTAACGACCATTCTAACGAATTATCCATCTCGTTCAAAAGAGAATGTCTTATCCTTTGAACAAGGCAAGGGAATTTTGAAAAATAAATTTAAAATAAAAACGCCTCGATTTTTAAAATAGAAAATCCTCTTTCAGTTTTAATAAAAATAAAACATTGCAAAATAAATTTAATGGATAAATTTTAATTCCTTGAAGGCTTTATACCTTTATGACATGTAGTGGAGTTTCGAACTTGGAGATGTTGGCGTTCGGTTGGACGAGTCAGTGCAATTCGATTTGTAATGGAATGCGCCAAATATGCCAAAGTGCTAATAAAATAAATAACAAAGCTACACTAAAATATTTGCGCTTACAAATCTCCCCCTTTGGCTATTCCAGTATAAAAACTAACCAAAACCCATATTGCAAAGAAAAAAAATCTCCCTTAAGATAAAATACTAATACCCTTCCTAAACCCTGGAAATGGAATGGCATAGAGAAATAAGCTTTGTCTTCAATCTCCACTTGTTCTTCTCTTTGACAATTTTGTCTTAATACGTTATAATAAAATCTTTTATAAGAACCTACACACATGAATCAAAGAAAATGCCCCAATGACGCATCGAGCTTGAAATAAAAAAATCAAATATTCATAAAACTTTATCCCTCATCAATCAAACTCTTCATCAAATCAAATATCCCGTAATTTTTTCTCCCCTTTTTTGTCCAAATAGATAAAGGAGTATAAGCTAACCATTAATAATAAAGCATCACATAGAAGAAGTAAGATATTATCACAACTATATGTAAACAACTCACGTGTAATAATAATCTCAAACATGAAGTTAACGTTTAAAAATCACGTACATGTGTGTGCAAAGGTTTATACAAAGTCGAATCCATAAAGAAAATCAAGTTCGAAATAACTCCATAAAGCATGGTTAAGATCTCTCTAAGTATCTAAAGTCATAACCAAATGTCCTAGCCATATGTAATTTACGAAGTGAATTGGATTCAGACGCACCAATATGCCATACAAAATGTATAAAACTAAAATACACAAAAACCAAAAATCTTTTTGTATTTTCAAAAAAATTATTAAAATAAAATCTTTTTGTATTTTGCCAATATGAATCAATAAAAGAAAAATCTAATACAAAAGATACACATGTCATCACACTGACAAAAATATATCATGAAGCATAACTAGAGTATGACAAAATAAATCATGCAACCAATCATCCATATGTGAAATATCATGTGCAAGCATGTGAGAATCAAGAAGTCTAACATCTAGCGCCTATAACAAAGATTTTCTAACCTAAATAGATGTATACTTTATGCATTAGGATTCGGGAATCAAATAAATACTAAACTTAGACTTCCTAGTACTTCTCACAAGATCATGATAAAACACTCTAAGGTGACCTTTCCAACCACAATGCGAACATGTGTAAACGCAAGAAATGTTAACTAAGGTTTGACATTTTCTAGCGTCCTTTGATGCGGTTGACCCTCTAAAATAAATAATGGTCTTGACTTTTACACCATAAGCATTAGAAATATGGAAACCATTACCATTACAACCAACACTGCTAGAGTTTTTTAAATCATCTTTTAACTTTAAAATTTTATACTCAAGTAAAGACTTAGACTTTTCCAACTTTAGAGAATCTTTCTTCATATTTTCAATCATTCCTAGAAGTTTATTTCACTCAATCTCAATGCAAGAGAATGTATCCCTAAGAGTCTTCTCACGTGCCTTATAATCATTAATTAATTTATCATTATCTTCAACGGAACTTAAAATAATCCTATAAATTTTAAAGTCCTCTAATTTTTTCTTTAAAAATCGGACTCTATCGTCACTTTCTTTCTTAGACAATTCTAAAACTTTAAAGTCATGGTCAATGTCCATAAGTTTCTCACAAAAAAAATCGCTTTGAGTTTGAATAGTTTGTAAAAGATCCATAATAGCTTTAAAACAAAAATTTTATTTTTAAAAATTTCAATTCTTTTAGCAAACTTCAAATTCAAACGATTTAAGTTGTCCAAATTATGGGTATCCATCAAGAGAAACAAAAATAAATCAACACAAGAGTGAGATAAATAATTAATCACCCTAAAAGGGCACTAAACAAGGATCTAACACAGTAAAATAGTGCGACCTGCACTGTTAGCAATTTATGAAAGATGGTATCACAGGGAAAAACTCATTGGAAAAATGAGGATCATACGATAACTTGGTGCAACCTTCTCTGATACCAATTTGTAATAGATGGTAAATATTCCCTGACACCACTAATAAGAGTGTAAGTCTCTAATACCACTTTGAGAATGCGAAAATAAACGTGCTCGGCAAGGATGGTCATAAATAAAAATTCTATTTTTATATTTTTATCAATTTAATTCCCAAGCATAAAAAACTAATTTTAAACAAATTTTAATCTTTCATTAAATTAGTTGTGAAGACAATAATGTCTTCTAAATATAACGATTAAGCTATGCATGCACAAAACACAATAATTGAGGACAAATCCCTTTTAAGGGCAAAATCTTTATTCAGCGCTTTAGATAAATTACAACACAGTCAACTTACAAACTACTTGATGCCAACCACAAGTATAATGTGCTATTCTTTGCAAGATCTCTATAGAATACCACTTGTCTCCAAGCAGTCCACAAGCGATAGATTTTCTCTTAGTATCCACCGATCTAGCCTCAGCCTTCTTCTTCAGTAGTGATCCCTTCAGGTTCACAAGTTAGCCTTAGAGGTACCTCTCCACAAGGTGTATTCAAGGATACTAAACTATCTAGGGTTTAAACTGATTAACAAAAACTATTTTGGGGATGTGTGTTATAAATCAAAGTGTTTTATCAACATAAAACTTTGAAAACTTTTGGAAAAGATATTCAAAAATCTTTCTTTAAAAAGTCTTAGAAAAAATAAACATGAAACAGGTATTTATAAGGCGAACAAAAATTTCGAGGTGACAATTCATTTGAATGAAAATGAGGCTCGTTCAAACGAGAATAGAAGGTCGTTTGAACGAAATAGGATCTTGTTCGAATGAAAAGGCTATCCTATTTGAACCAGCTTCAACCGACCTTCAAACGATGCCAAATAGTATGCCCTCGTTAGATGCTCGTTAGATGAAGATATCTAACGACCCTTCTAACGACTTAACCATCTCATTCTAACAAAAATGTCTTCTCATTTGAACGAGACAGGTGAATTTTGAAAAATAATTTTAAAATAAAATTGCCTCGATTTTTAAAACAAAAAATTCCAGTTTTAATTTTAATAAAAATAACAATAAAACATCCCAAAATAAATTTAACGTATAAATTTAAATTCCTTGAAGGCTTTATATCATTATGGGTTGTAATGGAGTCTTGAACTTGGAGATGTTGGCATTTGGGTCGAAGAGTTAGTGCGATTCGATTTGTAACGGGATACACCAAATATACCAAAGTGAAAATTCAACAAAAAAAGGGTACGCTAAAATATTTTCTCTTACATGATTTATATTTTTTTAAAGTTTTTATACTACAATTTATCTAGGAGAGTATTGAAAGTAAATTAATTTACAAATATAAAAACTATAGGTTGAGAATCAAATCCCTCATCTCATAATATGTAGAATAAATTGTTACATCGTAGACATATTTCAACTATGATAAATACTCATTTAAATAATTATTTAAACTCAGAGTGTTTATGAACTCCCCTTAACAGTGTGTGCTTAGGCAAAGATGGTCAGAACAAACAAAAGTCCATTTTTTTATATTTTTCAAATTTATAAAGACTGAAACATTAAACAAAGTTAACCCAATTAAATTTAGCACCTATTAAAAATAATTTGTTGTGGTAACCCGATGTAACCAATTTTATTTTTTAATCTAAAACATGCATTTAGGTGATAAGAAGATAAAATAAAATAATTATCCACAAGACGCCGATTTACAAAGAAAACCACAAAGGGAAAAATCTTGGATGACCCAGCCAAACAGATCACTATGACGACTCGATCCCCACAAGCCTCATCATTCTTTATTCTTTGAATGCTCATCTATAACGTAACGCATGAGTCCACCCATGAAAACCGCCACAACAAAAACACGACACACGGAGTCCACCGAACGAAACAAGTTCTCTCAAGATGAAGAGAAACAAACTTTGTTGCCCAAACTCAATATCTCAGATTATATGAATTACAAATATTGGATCTTTAAATGTATAGGTAGGAAAAAAAATTTTGCCAAAAGTTCTTGAAAAAGTTGAGTCCAACATGCCTTAAATATTTAAAGCAAGGAAATCTAGGCGTCAAACTAGTTCGAATGAAAATAAAGGGTCGTTCGAACAAGATTAGATTTTCATTCAACTGAAAATGCATTTCTTTCATACGAAACATCTTTCTCATTCAAACATCCTTCCAACGATCTTCTAATTAGATGTGAAAACCTTGACAGAGAATTATTATTTGATGGTCGTTCCAATGAGATCTTAATTTCGTTCTCATGAGGTCAGAGGTCATTATAACGAAAACATAATTTCCTTCTAACGAGGTCAATTCTCATTCTAATGAGATTAAAATCAAAAATATTTTTCTTAAAATATATTTTAAATATAGTTCCAAACGTTTTAAGTACAAAACCAAACACCCTTAAAAATATCCAACGACCCGTATTCAATATGCATTCCTACCTGCAAAATCCTCGGTAAACATGAAGACGTGGAATGATAAACATGGCACGCATGGCATGATGTATCCAATCTTTGAATCTTGGTTGCTATGTATTAATCAAACACGTCATAAGCTTATCAGATTAATAACACAAAGTCGATCCTATTACTCAAATGTTTTGTCTAGAATTATGCTAATTATGTAAAGATTGACTCAATTAGAAATTTGTCCCAAATCTCCCTTTTTGGCTATTCTGGGAAAAAACAAATACAAAAAACCTATAGGCCATTAAGCTCTCTAAAAGGACTCATTCCATTACTCTAAAAAGGAAAAATAGTACAAACGGTCAACAAACACATAAACTTGAGTAGATTTACCTCGGTTAAAAACTTTATCACATGTTGCATACCTGTAAACCTTCACATTTAAACACACCTTCAAATGCAAAGAGAATATAACAAGTATAAATTCACAAATGAATAAATATCTAACAATGTCCAAAAAAATCTTATCCTAGGTAAGACGTCTCCCCCTAAAATAAAGGTATCCTAATCATTCCATGGAAAGATACCATTTCTCCTCCTTTTTGTTCAATAATAGACAAAGAAAGATAACATAAAATAATTAATTCCCCGAAAAATAAATCTCCCCCTAAATATGTGATCATAAGATACATAGGGAGAATGGAATAAATTATGCAACGGTGTCAAGTGTAGCAAACACACAACATGGAAATCACAAGCACAAACAATCAAAACTATGATAAAATATTCTCACTATCAATGTAAAAGGATATCAATATGAGTAAGTAATGATGTATGTTACCAAATTAAGAAAAGGAATTCCAATGCAGATAATGAGATATGTCAATAAGATCATAAAGCGTGCCAAAAAAATCCAAAGATAAAGCATATGGTAAAAATGGACTAAATGCAAACTGCAAAGACTCAAAACACGATACCTAATATAACAATATGCAAAATATATACCAATGAAAATTGAACACATATATAAGTATAAACAACCACAAAACTCGACATAAAAAACATAAGATTTACACAATGGCATAGTATCAATGTGTCATGCGGGATGGAATGAATGTGCGTAAACTAGATAAAAATGAATTATAACTTAAACACTAGAATATGTTCATAAATTTTTAATTGATCACAAAACTTTATCAAACTAATATTTAGCTTCAAGTGACAAGATATAGTGAATGTAATGAATAAACAAGAACAATGAAAATAAGCCTAGAATAATGATGATTTGACATATCAATAGCGTCATGACAAAACAAGAATAATTAGGATTCATTGTGCAAACCCGTTAATCTTCAACTAAATACCCTCAAAATATACACATATATCATTTTTTTTCTTTTTCTCTATTCTTTTGTCACCATTGCTTTTGAAAGATTAAACAAACAAACTATGTTGGAATTTGCCAATTGTTCTATTTTTATTACCCTTAATTTTTCATTAGGCACTTGCCAACGATGGCTTTCCTACAAAGGATATTTGCTCCTTTCGTAACCCTTTTTCGTGCACCCTCATATGTTATTTTTCAATACAACTCAACCATTCTCACAGACAACGGCTCTTACATGCATAAATCCCACATAGTCACAAAACATGTAAATCACAAGATTGATGGGAGAACATCTCACAAAGATCAAATATATATGTTCAAAAATCTCATGCACAGGTGCGTGAAGCCATATACAAAGTCAAATTCATAAAGCAAATCAAGTTCAAAATAACTCCATGCAAGCATGATTAAGAACAATAGAAGTATCAGTAATCATAATGAAATGCCCTAGTTGCATGAAAAGTATCGAATGAATTGGATTCAAACACACAAATATGCCACATCAAATGTGTAAAACGAAAATACACAAAAACCAAAAATCTTTTTGAGTTTTCTAAAAGTTTTCAAAATAAAATGCTAATTTCTCAATTTTTGAAAACAAACTCCAACTCAAAAGACGAACAAAATCTTTTTATATTTTTCAATATGACTCAAAAAATGAAAAATCAAAATACAAAAGATACACATGTCATAACACTATCGAACATATATCATGAAGCACAAACTATAGTATGACAAACAAGATCATGCATGCAATCATCCATAATAAATAAGATGTTAAGAGTCATGTGTAAGCATGGGAGAATTAACCAATCTACTATTCAATGCCTCTAAAATGAATTTCCTAACACAAATAGATGTGTACATAATGCATCGGGTTTCGAGAACTAAGGGGACACTAGACTTCAACTTCTTAGTCTCTCTTCTAAGATCATAGCAAAAATACCTATGGTGACCTTTCTTATCCCATACTGTGTGTGTGTGTGTGTAGATGCGACAAGGAACGGGACCTTTGGGTTGACATTTTTTAACACCCTAGGATGTGGTTGACCCTCTTAAATAAAAAAAACAGTCTTAGTTTTAGAAAGAGAAGCATTAAAATCATAGAAGCCAGTACCATCACTACCGACACTACTCGAGTCTCTTAGATCATCTTTTAACTTCAAAATTCTAGACTCAAGCAAAGAATTAGACTCCTAGGGTAATAGGGACTCCTTATTAAATTTATAATCATTCATAGAAGGTTATCCCGCTCCCCCTCAATGCAAGGGAACTTACCCCTAAGAGTCTTCTCACGTGCCCTCAAATCAATAATCAATTTATCATTATAATCACTAACACTTAAACAAAGCCTAAAAATTTTAGAGTCCTCTAATTATTTTTTTAAACTCAAACTCTCTCCTCACTCTCTTTTTTAACACTTTTAAAAATTTTAAATCATGGTCCATGTCCACAAGGGCATCACGAAATAAATCTCTTTGAGTTTGAACAGTTTGCAAAAGCTCCGTTGCAGATTTAAAGAATTTTTTTTAAGAGTTTTAATTCTTGTCGCAAAATTCAAATTCAAACGATATAAATTTTCCGCACGGTAATGAAGCTCATTAAAATTCTCTCGAATATCAAAATCATCATCATTAAACACATCCAATAATTTATCACTATGGGAATCCATTAAGAGAGAAACAACAAAAACCAACATGGGAGAAAAGAAGAAATCAGACCATGCTAAACAACACAAAGTATGGATATACACACTAACTTAGTATATCAGGCTCTAATACCAATTTTTGAATGCCCCTTAACAGTGTGTGCTTAGGCAGATGGTCCGAACAAATGAATTCTAATTTTTATGTTTTTCAAATTTTAGAAACTTTAAACAAAATTATCCCAATTAAACTCAGAACCGATTAAAACCAATTTGTTGGGGAAACCCGATTTATCCAATCTTATCTTTTTAACCTATATTAGGCATCAAGGTAATAAAAAGATAAAATAAGGAAAGTATCCAAAAGACGCCTGTGTACGAAGAAAATCACAAAGAGAAAAAGCTGAGACAGCCCAGCCAAATATATCGCTATGATGCGGAATTACAAAAGTTGATAGCAGACTTACACAATGACTTGATCACCACAAGACTTGATGCTTTTCAATATTTGACGCACATCCACAATGCAACGAAAGAGTCCACCCACAAAAGTGATAATACACTATATAATTGACTTACTTGAGTCTTCATTATATAAGAGTTCCAACTAGTTTGGATATTGAGATAAAGTAGGATTAGTTTTATGAGTTTATCCATACCCAAAGGTTCAAGAAGAAGGAAGAAGAAGAAGCAGTCAAATTCAAAGAAATTCTAAAAGGGAAGTTATTTCTAACCTTAAAACCACAAATAGGACACACTCACTGCATCATTTATATCTCATATTTGCATTTATGGTTTTACAACACTTTAAGACTTTTCAAAATCAATTAATTCAATTCAAAACATTTTATACAATTTTAAAATAAATTTTGAATTATTTAAAACTTGTTTTTAAAAGTGTTGTGGTTGAAATTTATATTTCTGGAAGTTATTTTATTCACTAAAAGTTAGCCTGGGTAGAATATAAAAGCGTTTGAGACTATAAGGTGTCTTTGTAATTATTTTGTAAACAAGCATTTTGCCTTCATCTTGTCCATACACGTGTTGATAACTAGATGGGTAGATTTATGTTTTCTCACTGACTTAACTTCGTACACCATTCTCAACCCTTGGATTAGTTTGATTAACGGCCTGCATGTGTTAGGTTACAATCCCAGCGCTTAACTCTCATCCAATAGGTTTCGGTATTTTCACCGCTTTATTATAAACCATTGGATCATTAGTCAAACTGTATAACTTAATCCCATCCCTTGATTGCGATCGATCTTCCAAATCCTTCCTTCGCATACTATATAACTAGGCTTACCCTCAGCATTTAGAGACTTTTGATCAAATCATCCCCGAGAGAAAATAAAAAAGAGAAGAGAGAGAAAGGGAAAAAACCAATGAGAAAATAGAGAGAGAAAGAAAGAAGATCCATCCATCTTCGTCCTTCATCACCTATGAGTGAATCCCTTAAACCTAAATAATTTTAAATCTTAAAAACTTTTACCAGAAACCAAAAAACACGAGAGTTAGAACCAATCTAGGGTTTTTGAGGGTTTGTTAGTTGGGTTGATGTCTTGAAGAAGACGTCATTCGTTGTAAGTCTTTCTCAAAACAACTCTCTGAGAAAATAACAAGTTTCATATATTGAAACTTGATATTTTCTAAAGAGAACATATCACGCCTATTTTTTTCTGTTCTCTTTTTGGATCTCTGTCTTTAGATCCACTTGATTCCAAAGTTTTTGAAAAATAAACTTCTAGGGTTCCAAATAAAACCAGATCCTTAAGAGCGTTTGTGTTTCTTGGTTTTATTTCACATTTTGTGAAAAAAAAGTGATCAAAAATAAAAAGCGACACATTGGACCTTGGCTATTTTTGAAAGCAAGGTTGTTCTTCTAGATTTGTTCTTGATTAAGACGTTATCAATTTCTGCATGTTATTTCCGATTCTTTTTTTTCGATATAGACTTCTAGTCTAGTTTGGATCTCAATTGGCGATTTACAATCTTAAAAATATTTTCAAAATACTTAAATTGTTTAATACCTTGGTCATCTTCCAAGCAAGGTATCCATGAGCTATGTGGATTAATAGAAAGATCAATAAGTCTTAATTTATAATATGCAGACTTGGGAATATCCTATTCATCTTAGATCTGTTTGATAGGATCGTCTATATATATAAATCTGAGAGGGTGAGTTGTATATTTGCATATCTGCACATCACAAACACTTCTCACACAAACACTTAGACATAGTGGTTTGTTTGAGACTTAAAAGTTGAAAGAGTTGATGGAGTCAGAATTTAAAGATAACGAGGTCAAGGAAGAGGCAAAGGAGCAATAAAAAAGAGATCAGTTCTAGTCAAAAACCTTTGGAGTGGATTTGCTCATGTAGGTATAATTATGAACTTAGACTTAGTATCCTTGTGTGTTTGCTTAAGTGTTGTAACTTGATTCTTTATTCTACTGAATTTTTGTTTTGTGCCGTAGAGGGCACCATGGATGTTTCCCTTGATTAAGGGTTTAACGATGTTAAAAAATCATGTGTCTATTTCTTTGAATGTTCTTAACTGTTGTTGTGATTAGGATTGCATGGTAACTTTAGTACATGTTTCTTAAAATTTAAAAATAAAGGTAATCAATTATCAACTCTAATCTGTACATTCAGAAAGCTTTTATAACACATCTTGTGTTCTTTTCGAAAATATTTTTGCCCAAAAAGTTTATTCGGAGTTTACTCAATTTATAACAGCTTGTTATTAACCTTGTAAACAAGCTTTTAGCATTAAAGATTTTCTTTAAAAATCTTTCGCAACGCGCAAGTTCACGCTCGTCTCGGTATCCACTAATAAGGCTCAGTAACCATCTATACGCACAAATTTTGTCGCACGATACAAGTTCACTCAAGATGAAGAAAAACACTTTGGTGCCCAAACTTAATACCTCAAAGCATATGAAGTACAAATCCTTGATTTTTAAACGTATAGGGTGACACAAGGGTTTTGGAACTTTGATAAATAGGTAGGGAAATGTTTTCACTACAAGTTTTTGAAAAATGTGAGTTGAACATACCTTAAATATTGAAAGCACAAAAATCGAGGCGTCAAACTCGTTCAAATGAACACAAAGGGCCGTTCGAAGGAGATCGTCTTTTTATTCTAATGAAACTGCATTTCATTCAAACGAAACAACTTTCTCATTCAAATGTCCTTCAAATGATGAAAACCTTGGCTGAGAATTATTATTAGATTGTCATTACAATGAGATTTTAATTTCATTCTAACAAGATCATAGACCATTCTAACGAAAACACAATTTCGTTCTAATGAGGTCAATTCTCATGTTAACAAGATTATAATCAAAAAATATTTTTCTTAAAAAATATTTAAAAACAGTTCTAAACGTTTTAAGTACAAAAATAAACACCCTTAAAAGTATTCAAGTACCCATATTCAATATGCATTCATACCAGTAAGATCCTCAGTAAATGTGAAGACTTGGCATGATAAACACGATGTATCCAATCTTTAAAGCTTGGCCACTACGTCTTCATTAAACATGTCATAGGCTTATATGATCAACACCACAAAGTCTATCCTAAGATTTAAATGTTTTATCCGGAATTATGCCAATCACATACAAATTTACTCGATTAGAAATTTACCCTTATAATGTCACTCCCCAAATTTTCATAAAAGTCTGAATACGAATTTGGCATCAACAATGTTCTCAAAATTACACGTACAATGTAGTAAATATGATAGTATATGCATACCCCATTAAGGTTCCTATGTGTAAAAATAGGAACAATTAACCCATCAAAACAAGTTGTCTTCCATCATACCTTAGCGAAGCAACTAAACACCCAAGATGAGTTCGTTAATCTCAACCTAATTCAACTTACGTAAAAAGCATTTGTAACTATCTAAATAAAACTGTGTAAGAGAAGATGATTTTTGAAGCAAGAAAATAATTTTTAAAACAAGTAAACTATTTATTAAAATAATTAACTACTTTTGAATGCAAATAATAAATTATAGAAAGCAAATTAAATAAGAGGATAATATTAATAACTAGAATTACATCACACGCTATAAAACTAATAATGAACTAAACTATTAAGAAGATGTCTATGGATAGATTCCTGTACTAAAATGGGTGTTTTTCCATTGAGCCCAAACGACCCATTTAAAGGGGAACAAATTATTGGTTGAGGGTAAAATAGGAATTACAACATTATCGGTCAGAATTAAAAAAAAAATAAAGTGATCGGCTAAAGAAATGGGATCAATTTGGTCCTTAAAATCTAAAATATGTTATTTTTTCTTTTATAAGGAATCTTTTACTTTTTCTTTATTTTAACTCCATGTGGGACATGGTTAACATTTAAAAATAATAATAGAAACGTGGAGAAAAGGGTCTCCAAGTGATCGATGAGTTAGATTAATGGGCAAAGGTTAGACTGGTGGTGGGAAAAGGGGTCAAGGCTGATCATGGCATTTCATTGCAAAAAACAAATTAGAAATTAACTAATTTTCAATTCCATGGGAGCATGTTGACTGAAAAGGCACCATGTGGCACAACCCAGCACGAACTAGGAGTGATCGGTTAAGTGACTGGGCGCCATGTGGCACTATCTGCTATTAATTTTTAGCAAAAACACTCCAATTTCTTGGGGGTTTGGGGGGTAGAGATGAACTTGTGACCTCCCCCCTCCCAAATGCGTGTTTCCCTACCATGAGGCCAAGAAGCCCTTTAATTAATATAAAACAACCGTTAATATTTAATCCCTAGTTTGAACCCAATTTTCTATAATTACACATTGAAACCCAAAGCTTGTAACTTCTTCATTTGTTCTCTAATTATCATACTGCAAGAACCAAAGCAACCCTCATTTTGATGCCGAAAATGTTTCAACAATGTCCCGGTCATGAGGTTTGTCTTGGGGTTAACCGGAGCTTTGACTTTTCACTTTCTTTTGGGTTCAACTTTTCACAGTCAAGCTTCTTTGTTTGAAGGAGGATTGATGAACCATTTGGACCTAGACATTCCTTACTTATAGGTCGACTGAGAAAGCCGTATGATACTAATTTAATCAAATTCGCAAGTTTCCACTTTAGACATATTTAATTTAAGTCAATTTTTAAACATAATTAATTTAGCCCTAAAACATGCATCTACGTGGGTGAAATCAAAATAACACAAATACAATTACTGACACACATATTTTAGGGAAAAAAAACTTTCGGGTATAACGTTTTATTTCGCTATCAATAATAAATCGCAACATACATACACAATGAAATCTGCAATGAATATCGCACAGATACTCACATAGACATGCAGCTTAGAGTCGACAATGGAACAACCAGAGCAACCCACAAGAACACGCATTCCAATCCACCAAAGAACACCCATGAGCACCCTTAATCGACACGCATTCGTAGTCAGTCGTAGAGATAACACTCCACAAAGAAATAACTTCACCAAATCTTAGGTTCCAAAAAAATTCACTAAAAGATTGGGATGTTTTGTGAATTGAAAACAAAAGGGATTAAACCTTTAAATGAAGAAGACAACGTATTCTATTGGTTTGCATTTTGTGCAGACTGAAAAACGTTACATCTTCTTAATGAAAACGGAGTAATTTAACACGCTTTATATAGAAAAATTGAGTCGAGGCCTCGCTCGAATGAAGTGACAAAGTCGCTTGAATGAAACTGACTATTTCTCGAACGACACCTTCGCGCGACAAGGTTATGTCCATTGAACGACATAAGCCCGTCACTCGAATGGCCAGGCAGAAAAAATAAATTTTTATTTAAACCAAAAAAACTCCGTCTTAACACTTAGAAAAAATTCTTTGACGAAAAGTTCCGCCTCAACACTTAGAAAATATTTTAAAAAAATATCCCAACACTTTAAATGAACCGTTAATGGATTAAAGCATAACCTTACCAATGTTCATCTCTTGGAGGCTTGAATGTTGAAGAACTTTGATATTCCGGCCCGTCTTCATGTATCTTTAAAATTGAAATTTTTCTTCGATGGTTTGTAACGGTATACGACATACATTAATGTAAATAGGACTTATAAAATATGTCCTTACAAATCTCCCCCTATGTCTATACTGGTACAAAATAAAAACATTTGAATTGTTAAATTAAAATGCCTATACAAATCTAATACCCTCCCATGATCCCAAAACTGAAAAAGGTACTAAACATGTACGTCTAAAATATTTCTTCAAAATCTTCAAATCTTTAAATATTTAAGCTTTTCTCATCAAGGAGTGAAAAATATTGATCTTCAATTTTGTTCCTACACACATGAGATAAAGAAAATACCTTCATGACGTATCGAGTTTGAAATGAGATAAACATAAATCAATACTAAGATCAAAATCTCAAATCTCCCCCATAATGAAAACTCCCCCATAAAATCATAATTCGTTATCCCCCTTTTTTATTTGTCCGAAATAAACAAGGAAAAGAATAAACAAAACAAAATGGAGTCTAACGACATGCATAGCAAACTTGGATCAAACCTAAACGCTTTCACAAACTATTTTTTATTTTTCAATTTTTCATACAAAAATGCAAAAATAATTTTACAAAAATCACACGTCATGAATTTACACTAAGATGACTAAATCATGGAAGCAAAACGAATGGGTGTGAACATATTCGATAGGCAAATCAAAGTAATCACGCATAATATATGTGCACGATGAATATGTGTACTCCTAACAAATGAATCTCAAAATCATCCTATAGTGTCGAAATGAGAATTTAGATGACATCGTCGTAATCAAATCGAGATATCAAAGTCAAACATGATTTTCACACAAATAACATCTAAAACTAAGTAACGCTTTTTCATGACTTTGTGAGGACGTGCAAACTTGTTTTATATTCCATCCAAACTCCCTCATAAATAACAATGCTTTTTATTTTTATTTTGATGTGATGAAACAAAAATCCTATTGGCCCACTATATGGCATATTTTTCTTTTAGTGCCTTTAAATTTTTTCGGGCTTTTTTCAACCTCTTTAGACCTTGGCAAATATTTATTGTGCCACACTTTTCCTATGCACGATTAAACCGTGGCATAATCGCAAAGGATAAGTTAGTACCTTTCATAACCCTTCCCAGTTTTTCATAAATATCACACAAACTCACATCAACGGTTCTTACATGCACTACTTTCATCGTCAAGTTTTATCGCATTTGGTTCGTTTTAAAGACAAAATTGAGATGACAACACATCGACCAACATGTGATAGCTAAGAATAATAGTAAAACAAATCCATACAAGTATTCATTAAAGGAACTCTTGAGTCAAACATGTTGGTACTAACAATAAAACACATCTCAATGACTCCAAATATTGTAAAGCACAAAGATAAAATTATGACGTATATCAAAACAATATCAAATAGTCACATGGATATGGAATGAAATTGTGACTCGGTCATCCTAAATGTCCATCCATATATGGTGTAAACAAAGTATAAAACTCTTTTCATCTTTTTCCAAAATTTTTATCAAAATAAAATCTTTTTATATTTTTCAAAAGTTTTAACAAAAACAAAAATCTAATACAAAAAGTACACGTGTCATAACACTACCAAACATATATCATAAAGTACAACGAGTGTATGAAAAAAAAATCATGCAAGCAACTATCCATAAGAAATAGCAAATGACACATCATGTGTAAGCATATGAGAATCAACTAGTTTACCATCTAGCTCCTCTAAAAGTGATTTCCCAACCCAAATAGATGTGAAACGTTGAATAGGGGTTTCGAGAACCAACGAAACTCTATAATTAAACTTCCTAGGATTTCTTCCCAGATCAAAACAAAAGTGCCTAAGGTGACATTTCCTACCACAATGTGAACATGTGTATACGGGTGGAACGAAACCTATGGATTGACCCTTTCTAACGTCCTTGAGATTTGTTGACCCTCTAAAATAAATAATGGTCTTGGCTTTAACAATCGAAACATTAGAACACGGCGAGCCACTACCATTGCTACCATTATTACTCAAGTCAGTCAAATCATTTTTAAACTCCAAAATTTTTTACTCAAGCAAAGAATTAGACTCTTTCAATTTTAGGGACTCATTCTCTAAAATTTCAATTATTCCTTGAAGGTTATCACGTTATCCCTTAAAATATGCACACTTATCCCTAAGAGTCTCCTCACATGCCATAAATTCATCGATTAAAATATTTTTATCTTCTTTGACACAAACACAAATCCTAAAAATTTTAAAGTCCTTTAATTTTTTTTGTAAAAATAGGAATCTATCATCACTCTCCTTTTTGGACAATTTTAAATCATTAAAGTCATGGTCCAAGGTAACAAATTTCTCACGATAAAAATATCTTTGATTTTGAACCATTTGCAAAAGATCATAAGAAGATTATAAACGACAATTTTTTTTCAAAAAATCAATTCTTTTCGCAGACGTCAAATTACAAATATTTAAATCATCAAAACTATGATTCATGCCATTAAGAGCGGGCATCCGATCACATACGTACTCCATCGGAAAATTGCAATTTTTCAATAACAAATTAATATCACAAATGTTTTTGCGAAAAACAAGGATCACTCGATAGCTTAGAGAAACCTGCTTTGATACCAATTTTTAAAAGCCGTGATCACTTAAATAAGCTCTGGTACCAATTTGAGAAATCCTTATGATACTGATTTAATCAAATTCGTAAGTTTTTAATTTAGACTTATTTAATTTGAGTCAATTTTTAAACTAAATTAATTCAGCTCTAAAACATGTATCTACGTGGGTGAAATCAAACAAACACAAATATAATTGCTGACACACAGATTTCAGGCAAAAAAAAAAACTTTCGGGTAGAACCTTTTATTTCACTATGAATAATAAATCGCAAGTTACAAACACAATGAAATTTGTAATGAATATCGGGCAGATACTCACATAGACACGCGATCTAGAATCAATAATAGAACAACTGCAATAGCCCACATAAACATGCAGTCCAATTCAGCTAGGACTACCCACGAACACTCCCAATCGATACACAGTCGTAGTCAGCCGTAGAGATAACACTCCATAAAGAAATAAATTCACCAAAGTTGAATCTTGGGTTCCAAAATAATTCAATAATAGATTGGGGTGTTTTGTGAATTGAAAACAAAAAGGATTAAATCCTTAAATGAAGAAGACAAAGTATTCTGCTGGTTTACAGTTTGTGCATAATGAAAAATGCCAGGTCTTATTAATGAAAATAAAGTCATTTAACATGCTTTATATAGTAAAATTAAGTCGGCGCATTGCTCAAACAAAGTGTCAAAGTCGCTCGAACGAAACTGACTATCGCTCAAATGATATCTTCGTGTGACAAGGCTATGTCGCTTGAACGACATAAGCATGTCGCTCGAATGACCGGGCAGAAAAATTAAATTTATATTTAAACGAAAAAAACTCTGCCTCAACACTTAGAAAAAATTCTTTGACGAAAAACTCCACCTCAACACTTAAAAAATAATTTAGAAAAAATATCTCGACAATTTAAATGAACCGTTAAGGGATTAAAACACAACCTTACCAAAATTCATCTCGTGGAGGCTTCAATGTTGAAGAACTTTGATATTTGGGTCCGTCTTCATGTATCTTCAAAATTAAACTTTTTGTTCGAAGGTTTTTAACGGTATACAACATACACTAATTTAAACACGACTCATAAAATATTTCCTTACACTAACAACATTCGTGAAGAGCCCGAATTCGAATTTGGTCATCTGATTATACCCCTTTGCCCCTGAAAATGCATATGTGAACGTTCTACGCTTCGATTGCATCCAAACTTTCTCATTAGCTTACAAGACCCTTTAAATATTCAAATAAACCTTGTAGAAGATATTAACCATGAATATTTAAGGTTAACCTGCACATACTTGTTCTGCAAATTCATTTTAATACCCCCTTTATTATCTTAGGCATTAAATATCTTTTCTGAGTCACATTCTCTTTATTACCTACTAGCCCACCCATAGTTCGGGTGTCGCCATTAGAACTATCCCTAGTCACATGCCTAGAGATCACTAAACCACAAGTATTCACCTAGTCTAACATATAAGAACAATACCTAACCAAAAATCATCACATATTCCCATACCTAAGCTAAGGAAATAAAGTAATAGTATACTACCTAGTCTCACCCAAAAAATAGCCCAACCATATAAGCGTACACTCACTAGTCATATATAGGGTTGTGTTTTTTTTCCCAAACATTCCAATTTTTCCAATATCTGATCCGATATTTTTCGAATTTGGAACTTATATAGGGTTTTTTGATTTTCGATTTATCGACTTTCGATTTTTCCGAAAAAATTATCGTTAATCGGAAATAATATTGAATTTCTGATTTTCTGATTTTTTTTCGATTCGATTTATTCGAAACTATGCCGATATAGTTTTTCCGAATTGTTTTTGATATTTTTTTATTTCCGACTTTTTCGATTATTTTAAACATTTTCATGTGTCCCACGTCGGTTAGGAGAGGAAGAGAGGTCCAAAAAAGTCCTCTATAAAAGGGGATTATCCCTTTACCCTCTACACAAATGATTTTTTTTTTTGTTAAATCCTTATGTATTTACATGTTGGGTTAAACTTTTTTCTTGATTTCTTTGAAATGATAATTTCAAGTAATCGAAAAACCTATATTTTTTTTAAAAAAAAAATTGAAATTTCTAGATTTTTAGTATATTTTTTGAATTTTCAATTTTTTTCGATTTTTCCGAATTCAGAATTTTTTTTAATTTTTTGAAAAAATTTGATCGAAAATCAAAATAATCTTTTTCTTTTGGAAAAAATCAGAATTTTTTTCGAATGGTCATTTTTCGATCCGATCCGGCCTAAACACAACCCCAATCACATACCTAGAAATTACCAAAAATAATAAGTCTATCAACCAGTCCCATATCTAGCGATCAGCTTACTAAACAAGGGTGAAAGTACTAGTGCTCCGAAAAATGTAAACGTTTCGACATTGTCAAATTATTAACATGAATAGTCTTACATAAGACATATTTTTAATTTAATATTGCAATCCTCTATTTAGTCATACAAATCCAATTCCAATTCATTTAATTATGTAATAATCAAGTCCTACAAAATAGATACACGAGTTATCAAATTTCACATTTTCAACACTAGTTATATTTTATCAATTCAATTCAAATATGCGTAATAATAACGTTTTATAACAAAACAATTCATTCTATACTCACCATGCCCTTCTACTCACCAGTCTAATCATGGCCTCCTGCATCTCTAAAGGGTTCATATCCTACTGTGCTCGCCCTACCACTAAGTCCTTAACGCTGAATTTACTAATGATTTATATCTCTCTGCTCCAAGGTAACCCTATATACCCTTAATTTCATCAGTAAAAGTCCTTACGTACTGGGATCCAATATAAGTAGACAATTGTACTCTGAATTCTACTTCACAAAAATATCGTCGTAAGGTCAACCCTCTTTCAGGCGGGGCATCACAAAAATATACATCCTACCCTGGAACAACGAACATGATAACCTTGTTATAATCACCCACCATTGCGAATCCGTCTGTACCCAAGATAAAATCATACCTCGAATATCAATTCTCAAATGAACTAATCCTCAGAAAAATATATATCATCTCAATGTTCCCACCTATTCCTTTACAAGTGGAACTGAAGAGCGCCTCTCTACTCCATGGTAAATATACACATACTAGTGATATTAATGATACATCCACTAAATCCATTTCTCACACGAATGTAGTACTAATACATTACTGTGACCCGCTCGAATCACACAAAACAGATCCCAATCATCTCGGAATAAAAACTCGTAGTTTCAGTTACCCATAACACTGGCAGCTCAAATTGTTACTGGACATAATACCCTCATCCTAACCAAACCAAAAATTCTCTAACTGTTGCCCTTGCTAGACATCCCGCTCATGTCCCCTAATTCGTTACGGACAAGATCCACCCAATTGTTTCTATTCCTTTACACATAAGACACCTCTATATGTCATTCCCCTTTATTTTGCCCCACCGGCCATATCGGGGTTGTCCTTCTCATGGACCTGGTAGTATTGACCCTGATTTCTACCCCAAATGTCCCTTTATATCCGTTGGTCCCATGGGACTTGTTGATGACCTTGACGACCCTAACTGAACCCACCGTCACTTGGTAGAAATTCTATTAATCTCGATCATTCATCTGGGTCCCCTACTATGTATCCCTTCCCTTGGTGCCTTACTAGCACTAAAATCCAGTCTTACTCTTTTGATAGATTCTCCAACTCCCTTAGCTCCCCTCCTCTGAGAGCATTGATACAAATTGTAAATGTATAACCTTGACGACAACGGCACCAGTCATCCTAGGAGGACCTCCTACTCGTGCTTTTATATTCTACCCACGAGTTTATTATCAACTTACAAACCCTATTTGATTCTTCATATCTCTTTCATTAGTTATCAAGTTTGAGAATTTTGTCAACCTTCCTTCACATCCAACCACTGTCCTGCCCTTTTTATAAATTTACAGAAATCTCCCTTGCCTCTTTATTTAAACGCTGGTGGGAGGATTCGTAATACTCTACACCCCAAATTCCTTGTTATTCACGGTATCTCCCCATGAATGTGGTGACTAACTCCCATCATCCCATAATGCTTCTAAGAGAAAACTTCTTTACCCAGAATTTTGATATATGTGTCACAACACTCCCCCACATGTCATCCCAATTGGATGTTCTCCATCCATTGTTCTTCGACCCTTACCCCTTATCGTCTACACTTGGGTTTTAACTTTGCGCCATCGTCCTTCACGATGGTTACTGGGTCAACTACTGCACCCCAATGGTTACTCTAACTTCAATTATTAGAACAATATAGTGACTCCTACCACGTCAATATTTCCAATATGATTTATGGCTTATGTTGAGCCCTTTATCCTACAATCCTTCTAACATCCCACATTTTTCATTCTATAATGTTCGATCTGCTGCGCTCAATCGAAACCGTATATGAATCACATCAACTAAACATTATAGCAAGAGAAAGTAAGTGGCATACGTAAAGGAATACAACAATCCTATAATAAGGCTCTATGTCAAAGAACGCTACGCTAAAATGTGAAAAGCTGAACAGATCCGGAAGACACTGGAACAAGATTCTCTGAAACCATCTGTGATACCCCGCCTAATAAAACACCGAGTGAGAAGTCCTATATCAAATTAAATAGGAATCTCACCTCGTTCATTCTAGAAAACTTTTTAAAAATTACTAACCAGCTAGTATTCAAAAGACATGGTGTCAAATTTTATCGTTTTATTCAACATCACTAACAACAAGCGAAAAAATATATAATAAACCATTCACATAATCACTAATTCGAATAATACTAAAAATGAATGATAACAACCTTTGCCAAGAAAACCACCAGCTACAACCCAAGTATAAAAATATAAACTATAAGAATGATAAAATGAGTACATCATCTAGATGGAACAAGGAAATAATTAGGGCGGCATGCCCATGTGAATTACTGACTGCATCCTACTCTAGGAATGAAATGATTGAAACGGCTAAGTCAAAATCCTTTAACATCCACATATGTCGCAGTTGCGTAGCCGTGGAATAGAATAATTTTGGCATCCCTATGGCTGGACACCTAAAAGGTTTTGAAAATATTTATAGCAAGGGTTAGAACCCAAAATATTTTAAAAATATTTATCTAGTGAATTAAATTGCAATAATTAAAATGCATGAATACTCTTCCTAATTAATCTAGTGTCGCACTACCTTGAGGACCGGATCACCCCTCAACTATTGTGCACACTTAACGCTTTTCTATATAACTCACCCAGTCACCTACCCCATAACTAGTCCTCGATGATATCCTTCATGTCACACTCTCTAATCCGAGTATGTTTAATATATGATTTTTAAGTTATATATCACATTAACTTAACTAATCATTATTTTTATTTGAGACCATATGATATTTTCACGCGTTATATGCATAATCAATACAATTCACACCATGTATTTTACACGTATATAAATATATGCATCATATATACGTATCACTATATTACAATATTCACACACATGTCGTAAATATATAACCATCCTCCCGAGTAGGCACTCACTAGATGTTCTCTAAAATGCTGTCATTTTCAGGTATACTCATCCACCCGATCACCCTAACACGGTTAGCTCCCCGAATCAATAAAAAAAAGTAATCGCATTGGAGGCGGTCATAGTTTCTCTCGGAATGAGACCAAATCATGCCCAAAGGGTCTCATTCTTGATTTCGAACGCTATGACCTGGGAACTATACTCACCCTGCTCCTCAAGCCAAGGGATTCAACCACATTGCACAACCTCCCATGATATCATTAGAGTGGTACTTATTCCTATAAATATTATTCACACAAATATTTATAAATCACACAAATATATATATAAACTACCCATCACTGCATATATATATATATATATATATATATATATAATTAAATCCAGGCTACCCGTGCACAATTACCGTAACACTAGCCTAATAATCCCAAGTCTATATACCGACTTGATATTTAGATAATTTCCACAATTATTTATTTATCACTCAAGTTGCGTCACCCAATTAAATTACCCGAACTATCTCCTTCGATCTGAAATTATTGTCTTGTAGAACTTATTCCTCAAATCCCACATATTAAAGTTAACACTATTTTTATTTTGAATAAACCATAATTTATTATATAACCTTATAATAAATTAACTCGACCAAATCCATGCCTAAACACTTGTGGCACTAGTCCAAATTTCACCCGAGTCAATATCCCGACTCAGTTGAATCAATCACGCATTAATTAATTTATTATCTCGGCGTCACTCAATCAATATACCCAGACTCACTCACTTGGCCCTAAAATATAATATTTAGAATTTACTATTCAAATTCTCCTTAATAAATTTTGCACACTTATTAATCTAAGATTTTCAATTTACTCAATTTCAACCTTAATTCCCTTATGAATTATTTTCTCAATTATCCCAATACTTATTTGTCTCACTTTATGTAAACTTAATTTCCACTTTAGGCCTAACATCCATATTATACAACAACGATCACAATCAATCAATCTAGGCAACAACAAACGAAATAACAACTAAAAATGACATTTCTTAAAACTTGTCTGACGAATATGCCAAGATTTTTAAAATGCCGTTTTGAGGCATTTTGGAGCCGTTTTTTAGAGAAAATATATCGAAGAAAAAAATGTAGAAAACAGGATTTTCAACGAGGAAACATGGACATAATCACCATTTTCAATACCAAAACGTCGAAAAATAATTTCTAAAATGACAGTTTAATTTACCCAATTTCAAAGACTTCTTCAAATTCAAGAAGTTGTTCTACAATTCAATCCTACCCATCAAACCCCATTTTGGATATCAACTAACCCAACAACCATATCATCTTATCACGCCCACTATGATATGAGTAGAAATCTGCAATTAATTTAAAAGCAAGTTTAACCATTTGCCTTAGGGTTCGTAGGGTCTGAATCCGTTGGTATATATGATGATTATTTGGTGAAGAACACACACATTTGTTCTTGATTTTTGGCGCCCCTGTATTCTCTCACTTGCACCCACTTTCTTTATAATGGTTTTTCTAAAATGTGTTATGGCTGCTACACCCTCTCACTTTTAGTGTTTAAAACCTCAATCTCGTTTTTAGGCTTGTAGGCTTTATAAAATGGTCCAAACACTCTTATGTGAGCTTAAATATGCCTAAAAATACCCCCAAAGAGCCTTTTAATACCCTTGAGTACTCTTTTCCAATTATTTCGACTCATCCGGACTAAACTGTGTACTCATAATTGCCATACGAATTAATTTATAATATTTTCCATTTTTTATATAAAAATACGACACAAAAATAATCCGAACAATTAAATGTCAATCTGTCAATTTAAATAAATCCTCCAATTTAAAAATTTTCCAAATCATGAATTTAATTCCTCCCAATAAAATAAATTTTTTTTCTCCCAATTATAATTAAATTAAAGGTACTTGAATTTAGAAGGTATTACACAAACCTTGTTGTCCCTGCCCTGTCCATGAGGGCCCTGTGGGACAACGCTGCCTTATTGAAAGGCCTACTGCTCTCGTCCTATTCGTTGCTTTTTCCACGATTGGTCATTGCGACCCTTGTTCTCCACACTTGCCTTGGTCCCATCTTAACTACTCAAATTATTCCTTTTACCCAACTTCTTTTGGCAATTCACCTTTTCTTGCCATAATAATAATGTGACGTCCACCACTTGAGTGTAAGTAGTGTACACTAGATTCTCTTAAATCATTTTCTTAATCAACCACATCAGACCCTTAAGGAAAAATTCCTTCTTATTTTCTTCATTACTTACCTCCTCGGGTACAAACAACGCTAAATTTGTGAATTCTTGTTCATGCTCAACAACTGACTTTGAACCCTATTCTAGATCCAGAAACTCCTTCTTCTTCAAACTCCGAACCAAATAGGGAAAATAATTGGCATTAAATTTCACCAGAGAGTTTCCATAATTCAGACGATCTCTATCGTCAGATATGGTGACACTCTCCCACCACTGCAACGCATCCCCGGTAAGCATAAAAATAGCTAACATTTGTTTCTGCAGATGCGTGCAATTCACCATGCTCAAAAGCCTCTACATATCACATCTCCACTAGTGAGCGACCATTGGTTCAAATCCCCCCTGCAAAAGTCGGAGGATTTCCCTGGTGGAAGTTGGCCCTTACCTTATGGTAAGTCGAAGTGGGTGCACCCTATTGCTGCACCTCTTGGTTTCCCACCTCTGTCTCCCAATCTCAATGATAACTGTTTTCATCTCACATGTGATAGCCTCTAACTCCTCGACACCCAAAAGAAATTATCCCCACCTCTCTTGACATGTGGGACCAGAAATCGAATCTTCTCTACCATCTCTAGATTTCTTAGTATTCACCGTTTACAAAGACAGGAACAAACGATATCACACTCGGAAGTCTAAAGAGTACAAAAAAAATAAAGAAATAAAAAATAGGCAACATGAAAGTTATAACAAACTCAAAACCCTCGGTACCTAAGATAATGCTCTGATACCAATTGATTTTCAAAATCTGAATATTCAGTTGCGTTCGTTTGACAAAAATAAGAAAGTCTTTTTCTTGTGTCTTCTTGGAAAAAATAAAATTTAAACCTCTCAAATTAAAATTAAAGTTTTATTTTAATGAAGGTTTAAGGTTAAAAATAGGGACCCTAGTTTCCGTCTTGTATTTAAGAGAAAAGGGTTTGGCAAAAAAAAATGGGGAGCAGAATTCTTCTAACACTCCATTTTCTAACAAAATGTCAATTATACCCTTAAATTTACGAACTTTAAATTTCTACTTTTTTGTCTCCAATTAAAACAAATATATTTGAAAAACAACTAAAAATTTGTATTTTTAATAAAAAAAAATATTTTTTTATAAAAACTATTTTTTTTACTTTTCATAACTGTTTAAAAAAATATTTCAAAACTGTTTTGGCCAATGTAGTCCCTCAAATCTGTTTTTTAATAATTATAAAACAGTTTTAATAAATAATAAAAACAGTCTTCTATTTAAAAAAAGGTTTTAATAAAATACAATTTTAATAAAAAGAAGTTTTAATTAAAAAAAAAACTTTTATTAAGAAAAATGTTTTATAAAAAATGTAAAACAATCTTAAAATTGTATTTTATTAAACATTTTTGAAACTGTTTTTATTAAAAACGTAAAACAGTTTTAAAATTGTATTTTTTTTAAACAGATTTAAATGGTATTTTTTAAACTATTAATAGTTTTAAATTGTTTTTATTACAAATGTAAAACAGTTTTAAAATTGAATTTTTTTAAAACTGTTTACAGTTTTAAATTGTTTTTATTAAATTGTTTACAGTTTACAGTTTTTATTAAAAATCTAATAAATTGTTTGTAAATTGTTTTTATTAGATCATGTTCATGTTAGATTAAAAAATAAGATTTAATATATTGTCACATTTATTTGGGTCGTGTTAGGTAAACAAATGAGAATTCATGTCTTATCGTGCTGTATTTTAATTAGATTGTGTTCATGTTAGATAAAATAAAATATTAACATTTTTTTAAAAAAAATTCAAGAACTATTTATTCCATTATTCTATTTATGGTGCCTTTTTAACATAATCTGATTATTAATGTTTTTTTTAGTTTATTTTATATTTTTAATTTGAGTCATATTCGTGTTAGGAGAAAAAATAATATTTTATGGCATGCCGCGTTTTAACTAGATCGTATTCGTATCTTTTTTTTTTTTAAAGTTTGTGGCATGTCGTATTGTTTCGTGTCACTATTATTTGTGTTGCATTTGTGTTAGCCAAATAAATATTAGATTTAATGTCGGACAACATTTTTAGTTGATCGCTTTCGTGTTCGGTAAAAAAAAAAGATTTTGCGTCGTATTGTTTTTATTTGGATGATGCTCGTTTTAGGTGGAGAAATTTTTGTTGTCACGTGTCGTGTCTCTTTTTAATTGAGTTGTGTTCTTGTTTATTTTAAAAAAATGTTTTCAGGGTAAAAAAAAAAGTTTTTGCTTTTTTTTTTTTTTATAGTTCATTTTTTTAAATTATATAATATTTTTTACAGTCCTTGTTTTTTTTATAGTTCATTTTTTTAAATTATATATATAATTTTTGGGGTAAAAAGGAGGTTTATATCTTTTTGTGAGTGAGAAAAATGAAAAGAATTAATTATAAGGGTATAAGAATCTTTAATTTTTATTTGAAAAAAAAATGGAGTGTTAGAAGATTTTTTGAAGCGTTAATACCTATACCAAAAAAATGTGGCGTTTTGTTTTTTAACTTTACAAAAGTCCAATCTCTTTTATAAAAGTGAAGTCAAAGAGTTCATTTGTTTACGATTCTAAAAGGAAAAGAACAAGAAACAAAAGTGAAAAAAATACGGAAGTCAGTCCCACCAGAAGAGGAGTTGTGCATGTCTTAATACCCAAGAGGCCAATCGCCTTTCGTTTTAAAACCCCACGCACCTGGAACTAAAAACAAAAAAATATAAAACAAAATAAAAGTCGGCCACAGAGACCGAATGGTCCAGCGCCTAACCTCCCTCTCTAAGCTTACTCTTATTCTTAATAGGACAAGTATTTTAAGGGTATTACTTGTTGTCAATTCCATACCCTCCGTATTCCTACTCGTGAAACCCATACCAAAAACCAACCTTTGCAAATTAGAATAAAACGTATTAACTCTAAAAGTATCCTTACCTTCCAACTAAATTACCAACTTACTAAATAATTAATTAAGGGATCAGTTATTCCCACTCCATTAACTTCCTCCCTTACTCATTTTCAAATATTTAAACACCAGATAGCCAAAGTACCCTTTATGTATATATGATTTGACTGAAATGTGAGGGAAGAACAAAAAATATTTATAATAGCGTATTAACTAATGTTTTTGGTACTTTTGATTTTATTTTTGATAAGGTTATTTAGTACAACGCATTGAATGCAGTCAATAAAGTTAACAAACTTTTACAAATATATGACATAGATATTGATGTTACTTTGAATCTTTTAAAATAATTTGTTTCTTATTTTGAAAATGAAAGAGAAAACGGATTTGAATCCGCAAAGATTGAAGCTATACATTTTGCTAAAGAAATGAAAATTGAATCCATATTTGGTGAAAAACGTAATATTTATAGGAAAAAAAATATTTGATGAGAATAGTTATGACAGGATTAGACAATCATTGAAAGAATCGTGTAGAGTTAATTACTTCTTACATATAATAAATCAAGCACTTATATCACTTAGAATTATATTTGAACAATTTACAAAATACGAGGATACTTTTGGGTTTTTGCTTGATTATAATAAGTTAGAAACTTTAGATGATGATATTTTAAATAGTAATTGTATTAAGCTTGAAGATTGTTTAACACATAAAATAATTGTTATATTAATAGAAATTAATTGTTTTATGAATTGAAAATTATGAAAACATCTTTACCTAAAGAAACTAGAAAGCCCATTGAGTTGTTGGACTATATTAAAATAATGGATTGTATTTTTTCAAATTCTTGGATTGCTTATAGAATAATTTTGATCATACCCATTACGGTTGCCTCGCCAGAAAAAAAATTTTAATTAAAATTAATAAAATATTACTTTTGTTCCACCACGTCACAAGAAAGATTAAATCTATTAGCTATGTTATCGATTGAACAAGATTTGTTAAAAGCAATATAAATTGATGATTAATTAATAGTTTTGCATTAAAAAATAAGATAAGAACACATTTTCTTTAATTTGATTTTTTATGTAAAGGGTCCCCAACTAATTGTTCGCATAAGGCCTCTAAAGATTCAGATCCGGCTATGGATTTTAGCAAACATAATATTCTGATAAAAAAAACTATTATTTATTAAAAAACAAAATATTTTGAAAATAAAAAAAATATAATATTTTGAATAAAAAATCCTAATATTCTAGAAAATTAAAATTTTTAATATTGTGAAAATATAAAATATAAAAAGTCAAATTTTTTATTTAATAAACATTTTGTTATTTTTAAAAAAACTTATTAACTTTTTTTTTATTAAAATGGATATTAATAAAAAAAACTATTTTGTTATTTATTTTAAAAAATGGAAGTTCTTTTTATTTAAAAAAATGGTCTTTATTATATTAAATAAAAAAAACGAGACATCATTTTTTAAGAAAAATTGGACGGTATTTTTATTATAAATTACATTTTTTTTAGAAAATTTATTTTTTTTCAATTTTTTGTAAAAGATAACTTTGTTAAAAAAATGTATTTTTTGTAAAAAAACTAAATTTTGACTTTAATACATTAGTATATTTTTATTTTAGACTTTAATACATGACATGATATGAATAGCGTGATGTATAGTATTCACATCACATTAAATACGACACGATTAATTCGTAATTTTACTCGTGCAATTCATAACATATAGTATTTAATGTGGTGTGAAAATTATAAATCACGCTATTCGTGTCGTGTTGTGTATTAAAGTCTAAAATAAAAAAAATCAGTAATGTATTGAAGTCAAAACATTGTCTTTGATTTTACCAAAAATTACAGTTTTTAAAAAAAGTTGTATTTAATAAAAAAATTGTAAAAAACATTTTAAAAAAAATATTGTTTATGAAAAAAAATTCGCCCAATCTTTTTGTTTAATATACTTAACATAAACTTTTTTTTTTTGCGAAAAAGAACGTCCATTTTTTAAAAATAAATAGTGAAATAAATTTTTTTATTTTATTAATGTTCATTTTAGATTAAAAAATTAGTAAGTTTTTTTTTTTTTTTTGTAAATAACCATGAGTACAAAAATTATCAGAATAAATGATCAAGAAAGCAATATCAAGAGGAAGTCAATTAATCACACCCACAAAAATAGAGATACGTTGTTCGAAAATTTGCCTACGTTCACGAAGAGGTTGATATGTGTTGATGTAAAAAATTAGATTATCTCTAATTATTTAATCACAGATAAAATAAATAAGACAAAAGAATTTTTAAAGTGGTTCAGCCTTAAAAGAATGGCATACGTCCACTATTTTGTTATTGCTGAGTGTTTGGGAATTCTCGATAACAGGTTTTTACCAAGAAGTTCCCTGTCCCCTTACAATGAGGATGATACAATGTATTTATGGCCATCAGGCTGTACATGTGAATGGGTAATACATAGCTGTTCAATAAGCGTATACATCCGTTTGATAATAATCAACATTTAATCCTCTTAATTGCCTGAGAATAAATGCTCTGATCGAGGTGTAGCTCGGACCGCCTAAGCTGCTCGGACCGCCTAAGTATCTCGGTATCCATGAGTTCCTCGGTGCAATAAAGTTCCTCGGTGAGCACCTACTGCTCGGAGTATCTGAGTTGGTCGGGGAAATTGGGTTCCTCGAAGTTAAGGTATTGTTCAGAAATGTTTGTTAGTGCCATGTAGATTGACACGTGTCTCCACTTAATTGAGCCATGTCAGCAGACTAAATTTGGTATCAACAGAAGCCCCCAATGTTTCACAGTTCGAGACTGAGGAGTGTGGAACATTCTTCTCGAAATATGGCAAAATTAAATGATCATCCTGAATTTTAGGAGCGTTTTCTTTGCATTTATTTTTCTTTTCGAATTCATTGAACTAGGCTTTTCAAATTTTTCTAATTGCTTCGATCTTCGCGCCCTTTTTGTCCTTTTAGCCGCTGGTAGCGTAAACGTCTCCCTTTGTAATCATTATTTTTACCTTTTTCCAAGGTAAGGTATTTAAGCGTTGCAGAAAATCATTTCGTCTTTTACTTTTTCAAATCTGTATCTTTGAGTTTTCCATTTTCTCTCTCTCTTGTGCGTTCATCCTTTTCATCGTTCGTTGTCAACAGATCCATCTTTTTTTCTGTAAGATCTTCTTCCTTCTCTTTTATTTCCTTTATTCATCATGGTTTACCTTGTTGAGTCGCTTGATAAGTTTCGTTTCGATTTCTCTATTCCATCATGGGTTGTTTTAGAGGAACTTTCTGAACCTTCTGACTATTTTCGTTTGGCTGAGGGACATTGGTTCCCCAGTCTCTTTGTAGCTGAATGTGGCTTTTCTTTTCCCCCAAACCCTTTATATCTGAAATTCTGTCAATATTTTGACGTGGCCCCTGCAAAAATAGCTCCCAACACATGGAGAATAGTTAATGGAGTTCATAGATTAAATTAGATTCATGGAACCCGTATAGGAATTCCAGAAATTATGTTTTGTTATAGATGGGTTGTTGGTGACAATACTTTTTTATTTAAAAACTAGGTTTTTAAATAGGGCTTTAGTGGTCAATCTCCCAGATGCCAATAGGGATTACTTCGAGCACGGCGTTGTTATGAAAAATTGGCAACACCCTCCACTAACTGGAAATGATGTGTACTAGGGTCCTAGATGCCCTCCCTATGGCAATGGGATAGGTTATTTTTATTTTATTTTATTTTATTTTTGAAATTATGCTTCCTTTGTGTTTGATAAAATGTGTCATTGATATTTTAATTTTGATTTATTTGCAGTTGACAACAAGAGAAAGTCTCCAAAAGAGACAGAAGTTAACTTAAAACATCTGAAACTTATCTAGGGTTTGTATCAGACTGTTGCCGACGAGCATATCAGATCAGCTTCATATTTTCTGCAGTATAAGAGTTACACCTCGTCTTTTATTGCTCGTCCGGTGATAAGTGACTTAGAACCAGTACCAGCTTCTACAAGTTCTTCACCTGAGTCACATATTCCTCTGAGTGAAAGAATGAAGAAAAGAAGAGCTCCTGCCCTCTTCGAGAAGTCTGCCTCTATTGCTAGATAGGCAAAGAAAAGCAAACATGATGTTTCAGAAGAAGGGATAAGAAAAATTTATGCACCTCCTCCGGCTGCTACTGTGAAAGTTGCCGAGAAGCCCCCAGTGGCTCCGAGCAAGATCGCTGCTCCAAACGAGGTTATTGTCATATCCCCGACTAAGACTACATCATTGGTCGAGACCGTTGATGCTCCTCCGAGGAGGCTGAAGAAGATCTCCTTGGTCAATTTGGCTGAATCTATCTCTCAGCCTCCCACTACTGGAAGTGGTGTTCCCACTTTCATTGCCCCGAGCTCTTCCATGAGCTCGGTGAAATCTTGGATCATCCTCGAGATCCAAGTTATGGAAGTTAATATTTCTCGGGATATGGTTACCACATTGGCTGCTCGTCATATTGCTTCTGTAAGTATTATTGTCCTAAACTTTCATTTTTCCACTGTTATATCTTTGCACTGACTTGCTATTGTTTTCTTTTCCCAGTTGGTAACTTGTTTTAATACAATTTTGAAGAAAGATGAAGCTATTAAAGCTTCAAGTTCCTCGTCAGGTGTAGAGGAAGCTTTGATGGGTCTGACGCAGTCTCTGAAGGATTCTCGTCAGAAGTATGTTGATAATAAAGCTGTCTGGGAGAAGCGGCTCAATTCGACCGAGCGGGAAAGGGATCAGGCTGTTGAGGTCTCCAAGAGATTGGAGAAGAAAATAAAAGAATTGGAAAGTAAGAATAAAGAGCTCGAGGGGAAGCTCCAAAATGCTGGGGATCTTGAAGGTAAGCTCAAGGCTGCTGAGGAAGAGTTGGGCAAACTTCGTGAGGTGGATCGCCAGAGGAACGAGGCAGAAAAGAAATTGAAAGCTATCGAGGAACTCATGACTGAGAATATTTCCTCAGAGAAAGTAAAAAGGAAAATGGCTATTAAGAAGTCCTTCAGCGCTGGCTGGGATAAAGGATGGAATAAGGGTCTGGCTTCCATGATGTCGCAGGTGGAATATGGTAGCCTTAAGTACTTTAGGGATAGCTGGGTCGCTGCTCTGAAAGAGATGAATGTTGATGAAAATTTTGACCTATTTCAACGACACATCCCTGGCCCCCCTTCAACTCCTGAAGAAGAAGAAAAGGACAAAGCTGCCTCTGAGGAATCCTCTATGGTGATGGAAGATCAAATTTCTCATCCCCCAGTTGTCCAGTCCTCCTGCGAGCAACTTCAACTATCCATTATTTCAACTGAGCAGCTCCCAGCATCCGCCGAGCAGCTATCTGTGCCATCCGAGCAACCTACCTCCTCGTCCCAGCCTCCCGAGAAAGTTTTAGGAGACAAGGAGAAGGTGTAGAGTTGTTCGAATTTTTCTCTCTATTTATTTTTGCCAATTGTATCTTTGAACTATGTACTTCTCTTTTACGATATAATAAAATTTGAAGCTTCGACTATTCATACTGTTGATTCTCTTCCTTTTGCTCCTTATTGATTCTTGCTATCTCTTCTTTTCACTAGTTTATGGCCAGGATGGAATTGTTATCTTCTCATGATACAAAATTGTTGAGACAATGCAATGAGTACTTCAAAGCTGGTCATATAGATATGACTGATGCTCAGATTGTTGATATCCTCGGTCCAAATGCTTCAGAGCAAGCAATTGAAGCCTACCAGTACTTAAAGTGTCTACTCGACCGGATAGTGGCTAATAATGTAGCATATTATGAGATGATTGAAGACCTCCAGGGTACTCTCGAGGAGCTTCAATAACAATACAAGGAATCTTCAGCCCTCTTGCACCAAGGATATGAGAAGAAGTATCAGCAACTGAATGTTGATAAGGGATACGATAAATTGTTTGCTGCTTATGAAGTAAGGGAGAGAACTTTAAAAACTGAGGTCGAGGAGCACAGGCAGATAGCCAAGTTGCTGGAGCAGGAAAATAATAACTTGTGAGGAGAAGTATCCCAGCTGAGATCTGCTGCCTCTACCTCAAACGCTTTGGTCCCTGTAAACGACGAGGGATTCTCTTTCTTGGAGGTCAAAAATGTCAATCTGAGAGATGAATTAGAAACCTTGAAGAGGATTGGGCCTTCTACCTCTGCTCGGGGACGAGCAAGAGCTTCTCGAGGACGAGCAAGAGCTGCTCGGATTACTGTCGAGGAACAAAGAATTCAATCGTCTCTGGAGAACCAAGCCTTCCAATTGATGGCAAAGAACCAGGCATTGGCTGAGATGTCTAAGAAAATCATGAATTTGGACGAGCAGCTCTCTGCTCAAAAGTCTGCTTTGAAGAATAAAACAAATTTGGTGAAGAATCTCCACGACCAGTTAAAAAGATTAACCTACCAGTTCCACAAACAGCCTAGGGAGTTCTGGATGGCTGGTTATAATGAAGCCCTCTACCATCTAGATGATCGAATCCAAAATGCAACTAATGTGGGTTATAAGCAAGGATGGTTAAATGCTTTGGGCGTGCTGAAGTTGGAACAAGTTTATTACTTGTGGGATTACCACAATCCTGGGTTGCTCGACCTACCAGTGCCTCCTTTCAAACTTGACATGAGTAGGATTCCTGCTCGGGCCATTCCACAATGCCTAATTTCTAAGTATCTCGGCGACTACAGTCTTCACTCCAACTTTGAGATATCTCACCCAGAGCACCTTCTTGATCGGCCATCAGTTATGAACATCAGGATACTTAAAGAATTGAACTTCATAAACTCCCCATATGCCTTAGACGATCCTCCTACTGGTGAAGAACCTGTTTCAAAGGCAGAGGGGAAAAAACCCATAGAATAGGATTCCTGATGTAATAATTTTTTATGTATTTTATTCTTAATGTACTTTATTTTGGATTTAATGAAAAACTTCTATTTTTCTTTCCAATCTTGATTGTCATTGTCTTGTAGGTATTTTGTAAAACACTTTACTTATTTACTAATGAATGTGCATGTATATCTGTTAAAAAGATAACAACATTGTGTTATTTGTCGATCAACTAAAGTCGGTGAAACTTATTGATGATAATCATTTGTCGATCAACCAGAGTTGATGATATTTTGTTTCTTGACCAACTTGGTGAATTGTTTCAATTATTAAAATTTTGCTTGATCACTTTTTAATTCTAAGCCATTATTTATTTAACCAACTATTTCCGACCAAAGAGAGTTGGTGTTTTTAATTTTCGACCAACCTTAGTTGATAAAAAACAAAAATTTATTCCCGACCAACTATAGTGGGTAAATCTTCTTCCCAACCAATCGGAGTTGGTATTTCTGGGAAATATTTTTTATTCCCGACCAACCGGAGTTGGTGGATTTTCTTCCTAACCAACCGGAGTTGGTATTTCTGGGAAATATTTTTTATTCCCGACCAACCGGAGTTGGTGGATTTTCTTCCCAACCAACCGGAGTTGGTATTTCTGGGAAATATTTTTTATTCTCGACCAACCGGAGTTGGTGGATTTTCTTCCCAACCAACCGAAGTTGGTATTTCTGGGAAATATTTTTTATTCCCGACCAACCGGAGTTAGTGGATTTTCTTCCCAACCAACCGGAGTTGGTATTTCTGAGAAATATTTTTTATTCCCGACCAACCGGAGTTGGTGGATTTTCTTCCCAACCAACCGGAGTTAGTAATTTTGGGAAATATTTTTTATTCCCGACCAACCGGAGTTGGTGGATATTGCTGAGTAGTGTGTAGCACTAGTATTCCGCGAAAAAATTTCAACAAAAGGAGAGAATTGGGTAGAATATTCACATTTTATTCATACTGATGAAACTGCATTACATGAGGGTTTACATTAGTGATAATATTTGCGCAGGTGCTCTGCATTCCATGCATTCTTAAATTCCTCCCCTTCTAAAGTTTCTATTCTGTAGGTTCCTGGTCGAACAACTTATGTAACTCGGTAAGGTCCATGCCAGTTCGCTTCCAGTTTGTTGTGCTTTTGAATCACTTTCTTTAGCACATAGTCTGCTTCTTTTAGGTCGCACTTCTTCACTCTCTTGTTGTAGAACAAAGCTGTTCGTTGCTAGTAAGAAGCATTTCTGATGGTTTCTTATTCTCTAACTTCCTCGAGCATGTCCAAATCTAACCTTCTCATTAAATCACTGACAGGGGAATTTAAATTCAGCACTCTGTGTGTTGGGAGACCCAACTCGGCAGGTATAACAGCTTCACTTCCAAATGCTAGCATATATGGAGATTCTCCAGTTGCTGCTCGGGGATTAGTACGATAAGCCCATATTACTGAATGTAGCTCGTTGATCCAGTTTACTTTCGTGTCATTTAGTCTTTTCTTCAAGCCATTTAGCAGCGTTATGTTTGTCACTTCAGTTTGTCCATTGCTTTGGGGATGGCCTGGTGCCGAGTGGATTTTCAAGATATTTGACTGATGACAATAGGCAGCGAACTCCTCGTTGTCAAATTGTGTTCCATGGTCGGTGATGAATGCATGGGGAAGACCATATCTACAAATGATATTTTTCCAAACAAATTGCTACACCTTTTCGTACGTTATATCGATAAGAGGCTCGGCTTCAACCCACTTAGTAAAGTAATCCACTGCGACGATGAGATATTTAAATCTCCCTCTGGTCGTTGGAAGTGGCCCGACCAAGTCAATCCCCCACATAGCAAATGGCCAAGGGGAAGTAATGGGTGTCAACAATGCTTGGGGAGTTCTTCGGATAGTGGAGAAACGTTGACACTTGTCACATTTTTTGGCATAGGCTATACAATCAGTCCTCATAGTTGGCCAGTAGTATCCTTGCGTCATCACTCTTTGCAGAAGCGTCCAACCTGCTAAATGGGCTCCACAGGACCTTTCATGGACCTCTTTAATCAAGTCTTTTACCTCGGAGGGATGCACACATCTTTGCAAACCTGCTATAATTCCTCGTCTGTATAGAATACCATTAGTCAATACATAACGAGCAGCTTTAAACTTTAATTTCTTGGCTGCGAGTTTATCAATCGGTAATTCTCCCTCATCAATATATGCCCTGATGGGATCCATCCAAGATGACCCTAAATCAAGGATAATAAAATTCATCGTCAGATCTTCGTTTATGCTCCGGCCAGCTAGAATTTCAATTGGGATTATTCTTCGTAGCTCGGTACGAGTAGCTGATGCTAATCAAGCTAAAGCGTCTGCTCTTGCATTCTCCATTCTTGGTATTCTGACCAATTGAACAGTAATAAATTTTGATACCAATTCCATTGCCTTTGCATGGTACTTAATCAACAACTCTCCTTTTGCTGTATACATACCAAGCATTTGGTTTACAATCAACTGTGAGTCACTACATACGATTACCTGCTCTGCCTTCATGGTTTTTGCCAGACTAAGACCTACAATCATCGCTTCATATTCGGCCTCATTATTAGAAGCTTGAAATTGAAAGCGCAGAGCATATTCTATATCGACCTCGTCTGGACTTTTTAATATAATCCCAGCTCCACTACCTGAGGTGCATGATGAGCCATCCACATATAGATTCTATACATGTATTTCGTCCTCAAACTTCTTATTGGACAAAGTTCCTCGATGGAATATTTGTTGCTCCTTTATCTCCATTTCTACCACACCTCACTGCTCGTCGAACTTCTACTCTTGCTCTCCGACCAACTTAAGTTGATCGAGATTTAAAGTTGATGATCCTGTAACGTCCACAGGTTGGTCGGTGTTCAGCTTTTGCTCCTCGGGGGTATCAGGATAAGTGAACTCTGCTATAAAATCTGCTACTGCTTGCTCTTTTAGTGACAATCTAGGCTCATAAATTATATCATATTCACCGAGTTCTATTGCCCAATACATCAATCTCCCTAATTTTTCTGGTTTATGAAGAGCTTGCCTCAACGGCATATCGGTATATACGACTATGGTATGAGCCTGGAAGTATGGCTTCATTCTTCTCCTCGCTTCGATCCGCGCTAGTACCAACTTTTCTAGTTTTGGATATCTGATCTCTGCTCCTCGGAAGTCCTTACTGGTGTAATAAATTGGTTTTTGTACTCCATCCTCTACTCTTATTAATGCCGAGCTAACTACATTTTTCGAAACTACTAGATACAAGTACAACCTTTCTCCCATTACTGGTCTGGACAACAGTGGAGGTGCTCCCAAATATTTCTTCAATTCTTGAAAAGCTTTCTCGCATTCTTCATTCCATTCAAAAGTCTTTCGGAGAATTTTGAAGAATGGGAGGCATCTATCAGTTGCTCGCGATACAAATCTGTTAAGTGCTGCTACTCGCCCTGTAAGACTTTGCACTTCTTTCTTCATCGTTAGAGATCGTAGTCCCAATAGAGCTTTGATTTTTTCAGGGTTTGCTTCAATGCCTCGTTGATTGACAATATACCCGAGAAACATGCCTTCTCGTACTCTAAATATGCACTTGGTCGGGTTCAACTTCATTTGATATTTATCTAATTTATCAAAGGTCTGGCCTAAGTCAACTAGATGGTCAGCAGCTCTCTTGCTCTTTGTCAGCATATCATCCATATTACAACTAATCTGCTCTGTAAACACGTTGTTTATCAGCCGCTGATATATTGCACCTGCATTTTTCAAACCAAAAGGCATAACATTATAACAATAAGTTCCCCTAGGGGTAATGAAAGAGGTACTCTCTCTATCTTCAGGTTTTATTTTAATCTGGTTATATCCAGAATAAGCATCCATGAAGCTCAGCATCTCGTGTCCCGAGGTAGCATCCACTAATTGATCAATTCAGGGCAAGGGAAAATGATACTTTGGACATGCCTTGTTGAGGTCGGTGAATTCTACACACATCCTCCATTTGTTGTTCTTCTTTTTCACCATCACTACATTGGCTAGCCAGTCTGGATATTTAACATCTTCAATAAAGCCAGCTTTCTGGAGCTTCTCGACCTCCTCCTGTATAGCTTGGTTCTTCTCGGGTCTGAACACTCTTCTTCTTTGCTTCACTGGCTTGATCTCCTTATTCACATTGAGCTCGTGACATAAGAAATTTGGGTCTATTCCGGGCATATCCTCTTGACTCCAAGCAAAAGTTTGTTTTCTTCTTTTTAAGAAACTTATCAATTCCTGTTTTAGTGAGGCATCTAACGACGAACCTATTTGAGTTGTTCGTTCAGGGTACTCGTCATCCAGAATGATGTTTTTAGTAGCTTCCACCACCTGACCTTTCATGAGTTGCGACTCATCTCTAGGATCTAATGTTTTAATTTCTGCACCCTCATCCACCTGATAGGTAGTAGTCTTTTTCCTAGATTCCTCCAATTTCTCCTGCTCGGCAGATGAATAGTAGCATTCCCGAGCTACTTTTTTATCACCCTTCACAACTCCTACTCCAAAATTGGTTGGAAATTTTAGGTATTGATGTACCGTAGATGGTACTGCTTCGAACTTCTTTAATCCTACTCTTCCCATGATGATATTATAGGCTGACTGGACATTCTTATCCATCACAAAGAAGCGTACTCTTTCTGTTCTACAAGCAGGCCATTTACCAATGAACATATCCAACTTGATCGTCCCAAGTGGAAAAACTTTATCGCCAGCAAAACCGAGGAGGGGCCTATGATAAGGCTCCAACTGAGACAACTTTAGATTTAAGATGTCGAAGCACGAGTAGAACATAATATCAGCCGAGCTACCATTATCAACCAGTACTCTCGAGATCATCACTTCCTTCATTCTCATTTTGATCACCAATGGGTCATCATGAGGATACAGCACACCTGCGAGGTCGTTCTTTGAGAAACCGATGACCAGTTTTTCTTTGTTGACCTTCCTCGGGCGATCATCTTCAGCCAAGTTTATTCGTTGAATATATGAACAGGCTTGAGCCTCATTGAGGTAAGCTTTTCTTTCTGTAGTAAGGTCTCCACCTCCTGCATCTCCACCTGTAATAACATTACAATCAAATGACCCAAAACGTATTGAAAATACCTCACGTTCTGGCTGCCTTGGTCTTTTGGGAAGATCGGGGTTGTCCTCTGGATCTTCTTCATGGTCTCTTTTCTTATTTTCCTCTGCTCGACTAGGAGATCTAGACCTCTCTCTTGCTCGGTCGTTGTTTCTTCTTTCATTTCTACGATCAACATACTTTGCCAGTTTTCCTCGTCTAATGAGTGCTTCGATCTCATTCTGAAGAGCTATGCAATTGTTTGTCGTGTGGCCATGATCTTTGTGGAACTCGCAATATTTGGCCTTATTCCTCTTGTCAGGGTCTGACTTCATTTTCTCTGGCCAGTTTAACTCCTCGTTGTTCTTGATTTCTTCTAGAATATGGTTGATATCTACCTTCAAAGGAGTATAATTTTCAAATTTCTTTAATACCTCCCATGATGGCTTTGTCTTTGAGTGCTTGTCACCACCATTGTTCTTATGCTCTTTCTTCTTGGCCTTATCAACCTCCACCTTGGTCTCTTTGGTATCCATATTCTTCTTTGCATCCATTACCTCCTCGGCGTTCATGATCTTGGTCACTTTTGCCATCAGTTATGATATGGTTCTGGGTGGATCTTTAGCCAAAGTGTAGTACAACTTGTTGGGAAACAACCCACTCATCAGAGCAGTAATCGCTGTTTTTTCCTCATAATCAATAACTTTGAGTTTCTCGTTATTGAAATGAGTTATATAATCCCTGGTGCTCTCACCTACCTTTTGTCTAACACTTAACAAGTGTGCTACTCGTTTAACAGGTTTTGCTCCAAAATAGAAGTTTCCAATGAAGAGCTCGGCCAGTTGAAAGAAAGTGGAAATCTTACCCCGAGGAAGATTATTGTACCATATTTGAGCAGATCCTGTAAGAGTTCCCGAGAATGCCCTGCATCTCATCTCATCTGGCACAACATAGATGTCGACAGCAGCTTGATATTGCTCTATATGAAGGACGGGGTTGGTTTTTCCATCATATTTAGGAGTCACAACAGCTGCTTTGAACTTTGATGGTGTGGGAAAATCCACAATTGCTTGGACAAAAGGTGTCCCTTGGACAAAAGTTCTTTGTAGAGGATTCTTGGCCTTAGCCATTTCCCCTAATCTATCCTCCAACCTCTGAATGGAGCCTTTCCACGCATTATTTCCCTCTTCGGGCCTATTGGTTTGAGCAATTGATCGTGTTGAAGTCGCTTCCTGGGATCTATCTTGTCGAACAAGTGGTTGTGATTGGGCAGAACCCTCTCTTAGATCAAATGGTCGTCGAAAGTTTCTCGACACAGCCTTAGGAGGACTTTTATTCTTCCTAGGGCCCAATCGATCAAAAGGAGACACCCTACTTAATATTTCTAGTACACTAGCCCTTTCTGGAGAGAGAGTGACGTGTTGCTCAGTATCTGTGGCTCGTACTGACGAAGTCGACCCGGTTGATAAGAAAAATCTTCAGATTTCTCAGAGCGATATAAATCGCTTTGTCTAATGCCTGAAAAAGGTAAATTAGTATTTCTTTGAACACTTCGTTGTCCTGAATAGGTTGATGCTCCACCCTGGATAGTTTGCATGAGTTGTCGCATTGTTTCTTGCATGGCTGTCTGACCTTGAGACAAACGGGCCATGATTCCAGCCAGATCTTGGACATTTGGAGGAGCGGATGGATTTGGGGGGTTTCCAGCATTTCGATTGCTGGATTCAGGATTGTCAGCCAGTGGTGATGAATTGTTTTTGGTGAAAAACGAAAATTACAGTCGTTTCCTACAGACGGCGCGAATCTGTTGATGTAAAAAATTAGATTATCTCTAATTATTTAATCACATATAAAATAAATAAGACAAAAGAATTTTTAAAGTGGTTCAGCCTTAAAAGAATGGCCTAAGTCCATTATTTTGTTATTGCTGAGTGCTTGGGAATTCTCGATAACAGGTTTTTAGCAAGAAGTTCCCTGTCCCCTTACAATGAGGATGATACAATGTATTTATAGCCATCAGGATGTACATGTGAATGGGTAATACATAGTTGTTTAATAAGCGTATACATCCGTATGATAATAATCGGCATTTAATCTTCTTAATTGCCTGAGAATAAATTCTCTGATCGAGGTGCATCTCGGACCGCCTAAGATGCTCGGACCGCCTAAGTATCTCGGTATCCATGAGTTGCTCGGTGAAATAAAGTTCCTCGGTGAGCACCTACTGCTCGGAGTATCTGAGTTGGTCGGGGAAATTGAGTTCCTTGAAGTCAAGGTATTGTTCAGAAATATTTGTTAGTGCCATGTAGATTGACACGTGTCTCCACTTAATTGAGCCATGTCAGCAGACTAAATTTGGTATCAACAATATGTTTAAATTAATATCCCTCAATGCTGGAGGTTACATCCCATTGCCGAGGGCCAGCATTTACAATTTTTAGATATGTAAAATAAGAGATTGAGTCGTACAAGTAACTCAATTAGCTTATAGTGTCCTTAATACCTCCTCCGACATTGTTGGTGACCAATTTGAGTATATTCTTGTTTTATTTAAGTGTATGTTAAGTACATGAGTCTTTCATAAATAACTGATTTGGGACGAACCATCCACTGTCCATGTTGGGCTGGTCGGTTACTCTCTTGGGCTGAAATAATTGAGCACCCGCAATTACTGCTAAAATTTTTAGGCTAAACATTTGGGCCAAAAGATTTTAAGTAAGTCCAAGGCTCATGGACTAACTCTATTTATAAAACTGGAATGGCAATCTTGTAATACTAATGAACTCGAAGGGGTATGCTCATTCGAGGTCAAATACCATAGAAGGATTGTAGTTTTATTTAAGAAGTGTGGATACACTGGTCCGAGCAGGCATATGGAGTGCCAAAAATCTTCATTGGTACCTATGCTTTATCATTATGTCAAAGTTCAAACATATATACAACACCTACGACCGTCATTTTTCAAACACTTCCCATCCACGAAACTTCTAACATTTTCTTCTTCAGTTCTTTGTATTTCAGAGGCCTTCATTCAGTTCGGTATGTTCCTCTCATCTTATCTTTGCTTTCACTTGTTCGAATGTTCCTCTTCTATTGCTAGAGCTTTTTCTTTTTATCATCCATGGCACTGATAGATAATAAATCGATAGCAAAATTTGATTGGGTGGAAATTGGTTGTGTCTCCATCCCTAGAGATGTTCGTGACATAGAAGGGGCACTGGATTCATACCCTCTTTATCACACATGGGGGTTTGACATTTTCCCCAAACCTGATTTTTCTAAGGTTCTTTAAGTACTTCGATGTCGTCCCTGATTAGTGTGCCCTAAATGTGTGGAAAATTATAAATGGGATCTATAGAATAAATGAGTTGTAAGGGACCAATTTAGGACTTGCTGAGCTCTGCTATTGCTACATCTGGTCGTGCACCAATGACGATATTTTGTACATAAAGATAGGAAGAGCTGATAAAGTTTTAGTTATAAATCTCCACGACTCTCATAAAGATTACTGGGGTTATGGCTTTATTGCCAAAAATTGGTAAATTCCTCCCATACTTGAGGGTGAGAGGTACCAAGGGCCATGGATATCTGACTTGAGGGAGGAACATAGAGGTCTCTTTCTCATTACTTCTATTTGCTTGTTGTTTCTTTTTCTTTTATTTACTTGATCACTACTTCTGTTTCATGTCCTCTATGTTATATTTTCTTCCTTTGTGGTGATAAAAAATCAGAACCTGACTTAAGTGAGGTGAAATTTGATGATCTCCTTAAGGCTTAAAGAGTTCAAGATAGACTTACAGATGGCGAGCGCCCTCGTTCTGTAGCTTATCTGCTAGAGTATAAGAGCACCACCAGTAGTTTTATTAATCGACCGGTTGATAAAGTCCTTGCCTTGGATAATCCTGAAGTAAGGCCCTATGAAATAATTATGTTATAGTAAGAGGAAGAAGAAGAAGAAGAAGAAGAAGAAGAAGAAGAAGAAGAAGAATAAGGAGAGGAATGAGAGGAGGAAGAAAAGAGGAAGAAGAAGAAGAAGAAGAAGAAGAAGAAGAAAAAGAAAAAGAAGAAGAGGGAGGAGGAGGAGGAGGAAAATAGTAATAATAATAATAATAATAATAATAATAATAATAATAATAATAATAATAATAATAATAATAATAATAATAATAATAATAATAATAATAATAATAATAATAATAATAATAATAATAATAATAATAATAATAATAATAATAAGAAGAAGAAGAAGAAGAAGAAGAAGAAGAAGAAGAAGAAGAAGAAGAGGAGGAGGGAGGAGGAGGAGGAGGATAATAATAATAATAATAATAATAATAATAATAATAATAATAATAATAATAATAATAATAATAATAATAATAATAATAATAATAATAATAATAATAATAATAATAATAATAATAATAATAATAAGAAGAAGAAGAAGAAGAAGAAGAAGAAGAAGAAGAAGATGAAGAAGAAGAAGAAGAAGAAGAAGAAGAAGAGAAGGAGATAGCACCCCTATAAAAATGAATATGTTGAATATTGATGATGACAATCAGTCCATATTATCCGATCGGAGAAAATCTTTGAAGAGAATAGAGGGGGATTCCCCAGAGGCTAGTGGCTCGAGACCAGGAGCCAAGGGGAAGGAAAAAGAAATGCAGAAGAAGAAGAAGAGGGAAGAAGAAGATAAGATAAAAGAGAGAGAGTGAAAGAAATGAGAAGGGAAGAAGAAGGAAGAGGCTAAGAATAGGTTGTCCTTGAAGGCCCCTCCTATTCCTTTTTTTTTCGCTATGGATGCTGAGGGGTCTAGTGTGACCAACACTCCATCCTGGCCCTAACCTGCTAAAGGGGTCTATACTCGCGGCAGACCGCGAGCGCTCCTTACAGCTGGGGTCGGCCTAGCTTCAAGTCCGCTCAGGGACTTTCTCTGGTGAGTTTTTTTTTTCTCACCTTTTTTCTCTGTATTCGTCTTCCTTGTACTGATATTTCTCTTCTTATTTTGCACAGTTTTTGGCTGACGTCACTACCCACCTTGATGGTCAAGTCAACCAATCCAAGAATAACCAAGTTCTGAAAGATGCCCTGAAGAAGTCTGAAAAAGACTTAGCTAATTTTTGCACTGCTCTAGATGGAGAATAAGAGAGTTCAACAAAGGTCTATGCTTATTTGTAGGCGGTCAAGGACTTAATAGTTGTTGAGAAGGAGAAACTTGTACAAGAGAACTTAGGTATAATCGAAAAGGTTCAAAAGTTAGAGGAAGAGCTTTTGGGTGAGATGAAAAGTAGCTATACCGAAGGATGGAATACGACCTACGATGATGTTGAGATCCAGATCACATATAATAAGAAGATATCCTTAAAAAATGAATGAAATCACGCTCTAGAAGAACTAGGAGTTCCTCAGATTCTTACCTTTTCCATCTTCACCCTCCTAGACCCAACCCACTTGCAGAGGAAGAGCCTGTCATTGGTCAACCTTTTGACCACACTGATAATGAGTCTACTAAGGTTAGGACGACTATCGACCAAGAAATGAGGGTTACCAAGAAAGGAAAGGCAGCATACAGCTCTAAGCGAGTGAAGGAATATAGTCTTTTAGGTATAGGACTTTTCCTTTTTCCTTGCTTGTGCTATGAAATCTTCTTTTATTCCAATTGTACTCGCCTTTGGCCTCGCTTTATTAATTAATGAAAAGTGTTTTTCTTTTATTGATGCTTTTTGCCCTTTTAATTATGTTGATGTTAGTTACAATTCTTAGTTATTGTGTTGTTTGTATCCCATCGTCCTAGAGGACTACATCCCCCCCTACCTCAAAGTTAGGGATGATTTTGGGACCAAACATCAGCAGCCAAGCTCACAATGTGTTTATAATAATCTTTAAGCAGTTAAAGGCGAGAACTGAGCGGTACAAGGACCAGTCCGAGCTAGTCTCTAAGATGAAGGATGATCTTCAAGTGACATCAGTTCCTCAGTGCAATAGACGATAAATTGTGTGAGGTCTAAGCTCTTGGAGAACAAGGATGTGAGATAAGTAGGCAAGGTGATTCAGTCCGAGAATAATGTTCTGAGGAAGGAGGCCATCGATCTAAAAAAGAACGTCCAAAAGGGATATGTTATTACAACCGGACTCCAAAGAGATGTTTCAAGGTTGAGACACTTGTTCAGAATGGGCCCTCAAGAAGCATGGGTAGCAGGTTATGACGATGGTTGTACTGATGTACCAACAAAGCTGAAGGAGGATGAGTATGTTGCTTTCAAGCGTAGGTGGATAACTGCCTTAGGGAGGTCAAGACCCCTAAGGAATATGACCTCTGGTATAAGTACCAGGTAGAGTGCCCTGCTTATCGTCACAATCCTCTCTCAAATGATGATAAATGGATCCTTATCAATGCCATTTATTCCCTAGTCCTAAACTATAACCTGGAAGATGATGAGGATATGTTCGCTTTTAACTTGGATGATGGTCGAAGAGCACGTGTAGCAGATTATCTTGCTCACTATCCATAGTTGGTTTAGGCCCTTATTTGGTCTTTGTGTATTTTATCTTCTTGTAATTGTACTCTCTATTTTTTATCAATACATATCATTTAATTATCAACTTGTTCCATATTTTGAGCATGTTCTAACTAAATATGAGTGGATGACTGTCTTTGTATTTTGACTACTAACAGAAAGGAGTTAAAATTTACCGACCACTTAGGACCTTTGCTGATCACGTAATATTATTGATCATTTTAGGCTTTTTATTGATTTAATGAGTTAGTATTTAAGATTAATCATTTTGGACTCTTAACCGACTAAATTAATTAAGAATAAGTGTTAACCATTTTGGACCCTACCGACTAAATGAGTTTGTTAATTTGTGTTTGAACATTCTCCTAGTTCAATATGCCTTAGAAGTATCATTCCATCTGCCTTACATTTTAGGTCGTTTCATCACACTCACTTAGTCCTAGGTGAGATGATGGCGAGAATGTACCTGGTTGATAGGCCATACGCCCAATCAGGTTTTTAGTGACCAATACAGTTGGCGAGCAACCAGAGCTAGATTTTTTGCCTAAGGACCCCTTGTAGGGCTTCTTCTGTTGTCTGGGCAACTCATGAGGTCTATTGTGTTTGTGATAAAGACCTGATGGTTGTAACATTTGAAATATTTTACTAACTTATTGTAATTACCGTGAACCCTACTCGACACAATGAAATCTCTTGATTGAAATAGGTTCAATAACTTATTGCAATCCACATGAGTTTTGTTATGCACGAGGAAGTCCTTTGGCTAAGACAAGTTGAGGAGTGTTGATGTAAAAAATTAGACTATCTCTAATTATTCAATCACAGATGAAAATAGATAAGACAAAAGAATTTTAAAGTGGTTCAGCCTTGAAAGAATGGCCTACGTCCACTGTTTTTGTTATTGCTGACTGTTTGGAATTCTCGATAACAGGTTTTACCAAGAAATTCCGAGTCCCCTTACAATGAGGAGATTACAATGTATTTATGGCCTTGAGGTTGTACATGTGAAAGAATAATACATGGCTGTTCAGTAAGAATGTACATCTGTACGATAATAACTGTGCATTTAATGCGTAGTTATCTTTCTGTTTTTCTTGATACGTACGCCAGAAGTATTTAAGTTGCTCGAACCGACTTAATAGCTCGGACTGACTTAGTAGCTCGACACGCTTGAACTGCTCGGGCCCCTGAGTTCCTCTTGGCTTCTTAGTTGTTCGGTGATCTTAAATTATTTGGAGTATAGTAATCTTCCTCGGGGGTTTAAGTAGCTCGGTACAATGAAGTTCCTCGGTCAATTCTTGCTGCTCGGAACCATTTAGTTGGTTGGGGATATTAAGCTCCTCGGAGTCAGTGAAGAGTTCCAAAAAGTGTTTGTGGGTGCCATGTAGATCGACATGTGTCTCCACATAATTTATCCACGTCAGCAGACTAAATTTGGTATCAACAGAACCCCCCAATGTTTCACAGTTTGAGATTGAGGAGGAGTGTGGAGCATTTTTCTCGAAATATGGTGGGATTAAATAGTCATCCTGAATTTTAGGAATATTTTTCTTGTATTTATTTCTTCTTTTGAATTCATAGAATCAGACTTTTTGAATTTGTCTAACTGCTTCGATTTTCGTGCCTTTTTTCTCCTTTTAGCCGTCGGTAGCGCAAACGTCTTTTTTTGTAATCATTATTTTTACCCCTTCCCAAGGTAAGGTATTTAAGCGTTGTAGAAAATCTTATCGTCTCTTACTTTTTCAAATCTGTATCTTTGGACTCTCCATTTCTTCTTTATCTTGTGCGTTTATTTCTTCCATCGTTCGTTGCCAACTGATTCACCCCTTTCCTGTAAGATTTTCTTCCTTCTTTTTTATTTACTTTGTTCATCATGGTTTACGTTGTTGAATCGCTTGACAAATTTTGTTTTGAATTTTTAATTCCTTCATGGGTTACATTGGAAGAACTTTTTGAACCTTCTGACTATTTTTCTTTGGCTGAGGGACATTGGTTCCCCAGTCTCTTTATGGCCGAATGTGGCTTTTCTTTTCCTCCAAATCCTTTATGTTTGGAGTTCTGTCAGTATTTTGATGTTGTTCCTACAAAAATAGTGCCAAATACTTGGAGATTAGTCAATGGAGTCCATAGGTTAAATCAGCTTCATGGAACCCGTTTAGGGATTCCAGAGATAATGTATTATTACAGATGGGTCGTTAGTGATAGTACTTTTTACTTAAAAACTAGGTTTTTGAATAGGGCGTTAGTTGTTAATCTTCCCGATGCCAACAGGGATTATTTTGAACAGGGAGTGGTTATGAAAAATTGGCAACATCCTCCATTAACTGGAGATGAAGTATATAAAGGTCCTAGATGTCCTCCTTATGGCAATGGGATAGGTTGTTTTTATTTTTATTTTATTTTTGAAATTATATTTCCTTTGTGTTTGATAAAATGTGTCATTGACATTTAATTTTTAATTATTTACAGTTGATAGAAAAAGAAAATCTCCTAAGGAAACTGATGTCAATTTAAGGCATTTGAAACTTATCTGGAGTTTACACCAGTCCGTTGCTGACGAACATATTAGATCAGCATCTTATTTGTTGCAATACAAGAGTTATACTTCTTCCTTCACTGCTCGTCCAGTGGTGGTTGACATCGACCAAGTACCAACTGTTGATACTCGTGTAGAAGGTTCTTCTTCAGAGTCAAACATTCCCACTAGTAGCATAATGAAGAGAAGAAAAGCTCCTGCCTTCTTTGACAAATCAGGCTCTGCTAATGTGGAAACAAAGAAACATAAGCACGATGTTCCAAAAGAAGGAACGAGAAACATTGATGTACCCCCTCCAGTTTCTGTCAAGAAAGTTGCTGAGAAGCCCCCTGTGGCCCCGAGTAAGGCTGTAGTTATTTCTCCTCCTAGTGAGGTCATTGTTATATCACCAACCAAGACTTCTTTGGTTGAAAATATTCCCGCTCCTCCGAAAAAGTTAAAGAAAAGTTCCTCGGATAAACTGGTTGAACTTATCTCTCAGCCTTTAAATGATGAAAGTGTTATTCCCACTTTTGTTCCTCCAAGCTCTGCCATGGGCTTGGTGAAATCTTGGATTATCCCAGAAATCCAAGGTGTTGAAGATGCTCTTCCTCGTGACAGAGCCACTGCATTGGCTGCTCAATATATTGACCCAGTAAGAATTATTAGTTTAAGTTTTTCATTTTTTTACTGCTATGTGCCTGTTATTGACTTAAAATTATTTATTTCCTCAACTGGTAAACTGTTTCAACAGTATTCTGAAAAAGGATGAGGCTATTAAAGCTTCGATCTCCTTGGGAGGTGTAGAGGAAGCTTTTGTAGGTCTGACTTAGTCCTTAAAGGACTCTCGTCAGAAATATGAAGAAAATAAAGAGACTTGGGAGAAACAACTCAAGTCCGTCGAGCAAGAAAGAGACCGAGATGTGGAGACCTCCTAGGAGTTGGAGAGGAAAATGAAAGAGTTTGAAAAGAAAAATAAAGAGCTTGAGGAAAAGCTTAAGAATGCTGGAGAGCTTAAGAATAAGCTCAAAATTGCTGAAGAGGAACTTGGTAGACTTCGTGAGGTTGATCGTCAGAAGGAAGAGGTAGAAGGGAAGTTAAAAGCCGTTGAGGAGCTCCTTAGGGAAAGGACCTCCTCAGAGAAAGAGAAGAGGAAAAAGACTGTCAAAAAAATCTTTCATTGTTGGTTGGGATAAGGGCTGAAACAAGGTCTTGGCTGCTATGACTTCGCAAATGGAATATGCCAGCCTCAAATACTTTAGGGACGGATGGGTCGCTGCTCTTAATGAGATGAAAGTTGCTGAGAACTCAGAGTTGTTCCATCAATACATTCATGGCCCTCCTCCCTCTCCTGGGGAAGAAGAAGAGGACGAAGCTGCCTCCGAGGAATCTTCCATGATGATTGAAGATCAAGTTCCTCCTGTTCCAGTTGTTCAGACTTTATATGAGCAACTTCAGCCCACCAGTACCTCAGTCGAGCAACTTCCATTATCTTTCGAGCAACCATCCTCCTCATCCCAGCTTCCTGAGGAAATTATAAAACACAAGGAGAAGGTGTAAAGCTGCTCGGGTTTTAATTTTGTTATTCCTTTTGAATGTAACCTTGAGCTTTGTACTTATCTTTCTGATGAATAAAAAATTGAACTTTTGGTTGTTCATACTGACTTTTTCTTCTACTTGCTCTGTTTTTATCTTTATTGATCCTGTTTATGGCTTATCTTTGCTAGTTTATGGCCAGGATGGAACTGTTATCAACTCATGACACATAATTAATGAAAAAATGTAATGACTACTTCAAAGCTGGTCATGCAGATCTGAATGAAGCTCAAATCGTCGACATCCTTGGTCCAGATACTTCTGAATGAGCAATCGAGGCCTACCAATATCTGAAGTGTTTGCTCGACCGTGCAGTTGCCAACAATGTGGCATATTACAAGATGATTGAAGATATCCAGGGTACCATCGAGGAACTTTAACAATGATATAAGGAGTCTACTTCCCTTTTGCATCAGGGGTATGACAAAAAATATCAGCAACTAAATACTGACAAAGGATATGATAAGTTTATCGCTGCCTACGATAAGAAAGAGAAAATTCTAAAGGTTGAAGCTGAGGAGCATAGAAAAATCGCTAAACTGTTAGAGGAGGACAATAATGTTTTACGAGAAGAGATATCCCAACTAAAGTCTGCAATATCTTCCTCGGGAGCCTTGGTCCTTGTCAATGACGAAGGTTTCTCTTTCTTAGAAGTAGAGAATACCAACTTAAGAGATGAGTTGGAAACTTTGAAGAGAATTGGACCCTACACTTCCACTCGTGGTCGAGCAAGATCCTCTTCTCGGGGATGAGTATGAGCTGTTCGAATTTCGATTAAAGAGCAAAGAACTCAATCAGCCTTGGAGAATCAGGCATTCCCGTTGATGGCGAAGAATTAAGCATTAGCGGAGATGTCCAAGAAGATTCTGATCCTCGATGAGTAACTTTCTACACAAAGCTCTGCTTTGGAAAATAAAAAAAATCTGGTGAAGAGTCTTCACGACCAGCTATAAAGGTTGACTTACCAGTTCCATAAATAGCCCAGAGAGTTTTGGATGGCCGGTTACAATAAAGCCCTCTACCACCTCGATGATCGAATCCAGCAGTCAAATAATGAGGTGTACAAGCAAGGATGGTTGAATGCACTGGGTGTGCTACAACTAGAGAGGGTCCATTACTTATGGGATTATTATGATCCTGGGTTGCTTGATTTGCCAGTGCCTCCTTTTAAGCTTGACATGAGTTGGATTCCTGCTCGGGCAACTCCTCAGTGCCCAATCTCAAAGTACGTCGGCGATTACAACCTCCATTCTAATTTTGACATATCTCGTCCAGAGCATCTACTTGATAGGCCATCAGTGATGAATGTTCAAATGCTTCGAGATATAAATTTTATAAACTCTCCTTATGCCTTAGACGATGCACTTGCTGAAGTAGAACCTGTTTCAAAGGCAGAAGGGAAAAAACCAATAGAGTAGGGTCTTTAATGTACTGATTTTTCATGTAATATGTACTTTATACTCTATGTAATTTGTTCTGATTTTAATGAAGAAACTTTTAGTTTTCTCTGCAATCTTGATTGTCATTGTCTTGGAAGTATTTTATAAAACATTTCTTTTATTCACTGACGAATGTGTATGTATAAAGACAAAAAATGTCCTATGTTATCTTAAATTGCCGACCAATAGGAGTTGGTGAGAATTCATTGTTGATCAACCAGAGTCGGTGATAATTATTTGACGAACAACCGGAGTTGGTGATATTTTGTTTTCCAACCAACTTAGAGTTGGTAGTGTTTTGATATGCCATTCTGTTTTGATTATAGTGACTTATCACTCTTTGATTCCAGGCAATGAAACGACTTATATCCCATGATCCTGCTTAGTTTATCCAATCGAAGTTGATTATAAGTTAATTTGCCAACCAACCGGTGTTGGTGAAGATTGATTCCCGACCAATCGGAGTTGGAAGAGACTTATTCCTGATCAACCGTAGTTAGAAGAGATTTATTCCCGACCAATCGGAGTTGGAATAGATTTATTGACCAATCGGAGTTGTATTTTGTTGTCGACCAACCGGAGTTGGATTTTATCGACCAACCGTAGTTGAATTTTATCTACCAACCGGAGTTGGATTTTATCTACCAACTGTAGTTGGATTTTATTATCGACCAACCGGAGTTGGATTTTATCTACCAACCGTAGGATTTTATTATCGACCAACCGGAGTTGGATTTTATCTACCAATCGTAGTTGGATTTTATTGTCGACCAATTGGAGTTGGAAGAGATTTATTTCGCATCCAGTTGGAGGATATTTATTCCCGACTAATCGGAGTTAGAGGAGATTGATTCTGAACTTGATGCATAGTGTGTAGCAGTAATACTCCGAAAAAATTTCTACAATAAGAGAGAACTGGGTAAAACATTCAAAATTTTATTCATATTGAAGAAAACTTCATTTACATAGGAATTCCCAACTACTGATAATATTTGCGTAGATGCTCTACATTCCATGCGTTCTTAAACTCTTCTCCCTCCAAGGTTTCAATTCGGTATGTTCCTGGTCGAACAACCTCTGTTACTCTGTAGGGTCCATGCCAGTTAGCTTCTAGTTTATTGTGCTTTTGAATTACTTTCTTTAGCACATAGTCTCCTCCCTTCAGATCACACTTCTTTACCCTCTTGTTGTAAAACAGAGATGTTCACTATTGGTATGCAGCATTTCTGATTGCTGCATCTTCTCTGACTTCTTCGAGCATATCTAGATCTAATCGCCTCATTAAATCACTGATAGGAGAGTTGAAATTCAGAACCCTGTGTGTGGGGAGGCCCAGCTCGACAGGTATAACAGCTTCGCTTCCAAATTCCAACATGTATGGAGATTCTCTTGTTGCTGCTCGCGGTGTAGTACGATAAGCCCACAGCACATAATGTAGCTCGTTGATCCAATTTGCCTTCGCATTATCCAGTCTTTTCTTTAAACCGTTCAGTAGCGTTCGATTCGTCACCTCGATTTGCCCATTGCTCTGGGGATGTCCTGGTGCAGAATGGGTCTTTAATATGTTTGACTGATGACAATATGCAGCGAATTTCTCGTTGTCGAATTGAGTTCCATGATCTGTGATGAATGCATGGGGAAGACCATATCTACAGATGATATTCTTCCAAATAAATTGATACACCTTGTCATACGTCATATCAATAAGAGGCTCAGCTTCTACCCATTTAGTAAAATAATCCACAGCGACCACGAGGTATTTAAATCTTCCTCGGGTCGTTGGAAGCAGGCCGACCAAGTCTATTCCCCACATGACGAATGGCTAAGGAGACGTGATGGGTGTTAGCAATTCTTGGGGCGTTCTTCGAATAAAGGAGAAACGTTGACATTTAACACATTTCTTGGCATAAGATATACATTCAGCTCTCATCGTTGGCCAATAATACCCTTACGTTGTCATTCTTTGCAAGAGCGTCCATCCTGCTATATGGGCTCCACAAGACCCTTCATGGACCTCTTCAATCAAATTTTTCACCTCGGAGGGGTGGACACATCTTTGCAATCCTGCTATAATTCCTCGTCTATATAAAATGCCATTAGTTAATACATAATGAGCAGCTTTAAACTTAATTTCTTGGCAGCGAGTTTATCAGTTGGTAATGTCCCCTCCTCAATATAGGCCCTGATGGGATCCATCCAAGATGGTCCTAAATCAAGGGAAATGAAGTTCATCATCATATCTTTGTCAATGCTCCTGCTAGCCAAGATTTCTATTGGGATTGTTCTTCGTAGCTCGGTGCGTGTAGCTGAAGCTAACCGAGCTAAGGCATATGCTCTTGCATTCTTCAATATTGGTATTTTAATTAATTGCACCGCGTTAAAGCTCGATACAATCTCCATTGCTTTCGCATGATACTTGATCATTAATTCTCCTTTCGTTGTGTATAGCCCCTGCATTTGATTTACGATCAACTGTGAGTTACTCAATACAATGACCTCCTCTGCCCCCATGGCTTTTGCTAAACTAAGACCTGCAATCATAGCTTCATATTCAGTCTCATTATTAGAAGCTTTAAATTGAAAGCGCAGAGCATACTCCACATCGATCTCATCCGTGCTGCTTAAAACAATCCCTGCCCCACAGCTTGTAGTGCAAGATGAACCATCCACATATAGATTCCATATAGGTACTTCATCCTCAAATTTTTAATCGGATAAAGTTCCTCGATGGAATATTGGTTCTCTTTATATCCTTCACTAACACTTCTTGCTGCTCGTTGACTATCTTTTCTTGCTCATCAACCAACTTAAGTTGGTCGGGGTTTAAATTTGATGATCTTGTAATATCCACAGGCTGGTCGGTATTCAACTTTTGCTCTTCGGGGGTATCAGGATAAGTGAATTCTGGGATAAAATCTGCCACTGCCTGCCCTTTAAGCGACGATCTAGGTTTATAGACTACGTCATATTCACCAAGTTCTACTGCCCAGTACATCAATCTCCCTGATTTTTCTGGTTTATGAAGAGCTTGCCTTAACGGCATTTCAGCATACACGACTATGGTATGAGCTTGGAAGTACGACCTCATTCTTCTACTTGCTTTGATCAACACTAGTGCCAACTTTTCCAGTCTTGGATATCTGATCTCTGCTCCTCGGAAGGCCTTGCTGGTGTAATAAATTAGTTTTTGCACTCCATCCTCCATTCTTATCAATGCCGAGCTAACTGCATTCTCCGAAACTGCCAGATACAAGTACCCATCACCGATCTTGATAACAATGGAGGTGCTCCCAAGTATTTCTTCAATTCTTGAAAATCCTTCTCGCATTCATAATTCCATTCAAACGTTTTTCTGAGTGTTTTAAATAATGGGAGATATCGATCAGTTGCTCGTGACATAAATCTATTAAGTGCTGCAACTCGCCCTATGAGACTTTGCACTTCCTTCTTCTTCGTTGGAGATCGTAGCCCCAATAGAGCCTTGATCTTTTTAGGGTTTGCTTAAATACCTCGTTGCTTGAAAATATACCCGAGAAACATGCATTCTCGTACTCCGAATATGCACTTGGTAGGGTTCAACTTCATTTGATGTTTATCTAATTGATCAAAGGTTTGGCCTAGGTCAATTAGATGACCAGCAGCTTTCTTGCTCTTCGTCAGCATATCATCAACATAAACCTCTATATTGTGACTGATTTGCTCTGCAAACACCTTGTTCATCAACCTCTGATATGTTGCACCTGCATTTTTAAGTCCAAAAGGCATAACATTATAACAATAAGTTCCCATTGGGGTAATAAAAGAGTTACTCTCCCTGTCTTCAGGTTTTATTTTAATCTGGTTATAACCAGATTAAGCATCCATGAAACTTAATAGTTCGTGCCCCGAGGTAGCATCCACCAGTTGATCAATTTGGGGCAAAGGAAAATGATCCTTTGGGCATGCCTTATTGAGGTCGGTGAGCTCTACACACATCCTCCACTTATTGTTCTTCTTCTTTACCATCACCACATTTGCTAACCAGTCTGGATATTTGATGTCCTCAATAAAATAGGCTTTCTGAAGCTTCTCGACCTCTTCTTGTATAGCTTGGTTCTTTTTAGGGCTGAATACTCTTCGTCGTTGCTTTACTGGCTTGATTTCCTTATTCACATTGAGCTCGTGACATAGGAAGGTTGGGTCTATCCCTGGCATGTCTTCGTGGCTCCATACGAAAGTTTATTTTCTGCTTTTTAGGAAGACTATCAATTCCTATTTTAGTGAGGCATCCAACGATGAACCGATTTGAGTTGTTCATTCTGGGTGTTCATCGTCCAGAATGACATTTTCAGTAGCTTCCACCACCTGACCTTTTATGAGTTGTGACTCATCTCTAGGATCTAATGTTTCAATTTTTGCACCTTCATCCACTTGATAGGTAGTAGTATTTTTTCTAGATTCCTCCAGTTCTTCCTGCTCGGCAGATGAATAATAGCATTCCCGAGCTACTTTTTGGTCACCCTTCACTATTCCTACTCCAAAATTAGTCAAAAATTTTAGGCATTAATGTACAGTAGATGGTACTGCTTCGAACTTCTTTAAACCTACCCTTCCCATGATGATATTATAAGCTGATTGAATATTATTATCCATCACGAAAAAGCACACTCTTTCTGTTCGACAAGCAGGCCATGTATTAATGAACATATCCAATTTGATAGTCCCAAGTGGAAAAACTTTCTCGCCAGTAAAACCGAGGAGAGGCCTGTGATAAGGCTCCAACTGAGATAACTTTAGATTTAAGCTGTCAAAGCATGAGTAGAACATGATGTCCGTCGAGATGCCATTATCTACCAGTACTCTTGAGATCATTACTTCCTTCATCCTCATTTTGATCACTAATGGATCATCATGAGGATATATCACACATGCGAGGTCATTCTTAGAGAAACCGATGACCGATTTATCTTTGTTCACCTTCCTCGGGCGATCATCCTCAGCTAGATTTATTCGTTGAATGTATGAACAAGCTTGTGCCTCATTGAGGTAAGATTTTCTTTTTGCAGTAAGGTTTCCACCTCCTGCATCTCCACCTGTAATAACATTACAATCAAATGATCCAAAACGAATTGAAAATATCTCACGTTCTGGCTGTCTTGGTCTTTTGGGGAGATCGGGGTCGTCTTCTGGGTCATCTTCATGTTCTCTTTTCTTGTCTTCTTTTGTTCGAAGAAGAGATTTAGACCTTTGTCTTCCTCGTTCTCTGTTTTGACCACCGTTTTGACAATCAACATACTTGGTCAATTTTTCTCGTCTAATGAGTGCTTTAATTTCGTTCTGGAGGGCTATGCAGTTTTTATTCGTGTGACCATGATCCTTATGGAACTCACAATAATTGGACTGATTCCTCTTGTCAGGTTCTGTCTTCATTTTTTCAAGCCAGTTTAGTTCCTCGCTGTTCTTGATCTCTTCCAGAATGTGGTTTATATCTACTTTTAAAGGAGTATAATTTCCAAATTTCTTCAATTGTTCTAATGCTTTCTTTGCTTTTGATTGCTTGTTGCTACCATTGTTCTTCTGCTTCTTCTTCTCAACTTTATCGGCCTCAACTTTGGTTTCCTTAGTGTCCATGTTCTTCTTTGTAGCCATAGCTTCCTCGGCATTCATGATTTTGGCTGCTTTTGCCATTAGTTCTGACATGGTCCTGGGGGGATCTTTGGCCAAAGTGTAGTACAATTTATTGGGCAGCAGCCCACTCATCAAAGAAGTAATCGTGGTTTTCTCGTTATAGTCAATTACTTCCAGTTTCTCGTTATTGAAACGAGTAATGTAATCCCTGGTGCTTTCACCTGCCTTTTGTCTAACACTTAACAAGTGTGCTACTCGTTTAACAGGCTTTGCTCCAAAATAGAAATTGCCAATAAAGAGCTCGACCAGTTGAAAGAAAGTCGCAATCTTCCCCCGAGGAAGATTTTTGTACCATATTTGAGCAGATCCGGTAAGAGTTCCTGAAAATGCCCTGCATCTCATCTCATCTCATCTGGAACTGCATAGATATCAGCAGCAGCTTGGTATTGTTCTATATGGAGAACATAATCAGTTTTTCCATCATATTTAGGTGTCACCACAGGAGCTTTAAATTTTGATGGTGTGGGAAAGTCCACAATCTCTTGTACGAATGGTGTTCCTCGGACAAAAGTCCTTCATAGAGGATTCTTGTTTTTGGCCATCTCCCCTAATCTATCTTCCAACCTTTGAATTGAGCCCTTCCATGCATCATTTCCTTCTTCGATCCTATCGGTTCGAGTACCTGATCGCCTTGAATTTGCCTCTTGGAATCTTTCATGATGAGTAGCTGGTCGTGATTGGGCAGAGCATTCCTTTAAATCAGATTGTTATTGAGAGTTCCTCGGCATAATCCTAGGGGGACTTCTATTCCTCCTAGGACCCAAATGATCAAAAGGAGAGACTCTACTCAGCCTTTCAAGAGCACTTGTCCTTTCTGGAGATAAAGTGATGTTTTGTTGAGTGTCTTATCTCGTACTGAGGAAGTCCGTCCAGGATGATAAGAAGGATCGTTAGATCTCTCAGTGCGATATGAATCGGTGCGTCTGGATCGATATTCCTCTGAGAATAACGTTCGCCTAGAAGGTATTTGGGTATTTCTCTGAATGCTTCACTGTCCTGACTAGGCCGACACTCCACCTTGGATAGTTTGCATGAGTTATCGCATGGTCTCTTGTATGGCCGTCTGGCCCTAAGCCAAATTAGCCATTATTCCAGCCAGATCTTGGACATTTGGAGGAGTAGACGGATTTGAAGGAATCCCAGTGTTTCGATTACTGGATTCTGGATGATCAGCCATTGATGATAAATGGTTTTGGTGAAAAATGATAATTACAGTTGTTTCCCACAGACGGTGCCAATCTGTTGATGTAAAAAATTAGACTATCTCTAATTATTCAATCACATATGAAAATAGATAAGACAAAAGAATTTTAAAGTGGTTCAGCCTTGAAAGAATGGCCTACGTCCACTGTTTTTGTTATTGCTGACTGTTTGGAATTCTCGATAACAGGTTTTACCAAGAAATTCCGAGTCCTCTTATAATGAGGAGATTACAATGTATTTATAGCCTTGAGACTGTACATGTGAAAGAATAATACATAGTTGTTCAGTAGGAATGTACGTCTGTACGATAATAACTGTGCATTTAATGCGTAGTTATCTTTCTATTTTCCTTGATACGTACGCCAGAAGTATTTAAGTTTCTCGGACCGACTTAATAGGTCGGACCGACTTAGTAGCTCGACACGCTTGAACTGCTCGGGCCCCTGAGTTCCTAGTGGCTTCTTAGTTATTCGGTGATCTTGAATTATTTGGAGTATAGTAATCTTCCTCGGGGGTTTGAGTAGCTCGGTACAATGAAGTTCCTCGGTCAATTCTTGCTGCTCAAAACCCTTTAGTTGGTCGGGGATATTAAGCTCCTCGGAGTCAGTGAAGAGGTCCAAAAAGTGTTTGTGGGTGCCATGTAGATCGACACGTGTCTCCACATAATTGATCCACATCAGCAGACTAAATTTTATATCAACAAGGAGCTTACTATAACTAAAGATAATCTCTTTTTGTGGTTGAGGGAGTTATCATTTGGAAAGGGTGCATAATACTGAGATACATAATAAAAATTTGAAGCAACTAATATACAAGATCAAAATGCAAGATCCAATAGGAAAAACTCATAATAACTTGCAAGGGACATAAGTTTATAATAAAACTTTCATAAACTAAATGTACTAATAAAAGATAAAGAAGACTAAAAGTAGAACTTCTTAAAATTGGTTGCGTTCCACGCTCTTAGTATCTCCTTTCCCTCCAGCATTTCCAAGTGATATGCTCCTTGAAGGTTGTCCCTGATTACCTTAAAACGTCATTCCCAGTTTGGTCCTAGTTTTCTATCTGATGGTTTTATGGTACTATCGAGGAGTTTTCTTAGGGCATAGTCTCCCACTTGGAATTTCCTTGAATTGATAGTCTCCCATTTGGAATTTCCTTGGATTGACTTTTTATTGTATTACTTGGCCAGTTATTACTGGTAGGAAGCCAACTTGATCATGGCTTATTCTCTTTGCTCGTTCAGTGCGCAATGCATCACGCATCATCGTTTAGGCCTTGGTCGACTAAGGTGGTTCTCATAGTTAGGAGACGTTCTCTAAGTGGGATAATAACTTCCATTCCTTAGGCGAGCGCAAAGGGTGTTTCCCCAGTTAGTTTCCTACGAGTAGTATGGTAGGCCTATAGAACATCGGGGAGATTGTCCACTTAGGAACCTTTTACTCTTTTCACACTCTTTTTTAGGTCGTCGAGCATGGTTTTATTTGAAGTTTCTACCGAGACATTGCTTTGAAGATATGCCATAGAACTGAAATGGTGCTTGATTCCATGTTAATCACAGAAAACTTAAAAGAAGTTACTTTCAAACTATGTGTTGTTATCTGTGATGATAGTTCTTAGTACCCCAAATCGTGTTATGACGCTTTTCCAGATGAGCCTCATCATATCGACATAAAAAATGTTTGCTAATGGGTCTGCCTTTATCCACTTGGTGAAGTAGTCTGTGTCGACCAGCATATACTTACGCTTTCTAAGAACGATAGGTAGTGGTCTCATAATATCTAGTCCCCATTGTTCTAACGACGAAGGACTTGTTATGGATTTCAGGTCGCTGGATGGCTAGTGGATGCTAAAAAAGCATCTCTGGCACTTTTCATATCTGTAAATATAGGTACTTGCCTCATTTTGCATGTGAGGCCACCAGTAGCCTTCCTTGATCGCTCAAAAGGTCAATGACCTCCCTCTTGCGTAACTCCCACAAATACAATCATGAAGTTCACTGAGAACTTGTTCAGTGTAGTGTGGGTGGACACATTAAAAGGTAAGGGCCTGTGAATGATCCCATGCAGATCTTTTCCCCTAAGGCGAGGTAGAAACAGGTTGCTTTTACCCTCACTTGATGAGCCAATCTCTTATCATCAGGCAATTTGTCACTCCTCAGATAGGCAATGATGAGATCCATCTAACTAGGGGCCTTTTTGTAATGAAGACTTTCTCGGTGACCACCGTCTGGTTAATGCTTGGGTGGTCAAGGAAATCTACCTGAATAGTTCTTCAGAAATCGGAGTCCACTGCTGAGCTTAGGGCATTTAAGGCATCAATGTGACTATTTTATCCCCGGGGAACTGATGAATATTAACCTTTTCAAATCCTGCCATAAGATCTCTTACTACAGCGAGGTATTCTACCATAATGTCATCTTTTGTGTTGAAATCTATACTTACTATCTTGGAGACCAGTTTGGAATCACTGAATATGTTGAGGCTCATTACCCCTAGCATTTGGGCCTTGTGCAAGCCAGCGATCAGTGCTTTGTATTTAGATTCGTTATTAGAGGCTCCAAATCCCAATCTGATTCCTTGTTCGATGGGAGCGTCTTCTGGTATGACGAGGATGATTCCTACTCCTGCTACCTTAAAGTTGGAGGTTCCATCAATATATATGATCCAATCCTTAGAGTGTGCTTCCCCTCTTGTTGACTTCTCCATTTTCTATTGGTTGATAGGATGATTTCCTATGAACTCAGTGATAAAATCATCCAGGATTTGTCCCTTAATTATTATTCTTGTTTAAAAGTGGATATCGAACCTCCCGAGCCCGGCCAACCACTTCAAGAGTCATCTAGAGAGGTCGACTTTCTGAAGAACAACTTTGAGGGGATATGAAGTGATCACTATTATTAAGTGAGCTTCAAAGTAATGTTTTAGCTTAACTACTAATGCATATGTAATCTTTTCTAAGGGCAAGTAACATTGTTCAGCATCCAAAAGTGTCTTTCTATCGTAATAAATGGGGTACCATCCGCCTTCCTTCTCACATACCATAGACGATATCACAATGTGGTTTGGTACTATGAGATAGAGATAGAGTGGATCTCCATCATCGGGAATCATTAATAGGGGCGGTTTGCTAAGGTAGGACTTGATCTCCTCCAAATATCTCGAACATTCATCATTCCACATAAGGCCTTTGTATTTCTTTAGAAGCCAAAAGAATGGTCGATAGCATTCCGAGGACTTAGAGTTAAAGTGGTTTAGTGCTGCGAGCATACTAGTAATCTTTTGAACATCTTGCAACATCCGTGGAGGTTGGACCTTGGTGATTACATTAATCTGATCTGAATTGGCCTAAATTCCTATTTTACTGAGTAAATAGCCCAAAAATTTACCTAAATGGACACCGAACGAATACTTACTTGGATTAAGCTTCATCCGGTACTTTCTGAGGATCTTAAAGGTTCTGGATAAGTCAATGAGGTGGTTTTCTCTATTCTTTATCTTGACTAACATGTCATCGATGTAGACCCCCATTATTTTTCCCACCTGCTTCTTGAAAATCTTCATGACCATCTTCTGATAAATTGCCCTTGCATTCTTGAGACCAAACGGTATGACTTTATAAGAGTATAAACTAATCGGGGTTATGAAGGATGTTTTATCTTGGTCGGGTTGAACAACAAAATTTGATGGTACCTTGAATAGGCATCCAAAAAACTCATCCTTGCGTGTGTTGCCCTAGGGTAACAAGTTGATTAATCTTAGGCAGTGAGAAGTTATCTTTAGGGCAGGCCCTATTGAAGTTAGTGAAGTCAATACAGACCCTCCAACTATCGTTGCTCTTTTGTACTACCACTGGGTTGGATATCATCTTAAGGAACTGAACTTCCTAATATATCCTACATCTAGAAACTTCCCTTCTTCTTTCTCCACCGTTTTAGCCTTCTTGAGGGCTATTTAACAAGCCTTTAGAGTGATTGGATTGAAGGTTGGGTCAACATGCAGATGATGGTAGGCTACATTGGGATCAATCCCAAGCAGATCCTATAAATCCCAGGAAAAAAACATCCAGATTTCTTCTCAAGAAGGTAATCAACTCTTTCTTTTCATGATGGGTGAGTGCAGTTCCGATCAGAAACTTTCTCTCTGATAAGCTGTTATCATCTTAAACTTCCTCTAGGATTTTAATGACCATGTTAGCAGGGTGGACCATGGTCTCCTTCACCCCTAGTCGATCGTATCCTAATTGATATTTATCGTATCCTAATTGATATTTAGAGGGTGTAATCCCATCATGGGATTCCTCTGGAATACTTTTGGATCATTTTTCTTCTCCTTTCGGGGGCAGATGGCTGCGATGAAACACTTCCTTATAGTGTCCTAGTCATTACAAATCTCAATGATGCCCCGAACGGTGATACACTTCAGCTTCTGGTGGTAGGTAAATGGTACGACTCTCATGGCATGTAACTAGCCTCTGCTCGGAATAACATGATATGGGGACTCTATATCCATCACCAAGAACTTAATCATCTTTAATATGTTGCATGCCCTGACCAGCAAGACTATCTTTCCCAGCGGTATCGTAATCTTTCCTGTGAAGCCGACCAACGAAACTGTGGCCTCTTTGAGGTTTGCTAGGTTAAGCTTTATCTTGTGGAATAACTCTACGTACATCACCTCTAACGAGCTTCCCTGATCTACCAGCAACTTATCGACGTCCTAATTTATAATTATGTCAGTTCTCATGAGTGCATCATGATGTGAAGTCCTCACTCCGATCAGATCTTCTTCAGTGAAGATGATGTGTTTAGTGTAGTTAACGTCCTCTGATCGTCGCTGCTTTCTAGTTTAGATTTTTACAGGGTCAATCAGGAATACCTCCATGATAGCGGTGACCTTCTTCAGCTCCATCCGAATAATATTCCTTTGGATATACTTTAGGTCGGACGCTCTATGGATCAACATGAATTCCTATCCCTTATCGTCATCAAGGACATTATCTAGTTTCTATTCACCGTTAGCTGTGACCTTGTCAGCTTTATTTTCTATGTAATCAATAAGATGGCCAATTTAGGCCAACTCTTTCAAGTGTGACTTCAGATCCTTGCAATTCTCAATCCTGTGGTCGTTCTCCTTATATAATGCGTATCTCAACATGCTATTCCTCTTTGTTGGGTCACCACCCATCTTCTTGGGCCATTTGATGAATAGTTGATCCTTGATCTTTCTCAAGATCTTATAAATTGGTTCTTTGAAGACTGTGTTAACAGTCTGGAACGCCTTTAAAGGATCAACCTTATTCCATTCTAAAATTCGTTTCTTGTCCCCATTCTTGTTCCCTTTTTTAGAGTGTCACTCTTATCTCCTTATTTTCTTACGTGTGCTCGATCGTTTTCCCCTGTATTAGAGTGGACCAAGTCCTTAACCTTGGCACATTTCTCAATACATGCATAAGGTCGTCAATGGTGCTAGCTTATTTCTTTGTCATGGACTGATGCGACAGAGATGTGGTCAACAAACCAATCTTGAAGGATGCAATGACAACCTACTTTGAGTAGTCCTCCACTTCATTGAAGACCTCCAGTATCTCTTAGTATAATCACGAAGGCTCTCTTGTGGCTTTTTCTTCATCGTGAACAGTGAATCCATCCCCTTGGGGTGGGAGTTGCTAGTTATGAAGCAAGCAGTAAAGGACTCTGCTAGGTTCTTAAAGATCTTAACCGACGTGTGGGGCAACTTCTCGAACCACTTATGTGTTATGTCATATAGGCTATAAGGAAAAAATTGATACATTAATGCATCATTGTGCCTCCACAGGGTGATCGCCTACGTGTACTACTAAACGTGATCTATAGAATCTACCTTCCCATCGTAAATCTTGAACTTGGGAACGACAAACTTCTTTAGGAGTTCCTCTTCTTTAATCACCTTTGAAAAGGGGATTTCATATAAGTGTTGAGAGCTATCCTAGACAACTCCCTAGTAGACCTAGCTCCTCGATGTGCTCGATGGTGGTCCATCTTTCTATGAATCAAAATTCTGATGTTCACATCCTAACGATCATTGCTTTTGTCGAACCTCTCTGATTTGCAACGTTCTGATCGATCACTCTCTGACCTGTCTGTCTTGGTCGCGCTTGGATCTCCTCCCTCAGTTGCGAGTATTACTTGCTTAAGAACTAGAAGTCCTATCACGACGCTTCCTAGTATCTCTATGGAGATCTCTTCCCATCATTTCAAGTCGCCTTAGCAGGCGAGAATTTTCTTCCACGTGGAGGCGTGTGGCCTCCTCTTGTTCTCGAGGCCTGGCTTTATAAGCGTCAACTAATCTAGAGGTCTGGGTAGACCTAGGTGGTCTCTGGATTTCTTCAGAAGGTTGCCTTTCTTGGCAAAACCTGGGATTTTGTTGCTGACGAATTTCTGACCCGACCCTAGATAGGACTAGGTCATCCTACGCATCGTCATCTTACACATCGTGGTGAGACATCACGGGATTTCTATTAATGAATGCTTGCGTAGGAAAACAAACATTTTCCACAATTGGAGCCGATTGTGAGTGCAAGAATTATCACAATAAAAGATCAAGAAAGCAATATCAAGAGGAAAGAAATTAATCACACCCACAACAATAGAGATACATGGTTCGACAACTTGCCTACGTCCATAGAGAGATTGTTATGTTCTAATTAGTGTCTTGCAATGCTTGAGGTTACATCCCATTATCCCAGACCAGGGTTTACAATTTATAGATGTGTAAAATAACAGATTGAATACTCAATTAGCTCGTGGATAACTCGTGGTGTCCCTGAATATCTCCTTCGAGATTGTTGGTAACCAATTTGAGTATATCCTTATTTATTTAAGTGTATGTTAAGTACAAGAGTCTTCAATGCATAATTGATTTGGGTCGAGCAGTCCATTATCCTTGATGGGCTGGTCGACTACTTTCTTGGGTTGAAATAATTGAGCCCCCACAATAACATAATTTTTTTAAAATAAAAAACTTGACTTTTTATGATTTTTGTATTTTCTGAATATTATTTTTTTTCATTTTTTAAAATATCAGAATTTTTTATATTCAAAATATTATGATTTTTTATTTTCAGAATATTACATTTTTTAAAAATAAATAATAGATTTTTGACCAAAATATTATGTTTAATCAAATCGGTGTTTAAGTATTTAAAATGGGAGTGGGGGGGAGAACGTTTATGTAGTAGGAATAGGTGCTTCCTTAATTAAATGTACAAAACTCCTTTAATTTACCGATTTCCAATTCAATTTAAAAAAAATTAACTTAATTAAAATTTTGACATCACAATGATTTTAATTAATTATTTCACTTAATTAATTAAATTTGATCACTAAAAAATACAAGGTATTGGAGTGTGTGTATTATATAAATACGGTTATGAAGATTTTTTTTTTAATTTTCAAGCACATCTTTAGGGAAAAAAGTTTGATGTCTATGAGACATCAAACTTTTTGATGTCTTGGATTGTGGTTGGTCAATACCGCTGACGCGGACCCACGTTATTTATAAAAATGGGTCCGCGTTAGCGATATTGACCAATCATAATCCAAGACTTCAAAAAATTTGATATCTCAAAGACATCAATTTTTTCCCATCTTTAGCTGCAAAATAAAAATGGAAATCTGCGGCCAATAATTAAGTCCGAATTTAATTTTAATTTCAATTTTATTAAATTTTGAAATTATGAATTTCCCAATTATGTGGTCTTGATAAATATCAGATAAGTAATTAGGCATGTGATAAATACAAATAATGAAGGATTGAGTCAATTTTATCCGTTAGTCACATAATGGTTAATATTATTAGTGGGAGACTTGAAATAGAGTTCCACCTTGATTAGGATTTCGATCATCTTCCTCTTATAAATAGAAGAACCTACATCATTTAGGATTATCTCATAATATACTATTTTTGAGTTATTTCATAACACACTATTTTTGAGATGGGAGAGAAATTTTAAGATTCCATTTGAGTGACCTATATTGTGAAAGTATGAAAATTCAATATTTTATTAAAAATAAATGTATATTAAAATTTAATTATATTAATGTACTGGTGATTAATATTACGATGTTTTTAATAATAATTTTATAGGTCGAAGTTGTGACCATATGCATGAGAAAGAACGTAGGTGTAATCATCATCTTTCACCAACTTCATTGACTTGATGTAAAGCATGGGAACACTCCTTCTTCCTCAAGCTAATTATCATTAGCTCATTTTTGTTCCATTCTAAAGAAACAACAAAACCCGTTTCCCTCGGCACTTTTGTAGTGAGGAAGCCCGGTAAGTGCACATGTGGATACATGTTTCTTCTAGGTCATTCACTTGTCCCACTTAATAAAAGATCCACGCTAACGTGTGCCTTACGAATCTTGAAATAAGAAAAGAGAAACATCTTTTATGGGCGTGCGTGATTTGTCCCGCGCTTTAACCAATAATAACTTAGAGTAAAGTTAGGGAGCCCCAAAAAAAAATTTATTTAGTAAATTCAATGAATAAGATAAAAATGAATACAAGTTTTTAATGTATATTTTGATGCTCTGACGGGAGTCACAATAATAAGATATCAATTTTTAATGCAGTGAATTTAAGAAATTGATTTTTTTGTGGATCCTCCTAGATTTATTCAATAACTTATGAGCGGTTCTACATGAACCGCATATAGAACCGCGTTAGAACCGTATTTTTGTCCTTTGTCCTTTTTCTTTTTCTTTTTTTGTTTTTAACAGTTTTTTATAAATAAAAATAAATCATTTTCTTTTACATTAAAAAAATATTTCTTTTTAACCAATAAATAATTTTCTTTTTAAAAAAATAGTCTTTTATAAAATTTAAAAAAATAATCTTTTATAAAATAAAAAAAACAGTTTTTATATATAACAAAAGGAATTTTTCTATTAATATTAATTTTTTTTATTAAAATAAAACAACTGATGTGGATCCGCGTCAGCGACACTAATCAATCGCGATATTTTATTGAAAAAATATTGAGATTAATTAGTGCCGCTGGCGCGGACCCATATTCAACAAATGATTTTGGTCCGACATTTCAAATTTTTTTTTTAAGTTTCTTATTCTTCTGTTATAAACAAATGTTATAAAAACAGTTTTTTATATTAAAAAAACAAATTTTTTACCACTTTTTAATTTATAAACAATATTTAACGACTTTTTAATTAATAAACAATTTTGTATATTAAATAGTTTTTTTTAAAACAATATAAAAAAAAAAACAATTTGTTGAATGTGGGTCGGCGTCAGCGGCACTAATTAATCGCGATATTTTTTTCAATAAAATATCGCGATTAATTAGTGCCACTGACGTGGACCCACATTCAACAAATGATTTTGGTCCTGGAATGTGGGTCCACGTCAGCGACTCTAATTAATCGCGATATTTTTTTCAATAAAATATCGCGATTAATTAGAGCCGCTGGCGCGGACCCACATTCAACAAATGATTTTGGTTCGGGAATGTGGGTCCTCGCCAATGACACTAATTAATCGCGATATTTATTAAAAAAAATATCGCGATTAATTTGTGCCGCTGACGTGGACCCACATTTAACAAATGATTTATGTCCGGGAATGTGGATCACCGCGGGCGGCACTAATTAATCACGATATTTTATTGAAAAAATATCGCGATTAATTAGTGCCGCTGGCGCGGACCCACATTCATCAAATGATGTGGGTTCGGGAATGCGGGTCCGCGCCAGCGGCACTAATCAGTCACGATATCATGTCAACAAACATATATTTTTTTTATTTATGAAAAAATATTTTTTTTATTTTAATAAAAATTGTTTACTTAAAAAAAAACTATTTTTTTATACTAAAAGAAAAATTGTTTTTTTTTTGTTATATAAAAAACTATTTTTATATTAATTATTAAAAACATAAGAATAAGAAACGTATAAAAAGAAAAGAAAACTATTTTTTTAATATAAAACTTATTTTTATATTAATTGTTAGAAACAAAAGAATAACACAAAAAAAAGTGGAATGCGGTCGCCAGGCGGCACTATTAAGCGGTTCATGTAAAGTTTTCTATAACTTATAGAGTAAACTATCCCTAAGTCTCTTATTTTTTTATTTATTTTAATTTTGTTCTTAATTTTTTTTGTTAGTTTTAATTTCATTTTCAATCTTTCATTTTATCTTAATTTAGTTTTCGTCTTTTTTTCTTGTTTCAATTTAGTCCTCAATCATTTATTTTATCTCAATTTAGTTCATTTGTTAATTATTTTGGATACAATTGACTATTTTATCTATCTTTATTGAAAACTAATAAAATGGATATTATAAATATTAAAAAATAAATTATTTTATTATTATTTGAGGATAAAAATTATTTTTTTATCCGAGAATAATAATAAAAAAATATTTTTAATTTTTATTTTATCCCAATTATTTTTATTTTTATTTTTTAACACTGAAATAACAATTTTAATAGGCAACATAGTTTTTCATTTACAAAAAAAACTAATTTTAATTTTAGTTAAAAATGTTTAATTCGATATCTTAGATTCACGATTGATTAGTTTCGCTGGCGCGGACCTACATCATTTAACTAATGTGGGTCCGATCCAGTTAACTAACCAATCGCGAATATAAGATATCAATTGTTTTTCCTTATCTATATAATATAATTGATAAATAAATAAAAATCTTGTGATGTGGGTCTACGCCAGTGGTACTAAGCAATCATGAATCTAAAAAATCAAATTAAACATTTTTTAAATAAAATTAAAAAAGAGTTTTTTTTATAAATAAAAAAACTATGTTGACTATTAAAATTATTATTCCAATTTTTTTCAAAAAAAACTAAAAACAACTGAGATAAAATAAAAATTAAAAGTATTTTTTATTATTATTCTTGGATAAAAAATATTTTCTTTAATCCCCAAATAATAATAAAATAGTTTGTTTTTCCATATTTATAACATCCATCATATTTTCTTCAATAAAAAGGGATAAAACAATCAATTGTATTCAAAATAATTAACAGAGGTACTAAATTGAGATAAAATGAAAGGTTGATGACTAAATTGAAACAAAAAAAAGGACAGGGACAAAATTGAGACAAAATGAAAGGTTGAAGGTGAAATTGAAACAAACAAAAAGGATAAGGTTGAAATTGAGAAAAGTGAAAACGTAAGGAACCTATGGGGTAGTTTACTCTAACTTATAATTCGTGCGATACACGACCAATATACAATAAATAAATATAATGATAATTATAAAAATTAGTATATATTATAAATTTAATATCTTATTTTAAATTCATTATAAAAGATTAATTTTTTCATAAATAATTTTTTTTATTATTTTTAAATATTGTTTATAACATAGAACTATTTTTTATAAATAAAAACTTCAAAAGAAATGTACGTATTTTATAAAAAAAAATTGTATATTTTTATTTGTTTTTAGTTACAAATATTGTATGTCATTTATAAATACAAAATTTATTGTTTTTCTAAAAATAAAACATTAAAAATATTTTTATAATCGGATGTTTTATTTATATTAACAATAATTTTGAAATTTTGAAAAGTTTTTTAACTTATACATTATTTTTTATAAATAAAAACTTCAAAAAACTTTATGTATTTTATATAAAAAAAGTTATACATATTTTTATTTGTTTTTAGTTGAAATTTGTTTGTGTCATTTATAGATAAAAACTTAAAGTTTTTATATAAATAGTACGTTAAAAATATTTTTATAACCAAAAACTTTTCTTATTTATATAAAAATAATTTAAAAATTTTGAAAACTGTTTTTTAAACCTTTTTTCTAGAAATAAAAATATTATATAAATGTAGTAATATTAGTAGAATTGTGTAACATGATTAGAGTGGAGAATGATGAAAAGAGATTAATTGAATTTAGATTGTATCGGATCGAGAGATTAATTAATGAAATCTATAATGGATCATATTTTTAGTTTTCAAGAGACTTTTGATTTATTCATTTTTTTTGTTTCAACTAGATTTTTGATTTATTTTGTTTCAAATAATACAATGTTCAAAATAAGAGAGAGAAAGATGGTAGGTATTAAATGCTCATTAACTCCTCCAATACTAGGTATAGTATAGACTAGTAGCAAAATTTTTGCTCCATCATTCGGTATTATTGATCTATTTGTAGTCTAGTGGGAAGGTTGGAAATTTCGTTACTATAAATTTTTAGGTTTATGACCGACTCAAAATTTCGAATTATTTTGTGCAATATGAGGATTTATCGTGTCAGTATTAGTTCGTATTCATTGATTATCATTTCAAGCACTAATCAATATAGTCATAACACGTTAGTATATGACACAAAATGAGTCTAACTATAATTAGCCTTAAACAATTAACCAAGTCTAATTAACTCCATTAACAAGGTATCCAAGATTACAATATAGCCCTTGGATAAGTATAGGAAATGGGATATGCTTTTGATTCTAATTGGAGAGTTATGTTTATATCAATATAGTACATAAGCTCTACTTTCTGTGTGGTTATGTGTCGCAATAAATCAACCTTATTTTTCATGACAAGAGGATTAGAGATGGCTTACACAATACTTTTTTATTTTTTATTCTTAAATAAAATAACTAGAGGACAAAAACCCTAGATAAAACATTTTGATTATAGATATTATAAAAAGAAACGAGTCCTTTTGCAGTCCTTACTTTCAGGCTCATCCTTTTGGAGGAAATCACAGGGATATAAAAACATCAATCTTTGTAAGCCTGAACTCACTTTCAAAGCGGGTCCACAGTTAGTTCTAAATATCTTCTAATGAAGTTTTGTTACTTTAACACCAGCAAAATATGTAGTGATGCTAAAGTCATGACGCTTTCCAACTCCTAACTTCAATAAATTTGTTAAAGTTATGTTTAACTGAATCCTAATTATGTCATCAACGATTTGACATTGATAGTACATCAAAGTTGGACCCAGATGCAACCCTAGTCATTAATTATGTCATAAACATTCAATGAAGTGGACTTTTTAAATTATGGTTATAGTTTCTTGTTTCAAGGAAGAGATAAATTGGTAAAAGAGATAAGGATATTTTGGTTCAGTAGAAGTTGGAGGGATATTCATATTAAAAGTTAAGAGTGTTAATCTACGGGGGGGATTGACCTCGTTAATTTTAGGGGATAATCCCTAATTTTTTAACATATAGGAATGTTTAATCTAAATATGGAATTATCACATGGGTTATGTTTAAAAAAAATAAAAAAAATCACAAAGATGTATTCATCTTAGAGGCACATTTGTAAAATGGCTTTTGAACTTTGCCCCCAAAAGAGAGCCGGTCCTGGTCATGTGCCAGGTGGGTAATGGCACATGACTCATTTTAAAATAAACACTAATATATATATATATTTTAGGAGTTTAAAAATATTTTATGTATATTCTTAGGGGCCCATTTTAAAATGAGTTTAATTTTTTAGGGATTCATTTTATCAACTATAAAAAAAATGTATAAAGAATGGTTCAACTATCCAAAAAAATATGATCCAACTCATTTAAGATTCTCATTTTTCTAGGGACTCATTTTTTCAACTACCCACAATCTTTTTGGTGTCCACTCTCTCTCTTTCATTTGCAATTTTCACTCCCCACTCTTTTCTCTCTCTCTCTCTCCAACGTCCCTCTTTCTCTCTGTACAAATGCACTTGATGCTAGATTGCTTCTATTCTTTTTGTACTACTCTTATTTTTGTTTTGATTTTTGCAGGAGGTTTAAAAAAGGCATAGTCAACAATCAAAAAACTATTCATATTTAAAAGGCTTGAAGGCAAATGTAAGATTAAGACCTCTTTATATTTTTTTTTATGAAAAAAAATAGATTACTAAAACAAACAATAGTTTCTTAATCTATTTTCTTTCAAGTATGAATATGTTTTTAAAGTAAATGTAGATTATTGTTGACTATGTTTTTTTATACTAATTTGTTTTTTAATTCATCAAGGTCTTACTTATTAGTCTTTTTTTTATGTAATTAGTTTTTTTGTTATGAGGTTCTTACTTTCTACACTAATCAAGTAGATGAAATTGGAGAGGGAATAATAAATGGCTCAAACCAGGTGACATTTTTTAATATATTTTTTTATATTCAATTAATTAAGATATTTATAGAATAAATTATCTATTAGATTCGTTGTTAATTGAGTGTTTAATCAGTGATTTTGTAAGTAGAAATACTCGAAGAACTATTTTTCAATTAGTTTTTAGGTATTTAATATTTTTTATAATATTTTTTTGCAAGGCCCTTAAATTTAATTTTGCACAGGACACTCCAAATTTCAAGATTGGCCCAGCCCCAAAATATTATGATGTAAAGACTACTGCCCTGCCACTTTTCACATTTGAGGTCTCATATTCAACTTAGATTGTTCTCCATTTGAGATTTAACATTGTGATCAATTTCTCATTGTAATAAAAATCCAAAAACACTCGAAAAATATCCAAACACACTCTCTCTCTCCCTCTGTATAACTAACACACACGCGCGCGCCCTCGTTAGGAAATCAATTTGGGTTTTATTTAAAATGAACTAAACCCAAAAAATACATAATTTGATAGTTTTAAACACCTAATCAAAACCACAAGTTTCCCAACAAAATACAATTATATAAAAATCCAACAATGAACCCTACAACATGAAAAAGTAATTTCAATGCGTAATGAGAATTATTTAAAGTGCATAAAAAAGATTGTCACATATCATTTCTTAACACCATGGTGTCATAATCAGAATATGAATAACGGTTTTAGCAAAATAAAATAGCTAAATTATTAGTAACGTAGATAAGGGACTAGTGCACTCGTAAATCATTCAATTGCTAAATTATTAGTGACATATTAAGATTTTTTATTTTATGTTGTATGTTCACATCATATTCAAAACCATATTCCAACCCATTCCATTTGAGAAATCAGTTTTTGTCTAGTGGTTCAAGAGCCAACAAGAAATGTAACAAAAAAGAAAAAAAAAGGAAACTTCAATGGTTTCAATTTTAGTGAAATGAGAGAGAAAAAACCACCGAAAAGAGGAAAATGAGGAGAATCGTGACAGTAATATTTCTTGGATTCTAGACCTTATACGTATGATATCGTTGGTGAATATTATTTAGGTTCATGTTTTGAAAAATGCATTGTAGAATACGAAAGAAATCGAAAAATCTTAAGCCGAATAAAAAAAAATTATAAGAACTTATCGACCGTGACTTTTGTAAACATAAAGTCCCAAAGATGAAGTTGCATGTCGTATACCCCAGGACTCGACAAATAAAACACTACACCAACATCAAGGTAATTACAAAACTCTCAGGTGTTCTACATCAATAAATAATGTAAAAATAATATCATAATTTTTTTAAAGAAGATAGAGATAGAGGGAGATGGTTTTTCAATTTTTCTTAAAAATGTAGAGTTGGTGTTTTATGTTATGTCTACTATTTATAAATAACATTTGTACAGAATTATGAACTATTAAAATAATGACAGAATAGAAATAGAATAATAGAAATGAAATACTTACTAGAATTTGCAGAAATAATAATAATAATTAGAAAGAAATCCGAGCCCTGTTGAACAGTCTCCTTAAGACAAAATTATTCCTCCAACGTGCTTGAGTTTAATGAATAATTGCCTCCCAAGATAGAACGGATTTTCGGATTTAATCAAGCAGCACAGCAATGAATAATCCCAGCGAACACAATTTCTGTGTTTGTACTCAACAGAACCAAGAACATGCAATGCAGAAATGAAGAAAATAATTTTCTGGGCAGAGGAAATAATGCAGTAGCAATTTCGGAATTTTTCAGTAGTTAAAACTGAGGGGGTAACATTTTATTTATAGTAAATGTCTTGACTGTTGGGAACAGTCAAAACCGAAATTAACTGTCAAAGCAGTTAATTTGGTTAACTGCTGACTCTTGGAATTAACTGATTATCAGTTAATTAAAGATTAATTAATTCCGTAATTAATTAATTAAAGCCCAGAAAGTTAATTAGATTCGGCCCAAAAATTTAAGAATTTTTATAAGCCCAAGCCCAAGCCCGAACCGAACCGAGCCGAGCCGGCCGGACGGACGGACGCGCGCGCGCGCGCGTGTGGACTTTTGACCGAAAGTCAACCCGAGCATAGCTTAGGTCATCTCCCCTTCAAAGAGTTGGGATACCCCCAAGGCATCCAAGCCTTAGTCCATACTTGGGGTGTTATTAACTCATCAAAATTCCACTACTCTTCCAATGTGGGACAAGAGTTAAAACACACCCAATTCATTAACTTTCATTGCTTTGTGAGTCACTTTGGGGACATAATTATCATTCATAACTTATTGAAATTGGACATATGAATATACTACGTTAATCTCCTTGCGGAGGTGAACGCGTTCGTATATGGTCCCACAATTTTCGTAGTGTGGGTCCCACCTAAATTTGAGCTCAAAGTTGCTCAAAAATCTGTCCAGAAAAATCTGGACAGCTTTATAATACCCATTTAAGTTCCAATTTTCCAACAATCCCCCACATGAATGATATATCACTATAAATAAAACAAAACAGATGCTTATGCAGATGCAGACACAAGTTGAGTAAAACTGAAGACTTATTGCATCGGGAGAAGTAGCCTAGTGGCCTTGAACTTTCCTTAGTGATATACTATCGGATTTACTTGGTTAATCAGTAGACTTCACGTCCTTGAACCGTCAACTGTTTTTGTAAACCTAGACAACAGTATTCACACAACAATTCTTCAACACAGTTGGTTCTCACGTTTGTGTTCATTTTGGCCGTGAACACCACTTGGTTCCGCAAGTATTTTAGAGAATATGCCTTTCATTATTCTCATAGAAGTGGCCCCCTTCTTACTCACGTAGGTGACTTCCATAAAGAGTATTCTGCAATACCCCACTTAGACGTACTAAGATATAGATGTCATTAAAAGCATAACTTATCCTAATTTCGCGGCAGATATGCACTGTCTCATCTTTGGAATGGATAGGATTAAATATCCTCCAGTGCTTACTGAATACAATGTAGTTCGGTTTGCCCATTGAACCTAGATCTTGGGATCTCCAGTCAGCTAGGTTGGGTTGCCACTATATTGATTCTTATTTATTTATAGGCTTTAGACCCATTCCTCTCGATGATCTTTCAACTTGCTCTCGGTTTAAACCTTTCGTTAGTGGATCCGATATATTATCTTTTGACTTTACATAGTCAATTGTGATAATTCCGTTTGAGAGAAGTTGTCTAACGGTATTGTGTCTACGACGAATATGTCGTGACTTTCCGTTATACATGTGATTTTGTGCCCTTCCAATCGCTGATTGGCTATCGCAATGTATACATATTGCGGGCACAGGTTTAGACCAATTCGGAACATCCTCTAAGAAATTTCGAAGCCATTCAGCTTCTTCTCCAGCTTTGTCTAGTGCAATGAATTCAGATTCCATTGTCGATCTAGCAATGCACGTTTGTTTTGAGGATTTCCAAGATACGGCTGCACCTCCGAGGGTAAACACATACCCACTTGTAGACTTAGAGTCTTTTGTATCAGATATCCAATTTGCATCGCAATGTCCTTCAAGAACAGCTGGATATTTTGAGTAATGCAATCCATAGTTTTGAGTATATTTTAAATAACCCAAAACTCTCAATATTGCTTTCCAGTGATCTCTTCCTGGATTACTCGTAAATCGACTTAGCTTACTTATTGAGTATGCTATGTCCGGTGGCGTACAGTTCATGACATACATTAAACTGCCGATAATACGAGAATATTCTACTTGAGATATGCTTTCACCATTATTTCTTGCTAGATGTAAATTTACATCTACAGGTGTCTTGGTAGGACTAATATCATACTTCTTGAATTTTTCAAGAACTTTCTCAATGTAATGAGATTGAGATAATATAAGTCCATCCGATGTTCTAGAAATTTTAATTCCTAATATAACATCGGCGATTCCCATATCTTTCATGTCAAATCTACTACTCAACATTTGTTTTGTAGTTTTGACAATTTCCAAGTTACTACCCATGATAAGCATATCATCAACATAGAGGCATACAATGACATATCCATTATGAATGTATTTAAAGTAAACACATTTATCGCATTCATTAATTTTGAAACCATTTGATAACATTGCATTATCAAATTTTTCATGCCATTGTTTAGGTGCTTGTTTTAATCCATATAGTGATTTAACAAGCTTACATACTTTTCCTTCTTGTCCGGGAGCTTTGAACCCTTCAGGTTGCTCCATATAAATTTCCTCGTCTAGTTCACCGTTTAAGAATGCAGTTTTTACATCCATTTGATGTATTTCAAGTCCATTAATAGCAGCTATTGCTATTAACATCCGAATGGACGTTATTCTTGTTACCGGTGAATATGTGTCGAAGTAATCCAACCCTTCCTTTTGCCTATAGCCTTTAGCTACAAGTCTAGCTTTATATTTATCAATTGATCCATCGGCCTTCAATTTCTTTTTGAAGATCCATTTATAACCTAACGGTTTTGAACCTGGTGAAAGATCCACTAGTTCCCATGTATGATTTTGTAATATGGATTCAATTTCACTATTAATTGCTTCTTTCCAATTGGAAGCATCGGGTAAGGATATAGCTTCTTTATACGATTGAGGTTCATTTTCTAACAAATATGTTAGAAAATCCGGACCAAAAGAAGTCGAGGTTTTTGCTCTTTTACTACGTCTTGGTTCATCCTCTATTGATTCAATAGGTTGATGAGTACCACTTGTAGTAGCTTGATTTGTCCTTTTAGGAGGACCAGATTCTCGGGTCATGCTATACGGGAATTCATTTTCAAAAAATGAAGCATCCCTCGATTCAATAATCGTATTTACATGAATGTCCGAAATCTCAGATTTACAAACTAGAAATCGATATGCACTGCTATTAGTAGCATAACCGATGAATACACAATCCACGGTTTTTGGCCCTATTCTTACCTTTTTAGGTTTAGGAACCATCACTTTGGCTAAGCACCCCCACACTCGTAAATATTTATAGGAAGGTTTTCGACCTTTCCATAATTCATAAGGTGTCTTATGAGTCTTTTTGTGAGGTACTTTATTGAGAATGTAATTAGCAGAAAGTAAGGCTTCCCCCCACAAATTTTGTGGAGCTCCTGAACTTAATAACATTGAGTTCATCATTTCTTTCAAAGTACGGTTTTTGCGTTCAGCAACACCATTCGATTGAGGAGAATAAGGAGCGGTTGTTTGATGAATAATCCCATTTTCAGAACAAAATTCCTCAAATGGATATTCATATTCACCTCCTCTATCACTTCTAATAGCCTTTATCGTTTTGCTTAATTGATTCTCAACTTCATTTTTATATTGTTTAAATGCATTAATAGCCTCATCTTTACTATGTAACAAATATACATAGCAATATTTTGTGCAATCGTCAATAAAAGTAATAAAATACTTTTTCCCACCTCTAGTTTGAACAAATTTTAAATCACAAATATCGGTGTGAATTAAATCTAAAGGTTCAGTTATCCTTTCAATAGAATGGAAAGGTAATTTAGCTAATTTAGATTCCACACAAATTTCACATTTATGATTTTTATCAATATTGAATTTTGGCAAAAATTCCAAGTTAATTAATCTACGCAATGTATCAAAATTAACATGTCCCAATCTAGCATGCCAAATATTAGATGACTCAATCAAATAAGAAGAACTAGCAACTTCATTTATTGAAACAGATGTTTTAGGGGTTACAGTAAGAACATTCAGTTTAAAGAGCCCCTCATTTAGGTAGCCCTTTCCTACATACATGTCATTTTTAGACAACACAAAGCGATCCGACACAAACACAAGCTTGAAACCATTCTTAGTAAGGAGAGATCCCGAAATCAGATTCTTTCGGATATCAGGCACGTGAAGAACATTGTTGAGAGTAAGTTCCTTTCCAGAAGTCATTTTCAAAGCAATCTTTCCTTGTCCCACCACCTTAGAAGTGGAAGAATTTCCCATAAAAAGGTTCTCCTCATTTTCCAAAGGCTTATAGGTGGAGAACATCCATTTGTTTGCACAAATGTGTCGTGTGGCTCCGGTGTCCACCCACCATTCCTTGGTATTTCCAACCAAGTTACATTCAGAGAGAACGGCAGAAAGATTCATATCCGCCAAATCATTGACGATATTCACACCCTCAGTTACATTAGATTGAGGATTGTTTTTATTTTGCTTCTTCGGCTTACGACACTCACTTGAGCGGTGTCCCGGTTTACCACAATTGTAGCATTTGCCTTTGAACTTTTTCTTATTATGTTTGGAAGTGCCTTCCCCGTCATATTTTTGTTTGTTCTTTTTAGGACCTTCAACGACATGGACCTTTGTTTCCATCGGATTCTTCCCACTTTTCTTTTGAGACTCACGGTTGTCTTCTTCGATTCTTAGCCGGACCACCAACTCCTCCACATTCATCTCCTTACGCTTGTGCTTGAGATAGTTTTTGAACAAAGTCCAAGAAGGTGGCAACTTTTCAACAATTGCAGCAACTTGGAAAGTTTCACTAATTGACATTCCTTCAGCATGAATGTCGTGGAGGATCACTTGGAGTTCTTGCACTTGCGAGATTACAGATTTAGAATCAACCATTTTGAAGTCCAGAAAACGCCCAACGATAAATTTCTTCATCCCAGCATCTTCAGTTTTATACTTCTTTTCCAAAGAATTCCATAATTCCTTGGAAGTTTTGATAGTGGAATAGACATGGTATAAAGTCTTGTCCAAGTAGGCCAAAATATAATTTCGGCATAGGTAGTCCGAGTGCTTCCAAGCATCGACAGCAGCAACCTTTTCAGCATCATCTCCCTCTTGAATAGAGGGGCAATCTTCATATACAAACCTGCCCAGTTGGCAGGTAGTGAGATAGAAGTACATTTGTCCTTGCCAACGTTTGAAGTCAGCCCCAATGAACTTTTCAGGTTTCTCCCCGCGTGGCATAGATACGGGTGCAGTCACATTTGTGTTGGTGACAATCAGTTTCGTAGGAGTAGTGTTCGTACTTTGCGATTCCATTTTAGAATTTTTATCAATGATAAAATTCATATATAATGAATTAATCAAAACAGAATACAAAATTCTGTGCAACAATTTCCTCCAAATATGATTCACAATAAATGAATTTCAAAAGAATTCAAATAATAATTCAGAATAAAAGTGAAATATAAACAGAATTCCGTACAGAACAGAATTAAATTATAAAATCTGTGTCACACTAATTTTTAATAATAAAAAGAATTCCGTACAAAACAGAATTATAATTTAAGATAAAATTTTTTTTTTTTAGATAAACAGATTTTAACAAGAGTACACAAATAAAATTTTATTTTCTAAAACAGAATATAAAAACAGTATAGAAACTAATTTCTATATTAAAACTGTTTTACTAATTTCTACAATAAAGCAGTAAATTAATTCATTTTTCTGTCAAAACAGATTTTATTTCAAAGAAATAAATTTCTGTAATAAAAAAAATTCTGTACACAAAAAACAGTAGAACTAAATAATTTTGTCTTAAGATTGTTATGTCTACTATTTATAAATAACATTTGTACAGAATTATGAACTATTAAAATAATGACAGAATAGAAACAGAATAATAGAAATGAAATACTTACTAGAATTTGCAGAAATAATAATAATAATTAGAAAGAAATCCGAGCCCTGTTGAACAGTCTCCTTAAGACAAAATTATTCCTCCAACGTGCTTGAGTTTAATGAATAATTGCCTCCCAAGATAGAACGGATTTTCGGATTTAATCAAGCAGCACAGCAATGAATAATCCCAGCGAACACAATTTCTGTGTTTGTACTCAACAGAACCAAGAACATGCAATGCAGAAATGAAGAAAATAATTTTCTGGGGAGAGGAAATAATGCAGTAGCAATTTCGGAATTTTTCAGTAGTTAAAACTGAGGGGGTAACATTTTATTTATAGTAAATGTCTTGACTGTTGGGAAAAACCGAAATTAACTGTCAAAGCAGTTAATTTGGTTAACTGCTGACTCTTGGAATTAACTGATTATCAGTTAATTAAAGATTAATTAATTCCGTAATTAATTAATTAAAGCCCAGAAAGTTAATTAGATTCGGCCCAAAAAATTTAAGAATTTTTATAAGCCCAAGCCCAAGCCCAAGCCCAAGCCCATGGCCGAACCGAGCCGAGCCGGCCGGCCGGACGGACGGACGGACGCGCGCGTGGACTTTTGACCGAAAGTCAACCCGAGCATAGCTTAGGTCATCTCCCCTTCAAAGAGTTGGGATACCCCCAAGGCATCCAAGCCTTAGTCCATACTTGGAGTGTTATTAACTCATCAAAATTCCACTACTCTTCCAATGTGGGACAAGAGTTAAAACGCACCCAATTCATTAACTTTCATTGCTTTGTGAGTCACTTTGGGGACATAATTATCATTCATAACTTATTGAAATTGGACATATGAATATACTACGTTAATCTCCTTGCGGAGGTGAACGCGTTCGTATATGGTCCCACAATTTTCGTAGTGTGGGTCCCACCTAAATTTGAGCTCAAAGTTGCTCAAAAATCTGTCCAGAAAAATCTGGACAGCTTTATAATACCCATTTAAGTTCCAATTTTTCAACATTTTATATATTTAAAATAAAAAATAGGAGAAAATTGAGTCATCAAGAACCCCATAAATCTATCCACTAAAAATAGTTAAAGCCAATTGAAAGACTCAATCTGAATTAAAAATGAGTTGAAAATAAATAGTTATCATATACCTTTAGTGTATGGTGAGCTAAATGGGGATTGAACTTCTGACCTCAATGGCAAACCCCGACAAAGTTACCGAAGATTTTTTTTTATTACACTTAATGGTCGAAGCCATCCGTGAACAGTACATAACTTGTTCAGAAGTCTTATGGATTGGGATACTGGCATTGCCTTAAAAAATGATCGTCTTTGCCCTCAACACCCAACCAAGTGGACGAAGAACCCATCGGTAAGAGGCACGAGTTTTGATATAGTCCACTAGGGGACTTAGAAGTGAGGAACCGATATCGCATACAGGTAGCCCCACTGCACATACAACCATAATCAACCAACTGCCAATATTTACTCCCCCACTTACAAAGGAACTTGGGAGAATTGCCCATCCCTACCGCCAAGTGGATGCCCACATTTTCCTGTTCTCTCATAGGAATTAGTGTGTTTGGGAATAAGTTCAATGTACATTAGTGTAAAAGCAATTGGGGGTATATTATAAGGACATCAAATCCTTTTTGAAAGAAACCTTTTCTTTCTCCTCAATCTTTATACGCTATATAAAAGCTCATTAGTATCTCTCCAAAGTTGACACGTCAGATTTGACAAGCCTTAATATGCCTTGAATGATTTTGGTGAAGAGAGAGAAATCTCATTCTCAAATCCTAAAAAGGTGGCCACACACACACGTGTTCTTTGATAAAGAGAGGAAAGCTTTTCTACTCAACCCACACACACACGTCACTTGACATATTCCTTCTCACTCATCTATCTTCCCCGACTTTCTCTCTACCACATACCCAGTAAAACAAACCGCAAACCAATTCCATATTATACCGACTTTCTCTCAACCCCATCAATTGTGAGAGAGGGTACTAACACATAAAGTTTTAATGTCTTTATCCCTGTTATCTTGATTGTCGTGATATTATTAAGATGATGCACTTCAAGATTGAACTTCAAAGCGCTCTTCATTTCCTTAACTCCATGCCCTCTTCCTTCTTTACTTGAAATTTTTACACATCTCTTATTATAATCAAAACTTTTCTCAGTTAAAATAACAATAATAGCTATTTTGCATATACCTAATAACTTCTTTTTTTATTTAGTACAAAAAATAGCTTCCTTTTTTTATGAAACATCTTTTTTTTATTTAGTAGAAAAAACAACTTCCTTTTTTTATGAAAACAACTTTTTTTTATTTAGTAGAAAAAACATCTTTTTTTATTTGGTAGAAAAAACAGCCTTTTTTAATAATGAAAACAACTTTTTTTTATTTAGTACAAAAAATAGCTTCCTTTTTTTATAAAAACAGCTTTTTTTTATTTAGTAGAAAAAATATCTTTTTTTTATTTAGTAGAAAAAATAGCTTTTTTTTTATGAAAACAGTTTTTTTTTTTTATTTAGTAGAAAAAACATCTTTTTTTTATTTAGTAGGAAAAACAGCTTTTTTTAATAATGAAAACAGTTTTTTTTTTATTTAGTAGAAAAAACAACTTTTTTCTTTGCGAAAACAGTTATTTTTTATTTAGTAGAATTTTTTTTTTATTTTTATTTATGAAAACAGCTTTTTTTTTTATTATTTCGTAGGAAAAACAGCCTTTTTTTTTTTAATGAAAACTGCCTTCTTTTATTTAGTAGAAAAAACATCTTTTTTTTTATTTAGTAGAAAACAGTTTTTTTTTTTATAATGAAAACAGTTTTTTTTTTTATTTAGTAGAAGAAACAGTTTTTTTCTTTGTGAAAACAGTTGTTTTTTATTTAGTAGAAAAAACATTTTTTTTTTATTTATGAAAACAGCTTTTTTTTTTTTATTATTTAGTAGAAAAAACAACTCTTTTTTTTTTTTTAATGAAAACTGCCTTTTTTATTTAGTAGGAAAATGGTTTTTTTTAATGAAAAAATAGCTTTTTTATTCAGTAGAAAAAACAACTTTTTTTTTTTTAATGAAAATAGCTTTTTTTTATTTAGTAGAAAAAACAGCTTTATTTTAATATGATCATCTTTATTTGTTGGCTTTAAGAAATATGATGCAATTTGTGTATGTTAAAATTTGTAGGATAAGTTTTTACTTTCAAATTTTAAAAAACATGTTAAACTTCAGGCCAAAGTATTTTCAGGCGCTAAAATCATTGAATATATGTTTTTTGAATTGTAGTGAGTGATTAAGTAATTATTGTAATGTTCATATATCTAAGTGTATATATAATGCCGGTGCATCGCACGGGTTGCATTCTAGTTATAATAAACACTTCTCTTCCCTTTGCCTTGTGGATGTAGGCCAAAGTAAGGCCTAACCATGTGCATTTGGTGTCTTTGTTTGACTGATCTTCATATTTAATAAATACAAATCAAATGTATTAATTTTCATCTAACATATTTTTCATCGTCTATGTGAATCGACACTTTAATAACCATAAACAATTACCAACCGACCTAGGCCATTAATGGTCTCGTAAAAATAACAAAATATTTATTTGTAGAAAGCCCAAATCACTGATCTATTGTAGTATGTGATGCCTTCTGCTGTTCACATTTAAGAAAAATACTAACAAGTGAACCAACACAAGATGGATCATGTCACCGACCAGAACAATGAGGGACATCCCCTACAGCCTTCGTTGCTAGTGGATCTTTCCTCCACTATGCGGGCACTCGTGTTTCGGATAATGAACTGTTCAATCATACCGACAAACATGCGTCAGTTATTGATTTCTTGATAGGGATCTATGGTAAGAGAACTATTTAGTCAATCTCTAAGAGCCCACCGACCAATGACTGACTTTTTAACATACTGGTATTATTGTTGATTTGGTAGTTAGAGAGGTACATCCCACATCGCCTGGATGAAGGGAAAGTAATGGTTCATATATATAGATTTTCACTCTTAGAACATCGAGACTTTTTATCTCCACTGTTAAGGAAAGTAATCGATGATGCACATGTTAGGGGTTTAAACCCCACTGACACCAATTTATGGATTTAGAATTAATAAAACCCATACTGCTATGTGCGGTGGTTAAATTAGGGACACTATCGGTGGTGGTAGAGTGGGATATTACATAACGATATCAGAGCCAGCACCCAACCAAAATAAATGTGTCAACGCGTTGGCTAATGATTAATTTCATCCCAACGAGGACGTTAGTCTCCCTAGAGGGTGGATTGTAACAGACTGGTTTCATGGTTGATTTGGTAGGAAGGGAATTAAATCCCACATCGTCTGGGTGCGGAAAAAGTAATTGTTCATATATTTAGATTTTCACTTTTCCAACATTGAGGCCTTTTAGCTCCACTAGTAAGGCATGTGATTGAGGATGCACATGTTAGAGATTCAAAACCCACTGACCCCAGTTTGTGGATTTCAAGCTAATAAAAACCCATACTGTTGTCTCCGATGGTTAAATTGAGGACACTATTGATGAAGGTAGAGTGAGGTATTACGGATGTAATACCCCGTACTTTTATTATTAATAAATTTTCGTTTGCTTTATATTATTAGTTTAACAGGGAAAAATTAAATTAGATTTTAGTAAATATTAATTAGTGAGATAAATGATCAATATTTATTATAATTATTATTTACTTGTGTGTGATAAGTAAATAGTTATGTGATTTATTATATTTCAAGTAGGAGTGATAGGGACGAATTATTATTATATGTCAATAAGGTGTCACATCAGTGGATCGGTATAATTTATGGGTGATGTGTAGGGTATGCACGTTTCGGGCCTAGTTAATGAGAGCTAATGAAATTTTAGTATATTTGGAGTTGGGTGAATCGGATGACCTTTTAGAGTGCAACGGTGATCCCCAAAAGGGTCAAAATAGCCCATAATAGGTACCCGGGTGTTATGTTTTTGTTTTAGGGGCTTTTGGACATAATAGGATCCGTATAAGGGTAGGAGGGTTGTTTTACACTTAGGGCTAAGAAGAAAAATGGAATTAGGTTAATTAGAGTGATATTTAAGAGATTGCGAAGGTAGATGGCAACACACCTTTCATATTTTACATAAGAGATTGAGAGAGAAAGGCCTAGAGAAGAGAAAAAGAAGAAGAAAGAAGAGAAATCTTGGAGACGTGAAGAGAGAAGACTCAACCCATCATCAAATTCGTAGAGGACTTAGGATTTTTATCCACCAAGGCAAGTAGTTACTTACCTTATGTCGCAAATTAAGTGTAATTAATTATTTTCATGATTAGAAATGGAAATATGAGATTGAAAGCATGGAAGATTGAAAATTGATTAATTGATGACGAACAAACCCGAAGTTTCTTTAAAGATAAGATATGTTACAAAGTTTAAATCTTTAAGTTTTAATATTGGATTTGATATTCATGGACCCATAATATGGTGTAGAAAGGATTAAAAAACATGTTCATATGGTTATATTTGGCTAGGGTATCGATTGGGTACTGTTTTGGAGTTTGGTTTGGGCATTAATGAAGGTTTTGGAGGCCTCATCTTCGCCCTTTGGCTGTTTTAGTTCCTGTCCCAAACTGAATTGAGTCAGTCTAGTGGCGAATTGATTCAAGTCATGAAATTTTTTATTTTTCCTTACGAACGCATGATCGCCAATTTTATATTTTTTGATTTTTTTTGAATTAGTTATGAATTTTCTACAAAATGGTGTGCTAGGCTAAGATCTTTAGTTGGTGATTTCGGGATGGACTTTATTTTAGGAACAGTTATGCATATAATAATTATAATACTTTGTGAATGTATACTATTAGTTAATATGAACTCATAGTTGATGAAATTGAGGTTTACAAAGCTAAGAAGTCGTTAATGGAGATTATGAAAACTAATTATGGAATTTTGGGGAAGAAATCAGTATTAAAAACAAGCAGATCTGGACTTTTGTCATATTTCGAATCAATTCGTCCTCTAGGGTGAATCGATTCGTCTCTGGAAGGCGAATCGATTCGGCTCTTGGACTGGGTCAAGGTTAGCTCATGGAAATGTTCAAGGGATTTTTATAAACCTAAGCGAGTATGAAAAAAGTTATCCAAGTGAGTGGATATTTAATTAAAAATAGGTTTGTGTCGCTATTCATTATTTGGAGAATTTAATAATTAACTAGGATGTCAATTCTTGGGGCTCAAGTGGGAAGAACTGAGGATAAATGTAAGTGACTATTTGACTAAATAATCGAGAAGCTAAGTTAAACTTTGGGATTGGGTGGATTGTGCACTGTGGGATATGCGTATGAGTTTGGTACTTATTATATAAATATATTAGAGTGACATGTACATATATGTATGTGTGCATGCTACATGTTTTATTTAAACATACCTACTCGGTAGTGCCATCGTAGGAGGTTGCACGAAATGGAGGTCCATCCTGGAATTGACCAGGTATCAGACTGATTCCTCAGGTCATAGGACTATTGCATGACAACTATCTATGTGTGAGGATAGGTGTTGGATTCGAGTCCGGTTGGGTGCGATGTGGTATGGTTGCAATACCGGATGTATGTCTATGATCGCCTCCATTGTGTGTGTTTTTATTTGGGATCAGTGGTGAGATTCTGACCCAATGTCTCGGTGTGAGGTGTGATGACAGGAGATGGATAGCACATGAGGGGTGCATTTGTGGGGTCTCAGCTCTGGGAATACGGTTATATGTATATAACAAGTGATATATGTATGTTTATATGATATAGTGTATATATCTATTTATAGCACGAGCGTAGCTATGATATGTTCATTGCGTGATTATTTATTTATAACAAGTGTATCGCTACAATATTGTTCATGAACGTATACCAAGAGAATGTAATTATACTTATATAATAGAGGGTATTAGGGAGACTAGGCTTAGATAGAGATTATATGTCCTAGTTAGACCGAGTAGTTTAATTAGGATGGTAAATGAACACGGTAGGTGCGTATTATAGTTAAGAGGTGAGGTTTATCTCAAGTGAGAGAGACCGATTATTAATGAAAGTAATACACTACTGTATTAATTGATTTAAAATAATTATCTAGCTTCAAAATATTTTCTACTTATTGGTCTTTGACCTGTAGGCTTTTGTTTTTACTTATTTTGCTTTTCAAAGTGTGTTGCGACAGTAGCTGGGACCGCATGGATAAATCCATTCTTGTAACGCAGTAGTTGTTGACGCTAAATCTTTAACACTACACCAAAAATAGCAATTTGTCACACCCAGGTATTAAAAATCTGGCACAGTTATAAACTGTGCCAAATTCTGGCACGGTTTAATGATAATCTGGCACACTTTAAAATAGTGTCAAATTTTGGCACTGTTTTAAAGTGTACCAAAACTGAGTACACTTCACTAAAATATAAAAACCCCTAAAAAAACATTCAGCACTAACATTTTTGTTCTCGCTCACCCCCGCTCACCCCTCTCTCTTTTCGTGTACCTCATTCATGAACCACCATCGTTGCCTCATTCATGAACCACCACCATCGCTGCCTCATCCACGAACCACCAACATCCATGAACCTTCATCATTGAAACACCACCATCTGCTCCAGCTCCGAAATTGAACAAAACAGGTGATGAGGAGGTGATCTTGAATTGGGGTTTGTTCGATTTGAAGTGGGTTTTGTTTGATTTGAACAAAACAAAATTATTTTTGCAAAAAAAATGATGTAAGAATATATCATTGTCTGCTATGTTTATTTATAATTTTTTTTAGAAATATGTCCCCCTAGGTTGAGGGCCTCAGCTCAGACCACCCATTTTCAAGAGCTCTGTCCCTCACGTTGAGAGCCTTAGCTCAGCTCCTGCTCTGTCGTGCACCGCCCCTGTCTCCGATAGCTGAGGTAATTTTTTTTGGTTTGGATAGTGTAGTGATGATATCTAAATTCATTATTTAGACAAATATTAATTTCCTTTTGCTAACAGTAATGACAGAGGTTGGATAATTCAGAAAGGAGTCAACTCTTAGATTAAAAGATTCGGATAATTTGAATTCAATTTTAAGAACATAACCTAACAGTGGTACATACCCATGAAAGAAAAATCTAGCATCTCAAAATTAGGTAACTAAAAGAGTGGGAGGTAATAAAAATCTGAAATTTGGAATTAATTATGATTTGGGGAAGCATGTAGCAAACTAAGCGGGTAGCCCTAAGTTTAAGTTCATTTTTTTTCAGCTCAAGTTTTTTAGTTTCATTTTTTTCCCCTAAATTTAAAATATTGGTTTGTTAGTTTGTTAGATTGTTAAAAATGTTTGATCGTTTGGTGAATGTACCAGTTTGCCCATTGTTTATTATTTTTAATTGTTGAAATATAATTACGAATATCTTTTCAAATTTACAGTAATTACATTTCCCACAATTGCTATGTTGTAATTTCTCACCCCGGACAAAAAATCCTGGGTCCCCTGCAATTGCTATGCTGTAATTTGTTTAGGTGCCATTTTGGGTAAAAACGGAATCATTGTCCGTGTGTATTGTCTTCTCTGCTTCTTTATGGATCCAAGATATATGGGTTTGGATGTATGTGTTTTGGATGTTTGTGTTTGGATGTATTCACGAACCCAATTGATTTGGGTATCTCAAGCTGCGATGTTGATTCAAAAAATTGAATCAACTAGGTTCGTGAATAGTCGAGGCTTGTGTGTGAATCAATCTATGATATTACTTCAGCACGGCTTGACTATTTTTTCTAATGGTTTTTGAACCAAGAAATCAGTTAGTTGTACAAAATCGAACCGAATGGAGATGGGTTCACACAAAAAATGAGTGAGCCTTGTTGATTTTATTGGGAAGGTGTATGGAGGTTTTAGCATAGGGGGCTGGTATGGGGTACGCAGGTGGTGTACACGAGTTGGGTCAGGGGGTTAGGTTATAATTGGTGTATGATATTTGTTTGCAATAATAATTCAGTGTGATAGAGCGTGCGCTATATTCCCTTATGTACATTCATACACTTTGTGTTCAATCATGATTCTACGTGAGTCTAACCTTCTCATTAAAAAAAGGAGTCTAAAGTATGTTCTACGTCTATATTTTATAATGACTTTGATTTGGGTTTGTAAGAAATATATAATGACTTTGATTTATTGCCTTTCTACTTGTTGTGAATCTTTGATGACCTAAAGTCTTCAATGCATATGTTTTCGTGAGGTTTACTCATTTATCTATACTAGGTGTGCACATGTGCATTGCGCGTGTGACCGAATATGAGTATTCAATTTAAGTATACAAAGTAGGAGGAAAGCTATCTGAAGTTACCACTTCCAACAATGTTGTGAATAGAGTGGGAAAGATGTCACTTATTGACCTTGCGGATTCCGAGAGAACTCTTGCTACTGATCAAAGAATACTTCGATTTCTCGAGGGTGCCAACATAAACATTTCCCTCCACTAACTTCATCAATGCCCTTGTGCAGGGCAAGAGACACATGCCTTACTGTAATTCCAATCTCACTCAACTGCTCAAGGACTCCATAGGTGGAGCTTGCAATACTATAATTATTGCCAATATCAGCTCAAGTAGCCTCTCATTTAGCGAAACACAAAACACCCTTCACTGGGTAAATTGAGCCAAGGAAGTCCGCACCAAGGCATGCGATGCGATTATTAGGATGTTTTTCTTTCTTAGTGTTGGGTAGTGGTTTGGGGAGATGTTATGGCATTTTTAGTGATTCTTCAAAGTTATTCTTTGTTTTACTTCGGTACCAACAGTATATTTCAGGTATGAATATTATCCAATAATAAAGAAGATCTTACTAAGAATGTATTTAATATTTAATCTTTATATTACTGAGAATTTTGAAATAAACTACAAATATGTTATGATGCATATTATGTGAGCTTCATGGTGACTTTGTTGGTCCTTATGCAGAGTAGAGTTGGACTTGTGGAATGGCTAAAACCCTATATGGATGAGACAATCGTTGAACTTGGGCAAAAGGAGTTAAAATTCTGCTAGCTATCCCAGTCAGGTATTGATATTAGCAAGTAACTAAATTTTAGATGACGTCAATGAGAATCTATTTCCACCCTGCTAGCAACCTGTTAATTACTATGACTTGTTAAATTATTTCTCAAGTTATATATACTTTGTTAAAATTACATTTTGTTATGCCACTTGATTCAGCTTTGTCAACGAACATATTGAAACTTTAAAGGAAATAGATGTCGAGTACAAGGAATTGGCCTTAAAAACTGGTATCGAGAAATGGGAACGTTTTTGTGAACCCACTTTTATTACAGATAATAATTATTACTCGACTTCCTTGGTGCGATCTATTTAAAGGTAACTGAAAATAATCAAAGTGTCTTTGTTAAGCATGATATCAAAAGGAATAAAAGCCCTTATAAAGGTGACCACTAATGTGGAGCTTGATTTATGTCAAAATCATGTTCGTTCCCCCTGTTAATAACATTAAAATGTTAAATTCTGATATGAATATCAGCACTGTTATTATCAATTTTATGAAGGATGGTGGTTCAACTATCCATGATGTCCAACAGACTAATACTATCTATTTAAATTATTAATTTTTGGACACACTTTAGTATTTGTTTTTGGGACAAGTAGCATGGCTTATAGAAACCAAGGCGAGTCACTCCAAAAATGTATCAAGCTAACTCGTTACTAGAGCATGCTATTTACTATGCACTACAACAAGTAAATTAGCTATGTGAAGACCACCTGAGGTGTTGCTCCCTCTATTGACACGGTTAAGCCCATCAACCGTTAATTATTTCAACTCCTTTATTATTGAAACCACGTAATTATTGGGTTTATAAGGAACTTCCTTAAAAAAAAGTATTGGTTCATCACAGTCTCCAATAATTGTTGTGACATGTATCCGAATTATTCTTCAAATTCATTTGATTTTGAAGAGAATACCTAAATACTTAAATCTAAACTCAGGATACTGTGTTAACTATATGTTCATGTCCCATAGTTACTTTGGAATAAGCTTCCATGTGGGTGGAACTTTATAATTGGTGTATGTCCACGTGTTTTTATTAGGGATGAAAAATTGGTCATTCACACATCTTTCAGACACATTTGATGATTCTCCAACCATATTAGTTTTTTAGGTACACTCGTAGAGAGGTTTGATTACTTACCTCTTAATATATGAATCAAATTTTTCTTCAAATTAGTATTTAAGCTTTTTATCCCAGCCTTTTACTTCTCATGTAGCTCCTTAAGTGGTTCTCTTTTCCCTTTTTTTCTTTAATGCAGATTTCTAGTAGGACTCCCTTTAAAGGAGATATAGTTGTTGTATCTGGAACTGATTCAGATAGTGCGAGAATAAAATAACATATGACGAGCATCACATGTGATTTTTTATCTAGTCATCTCAAAGTTGGGTTCTACCTTCTTTCTTAGATGATTAGATTTGGGTACACATTTATACCCAGAATTTATGATCTAAATTTATTCAATTTTGAACATATATTAATCATGTGTGTGATGTTAATGAATATAAGTTTGTGTTTACCCCTTTAGTAAAGATATGTTTTTCATTAATTCTAGGCACCTGACTGACTAGTATACTAAATGATAAGCAAAAACAATTTGATGAAAAATTCAGAAGGTGTTTCGAACTGTCTCATAAGGTAGCAGAAGCTTCTTTTACTTAGCACGCAATTTCAGTGTTTATTGCTCTATAATTTTTTCTCTTGTTGTGATTTGGCCTGTAGGATGGTTCCCATCTATGGACAACCCTGCTGCGGCTGTTGATGTTGCTGCCTCCCCTCCTCTCCTCTCCCTCCCTTGCCCCGGCTGCTGCTGTTGATGCCTCCATTTCCCCCGGATAACCCTGCTGCGGCCTCCTCCCAGTGCACTGCCCGTGGACATCTCTTGCATCTAGTGGCGGACCTATGTGTGTGAGGACAATGCCTACCTCCCCCTCCTGCTCTTATCTTCATTCACTGGTAAATTTTTTTAGTTGATTTTCTTATTTTATGCATATTGCTCTATGTTTTTATTTGCTGAATTTTTCTATTTGGTAAATTTTTTTCGTGATGTGCTCTTTTCTTCATTCATTCTCACTTCTGTTTCTCAATCATTGGTGCCTCTTTTAGTGTTCCATTGATGCTTTTTAGATATAAATTCACCTCATCATCATTGTTGGGACCGAGTCTTGAAGATTTATTTGTGTACTGTGGTCGAAAATTTTCATTGAAGACAGTATTAATGTTGTTGATCAAATGGTAAACATTATTTAACATCGTAATGGGCTACAAAATACTTATTGTGTTAACATCATGATGGGCCGCAGATTAATATGGCATTGAATTGAATTGATGCTTGGTAGGTCCAGGAACTACATAATTTACCGTTAATTAAACGTGATGATTGATGTGACTAGTCCATGATACAATGGTATAATATACATTTATGCATAATTTGAAATTGAAAGTAAGTTGGCTACTTCAGTCTGAGTAAATAAGTCTCATAATATCTACATTAGGCTTAAAAATAAGCCGTTAATGGGTGAAAACCCAAACTAGCATCCAAACAACCCCGTAAGAGGCACAAACACCTCGCACGGGACTAATGTAACTTATAGGAACTGACCGCGTAGTCCTAGGTCTCCCGATTTGAGAATATGACGATAGTTTGCAAAATCAACACTTAGGCTTAAAAACAAACCGTTAAAGGGTGAAAATCCAAACCAGCCCCCAAACGACCCCGTAGGAGGCACGACACCTCGCACGGGACCAATGTAAGTTGTAGGAACTGACCGCGTAGTCCCAGGTCTCTCGGTTTGAGAATATGACGATAGTTTGCAAAAATCAACACTAAGACGTAAAAACAAGCCGTTAAAGGGTGAAAACCCAAACCAGCCCCCAAACGACCTCGTAGGAGGCACGAACACCTCGTACGGGACCAATGTAACTTGTTGGAACTGAACACGTAGTCCCAGATCTCCCGATTTGAGAATATGATGATAATTTGCAAAAAATATAACTTAAAAACAAGACGTTAAAGGGTGAAAACCTAAACCAGCCCCCAAACGACCCCATAAGAGGCACACACAACTCGCACGGGACCAATGTAACTTGTAGGAACTAACCGCGTAGTCCCAGGTCTCCCGGTTTAAGAATATGATGATAGTTTGCAAAAATACACACTTAGACTTAAAAACAAGCCGTTTAAGGGTGAAAATCCAAACCAGCCCCCAAACGACTCAGTAGGAGGCACGAACACCTCGCACGGGACCAATGTAACTTGTTGGAACTGACCGCGTACTCCCGGGTCTCCCGATATGAGAATTTGATGATAATTTGAAAAAATCACACTTAGACTTAAAAATAAGCCGTTAAAAGGTGAAAACCCAAACGAGCCCGTAAGAGGCACGAACACCTCGCACGGGACCAATGTAACTTGTGGGAACTGACAGCATAGTACCAGGTCTCCTGGTTTGAGAATATGACGATAGTTTGTAAAAATCAACACATAGACTCAAAAACAAGTTGTTTAAGGGTGAAAATCCAAACCAGCCCCAAAACGACTCTGTATGAGGCACGAACACCTCGCACGGGACCGCTGTAACTTGTTGGAACTGACCGTGTAGTTCTGGGTCTCCGAGTTGGAGAATATGACGATTATTTGAAAAAATCACACTTAGACTTAAAAATAAGCCGTTAAAGGGTGAAAACCCAAACCAGCCCCGAAACGACCCCGTAAGAGGCACAAACACCTCGCACGGGACCAATGTAACTTGTAGGAACTGCCTGCATAGTCCCGGGTCTCCCGGTTTGAGAATATGATGATAGTTTGCAAAAATCAACACTTAGACTTAAAAATAAGCCGTTAAAGGGTGAAAATCCAAACCAGCCCCCAAATGACCCCGTACGAGGCACGAACACCTCGCACGGGACCAATGTAACTTGTTGGAACTGGCAGCGTAGTCCCGGATCTCCCAGTTTGAAAACATGATGACAATTTGCAAAAATCATACTTAGACTTAAAAACAAGCCGTTAAAGGGTGAAAACTCAAACCAGCCCCCAAACGACCCCGTAGGAGGCACGAACTCCTCGCACGGGACCAATGTAACTTGTTAGAACTGATCGCGTAGTCTCGGGTCTCCCAGTTTGAAAATATGATGATAATTTGAAAAAATCACACTTAAACTTAAAAACAAGCCCTTAAACGGTGAAAACCCAAACCAGCCCCTAAAAGATCCCGTACGAGGTACGAACACCTCGCACGGGACAAATATACCTTGTAGGAACTGACCGCGTAGTCCCGGGTCTCTCGATTTGAGAATATGATGATAGTTTGCAAAAATCAACACTTGGACTTAAAAACAAGCCGTTAAAGGGTGAAAACCCAAACCAGCCCCCAAACGACCCCGTACGAGGCATGAATACCTCGCACGGGACCAATGTAATTTATTGGAACTAATCGCGTAGTCCCGAATCTCTCAGTTTGAGAATATGAGGACAATTTGAAAAAATCATTCTTAGCCTTCAAAATAAGTCGTTAAAGGGTGAAAACCCAAACTAGCCCCCAAACGACCCCGTAAGAGGCACGAACCCTCGCACGGAACCAATGTAACTTGTAGGAACTGATCGCGTAGTCTCGGGTATCCCGGTTTGAGAATATGACGATAATTTGCAAAAATCACACTTAGACTTAAAAATAAACCGTTAAAGGGTGAAAACCCAAACGAGCCCCCAAACGACCCCATAGGAGGCACGGACACCTCGCACAAGACCAATATAACTTGTTGGAACTGACCGCGTAGTCCCGGGTATCTCGGTTTGAAAATATGACGATAATTTAAAAAAATCACACTCAGACTTAAAAACAAGTCGTTAAAGGGTGAAAACCCAAACCAGCCCCCAAACGACCCCGTAAGAGGCACGAACACCTCGCACGAGACCAATGTAACTTTTAGGAACTAACCGCGTAGTTCCGGGTCTCCCGGTTTGAGAATATGATGATAATTTGCAAAAATTAACAGTTAGACTTAAAAATAAGCCGTTAAACGGTGAAAACCCAAACCAGCCCCCAAACGACCCCGTACGAGTCACAAACACCTCGCACGGGACCAATGTAACTTGTAGGAACTGCATGCGTAGTCCCGGGTCTCCCGATTTAAGAATATGATGATAGTTTGTGAAAATAAACACTTAGACTTAAAAACAAGTCTTAAAGGGTGAAAACCTAAACCATCCCCCAAAGGACGCCGTACGAGGCACGAACACCTCGCACGGGACAATGTAACTTATTGGAACTGACCGCGTAGTCCCGGGTCTCCCGGTTTGAGAATATGAGGACAATTTTCAAAAATCATTCTTAGACTTAAAAACAAGCCGTTAAAGGGTGAAAGCCCAGCCAGCCCCCAAACGACCCCGTAACAGGCACGAACACCTCGCACGGGACCAATGTAACTTGTAGGAACTGACCGCGTAGTCCCAGGTCTCCCGATTTGAGAATATGATGATAATTTGTAAAAATCACATTTAGACTTAAAAACAAGCCGCTAAAGAGTGAAAACCCAAACGAGCCCCCAAACGACCCCGTAAGAGGCACGAACACCTCGCACGGGACCAATGTAACTTATTAAAACTGACCGCATAGTCCCGGGTCTCCCGGTTTGAGAATATGATGATAGTTTGCAAAAATTAACACTTAGACTTAAAAATAAGCCATTAAATGGTGAAAATCCAAACCAGTCCCCAAACGATCCCGTACGAGGCACGAACACCTCGCACGGGACAAATGTAACTTATAGGAACTAACCGCGTAGTGTCGGGTCTCCCGATTTGAGAATATGACGATAGTTTGCAAAAATCAACACTTAGACTTAAAAACAAGCCGTTAAAGGGTGAAAACCCAAACCAGCCCCCAAACGACCCCGTACGAGGCACGAACACCTCGCACGGGACCAATGTAATTTATTAGAACTGACCGCGTAGTCCCGAATATCCCGATTTGAGAATATGAGGACAATTTAAAAAAATCATTCTTAGCCTTAAAAATAAGCCGTTAAAGGGTGAAAACCCAAACCAGCCCCCAAACGACCCCGTAAGAGGCACGAACACCTCGCATGAGACCAATGTAACTTGTAGGAACTAACCGCGTAGTCTCGAGTCTTCCGGTTTGAGAATATGATGATAATTTACAGAAATCATACTTAGACTTAAAAATAAATCGTTAAAGGGTGAAAACCCAAACCATCACCCAAACGACGCCGTACGAGGCACGAACACCTCGCACGGGACAATGTAACTTGTTGGAACTGACCGCGTAGTCCCGGGTCTCCCGGTTTGAGAATATGAGGACAATTTTCAAAAATCATTCTTAGACTTAAAAACAAGCCGTTAAAGGGTGAAAGCCCAGCCAGCCCCCAAACGACCCCGTAACAGGCACGAACACCTCGCACGGGACCATGTAACTTGTAAGAACTGACCGCGTAGTCCCGGGTCTCCCGATTTGAGAATATGATGATAATTTGCAAAAATCACACTTAGACTTAAAAACAAGCCGTTAAAGAGTGAAAACCCAAGCGAGCCCCCAAACGACCCCGTAAGAGGCACGAACACCTCGCACGGGACCAATGTAACTTATTAAAACTGACCGCGTAGTCCCGGGTCTCCCGGTTTGAGAATATGACGATAGTTTGCAAAAATCAACACTTAGACTTAAAAACAAGCCATTAAAGGGTGAAAACCCAAACCAGCCCCCAAACGATCACGTACGAGGCACGAACACCTCGCACGGGACAAATGTAACTTGTAGGAACTGACCGCGTAGTCTCGGGTCTCTCGATTTGAGAATATGATGATAGTTTTCAAAAATCAACACTTAGACTTAAAAACAAGCCGTTAAAGGGTGAAAACCCAAACCAGCCCCCAAACGACCCCGTACGAGGCATGACCACCTCGCACGGGACCAATGTAATTTATTGGAACTGACCGCGTAATCCCGGATCTCCCGATTTGAGAATATGAGGACAATTAAAAAAAATCATTCTTAGCCTTAAAAATAAGCCGTTAAAGGGTGAAAACCCAAACCAGCCCCCAAACGACCCCGTAAGAGGCACGAACACCTCGCACGAGACCAATGTAACTTGTAGGAACTAACCGCATAGTCTCGAGTCTCCCGGTTTGAGAATATGATGATAATTTACAGAAATCACACTTAGACTTAAAAATAAATCGTTAAAGGGTGAAAACGCAAACGAACCCCCAAATGACCCCGTAGGAGGAACAGACACCTCGCACAGGACCAATGTAACTTGTTGAAACTGACCGCGTAGTCCCGGGTATCCCGGTTTCAAAATCTGACGATAATTTGAAAAAATCACACTTAGACTTAAAAACAAGTCGTTAAAGGGTGAAAAACCAAACTAGCCCCCAAACGACCCCGTAAGAGACACAAACACCTCGCACGGGACCAATGTAACTTGTAGGAACTGATCGGGTAGTCCCGGGTCTCCTGGTTTGAGAATATGATGATAGTTTGCAAAAATCAATAGTTAGACTTAAAAATAAGCCGTTAAAGGGTGAAACCCAAACCAGCCCCCAAACGACCCCGTACGAGGCACAATACGGGACCAATGTAACTTGTGGGAACTGACCGCATAGTCCCGGGTCTCCCGGTTTGAGAATATGATGATAGTTTGTAAAAATCAACACTTAGACTTAAAAACAAGCTGTTAAAGGGTGAAAACCCAAACCATCTCCCAAACGACGTCGTACGAGGCACGAACACCTCGCACGGGACCAATTTAACTTATTGGAACTGACCGCGTAGTCCCGGGTCTCCCGATTTGAGAATATGAGGACAATTTCCAAAAATCATTCTTAGACTTAAAAACAAGCCGTTAAAGCGTGAAAGCCCAGCCAGCCCCCAAATGACCCCATAACAGGCACGAACACCTCGTACGGGACCAATGTAACTTGTAGGAACTAACCGTGTAGTCCCGGTTCTCCCGATTTGAGAATATGATGATAATTTGCAAAAATTATACTTAGACTTAAAAATAAGCCGTTAAAGGGTGAAAACCCAAATGAGCCCCCAAACGACCCCGTAAGAGGCATGAACACCTCGAACGGGACCAATGTAACTGGTTAAAACTGACCGCATAGTCCCGAGTCTCCCGGTTTGAAAATATGACGATAGTTTGCAAAAATCAATACTTAAACTTAAAAACAAGCCGTTAAAGGGTGAAAACACAAACCGGCCCCCAAACGACCCCGTAGGAGGCACGAACACCTCGCACGGGACCAATGTAACTTGTTGGAACTGACCCCGTAGTCCCGGGTCTCCCAATTTGAGAATATAACGATAATTTACAAAAATCACATTTAGACTTAAAAACAAGCCGTTAAAAGGTGAAAATCCAAAGGAGCCCCCAAACGATCCCGTAGGAGGCACGTACGCCTCGCACAGGACCAATGTAACTTGTTGGAACTGACCGCATAGTCCCGGGTCTTCAGTTTGAGAATATGAAGATAATTTATAAAAATCACACTTAGACTTAAAAACAAGCCGTTAAAGGGTGAAAACCCAAACCAGCCCCAAAACGACCCCGTAAGAGGCACGAACACCTCGCACGGGACCAATGTAACCTGTAGGTTCTGATCGCATAGTCTCGGGTCTCCCGGTTCGAGAATATGATGATAGTTTGAAAAAATCAACACTTAGACTTAAAAACAAACCATTAAAGAGTGAAAACACAGACCAGCCTCGAAACGACCCCGTACGAGGCACGAACACCTCTAACGATACCATTGTAACTTGTAGGAACTGACCGCGTAGTCCCGGGTCTCACTGTTTGAGAATATGACGATAGTTTGCAAAAATCAACACTTAAACTTAAAAACAAGCCGTTAAAGGGTGAAAACCCAAACCAGCCTCCAAACGACCCCGCAAGAGGCACGAACACAATTCGTACGGGACCAATGTAACTTGTAGGAACTGACCGCGTGTCTCGGGTCTCCCAGTTTGAGAATATGATGATAATTTACAAAAATCACACTTAAACTTAAAAATCAAAGAGTGAAAATCCAAACCAGCTCCCAAACTACCCTGTAGGAGGCACGAACACCTCGTACGGGACCAATGTAACTTGTAGGAACTGACCGCGTAATCTTGGGTCTCCCGATTTGAGAATATGATGATAATTTGCACTCTTATATGTAATTTTTTAGTTTGAGTAAAAAATTTTTCGTAAATTATTTGGTTACTAATATCGTATCTTTTTTGTATCCTATTTTTTTGCAGGATAACAGTTTATCATTGGCATTTTTTCGTGTGGAACACACAGAGAACTCAATGGTTTACAACAAGGGGTTTATTCATGATTCCATTTTTTTTGTGTTATGGCCGTGCGGGCCTTTGTAGTTTTGTTATTAACTTTTTTGGCCGTGCGGGCTTTTGTAAGTTAATTGTTATATTTTGTGGTCGTGCGGGCTTTATGTTAGGCAGGTTTTATATTAGCTGGTTTTGGAATATCCAGAAAATAGAGGAAACTCTGCCCAATTTTTTTTTTGGTCTGTGAACTATTAAAGACTTGTAATATTTTGAAGTTTGTACGTATATTAGTTTATCAACAACGTGCAATTTTTTTAATTTGTGAATTGTTGTACTTTCAAATATTTTTTTTCTTTTTATAAAAAAATTTGGCACAATTCAAAACCGTGGCAAAAGTGTATCATATTTTGGCACGGTTTTGAACTATGCCAAATTTTTTTAAACTGTGCTGAATCTGACACGGTTAAAAACTGTCCCAAAAGTGTGCCAGAAATATGAAATTCTGGCACGATTTAAAAGTGTGCCAGAAGTGTTCCTGTTTGGCCAAATCTGGCACACTTTTGAGCCGTGCCAGAAAAAAATGGGCATTTTGGAACACCTGGTTCTGGCACAGTTCAAAATCGTGCCAGATTTGATCTGGCACAGTTTTAAACCATGCCAGATTCCTATTTTTGGTGTAGTGTAATTAGAAGCTTCATGTTATTTTATCTAGATAGGATCAGTCATTTCAATTTTAGTTTTGAGCGTGTTGCCCGTCGATAGATAGGTTTTTGTTTTACTGTTAGGCATTTATTTTTCCGTACTCAGTTTATTTATCCAGTTTACTCCGTGTATATTATTTTTGGTAACCGGTGGTTTATTCGGTTCACACTTATTGCTTATTTATGCATGGTCATTATTTTATTTATTATGATTGTATGGTTTGTTCATATTATTTATATTATATTGTTATTACGACAGTGATGTTGAGAATGAACCATACTTAGATTCCTATTTTATTTTAGTAGAGGATTGGCCACCCGGTGTTAAAATAGACAGGTTGTCACTATTGGTATAAGAGCATCGAGTTCCAGTGTCCTTAGGATCTCTGCGGACTTTCTACTTTGTTAGCATTGCATTTCTTTGATATAGAGCCCTATGTTTAAGACTATTGATTCATATTTGCACTCAAATATTCTTCTGCTATCGTATATATCCAAGTGAACCTTATACAATTTCATTTTAGTTTCAGATGCCAAATAATAGGAGAGGGGGACCAGTTTGCATAGTGAGGAGGGCCATAGAAGGGGAGGCTCAGTTGGACCCGCGGGCTATTTAGGGGAATGTGACCGCGGTAGAGGCCGCAACCATAATAGCATGGGCAGTTAATGCTGCTATGACCTCCGCATTGTTTCATTGCCAGAATTATCACTTCCATCATAGAGGAGCGAAAAGGAGAAGAGAGTCGATCCATAAGGGAAACACTTAGGGAAATGGCGCCAGTGTGGCACCGCAACGGTAGTAAAGGCAGCATGAGCAGGGTTCGCTGCGGGGTGACTTTACGAAAAGATTCAGGATGGGTAACGATAACTTCAAGGGGAATTAAACTGGAGGCCAGAAGGGCCATGGATATCGACGCCAGTAGGTCCAGAAACAGGAGCAACCTCGCCAAGGCCAGCAGGGCCATAAGCCGAAAGGTTTCACAGGAAATATTTCATAGGTAGGGATTAGGGCCATATGCCACGTGTATGCTCAAATGGGACTATGGGTCAACTTCAAGATGTACATATGGGGAAGCAGTTACGATAACTTCTATCCCCACCAGCAGTTCCATCATTGTCGTCTCTGCAGGGACAATTATAGTTTGGGCATGTGTATAATGTCTGAAGACCATTTTTACAGTCAGCACTATTAGAGATTGAGGTTATGTTTTCTACCTATGGGGACATAGGGTGGGTTTTATGTGACACATATGCATCACATTATTTTATTAGCACTAGATTGGAAAGTGAGATAGGTTTAGTGGATATATCGTCAGATATTATTATGATTGTATAGGTGTCGTTGGATAGCGGGGCTCTCATTCGTTCCATTTACAAGGGAGAGGGTGTGGACATTGGGAGGTTATGCTTAGTAGAAGATCTTCTCTTGTTAGTGAGTATGAGTATGATATCATCCTGGGTATAGATGAATTAGCGACGTGTAGATATTATAGAAATTTTTTCGTGATCGCTATTTCAGGGCAGGATATAGTTCTTATTGTGATGCCTCTCCCGGACAGAGGGTCGGGCATGCATAGCTACTATATCGAGGATGAGAGTTTGGAGAGCATATTTTTATCGTTATATTCAATCCCTGATATTAGGACTCACAATAAGAACTAATAGGGGCGGTTATGATCGACTTAGTATTGGGGCCGAGCCGATGTGATTTACGGGATATCGATGGTTACAGCCGAGTCGAGAGATCAAGTTATGATCGACTTAGTATTAGGAATTTGCCAATAGTATGAGCGTTGTATTATGTGACTCATTTAGAGATGTGGGAGTTGAGATATCAAATTTAACAGCTTTTGGGGTAGGGTTTTATAGTGCACTAGTATTGTGTCTTGGGCCTATGAATCTCGATAGAGCAAGATAATAGTGTATCGGGAGGGTTACTTGCTTGGATTTGTATTACGAGATGTACTACGCATGAAGATTAGTAAGTATCGATATTTGAGAGACATTTTGGCTCTAGGAAATTGGGTTAGTACATTAGGCATTACATGTGTGAAGACATAACGCTTTGAGAAAAGAGATATTATATAATTTAAGGCTAGTGGAGCCAAAACTGCTATATAGAGAGCACTTAGGGATGTTTGCACCACTAATTGAATAAGTGGGGTAATCTCAACAAGAGTTGAGTCGCTATTAGTAGGGTAATTAGGTATACCTTTTCTGTACGGTCATACATGGTATGTATAGTTGATTTTTGTATATATGCGAGTTGCATTGGTAAACTTTGTGCGTGTGTACACATAGTATAGAGTGTATGGGCACCCTGGTCGATTCGATATTTATTATGATTCAGGAAAGGCTAATGCGATGGCAGATACGTCGAGACATATGTCGATAGGGCATTTTGGGGCAATGTGAAAGGCAAAGTAGGATGTACTTCTTTAAGAGAAAGAGGTATCCCAAGCCAATAACGCAATGATGACCATCACACCTGAGATTATTCTGAAGGTTGTGAATTCATAGGCAGAGGTTACCCCTTATTAGAAGGGGATATAATAGTTATTGGCAATGGAGTAGAGTCTTACTCAGTCAGTGCTGGGGGTGGTTTGTGCTTTAATAGGAGGTTGATTATCCTAGATAACAAGGACTTATAACACGCAATTTTGGAGGAGACGAATTAGTCACGATTTTTGGTGTATCCCTAAGGGGATAAGACGTACAAGATGTTGAGGAACCAGTATTGGTGGGCCGGTATGGAGTGAGACATAGCAGAGTTTGTCTCCAGGTGCACTACTTGTCAGATAGTGAATATTGATAATAGGTACCCAAACGGGGTTTTGTAGTCATTAGATATTCCCGTGTGGGAATGGGAGTGTATATCGATGGATTTCATTTTAGAGTTACCAATGTCGTGGAGGGGTCACGATTCCATCTAGGTTATTGGAATCGGTTGACCAAGGTGGAACAGTTCTTACTAGTCTGGGTGGATTAAATGATAGGGCAATATGCCCAACTTTTTATTGCGGAGATAGTGAAATTTCACAGGGTGTATCTCAATAATATTTTTGATCGGGATAATATCATTATGTCCCACCTGTGCTGAGTTTTCGGGAGGCAGTGGGGTGGAGTTGTGTTTGAGCACGACGTATCACCTATAAATCGATGGTCAGACGGAGTCGGTGAATTAGTTGTTGGAGGATATGTTGCGGATGAGTATTCTAGACTTCGAGGGTAGCTGAGGAAGTATTTTTCCTTGCTAGAGTTTGCGTATAATAAATCGTACCAGTTCACTACTAGCATGGAATTGTATAAGGCATTGTACATGAGTCCTTTTCCTCCACCCTCTTATTGGTTAGAGGTGGGGGGACAACAAGATTCTCTAGCTGGACGTGATTCAGGATGCGTAGGTAAGAATATCGTGATCAAGAGTCGTATTTTAGTAGATAAGGATAATTATAAGAGTTACGTCTATGCAAACCAAAGACACACGGAGTTTGACGTGTTAGGTCAGGTGTTTCTATGGGTATCTCCCATGAATGGAGTGATGTGGTTTGGGAAGAAGGGAAGTTGGTGCGTAGGTATGGGGAGCCTTTCCCATTATCGAGAGGGTAGAGACGGATGCGTATAGGCTTGCCTTAAAAGATCCTTTGAAATGGATACATGATATCTTTTATATATCATCATTAAGGAGGTATCCTTGGAATGACATGGTTTATTGTCACATAACATTGGAAGAGACTGACTTGTAGCCAAATATTTCTTGCGAAGAGAGACCTATCGCCATTTTGGTCTGTAACGAGTGGAAATTTATGTTAAAGGTGGTACAATTAGTTTGTGTACAGCCAGGACACCACAATGTTGTCGAGTTAGGCGTAGGAGAGCGAGGATGTCATACGGGAAAAGCATCCAGAGCTTTGTACTATTATGTTCGAATTTCGAGGACGAAATTCCATTATTAGGGGGAAGAATGTAATACCCTGTACTTTTATTATTAATTTTTTATGTGCTTTATATTCTTAATTTAATTGTGGAAAATTAAATTGAATTTTAGTAAATATTAGTTAGTGAGATAAAAGATTAATATTTATTATAATTACTATTTACTTATGTGTGATAAGTAAATAATTATGTGATTTATTATATGTCGTGTAAGAGTGATAAGGACGGTTTATTGTTATATGTCAATAGGTAGTTACACTAGTGGATCGGTATAATTTATGGGCGATGCATAGGATACGCACGTGTCGGGCCGGGTTAATGAGAGTTAATGAAATGTTAGCCTATTTGGAGTTAGGTGACTCTGATGACCTTTTCGAGTGCAGCAGTGATCAGAGAAGGGTGTTATGTTTTGGTTTCGGGAGATTTTTAGACATAATAGGAAGTTTATAAGGGAAGGAGGGTCATTTTACACCTAGTGCTAAGAAGAAAAACGAGATTAGGTTAATTGGAGAGATATTTAAGAGGTTGAAAAGGTGTATGATAGCCACCTTTCATATTTTACATAAGAGATTGAGAGAGAGACCCCTAGAGAAGAGAAAAAGAAGAATAAAGAAGAGAAAGTTTGGAGAGAATAAGAAAGAGGACTCAACCCGTCATCAAATTTGTGGAGGACTTTGAATTTTAATCCACAAGGCAAAGTGGATACTTTCTTTATGTCTTAAATTAAATGTATTTAATGACTTTCATTTATATAAATATAAATATGAGATTTAAAGCATGGAAGATTGAAAGTTGATTAATTGATGACGAATAAGACCTAAATTGTTTTAAAGATGAGTTATGTTATAAAGTTTGAATCTTTAAGTTTTAATCTTGGATTTGATGTTCTTGGACCAAAATATGGTGTAAAATGGTTAAAAAAAATATGTTCCTACTCTTATTTTGGGTAAGGGTTTCGATTGGGCACTATTTTTAGGCTTGGTCTTGGCATTAATGAATTTTCTAGAGGTCTCACATTCGTCCTTAGGCCGTTTTAGTTTCTGCCAAGAACCGAATCGATTCGGTCTAGTGGCGAATCGATTCGGGTCATGAAATCTTAGATTTTTTTCATTATGAATGCGTGGATGTCAGTTTCGTTGTTTTTTGTTTTGTTAAATTAGTTTTGAATTTTCTACGAAAGGGTGTGAGAGACCGAGATCTTTAGTTGGTATTTTGGGATGGACTTTCTTTTAGTCACGGTTATGTTAAGAATGATCATAATTCTTTATGGTTCTATTCTCTTGGTTAATATGAATTCATAGTTGATGAAGTTGAGGTTTACAAATCTTAGAAGTCGTTAATGGTGATTTGTAAAATTGATTATGGAATTTTAGGGAAGAAACCCGAATTGAAAACAACAAGATCTGGGCTTCTACCGTATTTTAATTCAATTCGGCCTTCATGGCGAATCGATTCGGCCAGGCAAATTTATTTGTCTGTGGAAGGAGTATCAATTCGACTCCTAGGCTAGGACAAGGTTCGTTTATAAAAATGTTCAGGGGATGTTTATAAACCCAAGTGAGTATGTGGTAAGTTAAACAATTGAGTATCAATTTCATGATCATATGCCAATCGTGGGACTTGCACTTATGTCAATCATGGGTAGCATAATTCATAAGCCTTTGCAAGTTGGATGAAAAATTAGATGGAACCTTCAAATTATATATTGTGTCTAAAAGCACCATTTTATCTTAACTCCTTAAAGTAAACACACCATGTGGAATTATTGTCCTTCCTCTACCATCTTCTTTAAACCATAGTTATGGCTTAATTTCCAATAATACGTTCAGTGATGTTCTTCTCCGCATACATCACACCCAATACATGGCGCACTGTATTGCTCTTCTAATAAATAAAGTCAAATAAAATTAATCTCCTAGACTTTGCCTTTATTGTCTCAGCTCCATTCCCAATTAGGGTCTTCTTATGCTTGATATTTTTCAATTTAGGATTCTTACCTGCCATATTAGGGCCATAATTAGAATATTTACTTTCAATTTCTAAACCTGAAAGTTTTCTCGGAGGTAGCCTATTTTTAACCCCGTTCTGTAAAAAATTAGAACCTTTCTCAAATCTAAACCTACGAGTGGGGGATTAAAAACCTCCTATGGCAATGGTGTATATTTTTTTCGCTAGCGATGAGACACAGAGATTCAGTCTTCTCTCCACAAATGGGATACCCCAAATAACCATGTGCTACACAATCGGATAATGTCCCATAAGCTGGAAAATCATGAACTTCCCACATCAGCATAGCTTTCAGCATAAACTCTTATTTTCTAAAAGAGTCAAATGCTTGCACACCCTCTTCCTGCAACTCATTTAATCATTCTACGAAAGGAGCTAAGTAGACATCTATGTCCTCACTTCGTGCCTTTGGCCCAGGTATCAATAAAGACAGCATAAAAAATTCAGGTCTCATATACTATGAAGGAAGGAGGTTGAGTGGTGTTAAGATAACTGGCCAAACACTCTTATTGGTGCTTCTATTTTCAAATGAATTGAAACCATCTGTTGATATTGACAAATAATAGTTATGATATTCTCCGGAAAAATCGGGATACTCATAATTCATCCTCTTTCAAGCTATATAATTAATACGATGACGCATGCGATTATCATTTACTTCTGCCCTAGCATGCCAAGTCACTGCCTTAGCTATCCATGGTACTGTTAAAAGCCACTTCAATATAGGCTTAATGGAAAAATATTTAACACTTTTGAGGCACTTTTGAGCATGTTTCTTCCTTGATAGTAGATCGCACATATCTAGGTTCCTCATATACCAGACACCAATCGAGATTTTGATACTGCTTTTGGTATTGTATGCAGTCATACACACAAGCAAGAATTAATTTATACTTCATTCCCAAACCTTTCAAACTGTTCTTGATAGTAGGATAACTATTTAGAAACGTATTCCGCTTGGGTAACAATCCCTTCACCTAATTCAAAATTTACTTTACGCTATTTACAGGCAAACCATATTGGGTTTTTAAACTATGCAAACTAACCATGTCATGTAAAGTTGTTTGATCTTTATCACAACCAGGGTACAACAACTCTGTCACCTTAAATTTCAAACTTTGATAGTCATCGTCTAGATTTATCCCGATATCTTCATGAGAACCTGAACCTTGTACATAGTCAGTGACCTCATTTTCTTCCACTTCATGAACTCCATATGCATCATCAACTAAATCCTCTAGCATATTATGATCTACCTTGACCTCCTACCCTTGTATCTATCCTACTGATTGATTGTTGTGAAGGTTGCTCGAGGACAAAAGGAACATGCGACTCCTTATGAAAGACCCAAAATCGATAACTATCTTGCATTCCCCATCTGAACAAATGTAGTTTAACTACTTTTCACTGAAACACCTTACCAATCCTACACTTGGCAGATGGACAAGAGAACTCTTCATCAATATGACATCTATTTGTGTGTTTCACATATTCATTATTACCTCTACGAAACACATCACCTGGTCTATTTGTCTCATCCATCCACTCTTTCTTTAGAGGATATCTCATTACATCTATTACAAACAATCACTTACTATGGGTAAGAAGCATATATTCATGGATTATTATAAACAAAAGTGTGAAAATTTATTTTTCAATAAATGTTTTACTTCAAGAATGACATTTCATCATTCAGTGTTATATTATAAAAACAATATAAATTAATTTCATTGTTAACATAAGATGCATTATGAATCCTATTTCCTCCATTTCCTCTAAAGGGTGAGTGGTCCTATCGCATTCAAGACCGCATATTTCTATAATACACATAGAAGCTCATCCACATTATTTCAACTTGAGGAAAATTAGGCAACATCTCCCCATATTTATCCAAGTACACGATATTTTTTCTCAAGTGTTCGTGCTATTTCAATTTATCAATTGAAATAACACTCAACACGGCATCATCTAGTATGTACCCCAGAGAACATTAAGAGATAACAATGGAACCTCCCCCAAAATACATAAGTGTAATCCACTAAGAACATTATTATACAGAAACTATGTTGTCCCAAACTGCCCAAACAGGACAATTCGAGAGATCTCATTACTGGGTTATAACTCTTGAACGAGTCTAAGGGCTATTGAATGCGTAGGCATAAGAACTAGAAGAATAGTCTCTATGCGCACTATCTATAACTTAAGAGGCTTATAACTATGTATAAATCAACATTATAGACTTTATTTGGTAAGTGGTGGTAACAACAAAACATGCATTGTTTGATGATTAAAGTTTACAATAAATTATATTTTCCCTACGTGATACAATAATACGGTGGGAAACAAGCGTACACTAAAAAATTATATACTTTTTAAATGAATAATGTTACACACATAAGAGTTAGAACCGTATATACTTTTTGAGTGTATAATTGTTTCCCACTGTATTATTATTATATCACTCGAGTAAAATATAATTTATTGCAAATTTGAATCATCAAATCATGAATGTTTTCGGAATTACCGCCAATTACCAAATATAATCTATAGTGTTGGTTTATACTTTTTGAGTGTATGATTTGTGTTGTTGCTACCGATTATTTCTATTGATTCTCTGAAATTTCTTTAACTATTTGGACTATCTATAATTTTACCCTACGTTTAATAGTTGTTTTAAAATTTATATTGCCTACCACATTTTATTTATATTTCCATGTTAAGTATGTTTCCTTTCTGTCTTATATAGAAATGCCTAGGGATAACCAACTCAATGGTCATCTAAATGTTCAAATTCATCAGTCAATAATGATTCAAAAACCCCAAACAACAATTTGAATATTAATGGGTGCCAAACCTCAGATAACCTTAAAATTTATATTTAAAACTTTGTCTATATAGCTATACTTGAAAGAAGACAAAAAGGTGTCATTAAAGTATTCAACAAAGTTTTAGCATTTAAACTTATAATCCCAAGCCACTATTTTTCAACATATAAATTATTTTCATTGTTTTAAAATATTAAATATGATCAATAGAATCTTAGTAAAAGATTCACAAAGTTTCAACATGTTTATCCCCACTCCACACTCACAAGTTTATAAGACAGAGAGAGAAAGAAAGACGAAAGTGAAGAGATGGGGAGGCCCGTAATATTCCAATAAGGAGAGTAAGTGTGATATTAGGGGGGGTCATCATTAGGAGAAATCAATGTATGGATTTGGTCATGATATCTATACGTGGGCACATAGGCGTATCACAACGTCGGAGTATGTTCACTTCGCTCAACTACGCACCCCCATCCCCATAAACCCCCTGCCCCTACCACCCCATTATTAATTACCCACAAATAAGATTCGCATTTCCACATGTGATGCTTTGTTGTTCATAATATTAACAATTCAAGAAAATAATAATCTAAGATCCCAATTTAAATATCCCAACTAATTCAAAATATGTAGGAGGTATTATTACCCACAAAATAATAATCATAAATATCCAATTTCATATAATGCACTGAGATTGAAAGAGTACACTGTAGTCACAAATATGTTCATGGTCTCTCTCTCTCTCTATATATATATAAAACCAAAAGATGGTCGCTTGAAATTGAGAGAGGGGAGGAGCAGCAGCAACATGGGTCGCTTGAGAGAGGGAGGAGCACCAGCAATGCAGAGGGGAGGAGGTGATAGAGAAGGAGGGTCATTTGAGAGGGAGAAACTTCCTGAAAGAGAGAATTTTTGTTTGTATGAAATGGTAGACTGTAATAGGGATGTTAGGGCTTTTAATTTTATGGCTTGTCATGATCGTGTCAAGGTTTTTGACCAGGACAACATGTAGATGTTGTCATTGTAAGAAATATTGACACGACCATGATAATTTTGTTGTCAAGGTTAATGATCGTGACACGACCATGATAATGCATTGTCATAATCGTGTCACGGTCACTAACCTTGACAACATATCCATGTTTTTTTATCAAGGTTTTTTATTGTGATAACTCTTGGCGGATGAAAGGTGGAAAAAAATCCTTTTTTAGTGTGGTGTTAGAAGACGTTGAGTTTCATTTAGTAAACTTGGGAATTTTTCAAGATTATAAGATATGGATATAACATTGTGAAAATAATGTACTTTATCTTTCAAACAAATTATGGGTACCCGACCGCATAATGGAACCCCATCGAGTGACAGAGGTAAATGATTCTCCGACACATAGTCCTTTGATCGACCTAATTGGCCATGCTTACGGAGTACACAAACATCAAAACCATAAACCTATGGATACAAACAATGTACATTACTACCAAGTCAATAAACAAGTTGATGCTAAATTATGAGAAGATTAGGAAGACATAAAGTTAAAAGTTCACACAGTTAACCTATTGTATAAAGATTGAGATGAAGATAACTCGGTATTATATGCAATGGTTGGTTTGATTAATTTAAAGAGTCAATTTGATTTGTCGGAGACAACATAATCTAAATTCTTAAGTGGGTTAAAAACATTCTCCCCTAAGAGAACACGTTACCTGACAATTATCCTGGAATGAAGAAGAGCTTGAATATATTTAATTTGAAGTAAAAATATATTCATGCATGTAAGTATGATTGAATATTGAACCGTAATGAGGATGAAGAAAAGTATGAATGTCCTTTATGAAGTAAGCAAAGATATGTGGCTTGTGAGAGTGGAATAAATATCGCAAGTGCTTGCAAGTTTCATAAAAGGTTTTGAAGAAATCTCCTCTCGACCCAAGGTTAAAATAATTTTTCACTATACCTTGGATAGCATAGGCCATGACATGGCACGATCGACGCAAGGTAAGTAGGAATCTCATGCGTCACTCAGTTTCTTCACTCATTTGGAAGCTTCCAAATATATGATACCCTGAATTTGCAAAGGAACAATTCAATGCTTGTCTTGCATTATCAATAAATGGGTTAACCCTTTCGGTAATTTAAGCACTAATAAGAGTTGTTGGCCACTTCTCATGATGCCTTTAAGTCTCCCTTCAACATTGTGCATAAGAAAGAAGTTCAAATTATAGTCGTTATTGATACCAAGTCTGAAGGCTCCCAACGATGATATTAATATTTTTTTAGCCCCATTAATCAAAAAACTCAACGAGTTGACTGTAGACACCCATTTCTGTTACCCCCTAATTCTCCTTAGGTCCCCAGTACCTCCCTTCATCACTACAAACCCAGGTCATGTCTTGAGTACTGACCTAGAAGCCATCGGGCACTCCCCATCTCAGTTTGACCCAAAAGTCATACTCTTCATCTCGACCGATACTGAATGAATCCTCTAAGGGCACTGAATACCCTTTCCAACAGACCGCCCCGTGCGCGATTCCGACTTACCATGCGGACGAATAATCTGTTTGTGTCCGAAACTTGACCCAAAGGCCATCGGGCTCTGTTTTACCTAAGTCAACTCTTCATCTCAATCGAGGCTGAATGAATCTTCGAAGGGCACTAAATACCCTTTCCAACAGTCTATCCCGTGTGCGATTTTGACTTACTATGCGGACGAACGATCCGTTCGACTCTGAGAGGTCATCGAATGCTTCCCATGACCAGTTGACCAAAGTTAACTCTCCAAACCGGGTCAAACACTTTGGAATGTCTAAGTACATCTCCTAACCTTTCCAACGGTCCGCCCCGTGCACGATTCAGACTTACCATGCAGACGAACGTTCCATTTGAATCCGAACGATTCCCCGTCCAATGGACCGACAAATTCTTCTGAGCCATATTTGAACCAAAGTCAACTCCCAAACTCAGGGGGCCTAAGGAATTTCGAAGGTCTTTAAATTACCTTTCCAATGGTCTATCCCGTGCATGATTCTGACCAACAGGTTGCCCTCGGCAGTCATTTTTCCAAAAATGCCTGAAACACACTACCAAATGGCAGGTTCCAGACCCTTCCTATCGGCAGGTGCCGATAGGCAGGAACGGGTCAATGCCGATCGGCAGTGAACTGAGCCTATAAAAGGAGTCCTTCACCTCATTTGCAAGGGGAGCCCATATCTGATGAAATTCACTCTCAACGAATCCCAGAAACCTCTCTCGAAGGCAGCGTGATTTTAACCCCCAAATCCCTTTTTTACTTCCACTTTTGATCATCCTTTTCATCAAACTTGGTGAATTAGCCACTCTTCATCATCATCCAAGTGCAAGGGCTACTCGCCAACATTTAAGATCAAGCTCAAGATCTTCAAGAAGGTCCAACTTTCTCAAACTCTCTCTTAAATTCTCTTAAATTCAAATAACTTATTTTCTTACTTAGCACTTTTATTATCTCATCTCACACATCCTAATATACTTTTTATTTAGTATTATTGCACATCTCTTATTTTCATATAAATAAAACCCAAAAAATAAGAAAAAGAGGGTCTGCTCATAAATTCCAAATAGGGATTCTCACACTTTTCCCACACTTTTCTCACAACTAAAACACTTTTTCTACACACACACACACTTGCAAATAAGATATCCCCCATTTGGATTTATGGGATAAACCCCACCCCTCGTTTTGTATGTGAACTACATGGACTTTGATGCCTTTATAGGCTACATAGGCGTCTCGGGGTAAAACCCGAGACTCGAGTCCTCTCTTTAAACTTTTCTTTTACTTCCTTTTTTCTCTAAATCTAATCTTCTTATATTTTATATACTTTCCCTTAGTGACGCATTACTCCATATGCGTTATCGTTCCATTATAACGATCAACGTAGAGGTAATCTCGTTAATCTTATTTTTCTAATATTGTTCTTATATCTTCCTACGGATGACTCGGTTTATCTTTTCCATGATACAAGTCGAGGATTCCTACCTCCATTCCATATATACACATGCACACATATCACGGGGGGATATATAAAGGAAAATAGCAAATATCCATGAGAGACCGAAAGGGAGGAATGAGTGCCTAACACCTTCCCATTTCGTAACTAAGCCTCCGAACCCTTCTCGAATCATTTTGGTTTCGCACGCACCAGTATGTCTTTGGATGCCATCCTTAGGGGTGGCTTCCCCTTTTTCTTTTGTCTGTTTTGAGTAAAATAGACTAGAGACTCTGAATCTCTATACATTTTTACAGCACATCTCAAACGACGCTAGCCGAAGCGCTCCCGAGAGGGATGCGCACGACCCGAAGGATCGTTCCTCCACGCACCCGCCTGCATGACGAGGATCGGGGATGGCCACAGTGGTGAATCTGCTGGGGATATGTAATTGTTTGTAGGCTTGACTCTATTTGCATGGATGCTATATTTGTTTATGTTTCCCCTCATATCTTCATGTTCCCCTTTTCCATGTGTATCCCATGCTTATGCTTATATTCACACACTTGTAGAAAATTCTCCATGTACACTTCACACCACGTGCACCTAGGATCACATATATCCGCATGTTGCACGCATCACCCATTCATACTTGGTGTACCTTGGGTACTGGTACTTTGCTCCCTGTTTGGCATAATCAAGAAAGGCATTCTCATCATAAGATACTAATAAGAGAATCATGCATGATTCACATAACATCACCAAAGAGCATTGCTATTGACCAAATTTTACCCAGTAACTTGAGGGTCACTTCGTGACGGGCGCTGGTCCGGCAGGTTGCAGTTAGCCTAAGCGATATGACTCTTACCTTCCATTATCCAAGTACTTTCTACGTATATCGAACGATTCCCTTGCATCGTACCGCTCGACCGAAGTCATGACGGGAGGTATATCGCATGGAATTCATTCACGCATATCGAGTATATCAAATTCTCTCTCACACGTACCGTCCCCACGAGGTATATGGTGAGGCTATTCACGTACACTCAGCTATATCAAATGGCTTGTCCACACGTACCGATTACCCGCAAGAGCAAGATGTATATCGTGGAAGTCACGCCAAAGGGGGGAACCCATGCCGATTCACCCAACCAACTGCATACCCGCATATAGGTGTTAAACCTAGGACACACACTTTAGATTGCCGGTTTCAGCTCGAAACTCTGCCGAAATTTCGGGTCGATCTGTCGTCCAATTTTCACGCATTTTTAAATGGGACCCTATCTGTGATCCTGGTTACAAGTCCAAACCGTAACTTTGCATATATTAAAAACCCCACTTTTCAAGGCTCGGGTCCCGTCCGACATTGCATTTAGGAGAATTAAATACAAGTGAAAACATAATAATAATCATGCTGAGTTCCGTCTCCAAAAAAATTTCTCCATTCTTTATCAAAAATCCAAAAACATTTCTCCCTTCTTTATCAAAAATCAAAAAACATTTCTCCCTTCTTTATCAAAAATCCAAAAATAGTTCTTCCTTTTTTCTCAAAAATAAATCTCATCCTACGCCTTCTTAGGTCGATCACAAGCCCTTGGCCTGGCTCCCTATTGGTTTCGGTCTTTAGTCAAATCACCCCGGAGTTTCATCCGTTCCTCTACTACTTCTTTCGAGCCCAGGATCCATCCATTTTCCATAGAGAATACAGATCAAGCACCAGTCATACAGCCGGATCTGACGACAGTCCTAGCTCAGCTCATGTACAAGATTGACAACCTCCAAACTGAGGTTCGAGAGATGCAACGAAACCAGGTTCCAATTCCTCAAGAGCCCGAGGCCCTATTCCATCGTGTTATGGGCACACACGAGCCTATCTGGATTTCGAAAGAATATCAGCACGCTCCACGTGCCCCTCCTGCTAATGTGCCGTCGCCTGCCCAGCTTCCAATGCCAAATATTGCCCAGCCTATGGCTAACATACCTATAGTCGTTAATCCAAAGGAGGAAGAGTTGAATAAAGTCAAAGAGGATCTCAAGATGCTCACCAAGAAGTTCAACCAAGTCAGGATCTCTAGGAATTACATGGACTACACCCACATGTCTACTTATCCTAAAGCGAGGTTACCCGAGAAGTTTAAGATGCCAAATATCGAGAAGTTCGGAGGGAGTGGATCCCCAATTGTTCATCTTTGCAGTTATCATCGTTCCATGACTCTACTAGGGGCTTTTAAAGAAGTGATGGCCCAATTATTTCTGCAAACTTTGAAGGATAGTGCCCTCCGATGGTTTTTATCTCTTGAGGAATCCAGAATCCGTAGCTGGGAGGATGTATCCCGAGAATTCATGTCGCAATATAAATACAACGAAGAGCTTGAGGTCACCCATCGTGATTTAGAGCTGCTCAAACAGAATCCTGGAGAATCAGTCAGTAACTTCATAACTCGGTGGAGGGAGCAAGCAGCTACCATGACCAATCGACCATCCGAGGAAGAGAAGGTCAACATAATAAAGAAGAACTTCTTGCCCCATGTTCGAGCGACGATGGGAGGACAATACTATCCCCACTTCCGAGCTCTCAGAGAGGCTGTAATGGAAATCGAGGAAAGCCTCATTAAAACAGAGGTTGAACCGAAGAAGGTGTTTGGACCGTTCACCCCTGGAAAGTATGACAAGCCTGCCAGTGCTACAGTCTCAACCATCAACAACATCATTCAACCAACCACATCATGGGCACCAGAAAGTCGCCCTACCCCCATCCGAAGGGAATATACTGAGCTCCATGCTCCCCTCTCCAAAGTTTACCAAGCCTTATTAAGCCGAAACCTCATCAAACCCTTGGATCCCCGTCCATTGCCAAATCCACTACCAAGAAACTTTAAGGCCGATGCTCATTGCACCTTTCACCAAACTGCCGGCCATACCACCGAACAATGCTTTCACCTTCGAAACATAATCCAAGATCTCATTGATCAGGGAACTCTCACCCCACCAGCCAATCCTAAGCCAAACACTACTCACAATCCACTTTCGAATCACACCAATGCCATCTTTTTGGAAGAAAACCCAGATTTCGATCCCTCAACTCATATCACACCTATATACTCCCCTAAACCTCTTCAAATTTACCCATACTTCCTCCTACACCCTACTAGCCTCACTGATCAGGCACTGTCACTCCTTACCAGAGCATGCATCATTATCCGTACTCGTTCTGAAAATGGAAGTATGGAATTATCAGAGGTGTTAAACCAACTCCTAGAGTTTGGGCTGAAATTGCCCTCACAGATGGTCATCGATTGCCATCACATTGTTCTTGGAAGCACGAAAGTGGGCCCGAGATTCAAAAAAATGGGTGGTACCAACCGACGAAGTCATCTTAGATGATGCTGTCCAGACCATGGCAGAATTATTCGAGCAAACCAATAGCATTTGTAGTATCACCGAGTTACTTGACACTTTAATGCTACAAGGGCGCTTGGTCCCTTCAATCACACATATCCCCACAGAATGGGAAGACCTATATGAAGAAGCCGTTAAAGTTGTGGAATGCATTGACTTTACATGGAAAGACAAAATTATTTCCACCGAATGGGGGGGAAGAATTCGAAGATTCAAGTGAAGAACAAGCTTCAGGAAGAACTGGCCCAGTAACCTACATATGTGGGATGATATTATTTGAAGAAATGCTCGGAGAAATAAACAGGGTGACAGAATAACCTGAGATTGAAGAGGAAACGGGATTCATGTTCTTTCCTTCTTCAGTAAATTATATGACCAGATCAGGGAGACATTACCAGGTTCCAAGCTCACTACTAGAAAATGACAAAGGGAAGGGCGTTAAAAACCTTCCTATGCCAGAGATGACCATCGAGGAGAGCAATATCCTCGATCAACTGAAGAAAACTCAAGCTAACATCACTCTATGGAGGATTTTCATTTCCTCTCAGTTGCACAGAAATGCTTTACTCAAGCTGCTCATTAAACCCATAGTTCCTCCTTCTACCACACCAGAAGAAGCGATAAATCTGGTCGGATCCTTGACCTCTACCTGAATGTTATTATTCTCTAAACAAGAAATCCCCAGAATTGGGCCAAATCACAATCATGCACTCAATATCTCCATCGAAGTTATGGGGAAGGTCGTGCCACTCTCCCTCGTCGATAAAGGATCCGACTTGAATGTTTGCCCTGTGAAAACCTTCAAATGTTTAGGCCTAAAAGAAAACGACCTCACTCCAACCTCCGCCACTGTACGTGCTTACGATAATACCCGTCGTGAGGTGATAGGATCCATAAAAATTGCAATAGGGATTGTCCCTATAAACCCCGTCGTTGAATTCCAAGTCATAGACATCCCATCTTGTTTCAACCTGTTGCTTGGACGCCCCTGGCTCCATAATATCAAGGGTGTGTCTTCCTCACTCCATCAGAAATTAAAAATCTTCACCAACGGGAGAGTTATCACCATTTTGGGTGACGATAAAAATGTCGGGGGTGCAAGCACCAACAGTCCAATCCTTGAGATACAGCACGGGTCAAATGATATGCTCCTATCAGGATTTTGAGTTGAGACACTCCTACTCTCGGCAGAGGAAGGTTTCAGAGAAAGGGTTTGTCCAGAATATGACCCTCATGGCAATGTCAATGTGATTCAGATGTTCAGAAACATGCACTTCATGCTCAGACTGGGGCTAGGGCAAAGGCAGCAAGGGATACTTGAGCCCATCGAACTGAAGAAAGCTTTCCCTCCTTGTGGCTTAGGGTATCAACCATCAGAACAAGAGCTCAGAATGATCCGCCAGTCTCGACCAAAGAGAAGATTAGACTACATCCGAACTATCTTAGGAGACTCCTTAAATGGACGATTCATCAAAGAAGTTAAGGACTTCCCCTTTTACGATTTTCCAGAACCATGGTATGACCACACAAATAAGAAGATGAGGCTGGGAATGGAGATCTTTTTTTAAGATAGCTACCCATGGGCCGAAAGTTTCCCACACCACGTACAACCGCTCATCAAAGATACTAAAGAGACTGAGGAAAGTGATTCTGAAAATTCCTTCAACTTGCAGATACTGGGGCTGGCACTCTGCATGGTTCATTCAAGAACTACATCAATGGACGCATCCCGTCTGATTAAGGCTCCTGATACTCCTCTCCTCAACTGGCATGCTACGCCAGTTCTACCTCTTGAAATCTCCCCTAACCCCAATGTTTACCCTCTTTCTCCTTCTTTTGTATATCCTTGCTCAAATGTAATCGAGAACTCTTTTGATAAGGTTCTCAACGCTGTTTTTCCTATTAATGAAATAAACGAAGATTTTGAGTATCTTGCTGTGCCTTACATTAACTGCTTGAATTCTAATCAAACTTTTGATGATGATGATTTTGGAAATGAACAATTCTTAACTGATATAAATAAGGTTAATAATAAACAACATTACCACGTTCAAGTTAATAAATAAGAGACTGTTGTTATTAATCTCGATTATAGTAGCCAACTGCGCGAGATTAGGATAGGGCCCCTCTTGACGAGCATGAGTGTGCACAACTCGAAGAATTACTGAAGGAGTTCGTAGATGTCTTCGCATTGTCCTATGATGATATTCCCGGCATTGAACCTAAAATACCTCAGCACGATATTGCCACTCTCCCAGATTACAAGACAGTTAAACAAAAATTAAGAAAACTCCGCACAGAATGGTCGCTCAAGGTCAAAGAAGAGGTGGTCAAACAGTTGAATGTGGGTTTCATTCGCGTGATCGAATATCCAATGTTGTACCTGTGCCGAAATCAGGAGGGAAGGTTCGAATGTTTGTGGGCTACTGAGATTTAAGCAAAGCCTCTCCAAGGATGATTATCCGCTACCCAATATAGACAAGATCGTGGACAACACAGCCAATCATGCTCTCAAGTTATTCGTCGATGGGTTTGCCGGATACAACCAAATCAAGATGCACCCCGACTACCAAGAAAAAACCGCATTCATTACCCCATGGGGAACCTTTTGCTACACCATTATGCCATTCGATCTCAAGAATGCTGGGGCTACCTACTAAAGGGCTGCCATAACCATCCTGCAAGATCTGATTCATAAAGTGGTCGAGGTTTATGTGGATGATATGATTATCAAGTCCAAAACTAGATAAGGTCATGTTCCTGCTCTCCGAAAGTTCTTCGAACAACTGCGACGGTATCAGATGCGACTTAATCCACAGAAGTGTGTCTTCGACATTATAAAGGGAAAACTCTTGGGATTCATGGTCAGCGAAAAGGGGATAAAAGCTGATCCTGCAAAGCTGAAGTCCATACTTGAGATGCCACCAACCCGAACAGAGAAAGAAGTATGAGGTTTTCTTGGGAAATTATAATATATCAGCCGGTTCATCAGCCAGCTAACCTCCATCTGTGAACCGATCTTCAAGCTACTCCGAAAGGATTCAACCAAGGTTTAGAATGAGGCCTGCTAAGAATCTTTTGACCGAATCAAACAATATCTGACCTAACCTCCAGTTCTCATGCCACCATAGTCTGGTCTCCCTTTGCTCCTATACCTAACCATAACCGATAGTTGGGGCTTTACTAACCCAATACCTTGAAGACTACCGCAAAGAAAGAGCCATATATTATGCCAGTCATAAATTGGTTGGGTACGAGGTCAACTACATTACTTTAGAAAAGGCATGTGTCTTACTTGTCTGAGTCACCCAAAAGTTGCGACACTACATGCTCGCCTTTTCCATCAAACTTGTATCCCGAATGGACCTCGTCAAATACCTGCTTGAAAAACCCACCTTATCCAATCGAATGACCCGATGGTTGATACTCCTAACCGAGTTCAAAATCGTGTACGTCGCACAAAAAGCCATTAAAGGAAGAGCCATCTCTAACTACCTCACCGATTACCCCATAGACGAAGCAGATGTCCGGATCTCCAAATTCCCAGATGAAAATATCCTTTGCACCACTCAAGACCGCCTTCGATGGAAAATGTTCTTTGATGGCACTGCCAACAAAAAGGGATATGGCATTGGGATACTTCTGATCGCCCCAGATGACTCCCACACTCCCATCACCATTAAATTGGATTTCCCTTGTAACAACAACATGACGGAATATGAGGCATACACAATGGGCCTCAAAGTCGCTCTCAAGAAAGATATTCAATACCTTGGTGTCTATGGGGATTCTTCCCTTATCATCAGTCAAGTTCTCAGAAAGTGGAAAGTCAAGGACGAAAAGTTCTAACCCTTTCATGCCCAATTAGAAGAGTTAGCCTCCCGATTCTGAGATATCAGGTTCCATTACCTTCCCTGAGCAAAGAATAACCTAGCCGATGCTCTCACCACCTTGGCCTCCATGGTCGACATGCCCGAGGGAATAAGAATGACCCCCTTACTAGTTTAAAAGAAAGACAAACTGACCCCTTGCTACCATATTGAGCTTGTCTCGACTAAAGATCTCGAACTAGCCGATTGCTGGTACTATGATATCTGGTGCCTCATCAAACATGGTAGGTATCCCGAGGGTTCCAACAAGAAAGATCGAGCGACCCTCCGAAGACTGGTCACCTAGTACATCATCTGTCATAAAGCCCTACTCAAGAGGAACTTCGATGGAACTCATCTACACTGCATCGCAGAGGCTAAAATTAAGAAGATAATGCAGAAAGTCCACAGCGGGGAATACGGAACCCACATGAATGGTCACATGCTCGCCAAGAAGATCATCTGACAGGGCTACTACTAGACCACCATGATCCAGGATTGCACCTCCTATGTCCAAAGGTGCCTCAAATTCTAACAATTCTCCAATCTTCAACACCTACCTCCGCGAGAATTATACAACATGACCTCTCCCTGGCCATTCTACACCGGGGGTGTCGACATCATAGGGAAGGTTACACCAAAGGCTTCAAACGGACATGAGTTCATCCTGGTTGTCATCGATTACTACACCGAATGGGTCGAAGCTGAGTCATACGCAGTATTGAATGCCACGAAAGTGGCCAACTTCCTCAAGAAAAATATCATCTACCGATATGGGGTCTCGCACGAGCTAGTGTCAGATAACGGGTTGCATTTCAAAGCAGAAGTCACAGAAGTAGTCAATGAGTACGGGATTCAGAGACACAAATATTCTCCCTACTGACCTCAAACCAATGGTGCAGTTGAAGCCGCCAACAAAAACCTCAAAGCCATCATCAACAAGATGATCGAAAGTTGTAAGGATTGGGCCGATCGGATCTCGTACGCCCTCTAGGGCTATCAAAACTCAATCCGAACCTCTACTGGGGCTACCCCTTACTCCCTGGTCTACGGCATGGAAGCAGTCCTACCTGTGGAGCTAGAAATACCCTCGCTACGCGTCATGCTCGAAAGCAAGGTTAGTGAAGAAGACTGGTGCCAAAGGCGTCTTGATGAGCTAGCCCTCCTAGATGTAAGAAGATTAAAAGCACTTTATCACATACAGGGATACCATCGCTGAATAGCGCGATCATTCAACAAGAGATTCAACGATCGCAGTGCTCGAGAAGGGGATTTAGCCCTCAAAGAGATAATAGAACCCATCTGGGACCCCAGAGGGAAATTCAAGCCCAATTGGAGCGGCCCCTACATTGTGAAGAAAATATTATCCGACGGTGCCGCCATGCTCACTAACCTAGATGGGGAGGAGATGGCTCATCTAGTCAATCTGGACCGTCTCAAGAAATTCTACCCCTAGTCCGAAATCTCGACGCGCTACGACTCTTCTCATCCCCCTTCTATTCTAAAAAAGAAAAAAAAAAACTCTTCATTTCCCTCTACCCAGAACTACGTGGGCCTGATCCTCTGCAAAAAACTATTTTCCAAACAAATAAAAACATTTTCAAAAACCCCAGGGGTACGTAGGCAGCTCATGCACCTCACATGAGTGTGGCCCTTTCTTTTTCACAAAATACTATTCTTTTCTTACCTCCGAGAACAACGGTTCATTCTAAAAATACTTAAACAAAAGGATTATGTATGCCTTAGCAATCGGTATAGATAATTCAAAATACAAAACTCATCGAAAGGCACAGCTGGATGATCAGAAACTTGTTTATTTCATTAATAAGAAAATTCAGCACGGATTACCTAAGAAAAAGGAACGGGTTAACTCCCTTCCCGACTACCATAAAAATCCATATAAAATCCCCACATATGTTACACAAATAAACTCCCCAGGAGTCCTACCCACAGCCACTAGAGGAGCCTACACCCTCATCATATACATCCGGAGGTCCCCAAGTTTCCCCTGCCTGAATAGAGTGTCGTAAACATTCCATGGATCAATGAGCCTTAACCATCTTCGAAACGACCACAACACCCCCTTCCATGGTGTTAGATAAAACAAACCATCTTTGTCCAGTCTCCACTGCCAACATCTTGCTGACTACTTTCTTCCACAACCACTTCATATAATCTTTAGGGACATGCCAAACCTTCCCGACAGACTGAGAGGGACGGGTCGACGGACGCCGATTTTCCCATAGAGACCCAAGCAACAGACACAGGCGCTCAGTCAAATCTTCTACCGGAAAAAAATTTGAGGTCCGAGGGGGCACGACCTGCGCCCAGCCAAATTGGAGCAAAAGCGGTCAAGGGAAATAAAAAGATGTTTGTCTGAGACCAACCAACCGCAAATACGAATACTCTCCTAGCTCCAAAACAGGCTGCAACTGTCCCCACTAAGGCACTGACAAATACAGCCCACTAGCCCTATGCTCCACAAGCCAATGCTACCAGTTCTCAACATATAGGCCAACGCTGATGAAGTAGCATGAAAAGAAGTTGGGTACGGCCGACAAGGGATACTCTGGAGGAGTCATCAAGCGAAATATTTTAGATAACCACATGAACAGCGTAACAGGGCTACCCCTCAAAAAGTCAGAACGACCTTCTCTCCAGGCATTCAGGCCATTCAGGGACTCCGCCAGTATCACCACCACAGGATTACGACGATATGACATCCATGAGGTATTGGATGCAAGTTATGGGTCCACTTGCACCTCCCTAGTCACCAGTAGTAATTTGGAAACCAAACCCAGAACAACGACTCCAGCATAGCCAGCATCACCTACTTCCCGCAAATGCATGGACTGCAGCACCATTGGGAGGGAGATCATTCCTCCAGCAACCAATGATCTAGCTGCCGAAGGCAAAATATAAAGAAGTTCGGCCAATAAATCCCTGGGAGAGCGGGAAAATTTGGGCAAAGCCGCAGCAACACTGGGATTTACACCCAGCATGGCTGAAAATTCCTCGTGGGTAGGACAAACTTCTTCTAACCCAAAGCGAAATACATGGTCTTCGAGGTATCAAAATTGTACCTTCGCCATCAGCACGTCCCACTCAATAGGCCGATTATGCCATAAGGAGACTCAACGCATGTTGAAAGCCTCGTAATCGACATTATAAGAGCATATAGCTTCCAAGGATTTGAGTTAGTTGGCAAACTCAGTGCTACCAGGGAGAGCCATCTTGTAAGGCTAAGAGATAATGGGCAAGTAGGTAAGAATGCAAAGGTGTGATGAAAAAACTCCACCCTTACCCGTTTTTTATAACAAGGGACATAATCCCTGCAGAAATCGGAAGGAATCCTACCCCACAAGGTACCAAAGGCTGAAGAGGTTACCATTCAAAGCTTTCAATTGATGGGACTGGACTGAAATATCGATAGGTAGGTCAGGGTGCTTGCCGATCGACAACCCCCCATTTTTAGAAATTTCCCTTTTTTCCTCTTTTGTCAAATCAGAAAACTCAATAATTCTAAATTGACATTCTCAACAGAATTTTAGAATCCCTTTTTCTCCATATAAAATTCCCCTTTTAATCAAAAACTTTACTTCAAAAAAAAATTCCAAAAATATTCCTTTTTATGATCTCAACAGCAAAGTAAAAAGCGCATGTGCATGCATTCATTCATCATTAATAAAAGATAATCAAAAACTCCATTGCATTGCATATATTTGTGTTCTGTGTTACATCAATTTTGCAGGAAATAAAAAGAAAAGGAAAAAACAATGGGACTCAGCCCGAACCCACATTCTCTCTCTCTCTCTCTCTCTCTCTCTCTCTCTCTCTCTCTCTCTAAGAGCTTCCACTCCTGCGACGTGCTCTCTTCCCCCTACGTGATGACGCACCACCACTACCCAAGCCAGAGTCCTCTCGAGATGAGGCAGATGACACCAAGCAAGAAGCAACAGGAATCGGATCCCAAATACGAGCAATCGCCGAAGATATCCAGTCTTTGATGTACCTGAGCCAAGTGGTCGACACCCGGACTTGCTGCAAGAAAAGGTGAAATCAGTATCAAGGCAGGGATGACCAAAACAGAAAAGAAAGAAAGAAAGGAACAGAAAAGTATACCGCGGGTTGAAGGACCTCCTTTGTCAAACCCAACTCCCCTGGATCCATCGCATGAGGAAGGTGCAACATAGGCACCATCCCTCCATCAGCTCGCCGGATGTTGTACAAAGGGGTATGCAACCGCACAAAAGGGACCTCCGAGGTCGCCACCGTCGCAGATGTCGACGGACCACCATCGTTGTGGGAAGATCCCATCACCTGACTCGAACCTGTAGGAAGGAAAGGCAACGCATCATATATGTTGGGCGCCATCAACCAGCTCATCACAAAATCCATATAATCATACGGCGTAGCCGTATCGGTGTATAACAAGTAGGACTCACCGATCATCGTCGCGATCCTCTCATCCTCCGACACTAGTCGCTCCCAGCTCATAGACGTAGGAGGCTATGCGGGTGGCACCACCACCTCCTCCTCAGAAACCTAACGAGCCACCCTCTCCCCGAGGTACCAAGAATGGCCAAACTCATGCGCCAGCAAGCGCCTTATCCGCGTGTTCACCCCAGTCGCCCCCGCATCCTGAATGGCTGTCCCCCAGGGATAAAAGGCCACCTGAAAATATCCAAGTGAGCATAAATCAATACAAGATCAGAAGGTGAAAAAACCAAGAATCAAATGGGAAGAGTCTTACCCTACCACTGGTCAGGTCGTTCAAGACCTGACGCACCGCCTCCAGGGAGAGAGATCCCTTCGACTGTCGGTTGGCCTTATGCCATCGATACAATCGACGGAAGTCCCCAATAGTGTCATCCTTTAAAGCAATCAGCGAAGTGTTTCACCCAATAACCTCATAGAACCATGTCTGAATTCATAAAGAAAAATGTGAATGCATGAAAGGAAAATGTGAATGCATGAAAGGAAAATGTGAATGCATGAAAGAAAAATGCGAATGCATGAAACGAAATGCACAAACTTAAGAATACCTCAAGAAGGTACGTAATCCCAGTAAAAGTCTACCGGTATCACCGACTGAATGCATCCAGAGAAGAGTAAAGGGTCGCTAAGGTCAGACTCCCCCAATCATAGAATTGGATGTTCGAAAACATCCTCAAGTACGTCAGAAACTATAAATGGACGATGTCACTGCTCTACGCCACTATGAAACCTCCCAATACCAGTAGAATAAATAACTGGGCCATCTGCCTCACTTGCATCCCGTCCTCCACATCAATCACCCTACTCAGCAAAACATCCTTCAGCAGGGACAGTCGGATAGAATCCCCAGAAACTATCCTCCCTACATCACGAAGTGTCGCACGCACTGCCTTCGATCTCACCTGTAAAGAGCGATCCACCTCTATCTGCTCTCCATCACAATACAGCCCCAACAGCTGCTGTACGTCTATGGGAGTCACAGTCATCTCCCCGAAGCCAAAATGAAAGGTGTGGGTAGTGTCCCACCACCTATCTCCCAAAGCGCACAAGACCGCTGTCGAACGAGGCGTCTCATCCAGCACCGATGCCAACCGTCTAAAACCCGCTGATGATACCATTCAACACACCACAGGTGGGAGATGCTCCCAGACATCCCTGAGCCCCGTTGTCCCACAGGCACGCATGTTCTTCAAAGAAATATCAGATTGGCAAAAAGAAAAGTCTCATCAAAAGTCAAGAAAGAAAGAAAAATCACCAAAAGAGAAGAATGCCAAAGCTCGGGTTACTTACAAACCACCGGGACTCACTCTTGAAGAGCGATGATGCGATGGCTCTCGCAGCAAGGTCCTCTCATTCGCAACAGGATCAAACGCATCAAAGGAGTTCTCACTCCCCAAATCAAGAGGCGCCCTAGCCCTCCACTCCACATTCGCCCAGTCATCAACGATCAACCACTCCCAGTGGACTGCAGTGCTCACAAAGGCGGCCATTTCTTGAAGATCAGAATGCTAGAAAGATTTGTAGAAGAATCACAGAGAGAGAGAAAGCAAAGAAACTGTGAAAAAATGAGGGGATTCGCCCCCTTTATATAGGATGCCAAGCACCATGCCAATCGACACCTCCCCCTACCATACCGATTGGCATTGACCCCTTGCCTTCCCGAGGTAGCCCAAAAGTTCGTGCCACTGCCGAATGGCACCCTTCATACTATGCATTCCGGCACCTCCATTTAATTTCGTACAGAAATTCCCAAAAAATACCAGATAGCCTCGAAAAATCCCCGAAAAATTCTTAAAAATCCCAGGAGGGATTTAAAGCCTTTTCACCAAGAAAACTTTGCATTCCCTCGAGCAGAACCCCTCTTTCCCAGAGAAATCCTTAAAAACCAAGTGAAAACTCCTCCCTGCAAAGCTCAGGAGGATCCCTAAGGATCACCTGATCACTTCCCAGCGTAATTCTCCTACATCAACCAAAATAGATTGTTCCCGCCTGCGAGGTCTCCTAAAAGCTTCCCCAGCTATCATCTCCCTAGCTCAAATCAAAATCACAAAAGCATTTTCCCCAGCAAAATCAAAATCTAATCTCCAGCCACTCTTTAGGTCAGAATTTACCTCGGTCTTGGATCGTCACCTGAGTTGGGTTTGAATTGATCCCGGTCCTTGGTCGTCACCACTCTCTAGGTCAGAATTGACCTCGATCTTGGATCGTCACCTGAGTTGGGTCAGAATTGACCCCGGTCCTCGATCGTCACCACTCTTTAGGTCAGAATTGACCTCGGTCTTGGATCATCACCTGAGTTGGGTCAGAATTGACCCCGATCCTCGATCGTCACCACTTTTTAGGTCAGAATTGACCTCGGTCTTAGATCGTTACCTGAGTTGGGTCAGAATTGGCCCCAGTCCTCGGTCGTCACCACTTTTTAGGTCAAAATTAACATCAGTATTGGATCATCACCTGAGTTGGGTCAGAATTGACCCCAGTCCTCGACCGTCACCACTCTTTAGGTTAGAATTGACCTCGATCTTGGATCGTCACCTGAGTTGGGTCAGAATTGACCCCGGCCCTCGGTCGTCATCACTCTTAGGTCAGAATTGTCCCCGATCCTCGATCGTCACCAATCTTAGGTCAAAATTAACCTCGATTATTAAACCTTTACCCTAAGCCCATAGATTCGACTTTGACCCGCAGAATTGATCATCCCCAGCACACTCCTTAGGTCCTCAGAATCGACCTCGACCCTCTGAATCGGTCATACTCTCTCAAAAGCATCATGTGATGTCTATTTGACGGTCATTAATTTTTCCAAACTCACCCGTCGAGGGGCTCTGTAGACACCCCATTTTGTTACCCCCTAACTCTCCTTAGGTCCCTAGTACCTCCCTTCATCACTATAAACCAGGTCATGTCCCGAGTACTGACCTAGAAGCCATCGGGCACTCCCCAGCTCAGTTTGACCTAAAAGTCAAAGTCTTCATCTCGACCGAGACTAAATGAATCCTTGAAGGTCACTGAATATTCTTTCCAATGGACTGCCTCGTGCGCGATTCCGACTTACCATGCGGAGGAACGATCCATTTGCGTCCGAAACTTGACCTAGAGGCCATCGGGCGCTCCCGGGATCTATTTGACCTAAGTTAACTCTTCAGCTCAACTCAGGCTAAATGAATCTTCGAGGGTCACTGAATACCCTTTCCAACGGTCCGTCCCATGCGTGATTCTGACTTACCATGAGGACGAATGATCCGCTCGACTCCGAGAGGTCACCGAATGCTTCCCGGGCCCGGTTAACCAAAGTCAACTCTCCAAATCGGGTCAAACTCTTTGAAATGTCGAAGTACATCTCCTAAACTTTCCAACGGTCCACCCCGTGCACGATTCGAACTTACCATGCGGACGAACGATCCGTTTGCGTTCGAACGATTCCCCGTCCAATGGACCGACAAATGCTTTCGAGCCATATTTGACCCAAAATTAACTCCCAAACCCGGGAGAGATCCAAAGGACTTTCAAAGGTCTCTGAATTACCTTTCCAATGGTCTATCCCGTGCCCGATTTTGACCAACGGTTTGCCCTCGACAGCCATTTTTCCAAAAAGTCCTGAAACACACTACCAAATGGCAGGTTCCAGACCCTGCCTATCTACAGGTGCCGATAGGCAGGAACGGGTCTATGCTGATCGACAGTGAACTGAGCCTATAAAAGGATGCCTTCACCTCATTTGTAAGGGGAGCCCAGATCTGATGAAATTCACTCTCAACGAATCCCAGAAACCTCTATAGAAGGCAGCGTGATTTCAACCCCCAAATCCCTTTTTACTTCCACTTTTCATCATCCTTTTCATCAAACTTGGTGAATTATCCACTCTCCATCATCATCCAAGTGCAAGGGCTTCTCTCCAACATTCAAGATCAAGCTCAAGATCTTCCAGAAGGTCCAACTTTCTCAAACTCTCTTTAAAATTCTCTTAAATTCCCAATAACTTATTTTCTTACTTAGCACTTTTATTATCTCATCTCACACATCCTAATATACTTTTTATTTAGTATTATTGCACATCTCTTATTTTCATATAAATAAAACCCAAAAAATAAGAAAAAGAGGGTTTGCTCATAAATTCCAAATAGGAATTCTCACACTTTTTTCACACTTTTCTCACAACTAAAACACTTTTTCTACACACATACACACACTTACAAATAAGAGATCCCCCATTTGGATATATGGGATAAACCCCACCCCTCGTTGTGTATGCGAACTATGTGGACTTTGATGCCTTTATAGGCTACATAGGCGTCTCGGGGTAAAACCCGAGACTCGAGTCCTCTCTCTCACCTTTTCTTTTACTTCCTCTTTTCTCTAAATCTAATCTTCTTATATTCAATATACTTGCCCTTAGTGACGCATTACGCCATATGCGTTATCGTTCCATTATAACGATCAACGTAGGGGTAATCGCGTAAATCTTATTTTTTTAATATTAGTCTTATATCTTCCTACGGATGACTTGCTTTATCTTTTCCATGATACAAGTCGAGGATTCCTACCTCCATTCTATATATACACATGCACACATATCACGGGGGGATATATAAAGGAAAATAGCAAATATCCATGAGAGACCGAAAGGGAGGAATGGGTGCCTAACACCTTCCCATTTCGTAACTAAGCCTCTGAACCCTTCTCGAATCATTTTGGTTTCGCAAGCACCAGTATGTCTTTGGATGCCATCCTTCGGTGTGGCTTCCCCTTTTTCTTTTATCTGTTTTTAGTAAAATATACTGGCGACTTTGAATCTCTCTACATTTTTACACCACATCTCAAACGACGCCGGCCGAAGCGCTCCTGAGAGGGACGCGTGGGACCCGAAGGATCCTTCCTCCAGGCGCCCGCCCGCATGGCCAGGATCGGGGATGGCCATATTGACATGATAGTGTTTTATGCTTATAGTGGTGAAGAGTTTACACCTAAACTATTGGTTATATGGGAAATTAAAGACCTTCCTTCTTGTGGGATCTTATCTGATTGTAATATTCATAATTATTATGGATGTCCCATATATGGGGAGGAAACTAACGCCACCTTGCTACATCACAGTGGTCAGGTTATTTATACAAATCATCATAGATTTCTTTCGACAAGTCATCCTTTTAGGAATAATAAGCCTAACTTCTTACCGTTTGGTCACAATCGTAGGATAGAACTTTCTTGTCTTTTTGGTCAGCAGGTCGGGATGAAGATGAAGGTTGCAACTGCAGGGATACCTATGTAGGCAAACATCCTCAGTTTGTAAACCTAAAGCGTAAAGCTAGTGAGGATCTGAATGACCCTAATAAAATAAAGCCATGGTTTAGACGGTTAATATTTTTTTGACTTTCCGTATTGTAAGACACGTAATTGATGTGTTGCACACGAAGAAGAATGTCTCGAACCATCTGATATGAACATGTTTAGGTGGATCTAATTAAAAATTTGGAAAGTGGGCGTATTGCAATCTATAGAAGATGAAAATAAAGAAAAAATAATAGTTAAAAATGATCCTTCAGCAGGAAGAATTTATATCCACCAGGCTTCTTTCACTTTGACTACAAGTGAGAAAGAGATCATCCTAGGCACGTTGTTTAACTTTAAGACTCGAACTCATTATTTCGATAATTTTCTTAGGGTAGTAAGCTACCAAACAAATGGCCTGAAACAGTGCAAGTCTCACGACAAACACATCATCATTTTATTGATCGTTTTGTTGTTTAGGCGGTTCTTCTTTGAGAACAAAGATCCATCGGGAAATTATGCAAACAAGATTGTGCTTTACCCCAATTTGTGCAAAAGTGGTAAACATAAAGAATATTAATGTTGCGGAATCAAATTTATATGAGCAATTTGTGTATTAGAGAAATATTTTCCTTTGTCATTATTCGATATAAATATCCACCTGCTTGTGCATTTATGCGTTAAGACCTTGAAGGCACTAGTCCTCCTTTATCACTTAATTGTTTCCATATATTTTTCCTTTATATTAGACAAAGAATTAATAGCCAGCAACACATACCTTAATCTCACCCAACCACATGCTAATATAAAAAAAATATGCCATAGTTGACTAACACTTTTCCAATTCATCCATACAGTACAAATTAATATTCTCACACACATGTGATTTGTCAACTCTTTAGTATGCAAATACCACATCAAATGATTTCTTAGATAATGAAAAATCCACTTCATTGTAATCCAATGTCATTTCCTGTATTTCCATATATCTACTCACTACATAAGAAATATTAGGTCGAGTACAACCAATGAATACACCAAACTACTCACTACAGTCACATATTAAAATGATCCATATACGCCATCTTATCCTCTATGGTCGGAGCCATCTTTGCTAAAATTATAAAATGTGCATTCAAAGGATTACTCATAATATTTACATCGTACATCCTGAATCGTGACACAACTTTCTCTAGGTATTGCCTCTATTTGATCACAAACTTAGCTTTTTAAAATATTAACTAACATCCATTCTAAGGATATTTTTTGTTTTCCCAAGTATTTATCTCAAACTCTTAGCTCAATTGATCCTCTAATTTATTAATCTCCAATACACTTGAAACTACATGAGAATGTCATTAATGTACACAACTAAGTAAATGGAAGTATCATCCTTGAGACTCTTACATAGAAACAATAATTAACATCATTCCATATGGATTTTTATCGTAGCATAAACTTGTCAAATCACTTGCACCATTGTCGAGTCAATTATTCAAACCATACAAAGACTTTTACAATTTTCACACATAGTCTTCTTTTCTAATAACTTTAACCTCCTTGGTTGAGACATGTACATTTTTTTCCTTTAAATTCCCATCCAATAACTTTGTGTTTACGTTTACTTGTTCATGACATAAGACAAATGCACCATCATATACAATAACATCCAAATGGAAGTGTATTTTTGCACGAGAGACAACAATTCATTATAATCTACACTTTTCCTTTATGTAAAACCAAGGTTCTAAAAAATGTGGGCGTGACTGAGGCGTCGAGGCCAAGCTTTAAGCCTTAGAAACCTAGGAATGCCTTAGGCGTAAAAAGGCGTGAAAAGATGTTTAAGCCTATTAAAATATATTTTAACATTTTTAACCATAACAAGGCTATTAAAAATACTAAAATGGTACATATCTTAAAATATCTCTGAATATATGCAAACTAAAATACTCTTCTTTTAAAATACTAAGAAAAAAATAAAAAAAATAAAACAAGAAAAGAAAAAATTTACATTTTTTGGATAAGAGGCAATGAGGTTTGGGACACCATTTGTCTTTTGATTATTTTGAATGAGATATTGGTCCAGTTTTTAAAAAAATATATATTTAAAAGGCGATATCATTTCACTAAAGCGTTTTGGTTTCAAAAAAAGTTCACCTTAAGCCTTTTACCAAGAATAAGGCATAAAAAGCTTAAGGCGAGACATTTCTCTTAAGCCTCAAGCCTAGGCGTGCCTTTTAGAACAATATAAAACCCATAGGTTCTAACCTTTCCTTGTAATGAGTGTTAAAATATAGATAACCATCTTTCCTAGCCTAAACCCATTTGCATCTGATAAGACTTCTTTTCCCTCAAAGAAACATCACAAGTTTTGTTATTGTGGCCACCTATAACTCATTACAATGAGTATCATTCATTACCTCGCGGTAAGTATATGTATTATCTTCACAGACCAAAAATGCATACGTAGCTATGTCATCATCGAAGACATATCTCTTTATAGGTGTAAGAACCCCTGGTTCTCTTCCACAAGTCAAATATGGTTGTTATTACATTTGTTGTATGGGTTACTCATTTGGATCCTCCAACTCATGCATTGAATAGTCAATTGGATTAGGCACCTCTAATTTCACATGTTCACTCTCATTATACTTAGGATAATCATCTTTCTCTACGTTTCAAATTTTAAGCATACATACCTTATCAAAAGGCATATCCCTACTAACCAATACTTTCTTGTCTTGAAGCACCATAACTTGTACCCCTTGAGTGGGCTACTTGAATTCATTAAAACTTACTTTTGAGCTTTAGGATCAATTTTCCCCTCACTAATATGAAATAATACGAGAACCTAGATGCATTCACTCTGTCATAGATATGATGTGAACCCAACCGAGCATTTGAAAGGATCTTGTCGTCAATTGCGATTTATGGCAATCCATTGACAATGAGGAAATCATAGGATGAATCCTCCATACAAAACCACTTTGGCAAGACCTAATTGGACAACATATATATCACCTTTCAATTAAGGTTCATTTCATTATTTCCTATACTCCATTTTTTGTGTCATTTTTGGATCGTAAAGTGCTGAATAATACCCTCATACTGACATTACTTTTAAAAAATGTTATATTGATACTCGTTGTCATTATCCAAACTAGAAACCTATATATTTTCTTCTATTTTGATTTTACACCATCTTTTTTCATTAAGAAATATGCCATAAATTTTGTCATTGTGTTTTATGGTATAGACCTAATTTCTACATGTTCCATCATTAATGAACCATACAAAATAGTGACTATCTCCCTAATATGGTCTTTTAGAAGGGGCCTAAAGATCCATGTGAATTAATCAAATATGTTCTCAATCCAATGAATCTTACTAAATATTCATGTGAATGTAACCAATTATGATCTTTGTTGAATAAATCGTAATGCCAAACTTGAACCTTGTTTTCTTCTTAACATATTATACTAACAAAATTTCAACTTGCAACCCTTTGCACCCTTTATAATATTTTAATTGAATGGTTTAGTCATGTATTTTTCATCGGTATGTACTAAACACATATGCCAAAGCGTAGTGAAATTTGGTTTATAGTTTCTCTCTCATTAACGATCGAAGCACGACATGCTATAATTCTCCCTTAAATTAAGCAAAGGTTTACCTCCTTATTTATCCCCATCATCCCAAAGGTAGGCAAGAAAAACTTTAGAATTTTTCCCTCGAGTACAATCTTACATCTGTTTGAATTTAATGTTCAGAAATAAATGAAATTCTTCTTTAAATCTGAAACATATCAGACATTCATGAGAGTATTAGTCACTCAATCATGCATATTAATCTTGATTATTCTAGTACCCTTCCAATAAAAGAAACAAGATCATTGCCTATATATTCCTTAGATATACTTTCATTCTTAAAGGTATGAAACAAATATCTATTTGAGCACATGAAATAAGATCACCCCGAGTCTCACAAAGTAACAATCAACGTGCTCCCAAAGTCCAATGCAGAAACACAATTCGCGGACTACGCCAACATTTATTGGAAAGCTTAAAAATGTGATATTTATCCCTAAAATAGTCTCATTTGAATATCTAATTATTATAAAACACATTAGCCTTCTATGCATAGTATATTATTTCCTAGGTCAATATGTAGTTACGATTAAAAAATGCTTGACTTATAATTCAGGCAAAGTCACGGTAAAAAACATCAACACATATTTTTAATGACCCAAGACAACTTTGGATAACCAAATAAAGCCTTTCCCAAGTCGTTTCCATGTCATATTAACATTCTCCATTTCGCATGTGTGCTGGTATTATATTATTATTACTAATACTACTACTATATTATATTTTTGTGTATGTGTGTATTAATATTATATGTACGAGTGTGTGATTAGTATCAATATAAATATTCATATGTATGCAGTTACTATACGTATTATTATTTATGTGGGTGTTCTATGTGTTTCATCACTATATTATGTTGGTGTTGTATTATTATGTATGTGTATGTTATATATGTATATGTATGTCATATTCTTATCATTATTACTAATTTTTTATGTGTTTAATAAGTATATATATTGATGCATGAGTATTTTTATGTATCCGTGTGTGTATTTTACAAGTTATATTTATGTGTTAGTAATTATACGTATGTGTTTAGTAAAAACATAGCTACTTTTATGTGATAAGTTTAATATATGTGTGTTCGAGAGAAAGTATTCTATTTTTAGTGTATATATATAAACCAATAAAAATAACCTAACCCTTTTAATATATGTGTGTGTGAGAGAAATTATATGTTTTTATTTATTCTTTCTATATATATAAACGAATAAAAATAACCTAACCCTTCACTTAGTTAACCTATTAATCCCACCCACTCCCATTTAACTCTGTGTACAAATTAGTTTCATGGGGGTGTTTAGTCTCCCCTTCACCCAAGTACAAACTATTTCACCTTTCCCTCATTCATACAACCTAATGTCCCCCCCCCCCCCCCTCCCTTTTCTCTATCCACACCATGCCTTCTCTCTATTTCCCTTAACCCCTTTCTCCTTTTATCTATTCTGCTTAACACCCTTATTCATTTCTTTCTTCTTTCTACATAACCCTCATTTTCTTTCAATACATCACCTTCTATATTATGTACAAGGTTACCCCATCAACCTTTTTCTATAGATACCCCTCATGTGTTCCTCTATATCCCAATTAAAATTTTCTCTTCTTATATTTATCTTCCTCATATCTCACTTATGTATCTTTCATTTTTGTCCACTCGCTCTCCTCATTTTTTTCTTATATTTCTTGCCTATGCATAAATACCTCTCTCTCTCTCTCTCTCTCTCTCTTCATCTCTTGTCTTATGTATGAGTAGGTGTGTATATTTATGCATACACATGCATTTCACCAAGAAAAATTCCTTACCTCTCCAATGCTTTCTCCCATATTGTCCCCTTTTTATTTTCATTTACCCTCTACAATGATCCAAACCCCAATCTTTGCCACACCTACAAATCCAAGCGAGGATGAATCATTCATGGAACTCATTAACCACTATTCATTTCACAACTGAAGCTTAATTGAGCAGAGATCATCATCTTGAGGTTAGTATTTAGAGAGTGTCATTTTACATTTTTAAAATAAATTTTGAGAATTGAGTGAGCTCACTTTCAATGCATTTTTATTCTTTTTTTTTTTTAAACAAACCACAAATTTATTAACTAAGGTAGAAATGCCCTACCAAGGCTTATACAAGCTATAGAAAAGGAATAAAAAAAACATATAAGAAACGCATTATTTGAAAATTTTGATGGATTGAACACCTTGCAGATCCATTTTGTAGTGGCCTCTAGCTGAGAAAGGAAGATCACTGGCTTGACTGAAAGAAGAGCATCCTTTAGAATCCACTCCATGATTTGCTAGACTGTCTGCAACCTTGTTATTCTCCCTCCAAGTATGCTGAAATTTTACTTCAATCTTGTCTTGTAAGAGCTTGATATAAAAAAATACTTCAATAATGGACCAGGGAATCGACTTCGTAATACCATTAAGCATGTCAATCACCAATTTAGAATCAGATTCTACAATGATATTGTGCAGATTTAATGATATACAAAGATTTAATCCCCTAAAGATGGCCAAAATCTCAGCTTTGTTGTTGGAAATAAAACCTTCAAAAGAGGAGAAAGCTTTGATAAGCCGACCACTGTGATCTCTGATTATACCACCTGATCCGGACAAACCTGGATTCCCTTTGGAAGCTCCATCACAATTCATTTTAACAAAACCATCCGGGGGTTTGATCCAATGGAAAATGAGAAAGGAATTTGGGACATATGAGGCAACATTTAACTTGAAAGACTGGATGATGAAATCAAAGTTTCTGGTAGAGGACTTGAAGGTTTTATGATAAGCACAAGATTGGATAAGATCATAAACTTGATGAATAATATTCTTGGCTATCATTTTAGCACCATTAAAAACACATAAATTTCTGGAAATCCATATTTCCCAAATTATAGCAGCAGGAACAATGCTAAAGATGAATTTGAGATAATCTTGAGTGGGACACCTTAACCACCAGGACATAAGCGTCATGTGGAGAGAAGAATAAGAAATATGAACACCAAGCAGTTGAGCAAAGTGTTTCCATACTGAGTGCGCAATAGGGCCATTAAGAAACAAATGGTGCATAGTTTCAGAAGATTTATAGCAACAACGACATCTGGACGCTAGACGTATCCCCATTCCTTGAATAGTTGCATCTAAAGGGACAATATTGTGTAGACATTTCCAAAGAAATATAGATATTTTTTCCGCGATACCTGGATTCCAAATGAATTTAAACACGGCAGAAACAGGTTTAGCAGATCTGAGAATCTGCCAAGCAGATTTAGATGAGAACAAACCATCTTGATTGGGAGTCCAATATGTGTTTCCATTAATGACAGTTGAATATTGATCAGAGATGCTTTTAAATTTTTGAATTCTACGATGAGAGGCTGAGCCGATTTGAGTAACACCTCCCTTGTATTTAGCCCTGTATAGATCAGACCAAAGGCTAGGACCGGTTTTCATGTACCAATTGAGCTTTAAACTGGCTGAATTACAAACATCTTCCATATTTTTGAACCCCAAACCACCTTCTTCAATAGGAAAACAGAGGTCAGACCATTTTTTCCAGTGAAATTTAGTACCAAAATCCTTAGTATGCCCCCATAAAAAATTACTGAAAAGATTATGGATAATTGAAATGGTCTTTTTTGTAGGGTTTAGAGCTGCAATAGTATGAACTGGGATAGATGATAGGACAGAAGATATTAGAGTTCTTCTTCCTGGGAGAGAAAGAAATTTAGAATGCCAAGAATCGAGTCTAGCTCTGATTTTAAGGACCAGGTCTTCGAAATAGGAATGCTTACTTCTCCCATAATAAATGGGACAACCAAGGTATCTAATGGGAGGTTTTTGAAAGAAAGTTTAGAAATTTTGGCAATGGTTTTAATTCTATTGGACGAGATGGAGTGATGAACAGTGAAACTGCTTTTAGAAAAATTTATTAATTGCCCAGAAGCAATTTCAAATTTTTTTAGGAATTTGATCAAGTTCTTGATGCTATGAGTACCCCCATTGCAGAAAAGAATAGTGTCATCAGCAAAACTTAAGTTACTTATGAGGGGACTGTTTCTAGGGAGAGAATAAGGTTTAATAAGGCCATTGGAAACAAGTTTATGCAAGCCTTTATTAAAAGTTTCAGCTACCAAAACAAATAGACCAGGAGAGAGGGGATCCCCCTGCTTGAGACCTCTAAAAGACTTGAAAAAACCAGCGCTTTGATCATTGATAATAGTTAAAAACCAGTTATCTGAAATAACCCTCCAAATTCTATCAATCCATATTTCAGAGAACCCAAATTTTCTAAGGGTTTTAATGAGGAATAACCATGAAACTCTGTCATACGCTTTTGATAGGTCTAATTTGATGACAACATTAGAACCAAAGGTCTTCTTACCAATGTTCTGCATAAGCTCTTGAGTAAGAAGAATATTATCAGTCACTCTTCTACCTTTGATGAAGCCAGCTTGAGATAGGCCAATAATGGAAGGCAGAACTTGAGAAAGTCTTGAAGCCAGGATTTTTGTAATTATCTTGAAGCAGAAATTACAAAGGCTAATAGGCCTAAAATCTGTGCAAACTGATGGATTAGAGGTCTTTGGAATGAGGATAATGTTGGTGCTAGTCCAGCTTTTAGGAAGTTCACCACCTGAAAAGAAATAACAAACAACATTTATAAGGTCAGTTTTGATGATTTGCCAAAAGGTTTTGTAAAATATTCCATGGTAGCCATTAGGGCCAGGGCAGCCATTTTCATTAAGGTCTTGGATGGCACTCCAAACCTCCCCTGCATTTGGTACAGCATCTAGCATGAAGATTTGCTCAGTGGATAAAGAGAGCTCAATATCTTGAATGATGTCATCTTCCCCATCAATTGAATTAGCTTTAAAACTGTCTTCAAAGTAATCTACAAAAGTTTTTTGCATCCCTTCAAGATTTTCAATGCAAATCCCATCTTTATTCTTTTTAGAAAATGATTGAATGATGAAAAAGAAGATATTAGTGAAATATTTTTATTAAGAGTTTGAGTTCACTATTTCAGATTATAGAGTGACATTGTATTTTAACATTAGTATCTTACTTTTATTGTACTTTCTTATACTTTCATGGTGTAAAATTTGTACAATTTGATATTTCAATGCAAGGAGACTTGGATATTCATATTTTCTCTCTTATTTTACATTTCACAAGTCCTTTTTATGTAATTATCATTGAACTTTTGGTATTCTATGCACGTAGAAGGTTAATGTCCTCATTTAAGGGGAAAGATAAAGCTTTATGGACTTAATTGTTGCAGTTTTGTAATTTATTTATGCCCTTTAGATGATTAAAATCAAGGTTTTACACTAATCATACCATGGGAAATGCTGAATCAACTTTGAGAAAATTTTTAAATTTATCTTGGAAATGTGTTTTTGTAAAAGCCTCTCAAAAAATTATTGCTAAACCTGAGTATTTATAGAAAACATGAATTTTGAGGAAACACATTTCTTATGGCAACTTGTTTGAATAAAAATATAGGGTTCGTTAGAATGAAATCATTATCTCGTTCAAACTAATAAAAACCTTGTTCGAATGAACACATAATCTCCTTCGAACTAATTTTGAATGAGCTTCGAAAGAATATACTTATGTCCAATAGAACTACATCATTTGATGTTTATTTGAAGGTTGTTCCAATGAAATTAACACCTCGTTCTAATGAATTGTTCAAACTAACTAAAACAAAAATTATTTTTTCTTTCAAAAAACATTAATGGAAAAGGCCTCAAAAAACATTTATAAAACATTTATTTACATTCATACGTTCACTGAGATCCCTCGAATATTAAAGATGATAACTCGATATGCAATCTGATGTAACCTCGATGTATCTTTAGCTTTACCACATAGTCTTTAATCACACATCATAGGTTTGAAGGACAAACAACTCAAGTCCTAACTTATGATTGAAACAAGTTTTGTCCAAATACGAAATTAAGTTAATACATACAAATTGACTCGATTAAAAAATTTGTCCTTACAAATATCCCCTTTTGGCTATTCCGGGACAAAACTCAAAATGAAAAGCTTAATGGGACGTCTAGCTCACTAAGACTCGATTCCCAACCCTAGATGGAAAAAAACGTTAGTAGATTTGATCTCATGTAAACCTTTATCGCATCGTTGCTAACCAGAACACTTAAACACACCTTCAAATGCAAATAATATAACAATATATAAACTGCATATGAAAAACCCTTCCCCTTTATCTAAACATCTCTACCTAAGAATGGCGTCTCTTCCTAAGTTAAAGAACTCCCACACTAAAAGAGTCAGATACCATTTGCCCCCCCCCCCCCTTTAGAAATAAAGAAAGAATAATAAGCACAATAATAAAAAATTCTCCCCAATAAAACCAAATCTCCCTTAAGTGAAGCATGGGTAATCATAAAGAAAAATAAATATATCATGCAATGGTGCGAAGAAAGTCATGCAACGACGAATAGATGGGTAACAAAAGCATAAATAATCCAAACTACCAACAAATGATATCAACTAAGATGCAAAGCATTTAAGTATAAGATACCAAGATGATCATAACAGATGCTAAATTAAATCAAAGATTAAGCATAAGGCAATGATTGATTAAATGAAAACACAAAGACTTGAAACCCAAAATATACCATATACATAACCACACATATAATAATGAAGGAAAACTATATATAGGTATATATGGCCAACTCATCTTCGGGCTCAACATAATATTATGCCCAATAGCTCACTAATATGATACAAAAAAGAGGTTCAAGGGCACCCTATCTCTCTACTAAACCTATTCACTTTTTTTTCTAGTCTACCTAGCTAAGATTCCTTACTTTAGTCTTGAATAGAGTCAAGAAGAATCACAAAGGAAATAAGAAGACACCCAACTAATACTATCTAATATATTCTATCGTGCTTTAACCCTTAGGAACTACCATTACTCTCCGACAGTAAATCACAAAAAAAAAGTGAGTTATTATTACACTGCAAGTACAAGAATGACACTTTAGCTCTACTCCAAAAGAAAAAAAGAAAAATGTCTTTTGTTCCTCTTATCCTGAATGTGTTGTTCTTCTTCTCTATTTCTCTCCGAACTTATGGTTCTTTGAGATTCACACTCCTTCTGAAGTTTGTGCTTAAGGTATACCTTGGGTCTCTCAATAGAGACTCAGTTTCAATGCATGAGTGTTATCGATCTTCTTTTTCCCCCGAGAGAACCGAATATTGAAACAAAAATGGATCAATTTAGATAGTCCTTTGTGGCTCTGATGGGAACTAGATGAATGTGTTATTGTCGCAAGAGAAGCTCCCATTGAATTGCACTGTGAATCATTGGGTACTTATTATGATATTTATGGGCATTATCTAATAGTAAGAAGTATAAAAAAGAAATTATATATATATATATATATATATATATATATATATATATATATATATATATATATATATATTCGAACCACTATTGGTCAGAAGACATAAACACATAAGTTTTACACAACTCATATAGTACCAATGTGTTTAAACATGGTGGAACAAAGTGAAGGGGCAGGAACTAAAAATAAGAGAAAATGACCCAATCACTAAAACATGTCTAAGTCGATATTTTTAACTGCAATAATTTATGAACATTCGATTTTGCCTAACATGCCTATTAAATAACTCAAAAGGACAAACAAACACAATGCACACTTGCCTAGAAATTTTGATAATTCTTGAATCAATAGTGTCAAAACAATTAAGCTCAGATAGGACTCATTATGCAATCCCATTGATCCTCAACTAAACACCCTAAAAATATATATATCCTCTTTCTCTCTCTTTCTTTTGAAGATATATAATTTTTTAAGGAGTAATGCCAAAATTTGGCCTTGGCGATTTTTATGTTTTTATTGCCATTCAATCTTTTTAGGCTATTGCCAATGGTAGCCTTTCACGTAAAGGAGATTCCTCATTTCGTAGCCATTTCCTGTGCACACTCATACTTTCAAAAAAATATTAAACAAACTCACAGGAAATGTCTTTTACATGCACAACTCCCCATTAGTCAATTTTTTTTGTGTATATAACGATATTGTTAGGAGAACACCTCATTTAGATCATGTGACATATGAACATAAAATCCAAAAATCCTAGCATAAATTGTGTTCGGAGGCATATTCAAAGTGAATTCATCATGCAAATTAATTTCAAATTACTTTATGTAGACATGATTAAGAGAAATCAAGGCATTGGAAATCAGAATCAAATGTCCCAGTCGGAAGACATAGAAAACTAGGGACGTTAGAAAAAGGCCAACGTAATGGTAACATTCCTCGTGTCTTCACATGCACACACTGTGGTAGGAAAGGTCACCTAAGGAATTTCTGTTATGATCATAGATAATGTCCTTGGAAGAATAAGGCTAGTGTCACCAAGGTTCCCCAATATGAGTTCATTACATTAAACCTATGTGAGATAGGAAATCCGATTTGGAGGCGCTAAATGTTTGGTTTGACTTTTGTTTTATTTCGCATAATTCATCCCATTCTATAATTTATAAGTTATTGTGATTGCATGTTTGTCATACATTAGTTTTTTGCTTCATGTTATATGTTTGCTAGTGTTATAATGTGTTTATCTTTTGTAATTTGATTTTTCATTTTTTTGGTATCAATGAGAAAATATAAAAAGATTTTGTTCGCCTTTTTTAAAAATTGGTATCATTTTGAAAAATTGTTTTAAAAACTCAAAATGATTTTTGGTTTTTGTGTATTTTGGTTTTACACATATTGTGTGGCATATCGGTGTATTTGAATCCCATTTATTTTTTAGCTTTAGTAGCAGAAGTATCTATATCATCGAAGCCAGTCCCACACTTGTCATCTTTGATTCGGACGGTGCATAGCATTTAATTTATCCTTTCTGAACTAGACTCCATATCAAATTTGACATTACTCGAGTCTTTAAACTTCTCCTCTAATTCCATAATCCTAGACTCGAGAAAACGCCTAGACTTTTCAAACTCAAGAATCACCTTCTTAAATGCCTAGATTACCTTTTTCAACTTCATTGACTCCACATATAACTATCAAAAGTGCACTTGAAGCTCACTCTCCTCCTCATCTTCTTCCTCATCACTCATCTCCTCACTCTCTTAGAAAATTAAAGACCAAACCTCGGAACTATTACCCATATGATCATTTTTACTGGGGTAAGGACCTTCATTTAAGCCTACATGGCTGGCCATAAACGCAGTGTAGTTGCAATCAATGGGAAATATACTTCCTCTTTCGACACACTATCACTAAGGTTAATATTTATACCTTTGGTTTCTCAGCCTCATTCCTTAGTCTAGTGGGATGCTCACAAGAATAATTCCCAAAACCTTGGCATTTGAAACACTTGTCCCGATCATCCACATTTTTAGGACCATCCCTATTTTTTTATCACGATCGACAAAGTTCTTAGGCTTATGTTCTAAACTCTTCTCAAAGATCTTCGCAACTATATGCTTAAGAAACTTCTTGAACTTCCTTGCAAACCTAGATATCTCTTCAACATCACGCTCACCATCACTATCAAAATCTGACACATCCTATTTTCGGGCTTTCAAAATAATTCCCTTCTTTTCATTATTCCTTTGAGGACACATATTCATCTCATAGGTTTAAAGTTCGCCTACATGTTATTGGACTCTCATAATGTCGACACCACCTAGGTAATGTAGGACTGTGACTTTGGAATTAAATCTTTTAGGAAAAGACCTTAAGCTTTTTTTCAAAATCTAGACTCGGTGATCGACTCACCCAAGTCAAATGAGGAGTTAACAATATCTGATAACATTGCATATAACTCATTAAAATACTCATTCTCTAATATCTTAATCGTCAGAAACTTAGTCATCAGATTTCGTAACAATATTTGTTCTTTCGTGTGCATATAGCAAAATATCCCAACAAACCTTAGCGCTCTCGCAAGTCCTAATGCGTCTAAAGTCTACAATGCTCACAATGGAAAAAATAGCATTCACACCCCTGGAATGAAAAGTAGAGGCACTTTTCAGCCATTGTTTAAGAGGCATACATATTAGGAGCACCACCTTCAGTGGGATGAGTCCACCCAAACTCAATCGATTTCCAAACACTCTCATCTATCGAGTTTAGGAAAAATCACATCCGAGCCTTCCAACAAAAAATTTTGACCCATAAAATAATATAGGTTGGCCAATGGAACTATCCTCACGATTACAATCCATCTAAACCCTAAACAAGCCACAGACAGGGATCTAACATAGTAAGCTAGTGTAACTCACTTCGATACCAATTGGAAGGAGTCTATATGCCCTAGGGTTTGTTAGAGAAAAAAACACATTTTAATTTTTCATAATTTTAATAAAAATTTGCACCTTTTACAACCACAAGTGTTGTGTGACACAATTTTGACAATTTCAGTGTTGTCCTAAGCATTCATCTATGTGAGAATAAGCAAGAATAAAATAAGAAACCCACAACACGGCGACGTGCGAGGAAAACCCATAATGTGAAAAATCTCGAACAACCTATCCACACAAGTTCACTACAATCAAGGCACTTTACAAGAACAACTTAGACATACTCACAAACTCGACTCCTTTAAGCCTTGATGCGCTTCATTATTCCTTGTAACCTTATTCGTAAACGTTCTTGTATTCCTTATAATAGACATAAAATGTAGGTGCGTTCCCATATCTCGATATCACATCGATCTTACTTGTATTGTGACTAGTCCAGCCACTGCTCAATACAAACGCGGTCTCCATCACTCAAAACACTCACAACATGAGGAGAAAACATATATGGTGTTACATAAAAAGGGATATCAAACATACATATAGAAGTAGGATTCTTGGATCTCAATCTTGGGTGTAAACTACGGTTTGGAGGCACAAAATTTATCTTGGAAAAATATTTTTGCAAAAGACCTCTCAGAAAATTGATGCCAGACCTGAGTATTTATTAAAAACAAAAACTTTAAGGTATGCATTTTTTGAGGTAATCGTTCGAATAAAAACATAAGGTTCATTTAAACAAAATCCTTATCTTGTTTGAAAGAATAAAAACCTCATTCTGACGAACACATAATTTCGTTCGAATCAACTTCAAACGAACATTGAAAAAATCCACCTTTATTTAACAGAAGTTCCTCGTTTGATGTTCATTTGACGGTCGTTTTAACGAAATTCACATCTTATTCGAATGAACTGTTAAAATGAACTAAAAAATATTTTTTTCTTTCAAAAGAACATTTTATCACTACACCAAAATAGGTAGATGGTCACGAATTCGGGTCGTGACCAGGCTTCCGATCTACGGATTCCATTCGTGACCAAATGAGGCGTGACCAAAATTACTGGAGACGGATCTTATCCCTGTCCAAAAGAAGCAGTCATGGACCAGAGCGTGTGGTAGTATAAGGTAGTCTAGTTGCAAATAAGGGTCGTAACTAGACAGTCGTGGACAAAATTCATGGCAAGCTTTGAAAACCTAGTCACGGACTAAAGTCTTGACCCATTTAACTTTGAGCGACCATTCGGTGCGGAGCTTTCACAGTTTTATTTGATCGATTTTCATTCTGGGAGAGTTAGAATCTTCTGCTGAGGTATCGCAGGATTAATACCAAGCATGTCATCATAGGACTATGTGAATATTTCGACAAATTCCTTCAATCATTCATCAAGTTACACGCGCTCATGCTCGTCAAGGGTGGATCCTATCCTAATCTCGTGCAGTTAGGTACTAGAATCAACATTAATAACAACAATTTTATCCTCAATAATTTTAATGCGGTTATGTTGTTTGTTATTAACCTTATTAAGACAATTTAAGAAATATTCATTTATAAAATCATCATCATCAAGAGTTTAATTAGAATAAAGACAATTAATGGAAAACAAAAAAGATACTCAAAATCTTCATTTCTTTCATTCTCGAGAAAAATAGTGTTAAGAACCTCGTCAAAGGAGGTCTTAATTACATTATTATCAGAAAAAGGAGGAACAACAAAAGAGGAAGAGATAGGATAAACATCTAGGTTGGATTGCATTTTAGCTAGTGGAACCGGTATAGCATTCTAGTTGAGGAGGGGTTCATCAGTGACGTGGATCGGGATGGACGGATCTGACAATGTAGGGCCATAATGGATTATGCAGAGTGTCAGCCCTAGTGTATGAAGATTGAATGAGTCTTCGGAGTCACTTTCCTCAAAAACATTTGTAACAATTATAGCTTTCTACATGAGTGGTTGCACATGATGTTGAAAGTCCTCAGCCCAGGAGTATCTATCTTGAAATAATATCTCCATCCCTCACTTCGTTTTCTTGTCCGCATTATTATACCATGGTTCGAGAAGTCCACAAAAGGGAAAATCCTCACCTTCTTTGATGAATATCCCATTCAAGGAATCCTTCAAAATAATCTTGGCACTTTCTAAACTTCTCTACAATCGGGGAAGGAAGAAAATTCTGAGTTCATACGATGATGGTTGATAACCTAGGCCACGGGAGGGAAAGGCCTTTTTTAGGACTACGGGTTCCATTATCCCCCGTTGTCATCATCCCATCCTTATTTCGGGCATGAAGCGCATATTCTTGAACATCAGTATCACATTGACATTGTCGTGAGGGTATTGCTATGGATAAACGCAATCTTTGAAATCATCCCCTATTGGGAGTGGAAGGGGTTCGACTCAGAAGCTGAAAAGAAGCATATCATTCGTCCCATGTTGTAATTCTAGTAATGGATTAATTGTTCTTGCACTCTCGGTATTATTATCGTTGCCTAAGATGGTGATGACCTGCCCCTTGGAGAAGAAATTCAGTTTATAATGGAGAGAGGAATATACCCCCTTGATGCTGTGAAGCCATGGTTGACCAAGCAATAGATTGAAATAAGCAAGTATGTTGATAACTTGGAACTCGATAACGGGATTTATGGGGCCAACCCCGATTGTGAGTGTTATAGATCCCATCACCACTCGAAGAGTGTTGTCATATGTGACACCTTAACTAATTAAATAACGGGTAGCTACTCCTTTATTAAATTAATATATAACATCAAGTTGGTTTAGTCTTAGTATCACTGTCGAAAACATTCAATTAATTACTAGCCACCTAATATTTAAAATAGTGAGATGACAAATTTTATTAATTGAATTAACAATCAACCAAGTAATTAAATCATCAATCATCAATCACATAAACAATCTCATATGAAAAACCAACGTAATGAAATAAATCGAGTCTGGAGTAAACACTCCAACAATAATACCAGAGTAAAATAAAATCCCAATACAAGAGTCGGAATAAATAAACCAACATCTGAAATAATGGAAGTCTGTATTTGTAATCGCTAAATAAGAATGGGCAACATTCCCTAACTGATATGAATGACTCTGAAGGATCCAAGGATAAATGTGGTGGCATCTAATACCGAGATCCTGTAGCTTCCACAGCAGCTACAGCACGTCATCAGGATGGAACTCCTTTGCTTGGCGTCCCTATGGCTGGGCACCGAAAACGTTTTTATAAAAAAAATAGATTTGGAAACAAACGGATCAGAGCCCAAGGTGAAAATATTTTAAAAACAGCAAGTTTTTAAATTACAATTTAAACAACATATATATTAATCATATTAGTTACGTGCCCTCTCTTGAGACTCTCACCTCTCAACTAATTGTGCATGCCTAATGCATATGTAATTCCTCTGCTAGTTACACTACCCTACCTAGCCAGCCTATATAAATTATTTACCCAATCGGACTACCTTATGTGTTTGCTCGAATAACCCCATTTAATACATCCAAACATACTCCGTGTTTTACTGATCGATTTTACATAGCTTAATACTCATATTTGGTACTCACATACTTCATCAATTTAGATATTTAATTCTAACTTATCTACTGAGTAACACAACAGAACTATCACAAGTATATATATATATATATATATATATATATATATATATATATATATATACTAGATGTGCCCACGTGCTTTGCACGTGTGGACAAATCCAAATATTCAATTGGATTAGCTGAATAAATGAATAAGAAGTTGTGAATTTAAAAATTATTCATATAAAGCATAAAAACTATAACAAATTATGTACAAGTAATGAAGTAAATGAAATCAATGTGTGAAACAATGAAGCGATAATCACATAATAAGATATGAAATCTCATGAAATAGTAAAAATCAATGTCAATGAATCCGAGTTATTTAAAATGTAAAATGCAAAGGAAGAGACAAATTATTTATGGAAGAACTAAGATAATAACAAAGTGTAATGATAAAATATTAAAATATAATCGTCAAATATGTTGCTTTTGACATTTGTTAGGATTCAATGTGTCTTATTCATCTTCAATTTTATAAGCGACAAAATGTGCAGGCTTTCGATTAAAATCTCTAAGCAATTTTCCTTTAATGTAGAATCTGCTAATTTTGCCAATGCACGTGTATAACTTTCAAATATAGTCCGAGTGCACAATCCCCTGTGGAATAAATTAACATAAAAAAAATAAGTACATGAAATTAGTATAGAACGTTTGAAATGTATGCATGAATTTTGAGTTTTAATAAGAATGATATTACCTTTTCTTTAGAAACGATGAAAGTTTGAATGTTGCGGGCAATGAAAGACTATGTTTCCTTGAATAGTGTGACTATTGCTCTTTTGTTGTCTTCTTGAACCATTAATTGAAGTAAGTACCTTGTGTTTGGTTGAACAATGAGTCAATATCCAATAATGGTAATATAGCGTGCCCAAATTATGAACAACAAAATTGAGCTTATAGATATTTGTTGAAAACGTAAGACAAACTTACCTGAAAAGTTGAAACAGTGGGGTTGTAAACATATGTCAAGGTCTAATCCTAAGATTAAAAAATATTATATATATATATATATATATATATATATATATATAAAGAAAAAGACACACTTTTTTTTAATAAAAATTGTAATTTTTTTAATAAAAAAACTCTTGTGTATAAAAGTTGTATTACTAAAAAACTTAATTTTTAAAACAAACTGTATTGTTAAAATTTGTATTCATAAAAAATACAATTTAAAAAATGCATTTATAAAAATATTGTTTTTTATAAATAAATAAAATACTATTTTTTTTATAAAAACAAAAAAAAATTTATTATTTTTTATATAAAAAAGTAACTTTTTTTAAAAATACAATTTATATAAAAGAAATACAATTTTTTTTCTATATATATTTTTGTTTTTTTCTTTACATATTTTTAAGAATACAATTTTTTCTTATAAGAAATGAAGTTTCTAATTAAAAAATAAGGTTTTTATAAACAATATAATTTTCATAAAAAATTATACCATTAAAGAGGAAATCATCTTTTTTTATGTATAAGAGATAGAGATAGAGGTGTATTTTCAGAGATGCAGAGATCATGAAACCCCAGAAAATAATTAATATGAAATCTAAAGAGCTCCATCCGTGTTTTTTTACAATTATACTCTCTCGAGTTAATAATAAGGATTAAATGTCATAATTTTAAATAAGAACATAGTCAGATGAACCAGATTCTCTCCATACATGTCTTTTTACTGTCAAAATGAAAAAAATACAATGGTCGGTAATATTGACAAAGGGAGTATACACACAAAGAAATAAATAAAGATAATGCAGATGAACCGGAGTTTTGATTAAAAATCGAATAACGTCTTCACCCGTGTAAATTTCGTACCAATTATGTTCCAAGTGGATTCTTGTTCAGGTATTATTTAAAAAGTATCAAGATCAAAATCCTTATTTTAATAGTCTCAAGATCAAAATTCAACATACTAAATTACAGTCTCAAGTTTGAAAAACTCAATAAATTGTTAAAACATCCATTTTCAAACAGTTTTTGTTCTTAAAATTGTTAAAACCTATGCACATGAATTAAACCTATATACATCACTACACCAATTATATAATGTAAACTCATAAAAAAAAGATAAATTAATGTGTTCAAATTTGGGGCTTTAAACAGGTTATTATGTAACATGAAACATATTAATCTCTAAAATAAAATAAACAACGTGATAAACAGATCTACACAAAATGATCACAAATTTAAATGTAAATTCGAACCTCATATTTGAGTTACCTTCCACAATGGCATATATGTTTGGGACGGTTTAGTGTTGCTAAGATTATTTCTAGTCCACCTGCTTTTTTTGTGATTAGTTAGAGGATGGTTTAGTGAGAGAGATGAGATATTTTGAGAAGTGGGTTTCACTTGGGAAGTCTTCATAGCAAAAATTGGACTTTTTCGTGTATTGGGTTGGAAGTTGTGCATAGGAGATCGTGGTCAGTGTACAAATTAGAGTGCAGTGTATGTGGGTGGGATTAAAATACAATGTATAATATATTCTTGAATGAAAGAGAAAGATAGAAGGGTATTGATGGATTTTTAAATTATATGAGGATAAAATACTCTTTATATCATTAAAGAGAAACTCCCCTCTTTTAAAATAGTAGATATATATATATATATATATATATATATATATATATACACCGCTATAATATATCATATACATATTAGGCACCCCACAAGGATAGAACCTACGATGCCCTCATACTCTGCTATCGAATCCCGGTACATCACGTATGTGAGGATCACGAGTTTCGAATAACTCAGGAACTATATCAATACAAATCACACATATTAGAGGTGAACATAGTTCACATACCTATGGGTCACGCACATACCTACGCTCCCATAGTCAGTTGACTTACTAACTCACAAATAAGCCTTCACTGTCCTATGTTCTTGAGGTACAAATTTAAAGTCCCCCCAAAGGCACACAAAGACCAGATTGTCCCCTTTCCTAAACAACCTCCCGTGATAGCAAGTATGGTAGGTATGTCATATGCATAAGAATCCATATACTAGAAAATCACACAACCAGTATATATATGAATCCAATATAGGTAATCTCATCTCCTATATGTATTAAGTTTCACCCATATTAGTTACGTTCCATATATTACACATATCAATAATTTAGCGCTACAACTCTCATCATACGAATTCGTGTACCCCTACCTACCCCAAGAGGCTACTAGGTCTCCCATATATATCTAGTCTTATCTCAACAACTTAAAGTCCCCTTACTACTGTTCCAACCCTAAAATTACAGTTCATCCGAATTTAAACTCCCTATATACTAAATTTCGGATCACATTCGTTCGGTTAATTACGCTTACTTTCTCCCACTCATTCCCATACGTAGTAACCCTTTTAGGGTCTTATGTGTATCCTACTGGTCTCCCCTAAGTCCCAAGATGTTCAATAAATCATCTCTAAAAACTTGTAAAGGTTGGGTATAAATCAATTTAATAAGGGAATAATTCACATTTCTTAGATGGGTCGATCGATCGACATGCTTGGCTCGATCGATCGATCGATCGAGCAGTTATCTGCCCAGATTTTCCTTTAACAGTTACATTTTTCCCACTTTTATTCGTCCAATTCTACATTACAACATCCCAAACTCCCAAACAACTTTACTCATTATTAAACCAACATATCTACATAAGTTTTAACGTCTAAGAATCATTAAACTATCTTGGAAAATTAATTTCTTGGATCAAAAGTCATGAGTATTACACAACCATAGTTCTTAAATATTTCTACAATAATCACCATAATTCTCAGTTTAACCTCGTGATTCCTATCCCTTAATTTATAATTTCGTTCATTCAATGTTTCAAGAAGATCCACTACATGCTAACCTACCCAAATTCGATAATTAAGTCTCTAATTTCATATTTTTGCAATTATTCATAAATTGACATGAAACCTAATCTAACATATAGAGTATATGCCTTAAATCATTTCAAAATAAATCACTTGCCTTGATTTAGATATTGTGATCCTTTGCAGCAGATGGTATGGGAGTAATCCTCTTTTTTCGATATATCCGGTGGTGGTGACGGTGATGCAAAAAGCCTAAAGGTGGTGGTTCTCCTTTGGTAACTTCGACGTCTGTGAATTTATGGAAACCATAAGTCTCTAATCTAATGGCTGATAAAGCTTTCTAAATTTCATGGGTCACTATTCTTCAAATAGTAAAAATGACTAAAATGCCCTCCTGGGCTACCGATTAGGCCTAAAATGCCCCGGGACCCAAACTAAACCCATGGCTAGTGTTTCCTGACTATCTTGACCCTTACGGACAAGTTGACGCACTCAAAATGACCATACGGATGACATAAAAAATAAATTACTTATAAATCCATTAAATTGAGTCCTGACACGACTGACACACGCGTCTCAATATAATTACCGAAACTGCCATATTTTCAACTCGCGACAATATTAATACATTCAAAATCATATATTACTACACTCGCTCAATAATATTCAACATAGTTATCATAATCAAATACTAACTCTCGTCTCGCTAGCATTTAAATCAAGATTAATTTCCAATTAATTTATCCCAATTTTATTTAATTAATCCATAATTAAAGGCCATAAAAATACGGGGTATTACATACTTCCCCTGTAATAACGGAATTTCCTCCCGAAATTCGAAAAAGGTAAGGGATAACTAGTAAAAAAAAGTAACCTCTAGTACTCAAAACCAACTTCAAAGTAAGGCTCGATCACTATAGCCCCCCCGCTTCACGTCAAGCTTGTTTAACACTTTCGACACGTTATCAGTTATAGGGTCACACCTCAATAACGACACCTCACCTTGTGCTCCTACCAAACAACATTCTAATAAGAATAGCCTATATCTCATTGTTCGCATTATCTCAATATTATTGGGAGGTCGTACCTCACTTCGTATCAACTCCCGCATTTATCTAAACACAAAACTCCCACTCTAGGAGAAACCATATGAACATATGACTATTCTTGTTTGTTCTTCGAATCTCTATTCCCGACGGTGTAACTTTTATGACAGGAAAATGCCACCTAAGACAGTTTATGGTTATCCCATTATAGTCATCGGACTCTAACTCCTGACTAATTCAAGACTATAATTATCCGTTCACCTGTAAACATCCAGAGGAAAAATAGTTCCACATAAAACCTCAATAAGTACCTTGTCCACGATAAATATGTACGGGTGCTTTCACATAACTCTGCCATTACGTAATTTTCTCTCCCCATTACCGTATTATACTTCACTTACTAGCTATACCTGTTATGGAAATGAAATGATCGCAATGAGTCCAAAATTACTTTCATACGGCTCCATAATCATTAATCACCTTGCGTCTACTCCTTGGGCTAGAGGTGATACAACCTGCTCAAAACGAACCGTTATCCCTACTACTTCCTAAAATTTCATATTGAAAGTGGGGTTCAAGGATCTCATCCTAGTTCAGAACAATACTGGGCAAGACCACGTACCGACGTGATCCTTATTTTTTAAATAAAGACTGTGTCACACTTTCTAGTAGTGTAAATAACCCAAAGGTATAACAATTACTTTCCTTTTTGGCCAACTTGTTCCACACATTCGAAGGAACTGGTGACTTATCTTGAGGTTGGCAACCCATAAAAAAAATTAGCAACTTGACTCTTTCATTATTGAAATCGTCATCTTTATACAAAATTTTATGGCTGATTATCTTACTCAACCGATTTCTATCTATGAGTGGTGCATGGGGAGACTACTCACTATGTCCCACTCAACACCGACTTTCACCTATAATTCCTCCCATTAAGTGGTACATCATCATTCTATTTACGCGCAAGTCACTCTCAACATTTGACTGGGTAGAACTCCGCTCCAAATTTTGCATAATAGTTAAATATTTGTCTTTTCAAGGGATAACCCCTTTTTAAATGGCTTCCCACTTCCTTTCAACCAAGTTCGGGCGTGCTATTCTGATTGCACATGAATATATGGATTATCATCCTTATCTCACGACGTTTAATCCACTCTACGACTTCCATGTGGTTATTTTAGTCCCACAAGCATATATTTCACACATCTATTCCCACATCTCTCTTTTCCCAACGATTTTGACATTAGCAAATCAGGGTGTCCACACACCCTATAAACCATGCATACTGATTTAAACATCGTATACGCTTCATATATACATTTCATTATTTATTTCCCCTGTATTAACAATGTGGCTATACCACTTGGGCATTCTCAATCATCTCGGGATGCAAAATTTTAAATCCTCCTTAACACCCACATTGATAAAATAAAAAAAATTTATACTTCCTTACCACACAACTGGCTCCACTGTCCTTATATCATAATTTAATTTTCAACTTACAGTTATAACTACATACTTCTATAACAACCGAGGTACCAAACTCATGGACAAATGGCCAAACATCTCCCTACTTCCAACCTTATGCTAAGTTTCATGAGTGGGATGTCTCACAAAGCGAAATCCAAACAAGGACCCCCCTGATATACTACTACCTAGCATTATCGATTATCGAAATCCTTTAGGGCTTTAGGGCCTCAGTCCATAACATGTACCCCTAGTTTCCCATCTCTTGACACAAATGTTACATCTCCTTCTGCAATTACACTTAAACAAGGAACGTCCTCCTAAAGACACTGTCATTTAACATTGGTGGTATTTATATTCCATAAAAATCGTGCACATATAATCGGGGCTCTCGAAATCCTGTCCCTAAACATACAACTATGAGTCTTAACTCCCACGTCTCTAAAGGGGTGATATAACAATGAGCTCTTCCTATTACCAAGTCCTGAGAGTTAAACATAATAACAAGCTAAATCTTTTCGCAGAACAGTAAACTCAATACACACCGAATCATATCAATAAAGTCCCCACATATACCGGGATCGAATATCTCGAGACCATTATACCTTTCGGTGTCTCTATAATATATATGTATATATATATAAACGTGAGCCCGACCCTCTCGCAGGTGAGGTCTAGTCAGAACAAAACATCCTACACTAAGGTAGTAACCCCGATAGACTTGCGATGTTCACTCACTATCGGTTTAAGAATCACTATAAAACCATAATTAGGATAATATCATACTGGTATAACAAATCATTAAACGAGTAATCTCAATAAAGTATATACCATTATCAATACACCCATTCATCCTCTGCGCATAACACTAAAGGTAACCCCGCTATACCAGGGAAAACATTCACATAATAATAGCGTTGTCGATATATGCATTAAACTCGTTTCACATGCGAATCTAACAATAATAAAAATATAGTAACTCGTTCATGTCACATAAAACACGCCTCATCCTCTAAGGGTAAAACTCATACTTCTGCCTTGTCAATCGCCCTGGCTGCTTAAATGGTTCTTGGACATAACACGCCTATCCGAACCAAATCGAAAATTACAATAACTATTTCCCTTGCTAGGTACCATACCCTTATCCCTTTACTCACTTTGAGAAAATTTAATAGATGGGGTTTTAGTCTCCCCAAAATGCCTCTACACATAATCCACTTATCTCCGGTCATACTGACCATGTTAAGGTTGTCCTCCTCTCGAACTTTGGTAGTCTCGATTCTGATGGCTACCTCTGTTGTTCCGTTAGCTTTGATGGCCCTAAGGAACATACTAATGGCTTCAATAGACCTTACTGAATTCACCATTGCTCGGTAAAAATTTAGCTATTCGAATCATTTAAATGGGTCCCCGGATGGGCCTCCCCCTTGTGGTGCTTCACTAACACCATTTCACCCAGTCTTACTATCTGACTAAATCCTTCGATTCTTGTAGCTCCCCGCACAAGGAAGCGTTAACATCCAAATTGACAAAGCGCGACATTGTTACAATTTGCATTGACCATCCAAGAAGAATTTCCCATAAGTGCTAGAAATTCTTCTTATGAGTTAATTTCCCACTTTACAATCCTCTTCTCTAATTTACCTATTTCATCTAGTGCAAGAGTCACTAATTAATTAATTTCCTTTTCATAAAGGGACCTCTGTCCGACCCTCTTGTGTGAGTTTAGAATAACATTCGCACCTTATCTGGAACATCTGCTGAAGGAACTTACGGTTAAACTGTACCTAAGATCCTTCCATTGACACAACATTCCACTTCTAAATGTGGTGGTTGACTACTATCATAATAAATTTGCTCCGACGAGCCAAGAAAAATTTTACCCCAAATTTCACTTCCCGTTATCCACACTCCGACATATGCCCAAGCCTTTAGATATTTTACCTTCATTGGCTAAAACGCACAATATTCGCATTTCTAGAATTTTCACTGATGGTTCTCTTTAATGTTTCGTCTGACTCTCCCAATCCAACCACGTTGGGTGAGTCTAATTTGACACCACTTTTTAATATAGCGGTACCTGAAAGTCATATGTTGTGACCTAGCCATCTTCAATGTTTTGGATTTCTGTGCCATAATAGGGGTGACCTCAACTACGATCATCATTCTTGAATATGCCCTCTAACCTCAACTGAGCCCTGCCTCCTGTTGTCCGCCCAACTTCCCTCGTCGGACATACTGCAATGTTCGGCATGCGAACAGACCCGAATGCAAATAAGAGTCACTAATACATGGATTATAGTAGGAGAACGTAATCTCACCAAAGAAATCAACAATCCTAAACATAGGGATCTATATAAAAAAAAGCTACGCGGAAAGCATAATAAGCCGCACAGATCCTAAAGGACACTAGAACCTGATGCTCTGATACCACCTGTGACACCCCGACTAATTAAATACCGGGTATCTACTCCTTTATTAAATTAATACAGAACATCAAGTTGGTTCAGTCTTAGCATCACTATCGAAAACATTCAATTAATTACCAGCCACTTAATATTTAAAATAGTGAGATGACAAATTTTATTAATTAAATTAACAATCAGCCAAGCAATTAAATCATCAATCATCAATCGCATAAATAATCTCATATGGAAAACAAACGTAATGAAATAAATTGAGTCTGGAGTTAACACTCTAATAATAATACTAGAGTAAAATAGAATCCCAATACAAGAATCTGAATAAATAAACCAACATCTAAAATAATGAAAGTCTGTATCTGCAATCGTTAAATAAGAATGGGCAACATGCCCTAACTGATATGAATGACTCTGAAGGATCTAAGGATAAATGTGGAGGCGTCTAATACTGAGATCCTGCAGCTTCCACAGCAGCTATAACACATCATCAGGATGGAACTCCTATGTTTGGCGTCCCTGTAGCTGGGAACTTAAAAGGTTTTAACAAAAAAATTATATTTGGAAGTAAACGGGTCAGAGCCCGAGGTGAAAATATTTTAAAAACAACAAGTGTTTAAATTACAATTTAAAAAACACATATATTAAACATATTAGTTACGTGCCCTCTCTTCAGACTCTCACCTCTCAACTAATTGTACACACCTAATGCATATGTAATTCCTTTGCTAGTTACACTACCTTGCCTAGCCAGACTATGTCAATTCCTTACCCACTCATAGTACCTTATATGTTTGCTCGAATAACCCCATTTAATGCATCCGAACATACTCTGTGCTTTATTAATCGATTTTACATAGCTTAATACTCAGATTTGGTTCTCACATACTCCATCAATTTAGATATTTCAATCTAACTTATCTACTAAGCAACACAACAGAACTATCACAAGTATATATATACAACGCTATAATATATCATATATAAATAAGGCACCCCATAAGGATAGAAGCTAAAATTACCTCATACTCTGATATCGAATCTCGGCACATCACGTACGTGAGGATCACGAGTTTCGAATCACTTAGGAACTATATCAATACAAATCACACATATTGGAGGTGAACATAGTTCACGTACCTATGGTTCACGCACATACCTACGCTCCTATAGTTAACTGGCTCATTAACTCATAAATAAGCCTGCACAGTGCTATGTTCTTGAGGAACAAATATTAAGTCCCCCCGAAGGCACACAAAGATCAGACTATCCCCTTTCCTAAATAACCTCTTGTGATGGCAAGTATGGTAGGTATGTCATACACATAATAATCCATATACTAGGAAATCACACAACCAACATATTTATGAATCCAATATAGGTAATTTGATCTCCTATATATATATATATAAGTTTCACCCATATTAATTACGTTCCGAATATTACACGTATTAATAATTTAGCGCTACAACTTTCGTCTTACGAATTTGAGTACCCCTACCTAACCCAAGAGTCTACTAGGTCTCCCATATATCTCTAGTGTTATCTCAGAAACTTAAAGTCCCCTTACTTTGGTTCCAACCCTTAAATTACTGTTCATTCGATTTTAAACTCCCTATATACTAAATTTCGGATCACATCCGTTTGATTAATAACGCTTAATTTCTCCCACTCATTCCCATACGTACTAACTTTTTTAGGGTCTTAAGTGTATCCCACTGGTCTCCCCTAAGTCCCAACATGTTCAATAAATCATCTCTAACAAGTTCAAAAGGTTGGGTATAAATATATTTAATAAGGGAATAATTCAAATTTCCTAGAGGGGTCGATCGATCGAAGAAATGGGTCGATCGATCGAGCAGTCGATCGATCGAGCAGTCGATCGATCGACATTCTTGGCTCGAGCGATCGATCGAGCAATTATCTGCCCAGATTTTCCTTTAACAGTTGTAGGTTTCCCACTTTTATTCCTCCAATTCTCCATTACAACGTCCCAAACTCCCAAACAAGTTTACTAACTATTAAACCAACATATCTACATAAGTTTTAACGTCCAAGAATCATTAAACTATCATGGAACATCAATTTCTTGGATCAAAAGTCATGAGTATTACACAACCCTAGTTCTTAAATTTTTCTACAATAATCACCATAAATCTCAATTTAACCTCATGATTCCTAACACTTGATTTATAATTTCGGTCATTCAATGTTTTCAGAAGATCCACTACATGCAAACCTACCCAAATTCGATAATTAAGTCTCCATTTTCATATTTTTGCAATTATTCATAAATTGACATCAAACCTAATCTAACATGAAGAGTATATGCCTTAAATAATTGCAAGATAAATCAATTTCCTTAAGTTAGAGATTCTGATCCTTTGGAGCAGATGGTATGGGAGTAATCCTCTTTTCCCGATCTATTCGGTGGTGGTGACGGTGGTGCAAAAAGCCTAAAGGTGGTGGTTCTCCCTTGGTAACTTCTTCACTTCTTCTCTAATGACCTTCTGTGAATTTTAGTGATGGAAAATCTAAGGTTCTAACCTAATGGCTGATAAAGCTTTCTAAATTTCGTGGGTCACTATTCTTCAAATAGTAAAAATGACTAAAATGCCCTCCCAAGCTGGTGGTTAGGCCTAAAATGCTCCGGGACCCAAACTAAACCCCCAGCTAGTGTTTTATGACTATCTCGACCCTTTTGGACACGTTGGATCACTCAAAATGACCATACGGATGACATACAAAATAAATTACTTATAAATCCATTAAAGTGGGTCTTGACATGACTGACACACATGTCCTAACTTAATTATCGAAACTGTCGTATTTTCAACTGGCGGCAATATTAATACATTCAAAATCATATATTACCATACTCGCTCAGTAATATTCAACATAGTTATCATAATCAAATATTAACTCTCGTCTCGCTAGCATTTAAATCCGGATTAATTTCCAATTAATTTATCCCAATTTTATTTAATTAATCCATAATTAAATGCCATAAAAATACGGGATATTACATCATTGTTGTTGATGTAAAAAATTAGATAGCTCTAATTATTCAATCACAGATAAATAAAATGAGACAAAGATTTTAAAGTGGTTCAGCCTTATAAGAATGGCCTACGTCCACTGTTATGTTATTGCTGAGTATTTTGGGAATTATCGATTATATGTTTTCTCAAGAAAGTCCGGTCCCTTTGAATGAGGGTGATACAAGGTATTTATAGCCCTTAGGCTGTACATGAAAGGGTTGATACCTTAAATGATATACATATGAAATGGTAATACATTTAATGCAGCGTGAGCGTCAAGATGATAAACATTCAATGAATAATTGAACTGTTGATTATCTGGCAATTAATGTTACGGCCGAGATGCAGATCGGACCGCCTTAGTTGCTCGTTGATCAGGAGTTCCTCGGAGCGCTAGAGTACCTCGGAGTGCTGAAGTTCCTCAGTGTATCCTCGTTGCTCGGGAGTTCATGAGTTGGTCGGGGAAACGAACTTCCTCGTTGCTATTGTGCCAAGTAGATTGACACGTGTCTTCATATCATTCGTCCATATCAGCATATTAATTTTGGTATCAACAGAAGCCCCCAATGTTTCATATTTCGAACTTTGAGGAGTATGGAACATTCTTTATCGGTATATGGTGATATTAAATGACTTTCCTGGGTTTTAGGAGCCTTTTCTTCATATTTGAATTTCTTTCAAATTCACAGAATCCTCCTTTTTTGAATTTTTATTAGTGCTTCGATCTTCGTGCATTTTTGTCCTTTTAGCCGCCGGTGGCGTATTAGTTTCTTTTGTGTAATCATTTCCTTCGCAGCTTCCCAAGGTAAAGTATTTAAACTTCTTAGGTAACCATACCGTCTTCTACCTTTTCCAATTTTCTGCATTCAAGCTTTCTGTTCTCTCTCTCCCTTGTGCATTCATCTTTTCCTTCGCTAGTTGTCAGCTCTTCCTTTTTCCTGTAAGATTCTCTTCTTTTCTTCTGTATTTCTTTTATTCACTATGGTTTATCTTGTGGAATCAGTTGAGAAATTTCGCTCCGATCTTTCCATTCCTTCCTGGGTAACTCTGGAGGTTCTTTCTGAGCCTTTAGATTATTTTCGATTGGCTGAGGGACATTGGTTCCCCAGTCTATTCATTGCTGAATGTGGATTTTCTTTTCCGCCAAACCCCTTATGCTTAGAGTTCTGTCAGTACTTTGACATTGTTCCTGCAAAAATAGCCCCCAATTCATGGAGAATAATTAATGGGGTGTATAAATTAAATCTAACTCATGGAACTCGTATAGGGATTCCTGAAATTATGTATTGCTATAGATGGGCTATTTTAGATAATGTTTACTACTTAAAAACTAGGTTTTTAAATAGGGCTCTTGTAGTTAACCTCCCTGGTGCAAATAGAGATTATTTTGAACATGGGGTGGTTATTAAAAATTGGCAATATGCCCCCTTGGTTGGAGATGCAGTATACCAGGGTCCTAAATACCCCCTTATGGCAATGGGATAGGTTTATTCTCATTTTCCTTTACTTATGAAATTATGCTTTTATCATATATGAGAAAATGTATGACTGATATTTCATTATGTATTTTTTTGCAGTTGATAGTAAAAGAAAAACTCCAAAAGAATCAGAGGTTAATATTAAGCATCTGAAACTTATCTAGGGTTTGCATAAGAACGTTGCAGACGAGCATATCAGGTCTGCATCATATTTGCTGCAGTATAGGAGTTACACAACTTCTTATACTGCTCGTCCTGTGATTAGATCTGTTGAGCCAGCCTCAACTCCAGAGGATTCTTCTTCAGATTCTCACATCCCTTTAAGTCAAAGAATGGGCAGGAAAAGAGCTCCCCCTGCTCTATTTGATGACACTACTTCTGCTGCTGAAGCCAAGAAAAGCAAAATTGATGTCCCAGAGGGGACTAAGAAGGTGGATGTTGCGCCTTCCAAAGCTACCAAGAAGCCCCAGTGACTCCGAGCAAGAAGGTTGCTCCTGTGGAGATGACTGCTATCTCTCCGACTAAGAGCTCTTCCTTGGTTGAAATTGCTGAAGTTCCTTTGAGGAGATTGAGGAAATCCTCCTCAGTCAATTTGGCTGAAACTGCCAATCTGGCTGAAACCATCTCTTCTCTACCAGCTGGTGGCGTTGGTATTCCAACCATCATTCCTCCGAGCTCTACCATGAGCTCGGTAGAAACTTGGATCATACACGAGGTCCAAGGAATTGATGAAAAGATTTCTAGGGATATGCTGACATCCCTAGCTACCCGTCACCTTGCTTCAGTAAATTTCTCACACTCTGAATTTCCTTTCTTTCTTTGAATACTTGTATTTTTGTACTGACCTGTCACTTTTTCCTTTGTTTAGCTGGTGAATTGTTTTAACAACATCGTGAAGAAAGATGAAGCAAATAAAGCTTCCAGCTCCTCGTCGGGGGTAGAGGATGCTCTGCTGGGTTTGACCCAATCCTTGAAGGATTCTCGTCAGCAGTATAGTGAGGACAAAGCTGTATGGGAGAAAAAGTTGTCTATAGTTGAAGCTGAGAAGGTGAAGTTGGCTGAGATCTCCAAGAGTTTGGAGAATAAGGTGAAAAGTTTAGAGGTTGAGCATAAAAAATATGACGACAAGCTCAAGAACTTTGGAGAGCTTGAAGATAAGCTGAAAAAGGCAGAGGAAGAGTTGTCCGTCCTGCGAGATGTCAAGCGCCAAAAAGAAGAATTGGATGCGAAGTTAAAGACTGCCGAGGATCTTCAATCCGAGAAGCTCTCCTTGGAGAAACTGAAAAGAAAGCTCGCAGTTAAAAAATCCTTCAGCGCTGGCTGGGATAAAGGATGGGACAAAGGGATTGCTGCGATGACATCCTAAGTACAATACGAGAAGTTGAAATACTTCCGAGATGGCTGGGTAGCTGCCCTGCAGGAATTGAAGATCAAAGACGACTCTGAGCTATTTCAGCTACACCTCCCTGGTCCTCCCCCACCAATTGTAGAAGAAGAAGAACATGAGTCTATCTCTGATGAATCTTCCATGGCCATGGGTGATCAAGTCCCTGCCTCTCTACCTTCTTCCAACGAGGACATTTCTTCCATACCTCCTCCTGAGAAAATTTCAACTCCTGCTGATCAAGCTGCTGTTACCACCGAGCAACCAAGCTCCTCGTCCCAGCCTCCCGAGAAAGTCTTGGGAGACAAGGAAAAGGTGTGAAGTTGTTCGGTATCATTTCTATCTTTCGTTATCATTTGTAATCAAACAATGTAATCTTTTTATGATCTAATAAAATACATCTTTGTTCTTCTCTGTTGTTGATGATTTGTTTTTGTTGACTGTTGTCTCCTCTTCATTAGTTTATGGCCAGGATGGAATTGCTATCTGCCAATGATACAAAACTGATGCAGCAATGTCACGAATACTATAAGACTGGTCACACAGAGCTAAGTGTATCAGAAATTGCTGACATCCTTGGCCATGATGCTTCAGATCAGGCAATTGAGGTTTATCAGTACTTGAAAGCTTTACTCGACCGAGCTGTGGCCAATAATGTGGCCTACTATGAATTGATCGAGGAGCTTCATTGTACCTTAGAAGATCTTTAGGATCAGCACAATGAATCAACTGCCTTGTTGCACAAGGAATATGAGAATAGGTATCAACAGCTTTCCTCTGAGACAGGTCACAAAAAGATCATCGCTGGGTACGATGTTAGGGAGAGAACCCTAAAAGGTGAAGTTGAGGCCTGCAGACAGATCGCCGAGCTGCTGGAACATGAGAACAATAATTTGCAGAAGAAGTTGGCACAATATGAGTCTGCAGCTTCATCCTCTACTGCCTTGGTACCGGTCACTGATGAAGGATTCTCATTCTTAGAGGTTGAAAACGCTAAATTAAGGCAAGAATTGGATACTCTGAGAAGGTCTGGTATCTCTACTACTGCTCGGGGACGAGGAAGAGGGTCTCGTGGGCGAGGAAGAGCTGTTCAAAATGTTGTCAAGGAGCAAAATTCTCCACCTGCTCGGAGTCGATCAAGAGTTCTCAGTCGTAATGTTGAAGAATCTCGTACTCTGTCAACATTGGAAACCCAAGCGTACCAACTGAATGCCAAAGATCGGGCTTTGTCTGAAGTGTCCAAGAAAAACCTATCTTTGGAAGATCAACTTACTGCGATGAAGTCTGCTTTGAATGATAAAGATGTTTTTTACAGGAGCCTTCACGAGCAACTAGAGAGAATAACTTTCCAATTCCACAAACAACCTCGGGAGTTTTGGTTGGCAGGATATAATGAAGCCCTTTGTGACTTGGATGCTCGTCTTGAAAATGCCCATAACGAAGGTTATAAACAAGGATGGTTGAACGCCCTGGGTGTGTTAAGGTAGAGAAGGGCCATTTTTTATGGGATTATCATGCTCCTAGGCTACTAGACTTTCCTGTACCGCCTTATAAACTAGACATGGAATGGATCCCAGCTCGTGCCATTCCTCGTAGCTTAATTTCAAAATACCTTGGTGACTATAGTCTTCATTCTCAGATTGAATTATCTCGTCCCGAGCATCTCCTGGATACACCTTCTGTGATGAACGTCAGAATGCTCAGAGATGTTAATTTCATTAATTCTCCTCTTTGCCTGGAGGATCCTCCTGCTGCCGAGGAGCCTGTTTCAAAAGCTAAAGGAAAGAAACCAATAGAATAGGTTTTTCAATGTAACAGTTAGCATATATATGTAGCTTGTAATTTATTTTGATTTTAATGAAAGACTTTCATTTTCTGTTTGAAAATCTGTATTGCTATTGTTTTGTGTTTATCAAACATTTTTACATTTGTGCATATGTATCTGTTAAAAAGATAACAATTTTGTGTTGTTCATCAACCAACTTAGTAATAAACAGTTACAAGTATCAATGTTGCTCAATCACTTAATAATAAAGTAATGAGTATAAAATGTTTAAAATGTTTCTAACCAACCAAGGTTGTTAAATTGTGTTTGTCGACCAATTACAGTTGATAGGTTTTTATCTCCAATCAGCAATACTTGGTAATTTTTTTCCATAAAATGTGTCCGACCAACCAAGGTTGATAATTTATCCTCGTCGACCAATTACAGTTTTGATCACCGACCAACTATACTTGGTTCAGTTTGGAATTCTTGTATTTTCTGGAATGATTTTACCTTCCGACCAACATAAATTGGCATTTTTAAGAATGTTGTTCTTGCCCTCTTACCAACCGGAGTAGGCCATGAGTTTGAACTATCGGGTTCTTTCGAACTATCTTGTCCACGAGCTCTTTTACCAACCGAAGTTGATCACGCAAGTGTACGCCTCCTAACCAAAGGAGTATAATTTTGTTCTCGCTATTTTATCAACCGAAGTTGATCACGCTCGAACTATCAGGTTCTTTCGAACTATCTTGTCCACAAGCTCTTTTACCAACCGAAGTTGATCACGCAAGTGTACGCCTCCTAACCAAAGGAGTATAATTTTATTCTCGCTATTTTACCAACCGAAGTTGATCACGCTCGAACTATCAGGTTCTTTCGAACTATCTTGTCCACAAGCTCTTTTACCAACCGAAGTTGATCACGCAAGTGTACGCCTCCTAACCAAAGGAGTATATAATTTGTTCTCTCCCTTTTACCAACTGAAGTTGATCACGCTCGAAGTATCAGGTTCTTTCGAACTATCTTGTCCACAAGCTCTTTTACCAACCGAAGTTGATCACGCAAGTTTACGCCTCCTAACCAAAAGAGTATATAATTTGTTCTCGCCCTTTTACCAACCGGAGTTGGTCGTGGGTCTGAACTATCTTCTTCTTTTTGCTGTCGAGCAGCGTAGTGTACAACACTAGTATTCCCCGAAAAACTTTCAAACAAAGGAGAGAAAAATGGTGAAAACATCATCGTTTTATTCATATTGATGGAACCGTTGTACATTTTACATCATTGATAATACTTGCGAAGGTGTTCATCATTCCAAGCATTCTTGAATTCCTCTCCTTCTAGAGTTTCTATTCGGTAAGTTCCTGGTCGAATAACTTCTGTAACTCGGTAAGGTCCATGCCAGTTTGCCTCCAATTTATTGTGCTTCTGAATGACCTTCTTTAGCACATAATCTCCTTCTTTTAAATCGCATTTCCTCACCCTTTTGTTGTAGAACAGAGCTGTTCGTTGTTGATAAGTAGCATTCCTAATGGCTGCCTCTTCTCTGACCTCCTCGAGCATATCCAAATCCAGTCTTCTCATCAAGTCACTGACAGGAGAATTGAAATTCAGTACTCTATGTGTTGGAAGACCCAACTCGGCAGGTATTACAGCCTCACTTCCAAATGCCAGCATATATGGTGATTCTCCAGTCGCTGCTTGGGGAGTTGTTCGGTAAGCCCACAATACTGATTGTAGCTCATTAATCCAGTTAGCTTTAGCTTCACTTAGCCTTTTCTTCAAACCATTCAGCAGTGTTCCGTTCGTCACTTCAGTCTGTCCATTGCTTTGAGGATGGCCTGGTGCCGAATGAACCTTCAAAATGTTCGACTGATGACAATAGGCAGCAAATTCCTCGTTATCAAATTGGGTTCTATGGTCTGTGATGAAGGCATGAGGGAGACCATATCGACAGATGATGTTCTTCCAAACGAACTGGTATACCTTCTCGTATGTCATATCAATAAGCGGCTCAGCTTCTACCCACTTAGTAAAATAGTCCACTGCAACGACGAGGTACTTGAATCTTCCTCGGGTGATCGGCAGTGGTCCAACCAAATCAATTCCCCATATGGCAAATGGCCAAGGGGAAGTTATTGGTGTCAATAATGCTTGTGGAGTTCGTTGGATGGAGGAAAAATGTTGGCACTTGTCACATTTCTTAGCATAGGTTATACAATCAGCCCTCATCGTCGGCCAGTAGTATCCTTGAGTCATTACCCTTTGTAAAAGTGTTCGACCTGCTACATGAGCTCCACAAGACCCTTCATGGTTTTCTTCAATCAATTCTTTCACCTCGGAGGGATGTACACATCTCTGCAAACCTGCTATAATTCCTCGTCTATATAAAATACCATTAGTTAATACATACCGAGCAGCTTTATACTTCAATTTCTTGGCAGTGAGCTTATCCTCTAGCAATTCTCCCTCTTCAATATATACCCTGATGGGATCCATCCAAGATGGTCCTAAATCAAGGGTAATAACATTCATCGTCAGGTTTTCATCTATGCTCCGACTTTCTAGTACTTCAATTGGTATCGTTCTTCGCAGCTCGGTACAAGTAGCTGATGCTAGTCGGGCCAGTGCGTCTGCTTGTGCATTTTCTATTCTGGGTATTCTGATCAACTGAATGGAATCAAATTCTGCCAACAATTCCATTACCTTTGCATGATACTTGACCATTAGTTCTCCTTTAACCGCATATGATCCCATCATCTGATTCACAATCAATTGAGAATCACTGAATACCATCACTTGTTGCGCTTCCATAATCTTTGATAAATTAAGACCTGCTATCATGGCCTCATACTCAGCCTCATCATTGGAGGCTTTGAATTGGAATCGCAAAGTATATTCCATGTCAATCTCGTCTGGGGTGTTCAAAACAATTCCTGCCCCGCAACCTGCTGTGCAAGATGAGCCATCTACATATAATCTCCATATGGGCAACCCGTCTTCAAATTTCTTATCTGACAGAGTTCCTCGGTGAAATATGCTTCTTTTCATCCTCCCCTGACACTTTTCGCTCCTCATCGACCATCTTTTCTCGCTCTTTTACCAACCGGAGCTGGTCTGAGCTCGAAGTTGATGATCTTTCTTCATCTATAAGCCCTTTTACCAACCGAAGTTGGTCTGGATTTATGTCTGTTGGTCCTGTAATATCCACAGGTTGGTCAGCGAGCACTTTTTGTTCCTCGGGGGTATCATGATATGTAAACTCTGCTATAAAATCTGCTACAGCTTGCCCTTTCAATGATGATCTGGGCTCATACACAATATCATATTCACCGAGCTCTATTGCCCAGTACATCAATCTCCCTGACTTTTCTGGCTTATGAAGGGCTTGCCTCAGTGGCATGTCGGTATAAACGACGATGGTATGGGCCTGGAAATGTGGCATCATTCTTCTACTTGCTTTAATTAATGCCAATGCCAATTTCTCCAGCTTTGGGTACCTGATTTCCGCACCTCGGAAAGCCTTACTTGTGTAATAGATTGGTTTCTGGACTCCATTCTCCAATCTGATCAATGCTGAACTGACTGCATTCTCTGATACTGCCAGATACAAGTACAACTTCTCTCCTGTTATTGGCCTGGACAACAATTGAGGTGCTCCCAAATACTTTTTCAAGTCTTGAAAGGCCTCCTCACATTCATCAGTCCACTCAAAAGTTTTTCGAAGTGCTTTGAAGAATGGGAGGAATTTATCAGTTGCTCGGGACACAAATCTGTTGAGCGCTGCAACTCGTCCGGTAAGACTCTGCACTTCTTTCTTTGTTTTTGGAGATCTCAACCCTAAAAGAGCTTTGATTTTATCTGGATTTGCTTCAATGCCTCGCTGGTTGACAATGTACCCGAGAAACATTCCTTCTCGTACTCCAAATGTGCACTTCATCGGGTTGAGCTTCATCTGGTATTTATCCAGTTGATCAAATGTCTGAGCTAAGTCAACTAGATGATCTGCAGCTTTCTTGCTTTTTGTCAGTATATCATCGACATAGACTTCCATGTTGCAACTGATTTGTTCGGTGAAAACCTTGTTCATCAGCTGCTGGTATGTCGCTCCTGCATTTTTCAAACCAAAAGGCATAACATTATAGCAATAAGTTCCCCTAGGGGTAATAAAAGAAGTACTTTCCCTGTCTTCAGGTTTCATTTTGATCTGGTTGTAGCCAGAGTAAGCATCCATGAAGCTGAGCAGCTCATGTTCCGAGGTAGCATCCACTAGTTGATCAATTCTGGGCAATGGAAAATGATCCTTTGGGCATGCCTTGTTAAGATCGGTGAAATCAACACACATTCTCCATTTATTGTTTTTCTTTTTTACCATCACCACGTTTGCCAACCAGTCTGGATACTTTACGTCTTCAATGAATTGGGCTTTCTGGAGCTTCTCGACCTCCTCTTGTATAGCCTGATTCTTCTCGGGGCTAAATACCCTTCTTCTCTGCTTTACAGGCTTGATCTCCTTATTCACATTGAGCTCATGACATAAGAAGTTTGGATCTATTCCCGGCATGTCTTCATGACTCCACGCAAAAGTTTTCTTCCTGTTTCTCAAGAAAGTTATCAACTCCTGTTTTATTGAAGCATCCAACGTAGAACCTATCTGGGTTACCCGTTCAGGGTGCTCGTCGTCCAGAATAATATTTTCTGTAGATTCCACCACCTGTCCTTTTACAAGTTGGGATTCATCTCGAGGATCCAGTGTTTCAATTTCTGTGCCTTCATCTACCTGGTAGGTAGTAGTCTTTTTCCTTGAATCTTCAAGTTCCTCTTGCTCGGCAGACAAATAATAGCATTTCCGAGCTACTTTCTGATCTCCTTTCACAACTCCTACTCCAAAATTTATTGGGAATTTTAAGCACTGATGCACTGTAGATGGAACTGCTTCCAACTTCTTCAAACCAACTCTTCCCATGATGATGTTGTAGGCTGACTGCACATTCTTATCCATCACAAAAAGTGTATTCTCTCTGTTCGACAAGCAGGCCAAGTTCCAATGAATATGTCCAACTTGATCGTCCCAAGTGGAAAAACTTTCTCGCCAGCAAAACCCAGGAGGGTCTCTGATACGGTTCCAATTGAGATAATTTCAGATTCAAACTGTCAAAGCATGAATAGTACATGATGTCTGCCGAACTTCCATTGTCTACCAACACCCTTGAAATCACTACTTCCTTCATCCTCATTTTAATCACCAAAGGATCGTCGTGAGGATAAAGAACACCTGCTAGGTCGTTTTTTGAAAAGCCGATGACCAACTTCTCTTTGTTTACCTTCCTCGGACGATCGTCCTCAGCCAGATTTATTCGCTGAATATATGAACAAGCTTGAGCCTCTCCAAGGTAAGCCTTTCTTTCTGCAGTAAGGTCTCCTCCTCCTGCATCTCCTCCTGTAATGACATTACAATCAAATGACCCAAAACGTATAGAAAATACCTCTCGTTCTGGCTGTCTTGGTTTCTTGGGAAGGTCGGGGTCATCATCTGGATCATCTTCGTGATTTCTCTTCTTTTTCTCTTCTGCTCGATGAGGAGATCTAGACCTCTCTCTAGTTCGGTCGTTATTTTTTTCTTTCACCTCCCCGATCAACATATTTTGCTAGCTTTCCTCTTCGGATGAGTGTTTCAATCTCGTTCTGAAGAGCTATGAAATTTTTGGTCATGTGACCATGATCTTTATGAAACTCGCAATATTTATCCTTACTCCTCGAATCAGGGTCTGACCTCAGTTTCTTTGGCCATTTTACCTCCTCGTTGTTCTTGATTTCTTCCAAGACATGATGAATACCCATTTTCAAAGGAGTATAATTGTCGTATTTCTTCAGGACTTCCCATGATGATTTATTATTTCTGGAACGTTTGTCATCGCCATTGCCCTTATGCTCTTTATTTTTAGACTTGTCGACGTCCACCTTGGTGTCTTTATCCATATTCTTCTTTGCAGCCATAGCTTCCTCGGCATTCATGATTTTTGTCGCTTTTGCCATCAACTCTGACATAGTTTTAGGTGGATCTTTCGCCAAGGTGTAATACAATTTATTAGGCAACAACCCACTCATCAAGGCGGTGATTGCTGTCTTTTCTTCGTAATCTATGACTTCCAGCTTCTCGTTATTGAAACGAGTTATGTAATCTCTAGTACTCTCACCAGATTTTTGTCTAACACTTAACAAGTGTGCTACTCGTTTTACTGGCTTTGCTCCAAAACAGAAATTGCCAATAAACAACTCGGCCAACTGAAAGAAAGTTGAAATCTTACCCCTAGGAAGATTGTTGTACCATATCTGGGCAGCTCCAATAAGAGTTCCTGAGAATGCTCTGCATCTCATCTCGTCGGGGACGACATAGATGTCGGCAGCAGCTTGATATTGCTCTATGTGAAGAACATGATCTGTCTTTCCATCATATTTGGGGGTCACTACAGGTGCTTTGAACTTTGACGGTGTAGGAAAATTCACAATGGCCTGTATAAAAGGTGTTCCTCGAACAAAAGTTCGTTGTAAGGGGTTCTTTGCTTTGGCCATTTCTCCCAATTTATCCTCCAACCGTTGGAGAGATCCTTTCCACGCTTCATTTCCTTCCTCGGGCTTATTGGTTCGAGCAATTGATCGTTCTGAGGTAGCTTCTTGAGATCTATCTTGACGAGCAGCCGGTCATGACTGTGCTGATCCTTTTCTTAGATCTGATGGTTGTCGAAAACTCCTCGACATGGTCTTAGGTGGACTCCTATTCCTCCTAGGGCCTAATCGACTGAAAGGAGACACCTTACTCAGTCTTTCTAAAGCACTGGGTCTTTCTGGAGAGAGGGTGATATGTTGATCAGTATCTGTAGCCCTTATTGACGAAGTTCGCCCATGTTGATAAGAGAAATCATCAGACTCCTCATTACGACGTGACTCAGTACGCCTGGATCGTGAAGAAAGTAAATAAGTTTGCCTCTGACCACTTTGCTGTCCTGAACGTGCAGGTGCACCACCATGAAGGGTTTGTATGAGTTGCCTCATTATTTCTTGCATGGCGGTTTGTCCTTGAGCCAGATTCGTCATAATCCCGGCTAGATCTGGAGGTGCAGAGGGATTCTGAGGATTTCCAGTATTTTCAGTGTTTCGATTGCTAGATTCTGGATTATCCGCCATTGATGATGGACGATTTTTGGTGAAAAACGATAGTAACAATCGTTCCCACAGACGGTGCCAATCTGTTGATGTAAAAAATTAGATAGCTCTAATTATTCAATCACAGATAAATAAAATGAGACAAAGATTTTAAAGTGGTTCAGCCTTATAAGAATGGCCTATGTCCACTATTATGTTATTGCTGAGTATTTTGGGAATTCTCGATTATATGTTTTCTCAAGAAATTCCGGTCCCTTTGAATGAGGGTGATACAAGGTATTTATAGCCCTTAGGCTGTACATGAAAGGGTTGATACCTTAAATGATATACATATGAAATGGTAATACATTTAATGCAGCGTGTGCGTCAAGATGATAAACATTCAATGAATAATTGAACTGTTGATTATCTGGAAATTAATGTTACGGCCGAGATGCAGATCGGACCGCCTTAGTTGCTCGTTGATCAGGAGTTCCTCGGAGCGCTAGAGTACCTCGGAGTGCTGAAGTTCCTCAGTGTATCCTCGTTGCTCGGGAGTTCATGAGTTGGTCGGGGAAACGAACTTCCTCGTTGCTATTGTGCCAAGTAGATTGACATGTGTCTTCATATCATTCGTCCATATCAGCATATTAATTTTGGTATCAATAATAGTCATGCACTACGACGAAAGTTAGAGAATGGTCTCTTACTTTCAAACCCAGGTAGTTGAAGGTTCTTGATAGGCAAAAATTGAGTGCTGATATGTTATTGATGAGTGAGAGCAAGACTGTCTTCCCCATTACCTCAACGATAGTTATGATTAGGACCAAACTTAGGGATTTCTTTTGCAGAGAAGAAAATCAATCTAGTAGAGGTTAAGGACCTGGACAGGTTCACGATTTCTTTTGGAATGGTGAAAGGAGAGATTGTGGGCCTGTAAATAATTTTATCAAAGCATTTTGGTGTAGTTGGGAAGACATAAAGAGTCCCCATAAGGTGATGTTGACCTAAGTTTTCTTATATTGGTCGAGGATCTTACTTTCTTTGATGGTCATTTATGGCATGGTAAGTTTCTCAAAAATTCTCTTTCCTTTATATATCCCCACTGACTGAGGATTCGAATTCTGATAATGTCTCCCAGATATTATCATATGGTTCAAGGAGGAGGGGAAGAACGGAAACCCTATTTCTTTATATATTTTGGGATATTCGGCCACTTTATTGATTCCCCCTAATATATCTTTAAAAGATATCATCCCACACACACTGATTAAGGAACTAACATTTTCTTGGCTTGGTTCTTCATCTGAGCTATCAAATTCGTCACCCATCCGGTGGCAATGATGTCGTCTTGCCATGAGAAGTCAATGAATTCCACAACCTCAACGTCTTCTTCATATAGATCCTCCCACTCAATGGGGAGATTTATAAGTGAAGGGACCAACCTCCTTTATAATTTTAAGGCATCGAGTAACCCGAATATACTATAAATCTCATTGTTCTAGTCGAAACAAGTCTGCCATAATCTGTAATGCAGCGTCTAAACTGACTTCCTTAGTGGATACCACCCAATTATCTGACTCTCGAGCCCACTTTCGAGATTCCAGAAACATGATGCTGAACTTCTGTTAATGATCATTTCGGAGGGCAATTTTAGCCCAAAATCTAGAATTTGGTTCAATACTGCTAGCAATTCCATATCTTTCCCTCTGGACCGAGTACGAAGAAGTGACAAATCTTGGTCGGCAAAAGAGGTAGGGTGTATGAGAAAATATGGGCAGACTTAAAGGGGTTTAGGTGAAAATATGGGTATGATAAATGCTTTACTAGGTACAATCTAGGTAGATGGGTAGAATTTCGGGTCATTTTCTAGGAAGATGGCATTTGCATAGTTTGGAAGTAAATTGTGAGTGATGTTTGGTTTGGGATTCGTTGGTGGGGTGATGACATCCCAGGAAATTAAACCTTGAATTACATTTCGAATATGGAAACACTAATCAGTGGTATGGTCAAAAGTTTGATGAAAATCATAATGTGCGTCGGGTTTGAAATTTTTGGAAAGTGGGTTTGGTAGAAGACGAGGGTCTAAAGGTTTGATGAGATTTTGGCCCTACAAGGCTTGGTAGAATTTAAAGTGGGGAGCATGTAGCTCTGTGTATTCCTTTCTAACTAGGTTGTCATGACTTTTTGGCGCCTAAGAGATAGTGAGGTATGAGATGTTGTTGATGGTCGAGACTATAGCAGGCTTCTCATATCTTCTGGGAGTGAACTGTGCAGATACTTTCTTTAGCTCAGCTTCTGTCCTGGAAATACTTTCTTTAATATCCACCCATGCTTCCTGGAGGGCTCAAAATTGTGGGTAATACTGTCCTCCCACCGTCGCTCGGACATGAGGTAAGATGTTTTTCTTCACAATACTAACTTGCTCCTCTTCGAAAGTCTGGTTGGTCATAGTGGTCGCATTCTCCCTCTACCTTGCTATGAAATTACTGACAGTTTCTCTGGGTTTCATCTTGAGAAGGTCCAAATCATGGCATGTAACCTCCAACTCCTCGTTGTATTTGTACTGCGACATTATTCACGGGCAACATCCTCACAACTGCTAATTATGGATTCCTCAAGGGATAAAAACCAATGAAGAGAACTGTCCTTCAAATTCTGCTGGAATATCTGGGTCATTATTTCCTCAGAGGAACCTAGGAGAGTCATGTATCAATGGTACCTTTGAAGATGAAAATTGGGGGCCCGCTACCGTTGAACTTCTCAATGTTAGGCATCTTGAATTTTTTGACAACCTTGCTTTAGGCTAGGGAGACATATGGGTGTAATCCATCCAGTTCCCAAAGATTAAGACATGGTCAAACTTCTTGGTTAATAGCTTAAGGTCCTCCTTAACCTTGTTTAACTCTTATTCCTTCGGATCGACATGTACTGGTAGGTTTGCCCACGATTGGGCAAGATTTGGCATGGGGAGTTGAGCTGGTGATGGCCCATTGGCAGGAGTTACACGTGGGACATGCTGATATTATTTTGGGACCTAGACAGGATCAAGTTCAGGTGGACCCATAGCGCCAGGGAAGAGGACCTCAAGCTCCTCGAGAATTAGGATTTGATTTCACTGTATTTTGTGAACCTCAGTTTGAAAATTGTCAATCTTAGCAGTAAGTTAAACTATGACCATCATCAAATAAGGTTGTACAATCGATACTTAGTATTTATTCTCCATGGAGAGTTGGTAAAGGTTTCACACTCGAAGGAAGTAGCAGGAGAACTGACGGATCTTCAGGGAGATTTGACGGAAGACCAAAGCTAATAGAAGGAGCGATGTTTCAATTTTGCATAAAGGAGAAAAGAAAGAAGCAAGGGAAAAATCTCAACATAATTATTATTATTAAGTTTGTGTTTTCTCTTGTATTAAGTTTACTTAAATGCAAAAAGAAATCTCGGATGGGACCCGAGCCTGGGAAGAATTAGGTTAAAAAAATATATAAAACATGATTTGACTTATTGCCAGGCTCGTGGATAGGGTCTCGTTTAAAAAAAAGATGAAATTGCATGAAAACTTGGGCGACATGCTGACCCAGAGTTTCGGTAGAGTTTTGTGTAGTAACCGATAAACTAAATAAGAGTGCACTAGGTTTGACACCTATATGAGGGTATGCACTTGTTGGATTAGTGGAAAGGTTCCTCCATTTGGCATGACTTTCACGATATACGTCTTGCTTTTGAGGGAAATCGATATATACCTGAATGTATGTGAATTGCCTCATTATATACCTCGTGGGGGTAGTATGTGTGAGAGAGAATTTGATATACTCGATGTACATGAACCGTTCGATATATGCCAAAGGTACTAGGACAATGGAAGGTGGGAGTCATATTGCTTAGGCTAAATGCGCCCTGCCGGACCAGCGTCCCTTAGAAAGTGACCCCACAGTACATGACAAAATTTTGGTCAATAGACATGCTCTTGGTGATTAGTGTACGAAATGCATGATTCTTGATTAGTATAGTATGGAGAGAATATTTTATTTGGCATGATGATCACTATACTAGTAAGGAAGAATGTACAAGTATCATGAAAAGTAAATGTAGCATGAAGCATAAAGATTACACTAAGCGTGGATATGTGAGAGTGAGTTATGTGTGAATATCTATGAGTGAGTGTGTGGTAGTGAATTTAAGCATGGACCAACTACGAGTGGTGTGTGATAAATAAAAGTGAGCATGGATATGTATAAGTGTGACAAGTGGAAGTGTGTGCTAGTGACACCTAATCATGGATATTCTGAGTTGATATAAGTGACCCTATATACAAGTGTAGGCAGTGTGAGGTGTACATGGAAAGTATTTACATGTGTGTGAACAGAAAAGTGAGTGAGAGGTGATATAAAAATTAGGTTGATATATATAAGAAGTAATAAGGAGAAAAGGGAACATACAGATAGGTGCATACGCACACAAGAAGAAAATGATAACACCCATCCAAACAAAGTTTATCCCTCTTAAGTAAGTCCCCATCAGAATCATTATTCTGGCCATCCCTCCCCGGTCATTTCCATCTCCTTATCCATCTCAGGGGTTAGTGCTCGTGCACATGGTGGAGAGAGAGAGATGTCTCACGCCCTTTGTAGGAACGATTCAGCAGTTGTCAATGTGGGGTGATGTGAAGAGATAGAGTAGTCGACCTATTTTGCACAAAACAGGCAAATGGTCTGTGACATCCCGACTAATCAAATACCGGGTAGCTACTCCTTTATAAAATTAATTCAAAATGCCAAGTTGGCTCAGTTAATAGCATCACTGTCGAAAACATTTTATTATTACTAACCACCTAGTATTTAAAAAGCAAGTTGCCAAATTTTAATTTAAATCTGATTAACATGCAACAAATGTAATGAAGAAATAAATAACACCATTCACCATACTGAAGTAAAATGAATAACCATCACAATAGTGTAAATAAAGTCTGGAGGAAACCCCTCACTATAATCCCATAACTGAAATAAATAAACTGAAACAATACATGCTAAAGTCTGAAAATTGAAATGTAAAAGATGTCTCTAAAGAAATGGGCAACATGCCCTACAACTGATAGATAGTGACTCTGGAATCCAAAGAGATAGAAGCGTCTACATGCAAATCCCTGTAGCTTCCACAAGCAGCTACAGCTCGTCACCTGAATGAGTACCTATGCTTGGTGTCCTTGTGGCTGGGCACCTAAAATGGTTTTACAAAGAAAAAGATTTGAAAAGCAAACGGGTCAGAGCCCGAATGTGGAGTTATATTTTAAAAACCTGCAAGTCCTTTAAAAACATTTAAAACATTAAATGCAAAGTACATGTTAGGACGTGCACTCACATTATATTCTCACCTCTCGTCTAACTGTGCACTCCTAACGCAAGTACCCATCTATAACTACCCATACCACTAGCTAAGTGACAACGTAACTAGCTAGACTGCCAAAGGTTCTACCCATTTTACTCCGTTCCATATAACATAACAATGCTCGTAATTAAATAGGGGTTTAACTTGAACTCAGTTACTAAATATACCATTGATATATCTATCAGTTAACTCATTATATAACTCGAAATAATACTGTAATATTTTTACAACATTAACATGAGGATTCCCATTAATTTAATGTATATTATTCACATTATTAATATACAATATAAGCACCCAGCAATCTAAGCTGTAGTGCACACATACTCTGCTATCCATCCCGGTACATCACGTACATAAGGATCACATATTCCGAATCTCTCAGGAATAGTCCAGATAACACAAATCACAAATAGTGGAGGCGAACACAGTCACCATCACGTGGGTCACGCACATACCTACGCTCCCACGGTCAGCGGACTTATTAATATCCCAATAAGTCTTTCTATGACCTATGTTCATCAAGGTACCAGTCCATATCCCCCCCCCCCCCGTAGGCACACAAGGATTAGAGGGTCCTAAGCGAACGCAAACCTCCCGTGATAGCAAGTATGGTAGGTATGTCATACACACAATCCATATACCAATACTAAGTAAACACACATCTTAGTAATACCGTATTTTAATCGTAGTACATATCGCATTCTCGTACTAACTATACCTATCACAATTCGTACTATACCGGTTTATAATCATACATGTCATAATTAATTCTCACGTCGTAGTGGGCACTCACGTCTCGACCCAAACCGTCCATGTAATACAACTCTCGTATGTAAACTTCTTCTCATAAATACCCAAAAGTCCCAAATCTATCACTATTACATCTACGGAATGATATCTATATCCTCGAACAAGTTTACGGAACTCCAAAAGTCAAAACAGTCCAAAAAGGATCAAACTGTCAGCTCGTTAGAAGTCTCGTTCGAACGAGGCTTCGAACGAGTTTGGACTGTCAGGTCGTTAGAAGTCTCATTCGAACAAGGCTGTTCGAACGAGATCCCAGTTCGTTCGAACGAACTGTCCCTTCTAACGACATCTCGTTCGAACGAGATATCGAACGAAATCCCTACTCGTTAGTAACGACTGGTCAACTCGTTAGAAGCTCGTTCGAACGAGTTCGTTCGAACGACCTGGGGGCTGCTTCTAACGAGCTACCAGTTTCGGCCCAGATTTTTCCCAAAATCGTTTTTCACCATTTTTATCAATTCTAATCTCCTCCAAAGTTCATCCAATCAACGTTTTAGGGTCTCTAATTCATCCAAAACATATTTACATCATCTCCTAACATGTTTTCAAGGATTGAATCATCATAACATCAACCAAATTTACAAATCTCTACACTTTTCCCAATTTCTCTAGAACATGAACCCTAGGTTTAAATCCTCATCAAATCCCAGAATTTATTTCATTTTAATTCCTTCAAATCACAATTATTATAAGGGAAATCATCTACCTATCATACTACATGCAATTCTCTTCACAATTTCTCAAGTTCTATGATCTAAACTACATGGGTTTTCATATTTATCAAGAACAAACCATAAATCCGAATTTTCTAACATGGAGGAAACATTCTTAGAAATTAAATGGAATAAAGTCACTTGCCTTGGTTGTCTCTGAGTTTGGTGTAGACTAGATGCAGTTTTCTGCAGAAATTCCTCTCTCTCCAAGCTCTTCTCCAATGGTGGCTTAAGGTGGCTAGGGTTTTGATTTGGGGAAACTTAGAAAACCTAAATGACAACCTACGTAGCTTTCTAGGTTAATATGGGTTGGCTAATGGGCTTAATGGGTTTAATCCACATCATATTTACATCTCTAATTTTCGTCACTTTTAATTCCTCAAAATGTAAAATTACCAAAATACCCTTTAAGTTACCGGTATGGCCTAAAAATACCCCGGGACCCAAACTATACCCCCGGCTAGTGTTTTATGACTATCTCGACCCTTCCGGACGCGTTGGCGCACTCAAAACGACCATACGGATTATAGATTTTAAATTCACTTTTTATTATCAAAAATATTATACCGTGACGCGGCGGTCCCACGCGTCTCAACAAAATTTCTAAAATGCCGTATATAAATCCCACGATAAATTTTATAATACCAAGTTCATATATAATCATATATGCACATAATCAAATACTAACTCGTATCACATTAGTATTTATAACCCGGATTAATTTCCAATTAATACGCAATTTAATTAATTAATCCTCAAAATAAATATAGTCAAAAGTACGGGGTATTACATGGTCATGTTGTCGCCTCGAGATAATGGCATCAAAGACAAATTGATGCTTGCGAAACCAATTAGATCAGAGGTTTGAGGAAAAAGTTATGGAATGGGAAGGTGTTAGGCCCCATCCTGCCCTTTCGTTCTCTTATAGGCTTATGTTACTATTCTCTTTTTATTTCTCTGCGAAGAGTGTGTGCATGTATATTTCAGTAGAGATCAGTATGATTCGAATCGCATCATGAAAAATATGGAGTGAGGTCATCCATATGAATGTCCCCGAAATAATAATTGAAAAATATGATGTGTGCACTTATCGAGATATTGATTGTAATGATGAAATGATAATATGTGTGAAATAAGAAGCAAGTCTTAATCATAAGTATGATATATGTAAATAATACATGGATAAAATATGGGGAAAATAGTAAAATAAGACTCGAGTCTCAGGTTTTAGCCTAAGACGCTTACGTAGCCTATAAAGCATCAAAGTTCACATAGTTCGCAGTCGACACGAGGGTGGGGTTTGTCCCGTAAATTCGAATGGGGATTTTATTTTGTGTGTGTAAGAAAAAAGTGTTTTTAGTTTTGAGAAAATGTGGTGAAAAATCCCGTTGGAATTTATAGGTGTAATCCTCTTTTTCGAGTTTTTTTTCGTAAAAACTATACTATATGCAATATTACTATTGAAGGATTCAAGATTAAAATGTGTATGATCTAAAGTAATAGCTAAATTAAGAACTTATATAACTAATTAAAAAATAAATAAAATTAATGAGAGAGACGAATGTTTAGTCCTTCTTTGGATACTTAGAGATTAATCTTGATTGATGATGAGCTTCCTTCAAAGTGGGTGAAGAATGTAGGAGGATTTTGCTAAATTGGGTGTGGAAGTGATGGAAATGAAAGATGTAGAAAGGATTCAAATAAGGAAACCTCGAAGACTTAAGAAGAATGTTATTGAGATTAATGAAGTTGATATTTCTTAGATGCCCTAAAAGGTGAGCTCATGATCTCCTTATATAGGGTTAAGGGACTACAGATCAACATTGTCCTTGCCTTGCTTGTCGGCAGGTAACCCTAGACGCACTGTCGATAAGTAGGGGAAAAGACTTTCCAATTGGTAGTCTCGTGAAGATTTTCTGGGAGAAATGGTCGTAAAACACAATCCCTAAATCCAAATCGCACATGAGGTATACTGTTGGAAATGTTATTCAGATAAATGTGAGAATCCTTTGGGCCTCTCCCAAGTCCGGGAGTTGACTTTGGGTCAAACGGGGCTTGGAAGCACCTGTCGGTCCTTTGGACAGGAGATCATCAGACGACGATGGATAGTTAGTCCAAAATGTGAGTCTGAATCGTGCACAGGGCAAACTGTAAGAACATTTTTGTCCGTTATCAATTTATATGTCGTATATCGCTACACCGTCGAACAAGATCAATATCATATTCACATCAATATGGATCCGAATAATCAAGGTTCTTCAACAAACAGTCTCCGCAAGGTTAAATTTGCTAAGGTTACGTTTTAAAGTACCTTAATAATGCACTTCGAGTATTGGGATTATTTTTCATAAAATATTTTCTAAGTGTTAGAGAGGAGCTTTAAAAGTTTTTATTAATATTTTTTTTCAATTCATACTATATAAAGATTTTTTTTCTCGGACACATTTCCATATAAAAATCATAACTAATTCATAAAAAATCAAAAAAATACGAAACTGGCGGCCATGCATTCGTATTGAAATTATCTACAATCATGGCTGAAATGATAGGTCGTTTGAATGAGATAGGGATATCGTTTGAACGAGATAAGGATCTCATTCAAACTACATCGTATGTCATTCGAACGAGAAGAGTTATTTTCTGACACGTCACCGCCTTGATTTTTAGTATTTAAAGGGTGTCAGACTACTGGATTTCGTGTGGATAAACACTGGTTTTAAATAGAATACGATTTTGAGTGTTTTACTTTATTCTCCAACCTTTTGAGAGTTCAATCTCTTGTTTTTCAATTCACAAAACATCCCAATCTTTAGTGAATAGCTTTGGAACCCCAGAACAGATCTTTGTTATTGTTTAACTCTTTGTAGAGAGGGTAAATCTACACCGGACTGAGGTTATTAGGAAGTGTTGCGGTATTCCTGGGCTGAATATAGGACTGTAGTTCTTGTGGAGCTTCTGAGATTGTTCCATTGCTGAGGACATCGATCGACACCTGCGAGTATTCGTGTGTCACTAGTCTTTTTATTATAATCCAATTGTAAACCGTTCTTTTACAAATTATAGTGGAAATAAAAAGATTTTTCCCTTCGAGGATTTTTCCTGAAATTTGGTTTCCTTTGCATGCTTATTACTTTATGATTCCATATCACTTAGATGCATGTTTTTAGGACTGAATTACAACTGGGGTTCTCATTAAAACTACTTTGGTTGACACATAATTAAAATTGGTTTTATTTGAGAAGTCGCATTTATTCCGCTGTAGCGGCTCTTACAAATTGGTATCAGATCGGGTTACTCTAAATTATCGAGTGATCCTGATTTTTAAAGTTTTTCCCTAATACAATTTGACTACTCACGTTATCAAATTAGTTTCGGAGCGGGTTACGCTAATTTATCGCGTGATCCTGATTTTTGCACGCACTTTTGTTTTAAAGCCTGTTGCACTAAGTTATTGTGTTCTTCTTAAAAATGGCTTCTGGAGGTTTGGATGATTTTCGATGTCAACTTTTTGAAGAGTCTAACTGGAAAATTCACACGAACTCTTATTTTAAATCTTCCGTTGAAAATAATTCTGAGAGGTGTTCGAATTGTGAGGGTGTAGGTCACATGATATATGAGTGTCCCAAAAATTTGGGGATGAAATTGAATAAATCAACATCTCTTATTTCTACACTTAGTGACAGTGATTCGGAAGAAGAAGTTTTTTTTGCTTCTATGCGAGAGTTTCCCACCCGTGTGACTAGTGATAAAAGTGAGGTGAGTGAGGACCACACAAGTGAGGATGAGCGTGACATGCAAACTGCTTTCAATGAACTTTATGCTGAATCTTTGAAAATAAAGAAAGAAAATTTGAAATTGAAAGCCCATTTGTAAGAGCGTACCTTAAAAATGATAATGATGTTTCAGTTGAAGAACTTAGGGCACGAGAGAAATTTTTGAGAGAAAAACCTGGATATGTCGAGGGTGAGAGAGATGATCTTCGTGGTGTGATGGAAGTTATGAAAAAGGAAATTTTAGATTTTAAAGACTATAGGCTTTTGCTTGAATCTAGGATAGGTGAACTTGAGGTGAAATTGAAAGATTCAAGTAAAGTGAAATTTGATTTGGAGTCTAGGTCTGAAAAACTTGATAAGATTTTAGGCACCGTTGAGATAAAAAAGGATAGGGGTGGGATTATTTCTGAAAAACATGTTGCACTTATTCCCACACGTGTGAGAGAGCTTCCTATGATTGTTAAGAAAGAGGCACCTAAGTTTGTTAGGAAAGATCCCCCTAGGAACATTGTGAGAGAACCTCCTAGGATCATTAGGAGAGAGACACCTAGGCAAATTCAAAGAGGGCCATCTAGGAATTTGAGGAGCAGGCCGCCTTTAGGTAACACTCACCGCTCGATTTACACTTGCACACATTGCTGTACGCAAGGTCATCTTAGGCGTTTCTGCTATAAGCTTTTGAATGGACCTAGGAAACATAAAGAAAGAGTCACACCGGTTCCCAAAACCCCCACTCTCCGTTACACATCAATTTGGGTTAAAAAATCATATTTAGAGGCCTATGGTCTTTTTGTGCACGACTCTTGGTTACTTGCCCGTGATTCACCCCATGTGAGATCTTCTCGATGATTGTGTTGACATTTGTCATACGCTAGTTATGCTTTTTGATATATTCTTACTAGTGTTATGACTCACGTTATTGTAGTTTACATTGCTTTTTCTTAAGTATGCTACTATTTTGGACTCTGTTAGCACCTTCCAGGTATCTTTTTCTAGAAATTTTTTTCACTGGGCAAAACTGGATGTCATTTTGGGCAAACTGGGAAAAATTTGATATCTCGTTCGAACGAGATTTTATGTCGCACGAAACACTTATCGCGAGATGGCTTGTCGTTCGAATGATAGGATTTCTCCTTCGAGCGACCTCTGGAGAATTTTTTTTTTCTCTATTTGCAGTACCCTGTGTTCATTGGTTATATTATTGGTACTGCTGGTTGCTTCTGGAACAGTTTATATGCAGTTATTCTTAGTTTTCATGCTTAATTGCTTATACTACATTGCTCATCTAATTACCCCTGATTTGATCGATGATCCATTTGTGTGATTTCTGTTTGCTAGCATAGGATTACTTTCATGTTGTTATCATATGTCTATTGCTAGTTGTACTACTTTTGTCATATACTTTTCGAAAAACCAAAAAGATTTTTGATTTTAATTTTTTTTTGAAAAGACAAAAAGATTTTTGTATTTTGTTTTACACCGTATATGAATGGACATTTAGGATGATCAAGTCTCAATTTCATTCCATTTATCCATGTGACAATTTGTTAGTGTTTTGAGACAATATATCGTATCATTCATGTGATTTACAATGTTTGAAGTCAATGAGATGTAATTAGTTGTTACTTCCTACATGTTTGACTCATATGTCCTTTACTGCACACGTGCATGACTTTTTTTTATTATTGAAATTTTCTATCACATGTTGGTCGGGTGTTTTCATCTCAATTCGTTCCTCAAAATGAACCAAGTGCAATAATACGAGAGTAGTAAAAGTATTGCATGTAAAAACCATTGCCCGTGAGAAATTTTTTTAGGACCAAAAAAAATGAGTTATTAAAAATTATCCCGGGTCCAATAAGGTTTGAAAAGAGCCCGAAAAAATTGAATGGCAATAAGAAGAATATTATGCAAATAATGGGTTAATAGGTTTTCTCTAAGTTGAGATATTAGTACCTCGTTAGATATAAAAATTGCATTATTTTATATGAGGGAGTTTGTGGTTGGAAAGTAATCAATGGGTTTTCACGTCCTTTGAAAAGTTCTCGAAACGACACTAAAAGGTTTTGGACGTTATTGGCGTGAAAAATCACTTGGCTTTGATTTGTTGATCTGATTTAGTCGATATCATCTAAATTCAACAATATTTCACCTAAGGATATTTTTTATGTTCATTCGATAGGAGTACACTTATACATCGTGCACATATGCTTGTTTGAGTTTTATTACCTATTGAATTTGTTCACACCCATTCATTCCATATCCATGATTTTGTTGTCTTAATGTTATTCATGGTGTGTTTATTTTTGTAAATTATTTTTGTTTGAAAAAATTGAAAATTTCAAAAATAGTTTGTGGATCCTTTGAGTATATTCTCAACATACGCGTAGTTTGATCGATATTTATGTTGTGTATCGTGACACTCCTTGTTCAACTTTGTTTATTCTTTTCCTTGTCTGTTTCAGACAAATAAAAAGGGGGAGAACGAATTATGATTTTATGGGGGAGTTTGCATTAAGGGGGAGATTTGATTATATTGATTGATTTATTCTCATATCATTTCAAACTCGATGTGTCACCATGGTATTTGTTTTATCTCATTTGTGTAGGTAGGAAGATTGATGATCATTATGTTGCACACCCTGATGAGAAAAGCTTTGAGGTTTGAAGTTTTTGAAGATTGAAAAAGTTTAAAGACTAATCATTTACCTTTTCAGTTTTGGGTTCATGGAAGGGTAGATTTGTATAGGTCATATTTTGTTTGATAATTCAGATATTTTTATTTTGTACCGGCATAGACATAAGGGGAGATTTGTGTGAACATTTTTGTCCGTTATTAATTTATATGTCGTATACCGTTACACCGGCGAAGAAGAGCAAGATCACATTCACATAAAGACGGATCCGAATAATCAAGGTTCTTCAATAAATAGTCTTCGCAAGGTTAACTTTGGTAAGGTTACATTTTAGAGTACCTTAATAATCCACTTAGAGTATTGGAATTATTTTTCATAAAATATTTTTTAAGTGTTGGAGCGGAGCTTTAAAAGTTTTTATTAATTTTTTTTTTGAATTCATACTATCTAAAGATTTTGTTCTCGGACACCATTCTATAGAAAAATCATACCTAATTCATAAAAAAATCATACCTAATTCATAAAAAAATCATAAAAATATGAAACTGGTCGCCTTGCGTTCGTATCGAAATTATCTACCATCATGGCCTAAAATGATTGGTTGTTCAAATGAAATAGGATCTCTTTCGAATGAGATAAGGATCTCGTTCAAATGACATCTTACGTCGTTCGAATGAGAAGAGTTATTTTCTGACACGTCACCGCCTTGATTTTTAGTATTTAAAGGGTGTCAGACTACTGGATTTCATGTGGAGAAACACTAGTTTTAAATAGAATACGATTTTAAGTGTTTTAGTTTATTCTCCAATCCTTTGAGAGTTCAATCTCTTATTTTTCAATTCACAAAATATCCCAATATTTAGTGAATTATTTTGGAGCCCAAGAACATATCTTTACTATTGTTCAACTTTTTGTAGAGAGGATAAATCTACACCGAACTGAGGTCATTAGGGAAGTGTTACGGTATTACTAGGCTGAAGATAGGACTGCGGTTCTTGTGGAGCTTCTGGGATTGTTCTATTGCTGACGACATAGACCGACACCATGCGGGTATTCACATGTCACTTGTATTTTCATTATGATCCGATTATAAACAGTTCTTTTAAAAATTATAGTGGAAATAAAAAGGTTTTGCCCTTCGAGGATTTTTCCTGAAATTTGGTTTCCTTTGCATGATTACTACATTATGATTCCATATCACTTAGATGCATGTTTTTAGAACTGATTTAAAACTTGGGTTTTCATTAAAACTTCTTTGGTTGACACACAATTAAAATTGGTTTTATTTGAGAAGTCGTATTTATTCCGCTGTAGCGGCTCTTACAAAAACCGTTGGAAAGGTTATGTGAGGAAATTAGATGTTCCAAAGAGCTTCGCTTGGTTCAGAGAGTTAACTTTGGTTAAATGGGGCCCGAAAGTGTCCGGTGACCTTTCAGAGTAAAATGGGTCGTTCATCCATACCGTAAGGTGTATTTTCTCACAGGGCGGACCATTGGAAAGGGTATTTAGTGACCTTAGAGGATTCATTCAGCCTCGTTCGATATAAAGAGTTGACCTTGGTCAAATAGATCTCGAGAACGCTCGGTGGCCTCCGAATCGATTTTCGAGGTAAAATGAATTGTTCGTCCGAACAGTGACGTCGTTTCGGACACAAGGCGAGCCGTTGTAAAGGTGTTTCAACGCCCTTCAAATATTTATTGAGTTTTTTCTCTGACGATGAAGTTGATTAGGGTCAAATCGGAACAGTGGCCTCTAGATCAGTTTTTAGTAGTAAAATAACCCGTTCGTTCGGGTTATTTTGTCGATTCATGCGTGGGGAGAACCATTGGATAGTGTATTCATACCCCTTCGAAGATTCATTGAGCTTTTGCTCTGACGATGGAGTTGATCGGAGTAAAAATGGGGTTTGAGAGCGCCCGACGGCCTCTAGATCGGTACTCGGAGTATGACCTAGGGTTTGTAGTGAATTAGGGAGCTGCTAGGGACCTAAGGAGAAACTTTCAGGGATCCTAGAATGTGTTGTCTAGACATATTCCTTCTAACCATCTTCTTACATATTTGCAAATTAATCTACAATAATGTTCAATGCGCGTTATTTTGTCGATTCATGCGTGGGGAGAACCATTGGATAGTGTATTCGTACCCCTTCGAAGATTCATTGAGCTTTTGCTCTGACGATGGAGTTGATCGGAGTAAAAATGGGGTTTGAGAGCGCCCGACGGCCTCTAGATCGGTACTCGGAGTATGACCTATGGTTTGTAGTGAATTAGGGAGCTGCTAGGGACCTAAGGAGAAACTTTCAGGGATCCTAGAATGTGGTGTCTAGACATATTCCTTCTAACCATCTTCTTACATATTTGCAAATTAATCTACAATAATGTTCAATGAATTATGCAAACCTTGGTGGATCAAACCATCACTCATCTGGCATTATTACATTCGAAAATTAATTTTTTTTATCACCAGGCATCTCCAAGTCAAACATAACCATTGACACCTTTACAACCATAGATGTAGGCGTTCTCCAATCTCAAAATCGAGTTATTAACAATAAATAAGTAGGATAAGAGCATAATTGAATTTGGAATTTATTAAATACATTGGATGCACAAAAACCTAACACTACAAGACACATAATTTTTTATGACACTTTAAAAATAGCTTTACGACAGTTTTAAAAAAATGTCATTGAAAGTATAATACTATTACTTACATGACATATTAGTTATAAGCTGTCATTATATATTTATTGGTATTAATATACATGACAATTTAAATATAAGAGTCATATTAAATGATACATATTGTGACTCTTTTTATAAACATCGATATATACATTTGGTAAGGTAACATATATGACTTATTTTTTCTATTCCAAAATCCTAGATGCACGAAGGAGGGAAAAGGGGCGGAGTCTTTCCCCCCATCTAAACTTGAAAACTTTTCTTCCCCAAAGTTAGACCTTATACAAATAGTTTCACTCACCAAGTACTTATCCTTCCCATGAGACCATCGTTATAGCCTTCGATTTTCACTATCGAGTACTCTTCCTTCTCTCTCCCTTTTTCTCACACACACAGTACACACACAGATGCACCAAGTCATTGAGAAACCTTAGTTTTGATTTTGAGCCGATTTATAATAAGACGAGAGACACAAGAGACTTCCCAAGTTCTTTTCTTTTTAGAAAATGTGTCATTATGAAAAAAAGAATCAATTGGTGAAATACATTTCCTTTCATCAGGGTCTGAATATAGTAAACAAGAATCTCCAATATTTCTGAATGTTGCATATCAATCCATTCAGTTGTTCAGAGGGATATTAATCAAAGAATCCATCCTCAATAAAACTACTTTAATAGCTCTACTGACTGCATGCTTTGATCTTCAGTTATTGAAAATCGGTAAGGAAGTTCATGGTTATGCTCTTCCTCGAAAAGATGATGAACAAATAGTTCTGGCTGGCGCACTAGTGAATGTGCACTCTAAATGTCATGACCTATTTATAACGAGGATATTTTTTTACATGATGCCTGTATAAGATCAGGTTTCATGCTTTTCCTTGGTATGCCTTAAGTGCGTACATTCCAGCTTAGACACAAGTCTCATATTAGCACTGTTAGTGCATCTTAGTTTCTAGTTGACTTAAAAGGCACATTCTAATACTTATATATACATTTATATATTGTTGTTCAGAACCTATATACTTAGATTAAACACATATAATTAAAATTCCATCTTAGCCATTGAATTTGATTTTGTATCATCTTACTCATGAGCTTGAATTTATGTTTGTAATAATATGCAGGATTTGGATTTTTTAGATCAACCATTGCTGCCTAGGCACCTGCTTCATTGTAATATGGATGATATTTAAGTTGGTTTTTATGTTCTTTTAGATTCAAATAATCAGGTATACATGCTCTCTCTTTGATTGGAAATTTTCATATTTCATTGATTTATGTTGTGAATATCTATGTTCTTGCGTATATATGTGTACATATTGGCTTTGATTTAGTATTTTTGGGGTTACTAAATTTGATTTATTGACGAGTTACCTTAAAAATCATGAGTCCCCAACAAAAGCAGAACAATATAGTATTAGTAATATATATGATGTAGCATACAAATAGTGGTACTTATTTAATCTGTTACAGTTTGTATTTTGTGAACTGTTATGGTATTTGTGAACAGTAATAGTAAACCTGAACTATTTTGGTATTTGTAAAAACTACTTTTAATTTTGGTACCTATTTAATCTGTTACAGTTTGTATTTTGGTACCGATTTCACTGATCATCTCATTTTATTTGGTCTTACTATCATAGGTTATTTCACATGGATGAAGATTAGTAGATGAAGGCTCTAAATTGCAATAGTGGGTTGAGAACAATTAGATATAAGTGAGCTTAACTGATTTGTGTTGGATTTGCGAATTTGACACGCTAAGGTATTGCTTATTACTGTTTGTTGATTTTTACTACAATTGATGGTGGCTTTCAATGTTATATCAACTGACTTGTCATTGCTTGCAGCCAATAGATATTTACCTGATAGATGAACTGAGTGCTTATCTCAACCCTGAGCGTATTGTTGCTTCAAAAGTCATAAAGGGGTTTTTACTTCATGCAAAGAAGGCTGTGTTTGTGGTGAAGCACGACTTTATAATGGCAACATACCTGGCAGATAAGAGTCATTTTATACTAGGGGAAGCCGTCCATATATTGTACTGCAAATGTGCCCCAGTCACTGTTGACTGGTATAAATCTTTTCTTATCTGTATGCCTCGCAATTGTACTTTTACTTGGCAAAACCTGTGTGAATTGTTATGATAATATATACGTGTATGTGTGTGTGCGCGTGCGCGCATATATATATATATATATATATATATTATTGCTACTAATCTTTTAATGACATTAAAATCTTGTTGAAATTTATGCGACAACTAAACATCAAGTTTAGGCGGGATCCAACAAATTTTTGGCCAAGAATCAACAAGCTGGACTCAACTAAGGACAGGGAGCAGAAACAATTGAATTCTATTACTGCATGAATGATTAAATTATTATTGGCAAGTTAATGTCCATATTTATATCCAATACAACGCTGATATACATATTCCTTTTTAGTGACTAAAATAATATCTGAATTTGTTTGATAATTTGGGTCTTTTTGAATAATGTTGTTGGAGTTTTTTTTATTACTTAAACAGGACGGATAGTCTTATAAAGAGAGGAAACTCTGTCCTAATTTTTTAAATTATATACAATTATTTGTGTTATATGAAAAATCTTTTCGACTTAAATTACACACATAATACTTTGAAAAAACTCAAATTCATATGTTATGTTTTACGTTGCACTAGATATTTATATAAGTATTGAACTTATGCAGGAGGAAGGCATGTGATATCATTGTCGGACAATACGATTGCGAATGGAGGAAGAGGAATTAGACACATTGTTGCCTAAAACCGTAAAGTGATTATGACTACGGAGGAACACTTTTTATAGACGAATTAAATTTGTTTAATGTGTTAGCTCAATTTGATTTAGCGTAGTTTTTTGTTTGATTATTACTACGGAGGAACTTATTTGGTTATAATGTACCTATTGTAACATTAAATGTGGAATAAATGAATATACACCTTTTGATTTGTATTTTGGGTTTATTTCTCAACCATGATTTAAATATTTTTTTATATTATATGATTTTTTATAACAGTTTATAGTAAACCATTAGGATATGAAATATTTTACATGACAGTTTTTAATATTTATAAGTGGTTTTTATGACTCATTTTGAAATCATAGATGACAATTTTCAATGTATAAAATGAATTGTCATGACAGTTTTTATATCATATATGACAGTTCTTTAGTGGCTTAATGATGTTTTTTTAAAAAAAAATCATATATAATACAAATTTAATATGATAGTTTTTACTCATATCAATTATGACACCTAAACTTTTGACACATTTTACCTATAAAAAAAGTGTCATAATAGGCTTTTTATGACAGATTTTAACACTCATAAAAAGATTTTTTTTCTTGTAGTGAAAACACCCTACAAACTAAATCTTAACACCAATATTTAGTTCAAATACTCACTTAAGAGTGGTATTCATGTACACCTAAGATCAAATGTTGAGAGATAACATGAAAACATACAATCAAAATGCAATGTAATGATAAATTAAAGAGAAAATATACAACAACAAAGAACAAGACAAGATGTATGTGGTTCACCATTTTGGCTAAGTCCACAAATGATGATAACTTTATTTCTTTGATCGATTCAACTAATGTTACAACTCTCAATATTCACTATCTCTCTTGAGGTGTATACAATGAAACCTGAAGAAAAGTAATTTCAAATATGACTTCAATACGAGATATTTATATAAAGGAGACCTAAGGCCTGAAATGCCCCAATAGATATTCATTAAACCCACATTTTACATATTTAATGTCTGTTCGCCTACAACCACTGCAACCACTTTATTGAATCCTTAATTTTAAATATATCAAATCCGAACTTCAATGGCTGAAAACTAGGTATCTCTCCAGTGACTTTCGAACCTTGAATTACAAACATTTTCCCCATTTATCGAGCGCAATTCACTAGTGAAAACATCTTGGAAATCAAATCATTGTGCCAAAAGACACACACACACACACACACACGTGAGGCCATGACGATTTTGTTAATGGAAGGATGAATTAAATGAGGTAGATTATGGATCAGGTTTAGGTTCTTACCCACGTTTGTTTAAATTTGGATTTTTTGTAAGTGATTGTCAATAATGGTCAAATGACGATTCCTTTTAAATTTGGATCAATTTTCAAATTTTAAAAATCATGGGGACTAATGTCCTTCACGACATAAACTTTTGGGAGCAGCATCTAGAAAATCTTACAGAAAATATTATGTATCCTTTACCTAATGCCAATTTTTTAAGATTAAATATCATGACATGAACTATGTATTTTAGCAAATTGATTTCATGTCTTAACAATTCAAATACTCCATGTCACCCAATATCATTTATCCACGTGTTTTAGGATATGTGTAATATGTGGCATGTAGAAAATATAAAGTCACTATTTAAAAAATTTATGCCATTCAGTAATAAATTCTAAAACCTCTCTACTTACTGTCATTTAATTTTCAATTTAATGCTCCAACTTTATCTAATATAAGTCGAACTTTAAACATTAATGTTCTCTCTGTTAACTTAGAGAGAGAACAATGGAAATGTTATATTAATGTTTTTATTATGTTTACAATGAAGTGATATATAAAAGGGGAGATAAAATTGGTGTCCCGTAATATCACTTAACTAGTATATGCCCGTGCCTGAAGGCACAGCGAAATTTTTTGAAAGTACATAATCATAAAACGGAAAAAAATCCAAACTATGTAATCGCAAATGGGAGAGAAAATTTCAAAATACATAATTGCAAGCCGACAAAAATTTTGTTCCCCGATAAAAACAATTTACGTTAATTTTTTACAACACAAACGTGAAAACAATTTAGAAAATTTGGACAAAGTTTCACCTATTTATAGGACTATCCACTCAATTTAAGAAAGAAAAATAGTCCACAATAAAGATTTCCAAAGAACGTATTATCAAAACAACAAAAAATTTCATGGTACGTAATTGAAAAGATTCTTTTGTTCTCCAACACGTGCCATACATCTACATTAGAAAATGAAATTAATAATTATATACAATGCACTCATTGAAAATAGCAAAAGAAGATAGAAAACTATTAAATAGAGTTTCAACTCTAGATTGATACGGGATTGGGAATTTAATCATCCAGTAGTTCTAGATAAACATTGTGAGAACATTGTTTGGGAGGACTTGACTAACTGAATATGAGATGTAGAACTGCCTGAATACCTATTTATAAGTAGTGTCACTTTCAGCTTCACTTCAATCAACCCACTGTTACCGTCGATCCACCATGGTATAAATCAAGTCAAGCTTCCAACAAATCAACCCACCATTATTACCGTCGACCCACCACGGTATAAATCAGTTGGACTGATATATTGAAATACTCTTCGCAGAAGATGACTACAAAGTTGGGAGCTAATGTCATTGTTTGGGAGGACTTAAAGTGGCAATAAAATGAGAAGAAGTTGATTCCTTAAGTATTATTAAAATTATCTACAGAATCTCCATTCGTTGATTCCTTATTCTCAATTGTGGTGGAAGAAGATGAATTCAAATTATCAATGTCAATATCGTTGTCAATACTATCCGTAACTCTAGGATAATAAATTTTCATTGCAACCTCCAAACCATCTTTTGTGACAGCTCAGTGCACCTGAAAATCATTTTACACTGTAAGCATAGATTAACGGAACAACTGACTTACTCTATAAGAGTCTTGAGCGTCTTTAATGCATATAAGTGGAACATGAAAAAGCAGCCTTTTGGATATCATAAGATATTTGAAAATTTAGTATCCAAATGAAAAAGAGTAACATAGCATTTAACAATTAACAATTAAATGAGGTAATCCACATAAACTTAAACTCTAATTTAAGCAAGTGGTATGAAGTTTAAAGCTCTGTATTGTCCCTAAGAATGCACATAAACTCAAACTCTAATTTGTGCTTGAAAGCAAAGAAATTTACTGCCTAAAACTTCAGTTTTCTCCTAATCTCGTCTTCACATTACATGCATTCTAATAATAAAAAAATATAAAAAACATAAAGGAAGTGAAATACCTTAACGTTAAATGTAAAAATTGTTTATTTCAGTCATGAGCATCTATGATGAGGCCGTTCAAGTGACTGTGTGAGACCACTATTCAGGACGCATTGCCACGGAAGCAAAAATTCCAGCTCTGATCAGGACCATCTAATCCCTGCTCAAATATTCAAGTGAGTTAGATGGTAGATGTATGGGACAACCTTTTTTTACGATGTGAATAAAGCCAAGCTCTCCATATGCGTATTTTATTTGTACATGAATTCAACATAATAATGATTAATTAGATAAAGTTCTAATTAAGAGAGATAAGAATCTTAAATGTATAGAAAACTTTAGAAATGTAACAAATAATCTCCACAAATCTTCTGAAAAGGGTGTCAGAGCTGACGTATCTTGTTAAAGTAAATTAAAGAGACTAATATATTGACATATTCTATTATAACAACATTAGTTGTGATAGATACTAGATATCAAGTAAACCCAAAACATGAAATCGTAAACCAAGTAAAGAAAAAAATAAGTAAACCCAAATCGAAACCCCGCATCTGAAATCGTACCCATAATATTAGTATAGTTCTTACTAACATAATCACAAAAGTTATCACACAAAATGCTGACTAATTTGTGTAAAGATCGTGAATATAAAAAAATTGAATAATGAAAAATAAACTAAATGACGACTTACATCTGGCAACATAGTTTAATTTGTGTGAAGATCGTGAATATAACAGAATCAACCGCGTACTTGTACATCTGGCAAAATATTTTAAGAATTCAGAATTTGATATAAATGCATTGGATAGGTGATAAAATAGATAAAATAGATAAAACAATGCATTGGATAAATAGTTTAAGAATTTAGAATTTGCAAAATAGTACCTAGAAATGCATTGGATTCCAAATTATATAACAAATTGGCATATGGAAGAAGTGAATATGATATAAAAGCCCAGGGGAATGAACAAATCATGAAAAATTGCTGAGAAATCAGTGGCGTACCACAACCTCGTATCACTGTTGACCCACACGCCAAAATGTGAAATTGAAATCATAATATTTAAAAGGTCTTATTAGATCCAGAAATAAGCCCGTCTCCTCATTGTCTGATGGTTGAGTGACTTAATAGTGGCAGTGCTTGGTCTAGCTGCTATTTGGTCACACTTGTCTCACTCAAGCCCATCATGTATGTTTGATTAGCTGTTTCGTTCTCACTCAAGCCCACTGATTCTTAGTGTTTTCAGTGAATTAAACATAAACCAATTAACAACATACCATCAATCTAACCGGAGTTGGAAAAGCAACAAAAAAATACACATTTATTTACGGACCTATTTTATTTTCGAAACTTCAGGCAGATTCAGGGACGGATAGTAACCAGAGTTGGAGAGGAGCAAGGACAGATGAAGGATAGTGACCGGAGTTGCGAAGTTACAAAGATTGACCATAGCCAAAAACATTATCCAAACAAAGCCTTTTAGAGTGTCCATATAGGCCGAAAGGTGTTTCTATTGCTTCTTTACTTTTGTCCGACATGGATTTGCTGTTGGTCCATTTTTTAGATTAAAAAAATAAAGAGATCAAAATTGAAAAAAAAAATGCTAAAATACAAAGCTATATTTCGAATTCAATAATTTCAAACTTAAAACAACGAAATGTGAGGGAGATCAATATAAGATCAATGTCAGTACCCTTTGTGATGAGTACTCATTCAAAAAGTTAGAACGTTTGAATGAGTATCAATTTAGGTAAATGATTATAAATTAAGATCAAGATCAATATAAGATCAATTATACATGGAACTTAATAAGTATATTGTATAGTATATAAACATAAAAATGTTTAGTCAGCGGCTCGTACCTGGAGTAGAGCTCCTTGGCAGCGGGCTCATATTTGATGTGGGCCATATCACTCTCTTGCATCCGAACCGATCGCTATCCATCATTCGGTCCCAAACCCGAATCCATGATTCCTATTCCTTGAACAAAAAAAGCGGTAAATATATCATTACCAAATACCGATAACTTCATAGCAGCCTATACTAATTTTTAAGATAAAAATCAATAGCATTCCGCCATCTCGAAAGTCGAACCCCATAAGAGTGTATGTGTAACTAATTATGCATTCCCCAACATTTGAAGAAAACACACACGCATTAGAATGCACCCAAAATTGAATAGACATCGTATAAATATTTAAACCATATTAAACTTGTTTCTGCTTGCAACACCTAAATTGACCTCTATTACATTGAAAGCATCATGTGTCTGGGAAGTGATAGTATATTACATTACAATAGTAATTATGTTTATAGATTGATATGTGTTTTAGGTAGGTCTCAATATATATATCAAGAACATGGGCATTAATTATATCTTATAGTATATAAACATAAAAATGTGTACATATAAAGTTCAAGAATAGCCAATGAGACGTACATATTACCTCTAAAACATGTACCAATGTTCATATGAGATCATATCTCATATGCCTTCCGGTTTCTATCCCATGAACTGCAATAAAGAAAAAAATAAAAATAGTAGTGTTAGGTTGAAAATCCACATTTGATTAACCGAATAAACTTGCACTTTCTCCATATCCTAATGATTAAGCCAACCCATGAATAGAAAATCTCCATATTTGATGTTCATTTTCATCATTCCAATGGAATAAAGTGGTTTGTGAGATGGGAATTAGTGGTGTAATACCTAGTAGAAAGAAAGAAAGAAATTCTACAATCACAAAATGAAAAAAATAATTTAAACTTTAAAAGAAGAATCAAAGTCATATAGCAAACATAGGTAATAAGAAACCAAAATGGGTTTGTTGGCAAATAAGAAACCCATATCAAACCCAACACTAAAATTGATTTGTTGACATCACCGGTGTATACCTGATTGGGTTTCAAACCCTTAAAACCCTTAAAGTTTCAAGTAAACCTTCCAAAGCTCCCACTGTTATACTGTTCATGGATCCCCTGGACTTGAAATTCTAAGGTCAAATTTAGCATAAAGCATAGATATTTGTTCAAAAAAATGAAAAGGTCTTTTAAGTTATTATCAGTACCACACAAATCAACCAAGTTCACCTGATTACAACACCCTAAAACTAATAGTTAACGCCATTTGCTTTAAGACCATACTAAAGAGAAATTTCAAAACAAAAAAGTGAATACCTTAGTGGCTAATCACCTCTTCATTTCAGGTTCTGTTGCTAAAAAACTTGCTAAAAAATATGGGTTCTGAAACTAACAAAAAATATAGGTTCTGAAACTAACAGATATAACCATCTGCAAACTTCACACAACAGAAAATAACCATCTGCAATAGTACCTAAACCGACTGTAGAAACTGTTGTACTAAACCAAATTTACACAGTGCATGCACACATAAACATTGACAGTCACCAATACACAATTGTAGACATATTACTGTAATGTACGAATCCAGGGTGATAAATATTTATATACAAATAACTCAATGAAGTGTGGCATTCATATGCTTAGAGAATATAGGATAGTGGCAGAAGCAGGCTCTGATTATGTTTGAAAAAAAAAGAACGTTAAGGATTAATATATCATCAAGAAAATCAAAATGTACATCAATGGGAAGAGTTAAACACAAATCAAAACGTAGATAAAAAAATCGATTATAAGAGAACTTCTGGATATACAATGTTAGTAGTTGAACTCCCTTCATCGATGAGAAGCAGGATAGATATACAATGAGTGCGCAAGTCAATCCCAACATACTTGACGGACTGGCCTTGCAATTTGTTCATTGTCATGGAGTAGGCCAACTTGATTGGAAATTGACAGCGAGTCATCTTAATAGGCATTTCAGCATAGGAAGGTGTTAAAGAGATTCTAGGAATGAAAACTAATGTGCAAAATTTTTCACTAGTAAGGATTTGCGCCTGAATAACATGCTCGAAACATTTTGTAACTATCAAGCGGGTGCCATTAGAAAGGACATCTTTCGGGGCAATAATTCTTAGCAACATTATTAGGCTTCTAACTTTCAAGTCTAATTTAAACAGCGCTAATCCCAATGGGTTAAGGGTATTTAGAAACTCATTTGGGAACTGGTTACTTATGCTTGGATTAGTTTCATCGGGGCACAATTTATTTGCAGCAAAGTACGTAACTGTTTCACTTTGGAAATACTGAGTGCAGATGTATTTATGGCATTCGGATCATCATTGCGAGCCGAAAGAATTGTTCTTTCATTGAGGAAGGTAGAGGTAACAGTTCCCTCCACGTGCAACAAGGGGTATACATCCCCTATTAAATCCTCAACGCTTTTACTATGGCGTAGTGTTGAAGGAATAAGCACAGTTTCCTCTGGGCTAGTCCCAATCTGCAGGAAAAAGGGAAGTAAGTAAAAAAATAATAATATATATATATCTTATATGTAAACAGCAGTGTCAAAATGATTATTATAAAATATTATACCTCAGGTAAGAAGTTCGAAAATTGCAAAGTTTCAACTTCGGTATTATTGTGGCGCATGTTGGAGTTTAAGGTAAGAACATGTATATCTTTCCATATCACATACCGCCTTAAAGAGGCGACAACGATTTCCTCTCAATCGACTTTAGGTATTACGGAAAATATTTGACGAAAATCACCACCGAGCACCACTGTGATTCCCCCGAAGGGTATTTTATTATTACATATATCTTGTAACGACTGATCAACTGCCTCAACACAAAACCAATGTTGCATTGACACTTTATCACAGATTTTGAGCTTCGCTAGTTTGAACAACTATGCTTGAGTAGACTGCTTTACAAACCCACAATTATAATTTTCAAGAATGTCGAGAGGAATAGAAAATGTCGAATGAGCAGTTCGATCGCCGACCAATAATAAGGAAGTAATACCCAAAGAGGCAACAGTAATTACTATATATCCGAGACCACGACATATCGTAGAAACTGTGTTATACAAAAATTTCTTCCCCGTTCCGGCCCCACCATTCAAAAGGAAAGTTATTCCATTACCCTCAAACACAGAATTGGTTATTTCTGCAAAAGCAATCTGCTGCCCTGGATTAAGACGATCAATGTTAGCTTGTATAATTGAGTGGTTTGTATCAACTTGAAGCTGACGATGCTCCCATATTAGTTGATTTTCTCCAGAGGTACTCCAATTTATGACATTGAGTGGCATCGGAGGAAAGTCAGACAAACTCTTGCCTGAATCCTATAGCAATTCGTTTAACATATACAAACCGTAGTATTTTACTTCCGATTTTGTTTGACATAGAATAACGAATAAGTTACGGAGCTTGTGCTCTAAATCATCACATATATCCAATGCAAACTGATCCCATATCAAACCTGAATTTAAAGGGAAACACTGGGTAAGTAAAACGCAGAATAGTCATCGGAGTTGATAACCTGTTTGCATTACCGCCGCCTCTTGTAAACATTGCACCCATTCGTTATCATCTTCTAAAAGCCCCATAGCCACACACGCGGAATTGAAAAAATCATGTATGACATTGTTGATAGTCCGTAAGCATTTAAAAGAACGCGTCCCTTTAACAACGGTTAACAGTAGTCGCAAATAAAATCTTTCTCCCGAGTTTGGGCTGGCATGGTACATCCTACCAATTGTGAAACCCTCATTTTCTGATCTGGGAGTCCAAGTCTTTAAATTCTTGTTCCAAACATAGTGTTGGGGAAACTCTTGATATGTATATGCAGGCACGTCTTCATTCGATGCACAATATGCGAATTTTTTTATTAAAGAACTTTGTTGAATCGAAGCCCTGTGCACAATTTCATCCATCGACTCACTTGGATTGAAAATAACATGATGCATACCCAGGAGGTGAAGTTCCAATTTCATAACAAAAGGTTTCTCTTCATGCATTGGATTACCCAATATCCTCCAAATAGCTTCAGGTGGGACAATATACCTAGCATCTAGGTATTATTGGATCTCATTTACACCCCCTAAGACCATAGTGGTGTGATCTTATCCCTTGTAAATGTATTTGTGTATGTACTTGACGCATCGAAGCCCGAAGCAAACTTTAACATTGATGTGGCAATTAAACATCCGATCAAGATGTGGATTATATGGAATAACATCTCGATTATCAACTTTTTTCTATTTAAAAGAGTAGACACCCGACCATCATTACGACGCCGATAAATTGGATACCCATCTTTATCCATAGTGGTGGACTCTGCGAAATTCCTAGGATATTTTTTCGCACATCTACCATTTTCCATGCAGGGAGATTGAGAAGACTACGAATCGCACGGTCCATGAACCATAGAACCCAAAATAGTTTCAAAAAGTGTCGAATCATCCTCCAAGATAGAAAATTCAGCACATACTATATTATCGACTTGTGCAAATGTTTTAATCTTGCTCGGACCATCAAGAAATAATAAAGCATGCATGTGAGGTAAACCTCTCTTTTAAAATTCAATTGTGAAGAAGTGCGCCACTTTTCTTCCAAATACATGTTTATTCTCAATCTCCTTCATGCGTGCCTTCCATTTAAGTTCAAACACACGTGCAATTAAGTCGAGATGAAGCAAGGAATTCTGATGAGGCATCAATTCCTTTGTAATTTCTGGCCACTTTGGACTTACAGTTATGGTGAGAAAAACATCGGAATGCTGGTTGAAACGTGTGATGGCCATCGAATCTTGATAAATCTCAAACATCTGTCTAGCACTACCAGTGAAAGACGATGGCAAAATCATCCGTTTACCAATCTGATCTGGTTGTAACCCATTCGACATACTATCACTAAGATCTTTGTATAACTCGACCCAAAGTTTTCCTTGATTAAGTCTGTAATAAGTTAGACGATTTTTCACGGTAGAAGCCCATGCATCAATAATGAACTCTTAGAAAAATTTAGCGCCTTTAAACAGGGTGGAGTACTCGGAAGCATGTTGACAAAAATTATAACCATAATAATTCAATTGAGTTATATGCTTAGTTTGTTCAGTCGAACATTTTAAATCCCATAAATTTATCTTTGAGTGCCAACCAAGTTCCCCGTAAGGGAACAATAAGACGTAATTCAAAGGTAAATACGCAGGGTGACGCTCGTTAATCTGCATTAATTGATTACCGCCTTTGAGACGAATAATAATATCTCACATACCACTGACGTTGAAGCCATCCCCAGGTAAAATAACAACAATTTCATTGGATGATGGCAAATTATACGTGCGACGATGCTTTGCACAACTATAATGAAGGTAAGCAGGTAAGTCATAGCCCATCCTATTTGAGTGATCCAAAATAGCATATGCCTCACGATATTTGGTCGTGAATGCATTATTCTCCAACAAAGATTGTTGTAGTGTATTGAGGACATCCCCTTTCAAATGATAATTTCTCCGGTGGAGAATATCTAAAGCTACATCTGGATCATAAATGTACAATTGAGCATAAGTTACATCATGTTCGTGACCAACATCGGGTAATAAGGATCTCGTACGATGAAGAAGCTCACCGTGAATTGTAAAACTCGATGGACCCTTGCCATGGAGGACCTGGTCATCCATCTGGACACCTAAACTCATAAATGCATTGGCAGCATTATACTCTCTTATATAAGGATGAAAAGATGTATACCGGTCATCATCACCCTCAAATAAAATCTTAATTTTAGACGGGGGGTTAAATGAGGGAAGGTAAACAAATTTGGCTCTGCCAACAACACTTCCAAACAGTAGTCTTATCTTTGAGGACCCCGATAACCTTTCATCCATCTAGTTTAATGCACTACAGTGAGGGCATATTACATTCATAGGTCCCAAATCATGTCTTCCCGACGTATCATATGCACGACCTCGTGCCCTGCTATTGGGTTCATTTCGGAAGGATGGTCTCCCTGACTTGAAATGGAGGAAAAGAGTATTTGTTAAACATAGTGTAAGAGATGCAAAAAACAACCAACTATTAAAATAAAGAAGTGAGTAGGTAAATGTACCTAAATGTAGATGGTATATTATTTCCAAATGTGGGAGTATCTGAATTAAAAGTGGTATCTCGATTAGACAATTCTTGTTGCACAATTCTTAAAGACGAGGTTACATCCGTCGTTAGTATGTTACAATTGAAATCTATGTTCAGATTACGCGGCTAAACTAAAGAGGCATATTGAACCGGGTCATCAGAATGTTAAAATGGGGGTGAGATTACGCGGCTGATATCCGTAAGTATGCTTGATATGGCGGTGAGATTACGCAGAGGGCAACATTGCGGTGTAGGGGTGCTTAACAACGAAGAAGTTTCCGGACGGGAAACATAGGAGGCATTTTCAGATCGTTCTCATTCACATCGGCGTATCTTACCAAAGATGCGGGCGAAAGTAGGTGGAATTTCCAGCTACGTTATAAATAGTAAGTAAATGAAGACGAAATATAATTAAAGTAGAATAATAATAAATATAGAAATGGAAGAAACATCACACCGTAGGCACATTTAAGGTGGAAGCGTGTCTTTCGACGTATGAAGTTGAACATACCTGAGGATAGAAAGAATAAAAAATGAAAACTAAAAATTACAGTGGTTGTATGGTTTGAAAAATGAAATTAAGTACAAAATAAAAAAAATCGCAACGAGTTAAGGTTACCCATAAGTAGCTCTGGAATGTCCATAAGAATGTTTGATATGGGGGTCTGGTTTTGCAGAGGGCCACATTGCAGTGTAGGGGTTCTTGGAAAGGAGAAGTTGTATCAACGCGAGTTGATGTAGGCTGGGAAACACTGGTATCATTTTGTGACTGTTCTCGTTCACGACGGCGTCTTTGAGCCAATATACGGGCAGAAGTAGGTGGAAATTCCTGCTAATTTATAATCAAAGTTTTAAGACTAAATATAATCAAAGTTTTATGGTGTGAAAATGAAATTTCATTACAGACGAAAGAAGAACCGAACCGAGTAAGGGGGGTCATTCTCTTTCCCTTTCCCCTTTTCGTTATCCAAAAATTGCTCTGCGTGTTTTCCCTTCTGAAAATAAAATATATATACTAATAAAGTAAACTGCCTAATTGTGTGAGAAAATTAAAAATGATTGAAGTTACCTCTGTACGAATGATGTCCAGTTCAGATACACCACGGATCACAACGCCCGTGTTTCTGCTACGGAAGCGTTCAAGCTGTTTAGAAAAGGTTATCTCATTCATGTCCACTCAATGCTAATATACTACAAAATAATCAAATATAACAGATGATAAAGTTAGTAAGAACTTAAATAGCAGTGTACTTTATTAAATAGAAGTGTACTTTATTAATAGCAGATGATAAAGTTAGTAAGAACGAACCATGTAAATAGCAGCTTCAAAACCTCCACCCAATGGTGATAGCCAACAAATAAATCAAGTCCACTGCACCCAAAAATAAATCAAAATCCAAATCAAGTCCAATGCCATATAAACACATGGTTTGGGATATTTCAAAATGGCCCCTAACTTACTTTTTGTTGCAAATTAGCGCCAAACTACCCACACGAGTTTTTAAAGGAAAATGTAGTAGATTATCAAGAAACCCAAGATACAAAAAACCCATATCACCAAGATTCAGATCTAACAAAACCTGTAAAGGCCTTTAAACAACAGATCTTATAATACAAATAACTAAAATCACAGAAAATAGAGACAATATAATAGAAATAACTAAACTACTCATTTGACCCCTAAACTATTTGGGTTATTCCTAAATAACCCTTATTCATTTTATAGTTGCAAATTAGTCCCCAAACTTTCCAAACAGTTATAACAAAGATTTGAAGGCAAAATGTAGAAGATTCTCAAGCATGAGATTATTACAATAAATAACTAAAATCCACAAAAAATAATGAGAAAACAATGAAGATAAAGTAGAAAAAAATTTACCCACGGAGTTTGTGGTTGAAATATATTTTGCTCAGAACCCATTATCACCTTTCTCTTTTTCTCTTCAATGCCCAAAACCTGAAATCCTAATACAAATACCATATTAGCTAAATAAAATTCAAATGAACACCCAAAATACCAAATGATTCAAAGAAAAATCACCAAGCGGAAATCCTAATGTAAAATCAAAACAAAACCATAAATCAGGCCTTGAAGTAATATACCTTACGTACAGAGTCAGTTTAGCTCAGAACCTATTATCACCTTTCTCTTTTTCTCTTCAATGCCCAGCACTTGAAATCCTAATACAGATACCATATTAGCTAAATAAAATTGAAATGAACACCCAAAATACCATATGATACAAGTATACACACACACATTAATTTGTTGGCACTATTTAAACACCCCTCTTCCATATTATATACCTTACCTTCCAAAAAATTCGATCTGAACCATTAATTTGTTGGCACTATTTAAACACCCCTCTTCCATATTATATAGATGATACAAGTATACACACACACACACACACACAAACACGCACACACGCACACAGACACACACACACACACACACACACTAATATCTCCCCTTGAACCCAAGATGGTGAAGTGTATTAAACCCAAGATAGTGAAGTGTATCTTATGTCTGGTAACTAAATCTTGAAAATATCTAATGGGTTATTGAAAAGTGATGGTGATGTAAACAGTTTGATATGAGCAACAGTGGAGACGATGCATTGTAATCTGAGAAGATGTCAGAGCATAACAGTGGTCCAGAAGATCAAGTGTAAATGGATGGACACGTAAAAGTGCAGAATCACTAATGATAGAGTGCACATAACACTAGGCCTGTAAACAGATCGGATTCGGACCGAATCAGGCAAATCCAAATCCATATCCATTTTTGTTAAACGGATTCTGATCTGATCCGTTTATTAATCGGATCGGATCAGGCAAATTCAAATCCATATCCGTTTATATTAAACGAATTCAGATCGGATCCGTTTATCCAATTATCCATTTATGTTAAACTTGATTTGCAATATTTTTATTTTCAACTCTTATTTCATAAATTTATTTTGCAAATGTTACTATAAACAGATAATGAAATAAAGAACTATTACAATATATATTAAAAATATTATTAAATACAATATATATTAATAAAAAATATTTTATATATATATATATATATATATATATATATATATATATATATATATATTAATCGGATCGGAGTATATGAATCCGAATCCACTCCATTTAATAAACGGATAATCGGGTAATCAGATAGTCGGATTTCAGGCATGATCCATATCCGCTTAAATGGATTGGATTCAGATTCAGATTTGGATAAAATCCGTTCCATTGACAAGCCTACATGACAGTAATGAGAGTGCATGGAGCACTAATAAGAGAGTGCACGGGGAACTAATTAGAGTGCATGATGCACTAATTAGATAGCATAGAGCACTAATGAGCAAGTACATGAGGCACAAATGGGTGAGTGCGCGTGGCATTAATGGTAGAGTGCATGAAACACTAACGATAGAGTGAACATAGCACTAATGAATGAGTGCACTAAGTACTATTGATGGTGCATATAACACCAAGAGAGAGGTGGTGAGTTAAAATAAAGGAGGTCGAGGTAGTAGTGGGGCGGGGGTGAGGTATAATAGAGTTACTGTATATACTTTAACACTCCCCTTAAACTCAAGATGGTGAATTAATTACCAACTTGAGTTTGGTAATTAAGACTTGAAAATTCCAGGGAAGATAAATTTTAGTGATGACATCGACAATCTTGATCTGAGCAATAGTAGAGGTAACACATTAAGAAGATGTCTTGGACAATGTTCTTTAGAAAGAATGGGGGTTGATTGAGCAACTACAAAAATGAACCATAGTAATCTAAGAAAGTTTCGGAACACAATAATGTGCTTGAAGATCCATAATGTATGGATTAATCCACAGGAGTGTAGGAGGAACTAATCATAGAGTGTGCTAAGCACAGATGATAGAGTGCACAAGGATCGGATGAAAGTCTGATGGTATAAGTGCCATTTCTCCCCTCAAACTGAAGGTTGTTGTCAATTATGTTCAGTTTGAAACTGTGTTTTAAAAATATTTTGGTGGATAATCTTTGATGGCGTTATTAATAGTCTGATAAACAATAGAGATGTGTTTGGTCATCTGAGAATAAGATGCTGGAGCATGAGAGTGTGCTAGAAAATCCATTGTCTATGGATGGATCCTTTAAGAGTGCACATGGCACTAATGAGAAAGTGAGCAAAGAACTAATAAGAGTCAGATAAAAGCATTATGAGAGTGGATGAAGCACTAGTGTTAGAGTTCATAGAGCACTAATAAGAGGATCGTGAGTGAGTGAAATTATCACTATGAGAGTGTATTTCTAAAGCACACTATGGTGTTGATGGGGGAGAGTTGACGATGATAATTATGATTTTTATGATGATGTGATGATGATAAGAGATGGGTTATCCCATAAGTGGGTGATGCAAGATAATAGTTAGTGACCGATGATTATGGCTAGATGGGGTCGAGAACGGTCTCGAGAAGATGATTTCGTATGACATTGATTTGTGATTTTATTTTTGAAAAACAAAAATTGGGATGAAGTAAAAGAATGTGGTTTTGGGAGGAGTTTTAAATTTGAAATGGGACACAAAATGAGGGGAAGTGGGTTCAAAGAGAGTTGGAGGGTTTATGGGGCTGAGTCAGTTTAATATTTTAAGAGAGTGGGAGAGTTAAGTAGGTTTAAGTGGGTGTGGTATGAGAGGGAAAAAGATTTGATGGTTAATGTGACAGTTAGGAGAAGTAGTGGGGGTGTTTGGGTCTTTTCAGGTGGGTGGTGAGCTGAAAGAGAGATGTTGTAAAATGAGGGACTAAAATGGATTGTAGAATAAAGAGTGGGAGAAGATAGGTAAAAATTGAAGTGGGTGAAATGGGTTTTATAAGTTAGAGAAAGACAATTTTGTTGATGGAAGAGCGAGGTGAGGTATGGGTTTTCAATATGGGTAAACTGCCACCGAAGCTAAGTGGTGGTGAAAAAATATAGTCGTTGTAGTGATACATGTGCTTGACAATAATAGAGTCCCTAACTTAAAGGTTTGGATTTTTATTTATTTATTTATTATTATCTTTGTAACTCAGAAACGCCATTAACTAGAACTTTAGCATAATGAGTAAACTAGAAAAGTCGAATGACAAAAGAAAAAAGGTACACAAAAGGGACTTCCATGAACAAAAAATTATAAAGAGAAAGAAAAAGGTAATAGAGGATTCAGAGATTTGGATGCCAAATCGGCTTTGTTATTTTGGTGAGAAAACAATTGGGTTTTGTTGAGATTGGGCAATGGGGACGTTGGTGATGCCAGATTATAGTGAAGTTGACACTTCTCCCGTTGTGGGGTGGTGGTTGTAAATACCGATAAGTTGTGGCAACATTGGTGATGGTCCAACGACAAGGACAAATAGTGGTGGCAGTGGGTTTGGAGGCCGATTGCGATGGTTTCCTGCTGGATTTGGTTAAGCAGTGGTATTTTAGGGTAAGATAAAAATGATTATATGGTTTTTGACGAGTGGTCCAATGGGTAATGAAACGTCACCCGTTGGTGGAAGGGGAAGACGATTAGGCCTAGGATATAGGCTCTGATACCATGTTAGACTATAGAGTGAAAGTGAGAAATGTTGCAGTGATGTTTGTTTAAGTGTATGTTTATATTACATGAGAAACCTATATATAGTGTAAGTAGATGGAACAAGGTGGAGTAATATGAGGAGTGGTGGGATTAAGTGTTTAGGTATTATGAAGTTGGTGAAGGTAGTGGTGTGGTGAGGTATAATAGAGGTAGTGAATATACTTTAACACTCTCAACCAATAAATATCCGTATTTCTTTTTGCCCACGTTAAGTACAAACGTTATATATGTTTTATAATAGTGTGTGTGTGTATTGTGTACATTACAATTTTATTTTTATTTAACAAAAAATGTGGCACAAAATTAATTATAACACTTTTGATTCATAACTTTTTATAATATGATGGATCATTAATCTTTACTTGTCAAGTTTGGTTTTGTAAAAAGCATACACATCTATATGAATGTCCACTTAAGCATACACAAAAAGTCATAATGTGTGCCTTTGTATATATTTGAATGCATATATAAATCCAAATGAAAATCTATCTAGTTTTAAAGAAATAAGATGTGCCAAAACTTAGTCATATCTCCTTTTATTTGATAATCCTGCAAATTATGTGGTTAATTTTTCTCTTTTGATTTTACTTTGATTTTGTAAATTGAATATAATTCATATAAATTTTCACATAATAATATACAAAAAATATCTTGTATATATTTCATTGCCGACACCTATATCTTCACCTATATAAAAAAATATACTAGACAAAATTAGTCATAACTCTTTTTATTTTAAACTTATCTCATTACTATGTTGAAGATTACATTTTTACATGTTGGTTTAGTTTTTCTAAAAAAATATAAACCTATATGAATGTTAAGCACACAAAAAAATGAATAAATTGTCATATGTGACTGTCTTTTTAAACATTTGAGCGCATGTGAATATTTTTCAAATAAATATGAATGCAAATTTCTACCCCGCCCTTAAACCTTTCATTCTCATTCTCGCAACAAACTCATCCTCTAAAGACGACATTTATTTTATTTATTTGTGTTTCATCAAGTATCAAAAGCATGCCATATAAGAAATGGTGGTATAAAATGGTCTCTTATTAATAACTTAATAGGGTCATTTATGCTTTTTTCCTGAACTTTATCCCATTTGTACTTTGTCACCTAAATTTTTAATTTCAACATTTACCCCCTAAACTTTCTAAATGACTTCAAATTGCCCCATAATGCTAGCACCCTTAATTTTTGGAGGAAAAATGGAACATATGTAAACCTTATGACTTTTTACTGGCTTACTTTAGTACTTTAACATATTCTAATTATTTAAAAAAAAAACACCATCATTTCTCTCTCTCTCTCTCACACATAATTATGGAAGCCATGGTCATGGCTAGCTCTCTCTCTCTCCCATCTCTTCATCTTGTTCTTTCTCTCACACACACACACACACACACACACATGAACACAGACACATAGATCTACACACACACACACACAAAAAAAAAAAAAAAACATACACATAAATCTACACGTGCGCGCGCGCACACACACACAACCACATCTACTTGGATTTGTTTTGGGTTTGTTGAAATGAAAAATGAATCTTTAAACTTAGGCCTTTTTTGAAATCGATGTTTGAATTTGAGAATTGTGTTTTTTGTAATGGATATTGGGTTTCCCTCTCTTATGTTTTTTTGGTGGATTTGATGAGAAGAAAAATGGTTGTTGAATCTAGATTTTATTTAAATAGATGTTTAGGGTTTGAAAAAAAAGGAGGGTTGCTTGGAAATTGGTATTGGATTTCTCTCTCTTGGTCATTTTTTTTGTTCGAAATAAGATTTACCTATTTTGTCTTTTTTGGCTGAATTTTTTTTGTCAAAATCATTTTTTAAAATAAAATTAGTGTTTTCACTTGCTTGAATTTGTTTTTTTTTTATGGAAATCGATTTTTATTCTAGAAATAATTTTTTTATGGAAATCATTTTTTATGTGCTGGAGATCATTTTTATGCAGTTTTATGCTGGAAATGATTTTTCTATTATTTTTTGATTTCTCTGAAAAAATAACATTTGTCAGATTTTTGAAATGCTTTTTTTAATTTATATTTGTTTTCATGATTTTCAAATTTTAATAATATTTTCTCTAATTTCCAAAATTTTTAACTGCTTTCTATAATTTTCAAAATTTTAAATCATTTTTAAATGAATTATGCTGTAATTTTTTTTAGAACTTTTATATTGTTTTGGAAAAAAAATACCCTCGTGTGCAGGGCACATGACCCATTTGCCGTCGAAAAAGTTAACGGTGCTAACTTTATGGGGCAATTTGAAGTCGTTTAGGAGGTTCAGGAGGTTAAAAACCAAAATTGAAAGTTCGTTTGCTAAAGTGAAAAATGAGGTAAAATTCAGGAAGAAGTGTAATTAACTCAACTTAATACATTTCATTCACTTATTATAGGAGAACATTATATATCTATACTATAGGATATGATATTGATATTATACGAACTTATTCAAAATATTAAGTCAATCAAAGAAAACCAATCAAATCCTGTAAAGATTTGACACAATTCAGTAGAAGAAACAACAAATAAATAAATAAAAAAAATAAAAATAAAGATTTATTCTCTTCATGTAATAGCACCCACTCATACATGTTTATCGTGTCAAAATAAGTTATTCGAGCTGGACCCATTTTTGTAGATCATGTGTATTTATTAAGTTTGTGTAAATTAACCTTTATTCCTAACTTGTCTTCAGTCCATTTTTTAGTCATGGAAAAAAAGGGATTTAATCCTTGAACATGGTTAAACATGAAGCCCCGTCCTAGCATATACTCGAGATAAGTGGGAGCAGTGGCGGAGCCAGGAATTGATTTTGGGTGGGGCAAAAATTAGTGACAGGGGTTCTGGGGCGGTAGCCCCCGAATTTTTTTTTTAGGGTTATTTATCAGTTTTTACTAAAATTTCATTGATAATTTGTATAGGTCACACCTAATGAGCTCTCGTATCACATCGGAATTTTTTTTATGAGTTCTTTTAAAATATTTTTTCATATTTGATATTAATTAAAATTAGGCATATTGTAAAAATTAGACATATTGCAAAACTCAAAACAACAATTAATTTTAACACCTCCTCAATAATATAAAGAACTACAATATTATGAAACTAAAAAAAGATTTGAAGATAATCAAAATCCATCAATCCACAATAAGACAAAAACAAATTAGCAATCAATCCTAAAAGAAAAAACAGCATATAACCCATTTGGGCATAAAAATAAAAAACAACATATAACAAAGTCTTTTGGCATATAACTAAAGATTAAGATACAAAATAGCATATGGGCGAAATTCATTTGGGCAAAACCCATTTGGGTGTTATGGTGATTACCTTGAATGGAAAAGAGGGACGACACGGCACCACCACCGATCTTTGGAGCTTCGGTATTCAGAAGAAGAACAAAAATGGGATCACACGGACTGTGTGGGAGAAATGGGATAAAAGAGGGCTGATTTGATAAAAAAGTAAATCTACCATATACGAGTTTTGTGTTTTTAGTAGGTTTTAACTATGCACACTTTTTGATGTTTTTTTTTTACTTTCTACCTTAATTTTTTTGAGTTTTACAAATTTATTCAATTTTTTTTTTCTTTTTTCAATGGTTCTGGTCAGGGCAAGTGCACTTGCCCCACCCAGCCGAAGGCTGGCTCCGTCCCTGAGTGGGAGGGAGCCAAAGGAGCAGGAGTCCCATACAAAGAAAGGGAAGGAGAGTTGCTTTGGCCTCTCTTTGATAATCCATAACTATGTAGTGCGGCTTTCCTTTATGTTGGAAAGTTGGGGTTCCTTTATGCATCTTGCTTTGCCAATAAAACAGTCCTTCTGGTCACACAAATGAGTATAATACGATGTTGATTTAGTTTAAGGTTTTTTTTTGGAGAAACGTCCTCATAATTTCAAAGTGTATAAAAATAGAACACTCCACGTAATTTTATAAATTTAGTACCTGTACTAAAAACATCATGAAAAATGATGAAAAATGGTGCGACTAGCACGGATAAAAAAAATGAACTCCTAACTCTAAAGGGACCACACAAATAAATGTTATTTTGTATCACGGGAACTAAATTTAAAAACTTGAAAAGCATTATCCTACAAATCCAAATATAGGAAGGACATGACTTTTGCCTTAATTCTCTATTAGTTTAATCTATCATTTACTCCGGAAGACATAGTCTTAGTGTTTTTTTTTCTGTTGGCCTTTGGCCTTTTCTTTGTTCAAAAAATAAAATAAAAAATTATGTCTCCTTCTTGAAAGTATATCTTTCTTTCTCGCCTAAGAAAAAATGATTGCTGACGTCTTAATTAAACATTACTTTGAGAAAGCTAGTTGTTTATCATCCTCCTTCCTTTTAGAAAGCTATTTTTTTCACATAGTTTTTATTTAATTTGTTAGAAATTTCAATTATATGTATGTTTGATTCTAATGATTATCATCTGTGTCTTGTCTTTACTTTCAAGCACTTCATTCCCAGTTCATAAGAATGAGTTAGATTTATCCTTTTTAATTGAACACCCCCACCCCACACACACACACAAAAAAAAAAGTCTGAAAATGATCATCGTTGAATTAATAACAATAATAGGTCCATTTGTTGTGAAAGATACAAGGTGGGGGTCTAAGGTGAAACCACAAGCGGTTGGTTGAGTGGTTGATTATTCATGATTAAGGGATTTGTACCCCAAGTTCATGAGTTCGATTCTCCCGTCAACATAAACTTGAGGCCACAGTTCGCAGAGAGCTTAGCAAGTCTTGACGGGAAAAAACAGCCCTCTCACATTTATTTACCGAACTTACTGAAAAAATTATAATTTCGAAACTATTGTCCAAAATACGCCAAAGATACTAAATACGTATTCTATTTGTTAATGCATATCATGAATTGATTTCATTTATCACAACAATTAATATTAAAAGTAATATGAACCGTTAATATTCAGTTCCATATATAAGCTTTCAATACATTAGGATAAATGAGTGGTACTTATATTTTTACATGGGATACGTATTAGTTTTTCAAATTAAGAATACATGTTTATTCATTTATTTTGTCTCCACTATATACAAGCTATTTTCAATTCTCATTTGAGGAATCTGGGAACTATTGCTAAGTTCATGATATTTAGGTTGGTGATGCATAAACAAATATGTGATTTAATTAATAGTTCATGAGTTAGTTAAGTTCTTGCACTTGGAAATTGAAAATATAAAGAAAGCAATAAAAAAAAATGAAAAACAAAAAAATATGAAATAAGAAATGATAGAAAATAAGAAAATCGAAATTAAAAGTACAAAAGAATGAATTACAGAAAAACAAAAGTTGAAAATAACTAGGGTTTGTTTAGTTGTGAAAAACATTTTTTTTTTCTGAAAAATATCTTCACAGAAAACGTTTTTCAGAAAACACCCTCATAACTAAACAGCCCCCTAATGATTTGGTATTGATAACTGCTAAAAAATGAGAACTGAAAATACTAAATCCCAATATACCGAAAAACCTTCTTTTTTTTTTTTTGGCCACAAGTTCAAGCCTCCTTGGACTTGAACGTTAGAGCTCTTGTCAAGCAAGGGTCTTGATAACCATTGAGGGAACCCTTTTGTTTGTATACCGAAAAACTTAGTTATGATATTCGTATAGACCAAAACCGACCAACTCGACCTATAACTACCACTACCTCCGTCGTGTCATTCGATTTTTCTCCCAACCTATTCCTCATGCGGAACTTCATGTTCCACCTCAAAAAAGTGTGGCAGAAACGACACGGTTTGGTAAGTTTAAAGTATATTTGGCCGTGCCACTGGGGAAGCCGAAATAGTTTGGTATTGATAAGTATTTTCAAAAAATGAAAACTGAAAATAGTAATATATGGAAAATGTTGGTATGGTAGTCACCAATACCAGCCCAGCCATCCAATAACTATCACATTTTGTTCTTTTTTACACTTTAAACATAGCATGGGCTTTTTCTTTGATGATATCAGTGGGAAAAAAGGGAGAAGCTTTTGTTAGATTACGTGCTAAAGAAGGAATGGGCCTTCATAAGTAAGTGGTCCATCTATATGTTGATCAACCACATATGCACAAGTCAACAACTGTTATGTGTTTTTGAGTTAAGATTGCTTAATCAATGACTAGGAAGGGGTTACCTCCAAATTTATACTTATGATGTCTGCCCTGTTTTTTTACTTTTAAATTGGAAGAAACCTCCACGAGGATATTCATTGCAAAGATCACAATCTGAGCTATTAATTTATTAGAAAGAGAGACATATACCCCACATTTGTAATTACCACCCCCAGTTTCGTTTTTTTTTTTTTTTAAAAAGAAGAGATTTTAAGCGCTATTAGTAACAACATATAAGAGGGTATATGCAATCAAAGTAACAGTTCATGAATTTCATGAACTTTATCCCCCCCTTTTTCATATTTTGTGCATCGTTTGTATGTGTGGACGGCATTAGATACAAATAGAAACATTGTAAGACAGAATATAGTAGGGAAAAATGAAAATGAAGAGAAAGATGTTTGCAAATAAGGTGAAATGATTGATCAGGTTGGGGTTCCTAATGTTCGAAGTAGATATGCAAAATATACAAAAAAACTCAAAATGGGTAAATAATAAAATTGATATCAATCGAGTTTTGTGTTTGACTCGAACTCTTAAAAATGAAATTGTCTGAAAAACTCCTATCAGAATTCCACGATCAGATTCCAAAAGAAGTAATACAGTGAAAAATAATTATCTTTTGTAAAGAGATAGTAAGGGATAATGATGTTTTCTATAGAGTTTTACTAAAGTTAGATACCCATATATATATATACAAACATGGTCAAGAGTTTTAATCCACTATCCCGCCTATCTCTCCATTAACGAGTAGTTAAAAGAATTAGTCAATTGTAAAAATATGTTTAAAAAATAATTAAAAATGTAATTAAAAAGACGTTAAGAGTGAGGCAAGTCAGAGGAGCCTAAAGGTCCAATCAAAGACTATTAGGCCACATTTGATGCGTTGTATAAGGAGGTCGGATATGATAGGATAAGAGCCGGATTGGAAATGATAAGGATGAGACGGATAAGACATATTCCAATACTCCATTTGAAATAGTTCCAAATAAGAAGACGGAATGGGATATAGTAATATAATCATGTTTTTGAAATGCTTCGGTTATTATTAATTTGTCTCAAGTTTTCCAAAAATACCATTATTTTGTATTTAATAATAAAAAAATATATTGTTATTATATATTTTAACTCAATAACATAGTATTTAATTCCACGTGAAATGTTAAAAAAATAATAGAGCAAATTATATCTAGGTCCCATTTATTAGGTCAACAAGCTTATAAGTCCTATTGACTTTTTCATAATCCCATAGGTCCTATTCCAACTTTTTAGGAAATTTTTTCACAATTTTACCCTTTTCAAACCAACCATCCGTAACTTCCTTGAGGAAGTTACATAAGTGGTTGGACTTTTTTTTTAATCTTTAAATGATCATAACTTTTGATTCACAAATCCGTTTTTCGCAAAATTACTATTTTTGAAATCTGCTCGACGAGATCTATCAAACAAGATCCATGAAGACTATAAAATTTCAAAGAAAAAAATTTACACAAACAGTAAACTTTACTGTATGCACTAGAATATGAAATAGTTTTATATATGTGACATTTCATAAACAGACAGTAACATTTACTGTGGTAATACCACACAGTATATATATATATATATACACATCCGGTGGATCCAAACCCTCTTTTTTCAAAAATACCTTATATTTAAAGGTCCGCGCTAACGGTATCCAATCCTTACCACCATTGTTGGAGCTTCAACGACCTTCGTCAGAGCTCCGATTTGGGGTGGGTAAGGGTGGCATGTGATGCCGCTGGCGCGGACCTTTGAAAATAAGAGACTTTTGGATAAATGGATTTTGGATCCATCGGAGTATTATGGGGTGCCGCTGGCGCGGACCTTTGAAAATAAGATTGGATCAATGGGATCGGGATCATCTGGAGCGCCAATTTGAGGTGAATAGGGGTGGCACAGAACTTTAAAAATTTACGAGCATATTGGATATATATATATATATATATATAGTTTGTAAAAATGTCATAGATATTAAACTTTATTGTATACACCAGAAAATAAAATAATTTTATATTTGTGACATTTTCACAAACAACAACATTTACTGTGATAATATATTTATGAAATAGTTTTATATTTGTGACATTTTCACAAACAACAACATTTACTATGATAATATATTTATGAAATAGTTTTATATATACAACATTTTCACAAACAGTAACATTTACTGAGTTAATATTACACAATATATATATAACATTTTCACAAACAAACATTTACATATATATATATATGGTGGATCCAAACCCCATTTTTTCAAAATTACCTTATATTTGAAGGTTCGCGCTTGCGGTATCCAATCCTTACCACCATTATTGGAGCTTCAACGACCTTCGTTAGAGCTCCGATTTGGGTGGGTAAGGGTGGCATGTAGAGCCGCTGGCGCGGACCTTTGAAAATAAGAGACTATTGAATAAAAGGACTTTCGATCCACCGAAGTATCATGGGGGGCCGCTGGCGCGGACCTTTGAAAATAAGATTGGATAAATGGGATCGGGATCATCTGGAGCGCCAATTTGGGGTGAATAGGGGTGGCACAGAACTTTAAAAATAGGAGCATATTGGATATATATATATATATATATATATATAGTTTGTAAAAATGTCATAGATATTAAACTTTATTGTATACACCAGAAAATGAAATAGTTTTATATTTCTGACATTTTCACAAACAATAACATTTACTGTGATAATATATTTATGAAATAGTTTTATATATATAACATTTTCACAAACAATAACATTTACTGAGTTAATATTACACAATATATATATATAACATTTTCACAAACAGTAACATTTACTGAGTTAATATATATATATATATATATATATATATATATATATATATATATATATATATATACACACACGGTAGATCCAAACCTCTTTTTTTTTTTAATTACCATATTTTTAAAGGTTTACGCTAGCGACATTCAATCCCTACCACTACCCACCCCAATTGTCGAAGCTTCAACGACTTTCATCAGAGCTATGATTTAGGTGGGTAGTAGTGGCATAGGGTGACGCTGGCGCGGACCTCTAAAATTAAAAGAATATTAGATAAATGGAGTTTGGATCCACTGGCGCTCCGATTTGGGGTGAGTAGGGGTGACAGTGGGTTAGGTTTATATCTATAACATTTTTACAAACGTTAACATTTACTGTGTTATAACACAGTATATATATATATATATATATACGGTGGATCCAAACCTTTTTTTTTTAGATATTATCTTATTTTTAACGGTCCGCGCCAGCGGCATCCAATCCCCACCCCCTTTATCGGAGCTCCAACAACCTTCATCAGAGCTCTGATTTGAGGTGGCATGGGATGCCGATGTAACATTTTCTCAAACAGTAACATTTATTATTTGTGAAAATATTACAGATATAAACCTAATCCAATGCTACCCCCACCCACCTCAAACTGGTGCGCCGGTATATCCAAACCCCATTTATCCAATATTACCTTATTTCCTAAGGTCCGCGCCAGCGGCACTCCATGTCACCCCAAATCAGAACTCTGATGAAGGTTGTTCGAGCTCCGACAATTGGAGTTGGTGATGGTCGGGATTAGATACCTCTAGCGCGGGTCGTTAAAAATAAGAGAATATCAGAAAAAGAGGTTTGGATCCACCGTATATATATATATATATACTGTGTTATAACACAGTAAATGTTAACGTTTGTAAAAATGTTATAGATATAAACCTAACCCACTGTCACCCCTACTCACCCCAAATCGGAGCGCCAGTGGATCCAAACTCCATTTATCTAATATTTTTTTAATTTCAGAGGTCCGCGCCAGCGGCACCCTATACCACTACTACCCGCCTAAATCATAGCGCTGATGAAAGTCGTTGAAGCGTCGACAATTGGGGTGGGTAGTGGTGGGGATTGAATGTCGCTAGCGTAAACCTTTAAAAATATGCTAATTTAAAAAAAAAAAAAAGAGGTTTGGATATACCGTGTATATATATATATATTAACTCAGTAAATGTTACTGTTTTTGTTAAAATGTTATATATATATATATTGTGTAATATTAACTCAGTAAATGTTACTGTTTGTGAAAATGTTATATATATAAAACTATTTCATAAATATATTATCACAGTAAATGTTATTGTTTGTGAAAATGTCAGAAATATAAAACTATTTCATTTTCTGGTATATACAATAAAGTTTAATATCTATGACATTTTTACAAACTATATATATATATATATATATATATATATATATCCAATATGCTCCTATTTTTAAAGTTCTGTGCCACCCCTATTCACCCCAAATTGGCGCTCCAGATGATCCCGATCCCATTTATCCAATCTTATTTTCAAAGGTCCGCGCCAGCTGCCCCCATGATACTTCGGTGGATCCAAAGCCCATTTATTCAATAGTCTCTTATTTTCAAAGGTCCGCGCCAGCGGCACCACATGCCACCCTTACCCACCCCAAATCAGAGCTCTGACGAAGGTCGTTGAAGCTCCAATAATGGTGGTAAGGATTGGATACCGCTAGCTCGAACCTTCAAATATAAGGTAATTTTGAAAAAAAAAGGGTTTGGATCCACCGTATATATATATATATATATGCTGTGTAGTATTAACACATTAAATGTTACTGTCTATTTGTGAAAATGTCACATATATAAAACTATTTCATATTCTAGTTCATACAGTAAAGTTTACTGTTTGTGTAAATTTTTTTCTTTGGAATTTTATAGCCTTCATGGATCTTGTTTGATAGATCTCGTCGAGCAGATTTCAAAAATAGTAATTTTGTGAAAAACGGATTTGTGAATCAAAAGTTATGATCATTTGAAGATTAAAAAAAAAAGTTCAACCACTTATGTAACTTCCTTACGGAAGTTACGGATTGTTGGTTTTAAAAGGGTAAAATTGGAAAAAAAGTTCCAAAAAATTAGGAATAGGACTTATATGTAAGAGAAAAACATGATGGGACTAGAATGTCTATAAAAACGTCTAATAGGATTTAAACGTAAATGCCCCAAAATAATATTATGAGATGACAATAATGAGATAAACATATATATATTTGTCTTTATATTTATAATTTGTACACAATCAACCATTAGCAATCACTCGCACACATACAAAAATTTCGTACACAAACTAGCCGCAAAAAATAATGAGATATTAAACTGGTTGTTTACTATCTTCTCTTTCAATTCAAAACAAACCAGGCATCGAAAAATTACTTGAAACCACAACTGGGTAACATTGATTTTAACCAAAATAGTCATCGAAAACATAGGAAAACAAACAAACTGAATTGTACATTGCTTTCAACTTGTCTATCAGATGAGTTAATAACACCAAAAAAAATATCTGTAACCAAATATTAGTGGTGGATTAATAACAAATAACTTTCAACTTGTCTAGCAGGTGGGTAAACATAATATTTGCATCGATTTAAACCAAAATAATAGTTCATGATAAAGCGACAAATAGAAAAAAAATAGAAAAAAAAAATAAGAAAGGAGGAGGAGGTTACCTATTCTAATGAATAATGTGGATGGAGAGATATGTAAATGAAAGGGACCAACGACTACTATCTAATATTTTAGAGAGTGCAATTTAAGTGAGTTTCCTTAACTTAATAAGGGCAGGGTAGTAATTTCTAATCGAATCTTGATACCGAATAATTTTATACCACCTTAAAAGTCATTTTTTTTATCCCACTCCTTGTGGAATAAGGAGCTCACTTGGAATGACTTATCCCATCTCATATCCAATCCTAAACTACACAAAACATTGAGTAGGATAATTTTATCAAAAACGAGGCCTATATATTTAGTGTGCCTCATAGGAATTGAATCCAAGACCACAAACAAAAATTCCTACAAACTTACGACTTGATCATTTATTTCATTCAAAACAAATATATATAATATATACACCCAACACATAAGCAATAACAATGCCCTATTAAGATTTGATGCAGGTTCCTCAACCGAACCGCTACCTATGATCAACTTTATACTTATAACTAATATTTCAACCCACATGATGTGTGGGTGAGTATTTTTTTCCCTTACAATAATATAATCGATAAAAAATTAAAACAAACCTAATTGTTTATAATTAATTTTTAAAAGCAATAGATATCTTTCACCCTTTCCTGTTTTAATAAAATTTCAACATTGAGATTTAAGAAAAAATTGATAAAAGTTATTATTCACTTATATAGAAAATTAATACACGATTAAGGGATTAAGCATAGAGAGACATAGGTTGACTGAAATCTATATTGAAATTGATTTAAGTTAAATAAAACTAATTTCAAATAATTAGATGTTGTGTCATCACAACGAAGTTTAGTAAATACTTACTTCAAGATTGCATCAGAGAGCTTGAAACCCAGTCGAGGAGTCGAGTTTTCTTAAACCTAATCTTAGAATCGACTAATACATGATTAAGGATAGTGAGATGTAAGTTAGATAAAAAGGTGTAAGGACACAAATTTCCAATTGAGTCTTAATGTAGTGTGGCCTCAATTTCGGACAAAAATATTTGTGTCATAGGATAGTATTGAGTGAGTATCCTCTAAGCCTATGACATGCTAGAGTTGAAGATGTAGTGGCTTATATTTAAAAGCGAAGATATCAAAATGTCGAGTTTCAAGTGCCATGTTTCTACGTCAACTACAATTGATTCCACAGTCTTCAAAAAGGTATGAATGCATTTTTATATATATAGGGAGAGTTGGAATAATTTTATTATGAGTGTGATTTTATTTTAAAATGAATTTTATTTTCAAAAGGTTATTTTAGAACTTTGTATAAAAAGTTTTTGGGCTTCAAATGAAATTTGAACGTTCTGGGATTTCGTTCGACCGAGAATTTCGTTCGAACGACTTGCCAACGACTTTTTCCATTTTGGCCACTAGACTATCGTTAGTTAGTCGTTCGAACGAAAATCACGCTCGAGCGAGATTTCTGACGGGATTTTTTTTTTTTTTTGCAGTTTTCTCCATGTTCCCACTACTTTTCTTCCCACTAACTTTCTGCCAGACTTATTTAGTGCGGGAACCTCTTATGAAAAATCAACTTTTGACATTTGAAAAACACATTTTGAGAGAATATTTTAGGGAAAAAAATCTCTTAGTTCAAAAATTCATTATTTAGTGTTTTTGTGTAACCATGAACTAATTTCTACAAGAACACTTATACCTAAAGTTTAGTTTATCCAAGTTTCTACTTCTATATATTTGCTTGGAGTGTTTTGGCATCGGGTTCACTTTTCTACCAAAGAAGAAAAGAGTTTGGGTCTTATCTCTACCCCAACAAAAGGAGAAACGGTTTGTTTACGCTGTGGTGTTCCCACTAGAAGAAAGGCTTCGTGTGAGGGTGACGGTGTCCAAAAGCCTCATCGGTGGAGTCCAAGACTTTGGAGGAGTCCGCGATTATTCGCTAGGCGGAGGTTGAAGATCGAAGGAGAGCGTCAAGTCTTGAAAGAAGTCGAGTCTGTTGTGTAAGTCCTATTATCGAGTCTTTGTAAAATTCATACCATACTTAGTGAACTTGTTAGGCCAGGGTTGTCTGAGGTTTTTTCTGATTTGGGTTTTCTTCATACATCGGCGCATCGTGTGATATTGTTTATTTTATCTTGCTCATATCACTATAGAATGCATGCTTAAGTTAAACAAGATAAAATTGGTTTAATTATCACACTTATGTATTTTGGTGCTTAAAATTAATTGGTTGAAATTTAAGTTAATTTAATCAAATCATATACTTAATTTGATAATTTGGTAATATTAAAAATATTGTGTAGGCAAACTTTAGGACTTGTGTTAAATTAATTTTGGGCTAAAAGTAAATTTCTCATATTTAACTTTAAGTGTTTTTTTTTTTGTTTTTGAGAAAATACAATATTTGGTTTGTGTGAATTTTGGGGGTGTGTGTTCATCATAATCCACTTCTTTAGGTTTAATTTTAATTTTGTTTGTGAAATTAAAATCTGTGTTTAATTTAATTTTTCATCTTTTAAGAAAATGAAAAATTAAATTTTATTAGGAACCATTTTTATTCCGCACTTATAGGAACTTAAAGTGGGAGATTTTAAAAATCTGGGGTCTTATCGGGGGATTTCAAGTGGTATCAGAGCCGAAGCGCTAATTTATTGCGTTAAGGTCCTTTAAATAATTTTGGTTAAAAATGAATTTTTCCCCATTTTCTAAATTTTCTATTTTCGATGATTTTTATTACGTATATTGGAAAGCACGTATGCGTTAGGCACTTAGATGAGAGGGTTTGGTTATCCGTAGTTAATGGGTGGTCCCCACCTCCTTGTTTAATAGAAAATGAGTGTGTCCCCAAACCCGTTGAGTGTTAGAGTGAGAACGAACTTAAATTCGCTAATTTCAATTCCACAGGTTTAAACGCCTTGCTTAGCGCGGTCACACCGGATGAAATTTGACGTATCATGACGTGTGAAATCGCTAAGGAAGCTTGGGATGTCCTACAACTCACTCACGAGGGAACAAGTGTCGTAAAAGCTTCTAAACTCCAGAATCTCACCACTCAATTTGAAACCATCAAAATGGATGAATAAGAGACATTCGATGAGTTTTATGCTAGACGCTTCGATATAGTAAATTCTTTGTTTAATTTGGGACAGAAAATACCCGACGATCGAGTTGTAAAGAAAATTTTAATGTCTCTACCCGATAGATTTATCCCTAAAGTGACTGTGTTAAATTATTTACACACCTTACACTTTACCAAACTTGAGGAACTAGTAGGTGATTTGCAAACCTACGAACTAGATATGTTCCCCTCCAAAATCAAAAAGAAAATAGAGAAGGGCATCGCTTTGAAAGCCCGTAAGGAGGAAAAACAAGTCGTGGATGACGAGAGTGATAGTGACTCGGAAGTTATGACTATGTTTGCTAGGAAGTTTCGTAAATTTCTTAAATTTAATAAAAATAAATTTAAAAATAATTTTAAGAAATTTGAAAAATCTAAGCATGACAAAGCCGAAAAGATCCCTATAACTTTTAATGAAAATTTAAATAGGGACGAGTCAAATAGGTGCTATGGTTGTGAGGGTTATGGCCATAGGGCGAGAGAGTGCCCCACTAAACTAAGGAGAGAGGGTAAGCAACCTATTTCTTACAATGCCATCCTCAGTGATAGTGATACGAAAGAGGGACCCGATTCCCCCATTGAGTACAATTTTACCGCGTTCATGGCTTGTCATGTGAGTGATAGTGAGAAATTGTCCGACGATGACATCTCAAATCATGACACTTCCGAGACCTTTATTTGTGAAGCTCTAAAAGATGATGGTAATGAGAGTGAAGAAGAGAGAGAGAAAGAAAGTGAAAACGAGGTTGATGTGAGTGAACTTCAATTTGCATTTCAAGAATTATATACCGAATCTATAAAATTAAAAAGGGCAAATTTGAAGTTGAAGCGAGTTTAACGGAGCGTGCCAAGGTTGTCGCTGAGAGTACGTTGATTGATGACCTTAGAACACGAGAGAGAGCTCTTCGAGAAAAGCTTGAGTATGTAGAAGGCGAGAGAGATAGACTTAAGAGCTTAATGGAATCCTTGAAAAAGGAGATTCTCGCATTTGAAGAGCGCAATGTTTTATTAGAGCCTCACATTTTAGAATTAGAAAATAAATTTAAAAACTCTAGTAAAGTCAAATTTGATTTGGAGTGTCATTCGGAGAAATTAGATAAAATATTAGGAACGATCCAAATTAAAAATGACATGTGTGGTTTAGGTTTCGATACTTGTAATGAGTCAACTCATAAAGCTAAAATCAATGTTGTAGGAGAATCACCTAGGAAATCCTTTAGAGATCAATCCTTAGGTGCCACCTTTCGATATGTTTTTTCTTGTTCACACTGTGGTCGAAATGGTCATCTTAAAAAAAATTGTTTTGATCTTAAAAGATTTTCTAAAAAATTCCACCGTGAGGCAACCGAGGTATCCAAGATTCCTATACCCTGAAATCGTTATTCGTCATTAGTTTGGGTTAAGAGATCGGACTTGGTAGCTTTACAAGATAGGATTTTTTATTCTCATTTACTTTCACACGATACCTCCCTTGCTAAATCCAAAGGTTGAATGTGTTAATTGTTTGCGTACTTTAGCTTTTGTACTTCATGCTATATTATTATGCTAATTGTATGCTTGCTTATCATTTTCTAGCCATGGTTTTATCACATATCTCATGCTAGAATTATGATTTTTGTTTATCTTTTGTATTATAGTTCTTTCATTTTAGTTTGCATTAATTGAAAAATACAAAAAGATTTTAGTTTATCATTTGTGTTTTATATTTTGAGTTGTTTAGGTTTAATGAAAAATACAAATGATTCTTTTTTATCTTTTGAGTAAATTTTTTTTCCCGAAATTGGTATCTAAATTTAAAAAAAATCAAAAATATTTTTTTTTATGTGTGCCTTTTTGTTTGACACACTTTATGTGGCATACACTTGTGTTTGAATCATTTCCTATTCGCTTCCATGTGACTAGAACTTTTGGTTAAGATTGTCAATTCTTGAAATGTTCTTTACCATGCTTACATGGAGTTGTTAAATTTTGTGTTGCTTAATGGATTCTATTTTATATGCCTCTTTTCATACATGCACGAGTGTAATACCCCGCATTTTTATCGATATTTATTTATGGGATTAATTAAATTAAGTGTGAATTAATTGAGAATTAATCCGGATAAAATACTAACGAGATGTGAGTTGGTATTTGATTATAATGTGTATACATGGCAATATATGAATATTGAAAATCTTGAAATTGTCGCGAGGCTGAAATACGGCAATTTGGAAAATTTAATTGGGACGCGCGTGTCAGTCGCGTCGAGAATGAATTTATGAGATTTAAAAATAAATTATTTTTCTTTTGACCAAATAGTCATTTTGAGTGCGCCAACGAGTTCGGAAGGGTCGAAATAGTCAGAAAACACTAGCCGGGGGTTTAGTTTGGGTCCCCGGGCATTTTTAGGCCATACCGGCAACCCAAAAGGGCAGTTTGGTAATTTCGGAATTTTGGGAATTAAAACCCACGAAAATTAGAAGTTAAAATCTGATTTAGTCTTTACCCACTAAACCCACTAACAACACTAAATGACTTAATGGGCTACGGGAGTTATTGGAAGAAATTTTAAGAGGTTCCTAAGGCAACCTCTAAACCTCCATTGTCATCTTGTGAGAAGAACTTGTAGAGAGAGAGAGAGAGAGAGAGAGAGAGAGAGAGAGGAATTCAACCATCTCCAACCAACAACAAATCTGAAGAACATAAGGCAAGTGATTTAGTTACAAATTATTCAATGAGTATGTTCCCCATGTGTAGTGTAAATATAGAATTTTGTCTTGGAAGATTGATATGAACCCATGAATTTGAGGATTAAAACTATAAACCATGTTAGGAATTGCATGTAGACATATTCTGGACGAATTATGAATTCAAAATATAACCCTTGATGATCTAAAAACGGATTTAAGAAGAGAATTATTATTGTTCTTGAAAGAAATAGAAAACTAGGGTTCTTGATGAAGTTTTGATCCAAATAAAGCCCTTGGTTGATGATTTATTGGTTTTAGAACGTTAACAATGTTGGAGGATGGTTGTATGATGATATTATAACGTTAGATTAGAGTTTCATGCATTATAATGGAGTTTTGGGACGAAACTGGGAATGCAAAACGAAGCAGTCCGTAGCCTAACTGGTGCGCTCGATCGATCGACATTCATAGGTCGATCGATCGATCACCATCGATCGATCGAACATACAAGGTCGATCGATCGACCTTCCCAGAATGATTAAAATCTTCCCATTTAAAATTTTAAGGATGTTAACCCTAGAAAATTATTGATGGAGACTTTGTGAGTATTCTTAGACTTAAGGAAGACCAGTAGGTATGGTTGTGAAATCGGACCTTAATTAGAATTTAATTTGTGAAAGTTGTCAAAAATCCAATAAAGCTCGACGAGTGAGATAATATTAGGATTAAAAGAGTAAATTCGAATGATTTGATGAAATGAGGTTTGTGGAAGAAATAATGACCTTAAGAATAATGAAATTAAATGTGGAAATAATATGAGACTTAGTAACCTCTTTGAGTTAGGTTTTAAGTATAAGAAACTAGGATGTGAGATGTGTCGACAGTCTACATTATATATTATCGGAAGACTTAAAATGCATCAAATTGGAATAATGGTATAGGGATGTAGAATATACCTTTATTAATATTAAGATATCTAAGACGTGTGAATGCTTAGTATATGACTTATGTGTATGACATACCTACCATACTTGCTATCACGGAGGTCGTCTTTCGTGTTGGGCCAACTAATCTTTGTGTGCCTATGGGGGGATTTAGATTGGTACCTTAAGAACATAATACTAGAATGACTTATTTGTGAGTTAATAAGTCAGCTGCCTATGGAGTGTAGGTATGTACGTGACCCATGGATATGTTGAATTATGTTCGCCTCCATTTTTGTGTGTTGTGCTTATTCTAACAATTCTTGAGAGATTCGGAATTTGTAATCCTTATGTACGTGATGTACCGGGATGAGATAGCAGAGTATGTGCACCGTAGCCTAGACTAGGGGTGCCTATAATGTATATTTATGATGTGAATAATATACAAATAATGTTCAATGATATACTTAGTAAAGTAACGATGTGTATACTTGTGCTATTTTAATAGAGATTAAAATGAGAACTCCACATAATAAAAGGTTGTTAATAGGGAATTAAGGCACATACATGGTATACTTTAATGACATGAATACACCCTTAAACCTATAGAGTGAAGCCAGGTTTTGTATTAGACTAGTGAGTTAATAGCATAACTAGTACGAGCTATGGATGCGTCAGGAGTGCACATTAGTTGAGAGGTGAGCACTACACCAAAAACAGGATTCTGGCACAATTCAAAACCGTGCCAGATCAAATCTGGCACGGTTTTGAACTGTGCCAGAATCAGGTGTTCCAAAATGAGAATTTTTTTCTGGCACGGTTTAAAAGTGTGCCAGAATCAGCCAAACAGGAACACTTCTGGCACACTTTAAACCGTGCTAGAATTTGATATTTCTGGCACACTTTTGGCACAGTTTTTAACTGTGCCAGATTCAGCAAAATAGGAACACTTCTGGCATACTTTTAAACCGTGCCAGAATTTGATATTTCTGGCACACTTTTGGCACAGTTTTTAACTGTGCCAGATTCAGCACAGTTTAAAAAAAAATTAGCACAGTTTAAAACCGTGCCAAAATATGATACACATTTGCCACGGTTTTGAACTGTGCCAATTTTTTAATTAAAAAAAAATATTTGAACGTACAAAATTCACAAATTAATAATATTGCGCGTTATTAATAAACTAATCTACATACAAACTTCAAAATATTACAAGTCTTTAATTGCTCACAGGCCCAAAAAAAATTGGGCAGAGTTTCCTCTATTTTCTGGACATTCCAAAACCTGTTAATACAAAACCTGCCTAACAGAAAGACCGCACGGCCACAAAATATAACAATTAACTTACAAAAGCCCTCATGGCCATAAAAGTCAATAATAAAACAACAAAAGACCGTACGGTCATGACAAAAAAATGGATTCACTAATAAATCCCTTGTTGTAAACCATTGAGTTCTTTGTGTTCCACGCGAATAAAAGCTAACGATAAACTGTTATCCTGCAAAAAAAATAGAATACAAAAAAGATACGATATTAGTAACCCAATAATTTACAAAAAAAATACTCAAAATAAAAAAATTACATATATGAATGGAAATTATCGTCATACTCTCAAACCGGGAGACCCGGGACTACGCGATCAGTTCCTACAAGTTACATTTGTCCCGTGCGAGGTGTTCGTGCCACCAACGGGGTCGTTTGGGGGGTGGTTTGGGTTTTCACCCTTTAGCGGCTTGTTTTTAAGTTTAAGTGATGATTTTTGCAAATTATCGTCATACTCTCAAACCGAGAGACCCGGGACTACGCGATCAGTTCCTACAAGTTACATTGGTCCCGTGCGAGGTGTTCGTCCCTCCTACGGGGTCATTTGGGGGTTGGTTTGGATTTTCACCCTTTGACGACATGTTTTTAACTAAGTGTGATTTTTGCAAATTATCGTCATATTCACAAACCGGGAGACCCGGGACTACGCGGTCAGTTCCTATAAGTTACATTGGTCCTGTGCGAGGTGTTCGTGCCCCCTACGGGGTCGTTTGGGGGGTGGTTTGGGTTTTCCCCCTTTAACGGCTTGTTTTTAAGTTTAAGTGCTGATTTTTGCAAATTATCGTCATATTCACAAATCGGGAGACCCGAGACTATGCGGTCAGTTCCTACAAGTTACATTGTTCCCGTGCGAGGAGTTCGTGCCCCCTACGGGGTCGTTTGGGGGGTGGTTTGGGTTTTCACCCTTTAGCGGCTTGTTTTTAAGTTTAAGTGCTGATTTTTGCAAATTATCTTCATACTATCAAACCGAGAGACCCGGGACTACGCGATCAGTTCCTACAAGTTACATTGGTCCCATGCGAGGTGTTTGTGCCTCCTACGGGGTCGTTTGGGAGGTGGTTTGGGTTTTCACCCTTTGACGGCTTGTTTTTAACTAAGTGTGATTTTTGCAAATTATCGTCATATTCACAAACCGGGAGACCCGGGACTACGCGATCAGTTCCTAGAGGTTACATTGGTCCCGTGCGAGGTGTTCGTGCCCCCTACGGGGTCGTTTGGGTGGTGGTTTGGGTTTTCACCCTTTAACGGCTTGTTTTTAAGTTTAAGTACTGATTTTTGCAAATTATCGTCATATTCACAAACCGGGAGACCCGGGACTACGCGGTCAGTTCCTACAAGTTACATTGGTCCCGTGCGAGGCGTTCGTGCCCCCTACGGGGTCGTTTGGGGGGTGGTTTGGGTTTTCACCCTTTAACGGCTTGTTTTTAAGTTTAAGTACTGATTTTTGCAAATTATCGTCATATTCACAAACCGGGAGACCCGGGACTACGCGATCAGTTCCTACAAGTTACATTGGTCCCGTGCGAGGTGTTCGTCCCTCCTACGGGGTCATTTGGGGGTTAGTTTGGATTTTAACCCTTTGACGGCATGTTTTTAACTAAGTGTGATTTTTTCAAATTATCGTCATATTCACAAACCGGGAGACCCGGGACTACACGGTCAGTTTCTCCAAGTTACATTGGTCCCGTGCGAGGTGTTCGTGCCCCCTACGGGGTCGTTTGGGGGGTGGTTTGGGTTTTCACCATTTAACGACTTGTTTTTAAGTTTAAGTGCTGATTTTTATAAATTATCGTCATACTCTCAAACCGGGAGACCCGAGACTACGCGGTCAGTTCCTACAAGTTACATTGGTCCCGTGCGAGGTGTTCGTGCCTCCTACGGGGTCGTTTGGGGGGTGGTTTGGGGTTTCATCCTTTGACGGCTTGTTTTTAACTAAGTGTGATTTTTGTAAATTATCATCATATTCACGAACCGGGAGACCCGGGACTACGCGGTCAGTTCCTACAAGTTACATTGGTCCCGTACGAAGTGTTCGTGTCCCCAACTGGGTCGTTTGGGGGGTGGTTTGGATTTTCACCCTTTAACGGCTTGTTTTTAAGTTTAAGTATTGATTTTTGCAAATTATCATCATATTCACAAACCGAGAGACCCGGGACTACGCGATCAGTTCCTACAAGTTACATTGTTCCCGTGCGAGGAGTTCGTGCCCCCTACGGGGTCGTTTGGGGGGTGGTTTGTGTTTTCACCCTTTAGCGGCTTGTTTTTAAGTTTAAGTGCTGATTTTTGCAAATTATCGTCATACTATCAAACCGGGAGACCCGGGACTACGCGATCAGTTCCTACAAGTTTCATTGGTCCCGTGCGAGGTGTTTGTGCTTCCTACGGGGTCGTTTGGGGGGTGGTTTGGGTTTTCACCCTTTGACGACTTGTTTTTAACTAAGTGTGATTTTTGCAAATTATCGTCATATTCACAAACCGGGAGACTCGGGACTACGCGATCAGTTCCTACAAGTTACATTGGTCCCGTGCGAGGTGTCCGTGCCCCCTACGGGGTCATTTGGGGGGTGGTTTGGGTTTTCACCCTTTAACGGCTTGTTTTTAAGTTTAAGTGTTGATTTTTGCAAATTATCGTCATACTCTCAAACCGGGAGACCCGAGACTACGCGGTCAGTTCCTACAAGTTACATTGGTCCCGTGCGAGGTGTTCGTGGCTCCTACGGGATCGTTTGGGGGGTGGTTTGGGTTTTCCCCCTTTAACGACTTGTTTTTAAGTTTAAGTACTGATTTTTGCAAATTATCGTCATATTCACAAACTGGGAGACCCGGGACTACGCGGTCAGTTCCTACAAGTTACATTGGTCCCGTGCGAGGTGTTCGTGCCCCCTACGGGGTGGTTTGGGGGGTGGTTTGGGTTTTCACCCTTTAACGGATTGTTTTTAAGTTTAAGTGCTGATTGTTGCAAATTATCGTCATACTCTCAAACCGGGAGACCCGAGACTACGCGGTTAGTTCCTACAAGTTACATTGGTCCCGTGCGAGGTGTTCGTGCCTCCTACGGGGTCGTTTGGGGGGTGGTTTGGGATTTCACCCTTTGACGGCTTGTTTTTAACTACGTGTGGTTTTTGTAAATTATCATCATATTCACGAACCGGGAGATCCGGGACTACGCGGTAAGTTCCTACAAGTTACATTGGTCCCGTACGAAGTGTTCATGTCCCCAACGGGGTCGTTTGTGGGGTGGTTTGGGTTTTCACCCTTTAACGGCTTGTTTTTAAGTTTAAGTGTTGATTTTTGCAAATTATCGTCATATTCACAAACCGGGAGACCTGTGACTATGCGGTCAGTTCCTACCAGTTACATTGGTCCCGTGCGAGGTGTTCGTGCCCCCTACGGGGTCGTTTGGGGGGTGGTTTAGGTTTTCACCCTTTAACGGCTTGTTTTTAAGTTTAAGTGCTGATTTTTGCAAATTATCGTCATACTCATCGACCGGGAGACCCGGGACTACGCGGTCAGTTCCTATAAGTCACATTGGTCCCATGTGAGGTGTTCCTGCCCCCTACGGGGTCGTTTGGGGGGGGGTGGTTTTGGTTTTCACCCTTTGACGGATTGTTTTTAAGTTTAAGTGCTGATTTTTGTAAATTATCATCATACTCTCAAACCGGGAGACCCGAGACTACGCGGTCAGTTCCTACAAGTTACATTGGTCCCGTGCGAGGTGTTCGTGCCCCCTACGGGGTCGTTTGGGGGGTGGTTTGGGTTTTCACCATTTAACGGCTTGTTTTTAAGTTTAAGTGATGATTTTTGCAAATTATCGTCATACTCTCAAACCGGGAGACCCGGGACTACGCGATCAGTTCCTACAAGTTACATTGGTCCCGTACGAGGTGTTCGTGCCTCCTACGGGGTCGTTTGGGGGTTGGTTTGGGTTTTCACCCTTTGACGGCATGTTTTTAACTAAGTGTGTTTTTTGTAAATTATCGTCATATTCACAAACCGGGAGACCCGGGACTACGCGGTCAGTTCCTACAAGCTACATTGGTCCCGTGCGAGGTGTTCGTGCCCCCTACGGGGTCGTTTGGGGGGTGGTTTGGGTTTTCACCCTTTAACGGCTTGTTTTTAAGTTTAAGTGTTTTTTTTGCAAATTATCATCATATTCACAAACCGGGAGACCCGGGACTACGCGGTCAGTTCCTACAAGTTACATTGGTCCCGTGTGAGGTGTTCTCGCCCCCTACTGGGTCGTTTGGGGGGCGGTTTGGGTTTTCACCCTTTAACGGCTTGTTTTTAAGTTTAAGTGCTGATTTTTGCAAATTATCGTCATACTCATAGACCGGGAGACCCGGGACTACGCGGTCAGTTCCTACAAGCTACATTGGTCCCGTGCGAGGTGTTCGTGCCCCCTACGGGGTCGTTTGGGTTTTCACCCTTTGACGGCTTGTTTTTAAGTTTAAGTGTTGATTTTTGCAAATTATCGTCATACTCTCAAACCGGGAGACCCGGGACTACGCGGTCAGTTCCTACAAGTTACATTGGTCCCGTGCGAGGTGTTCGTGCCCCCTACGGGGTCGTTTGGGGGGTGGTTTGGATTTTCACCCTTTAACGACTTGTTTTTAAGTTTAAGTGATGATTTTTGCAAATTATCGTCATACTCTCAAACCGGGAGATCCGGGACTACGCGATCAGTTCCTACAAGTTACATTGGTCCCGTACGAGGTGTTCGTGCCTCCTCCGGGGTCGTTTGGGGGTTGGTTGGGTTTTCACCCTTTGACGGCATGTTTTTAACTAAGTGTGATTTTTGAAAAATTATCGTCATATTCACTAACCGGGAGACCCAAGAATACGCGGTCAGTTCCTACAAGTTACATTGGTCCCGTGCGAGGTGTTCGTGCCCCCTACGGGGTCGTTTGGGGGGTGGTTTGGGTTTTCACCCTTTAACGGCTTGTTTTTAAGTTTAAGTGTTGATTTTTGCAAATTATCATCATATTCACAAACTGGGAGACCCGGGACTACGCGGTCGGTTCCTACAAGTTACATTGGTCCCGTGCGAGGTGTTCATGCCCCCTACTGGGTCGTTTGGGGGGCGGTTTGGGTTTTCACCCTTTAACGGCTTGTTTTTAAGTTTAAGTGCTGATTTTTGCAAATTATCGTCATACTCATAGATCGGGAGACCCGGGACTACGCGGTCAGTTCCTACAAGTTACAGTGGTCCCGTGCGAGGTGTTCGTGCCCCCTACGGGGTCGTTTGGGGGGTGGTTTGGGTTTTCACCCTTTGCCGGCTTGTTTTTAAGTTTAAGTGTTGATTTTTGCAAATTATCATCATACTCTCAAACCGGGAGACTTGGGACTACGCGGTCAGTTCCTACAAGTTACATTGGTCCCGTACGAGGTGTTCTGCCCCCTACGGGGTCGTTTGGGGGGTGGTTTGGGTTTTCACCCTTTAACGGCTTGTTTTTAAGTTTAAGTGATGATTTTTGCAAATTATCGTCATACTCTCAAACCGAGAGACCCGGGACTACGGGATCAGTTCTTACAAGTTACATTGGTCCCGTACGAGGTGTTCGTGCCTCCTACGGGGTCGTTTGGGGGTTGGTTTGGGTTTTTACGCTTTGACGGCATGTTTTTAACTAAGTGTGATTTTTGTAAATTATCGTCATATTGACAAACCGGGAGACCCGGGACTACGCGGTCAGTTCCTACAAGTTACATTGGTCCCGCGCGAGGTGTTCGTGCCCCCTACGGGGTCGTTTGGGGGGTGGTTTGGGTTTTCACCCTTTAACGGCTTGTTTTTAAGTTTAAGTGATGATTTTTGCAAATTATCGTCCTACTCTCAAACCGGGATACCCGGGACTACGCGATCAGTTCCTACAAGTTACATTGGTCCCGTGCGAGGTGTTCGTTCCTCCTACGGGGTCGTTTGGGGGTTGGTTTGGGTTTTCACCCTTTGACGGCTTGTTTTTAACTAAGTGTGATTTTTGCAAATTATCGTCATATTCACAAACCGGGAGACCCGGGACTACGCGGTCAGTTCCTACAAGTTACATTGGTCCCGTGCGAGGCGTTCGTGCCCCCTACGGGGTCGTTTGGGTTTTCACCCTGTAACGGCTTGTTTTACGTTTTCACCCTTCGATTGCATGTTTTTATGCTTAAATCTAAATATTTTGCAAATTTATGTCGTACAGTCAAACTGAGAGCCCCGTGACTACGATGTCGGTTCCTATGAGTCGCATTGATCCCGTGCGAGGTGTTCGTGACTACGCGTGTCTCATTCTGGTATGTTTATTAGTTGTTTTACGTTTTCATTCACCAATGTTCAGTTTTCAAATGTTGTATGCTAGCCTTAATCAATTTAGAACACTTACTTATTTCATAAAATTTCGACAGAGTTTCCTTTGTTTATTCATGAAATCCAACTTATTTTAATATTAACATAAGCCCAACAACAACAACAAGCACAAAAGCCGCAACTAAACCACCAATAAATCCCTTCCACCGATTTAACATCTAAAAATAGTATATAAATCCACATATAGCCCCTTCCTCCATGTCAACCACTTATTAAGGCCTTAAGACACACATCTTACACAACACGCACGCGCACACAACTAAATGAAGAATTTACTTTGGTAAAGGTGCACTACATTATAAAATCTTCTATCATCAATATAAAATACTTACCAAATTTATTCGTAACTTGAGATCCTCCGAATAAGCTCCCTCATTCTTGATCCTTGCGTATTTGTGCAAACAACTTGATATCTTCACTTTTCCAATCACTTCTTCGAGTTCCGCTTTGGCTTTCACCAGTGTGCTGATGTTGTATCAGTCCCGACACAAAGAGGTCCTGCAATACCAAAATTATATTTCAAAAAGATATATTAACCATTATGTAGGGAAAGTAGTCATTTTACAACATGTGACTTAATTTTCTGACTTGTGAAATGTTCTTGGTTTTTTGTTTTATTTACCAGTTTTTCAATTTTGGCATACATGAAGAATTAGTGAAAATGAGTAAGTAATTGAGAAAGGCCACAAACCAAGCACATGTGTTCGATGTATATTTATTATGTTTTATATTTATTACGTTTTACTTTTGATTTAAGTTTGTGAATCTTCTCCGTGATCTAAGAGAAAAGCTAATTGTCAAATTCAACCCACCCCACTCCCCACCCATATATGCAATCATATATGCACCATATATGCAGATATATGCATATATGTGCATATATGCAAGCATATATGCAGATATATGCTGCATATATGTTGCATATATGCAGAAATATGCATATATGCAGATATATGCACCATATATGCTTGCATATATGCACCATATATGCAGATATATGCATATATGCAATCATATATGCATATATCTGCATATATGCAACATATATCTGCATATATGCTTGCATATATGCATATATAACCTGATGGACGCAGCGAGGGAGGGAGGCAGAGAGGGAGGCAGCGAGGGAGGGAGGGGCAGTAGAATTTTCAACCAACTGACCTGCTTCTTCTTAGAATTGTCAAATTCAACCCACCCCACTCCCCACCCATATATGCAATCATACATGCACCATATATGCAGATATATGCATATATGTGCATATATGCAAGCATATATGCAGATATATGCATATATGCATATATGACCTGATGGAGGCAGCGAGGGAGGGAGGCAGAGAGGGAAGCAGCGAGGGAAGGAGGGAGGGAGGTAGAGAGGGAGGGGCAGTAGAATTTTCAACCAACTGACCTACTTCTTCTTAGAATTTTCTCTCTTCAGATATTCAGAGAAGAACTACTCCATCATTGGACACCACACTTCAGCTCTGCCTGCAATATCAAGAAAAAAAATAACTAAGAATAGATAAGCATCAATACTCCTAAGAATTAGAAAATAGCATGATAAATTACATGAATAATAAATTTTCGCACTTTTGTGTGCCTTCATGAGTTGGTACACAGTATGGCCAAAATGAAAGAAGCAGAATAATTTAAAAGCATATGTATGTGAATAATGTATATCTAGTGCAATAAAGGTAGCAAATGCCTCGAGCAATTAACAGTGCCCAACAATCCAGTGCATAAATCTTTGTTCCAATTACTTGAGGTCAGCGATATGTATTATGCTTTGTCATTCAGTTATACTTGGGATTCATACATCACAAACTAGTATGTCTTTCTCTAAGGTATACATCCAAGTAAAATTTGAGACCTCCAAGCATTATTGTCTATGTTAATTGTAACATTCTTCCTTACTAGTGCACTTACCGGTTTAGTTATGTCCAAACAATCTAAAGTGTTTATATAGAAGAGGCTTAAGTCCACTCACTATCCTCTGCGTAAACAAAGTACCACTTGCTCAACATTTACAATCAAGTCACATGCGCTACATTCCACCTAGCTCAGGCGAAGGCAGTGCTCGATGAATCAAGCGTTTCGCGAGTGCTCCATGGGACACCTGAGGGTATTGGATTGGAGCCTGGATATGAAACCAATCTATGGGAACCCCCTATTTGAATACACCCCATAGATTATGACTAAACGAAGACAAATGAATAAGTGACTTCCAAGAACCATACATGCCTTTAGTAACAATTAATAATATTTCCCCAAATGGCACATTAAGTCTCATGAATTGTATAAAAGTAGTGGTCAGTTACTGAAGATGGGAAATTGAATTTGAAATAAGAATTTTATTATGTTAGAAGTAACAGGCCTTACTCAGTTTGTAAGTGTGAAGACAAAATGCAAAAAGTAAAAAAAATGCTAATATACGATCTTTGAAGATTAAAGCAAACCTCAAATCAGCCTTAGCAAATATACGATCTTTGAAATAATCTCGTGTAATATTTCGTATCCATGTCATATATCTCGAATCTTCGACCCCTGTTAGGATCAACATGACCACCTCCATAGATTCGCCTATTCCTGCAGATCCTTCAACAACTGGTGTTTTGCCATATTCATCTGAAATTCATGAAAACAACCAATATTGTTGCCAAGAACAATAGGATTACTACACAATCTAATCCCATTTCATTCAACATTCTACCATTCATGTTGGCAACTAACATCTCATTTTCAAGAGAAGACGCCATTGGTATAATTACCCTAACAAATAAATTAGTATTAATCCTCTAATTTTAGGAGAGTATAGAGAGAGGCAAAATGGTTTACAATAATCTTCAAACGGAGCAGAGTCATTTAATTAAAACTCCATCATATTTCAGAGAGTAAATGTGATTCATAGACCATCAAGCTTTACCTAATTTAAGAAACCAAGTATATGGTGTATCAATAAAGGCAGTGTTCATTGGCCTGCTTTGGGAATAAAACAAAATAATACACATTATTTAAAAAGTGGTACACATATGCATATACACATTATTTAACATCAATCACATGCATTATAAAAATAATGACACAAATAAAACTAAACTCATATACCTCTGTGGAAAATAATGACTTAAATTAGGTCACCTACAAAGAAAAAATAAATAAGAAACCCCAAAAATTAAAATCAGAATCATCACATGTAAACAAATCTAAAATTCGAAATAGATCTTAATCGAAATCAAAATGATGCCCTAAATCATCCCATATTTTCAGATCAAGAGGAATATTGGGCAAAAAAAATGAAGCCCTAATTTTCTGATCAACAAAGGAAAAAGAGGAGTAATTAGTGATGAAGTATGGAAATTGAACTATGTAGACATAAGAATCTTACAATTTCGCACCTGATGTTAATACAAATAGTTAACATCTCAAACATCAGGTGTGTGGAATTTTTGAGCTTGGGATTTCATACCTGGTGGTGACCGGTGCAGATATGGTGGAGGAAGCCTTGGATTTCGTAGATTGGAAGGAAGTGGTAGCAACCGGAGAGGGAGGTAGCGTGGGAGGGGTAGAGAAATGAGAGGCGATTAAGACGGGCCACGATAGGGTTTGCTTTTTGGATCACCAGTAGTGGGGGAGGAGGGGGAGGGGTGAGGGAGATTACCAGTAGGCGGCGACGGCGGCGGCGGCTGGAGGTACAGACCGGCTGGAGATGGTAAGCGGGTGAGGGGAGGGAGAGAGTCGGGGAGCGGGAGATTGAAAGATGAGAGAGGAAAGAGAAGAGGGAAACTAAACATAATAATTTTTTTGGGTCTTTTATATTTTAATGAAGTGTACTCAATTTCGGCACACTTTAAAACAGTGCCAAATTTTGGCACTGTTTTAAAGTGTGCCAGATTGTCCTTAAACCGTGCCAGAATCTGGCACTGTTTAAAACTGTGCCAGATTTTTAACATCAGGGTGTGCCAAATTACTGTTTTTGGTGTAGTGGAGGAGCTCATGTGAGTGCACGTCACTAACATGTATTTGATATTCACTGTTTATTTGTCATTAAAGCACTTGCTGTTTTTAAAATACTCTCCACTTTCGGGCTCTGACCCGTTTGGTTTCAAATCTATTTTTGTAAAAACCTTTTTAGGTGCCCAGCCACAAGGACACCATGCATAGGAATTCTATTCAGGTGACGAGCTGTAGCTGTTGTGGAAGTTACAGGGCCTTGACAATAGACGCCTCTTTTCTAGTCTTGACTCCATATTCAGTTTCATCATTTGTAGGGCATGTCGCCCATTTCTTTTAGAGATATTTTATATTTCAGTTATTCAGATTGTGGAATGTAATTAATTCAGGATTTAGACTTGTTTTATTATTTCAGTTGTGGGATTGTTGTGAGGAGTATTTCCTCCAGACTCTTTATTACTTGTTGATTACACTATTGGGACTTTATTGAGTATGGTTATGTTATTCTTTTATTCTTCACTTACTTCATGTTAATCAAATTTAATTTAAAATTGGCAACTCGCTTTTTAAATACTAGGTTGTTAGTAATCATTAAAATGTTTTCGACAGTGATGCTATTAACTGAACCAACTTGGCATTTTGTATTAATTTTAATAAAGGAGTAGCTACCCGGTATTTAATTAGTCGGGGTGTCACATGTGGTATCAGAGCATCAGGTTCTAGTGTCCTTTAGGATCTGTACGGCTTATTATGTTTCCGCTGAGCTTTCTTTGATGTAAAGCCCTATGTTTTAGGACTGTTGTATTCTTTTATATATGTTTCGCTCTTCAGCTATTTTGAGTTTATAACTGCGAACTTATAGACTTTACTCTTATTTCAGATGCCTCCACGACGTGCACCACGGGTTCCTAGGAATGCACAGCCGGAGCCCCGGCCAGTTCCAGTACAGGGCACCATGAATTCCGTCGAGGTTGCAGCCATTGTAGGCCAAGCGGTAAATGCCGCTCTCGCCGTTGTACAGCAGGCACCACCTCAGGCGCCAGTAGCTGCGTCGGTTCAGGAACATGCATTCCCGTCTTCTTGGGAACGCGTACGTAATGCTTTTTAGAAAGCACACCCACCGGAGTTCGCAGGTAGCTCCGATGTTGTGGTTTCAAGTCAGTGGAGGAAAGACATTCAGAGGCACTTGAGGATGTATGAGTGCACCGATGTTCAGAAGCAGATACTAGCTTCTTTCAAGCTAGTGGGATCTGCACTGCAGTGGTGGGAGTCTATTACCACCATGGAGGAGAGAGATACTCTCACGATACAGGAGTTTTGGGTGCGGTTCGACCGCAAGTATTTTCCGTCAGATTTTCACACGGAAATGAGGAGGAAGCTAATGAACCTCAAGCAGGAGGGGAGAACTGTAGCGGAGTACGAGGCAGAGTTCACTAATCTGCTGAACATTGTCCCTGATGAGATTCCGACGGAAGGGAAGAAGATCCAAAAGTTTATGGATGGATTGACTTGGAGGATCTGTCAGCACTTGTTGGGCAATCTCTCATTAGCCACTTATTCTGATGTGGTTAACACAGCGTTGCTCCATTGCCAGAACCACCGCTTTCACTTGAGAGAGGGGAAGCGATCAGGAGAGTCCAGCCATCAGGGCAGGACAGGGGAAAATGGTGCCAGCGGGGCACAATCAGCTCAGGGTTAGTGTAGGCAGGGTGATCAGGGTTCCCAGTAGGGGGATTCTAAGAGATTTCGATTAGGGGGTTTTAGGAACGGTCAGGGAGGATTCCGGAATGGCCAGTAGGGTCCGAACATCCATCAGGGCCAGCAGGGGCAGAATGGTCAACAGCAGTTTCAGCAGGGCCAGCAAGGCCAGGGCAGAAATGGTAACGGTCGCCGGGGCCGTGGTCAGCAGGGGCAGCGAGGGGGAAACTTCCAGGGAAAGTGTTTCATTTGTGGTAAGATTGGCCACAAACGTCAGGATTGTCCTGATAGGGGCAGGGCCCCGCAGCAGCAGCAGGGTGCTCGACAGGAGCCGCAGAGGCCTATGTTTCCCGCCGCCCTCCCAGCACCACCACAGATGGTAGCATTACCACCCATTCCAGCAGTCCCAGTTCAGCAGGGACAACTTCAGTATGGGAGAGTGTATCAGCTCCAGCAGGTTGCAGCCCCACAGGATCCACCAGCCATTGAGGGTATGTTCTCTATTCAGGGGACTCTGGGGCATATTTTATTTGACACGGGGGCCACACATTGTTTCATTGCCATGAGATTTGCACGCACTATTGGGTTATTAGACACCACAGAGAACACCACTACTTATGTAGACTCACCGTTGAGTAGGGGTTCCATGATTTCGCTTATGTGTAGAGGGGTGGGTATAGAGATCGGGATGTTTACTTTACCCGCTGATATGTTAGTGTTAGAGATGACCGGGTATGATGCCATTATTGGTATGGATTGGCTAGTTGCGTACCGAGCCATGATTGACTGTTTTAGTAGGAGTATTATCTTTTCCATTCCCGGCCAGGAGATGTTTTTAGTGGCGATGCCTCGTCCTGAGGGAGGATCGTCCACTCATTTGTACTATATAGAGGAGGAGACCTCTAAGGAAGTGGTGATACCACTTGATTCGATTCCGATTGTTCGAGAGTTTGCCGATGTATTTCAGGATATACCTGGATTACCTCCGAGTAGAGAGATAGATTTTGTGATCAATTTGACGCCGGGCACTCGGCCTATTGCCCGCGCACCTTACCGTATGGCTCCAGCTGAGATGAGAGAGTTATGGGATCAGATTGAGCAGTTGTTGGGTCAGGGGTTTATACGGAGGAGTACTTCGCCGTGGGGTGCCCCTGTGTTGTTCGTTAAGAAGAGGGATGGATCGTTGAGGTTGTGTGTGGATTACCGGGAGTTGAATAAGGTCACGATACGGAATAAGTATCCGTTGCCCCGAATCGATGACTTATTCGACCAGCTGAGGGGAGCTTCTTTCTTCTCAAAAATTGATTTGCGATCGGGATACCATCAGTTGCGTATCAGGGAGGAGGACGTCTCGAAGACTGCTTTCTTAACGAGATATGGTTCCTACGAGTTTCGGGTTATGCCTTTTGGTTTGACCAATGCTCCAGCCGTGTTTATGGACTTGATGAATAGGGTGTTCAGAGAGTTCCTAGATCAGTTCGTCATTGTCTTCATTGATGACATTCTGGTCTACTCCCAGACAGAGGAGGAGCACGCCGAGCATTTGAGGCAGGTTTTGCAGACGCTACGTCAGAACGAGCTGTATGCAAAGTATGAGAAGTGCGGGTTTTGGCTGAAGGAGGTTCAATTTTGGGGGCATATTATTTCCGACCAGGGGATATCTGTTGATCCGGGTAAGGTATCCGCGGTGAGGGAGTGGGGACAACCCATGACACCGACTGAGATCCATAGTTTCTTGGGCTTAGCAAGATACTACAGGAGGTTTATTCGGGGATTCTCAAAAATAGCGGGTCCTTTTACACATCTGACTCGTAAGGGTGTGCCGTTCATTTGGAGTGATGCCTGTCAGTTGGCATTCGATGAGTTGAAAGACAAGTTGACCTCAGCACCTGTGTTAGCGTTGCCGAGACCGGGAGTTGAGTATCTAGTTTACACCGACTCGTCCTTACAAGGACTTGGAGGTGTATTACAGCAGGAGAGTCAGGCCATAGCTTATGCTTCCCGTAAGCTTAAGCCTCACGAGAAGAATTACCCCACCCATGACTTGGAGTTAGCGGCAGTGGTATTTGCCCTTAGGATTTGGAGACATTATCTTTTGGGGGAGAAGTTTCGATTGTTCACGGACCACAAGTCCCTACAGTACCTATTCACGCAGAAGGAGTTGAATATGCGGCAAAGGAGGTGGCTTGAGTTTGTGAAGGACTATCAGTTTGATATCCAATATCACCCGGGGAAGGCTAACGTGGTGGCAGACGCGTTGAGCCGTAGGCCAGTAGATGAGGTGGCAGGGGTGTGGAAGGCAAAGTGGAAGGAGTTGGGACACCAGGATGCAGTGGCCCGATCGTTCATGTCTGTGATGACTGTTACACCGCAGATTGTCACGAAGGTGGTAAAGGCACAGGCAAATGACTCGTTCTGTCAGGAGCATATAGTTCGATTACTAGCAGAGGGAGCCGAGTCCTATACCGTTAGCTCAGACGGGGGATTACGCTTTAATGGGAGACTGGTAGTTCCGGAAGGGGAGGAATTGCGACACGAAGTAATGGCAGAGTCGCACGGCTCACGGTTCGCGATACATCCCGGTGGGGACAAAATGTACCAAGACATGAGACGTCAGTATTGGTGGAGCGGGATGAAGAGAGATATCACTACAAAAAAAAGTACTTTTTAAGACTGAACCTTTTGAGACAGCTAAAATTTGGGTATCTATAATCCACTTTTTAAGACAGGTAAAATTAGCAGTCTTAAAAACTACTATTTTTAAGACCCTTTTGGATCCCGTCTCAAAAAATACTACTAAAAGAGACTGCAAATTAATAACCGTCTCAAAAGATACTGCTAAAAGAGACCGCAAATTAATAACCATCTCAAAAAGTACACTTTATGAGATGGCCTAAAAAAAATTTCGTTTCCCTCTTCATCAAATTTTTACTCTCCCGCTTATTCTCTCACCCTAAAGGCTTAAGAAAAAAAAACAAATGAAAAACAAGTAGTTCTTCTCTTCCTTCTTAACCTGTTCTTATCCTTCTTCTTCACCCGTACACCTTCGGCACCTTAGCCCTAGCTCTAGCCGCTCTAGCACCAAGCTGCTCTAACCCTAGCACCAGCCCTCTCTATCGCCCATGTCGTTGGTCAATCATATTACAATTTTTTACTCAGGTATTTTTATTTTTGTTGACTATTTTTATCTTTTATGCCATTCTTGTATGCTAAAGGGTTTACGTTTTGAATTGATTGGAATATTGTATAAGAGGGGGCGATTAGTGTCATACTAATATAAACAGTGGACCAATTACTAATTTTATTAAATCAGTGGATATATTATTGGATTTAGCAATTTTATTTCAATAATAGTTGGGATTTAGTTTATTCGATTTATGTTTCAACTGCTACAATCAATGATACATGGTTGACCTTAAAATTTATAATCTGATTTTTGAATGATGCAGGAAGAAAAACTAAATGGTTAGCTGATCTAGTCCCGGACATTCAAGTTATTGTATCGTCAAATTGACACGGATAAAGGTAATCTTAATTATTGGTCATTGATTAATATCATTAGTTTTTGTACTCAATTGATTTGTAGTGGTGATAGGAGGTTGAGGGTGAGCCAATTGAAAACCCGGATTATCAAATGGTTTTCTTGTATTATAGTTTTAAGATTAATTTATGAAAATATTTGTATATTTGTTTGTGTGAATTTTAGTTAGAATTATTGATATGTTTGTTTGTGTTAATTAATTCATGTCCTTTGTAAGTAGTTAATTTGATTTACTGAAATTAATTTAAGCATGCATCATTGTTGAAAAAATTGCCAATGTTATCCAAGTATCTCATGGGAAACTATGAAGTATGAGCACGGATACGGGTGTCGTGTTCGACACAACACGGACATAACAAACTTAAAAAATAAGTACACGACACGACAAAGACACGGTGACATCTACTATGCATTTCAAAAACAAAAAATAGTTGTGTGAAATTAATATATTAAAATTAACATGGTTTAGTATTTCACCATTTAATAATGATAGTTAAATCGCAAGTCAAAGATATGCATTTAAATTTAGGGAGATAATAACTACATTCTTTTAACTTTTCCTCTTATTATTCATGCACCCTTAAAGATTTAATTTTACAAGACGACAATAGAATATCTTAGCGTTCTTTAATTTTGGCACCTCGTCGTGTCCACGAAATGTCTGGGCCATGTTCGTGAAGTGCCCGCCTTTTCTTTAAATGCCAAAGAAGTCTGACAAGCCACGCGGAGTGTCGGAGTGTCCGACACGAGTACACCTTTGAAGAAGTGTTCGTGCTTCTTAGGTGGGAAATGTCTATTTTCTCATTGGACTCAATTTTTTAAATTTACTAGTAAACATTCGTTTTGGGTGGCGATAAACATAAATGAAGTGACATGGAAAGAGTCACGAATAACTCCAAAAATATCAAAGTAACATGAGGGAAGGATCATGTCCTCACCGGGATCCTAGTTGCTGAAGTTAACTGGTATACACTTGTTATAGGATTGAAAATGAGATTAGGAGTCAAAAACTCAAAATAGGAACTTGGTTGCTTAATAAGAGACATGAACACCCCAAGAGGTATTAACGTATCCTGTGGGAAGAGACAGTTTCACCATTGGACATCTAGTTTCAAAAATTATCTCACTTGTGTATGTTCTTTTGTGTGTAAAAAATGGGCTTTTGGAGGCAAAAACTCAAAACATTGATCGAGTGCCCTTAAAAGAGGAACGAACACCCCAAGGCATACAAAAGGAACATGTGGGAAGTGTCCTTTACCTAATCAAACTCCACTTGCCAAAATTGACTAGTATGCGCTCGTTTTGTGGTATAAAATGGACTTTAGGATGAGAAAACTCAAAACATCAATCAAGTGGCCCCAAGATAGGTACAAACACCCCAAAAGGTACAAAAGTAACTTGTGGGAAGTGTTTATGTTCTCATTGGTTTCTCGGTTTTTAAAATTGACTTGTAGATGATTGTTTTGGGCTATAAGTCGTCTCCGGGAGGTGAAAAGTGAAAAAAAAACTAGTGAAATGGCTCGGAAAGAGGCAAGGATATCCTCAAAGGTATTAAAGTAACCCGAGGGGAGTGATCGTGTCTTCACAAGACTCTCGATTTTTAAAAGTGACTAGCTAGAAGGATTTAGGCAAGTCTAGAAATGATCAAAATTTTGTTAAGTCTTCTTTTGTTTTACTTATTTTGGACATGTTCTCTTTATTATTATCTTGTTCAAATATGGGGAGGTCATCATCAGCCACCCAGAGAGTGGCCGGCGAGTCATTTTCCCCACATTGTATCGTGTATATGATCCGTACTCAATGATTGGTTGGAACCGACACTTAGAGACCATATTCGCCGCGTTCTTCCGCTCTCTTCTCGATGTTAAGTTTCGGTGTGAGTGTCTTAGGATTAAGGATGGCGTTGTCATTTCAACCAATGTTAGGTGTATTTGGTAAGTGAATACCAACGTTGTCAGTTAGAGTAGTAGTCATCCACTTGACTCTCATTTCAAAATGAATAAAATAATCTTTTATTAATTAGTAATAAAATATTTTACATGTGGTTTTAAGAATAAACCCCAATACTAAACCAATGTTATTATTTTAATCCTCTAGTACTGAAGCGACAACCCCCGAAAAATGTTAACGAAATGTGGATCAAGTTCATTGCAACAAATCATCTGTGTGATCCCACAAAGTTCTGCCTACCTCTGCGGATCCCTCACACTTCCATCGATCCAACATTACTAGAATTCTATACATTATTTCCAAATTAAGCTTATACTATACACCTTCCAATTCTTTATTTTTTTTATTTACCGAAGAGGGACGGAACCCCCACACGTTTTATTAAAAACTAAAAAAGAGAAAAAGCCACCAAGACTTTAGAATCAGATTCTTCCTCTACTTCCATGAAACCAAATTTCTTACACATCTTTAATCCTTCACATAGAGCCATAGTTTCAGCAACTATACTTGTTTGTAAACCTCCAGAGCCTGCAAAACTCAATAGAATGTTACCTGATGCATCTCTCAATATACCCCCATAACCACACTACCCAGGGTTACATTTAGCAGCTCCATCAGTATTTAGTTTCACACTATATTGGTTTGACTTCTTCCATTGAATAGCTTTAGGTTCCTTCTCTGACCATACTTCTTTAGGCAATGAGAATAACTTCATTAGGTCCTTATGCCCCCTTGCTGTGACAGTTTTGTTCCTGCTCATTTCTTTGAAAGTGTTTATGGATTGGTTGATAATAAACTTAGCCACCATTTTCTTCCCATCATACAGAGCTTTATTTCTGCATTTCCCCATTTCTCATATAATACATACTGGCATAACTTCAATCAGAAACTTGATCAGGTCAGTTTTTGAAGATCTCAACCCCCCCATATGATAGTAGAAAGAAGATGAAATAAAAGGGAGATTAGGCCAAGACCTCTACCAATACATTACCGAATCAGTTTTTCCTAACTATAAAAGATTCAATTCCCATGCCATCAACTCTAACAGCCCCTTTGACTCTATAACGAAGATTAATAAACCTATCATATATATTGTCTGTATAAGGGGTCTAATCAAACTCTTTTTTGCCTTGACAAACTAAAAGAACTGAGCTCATCAAGCTCAATTTTTGTAAGTGAGAACAAGATCGTGTTTGATACCGGTTAGTCTTCTTAGCAAATGATCAAAGAAGACTTAAAATGGCTCGAATTTGATCTGTTCACGAACAAATCGATTCTTGTATCCTTGCTCAGGATTGACTCTTTTATATCCTCCCTCAATCCTTCACTTATGTAGTATGGAAGAACATTTCAATCATATGATGGAACAAATAACCATACAATGAGTTTAAAGCCGCACCTCCCAATTTCCAGGAAAAATCGTTGTACAGTGAAAACTACCCATAATATCTTTAATAGACTTTAAATTGTATAGAAGTTTCCATAGAGACTGACATCGACCATTAATATCCTGAACTAGAGTCTACGAATCGAACTTTGCAATAGGATTCATAACTAGAGTTATACCTTCACCAAAAAATTAAGAAAATGAAAAACACATATCTCCATTACTATTACAAATAATACCACAACCACCACCCATTCTGCCCAAGTTACCTTTGACGCATTCTTTAGCTTATTCTGATAAACAACACTCACCTCTTGATTTTTGTTGAAACAGTTTGTCACTTATTTGACTTGATTATGCACCCCCTTGATAATTCTTTCAATGGATATATTGCCTTCAAATATGCAATGATTTCTAGAGATCCAAATCTGTCAACATATCCAAATCTACAATGATTTCAGATATAGTACTCGTATTACCCCACTCAATTCATAATAAGATGAGGAAGATCCCCATACTGAATCACCCTACATTTTCTGCCAAAAATCCCTAATAAGAGCTGTCGGGCTATTTGATAATAGATTTTGTGTGGTCTTTACATTTGTCTGGCAGCAGTTACACATGGACACAATTCTAACGCCAATTATAGAAATATTTTCATCAACAAGTATTTTACCATTCATAGCCCTCCAAATAAAAAAAAGACAAATTTAGAGGGATACAATGATGCCATACATTGCTACTTAATTAATTTACCTCTTTTTCGTCTATTTTTTTATAGGCACATTCTCTCAAACTCATTAGAAGCATATCAATCTGTTAAGCATTACAAGAATAGTTTTCTACATACATGCCTATTCATTATGTACAAGAGCATATATTACTACTTAACTGTCTCAGCACACCAAAATAGTCAAAACATAACTCCCTGTAACCCAAGTGATCTTGCGGTTAAAATCAAACTAAACACTCAAAGATATTCACAATTTTTTCTTTCCACCGGTCCCAAAAGTACACCAAAGTTTGAACAGAAACTCGGTTCTTTGAAATCCTATATTTTGTCTGATTTACGATATCCACGGGCATTTCATCATTAAACTCATACTTTGAGGTATTTAAATGAAAATGAAGGTCCAGAATTTTTCGAGCAGATATGATTTCTCCTCTCAGACTTCTATGTTGTTGGGAAGCTTGTAAAGACTTATTCCAGTCAATCAAATTACCCTGCTCATGTGACAAAATATCAACCTCTGTACAAACAAACTCATATAAGTGATCTGAATCCTTCTTTGCAAATGACTTAGCTCTCCCTAACATTTCCACCTTGTTCGTAAAATGCTTCAAGGGCCACCCTTAGCTTCCAGGAGCCCATAGAGAGTTAGAGAACACAAACCCAAGGATGAGTGAAGATGCCTCATTCAATGTCCATCCTTCTGTACCAAATTTTCCTCGACTATAAGATCTTCTCTTAGCCTTATAATCTTTGTAGCCCTGGCGAAGTTTCCCCATTCTTCTTCCAATAAAAAAAGCACATTCAAGCACTCTAAAGACTTTAAGAAGTTTCGGCTTGATTCCATTGAATGAAAAACTCTGATGAACATCATCATTGATTTATTATCCTTGATATTGTAATAATGGTGTGACTAACTCTCTTGAAACTCTTGCTCAATTTTGTCAATCTTTTTACTCCTAATGACCAAACCATTAGCCGCAGGGTCATGTTGTTTCATTACTCCTAATGAAACAACATGTTCTCAATTTCATTACTCCGAATGAAATGCTTTCTATAAAGCTCTTACTCGCTCATTATCCACAACTGGAAAGGATGATAGTCGAGGTGAATAGTGAAATTAGTGCCAACGAATTGCTAAGGTTTTCAAGAGAGTTACTCTGCTTCTCTCGGGCATCAGTAATAGCAGAAATCATATACTAAAACTGAAACTCTAATGACCCTAAAAGTGAAAATATTTGGTTTTGATACAACTGGTCTACTACTCTCAACTCTTATTCCTATTTTATGGATACCTTTTTTTTACAGGCTTGAAGCATAAAACTAAATAGGAGTACATATGTTTTACACTTGTATACATAATTGGTTGCATGCCAAGGAAAAGGACATAGTAAAAAAAATTCCATACTTTCTCACTGAAGGTTGATTTGAATATAGGTCTGCTATACTGGTTTGGATACTTCCATTTTACCTGAGCAGCCTCTTCTGGACACTGCTCAGGTGAGTGATTTGGCAAGTGAGGCGATTGATGCTGCTCAATACACTCTGACTCAACTGCAGAATTCAGAGTTGAGCGGTGATGTGCTCACTAAGCAGCTCGAAGTGGCCTATACTCAGGTGTTTGAATCGGCAAACCGAAATGACCAATACTTTCATATAACTTTTTGGTCAGAATTTGAAAGGAATGGCGAATAGTAGAATAAATATTTTCAAAGGAATGGACAACAGTAGAATAAATATTTCTATGTATTGTAATGACAAGAATGTTATCATTTAATTTTACAGACATATGGTAGATAAATATTGCTATATATTTCATGATAATCACTAAGTGAGGATAACCATACTCTTGCAAATCTTATTTTTGTTCTTCTCTTCACTTATAAATGGCTTAATTTGATTATATTTTAATTTTGCATCGTTGTAGGCTCAATTATGTCAACGAATCTTGCATTCTAAGGTGGATGGATGGATCTTATAATCGAGATCTTATAATCATGTGTACTTGGTTTATGGTTTTTTGAGAAAAACTACATAAATGACCCATGCGACTAAGGTATCCCACCGTTGACTACAAATCTTCTTGAGTATTGGGTGGAAAAATAAAATGATCTTATCTCAAAATTAAATGTAGCACTTTATGATCCTACTTTATAGTTAATTGACTTCTTTTGACGGCAGAGAACTTATTTGCGAATTTCCACAAACCTCCCCTTGTGAAGAAATTCTTTCAAGAATGGTCTTGAAAATGCCTCAAATGTTCACATTGCAAGCCCAAATTGGTAATATTGCATATATATAGTCTCATAATTCATGTTTCGAGTTTAAATCTCATATTGTCATTTCCTTCTCTTAAGAGTTCATGAAAATTTACCAATCTGGGATTTTAGAAATCAATAAATGCGAACCAAACCAGAACTAAAGTTAAAGGTCCATATGGTAATAGATGTTACTTGCATGCACTGAATGAATCATTTTCCTCTATGAATGTCGAAACTGATATTGCCATTTGAGATGCAAGGTTTCTGAGGAGTTTATAACTTGGAGAGAAAGGTACATATCAAAGATAACACATCATATATTTCTTTTTTATCGTCTATCTTAGGAACTATATATCACGGACCTCCCCTAACATTTTTCATAATTAGATAAATACCCTCTTATTTTAAATATTACATATGCCATATATTACACTCATATCCTTTCTCATTTTCAAATTTTCACATTCACTACGCTTCTACTCTCAATTGATACAGATTGGCAAAAGAAGGCAAGACATGAGTTTCTCGGTGTATTTGGCTACCAATATCCAAATTCAGATAACATTCCAAAACTTAAAACGGTATGTATGCAATACTGTTATCATCTTTACATTTTGGAGACGTTATGGTGGTGGTAAGAATTTGCTATTGGTTGGTATATAATATTTTTAGAATAAATTTTAATGTTTAAAACATGTTGGCTACGTGTGGTTTTCATGAATAAATAAAGGAGACTTCGTCGATTTTAAAAAAAATAGTAGTAGTTAGATATTTATTAAAAAGATATCATAGTTTAAAATTTATGTTGTTTGTGATGAGAATGTACTATATTGATTCATTGCACCTTGTATTGTTGTTGAGTGGGTTATTAATTTTGACCTAATTGGCACTAATATTTTTTGCAGGTGGCATGGAAAGCGAATCAGTGATTTTGGAGGTCGTACAGTTTAAGATTGAGGGATTACTTTGATAAAAGCATTCCGTGTTTTGGAGTATAAGAATTTAATGTATTTTTGTTGTCAAGTCGAAGATTTGAACTTAGCATTATAATTTTTGTTTTGATAGATATTTAGAGATGCTTGTAAGAACTCCAACTATTATTGAAGGAAAATGATTCGTTGTATTGGTTGAAAATCATCTTATGTCTTATATTTTTTGATCATTTGGTGATGAATTAATAAAGTGTCTCAAATGTAATTCAATTATATATTAAAGTTTAGTGATAGATTTTATTCTCTCTAATATATTGGGGCAAAAATTTTAAGATCTCTTCACCTCTTTTGGTATGGTTAAAACTGTCCCAAAAATATATTAAAGACGGCTTTCTTGCCGTCTCAAAAAAGTCTTATAAAATAGTAACTTTTTTAGACGGATTAATTCCCATCTCAAAAGCACTCTTTTGAGACGGTTCTCTTGTCGTCTCAAAAGGGTCATATAAAATGATGGCCTTTTGAGACGGATTTGTTCCCGTCTCAAAAAACTCTTTTGAGACGGCTATGGCGTCACAAAAAGTATTTATAACCCCTATCAAAAAGACCACCCCTGGCCGTCCCAAAAAGTATTTGAGACGGATAAACCATCTTTTGGGACTATTAAGCCACCGTCTCAAAAACTACTTTTTTTTGTAGTGTATTGCCATGTTTGTTTCTAAATGCGCCACTTGTCAGCTGGTAAAAGTGGATCATCAGAGACCGACAGGATTTCTACAGCCATTAGAGGTCCCGATGTGGATGTGGGAGAGCATATCCATGGACTTTATCACGGGGTTGCCTACGTCAGAGAGAGGTCACGACTCCATTTGGGTAATTGTGGACAAGTTGACTAAAGTCGCTCATTTTCTACCCGTAAGGATCGACTACACTACGGGACAGTATGCCCATCTCTTTATTGCAGAAATAGTGAGACTTCACGGTGTGCCCCTAAATATCGTGTCTGACAGAGACAAGATATTTGTTTCACGATTTTGGGAGAGTTTTCAGGAGGCCATGGGCACGGAATTGCGGTTGAGTACGGCGTATCACCCGCAGACCGACGGGTAAACCAAGCGTACAAATCAGATGTTGGAGGACATGTTGCGTATGTGCATCATTGATTTTGGGGGTGGATGGGAGCAGTATCTTCCACTGGTGGAGTTTGCTTACAACAACTCCTACCAGTTCGCCATTGGCATGGCTCCATTTGAGGCGTTGTACGGTAGACCTTGTCGTTCCCTAGCATGTTGGCTGGAGGTGGGGGACAACAAACTACTTGGGTCGGAAGCAATTCAGGATACTTCGACAAGGATAGAATTGATACGGAGTCGCATTCGGGTAGCTCAAGATCGGCAGAAGAGTTATGCTGATGCGAAGAGGTTCTTCAGGGAGTTCCAAGTGGGGGACCAGGTTTTACTCAGAGTATCTCCTATGAAGGGGATTATGCAGTTTGGGAAGAAGGGGAAGTTGGCACCGAGATACGTGGGACCATTTCCTATCATCGAGCGGATTGGGTCTGTTACGTATAGACTTGGGTTACCGGAGCATTTAGACAGGATTCATGATGTGTTTCATATTTCCTCGCTAAGGAAATATCTTAGAGATGATTTGGCTCATTCTCACATTGCTTTGGAGGACATCGATCTCCAGCCCGATAGCTCCTACGAGGAGGGGCCGATTGCTATTTTGGACCGAAGTGAGCGGAAATTGCGGTCAAAGATAGTTCCGTTAGTACGTGTTCAAGGGCGACATCATAATGCCGAGGAGTCCACATGGGAGCGCGAGGATGAGATGCGCGAACGTTATCCAGAGTTATTTTTACCAGGTACTTTTTAGTTCCGAATTTCGGGATGAAATTCTGTTATTAGGGGGGAAGTATGTAATACCCCGCATTTTTATCGATATTTATTTATGGGATTAATTAAATTAAATGTGAATTAATTGAGAATTAATCCGGATAAAATACTAACGAGATGTGAGTTGGTATTTGATTATAATGTGTATACATGGCAATATATGAATATTGAAAATATTGAAATTGTCGCGAGGCTGAAATACGACAATTTGGAAAATTTAATTGGGACGCGCGTGTCAGTCGCGTCGAGAATGAATTTATGAGATTTAAAAATAAATTATTTTTCTTTTGACCAAATAGCCATTTTGAGTGCGCCAACGAGTCCGGAAGGGTCGAAATTGTCAGAAAACACTAGCCGAGGGTTTAGTTTGGGTCCCCGGGCATTTTTAGGCCATACCGGCAACCCAAAAGGGTAGTTTGGTAATTTCGGAATTTTGGGAATTAAAACCCACGAAAATTAAAAGTTAAAATCTGATTTAGTCTTTAGCCACTAAACCCACTAACAACACTAAATGACTTAATGGGCTACGGGAGTTATTGGAAGAAATTTTAAGAGGCTCCTAAGGCAACCTCTAAACCTCCATTGTCATCTTGTGAGAAGAACTTGTAGAGAGAGAGAGAGAGAGAGAGGAGAATTCTGCAGAGAGAGAGATAGGAATTCAACCATTTCCAACCAAAAACAAATCTGAAGAACATAAGGCAAGTGATTTAGTTACAAATTATTCAATGAATATGTTCCCCATGTGTAGTGTAAATATAGAATTTTGTCTTGGAAGATTGTTATGGACCCATGAATTGGAGGATTAAAACTATAAACCATGTTAGGAATTGCATGTAGACATATTCTGGACGAATTATGAATTCAAAATATAACCCTTGATGATCTAAAAACGGATTTAAGAAGAGAATTATTATTGTTCTTGAAAGAAATAGAAAACTAGGGTTCTTTATGAAGTTTTGATCCAAATAAAGCCCTTGGTTGATGATTTATTGGTTTTAGAACGTTGACAATGTTGTAGGATGGTTGTATGATGATATTATAACGTTAGATTAGAGTTTCATGCATTATAATGGAGTTTTAGGACGAAACTGGGACTGCAAAACGAAGCAGTCCGTAGCCTAACTGGTGCGCTCGATCGATCGACATTCATAGGTCGATCGATCGACATTCATAGGTCGATCGATCGATCACCATCGATCGATCGAACATACAAGGTCGATCGATCGACCTTCCCAGAATGAGTAAAATCTTCCCATTTAAAATTTTAAGGATGTTAACGCTAGAAAATTATTGATGGAGACTTTGTGAGTATTCTTAGACTTAAGGAAGACCAGTAGGTATGGTTGTGAAATCGGACCTTAATTAGAATTTAATTTGGGATAGTTGTCAAAAATCCAATAAAGCTCGACGAGTGAGATAATATTAGGGTTAAAAGAGTAAATTCGAATGATTTGATGAAATGAGGTTTGTGGCAGAAATAATGACCTTAAGAATAATGAAATTAAATGTGGAAATAATATGAGACTTAGTAACCTCTTTGAGTTAGGTTTTAAGTATAAGAAACTAGGATGTGAGATGTGTCGACAGTCTACATTATATATTATCGGAAGACTTAAAATGCATCAAATTGGAATAATGGTATAGGGATGTAGAATATACCTTTATTAATATTAAGATATCTAAGACGTGTGAATCCTTAGTATATGACTTATGTGTATGACATACCTACCATACTTGCTATCACGGAGGTCGTCGTTCGTGTTGGGCCAACTAATCTTTGTGTGCCTAAAGGGGGATTTAGATTGGTACCTTAAGAACATAATACTAGAATGACTTATTTGTGAGTTAATAAGTCAGCTGACTATGGAGCGTAGGTATGTACGTGATCCATGGATATGTTGAATTATGTTCGCCTCCATTTTTGTGTGTTGTGCTTATTCTAACAATTCCTGAGAGATTCGGAATTTGTAATCCTTATGTACGTGATGCACCGGGATGAGATAGCAGAGTATGTGCACCGTAGCCTAGACTAGGGGTGCCTATAATGTATATTTATAATGTGAATAATATACAAATAATGTTCAATGATATACTTAGTAAAGTAACGATGTGTATACTTGTGCTATTTTAATAGAGATTAAAATGAGAACTCCACATAATAAAAGGTTGTTAATAGGGAATTAAGGCACATATATGGTATACTTTAATGACATGAATACACCCTTAAACCTATAGAGCGAAGCCAGGTTTTGTATTAGACTAGTGAGTTAGTAGCATAACTAGTACGAGCTATGGATGCGTCAGGAGTGCACATTAGTTGAGAGGTGAGGAGCTCATGTGAGTGCACGTCACTAACATGTATTTGATATTCACTGTTTATTTGTCATTAAAGCACTTGTTGTTTTTAAAATACTCTCCACTTTCGGGCTCTGACCCGTTTTCTTTCAAATCGATTTTTGTAAAAACCTTTTTAGGTGCCCAGCCACAAGGACACCATGCATAAAAATTCTATTCAGGTGACGAGCTGTAGCTGTTGTGGAAGTTACAGGGCCTTGACAATAGACGCCTCTTTTGTAGTCTTGACTCCATATTCAGTTTCATCATTTGTAGGGCATGTCGCCCATTTCTTTTAGAGATATTTTATATTTCAGTTATTCAGATTGTGGAATGTAATTAAGTCAGGATTTAGACTTGTTTTATTATTTCAGTTGTGGGATTGTTGTGAGGAGTATTTCCTCCAGACTCTTTATTACTTGTTGATTACACTATTGGGACTTTATTGAGTATGGTTATGTTATTCTTTTATTCTTCACTTACTTCATGTTAATCAGATTTAATTTAAAATTGGCAACTCGCTTTTTAAATACTAGGTGGTTAGTAATCATTAAAATGTTTTCGACAGTGATGCTATTAACTGAACCAACTTGGCATTTTGTATTAATTTTAATAAATGAGTAGCTACCCGGTATTTAATTAGTCGGGGTGTCACAACGAGCTCTTTGAAAATTTAAATGTCTCATGTATATTTGAGCTAAGTGAGATGTTCTCCAATAAATTTAATCATCTACATTTTTGCTATGTCTGTGTAGGATTTGTTCATATAATAACCGATTCTCGGATTTAAAAATTAGAAAAATATGTTTATCCGGTGTAGTTGTCTATCAATGGAACCGAGCTGTGAAAGACAAAATTACTTTGCGTGAAAAGCTACCATTGAATTTTAGGCCTTAAAAATGTGGCATTAAAAAGAATATTTGCCAAGGCCAAAATTATTTAGTTAATATGTTCAAAAGAAAAGAAAAAGAACATTATGAGGAGTTTGGTTGAATATATTAACGGGTTTTCACAATGACTTTGAATCCTAGTAAGCTTTTATTGAAATGACTCTATTGGTTTGTAGAATCAACAAAATTCTAGGCTTATGTGCATTGTGTATGTTTGTTCATTGAGTTTAATTTATATTGTCACATGAGGCTATATCTAAATGTGATAAAATTTTGCAATCAAATGAGAACTCCGTGAACATGATTTAAGTAATTGGGTCAAAATTTAATTATTACTAGTTCACACCCCTACACTTCCGTTTATCACATGCATTTGAACACATTTTTCCCTTACGAGTGTGAAAAGCTTAATGTATTTTGTATCATGTGTGGTGTTTACAACTATACATATGTGCGTATGCATTAGTGATATTCATTATGTCTACATATATATGGTAATTTTTTTAGTGTTTGCCTTGCTTGATAGTCCGTCTATGCTTCTAATTCATAATTGGTATCTATCTTGTTGCATATTTTGGTTAATATCTCATGCTTTGTATCTTATGTGTCAAATTGGTATCATTTTTTTTTTTGCATCATAGTTGGTATCCTTTAATATTTGTATGGATTAGTTTTGATTTTGTTGCTCATATGCTTTCATGTTCTTATCACCTGATGCATCATTTTGTTTTTACTTATTTTCCCTTATTTATATCCCTTATGTAGTTTTTAGGGGGAGAAATTGCACTTAGTTTTATTGGGAATATTGAGTAATTAATTAGTTCTTTTTATCCTTTGTATATTCCTAAACAAGAAAGGAGGAGAATGATAGGGAGAGAAATGATATATATTCCTATTATTATTGTATCTTAGTTTGAGAGATTTATCTTAGGGGGAGACATCTTTCTAAGTATGTCATTGTTAAATAAAAAGGGGATAATTAATTTAGGGGGAGTATTAATTTTACATGCATTTAATATTCTTGATATTCCCTATACGTTTGATAGTTTGCTTAAGTTTGTAGGAATTTTTTCTAAGTGGCAACTTTCATCGGCAAAGCTATTTATTCTAAATGGTCTTTAAGTCAAGCTTCTTATTTTTATTTTTGGGTGGAAAATTTTTGAGTCTAGTAGAGCTTGACGACCCTTTAGGATTTTTATTTTGGTTTTTGTTCCGGCAAAGCAAAAGGGGGAGATTTGTAAGGACACAAATTTCCAATTGAGTCTTAATGCAGTGTTGGCTCAATTCCGGACAACAATATTTGTGTCATAGGATAGTATTGAGTGAGTATCCTCCAAGCCTATGACATGCTAGAGTTGAAGACGTAGAGGCTTATATTTAAAAGCGAAGATATCAAAATGTCGAGTTTTGAGTGCCATGTTTCTACGTCAACAACAATTGATTCCATAGTCTCCAAAAAGGTATGAATGCATTTATATATATATAGGGAGAGTTGGAATAATTTTATTATGGGTGTGATTTTATTTTAAAATGAATTTTATTTTCAGAAGGTTATTTTAGAACTTTGTATAAAAAAAATTTGGGCCTAAAATGAAATTTGAACCTTTTGGGATTTCGTTCGAAATTGTAGTTCGAACGAGAATTTCGTTCTAACGAGATTGCCGATGACTTTTACCATTTTGGCCACTGGACTATCGTTAGATAGTCGTTCGAACGAGACTTCGTTCAAATGAAAATCTCGTTCGAACGAGATTTCTGGCGGGAATTTTTTTTGGCAGTTTTCTCCATGTTCCCACTACTTTTCTTCCCACTAACTTTCTACCAGACTTATTTAGTGCGGGAACCTCTTTTGAAAAATCAAATTTTGACATTTGAAAAATATATTTTGAGAGGACATTTTAGAGAGAAAAATCTCTTAGTTCAAAAGTTCATTGTTTAGTGTTTTTATGTAACCATGAACTAATTTCTACAAAAACACTTACACCCAAAGTTTAGTTTATCTAAGTTTCTTCTTATATATATTTGCATGGAGTGTTTTGACATCGGGTTCACTTTTCTACCCAAGAAGAAAAGAGTCTGGGTCTTATCTCTACCCCAACAAAAAGAGAAACATTTTGTTTACGCTGTAGTGTTCTCACTTGAAGAAATGTTTCGTGTGAGGGTGACGGTGTCCAAGAGCCCCATCGGTGGAGTCCGTGGTTATTCGCTTGGAGAAGGTTGAAGATCGAAGGAGCGCGTCAAGGCTTGAAGGAAGTCGAGTCTGTTGTGTAAGTCCTCTTGTCGAGTCTTTGTAAAATTCATACCATACTTAGTGAATTTGTTAGGCGAGGGCCGTCCGAGGTTTTTCCCGATTTGGGTTTTCCTCGTGCATCGGCGCATCGTATGATATTGTTTATTTTATCTTGCTCATATCACCATAGAACACATGCTTAGGTTAAACACGATAAAATTTGTTTAATTATCACACTTATGTATTTTGGTGCTTAAAATTAGTTGGGGGAAATTGAAGTTAATTTAATCAAGTCATATATTTAATTTGATAATTTGGTTTGGCCTAATTTGGTAATATTAAAAATATTGTGTAGGCAAATTTTAGGACTTGGGTTAAATTAATTTTGGCCTAAAAGTAAATTTTTCATATTTAACTTTAAGTGTTTTTTTTTTCAATTTTTGAGAAAATCCAAAATTTGGTTTGCGTGAATTTTGTGTGTGTGTGTGTGTGTGTTTACCATAATTTACTTCTTTAGGTTTAATTTTAATTTTGTTTGTGAAATTAAAATTTGTGTTTAATTTAATTTTTCATCTTTTAATAAAAAGGAAAATTAAATAAATTTTAAAAAGTTAAATTTTGTTAGGAACCATCTTTATTCCGCACAAAGATTTTAAAATTTTGGGGTCCTATCGGGCGATTTCAAGAAGGCAACACTGTAGAAATGAAAATGAGAAACTAAATATTTCTGGTAAAAAAGATTACATATTGCACAATCACATCAATGGGTTGCATATTAAGAGAGTGAGTTCACTAATAATAAGATTAAAATTTATTTAAAAATACGTAGAATTCTTCCTTAGTAAGAGAGAATTTTATATATAAATATATATATATATATATACATATATATATATATACTAGTGGTAACCCGTGCGATGCACGGGCGGGTGTAACGCATTTTGAAATATTTTATTCAAATATATAAATTGAAATGTAATTATTATCATTATTTCAAAAGAAGATCATACCAATAGCCATGAGCATGTAAATATAAGTAATGGGGTGAGTAAAGATTACGACTTAAAATGAGTAAGAGGAAATAAATGGTAAGAACCATAATGTCGTAGAACGAACCATAGTCAGAATATCCAAGGTAGAAAGAAAACTACATTACAAAGTGAATTTTAAAGTGAAGTACTACTTAAAACTGGCGAAAGCTACTTTTTGCAAAAATGACAGCGATATTCATTTTCTTTGAGCCACTCCAAATATGGATTTTCAGCACACTCATATTGGGTAAATCCATATCTTCTGAACATGGCCTTCCGAAATTCCCACGTCTTGATGTAAACGTATCTCCTGCATTGCGAGATGAAAATTGCAATCTGGTATGTCATAGAAAGTTGAGCAGACATTAGTAGATTTTAATGATAAGTAAATATTAATGCACCATACGTCATAACAGATGTTGTAAAATGTGCGCTTTTCGCACCTCATTCTTCGTGACTCGACGTTTATCAATCTATTTTGTAGATTTGGGAATGAAGAAAATAAATTAGATTTTTCACATTAAGGAAATCTAATGGTAAATAAAATATGTATTCAATATTATTTCACCAGAAACCTTAGCATATCGTAGATTAACCTTCACCCTTGATTTTGAAGCAAATGAATCTACAATCAAATTTGTAGTCATTTTTTTAGATGATAAATGTGAAATAATTTGTGTTAAGTAGTAATAAATATTTTGGTTAGTGGAGATGTGAGGACAGTTATAAAAAAAGAGAGAGATAGAGAGTTTAGGAGGTACATGTGTTAATAAAATTTATTTAAAACTGTAAAAATTTGGCCAAAAGGAATCGTTGATTTGGAGTGGGGAGAACAAAACTCCAACATCAGTATATGTAATAAGATACACAAATAGAAAGAGAGTAAAAAACATTCAAGTAAATGACCACACTCTGACTCTCAACAGATGGAGAAGAAAAAGCACATCTTTTTTCTAAATATAAAAAGATGAACATAAAATATAGGAAGTCTTGCCTGCATTTAATACGATCTTTCTATGTAGGATCCCCAAACTGTATGACTCTATTCAAACCCATTAACAAACATAAATGTATAGTCATCATGTGGAAACAATGAAATCAGTGAACCCGCATTTTTTTCGGTCTAGAATTCATTATGTAAAATTTTAAAACGAAGCCAAAGAGTAATAAATTGAGATAGCACAGGAAGTTACCTAACATGCTAACTAAATGATGTATAACTTATTTCATTTCTCTTAACCATATCAAATTCTCAAAGGAAAAATAATTAAAAAATTGAGAAACAATAACATTAATTTTTAATTATGTGAATATGAAAATATCTATTACCAAGCCCCCCAGATTTTTTTTCAAGCACGACACTACTTTTTAAAACATAATGTATGATCACTTTAAAATATTGTGTGGCGTTTTAGGAAAAAAATGTGTCACCTTTAGCATTACCCGAAAAAAATGATTCAAAAAAGTTGAGACATTTAATTGTATATGTAATTTTTAGGGGTGTAAGCGGTACGGTTTGGTCGGTAAATAGTAGATACCAATACCAAAACCAAACTCTAGATGGTAAAACCAAACCGTACCAGTTTACCACCCGGTACAACAAAATCAATACCAAAACCAAACCGGCTGGTATTTCGGTTTTTTCGGTAATTTCGGTTTTTTTCTGGTTTCGATAAACTCTGGTTTCTTCTGGTTTTTTCTGGTTTCGGTAAATTCTGGTTTTTTCTGGTTTCTGGTTTCGGTTTTTTCTGGTTTCGATAAACAACATTAAAAGTCCCAAAAAATCAAAAACAAAACCAACTAACTTTTTTAAATATTAAAACCAAAACCAAAACCAACTTTTTTCTGGTTTTGGTAAATTCGGTACGGTAATTTTGGTAAATTCGGTACGGTATGGTAATTTCGGTACAGTTTTTTCTGGTTTCAGTTATTCGGTACGGTAATTTCGGTAAATCGGTTTTTTAAATATTAAAACCAAAACCAACCAACTTTTTTGCGGTAATTTCGGTTTCGGTAATTTCGGTTTCTGGTATTTAAATATATGAAACCAAAACCATTTTTTTCGGACCAAAACGGTACGGTACGGTAAAAACCCGTACCGCTTCCACCCCTAGTAATTTTTATCCAATAGTCATGAGATTCCTTTCTTTAAAACCTATTTGTGTAGAACTACCCATCTCATACAGTATGACATTTTCACGAAAAATTACCTTTGACAATTGATTTACGTATAATCAGTGGTGGATCCAGGATTTTAGTCCACCCGGGGCCAAATCGGTTGAAAATTACATATGCGAACGTTTCGAGTGTTGTCGGGGGTTCGGGGGCGGGAGCCCCCGAGGCGATTTTTTTGGGGGTTATTTCTAATTTTAAACAAATTATAGTTTTACAATGCCCAAACAATTACTCTCAATCATTATTAATAATTTGAGACCACACAAACATACATACAAATTACACAAATTAGTGCTCATGAAATTTATTTCAATAGCCATTTTTTATAGGATGAACTCATGAAATTTCTTTAATGAAAAATTACTGCTGACCATTGACTGTTTTTATCAAAAAAAAAAAAAAATTGTAGTTATCCAACCGGGGCGATGGCTCCTCTTGGGCTCAAGCTCCATCCGCCCCTGCGTATAATTACGTACCTTCAAACCTTCACATAATTCATGGCTAATCTCATTAACATAAACTATAAATAAAAGAACAAAGTTTTGTGAAAAATAATTAAGAAAATATAAAAGACTGGAAAAAAATAAATTTTTTAAGGATCAAATACCACAAAGTCCCTCAAATATTTTTTAATACACCCTTAGTCCAAGTCTTTTATTTTGTACCAAAAAGTCCCTTATTCTCTTATTTTTAAAGGTCTGCGCCAGCGGCATGATAAAGCATTTTTGGCATGATGAAGGACTTTTTGGTGCAAATAAAAAGGATTGGACTAAACGTGTATTAAAAAAAGTTCGAGGGACTATTTGGTATACGCCCCACTTTTTAATGCTAATAACAAAATAAAATTTCAATATAAAACCATTAGGGATTACATTAAAACATGTGTCATATGTGAGATAATATTTTCGTTAGTATTGTCACTTAATATTACTTAAATATGCACAATATAATTATTCTTCAGTGGGTACATAGAACTACACCAAACACTAAATTAATTGACCAAACTCAAAACTTACATAGACCTACACCAAAAACTAAATTAATTGAGAAATAGTATCCATGTAACAGATTGAGTATATCTTAAAAAAGAAAAAGAAAGAAAGAGGGTAATATACCTCTTGCGATGGGAGGGTGATGATGATTCTTGACCAATGATGGACACGGATGTTATAAAGAGTAGTTATAAAGGAGAGATGAGAAATAGTATCCATGTAACAGATTGAGTAAATAATATCGCTTAACTGATAGTGGATTGGGTTGGGTTGGTTGAAAGGGAGAGAAGAAAAGGTGTTGCCTAAATAAAGAGCATTTTGGTTAGTGGAGATGTGAGGACGGTTATAAAAAAAGAGAGAGATAGAGAGTTTAGGAGGTACATGTGTGATTAAAATTTATTTAAAACTGTAAAAATTTGGCCAAAAGGAATCGTTGATTTGGAGTGGGGAGAACAAAACACCAACATCAGTATATGTAATAAGATACACAGATAGAAAGAGAGTAAAAAAAATTCAAAGAAATCACCACACTCTGACACTCGAAAGATGGAGAAGAAAAAGGACATCTTTTTTCTAAATATAAAAAGATGAACATAAAATGTAGGAAGTCTTGCCTGCATTTAATACGATCTTTCTATGTAGGATCCCCAAACTGTATGACTCTATTCAAACCCATTAACAAACATAAATGTATAGTCATCATGTGGAAATAATGAAATCGGTGAACCCGCATTTTTTTCGGTCTAGAATTCATTATGTAAAATTTTAAAATGAATCCAAAGAGTAATAAATTGAGAAAATGTTGTGTATGTAATCTTGAAAAAAAATAGAAATTTGTATTGAGTAAAATCCTGAAGAGTGTTTAGATATATTTTTTTTAATTAAAAAAAATTAGGACTGGAGGATTGCATGATTAAAAGACCCATCTTGAATTTGAACCAAGCTTATAAGAATAGACCACACTCACGAAGACACCAAAAAAATAGTATCATGGAAACAGTGGATAATATAGAAAGCAACGCCCACAAAATATGCATATGTTTATATACTCACAAACAATTAAACACATGATGCGTTGGGGAGATGATGGGAAAAAAGTGACGCATCTTCTCAACCTAAGTTGAGAAAAAGACTCACGCACACGATACATATATACCTACGTATACACATACATGCTGAAAAGGAAAAACGGCAGAATGAGTATTAACCACTAAGAAGAAAGTTATTATAGGTTTTATTATAGGAAAAAAGACTTACACTCAGCACAAAACATGGACCCATGTATCAACCGAAATATTAAAAATAAAAACGTAAACGCATACCCATCTTTTTGTCAATCCATAATTAAAAAACATAGTCTCACAGAATATTTTGGCCTATATAGTAAAGGAAAAAGCTTGTAGATTTTTCTGTCCTCAAATCAAATTTGGGTATCAACCCAGCCCACAAAAGCACACACTCTCACAGTATATGTGTGTGTATATATATATGTTATATTAATGCAAAACCTCAACTAACCAACACAAATTAAGACACACGCACGTATGTGGAACATCGCTGGTATTCTTTTCACAAAAAAACATGCCATCACTGTAGTGTATTTGTGGACATTAGAGAGAGAGGAAATAGCATATATAGGTAGAGTGTTGAAGGAAAACTGTTGGTCGAGAAATAGAACATTCATGCCGCGAGTCAGGAGGCTTAAAGTGTTGAAAGATAATTGTTTGTGGTGAGATTGTGGTTGTATAGGGCCTCGGCGGCAGGTATACGATGGTGCCGTTCACACCATTCCAAGCAAAACACTAATCGTGTAGAGAACAGAGTTACAAATGAAAATAGTGTATGAGGAGTATTATATTTTTTTTTAACTGAACGATGGTGGTTTTTTTTTAACTGAACCAACGTGGGAAGGTTGAACGTGGTGTAACACGTGTAATTTTTTTTTAAAAAAAAACTCAAAAATCTGAGAATTTCGGATTCACCATTTGGAGGCTTCTCAATGCTCCTACTACATACGTATATATTATAAGATATATATATATATATATATATATATATATATATATAGAGAGAGAGAGAGAGAGAGAGAGAGAGAGAGAGAATCTCTTTTAAGGACTCTTTATGGTGCAGATCCCGGTACATATCATTTTTTTAAAATAGTAACAAAATGAATTTTTGGTGAAACTTTATGGAAATGATTTCAACGGTGAGAAGATCATCTCCAATTTCATTCATCAAAAAATTCAATAAAAAATGGTTAAGATGAGGTGATATGTAAAAAAAAGGTGTAAATTTGCATTTTCTACCTTTGGAATTTTGGATCGGTGCCAGCTACTTGATTGATTGAATATTTATATGAAACTTCATGTATATGATCTTCTCACTGTCGAGATCGCATCCATAAAGTTTCATTAAAAAAAATTCAATCAAAAAGTGGGTGAGATGATTGTTAAAATTTTGATGGTCAAAAATGCATATTTATACTATCTCTCACATATCACCTCATCTCAACAATTTTTTATTTTATTTTTTGATGAAAAATTTGGATATGATATTCTCACCATAGAGATCATATCCATGAAGTTTCATCAAAAAATTCATTATTTTACTATTTTACAAAAATAGTTTGTACCGAGGTGTACACCACAAGGAGTCCTCAGAGATGGGTAAGGTCTTGTGCACACCAAGTTTGCATACTTGCTAGCGCATATTTATTTATTTTAAATATTAAAAATATATATTTTTTAGTTGAATTTTTTTATGTGATATTTAAACATTTCAAGGGACCAAAATCAGTTTATTTTTTTTTTTTTGCAATTTTAAAAAAATCGATCAAACTTTCGTAGCTTTTAAAGTTCTTTAAAAGCTACGAAAGTTTGACCGATTGTTTTAAAATAGCAAAAAAAAAAAAATTAAGGTGATTTTTTTTATGTTTGTTCGTTAAAATGTTTAAATACCACACAGAAAAATTCAACTCAAAAATAATTTATTTAGTATGTTAAAAAATCAGTGTGTAAACTTAGTACACGAACTTTAGTGTGAACATGAGCCCGACTCTCTCTCTCTCTCTCTCTCTCTCTATATATATATATATATATATATATATATATATATATATATATATATAAAGTAGAAAACTTATGTATGTCATAAGCTTAATTGATGATGTCATCAATATACATTTTTTCTGCAATACCCATTTTATCCCTGAACTTTCTTGATTACCTCTCTTTTCAAACTCTCTAGCGTACTTTCCCCTTATTTTCAAAATTCAAAAAATGGGGATAGATTAGTAAAATTACTTGAGATTGGATGAGTTTCGTATCTTATGGTTGAGAATGCTTTCAGACGCTATTATTTCCTTCCGATCAGAGCGCAAGGCTCCAGGGGGACCTTCCAAAATGGTCATAACCTCTCTCTTCACACATTTTGCTCCTCATTCTCTCTCTCTCTCTCTCTCTCTCACCCCTCCGGAGATACCTCCCCCGCCCCCTCCCGCACCTGGTAAACCCCCTCCCCCTCCCCCTTCCCCACTCACACACATGCACACACGTACACACACACACACAACAATCCGTCCCCGGCGCCGGACGGAGCTCCCTCCGCAGCCCCCTCCCGCCCTTGGTAAATCCCCCTCCCCACAAACACAGACACGCACACACGCACAAACACATGCACACAGAAACACACACACATGCACACAGAAGCACACACACATACACGCACACATCGTTTTGGGGATCTAATTTTTTATTTATTTTTTGTTAGTTTGTTCTTCAACTGGGGGATGATCTGATTTTTTAATTTTTTTTGTTATTTTGTTCTTTAACATGTATTCGGGGATAATGGTATTCTACGATTTGGGGATGATGGTTGGTATTCTTCAACAGGTATTCTGCGATTTGGGGATCTGATTTTTTGTGGTTTGTTGTTCATTAATTTCTTTCTTTCATTAATTAATTTTTTATTTGTTAATTTGTTGACGATATGCTTGCGTGTTTGTTTGTCGTAAACCAGGGTGTTGAGAAACTCTCAAATATGCTAACAAAGTGGAAACAAGTTTCTGAGAGGTATTTGGGGATCTCATTTTTTATTTGCGGTTTATTGTTTGTTGCTGTTTTATTGATCTGATTTTTTGTTTGCGGTTTATTATTTATTGTAGTTTTTTTTATTTGCGGCTTGTTGTTTGAATAATGCCATCCATTAATTAATTTTTTATTTGTTAGTTTGTTGACTATATGCTTGCATGTTTGTTTATCGTAAACCAGGGTGTTGAGAAACTCTCAAAAACGCTAAGAAAGTGGAAACAAGTTCCTAAGAAAAAATGGTTTATGTTTTTTTTTTTCTGTTATATGATGTTTTTAAAACAAGAGGGAATTTTAATTATTATCCTACACTGAATTGGAATTCCTTTAAGGTATGATTCTCCTTTTTTTTTTCTATTCTTTTCTGCATATTTTTTTCCATTACCCCCTGTTTGGGTATTGAAAAGTGTAGACATTAGTTTACAACTTGATTATATTTACGAGTTGATTATAGTGGTGTTAAATTTGTACATACATTCCATGTAATTGTGACCTTAATTCGATTTTTTATTTCAGGGGATGGCACCATGTGATTCTTCGATTAATTCACATTAAACATGTTATTATGGAGATCACACTCTTATCAGGACTACAAGGACATATGCAAATCAGGGCCAACGAGTTGTCATTACAAATTAAAGAATTGGAGTTGAATTAGTCTTGCGTTTGTTCATTTCATATTTTTGTTCGTAATAATATAATTGTGATAGTATCATTTTTGTTGGATAAGGAAATTCTGTCCAAAATTTTTAAAAATATTTACACTTTCGTATCACTTTTATGCATTTTACTTTTGTTTGATGAATTTGGGTTGTCCGAATATAGTTGGATTTGTTGTTATCCCTCAAGTAGAGTGGATAGTCCAATAAACAAATGAGACTATGTCCATTTTTTTAAAAAATTGACACTTCGTTTACTTGAGGCACAATGTGAATTCGAAATATTTTTTTAACCTAATACAAATACAATCCAAATAAAAGAGACATGACATGACACGATTTTTTTTTTTATTCATTTACAAATACAAAAACACTACCGAATAAACAAAAATCGTATTGTGTGACATTTTAATTTGGTCATGTTTATGTTTTTCTAAAAAAAAGATTTCACAACGGGACCAAATTAAAATCATTTTGTGAAATCTTTTTTTTATAAACACTTTGTTTGGAAATATTTTTTTTTGTTGAAAATTATTTTTTTTAATTCGATAGTGTTTTTGTTAACATTTTTTTTGCTCGAGTGTTGGAGAAAGATGGAGAGGATTCTTATTATGGGATTAAGGTTAGTTTTGTCATTTTATAGTTTTTTATCAAACACAATATTTTATATTTATTTTTTGTGGTGTAAGCTTAAATATAAATATTGTGCTAAGGGATGCCTGAAATTGGCATAGTGTTTTGTTTGTTTAGATAAAAACATTTATTATTTTGGCATAATTTTTTTTGCGTTTAATGAGGTCGTGTTTAACAAGATTGTGTTGTAAATAAAATAAGTTATAGTGTTGAACAAACTAAAAATGACGTCGTCCAAAATATACAAGACACGACATGATTTATTAATGTTTACCTATCTCGAACACGATCCAATGTTTTTTAACTAAAAATGAACTTGACCAAAATAAACACGACACGACGTGAGATTTTATCACCAATCATGAACACTACCGTTTTGCAGGATAGTCCTATAAATAAAGGATATTATGGTCATTTTTTTTAAAATTATACTTTGTTTTGTCGGGGAACAAAATTTTCGTTATTTTGTAACTATGCACTTTGAAAATTTTGTCGTTTCGCGATTACGTACTTTGAAATTTTTTAAAAACGTGCCTTCAGGCAGGGAGAAATGACACGACACGATAATATGACTCGATAACACGACAAGAAATGATAATACGACACGAAATGATAACATGACGCGATACGGAATGAAATTGACACGATTTTTAAGATCTGTGTTTTCGAACCTGTTATTAAGTCGCGTCGTGTTCGTGTCCAATTTTCGCCATGAAATTGACCCGATAAGAACACGATAGTGACCCAATTAAGATCATGATATATGTTTTATGGAGATCCACTATCGACCAAATTTAGACTCATTATCATTTCGATCCATTATTTTTTTAATTCCTCAACAAATGGTTTAATAGTTCCAATCATGTCGTGTTGGGCCGGATCTTATCGTGCTATCCCGACGTGTTTTATTTTTAATGTGTCGTGTTTGGCTTATTTATACAAGATTCAAAAATTGCCCAATTGCTTTAATCCAATAGATTCGAACCAGAAGTTATTTAAAAAATGGTTTATCTGTTGTGAGCTATATATGACGTATGGTCCTATCAACGACGTACACTTTAGAAAATAACATCGTGCCTTCGTGCTTCTCCCGTGTTTTGAAATCCAGACCAACAATAACTTTGGCGAGTGCATTTGCCATCGTACCAGGGCACGACTTTATGCGTTTTAAAATTATCAGTGTACCTTCAGGCACGGCATACCCTAGTGTGTGTGTATATATATATATTTTTGTGTGAGTCTCCTTTACATACCAATCGATACATACCAACGGTGCAAACCAATTTTTTTAAATAGTAAGAAATTTATTTTTTGTTTGAATTTTTTTATATGATGTTTAAACATTTTCATCGACCCATATAAAAAAATCAACTCAAAATAAAGTATTTTGATATTTAAAAAAAATCGGTCAAACTTTCGCAGCTTTCACTTTAAAAGCTTCAAAAGTTTGGCCCTTTTTTTAAAATAGCAAAAAAAAAATTTCATGATTTTTTTATATGCCCTCCCCGAAATGTTTAAATCCCACATAAAAAACTCAACTCGAAATCATTATGGCTCCTCGTCAGCGGTTTGCACCGTTGGTATGTACAGGAGCCTGACTCACAGGGGCGGATCCAGCCCAGGCCAAAGCGGGGCGACCACCACGGTTCAACTTAAAAAAAATACATATGTTTACTTATAATTTTGTTTATATTTTGTGTTTTTTTATATGTTTATTTATATGAATTTGTTCATAGAGATAGAGGTATGTTTATATGCGTTTATTTAGAAAAATAAAATATTTGTTATTGTTTATATGTCTTTAAATTTATAATGAATATTAAAATTAAAATCCCTAGAATCCATTAATGTGAAATTTACTTTATAATTTAAAATTAGTCTGAAATTAAATTAAATTTAGTGTGAAATCTATTAGTCTGAAATTAAATTAAAGTTGTTGTAAATATAGGAAGTCAATGGAGAAATTTTTTAAATGGAAAAGAGTAGACAACACACCAATCGTATCCGAAGCTGAGGTTCAACCACATTCGAAAAAGAAATATTTAGGAATCCAAATTTAGTTAATTAATACCTCAACATTTTTAGGGTTAAAAATTGCAAAAATATAAGTAAAACAAACTAAAAAAATCGTCTCGGGGACTCCCTCCCCCGAACCCCCGGCTTCGTCAAAAAATTTCACCCCATTTCACTTCAAATCCTGGATCCACCACTGTTGACTCATACATATATATAAAATAATGCTCTTGTGCAAATTAGTCAGTATTTTAAGAGTGCGGACATGAGAGGACATATGTCACCTGGCGGTTTTATATATATATAATTATGTTCTTGTACGGAGTAGTCAGTATTTTAAGAGTGCGGACAAGACATGTATATAATGCTCTTGTGCGGACCAGTTCGCATTTTAAGAGTGCGTACCGAACATGTGACGATGATGCTAGAAATTATCGCCTAAATTATAGGCACACTCTCTCTCTTTCCTTGGCTCGCCGTCAGGTGACACATGCCCGATCTGCACTCTTCAAATGAGGATTGATCAGCACAAGAGCATGACTGTATATATATATTACTCTTCTGCGAACTAGTCTGCATTTTAAGAATGCAGACCGGACATATGTCACCTAACGGTGCACCTAGAAATTATCCCCTAAATTATAGGCACACTCTCTCTCTCTTTTCTGTTCTTACTGCCAGGTGACACATGTTCCGTCAGCATTATTAAAATGTGAACTACTCCGTATAAGAGCAGGACTGTATATATATATATAAAGAGAGAGAGAGAGAGAGAGAGAGAGGGTCATGTGCACACTAAGTTTGTACACTGCTGGTGTACACCAATTTTCTAAAGCATTAAAAAAAATTGAGTAGATTTATTTATGTGATATTTAAACATTTCAAAGGACCCATGTAAAAAAAATCAGCTCAAAAAAATATTTTTTGTTATTTTTAAAAAATCGGTCAAACTTTCACAGTTTTTAAAGTGTTTAAAAACAACGAAAGTTTGATCGATTTTTTAAAAATAGCAAAAAAAGTTTTTTTGAACTGATTTTTTTATATGGATCCTTTCAAATGTTTAAATATCACACAAAAAAAATCAATTGAAAAATATTTTTTTTACTATTTTAAAAAAAATGATGTGTAAATTTAGTGTGCACATGAGCCTGAATCTCTCTCTCTGTATATATATATATATATATATATATATATATATATATATATATATATATATATATATATATATATATATATATATATATATATATATATAGATAGATAGTGGCGGATCCAGGATTTTTGGTTAGGAGGGGCAAAAGTCTCGAGTGGTGCCGGGGGTTCGGGTTCGGGAGCCTCCGAGGCAAATTTTTTTTGGATTAATACAAGTTTTATACAAATTTTTAATTAAAAAATAGTGTAGGCAAGATCTCAGGAGGGGACTCCTTTAAAGATTGCACCCCTAAAAAAATTATACATTTTGTGTACCAAATTTTTTTTTTTTTTTTTATCTCAGGGGGGCTCCGCCCCTCCTGGCACCCCCTAGATCCCCCCCTGTATATATATATATATATATATATATATATATGGGACAATGGTATTATGAATAGTAACTCAAGTATGATAAGACATGCATGATAAATATGCATGGCATTTTATGTGTTGCATGCTTGCATGCATACACATGCATGCGCATACATACATACATACATTATTATTTTATTTTATTTTTATTAAAATATTTAAAATAATAATAATTTTTATAAATATTTTTAAAAAAATATAATTTTTTATTTTTTTTAAGTTTTTTTTTCTAAAAAAATGACGGGTTATTATGGGGTGGATTTTATCACGGGGACAAATTTATCACCGTGCCCTCGGGACGGGCATTCGCTAGTATATATATATATATATATATATAGATGGAGTGTTGGACGAGTTAGTTGGTTTTTGGTTTGTAAGCGTAAAAAGAAAGGTCGTTTAGTTGTGACTTAAGATTAACTTAACGAGACTGGAGTTACAAAAACTCAAACGGATGATTATCCTTTTCATTTTCCAAATTTGGTGAAAGTCTGTGTTAGTTGAGGAAAGTTTGTTTGCGTTTGGGTACTGATGACGCTAATGACTTCTCATTTTAATCATTAGGTCTTTAATTGGTTGATGACTTCATCATTCCTTTTTTGGGGCCTAGTGTAACAAACATTGAAGTTATTTTTGGTTAGCTAATGAGAAAATGTACATAGAACCAAAATTACGTGTGGGAATAACTTTGTAATTTACAAGGCTCATAAAGCTAATATGCAACTTAATGTGGCGTTTAGAAGAAACAAATGGAAACAAAACAATTTTTTTAAGCAAAGTGGGGATTTAACTTCATTTAGAAATATCGTCACTTAAGATTTTCTTTATAAGTTCCAACAATAATTGAAAGAAAAGATAAGTGGCAAGTAAACTTGAAATTTTAATTTTGTTTTAATCTTTTCCGTTATCCCCATTTTCACTAAATCCATATTCAAACGAGTGTTTTGTACATTTCTTTTTCACTTGTCACTTTTTCTCCGAATAATATTCATCGTAAAATCAAATCAAATAAATATGTAACATGCTATTGTCATCCTAAAAACTTCAAAACGTGGCTAATAGTTTAGCCTTCAAAATTTATATTGCTAAAACAATTGTTACCCTCGGTTGCTAACATTACTATGCTCAAAACATTATCATTTATCACCAGGGAGTAAATGTTAATACTCCATTAGTTTCATATTAATAATAATTGTATTTTTCCTTTTCGGTCACCCTAAGTTAATAGTCACAATTTTTTCACTTAATCAATTAAAATATTATGTGATAGTGAATAAGTTTTTATCACTGATTGAGTGTATCCTTAAAAAATCATTATTTTATTATTACTTTAAGATAGAGATAGTTCAAAATTTTGAGAGTGAGTTGTTGGAATTTTTCAAGATGTTAATGAGTACTAACGTTATGCTAAATATTTTTTTATTTGTTTCGGGTCTTCTTGAAAAGAGAGAACTTAAGGAAATGGGTGTAGTTTCTAAAGTCTCGCATAGAAACTTTACAAAAAATTGAAAGAATATATAACAAAAAAGAAGAAGACAATTTGTCTTATAGTCAAAGAGGCTATGATATAGTGCCCTTACGGTGGTGCAAATTGCGACACGAGGCGCGCGATGTGCAAAAGGGTGACTGGGGATGCTTTGATTGTGCACTTTGCTCGGAACGTGGGAGCCTTTAATTTTGTCAAAGTCGACCAAATCGACGGCTGGGGTGATGTGATCTGATCAAAGGATGTCATAACCCAAGCGGATTGATCTGAACCTTTGGATCAACACGCAATGATTCATAAAGGGCGAATCCATTTGTTTACAACAAGACACTAAATCTAAATTTTGCGATTAAAATACACCCACAAAGATACGATCCAATGGCTTCTGAGTCGCACGCTTGATAAGAGGTGATTGTTCAAGAACAATCACTAAAATGGCTTTAGAAAGAGTTATATGCCTCTGTTTTGGACACATAATATTGTCCTGTTCACCTCGCTTTGTCATCTATCATTTGGCGTTATCAGGTTCACATTTCAAAGTGTTATTGATTTGATCAAATTATACATAATTTGCATCAAATAAGAGACACCACTAGATTGTATGCTGAAGGATATTTATATAATAAACGATGTTATGTCATCGCGGTCATCAACTAGAAGGATAAATATTGCAAAAAAAAAATGTTCTTAGAACCTACCTAGCAGTAACTTTTTCTTTAGAATTTTCTATATTCCTTTCATTAATTTGTCAAATATTTAAAAAAGATTCTTTTGAAAAATGGAAGGAACAGTGGCGCAATCTATCGATGTTATGTGGAAATATTTGGTTCAACTTCATCATTTTGATGATGAAAATTTCACCATTTGGCAAAAAGAAAGTCATGTCTTTCTTACATTTCTCAAACTCACATATATTCGTTATAATGGATGTGACACCCCGTAAAATCAATAAATAGACTGATCAGGTCTAATAAGAGATCGTCAAAGGAATAAATGTTTTTTGGTAACATTCTTTGCACAACGAAATAAATAAAAAGAAGTAAACGAAATACAAGATAGTAAACTGCTGCTGAAATCAAATACAACACCCTCGATACCAATTAACATAATAATATACGAATCTAACTTTGGAAGATAAAATCTTGACTATACATTATCCATCTCGAAATACAAGTACATCATGTGAAAACTCTAACTTAGGATAAACATAAATGAATAAAACTTCCTGAATGAAAATAACTACAAAGAGGTAAAGGAGTGACACTTCACAACAACTACACCCTAGGAATTATCAATAGAATATCACTAGAGATACTCCTCCAGCGAACAACATAAGTCCACGACAATAATAGCGACCTAAGACCTATTGAAAATACTTAAACAACAAGAGTTAAAGCAAGTCTCCAAAGAATAAGAATATATCTGAAGTTGGCCTTAACAATAATAATGCATCTTCCTCCTAATTTTAGTATATTTTAATTCATTTAAGTTACCTAATAGAAACGAGGTAAATAAAGATACAATTTTACTCCCAAACTCCTATATAGCCCAGTGTGATATAATTTTATCATTACTTAAATGTCTCTTGAGTAGATTTATGATGTAATACTAATTCTCTTACAAGACATTATTTTCTTATTTTAATCGTCTCAAGTTATCTTTCTAAATAGGCACATCTCTAATGTAAAAATTTTACTTTCTCGAGTCACGATTCAATATACACCCCTCTAGTATATAGTTACCAAAACATTCACGAGTAATAAGTATATGATTATACATAGCTAGTACAAGTCATTGACCGATACAACCATTTCAAGTATTGCAACACAAAATCTCATATTTCATAATATTTGTGGGTGTAGACAAGCCCCATCAAATCTCATGGGATATGCTCGAGCCCGCAGATAAAATTACAAAGGCAAATCCTTATTGCCTTCGGGGATCACTCGTTCATACTAAGTAAAGTTATAGGTAGTGACATCCATATAACTTGAAATCCATATAAAGGGAAATCACTATACCCTTCCGACTACCGTATAGACTCCATACACAAAGGCTATATCAAGAATACCCCCCTTCATCCCCCTAGGGAACATGGTTACGTTAGTAGTAGGATCAAGATAAATAGGACCTACGTAGATCACATCTCCTCACCGGGAATACCACTGTAATACCCCGTATTTTTATGGCTTTTAATTATGTGATTTAATTAATTAGGTGATTTAATAAATTGAATTGCCTTGAATTTTGAGATTTATTAAAATTAATTTGGGATAAGTAATTGGAAAATAATCTGGATTTAAATGCTAGCGAGACGAGAGTTAGTATTTGATTATTATAATGTTGTTGAATATTATAGAGTGATTATGGTAATATGTGATTATTGAATTTATTAAAATTGTCGTGAGTTGAAAATACGGCAGTTTCAGTAATTAAGATTGGACGCGCGTGTCAGGACCCAATTTAATGGATTTGAAAGTATTTTATTTTTATGTCATCCGTATGAGCATTTTGAGTGTGCCAACGTATCCGGAAGGTTCGAGATAGTCAGAAAACACTAGCCGGGTGTTTAGTTTGGGTCCCGGAGCATTTTTAGGAATAACTGACAACCCGTGAGGGTATTTTAGTCATTCCTATTTTTGGGTGAATAGTGACCCACGAATTTTACACAGTTAATACCATACAACACTTGAGACCCTTAAGTTTTCTCAACCAAAAATCATAAACGGCCATTAGAGTGGAAGAGAAGGAAGTTTTCCGTGGAGAACCACCACTTAGAGACTTTTGCACCATCGTCGCCACCACCGGATAGATCGGAAAGCCAGGATCATCTCCATATCGTCTACTTCATCGGATCAGAACCTTCATTACCAAGAAAGCGATTCAACTTGCAATAATTTAGCGCATATATCATTCATGTTAGGTTAGAATTGAAGAATAACCTTAAATAATGAAAATTGAATAGATTTGAAGAATTTAAATCATAATCTGGGTATGTCTTGCATGTAGTTTAATGTTGGAGATAATAGCATCCATGAAATTATGATTTATGGGTAGGTAATTATGAAATTGTATTGAATTATATAGTGTTCTTGAAGAAATAGGAGAATTAGGGTTTTTGTATGAAAATTTGGTAAATTGATCCAAGAATTTGATGTTCCGTTTTGATTTGATGATTCTAAAACGTGAGAAACTATGCAAACATGTTGGTATGATTATTAGTATACTTGGTTGGGAGTTTAAGACATTTTAATGAAGAATTAGAGGTGTAAAAAGAGGAAAATCCATAACTGTTTAAGAAAATCTGGGCTAATACCTGCTTGATCGATCGATCGACTCAAGAATGTCGATCGATCGACCCCTTTTCTTCAATCGATTGACCCCTTCTAATTTTTTATAATTATTTTCCCTTAAGGATTAATAAAAATTCCAAGGGCGATGATGATTCTTAAGATGTTTAAATTGATATTTTGGGACTTAGTTAAGGACAGTAGATCCTTAGTTGAAGCGCGAAAAAATGGAACTATGGGTATGTGACCATGGGAGCGTAGGTATGTGCGTGATCTATCGGTATGTGAACTATGTTCGCCTCCAATATGTGTGATTTTTCTTATTGAAACGGTTCTTGAGAGATTCAAAACTCGTAGTCCCTATGTACGTGATGTACTGAGATTCGATAGCAGAGTATGCGATCACCGCAACTTAGCCTAGGGGTACCATATATGTATTTATGTACTGAGAGTGATTATGTACTTGTGACTGGTTCGTTGTTGCTTAGTATATGTGAATAACTAAGATATTTGAATGGGATAATAATGAGAATTTAATAACACTTGAGATAAGTAATTTTAATGAATGCGAATATGGGTTATGAATATAACTGTTTTGGGTACTAAGAGTAGACATCCTATGGTAGAATGTGGAAGCGGAAGAGGTACAAACTAGTTAGTTAGTGACATAACTAGGATGGGTTAAGGTCATACGTTACGCGTGCACATTAGTTAAGAGGTGAGAAATTCATGTGAGAGTACACAATTAACATGTTTATAATATGTGTTGTTTAATTGTAATTTAAACACTTGCCAAAGTTTTAAATTGTTTTCACCTCAGGCTCTGACTTGTTTTCCTCCAAATATATTTTGTTTGTAAAAACATTTTAGGTGCCCAGCCACAGGGACGCCAAGCATAGGAGTTCCATTCTGATGACGTGTTGTAGCTGCTGTGGAAGCTGCATGATCTTGGTATTAGACGCCTTCATATTTATCCTTGGTTCCTTCACAGTCATTTGTATCAGTTGAGGCACGTTGCCCATTCTTATATAGAGGTTGTAGTTACAGTCTATTATTTATAATACCCCGTATTTTTATGATATTTATTTATGGGATTAATTGAATTAAATGTGTATTATTTGGAAATTAATCCGGATAAAAATACTAACGAGATGCGAGTTGGTATTTTATTTTAATTAGTATATATGACTATATATGAATATGGAAATTATGAAATTTGTCGAGAGATTGAAATACGGCAAATTGGAATTTTGTTGGGACGCGTGTGACAGTCGCGTCAGGAATATAATTATTTGAATTAAAAAGTAAATTTCATTTATATTAATCGTATGGTCGTTTTGAGTGCGCCAACGCGCCCGGAAGGGTCGAGATAGTCAGAAAACACTAGCCGGGGGTTTAGTTTGGGTCCCGGGGCATTTTTAGGCCATGCCGACAACGTATAAGGGTAGTTTGGTAATTTTGAATTTTTGGGAATTAAAACCAACGAAAATTAGGAATTAAATCTGACTTGGTAATTGCCCAGTAAACCCACTAACTACACCTTATGACCTTATGGGCTACGGAGGTTATTAGAATTAGTCCCTAAAGTTCCTAAGGCAAAAAAACCCTAGCCACCATTGTAACTTTGGAGAAGAAAAGCTTGGAGAGAGAAGAAAATTCTGCAGAGAGGGAGAGAACGATTCAATCTTCAACATCCAAATCAGAGATACACATAAGGCAAGTGGTTTAATTTCGTTTATTACAAAGAATGTTTCTTCCATGCGTAGGAAATTGACAAAATTTGTATTGTTCTTGGGAGTTTGATAAAAACTCATTAATTGGAATTAGAACTTGTATTTTGATGAAAGGATTGCATGTAGAATTGTGTTAGGAGGATTATTCTGATGGAAATACACCTTGTTCATAACAAAAATGGATTTAATTATACCCATTGGTGACTTTAAAATTTTAGGGTTCATGTTCATGTGATTTGGGGATAAATGGAGGGATTTGATGATTCAATGATGTTTAGGAAGAATTGGCTCTATATAAACGTTAATATATGACCTAAGTATGTTTAGGAATGATTAGAACCCATGTACAATTGTTGGATTGATGTTTAAATGAGATTAGAGGTGAAGATAAGTTGGAAAAAACGATATAGGAAAATCTGGGCTCGAATCTGGCCACTCGTTAGAAGACCTGCCCAGGTCGTTCGAACGAGCTTCTAACGAGTTGACCTTTGACTTCTAACGAGGGTGATGTTCGTTCGATGACTTCGTTCGAACGAGATCTCGTTAGAAATCCCACCTCGTTCGAACGAACTCTCGTTCGAACAGCCTCGTTCGAACGAGACTTCTAACGAGCTGACAGTTTGGGCTTTTTAGCCTGTTTTGACCCCGAGTGTCCCATAACCTTGTTTATATGTAGAGATAACACTTCCTTGTGGATTAGTTTATATATTTGGGATATTTGGGTTATAATGAGGAGTAAAACTTGAAGTGTAGTTTGAACCTAAGGGAAATTATGAATTAGGACGTGAGTGTATATTACGATGCGAGAACTATTGACGGCCTAAATAATTATATTAATCGGGAACATATAAATTGTGTAGCATTATATGTCGGTACGAGAATGAGAAGTGTACCACAAATATATTATGGTGATTACTAAGATGTGTGTATACTTAGTTTACGTATATGATTTTATGTGTATGACATACCTACCATACTTGCTATCACGTGAGGTTTACGTTCGCTTAGGGCCCTCTAATCTTTGTGTTGCCCGGATTTAGACTGGTACCTCGAGAACATAGGTTAGAGAAGGACTTATTGGGATGTTAATAAGTCTCCTGATCGTGGGAGCGCAGGTATGTGCATGACCCATGTGATGTGACTGTGTTCGCCTCCATTGTTTGTGATTGTTGTTATCTGAGAACGATTCCTGAGAGATTCGGAATGCGTGATCCTTATGTACGTGATGTACCGGGATGGATAGCAGAGTATCTGTGCACCGCAGCTTAGTCTCGGGGTGCTTGTATTGTAGATTTATGACGTGAATAGTATACACTTAATTAATGGGAACTTTCATGTGGTATTGTGAATATAATTATGGTAATGTTTTGAGAAGACATAACGGGTTAATCGATAGTGAATTGTATTACTAATTGAGAATCTGAGTTTAAGTAAAGCCCTCTATTTAATTGGTAACGCTAGAATGTAATATGGGAATCGAGTAGTAAGGGGTAGAACGTATTACGGTTTGGTTAGATATGTATGTCTTTTAGATGGGTATGGTACGTTAGGAGTGCACATGTAGTCGAGAGGTGAGAATTTCATGTGAGTGCACGTCTTAACATGTATTTTGCATTTAATGTTTTAATGTTATTAAAACACTTGCTATTTTTAAAATGATTTCCACTTTCGGGCTCTGACCCATTTGCTTTCAAATCTATTTTTGTAAAAACCATTTTAGGTGCCCAGCCACAAGGACACCATGCTTAGGATTCTCATTCAGGTGACGAGCTGTAGCTGTTTGTGGAAGTTACAGGACTTTGCTTGTAGACGCTTCATCTATCTTGACTCTATATTCAGCATTTATCAGTTGCAGGGCATGTTGCCCATTTCTTTTAGAGACATTTCATTTATTTCAGTTATTCAGACTTCTGGCATGTAATTAATTCAGGATTCAGACTTGTCATATTATTTTCAGTTGTGGGATTGTTGTGAGGAATTTTCCTCCGGGCTTATTATTATTTGTTGGTTATTTCATTACTTCGTTATGGTGAATGGATTATGTGGTTCTTCCATTATTCTTTTATTTCATGTTAATCAGACTTAATTTAAAATTTGGCAACTTACTTTTTAAATACTAGGTGGTTAGTAATCATTAAAATATTTTTCGACAGTGATGCTATTAACTGAACCAACTTGGCATTTTGTATTAATTTAATAAAGGAGTAGCTACCCGGTATTTAATTAGTCAGGGTGTCACAGGTGGTATCAGAGCATCAGGTTCTAGTGTCCTTTAGGATCTGTACGGCTTATTATGTTTCCGCTGAGTTTTCTTTGATGTAGAGCCCTATATTTTAGGACTTTTGTATTCTTTTGTTTATGCTACGTTCTTTAGCTATTTGCGAACTTATAAACTTTAATCTTATTTCAGATGCCTCCACGACGTGCACAATGGGTTCCCAGGGATGCTACGCTAGAACCACAGCCCGCACTAGTTCAGGGCACGATGAACGCCGCCGAGGTTGCAGCCATTGTAGCCCAAGCGGTAAATGCCGCACTAGCCGTAGTTCAGCAGGCACCACCTCAGGCGCCAGTAGCCGCGTCGGTTCAGGCACATGCATTACCGTCTGCTTGGGAACGTGTTCGAGATGCTTTTCAGAAAGCACACCTACCGGAGTTCGCAGGTAGCTCCGATGTTGTGGTATCTAGTCAGTGGAGGAAGGATATTCAGAGGCACCTGAGGATGTACGAGTGCACAGAGGTTCAGAAGAAGATACTGGTTACCTTTAAGCTGGTGGGGTCTGCACTGCAGTGGTGGGAGTCCATTACCACCGTGGAGGAGAGAGACACTCTCACTATTCAGGAGTTTTGGGTGCGGTTCGACCGCAAGTACTTTCCGTCAGCTGTTCACACGGAAATGAGGAGGAAGTTGATGAGCCTTGGACAGGCGGGTAAGACCGTGGCCGAGTATGAGGCCGAATTCACTGATCTTCTGAACATTATTCCGGATGAGATACCGACAGAGGAGAAGAAGATACAGAAATTTACAGACGAGTTGACTTGGAGGATCCGTCAGCATTTATTGGGGAACCTATCATTGTCCACTTACTCTGATGTGGTTAACGCTGCACTGTTACACTGCCAGGATCATCGCTTTCACATGGTTGAGGGCAAGCGATCGGGGGAGTCCAGCCATCAGGGCAGGACTGGAGGACAAGGTGCCAGTGGGGCACAATCTGTTCAGGGGCAGAGACAGGGTGACCAGGGTTCCCAGCAGGGGGATCACAAGAGGTTCAGGTCAGGAAATTTCAGGCACAGACATGGAGGTTTCCGACAGGGCCATCAGGGTCCGAACGGCCATAAGAACCAGCAGGGTCAGAATGGTCAACAACAGTTTCAGCAAGGTCAGTGGAGGAACGGTAACGGCCACCAGGACCGGGGGCAGCAGGGACAGAGAGGGGGGAACTTCCCGGGGAAGTATTTCGTTTGTGGCAAGACAGGCCATAAACGCCAGGACTGTCCTGATAGGGGCAGGGCCCCGCAGCAACAGCAGGGTGCTCGACATGAGCCACAGAGGCCACTTTTTCCACCTGCCCTCCCAGCTGCAGCCCAGGTGCCAGCACTACCAGCCATTCTAGCAGTTCTTGTGCAGTAGGGGCAGTTACAGTATGGACGTGTCTACAACGTCCACCAGGCAGCAGCTCCACAGGCACCACCCGCGATTGAGGGTATGTTTCCTATCCATGGTACTATGGGTAGGGTTTTGTTTGATACGGGGGCAACGCATTGTTTTACAGCTACACATTTTGCGAAAGCCTTAGGGTTGTTAGTCACAGCAGAGAGCACAGTGACGTGTGTAGACTCACCATTGGGGAGTGGGTCACTTATTTTCTTCATATGCCGGGGAGTGGGGGTAGAGATTGGTAGTTTGGTATTACCTGCAGACATGTTGGTATTAGATATGCATGTGCACGATGTGATTATCGGTATGGATTGGCTCGCAGCTCATAGAGCCATGATTGATTGCTTCGGTGGGAGCATTGTTTTTGCAATTCCGGGGCAAGAGATGTTTGTAGTGGCGATGCCTCGCCCAGAGGGAGGCTCGACCGCTCATTTGTATTACATAGAGGAGGATACCTATAAGGAGGTTGTGATTCCTTTAGATTCGATCCCAGTTGTCAGGGAGTATTCCGATGTTTTTCAGGAGATACCAGGCCTACCCCCCAGTCGAGAGATAGACTTTGTCATAGACTTATTACCAGATACGAGACCTATAGCACGCGCACCGTACCGTATGGCTCCGGAAGAGATGCGAGAGCTACGAGATCAGATCGAGCAGTTGTTGGGTCAGGGGTTTATACGGAGGAGTACTTCGCCGTGGGGTGCCCCTGTGTTATTAGTGAAGAAGAGAGATGGTTCACTGAGATTGTGTGTGGACTACCAGGAGTTGAACAAGGTCACGATACGGAATAAGTATCCGTTACCTCGAATCGATGACCTATTCGACCAGTTGAGAGGAGCTTCTTTCTTCTCAAAGATTGATTTGCGATCTGGATACCATCAGTTGCGTATCAAGGAGGAGGATGTCTCGAAGACTGCGTTCTTAACGAGATACGGTTCTTACGAGTTTCGGGTTATGCCTTTTGGTTTGACCAATGCTCCAGCCGTGTTTATGGACTTGATGAATAGGGTGCTCAGAGATTTCCTAGATCAGTTTGTCATTGTCTTCATTGATGATATACTGGTTTAATCCCAGTCAGAGGAGGAGCACACCGAGCATTTGAGGCAAGTTTTGCAGACGCTACGTCAGAACGAGCTGTATGCAAAGTATGAGAAGTGAGGGTTTTGGCTGAAGGAGGTCCAGTTTTTAGGGCACATTATTTCCGATCGGGGGATATCTGTTGATCCGGGGAAGGTATCCGCGGTGAGGGAGTGGGGATAGCCCACGACACCGACAGAGATCCGTAGTTTCTTGGGCCTAGCAGGATACTACAGGAGGTTCATTCGGGGATTTTTGAACATAGAAGGTCCTTTAACACATCTGACTCGTAAAGGTGTGCCGTTCATCTGGAGTGATGCCTGTCAGTTGGCATTTGATGAGTTGAAGGATAAGTTGACCTCAGCACCTGTGTTAGCATTGCCGAGACCGGGAGTTGAGTCTCTTGTTTACACCGATGCGTCCTTACAAGGACTTGGAGGTGTACTGCAGCAGGAGAGTCAGACCATAGCTTATGCTTCCCGTAAGCTTAAGCTTCACGAGAAGAATTACCCTACCCATGACTTGGAGTTAGCGGCAGTGGTATTTGCCCTTCGGATTTGGAGACATTATCTTTTGGGGGAGAAGTTTCGACTTTTCACAGACCACAAGTCCCTACAGTATCTATTCACGCAGAAGGAGTTGAATATGCGGCAACGGAGGTGGCTTGAGTTTGTGAAGGATTATCAGTTCGATATCCAATATCACCCGGGGAAGGCTAACGTGGTAGCAGACGCGTTGAGCCGTAGACCTGTTGAGGAGGTGGCAGGGGTGTGGAAGGCCAAGTGGAAGGAGTTGGGACACCAGGATACAGTGGCCCGATCATTCATGTCTGTGATGACTGTTACGCCGCAGATTGTCATGACGGTGGTAAAGGCACAGGCAAATGACTCGTTCTGTCAGGAGTTGATAGTTCGATTACTAGAAGAGGGAGCCGAATCCTATACCGTTAGCTCAGACGGAGGATTACGCTTCAATGGGAGATTAGTAGTTCCGGAAGGGGAGGAATTGCGGCACGAGGTGATGGCAGAGTCGCACGGCTCACGATTCGCGGTACATCCCGGTGGGGACAAAATGTACCAAGACATGAGACGACAGTATTGGTGGAGCGGGATGAAGAGAGATATTGTCATGTTTGTTTCTAAATGCGCCACTTGTCAGCTAGTAAAAGTGGATCATCAGAGACCGGCAGGACTTCTACAGCCATTGGAGCTCCCGATGTGGATGTGGGAGAGCATATCCATGGACTTTATCACGGGGTTGCCTACATCACAGAGAGGTCACAACTCCATTTGGGTAATTGTGTACAGGTTGACCAAAGTCGCTCATTTTCTACCCGTAAGGACGGACTACACATCGGGACAGTATGCCCAGCTCTTTATTGCAGAGATAGTGAGACTTCACGGTGTGCCCCTAAATATCGTGTCTGACCGAGACAAGATATTTGTTTCACGATTTTGGGAGAGTTTTCAGGAGGCTATGGGCACGGAATTGCGGTTGAGTACGGCGTATCACCCGCAGACCGATGAGCAGACCGAGCGTACAAACCAGATGTTGGAGGACATGTTGCGTATGTGCATCATCAATTTCGGGGGTGGATGGGAGCAGTATCTTCCACTAGTAGAGTTTGCTTACAACAACTCCTACCAGTTCACCATTGGCATGGCTCCATTTGAGGCGTTGTATAGTAGACCTTGTCGTTCCCCAACATGTTGGTTGGAGGTGGGGGACAACAAACTACTTGGGCCGGAAGTGATTCAGGATACTTCGGCAAGGATATAGCTGATACGGAGTCGCATTCGGGTAGCTCAGGATCGTCAGAAGAGCTACGCTGATGCAAAGAGGTTCTTCAGGGAGTTCCAAGTGGGGGACCAGGTTTTGCTCAGAGTATCTCCTATGAAAGGGATTATGCGTTTCGGGAAGAAAGGGAAGTTGGCACCGAGATATGTGGGACCATTTCCTATTATCGAGCGGATTGGGTCTGTTGCATATAGACTTGGGTTACCGGAGCATTTACACCGGATTCACGATGTGTTTCATATTTCCTCACTAAGGAAATATCTTAGAGACGATTTGGCTCATTCTCACATTGCTTTGGAAGACATCGATCTCCAGCCTGATAGCTCCTACGAGGAGGGGCCGACTGCTATTTTGGACCGAAGTGAGCGGAAACTGCGGTCAAAGATAGTTCCATTAGTGCGTGTTCAGTGGCGACATCACAATGTCGAGGAGTCCACATGGGAGCGCGAGGATGAGATGCGCGAACGTTATCCAGAGTTGTTCTTACCAGGTACTTTCTAGTTCCGAATTTCGGGACGAAATTCTGTTATTAAGGGGGAAGTATGTAATACCCCGTATTTTTATGATATTTATTTATGGGATTAATTGAATTAAATGTGTATTATTTGGAAATTAATACGGATAAAAATACTAACGAGATGCGAGTTGGTATTTGATTTTAATGAGTATATATGACTATATATGAATATGGAAATTATGAAATTTGTCGAGAGATTGAAATACGGCAAATTGGAATTTTGTTGGGACGCGTGTGACAGTCGCGTCAGGAATATAATTATTTGAATTAAAAAGTAAATTTCATTTCTATTAACCGTATGGTCGTTTTGAGTGCGTCAACGCGTCCGAAAGGGTCGAGATAGTCAGAAAACACTAGCCGGGGGTTTAGTTTGGGTCCCGGGGTATTTTTAGGCCATGCCGGCAACGTATAAGGGTAGTTTGGTAATTTTGAATTTTTGGGAATTAAAACCAACGAAAATTAGGAATTAAATCTGACTTGGTAATTGCCCACTAAACCCACTAACTACACCTTATGACCTTATGGGCTACGGAGGTTATTAGAATTAGTCCCAAAAGTTCCTAAGGCAAAAAAACCCTAGCCACCATTGTGACTTTGGAGAAGAAAAGCTTGGAGAGAGAGAGAGAGAGGAGAAATTCTGCAGAGAGAGAGAGAACGATTCAATCTTCCACATCCAAATCAGAGATACACATAAGGCAAGTGGTTTAATTTCGTTTATTACAAAGAATGTTTCTTCCATGCGTAGGAAATTGACAAAATTTGTATTGTTCTTGGGAGTTTGATAAAAACCCATTAATTGGAATTAGAACTTGTATTTTGATGAAAGGATTGCATGTAGAATTGTGTTAAGAGGATTATTCTGATGGAAATACACCTTGTTCATAACAAAAACGGATTTAATTATACCCATTGGTGACTTTAAAATTTTAGGGTTCATGTTCATGTGATTTGGGGATAAATGGAGGGATTTGATGATTCAATGATGTTTAGGAAGAATTGGCTCTATATAAACGTTAATATATGACCTAAGTATGTTTAGGAATGATTAGAACCCATGTACAATTGTTGGATTGATGTTTAAATGAGATTAGAGGTGAAGAAAAGTTGGAAAAAACGATATAGGAAAATCTGGGCTCGAATCTGGCCACTCGTTAGAAGACCTGCCCAGGTCGTTCGAACGAGCTCGTTCGAACGAGCTTCTAACGAGTTGACCTTTGACTTCTAACGAGGGTGATGTTCGTTCGATGACTTCGTTCGAACGAGATCTCGTTAGAAAGCCCACCTCGTTCGAACGAACTCACGTTCGAACAACCTCGTTCGAACGAGACTTCTAACGAGCTGACAGTTTGGGCTTTTTAGCCTGTTTTGACCCCGAGTGTCCCATAACCTTGTTTATATGTAGAGATAGAACTTCCTTGTGGATTAGTTTATATATTTGGGATATTTGGGATATATTGAGGAGTAAAACTTGAAGTGTAGTTTGAACCTAAGGGAAATTATGAATTAGGACGTGAGTGTATATTACGATGCGAGAACCATTGACGGCCTAAATAATTATATTAACCGGGAACATATAAATTTTGTAGCATTATATGTCGGTACGAGAATGAGAAGTGTACCACAAATATATTATGGTGATTACTAACATGTGTGTATACTTAGTTTACGTATATGATTTTATGTGTATGACATACCTACCATACTTGCTATCACGGGAGGTTTACGTTCGCTTAGGGCCCTCTAATCCTTGTGTTGCCCGGATTTAGACTGGTACCTAGAGAACATAGGTCAGAGAAGGACTTATTGGGATGTTAATAAGTCTGCTGATCGTGGGAGCGCAAGTATGTGCGTGACCCATCTGATGTGACTATGTTCGCCTCCATTGTTTGTGATTGTTGTTATCTGAGAACGATTCCTGAGAGATTCGGAATGCGTGATCCTTATGTACGTGATGTACCGGGATGGATAGCAGAGTATGTGTGCACCGCAGCTTAGTCTCAGGGTGCTTGTATTGTATATTTATGACGTGAATAGTATACACTTAATTAATGGGAACTTTCATGTGGTATTGTGAATATAATTATGGTAATGTTTTGAGAAGACATAACGGGTTAATCGATAGTGAATTGTATTACTAATTGAGAATCTGAGTTTAAGTAAAGCCCTCTATTTAATTGGTAATGCTAGAATGTAATATGGGAATCGAGTAGTAAGGGGTAGAACTTATTACGGTTTGGTTAGATATGTATGTCATTTAGATGGGTACGGTACGTTAGGAGTGCACATCTAGTCGAGAGGTGAGAATTTCATGTGAGTGCACGTCCTAACATGTATTTTACATTTAATGTTTTAATGTTATTAAAACACTTACTGTTTTTAAAATGATTTCCACTTTCGGGCTCTGACCCATTTTCTTTCAAATCTATATTTGTAAAAACCATTTTAGGTGCCCAGCCACAAGGACGCCATGCTTAGGATTCTCATTCAGGTGACGAGCTGTAGCTGTTTGTGGAAGTTACAGGACTTTGCTTGTAGACGCTTCATCTATCTTGACTCTATATTCAGCATTTATCAGTTGTAGGGCATGTTGCCCATTTCTTTTAGAGACTTTTCATTTATTTCAGTTATTCAGACTTCTGGCATGTAATTAATTCAGGATTCAGACTTGTCATATTATTTTCAGTTGTGGGATTGTTGTGAGGAATTTTCCTCCGGACTTATTATTATTTGTTGGTTATTTCATTACTTCGTTATGGTGAATGGATTATGTGGTTCTTCCATTATTCTTTTATTGCATGTTAATCAGACTTAATTAATAATTTGGCAACTTACTTTTTAAATACTAGGTGGTTAGTAATCATTAAAATGTTTTTCGACAGTGATGCTATTAACTGAACCAACTTGGCATTTTGTATTAATTTAATAAAGGAGTAGCTACCCGGTATTTAATTAGTCGGGGTGTCACATTATTATTTTGGTTATTGGTTTATTTATTCAAACTCTTGTATTGGGACTTTATTTACTCTGGCATTATTATTATTGGAGTGTTTACTCCAGACTCAGTTGATTTCATTTCGTTGGTTATTCATATGAAATTGTTTATGAGATTGATGGGTAATGATTTAATTCTTGGTTATTTGTTAACATAATTAACAAAAATTTGGCATCTCTTTTTTAAATATTAGGTGACTAGTAATAAATTAAATGTTTTCGACAGTGATGCTACAACTGAACCAACTTGATATTCTGTATTCATTTCATAAAGGAGTAGCTACCCGGTATTTAATTAGTCGGGGTGTCATAGGTGGTATCAGAGCATCATGTTCTAGTATCCTATAGAATCTGTGCGGCTTATTATGCTTCCAGCATAGATTTCTTTGATATAGAGCCTTATGTTTAGGATTGTTGATTTCTTTGGTGAGATTTCGTTCTCCTGCTATGATGTAGATGGTAGTAAATCTTATTTGAATTCGAGTGTGTTCGTGTGCCGAACAATGCAGTACGTCAGGCAAAGATAGTTGGGCGGACAACAGGAAGCAAAGATCAGTTGAGGTTATTTGATTTATTAAAGAAAGATGACAGTAGTTGAAGTCACCCATATTATGGCACGAAAGTCCAGGACGGTAAAGACATCTAAGGCGCGACTTGTGACTTCCAGGTATAACTATAGTAGAAAATGGGGTCAAATTATAATCACCCAGCAAGGTTGGATTGGGAGAGAGTCAGACGAAACATTGAAAAGAACCAGCAGTAGATATACTAGAAATGCGGAGATAGCGTGTGCTAGCCAACGAACGTAAAATATCCAAAGGCTTGGGAATATGTCGGAGTATGGCTAATCGGGAGTGAAAATATGGGGTAAATTTTTTCTTGGCTCGTAAGAGCGAAGTTTCAATGGTAGGAGGCAACCACCACACTTAGAAGTGGAATGTTTTGTCAAGAGAAGGCGCATACGTATGGTTTAACCATAAGTTCTTTTATCAGATGTTCAGGGTGAGATGCGAAGGTTATTCTGAACTCACACAAGAGGGTCGGATAGAGGTCACTTTGTGAGGAAAAATTTCATTATTTAGCGAAACTTACACCGGGTGAAGTATGTGAAATGGAGAAGAGGACATTAAAGGGAGAATTTTCATACAAGAAGAATTGTTAGCACTTCTGGGAAATTCTGCTTAAACGGTCAATGCAGATGGTAATTAAGTCGCGTTTTGTTAATATGGAGGTAAGCGATTCCTTGTGAGGAGAGCTACAAGAATCGAAGAATTTAGATAGAGTAAGACTGGGGGAAATGGTGTTGAAGAAGCACCACAAGAGGGAGACCCATCAGGGAGCCCATTTAAATGATTCAGATAGCTGAATTGTTACCAAGCGATGGTGATTTCAGAAAGAGAGGTGGAAACCAGTAGCGTGTTCCTCAGGGCCATCAAAGCTAAGGGAACAACGGAGATAGTCATCAGAGTCGAGACTACCAACGTCCAAGAGAAGGACCACCTTAACATGGTCAGTGTGACCGGAGATAAGTGGAGTATGTGTAGAGGTAATTTGTGGGGAGTAAAACCCATGCGTTATAAATGTTACCTGAAAAAAGTGTAGGGACAAGGGTATGGTTCCTAGAAAGAGTAGTAGTTATTAAAATTTTCGATTTGGTACGGACATGTGTGATAAGTCCAGGAACCATTTAAGCTGCCAGGGCGATTGGCAAGATAGAAGTATGAGTTATATCCTTAGAGGATGTTGCGTGTTGTATGTGGCATGAACGAGTTGCTACATTTGTTATTATTGCTATTTTCGTTTGAGAGTCGCGTTTAGCGAGTATCTCGACAATGTTATTATTTATGTAAATATTCCTCCCTGGTATAATGGGGTTACCTTAGTGTTATCCGCGGAGGATGAATGGGTATATTGATAGCGATATATACTTTATTGAAATTACTCATTTTAGTGTTGTGTAATACGAGTATGATATTATCCTAATTATAGTTTTATTATAATGTTTAAATCGATAGTGTGCGGTTATTGCAAGTCTATCGGGGTTACTACCTTGGTGTATAATGTTTTGTTCTGGCAAGGCCCCATCTGCGAGAGGGCCGGGCTCGCGATTGTATTTTTGAATATATATATATATATATATATATATATATATATGTATGTATATATTGTTGAGACTTCGAAAAGTATAATGGTCTCGGAATTTCGTTCCCGCTATGTGTAGGGACTTTATCGATATGATGTGGAGTGTATTTAGTTTACTATTCAGCGGAAAGATTTAGCTGATTATTATAATTAACACTCAGGATGTAGTAATAAGAAGAGGGCATTGTTATATCACCCTTTAGAGACGTGGGAGTTAATACTCATGGTTGTATGTCTGGGGACGGGATTTTGAGAACCCTAATTATATTTGCATGATGTTTATGGAAGGTGATTTCCATCAATGTTAAGAGACAGTGTCGTTTGGAAGGAGTTCCTTGTTTAAGTGAAATCGCGGAAGGAGATGTAACTTTATTGTCAAGAAGAGGGAATATAGGGGTATATGTTATGGACCGAGGGCCTAACATATTTCGATGACCGACAATGCTAGGAAGTAGTGTATCGGGGGGTTCCTTGTTTGGATTTCACTTTATGAGACACCCCACGCATGAAACTTAGCGTAAGGTTGGTAGTAATGAGATGTGTGGCCATTCGTTCATGATTTGCATACCTCGATCGTTAAGTAAGTATGTAGTTATAACTGGAAGTTAAAAGGGTAAATTACGATATAAGGCCAGTGGTGTGATGAGGAATTACTGAAAAATTTTGGGTTTTTATTTCGGCGGGTTGGAAGATGCACTAAGGTTAAGGAGGATTTATGATTTCAAATTCGGGGATAATTGAGAATGCCCAAGTGGTATAGCCACGTTAAAAATGCAGGGGCAATATAGAGTTTGGAGTACGTATGGAGCGTATATGATGCTTAAACCCATATGTATGGGTTATAAGGGGTGTAGACACCCTGGTTTGCTTATGTGTTAATCGCCGGAAGAAGGGACATAAATGGGTGAAATTATTACTTGTGAGACTCATATGACAAAATGGAAGTGGTAGAGTGGATTAAGCGTCGTGAGAAGAACGACAATCTATTGATTCTTGTGCAATCATAATAACACGTCCAAAATTAGTTGAAAGATAGTGGGAAGCCATTCAAAAAGGGAGTGTCTCTTGAGAAGGCAAATAGTTAACTATTATGGACAATTTGGAGCAGAGTTCCACATAATCGAATGTTGAGAGTGGCTTACGCGTAAATAGAGCGATGATGTTAATAAGGTATAAGAGTCCAGATGTGCACAACGTGGTGAAAGGTGCATGTGTCAAAATTTTGGTATACGTCGAGGGAAGAAGAGGGTTAGCAAGTATAATTTAACGGGAAGAATTATGCGTGAAAGTTGGCATTGAAAGGGGTATATTAAGTAGTAGATCGGTTGGGGTAAGATGATCAACCAGATAATTTTGTATCAAGCCGACGATTCTAGTGATGGAAGAGTCAATTTTGTAAATTTCCTTGAGGGGTTGCCAACTTATAGATAAGTAACGAGTTCCTTCGAATGTGTGGGACAGGTTGTTTGAAAGGAGAGAAATTGATACCCTTGGGTGATTTACACTATTAGATAGTGAACACACCGGTACGTGGTCCTACGAAGAATTATTGTGAACTAGTATAAGATACCTAAAACCCACCTTCAATATGGGGTATAAGGAAGTAGTGGGAATAATTTTGTTTTGAGAAAGTTGTATCACCTATAGCACGAAGAATAGGTGTAAGGTGATTAACGACTGGTGGAACTGTATGAAAGAAATTTTGGATTCATTACGATCATTTCATTTTCAAAACGGGTATAGCTAGTAAGTGAGGTATATTGTGGTAATGGGGAGAAGATATTACCTAATGGTACAGTTGGGTGAAAGCACCCGTATCTATTCATTGTGGACAAGGTACTTGTTGTGTGGATAAACCTTATCATTCTTTCTCTGGATGTTTAGAGGTGGGCGGATTATCAGATTTTTGGATCAGTCAGGAGTTAGAGTCCAATGAATAAAATGGGATAACCACCAACTGTCGTGAGTGATTTTTCCCTTATGTAAAAGTCACAACGCCGGGAATAGAGACACAAAGAACGAACAAGAGTAGTCAGATGTTCTATGGTTTCTCCCAGGATGGGAGTTTTGTGTCTAGATAAAAGCGGGAGTTAATACGTAGTGAGGTGCGGATTCACAATAATATTGAGATAATGCGGCCAATGATGTATAGGCTATTTTTATTCGAATGTTGGCCAATAAGAGCGCAACGTGAGGTGCATTTATTGAGGTGTAACCCTATAACTGGTAAAGTATTAGGACTGTTCAATAAGCTTGTTGTGAAATGAGGACTGTAGTGATTGACCCTTTCTTTGTATTTTATTTTGAGTACTAGAGGATACCTAAATTTTCCAGGTATGCTTAGTTTCCCGAATTTCAGGACGAAATTCCGTTATTAGGGGGGAAGTATAAAATGCCCCGTATTTTTATGGCTTTTAATTATGTGATTTAATTAATTAGGTGATTTAATAAATTGAATTGCCTTGAATTTTGAGATTTATTAAAATTAATTTGGGATAAGTAATTGGAAAATAATCTGGATTTAAATGCTAGCGAGACGAGAGTTAGTATTTGATTATTATAATGTTGTTGAATATTACAGAGTGATTATGGTAATATGTGATTATTGAATTTATTAAAATTGTCGTGAGTTGAAAATACAGCAGTTTCAGTAATTAAGATTGGACGCGCGTGTCAGTCGTGTCAGGACCCAATTTAATGGATTTGAAAGTATTTTATTTTTATGTCATCCGTATGAACATTTTGATTGTGCCAACGTATCCGGAAGGTTCAAGATAGTCAGAAAACACTAGCCGGGTGTTTAGTTTGGGTCCCAGAGCATTTTTAAGCATAACCGACAACTCGAGAGGGTATTTTAGTCATTCCTATTTTTGGGTGAATAGTTACCCACGAATTTTAGACAGTTAATACCATCTAACACTTGATAACCATAGGGTTTCTCAACCAACAATCATAAACGGCCATTAGAGTGGAAGAGAAGTAAGTTTTTCGTGGAGAACCACCACTTAGAGACTTTTGCACCATCGTCGCCACCACCAAATAGATCGGAAAGCAAGGATCATCCCCATATCGTCTACTTCATCGAATCAGAACCTTCATTACAAAGCAAGTGATTTAACTTGCAATAATTTAGCGCATATATCATTCATGTTTCGTTAGAATTGAAGAATAACCTTAAATAATGAAAATTGAATGGATTTGAAGAATTTAAATCATAATTAGGGTATGTCTTGCATGTAGTTTAATGTTGGAGATAATAGCATCCACGAAATTATGATTTATGGGTAGATAATTATGAAATTGTATTGAATTATATAGTGTTCTTGAGGAAATAGGAGAATTAGGATTTTTGTATGAAAATTTGGTAAATTGATCCAAGAATTTGATGTTCCATTTTGATTTGATGATTCTAAAATGTGAGAAACTATGCAAAAATGTTTGTATGATTATTAGTATACTTGGTTGGGAGTTTAAAACATTGTAATGAAGAATTAGAGGTGTAAAAAGAGGAAAACCCATAACTGTTTAAGAAAATCTGGGCTAATACCTGCTTGATCGATCGATCGACTCAAGAATGTCGATCGATCGACCCCTTTTCTTCGATCGATCGACCCCTTCTGATTTTTGGCAATTTTTTTCCCTTAAGTCTTAATAAAAATCTCAAGGGCGATGATGATTCTTAGGATGTTTAAATTGATATTTTGGGACTTAGTTAAGGACAGTAGGGCCTTAGTTGAAGTCCGAAAAAATGGATTATCTTAGGGATTTGAATACTATTGCTTACGAGGGACTACCGAGTGAATTACGGTTAGAAATCGTTCAAATTGAAAATATAATGGGAATAAATGCTGATGTAAGGATAAGAACAGTAATGAAGGGGATTTAAGTTACTGAGATAATATTAGAAACTAATAGGAGGGCTAGTAACCTTTTGGGGTAGGTTTAGGTACTCAAATTGACACGACGAGAGAAAGTTATCAAGTTAAATATATAATTACGTATGATGTTCGGGATAATCTTACTACATACGAGACTTACTAGATAGAATGTGAATATCTATATTGAAATATGATTACTAAGGTTGTGTGAATTCCTAGTGAATGGATTTCTTATGTGTATGACATACCTATCATACTTGCTATCACGGGAGGTTAGTTTTCGTAAAGGACCCTCTTATCCTTGTGTGCCTTTGGGGGGATTTAGACTGGTAACTTAAGGACATAGGGCTGTGAATGACTTATTTATGAGTTGATAAGTCAGCTGACCATGGGAGCGTAGGTATGTGCGTGACCCATGGGTATGTGAACTATGTTCGCCTCCAATATGTGTGATTTTTCTTATTAAAACGGTTCTTGAGAGAATCGAAACTCGTAGTCCCTATGTACATGATGTACCGGGATTCGATAGCAGATTATGCGAGCATCGCAACTTAGCCTAGGGGTGCCATATAAGTATTTATGTACTGAGAGTGTTTATGTACTTGTGACTGGTTCATTGTTGCTTAGTAGATGAGAATAACTAAGATATTTGAATGGGCTAAGAATGAGAATTTAATTAACACTTGAGATAAGTAATTTTAATGAATGCGAATATGGGTTATGAATATAACTGTTTTGGGTACTAAAAGTAGACATCCTCTGGTAGAATACAAAAGCGAAAGAGGTACAGACTAGTTAGTTAGTGAAATAACTAGGATGGGTTAAGGTCATACATTAGGCGTGCACATTAGTTAAGAGGTGAGAAACTCATGTGAGAGTACGCAACTAATATGTTTATAACATGTGTTATTTTATTGTAATTTAAACACTTGCTAAAGTTTTAAATTTTTTTCACTTCGGGCTCTGACCCGTTTTCCTCCAAATCTATTTTATTTGTAAAACCATTTTAGGCGCCCTCCACAGGGACGCCAAGCATAGGAGTTCCATTCTGATGACGTGCTGTAGCTATTGTGGAAGCTGCAGGATCTTGGTATTAGACGCCTTCATATTTATCCTTGGTTCCTTCAGAGTCATTTGTATCAGTTAGGGCACGTCGTCCATTCTTATTTAGAGGTTGTAGTTACAGTCTATCATTATTTCGGTTATTGGTTTATTTATTCAAACTCTTGTATTGGGAATTTATTTACTCTGGCATTATTATTATTGGAGTCTTTACTCTAGACTCAGTTGATTTCATTTCGTTGGTTATTCATATGAAATTGTTTATGCGATTGATGGTTAATGATTTAATTCTTGGTTATTTGTTAACATAATTAATAAAAATTTGGCATATCTCTTTTAAATATTAGGTGGCTAGTAATAAATTAAATGTTTTCGACAGTGATGCTACAACTGAACCAACTTGATAGTATGTATTAATTTCATAAAGGAGTAGCTACTCGGTATTTAATTAGTCGGGGTGTCACAACCACGCCTGTTGAACGTTGTGCGTTCCCCATAAAAATTCCTCCTAATACGTCCCCCACGAGCATTGACTAGTCGTGGTATGATTACAAATAAAAAAGCGATCAAGAACGACCCTATTACCACATGATCAAACAAACAAATACAAACCCTACTCATATGGGTTACACATAATAAATACAAACCCTACTCAACTAGGTTAATGTCTCTTTAATTATTAGTTAATGCCCACGTTGACTAAATCAGTTATATATAATATTATCCCGAAGTCGCAAGACTCTAATATTCGAAGCGAAATGTCCCACCTAATTTTTACAAGAATTATCCTAATATAATAACTACCTTACTCTAGAGTTTACAAACTTATTCTAGACTCCCGTAGCATTTACACAAATCCTAAATGTCTCACGGCATCATAAATATCCAATGGTTGGCCCGATACTCTTAGCCTCCAAGTAAGTTTATATAAAGCCATTATAATCTCGGATTACTAAAAATATTTCAAGTCTCAAATTTATTATCTCTAAGTAATGAAGAACTTACTAAGATGTTAAAATATCTCATTAAACATCACTACATAATTAATAAATTACTTTCAAACTGTCACTAAGTCATTCGAATAAGAATACCCAACCATTCTAACGAGAAGCCTTATGTCGTTTTGATTAAATCTAGATCGTTCCAATGAAAATTTTTATGTCATTTGAACCAATACCGGAGTCATTCAAACGAGATATCATATATCGTTCTAACGAGGATTACGTAGTGCATCTTCTGCGAAACTCCACAAATGACCATTAATAACCCCAAAACCTAAATCCAAAAGCTTCAACTAATCTTATACCCATCCTCATTGAGATATAAAATGAATTAAAATAATGATAATCTAATTCAACAAGTTTTAGGATATTAAAACAAGGTTCTAAATATCAAAATCAGATTATAATCTAGGTTCATAAATCTACCAAATAGATCTCAGATTTGGTTCACTTTCGGATTAAATAAGATGGAATTGATAAAAATCATTACAATGGTTAAGAATATACCAATTATAAACATATTTGATAATCAAAAACATAAGATTGAACATCTAACCATTTTAAATCATTAACATGACGTTTAAACTTAATTTAATCATTAAGACAATTTTGAAAATTAGGTTTATATGATAAAAATTATATTACACAAGTTTAATCTAGATTCCAATGACTTTTAATATCATAACACAATCAAAATTAGATTCACAATTGATGTAAACTTGCCTTGGACCAATTGACGAATGAAAGTCTCCAAAACCCCAAATTCCTCTTCGAATCCTTTTTTGCCTATTCTCTCATGATCTCTAGAGTTTCTCCAATGTCTAAAGTATGGTTTAGGTTTATCTCATTAACCTAATAATCAAGCATCCCACAAAACTAGGCTTAGGCCTAACATAATCCTCAATCCATAGAGGCCAAATAATACTCCAAATGGCTTGAAACTCTACCAAGTGATATACTAACCCAATACTCTTAAATTTCACTATTTTAAATCAAAAGGGAAATTCTAAGAATCCTATAGGTCAACACAACAATATAACATATTATACTAATTTAGTTATTTCACTAAATCAAATTATAAGCTGGCACGAGTCAATTAATTTAAAACTTAATTATTAATCTGTAACGTGTGACTCGGCATTATAAGAAATTACTTCATGATCAGTGGAACTTGATACCGATGGAATAATCTAAACAAGGAAAATCCTGATAAAAAGTCCCCAACCATTCTATAGTGTCCCTTAATATTTCTATCCATTTTGAGACTGGTTCACCCTAAAAATGCAAAAATGGGGGTGAAGGAAGAAAATCCTTTTCCCACCACTCGCGCAACATTCGCGAGCTTACAAGGACATAAAAGAGGTCATGGTTAAGAGTGTGTGAAAGTGTAAAGATTGGACTCATGAGTCTATTTTACTCAAAATATGCAAATAGGTAGCCATCCCCGAAGATACGACATAAAAAGATACTGACGTATATGAAACCAAATTAATCACAGATTCAGGGACTAAATTATGGAATGGAAAGATGTTATGAACCTATTATTCCCTTTCAGTCTCTCACGGGCTATAAAAATGTTCTACTTCTTCTAAAGTATGTAATCAAGTGTATAATTTGTGTATGGTGAAAAAAATTATATAAATATTATAAAATTGAGTGAGGAGCGACATCATTGTGTTCACGTCATGGGAAAGATGAAAATGAATCATTTGAATAAGTGTACAAAAGAGAAAAAACATAAAGGTACCAAAAATATGAGCGATATGTCGGATCGTAACTGATTATGAAAGAATGAAAACATGTCTCCAACGAGACCAATAAAAAAGGTCAAGTAAAACAAATAAACGTGGCTATATTATGAGTGATACAATGGATCATGACTCACAATGGATAAATGAGTACGTATGTCAACGGGACCGATAGAAAGGCAAATAGATAGATAAAAATAGATAATAGTATATAAACTATGAGTGATGTATTGGATCGGGACTCCCTATAAGTAAGTGAGTACGAATGTCAATGGTACCATTAAAGAGTAAAAATATATATATATATATATATAGTGAAAAAGAAGTGATAAGAACAAAATAAAGAAAACGAGGACTGGGATCCCAAGATAAACCCGGGATGCCTACATAGCCAAAACCCGCATCAAAGTCTACGTAGTTCAAAAAGAGAATACAAGTGGGGTTTAACCCATAATTCTAAAACTATAGTTTTCTATTTTGATTTTTGTGAAATATTGTACATAAGTGGTAAAAATATAAAAAAACAAAGTGAAAGAAAACTCCAATTTTGGGTTTATGAGATAAACACTCTTTTGAATTTTTTGAGTTTATGAAAATAGTCTTGTGAGTGTATAAATAATAAAAAGGGGATTAGAGGTAATAAAGGGAAAGCTAAGTGGAAAAACATGCTAAAAGTAGTAATGTGTAAGAAATGATGTTAAATTAGTAAGCTTGGATGGATAAATTTGTACTTTCTAAATAACTTGAATTCTAATTTTTGGAGAAGTGTGAGATGATTTAATGGTGGGAAGGGGGTATCAAAGGGTGAGATATGAATGAGGCTTGGGAATGTAGAGAGAATATTTTAAAAGTAATGTAATGAAAAGCTGCAGCACTTGACAAAAGAGGTCCCGAATAATGAGGTCAGGGTTTCTTTAAATAGAAAACCCTAAGACGTCAGAAAGACCATTCTATCCTTGGATGGGGTGCTGTACGACATGTCTCTTGGCCTGCTAATCGGCAGGGTTTCCAGAATTGGCGGACAAGTAAAGTTTCCCCTACCTGTAGGCAGGGAAAGGGTGATTATAAGAAGGATAAAAGTGGGTTTTTTGGAAAACAAAGTCCTAAAATTCAAACTGTAAGTCTGTTTCATGAACAATTAGGACCATTATAAATATGATTCAAAGCTATATGAAAGTGTGTTGAGATAATATCAATTTCGAGACTTGACTAATGTCAAATGCAACTCAGGGATCATCCGACGACTTTCGGTTACAGTTTGTGTAAGAAGTATGCGAAATGTGAATCATAACTCTGATTCGAGCATTATACAGGGAACATTTAGAAGGGGATTCATTTCAGTTTAATTTATTTTAAGATACTCTTCTAGAGTTGAAAAAATTCAAATGAAGCTCGAGTAGCATCCGGTGACCTCTAATTTGGGATTACAAGTAAAAATGCTAGTAAGTTCGAACCGTAGGTCAAATTTGCCCACAACATGGACCATTGGAAAGGGAGTTCAGAGACTTATGAAATTTTTTGAGATACTCTAAGGTCTGGGAGTTAACCAAAGTCAAACGAAGCCCAAGGTTCACCCGATAACCATAAGTTAGGGTTTAAACGAGGACTAGGGGTCTAAGGTTTGAAGAGACTTTAATTGGACCTTGTGGATGTGCACGGAGGGGGGGGGGGTACTAGAAACGGGTGTCTACAAATCCCCTCAACGAAAGAGATTATGATAAGCAAAGGTTATCGAAAGATAGATACCATGATGGAAGTTGTAATTATTGAGTTCCTGTACATCGAAACCATGGTGGCAGTGAGTAGATTTTGAACATGTTGGGGATGAAAGTTTGAATTTAAGGACCTAGATAGCGTATGTGACCGAGTCAGGGGATCGTAGCTAATTATGAGGGCCTATGTAAATTATGAGGACAACCTAAATATTTCATGTGATCGATTCAGGCCTAATTATAAGGACTTAAAGAGTTTATGAGACCAATTTAGGGTATTACAACCTAATTTTGAGGGCGTAGGTAAATTTTGAGGATTAAAAAAGGGTATGTAACCGATTCAGAGGACTATGTCCTAATTCTAATGGCTTACCTCAATTATGAGGTTCTAAAAGGATGTGAGCATTTCAGAGGATCGCGGGATAATTATGAGGGCCTAGGTTAGTTATGAGGGCCTAAAGAGTGTATGAGAACGATTCAGAGGATTGCAACTTAATTCTGAGGTCTAGTTGAGGTTCTAAAGAGTGCATGCAATCGATTTAGAAGATCGTGACCTAACTTTGAGGACCTAGGTAAATTCTTAAGACCTAAAGAGTGTGTGTGTGATCGATTCGGAGAATTGTGGCCAAATTATGAGGGCCTAGGTTAATTTTGAGAAATTAAAGAGTGTGCGTGATCACTTCAAAAGATTGCAACATAATTCTGAGAGCCTATATCATTTTTTAGGACCTAAATGTTAAAAATATTAATTTTGAGGACCTGAAGAGATCAATTATGAGGACCCAAAGGTTGAAAAATATCTTTGCAAATGATATATGATGATAAAAGTTTATAAAATATTTGGATATTTTTTAGAGTCGTTGTGATTTTTCATCATTTTTAAATGCCTGAATATTTTTTATTTTGTGGTTTTTTATTGGAAAATATATTTGGAATTTTTTGTGAATTATTAGAATTTTTTTAGAATTTTTGAAGAAATTTTGAAATTGAGTGATTTTTCGTGGAAAAAAATGTGATTTTCATAAAATTTGAGATATTATGAATTTTGGGGTGGGGGGATTGTTTTTACTATTTTTAAACAATTGTTTATGGATTTTTTTTTAAGGTTTTGTAATAAAATTTGGGGGGATCACTATAAAAAAACTTCTCTATGAGACGGTGCTCCAGCCGTCTTAAAAGTTACTCTAACCGTCCCAAATACTCTTTGGGATGACATTTGGGTTGGCTCAAGCGGGTTATATTAGACCCTCGATTTAAATACATTTTGAGACGATAATAGCCTGATTGTTGGAGGAGTATCTCTGGCGACATTCTAATCTTCATTCCTAGGATGTAGAATCGAGTTGTGTTACTCATCTACATATTGTATTCATTTACATTTCAAGAGGCAAATTGTACTTACTTTAGTTTATTCCAAGGAAGATATTACACATGTATTCACAAATGGATTTTATATTATGTTGATTATATTCTAGAGTTTTTTTTATTTCTCTTGGAAGAGATAAGGTACAAGTGTTGTAGTTTTTTCTATAGTTGTACATTTATTTATTTTCCTTTTATTTATTTTTGTTATGCTAAGAATGCGACCAGTTTTTTTCATTCTCGTGATTTTGTATTAGACCTCAACAATATATTTATAAATTTTACAAGGTGTCATTATGTTGTTTTCATGTTCTTGGCGAGGGTATTGGATGTCATATTGCAGTTGACTACAATGTTTTTTGTCCTAGAGGAGTGCTGATAGGATACCAATTGTATATTTCATCTGGATGTGGGTGAGATGAAGGTCACGTCGATAGGCGTGCACTAGATCGTGGGGTATATTGTGAGGGGAACAGGTTATGGTGTACTCATTGCTTCGTATAACTGAAGCGACGGTCCATGAGGCATTGGGTCCCATTTGACGAGTGGGTTCTGGAGAGTCGATGAAGGTGTCCTTACTGAAAGACACCTTTATTAGTAGGACGATTGCCATCATGCATGACCTGCAACTATAATATGTATCTAGTGTGTTCATATTGATCCTAGGGGGTCTGGTAGAGAAAAGTAGAGACGATGTCCATTTCTGGTTTGTGGTATTTCTTCGGGTAATCTCTGAGTTCTAAAAATATGGATGGTGGAGCCTAAAATTGTCTTTTCTATACATCTCTCTAGATGTTTTCAACCGACGTTGTCGGTCGACCTTCATGGTGATCACGTACTTGCTGGAGGTAATTTTATTATTGCTCTTGTTTTTTTTTTCTCTTTTTTAATATGTGCATTCTTATTATAGATGTTTGTTGAAAAAACTATGTTTCTCTTCCAAATGTGATTCTGTGAGGTGATTCAGCACATGGGGTTGATGCCTTTATTGGAGAGTGAGGTCAATGCATGGACGAGGGTGATGTAATAAGGGAAGTTCAGTAGGGTGTCAAAGGATCCCTTATCCCTTAAGGATGTAAGAGTCGTGTTGAACACTTTCACGAGTGCCGGGGTTAGACTTTATTTTGTTTTTGGATTTGTTAATATTTTTATTTTTGATTAGTAATCGATGATTTAATTTATTTGGGACATTTTATGTTCTACCCTTGGCATCTAGCCTCAAGAAAAATGAGGGCATTGGCATACATGCCTAATCACGATGCTTGTTGACACATTGTGGTGTTATAGGCCTCGAGCAATGATGCGCTCGGGGGAAAAACTTGATGTGAAGTTAATGAAGGACGTGGGAGTTCTTGCCTCTCGGTTCTTCATCTCCATCGAGGTAAGGTTATTTGTTCTTTGCTGGGTTAAGTGATTTTCCACTAGACATAGTTTGACACCATGTCCAGTTTTTGGTGCATGCCCCTAGTTAGGGTGGCTTTTGTGAGGACAAAAAGGTAGTTTCTTCGGCTATTAAGAGTCGTTAGTTTGTTTTACATAAAAATAAACAAAAAAGGTTTGGGTCAATCTCGAGGCAAGTTTTAAAGTATTCAATTGGTCCAAATATTCTTCTTATGTAGGTTCGGGAACCGGGTTACTAGTGGGGAAAATGTTAAGCACCATACTTTTTATTAATGATTCCTTAATTCCATGCTTATTATTACTCTTTACATTGATTGATTACTTTTTCTTTATTTTAGAATTTGTTCAGATACCTTAGCATGATAGTCCCTACATAAATGTAGATAGCTACTTAGGTTAGAAAATAGTATCGGTGAGAGGTTTAGAAACATCACTTCAACTAGTGCAGGTACATAAAACTTCTTGTTTATGACTCCATGACTCATATTATTATAACATATGGACATTCATTATGTAGGTAAGTTTGCGGGAAAGATCACCTTATATAATGGGTGAAGGTTAGTGCATGTATTTATAAAAGAGAGCTTGGCTTTGGGACAGTTTGATATATCTTTCGTGTTTTGAGGAGTTATAGAAAGGTGAGAGATTGGTGCATCTCTATTGTGATTAGGATATACTCATTTGCAAGTTTGTGTGTAGGAATATGTTTAGGAGGTTTCGTCGTCAGATAGTTTGATATCTCATTTTATATTATTGAAAGTATTTGTATGGATGCAAGAAAGATTGTGGCTTTAGGATATTTTGATATCTCATTTTAATTGTATAAAGATTATAAATAGATGCATCTAGATGAAAAAAATATTTTGATAGACATATTTTTTAGGCTCGAGCTCACTTGAAGAAGTCAGTGTTGTGCCTACATACCCAATGGGACTTTGGATCAAAGCCTACATAGTTCAATTTTAACATGTATTGCAACCTGATGTGTGTGAAAATGTATAACTAGAGATAGAGGCATCGCTAGGGGATAATACGCTAGAAGACATATTTTGTATCTCGGGTTTCATGAGTTTGGCTCAGTATAGCGCATATGTAACCAAGGATACTTGGGACTAAAGTCGATGTAGTTCACTAATGGGCTTGAATTATATATAGGGGTAGGACTAGATATTGAAAATAACGTTGCCAAAGCCGTTTATGAAAATAAACTATTTAAGCAACTCCGAAAGTTTGTTGAAGAAACTCTTTACTAAAATCAAACAGATTTTGAACACAAGATGTGTTAACAAAATTATGTACGAGATATGGACAAGATTTGATAACAAGTTTTAGTAAAAGTTTAAAATGTTTTAAACTCAGCACACTATTAGAAAGGGATGAGAAGATGTAGAAACATTGATACTCAGGATTTTTAACGTGGTAAAACCTCAACCTTGAGGAAACATCCACGACTCCCTCTACGGAGTAAAACAAAAACAATCACTAAAACAAATATGTAAGTTACAACCTATTTAACTAACATGCACACAAAACAAATCTATACAAGTTCAGGATTATACCCTCTGGCGTCCTTAACTTTTTTGCAGATCTTGTTTGTTGATGTAGTTGTCTCAGATTGTCAACTCTTCCTTTGTTTCAGCACTTTACGTCGACTTATGTTCACCAAATCTTATAGCCAACACTTTCAGTGTTTGTAGTGTGAAGATGTTTGTGAATCGTGTTCTAAAACACATGCATGCACTCACACACACTTATTAGTTACAGACAATCCTAACAAATCACATATAAAGTCTATATGCAGTGAGATTGTTAATTTTCTTTCTTACAAAACCAAGAACCTATTTGACCTTTCAGAATAACCCAGATTCCACGCAGATCTTGCTTAAGAAGTCGGTCAAGACCTTTCTCAATCAGTTTTGAAAATATTATGGAGATTGAGAACCCTCCAAGTGCGAATCCAACTAGGTCAGGTTAGGTTTTGTAAAAACAGAAATAGAAAAACATCTATTGTTGATTTTGAAGAAGAAAATGTTTTAACAGAAAACAATCAACAACGAAATTCTCAAGATGAGAAATAAATGTGATTATGTGTGTTGTGACATGCAAAACTACAGATCTATGATTTCTATAGAATAAAAAACAAGATCTGAGTCTATGTCTAAGTTGGAAATAAGATTTAAGAACACAAGGATTTCAGCAACCCAAGAACTCTCAACTCGAACTCTCATAAACTCAAGAAAACACTAAGGATGGTGTTTTTCTGGTTATGGTGTTTTTCTGGAGAGGTAAGTGGTTTGGGCTTTAGAAATATTTGGACGAAGTTAGGGTTTCTAACTAGGGTTTGATTTCTCTCTCTAACTTCTCTCTTCTCTCTTCTCTCTCTCTCTCTTCTCTCTTTATTCTCTGAGACTTTGCAAAATGGCAAAAAGCTTTCGAAGGCTGAGATGAGAGGCCTTTAAATAGGAAGAGGAGAAGATTCCAGAGCCTCGTTCAAAAACAACGGCTGTGATTAAGTCAAGCTCTTTTGACTGCAATCCAAGGGCTAACAACAGGCGGTGGATTAAAAAGGCTGTGATTGGCTAAGGGGTTTACACTGGGATTCACTCAGGCGACATGCAGGCCATCGATAAGGATTGATCCAAGGGCTGTAAACACGCGAAGGTTTGTCTCTGTAAAGAAACACAATTTGGGCCAATCAGAAGACAGCAGGTGTTGGCCTGTGGACGAAGTTAAACGCGCGTCCCAAAATAATTACAAAGCCAACCCTAGAGTCTCTAGCGCTTTCGGTTTCTACCCAGAGTAACTTTAGGCCAATAAACACAACAATCAATATTTATATATTGACCCCAAGACTTTTTAAATCAAGTTTTAATTAAATAAAACCTTGTTTAAAATAGGTTTAAAATTCCCAAAAAATTATTAAAAATCAATTTGAGGGATTTAAACACACTCACAACATTAATACACATAGAGGTGCAATATGAAATGCAAAAATGAAATTCTAAGTGTGTGAGTGATGGCTATAGTCTCAGGATCATCACAAGAAGTATAGAAGAAGAAGCAACCCAATCTCTGAAGCTCTTTTGTTTCTAGGATGGACACTATTTTGTCACTATTTCCAAACTAGATGAGCTCTTATACAGTCTAGACTCAAATGAGTCAAAAGTATAAGGGCTACAATCTCCCCCTTTGGAAATATGAGACAAAATCTCCTTTGAGTCTTCTAAACTCGTAGGGTGACAACAAATAAAGAAAACCTATTCCTATAAAAGTTCTATCTACCCAAATCCTAGAAAGCAAAAATTACATAACTCAACTATATACAGTTCAACATCCTATTATTACAAACGAGAATGACTGTACAAGGAGAATACCTGCAAAGAATTACTAAGATCAAGAATTTTAGTATATGCAGAAATAGACTCAAATTTCTCCCCCATTTTGTCTCAAATGGACAAAGGGAAGAAACTTGGAAAATAACAGCAGATATTTATTCAACACAAACCATACCAATTGATTTACGTAAAGAGATGAATCTATTAAAATCAAGAGGTTTAGTAAACAAATCTGCAAGCTGTAGATCAGTTGGAAGATAGTTAATTTCTAATTCCTTGGTTTCAACTAGTTCCCGAATAAAGTGATGTCTTATCTTAATGTGCTTAGTTCGCGAGTGTTGAACCGGGTTCTTAGAAATATTGATCGCGCTTTGGTTATCACAATAGAGATGAAGTGTGGGTTCTAGAATACCATAATCACTTAGCATTTGTTTAAGCCACAATAATTGGGCACAACAGCTACCGGCGGCTATGTATTCAGATTCAGCAGTCGAGAGAGATGTGCAGTTCTGTTTTTTACTACTCCATCCTACCAGGTTATTACCAATATAACAACATGCGCCAGAAGTGCTTTTACTATCATCAGTACACCCAGCCCAATCAGCATCAGTGTACCCAATAATAGTGCTCGGTGTGTCATTCGTGTACCAAATTCCTAAATTGGGAGTGCCTTTAACATATTTAATTATCCGTTTAACAGAATTTAAATGGCTCTCTTTGGGGTTGTTTTGATAACGAGCACAAACACACACAGCATACATGATATCAGGACACGAGGCAGTCAGATAGAGTAATGTGCCAATCATACTACGATATAAAGTGGGGTCTACAGATTTTCCATTTTCATCTTTAGACAATTTTTCTGTAGTACTCATAGGCGTTTTAGGACTTTAGCACTCTCGAGGCCAAATTTTTTAACTATCTCTAATGCGTACTTAGTCTGCGAAAGAAATAATCCATCTGGTTGTTGTTTGACTTGGAGACCTAGAAAGAACTGTAACTCCCCCATAAGGGACATCTGAAATTCCTTGCTCATGATTTCAGCAAAAGATTTTACTTCTGAGGTAGAAGTGGATCCAAATATGATATCGTCTACATAGACTTGAGCGATAGTAATGTGTTTGCCAAAATGTTTGACAAATAAGGTTTTGTCATTTCCACCTCTTTTGAAACCTTTGTCCAGCAGAAAACTGGACAGCCGCTCATACCAAGCTCTAGGAGCTTGCTTAAGACCATATAAAGCCTTTTTCAACCGAAATACATGATTAGGATGATTAGGGTCAATGAACCCTTTAGGTTGTTCTACATAGGTTTCCTCGGCAAGTATTCCATTAAGGAATGCAGATTTAACATCCATTTGATATAATGTAAAATGCATGTGAGACGCTATAGCAAGAAGCAGACGAACTGATTCTAAACGAGTGACAGGAGCAAAGGTCTCGTTAAAATCAATTCCTTCTATTTGGGAATAAACTTGAGCAACTAGTCTAGCTTTATTTCTAATTACTATCCCATTTTCATCAGTTTTATTTTTGAAAATCCAGTGAGTCCCAATAACCTTTTTGTGATCAGGACGTGGAACAAGATACCAAACATCATGAATGACAAATTGTAAAAGTTCATCCTGCATAGCAGAAATCCAGTGAGTGTCATTCAATACCTCATTTACATTCTTTAGTTCCAAGAGAGAAACAAAGCATGCATAGAGTGCATAATTTCTAAGTTGGGATCTTGTACGTACTGGTTCACTAGGATTACCAACTACATTGTTAATGGGATGGTCTTTAGAAACCCAGTTAGGTACTTCAGGTGACTCAATAGGTAATGAATTATCTATTTCAGAAGAGTCATTTTCTAAAATATTTGACGATTCTTCTTCTATAGTTAATTCACTAGTCTTGCTTTCTATAGTAGTGTCACTCACAATTACATTTATGGATTCCATTAAGGTTTTAGTGCGAAGATTAAATACCCGATAAGCTCTACTGTTAGGTGAATAACCTAAGAATATGGCTTTATCTTCCCTACTCTCAAATTTAGATAAGTGTTCCCTATCTTTGCAAACATAGCAGGTACTACCAAAGGTCCTAAGGTACTTAAGATTAGGCTTTTTATTGTACCAAAGTTCATAAGGAGTTTGTTTGGAATTCTTTCTAAGATAGACCCTATTGATAATATGGCATGCTGTACGAATAGATTCAACCCAAAAATACTTAGGTAGGTTCTTAGCATGGAGCATGACACGTGCCATCTCTTGAAGTGTTCGATTCTTTCTCTCAACTATACCATTTTGTTGAGGGGTTTTAGGGGCACTGAACTCATGTTTGTAACCATTATAGTCACAGTATTCTATAACACCAGTATCTTTGAATTCGCCACCTCTATCACTTCGAATTCTATTCACTTGGGCGTCTTTCTCATTTTCAATCCGTAAAAGAATCTTTAAAAAGGTTTGGAAAGTGTCGGATTTCTGTTTTAAGAAAGCTACCCAGGTGAACCTAGTGAAGTCATCAACCATAACTAGAATATAACTGTGTCCACAAAGACTAACAGTTTGAGAAGGACCCATTAGGTCCATATGGATGAGTTCTAAGGGATTAGAGGTAAGGATATCTTTAACTCTTTTATGGGGTGCTTTAACAATCTTTCCTTCTTGACAGGGACCACAGACAATGTTATGAATAGGTTTAATTTTGGGTATTCCTCTAACTATCGGTTGAGAAGACAATTTACTCAAATTTTCATAATTAATGTGACCCATTCTGTTATGCCATATTTCGTTGTCATCCATTCTGGCAACATTACAGATTTCAGAACTACTCATGACAGTGTAACAATTGTCAGGAGTCCTGATTCCTGTAATTATGCATTCTCCCTTTTCATTTAAAATCTTGCAATTGTTCTTTGAAAAGGTAACAGTATGGTTTAAGTCACAAAATTGCGAAATGCGGAGCAAGTTAGCCTTAAGACCTTTAACTAAGAGAACATTTTCAAGGATAGGAAGTCCTTTTTCTTTAAGAGTTCCTTTGCCTATGATCTGGGATGATACTCCATCACCAAAAACAACTTTTCCACCATCAAAATGGGTTTTATTTAAAAGTTTTGTATCATCACCTGTCATATGCTTGGAACATCCAGAATCCAAGTACCAACCAGAAGATGTAAGTTCAGCTTTTAATGCAGAAACAACAACATTACACTTCATCTGGGGTACTAGATCATCTTTTCTAACCCAAATTGCTCTGGTTTTCTGTTTGCGCTTGTTTGCTCTCATTTGATAAAATTTGCGAGCAACAGATTTTTGTTGAAAAACATTTTGCGCATGATTTTGGGTAAATTTAAACACCTGAGCATTTGATTTAGAAAAGTTTCTGGGAATCCTTCTAGTAAATGTCCTTTTAGGTTTAGTCTTTCTATTCCTATAGTTAGAGTTTTTGTCTGGTGGCCTGGGAAGAACATAATTGTTACGACTCCTCCTAGAATAGTTAAAGTTATGGTACATAGGAGTGTTGTAGATAGGCTTAATCAGTCTCCTAGCATAGCAATTATCGAAAGAGTGGCCATATATATCACAATAGGAGCAATAAAGATTGCTCAGAATGGGGTTTTCTTTAGGAAAGTCTCTAAACAAAGGTTTTGAGAAATTTTGAGGCTGAATTTTATTCTTAGGTAGCACAGGTTTGAAAGCAGGTTCACTTTTCCTAATAGGGGGGCAGACATATTTTCCCTTTGGTAAATTTTCATGCTTAGAGCAACTTGCATCTCCAGTGTTAGTGTTTTGATGATCAAACTTAGTTTTTAAAGAGTGAAAGTCTGGACACGTTTCAATAGGTCTTTTGCCTCCTGACACAAACTTGATAGGTTCAACAAGTTTTGTTTGTGTCTTCAAATTGGGGCAAAACCCTATTCCAGTTCTATCATCAGAATTGGTTTTAGATTCAGCAACAAATCCATCAAAACAGTTTGAATTATTTTCAAATTTGATAAACTTTTTGAAAACAGTTGCTGTCTTTTCTTTTGTCTGTTCCAATTCTAATAATGTCCCTTTGTATTTTTTCTCCAGAATTTCATTAGCTTCAGTCAAAGATTTCAGTTTTTCATCAAACACTTTAATATCACTTTCATGAGACATACATTGAGTAGTATACTCTTCAGCATTCACTTTTACCATTAGGCTTAGATCCTCTAGCTTTTTGGTAAGATCTTTCACAATCTTTTCTAGTCTAGTGCTTTTCTTAAGAGTTTTAGTATATAGAGTGTGGATGTCTGGGAGATCATCATTGTCTGAGTCACTAAGTGAAGTGTGTGAAGTGACCCCTAAGGTTTCATTTCTTAAACTCACACACCTATGGACATCAGCAGTATCGATTTCCCTTTGACTCACACACCCCGAGGAAGAAGTATTAGTGTTCTCAGTAAGTAAAGCATCTAAACCAGTTAAAGTATGATTCACAGCAACAGAACTAGAATTACTAGATTCATCCTCACTATCAAGCATAGGCATATTATCATTATATATGATTTTCGCAAAGAAGGATAAACAGGGATCAAAATCATCAGATGCCTCAGGTTCCTCATTTTCAGAGTCACTTGAGTCATCCCATGTTTTGCAGAGGTTGGCTCTAGAGTGTTTGTTTTGGGTATTTAAATTAACTCTACAGTCTTGAGCAATATGTCCCAGTTTACCACATCTATAGCATTCAATTTTCTTGAGGTCTCTGTGAGGTCTTGTGTTGTCCTTGTTCTGTTTGTCATGAGGTTTCTCATGGGGCTTGTGATTTGAAGGAGTAGAATAATTAGACTTGCCCTGTTTATTTGCAATACTGTTTCTAAATTTAACAATTTTCTTAAATTGTTTCGTCATTAGGGCAATCTGATTATCTAGACTTTCTAAGTCACACTCCTCATCAGAATCATTACTAGAGGTGTTTAACTCAGGCTTAGTCATCTTAGAGGAAAAGCTAAGGGTGGAATTGGTATTTTTCCTGTGAGTGTGGGTCAATTGTTTCTTAAACTCTAATTCCATTTCCACAGTTCTTAATTTTCTACTGAGTAATTCAGGAGTGAGATTAATATCACACATCTCCTCAATAGCATATCTTTTATTATCAAATTTCTGTGGTAATGATCTCAGAATTTTAGAGACAATTTCTTGTCTATCATAAGTTATACCATTGGCATGGAGTTTAGTGACTATATCAGTAAGATTCATATAAAAATCATCAAAAGACTCAGATTCAGACATGATTAAGGTATTATACTGTTGAATTAACATCTGAGTCTTAGCAGCTTTTACCCTAGAGTCTCCTTCATGTGCAGTAATCAGTGTATCCCATGCTTCCTTGGAAGTGGTACAAGATGAGATTCTCTTGAACTCATGTTCGTTAATGGACATAAATATAGCGTTCTTGCCTTTGTTATTATTTCGAGAAACCTGTTTCTCTTCTTGAGTAAACTCACTCAATATTTTCTTAATCCTTTCATTGCTTCCATCAGTGGCTGGTTTAGTTGGATAAGAGTATCCATTTTCAATAATATCCCAGACATCATCTCCCAGAGTGCCTTGAATGAAAGCAATCATTCTTACTTTCCAGTAAGAAAAATTGGTTCTATCAAAGACTGGAGGTCTGGTCAAGTTACCATATCTTTCGTTTTTCTCGTCCATAATTGATTTTGAGAAAACAGTTTCAGAAACTCAAGATCTTTTTAAAAGAAGTTCACCAGAAGCTCTGATACCAATTGAAAATAACGTTGCCAAAGCCGTTTATGAAAATAAACTATTTAAGCAACTCCGAAAGTTTGTTGAAGAAACTCTTTACTAAAATCAAACAGATTTTGAACACAAGATGTGTTAACAAAATTATGTACGAGATATGGACAAGATTTGATAACAAGTTTTAGTAAAAGTTTAAAATGTTTTAAACTCAGCACACTATTAGAAAGGGATGAGAAGATGTAGAAACATTGATACTCAGGATTTTTAACGTGGTAAAACCTCAACCTTGAGGAAACATCCACGACTCCCTCTACGGAGTAAAACAAAAACAATCACTAAAACAAATATGTAAGTTACAACCTATTTAACTAACATGCACACAAAACAAATCTATACAAGTTCAGGATTATACCCTCTGGCGTCCTTAACTTTTCTGCAGATCTTGTTTGTTGATGTAGTTGTCTCAGATTGTCAACTCTTCCTTTGTTTCAGCACTTTACGTCGACTTATGTTCACCAAATCTTATAGCCAACACTTTCAGTGTTTGTAGTGTGAAGATGTTTGTGAATCGTGTTCTAAAACACATGCATGCACTCACACACACTTATTAGTTACAGACAATCCTAACAAATCACATATAAAGTCTATATGCAGTGAGATTGTTAATTTTCTTTCTTACAAAACCAAGAACCTATTTGACCTTTCAGAATAACCCAGATTCCACGCAGATCTTGCTTAAGAAGTCGGTCAAGACCTTTCTCAATCAGTTTTGAAAATATTATGGAGATTGAGAACCCTCCAAGTGCGAATCCAACTAGGTCAGGTTAGGTTTTGTAAAAACAGAAATAGAAAAACATCTATTGTTGATTTTGAAGAAGAAAATGTTTTAACAGAAAACAATCAACAACGAAATTCTCAAGATGAGAAATAAATGTGATTATGTGTGTTGTGACATGCAAAACTACAGATCTATGATTTCTATAGAATCAGAAACAAGATCTGAGTCTATGTCTAAGTTGGAAATAAGATTTAAGAACACAAGGATTTCAGCAACCCAAGAACTCTCAACTCGAACTCTCATAAACTCAAGAAAACACTAAGGATGGTGTTTTTCTGGTTATGGTGTTTTTCTGGAGAGGTAAGTGGTTTGGGCTTTAGAAATATTTGGACGAAGTTAGGGTTTCTAACTAGGGTTTGATTTCTCTCTCTAACTTCTCTCTTCTCTCTTCTCTCTCTCTCTCTTCTCTCTTTATTCTCTGAGACTTTGCAAAATGGCAAAAAGCTTTTGAAGGCTGAGATGAGAGGCCTTTAAATAGGAAGAGGAGAAGATTCCAGAGCCTCGTTCAAAAACAACGGCTGTGATTAAGTCAAGCTCTTTTGACTGCAATTCAAGGGCTAACAACAGGCGGTGGATTAAAAAGGCTGTGATTGGCTAAGGGGTTTACACTGGGATTCACTCAGGCGACATGCAGGCCATCGATAAGGATTGATCCAAGGGCTGTAAACACGCGAAGGTTTGTCTCTGTAAAGAAACACAATTTGGGCCAATCAGAAGACAGCAGGTGTTGGCCTGTGGACGAAGTTAAACGCCCGTCCCAAAATAATTACAAAGCCAACCCTAGAGTCTCTAGCGCTTTCGGTTTCTACCCAGAGTAACTTTAGGCCAATAAACACAACAATTAATATTTATATATTGACCCCAAGACTTTTTAAATCAAGTTTTAATTAAATAAAACCTTGTTTAAAATAGGTTTAAAATTCCCAAAAAATTATTAAAAATCAATTTGAGGGATTTAAACACACTCACAACATTAATACACATAGAGGTGCAATATGAAATGCAAAAATGAAATTCTAAGTGTGTGAGTGATGGCTATAGTCTCAGGATCATCACAAGAAGTATAGAAGAAGAAGCAACCCAATCTCTGAAGCTCTTTGGTTTCTAGGATGGACACTATTTTGTCACTATTTCCAAACTAGATGAGCTCTTATACAGTCTAGACTCAAATGAGTCAAAAGTATAAGGGCTACAGATATGGAGGCATCCATAAGAGATAATATACTAAGAGACGTATTATGAGGCTTGGGCTTCACGAGCTTAGCTCGGTATAATGCCTACATTACCAAAGAGACTTTGATCGGATCAAAGACAAATTAGTTCACAGGAAGGGAGTTGTATAATATATAGGGGTGGGGGTTTGCATTAGAAATGTAGGCATACCTAAGAAAAAAATATTCTTAGACACATATTATGATTCTTCGACTTCACGAGTTTATCTCGGTATAATGCATACGTACCCAGGGTGAGTTGGGATTAAAGTCAACATAGTTGAAAGAAATGGGGTTGGATAATATGTAGGGGTGGGGTTTTTCAATTGAGGCATCTATAAATATTATGTCGAGAGATGTATTATGAGGTTTGGGCTTCACGAGTTTGACTCAGTATAGCGCTTACATACCCAAAGGGACTTGGGATAAAACATAGTTTCAACAAATGGAGTCATATTTACACATGTAGGCTATGGGATACCGAGTATATAAGGTATAAAAGTTCTCTATTTATGGAGACTAGTCCTTAATATATCATTTTTATTGTGTTGTATTGATATATTTATATGTTAAAATAATACATTAATCAAATGCATATATTTAAAAAGTATTGAAATGAAAACACATATTCAGGGTTCCGTAGGATTTTTTCGCTTAGAGAAGTGGTGAGTGTAGACAAATTTTAAACTTTGGTCCGCAAAGTTTCTCACTAAACTCAGCTAAATGGCGCTCTGTTAAGAACGTGCTTTGAAATATATGTTTTCATGTTTGTATTTTGGAATTATGGCATTTTATTTTTATTATTTATCTCACGAGTAAGTCAATTCATTACACAAGTGGAGGTACTAGGTTAAAAACCAGGCTTAAACAAATATAAATATTGTAAATTACAATGGAGGGCAGGTTAAGGTGGGTACACAACTATTTAAATCTTATATATATATATATATATATATATATATATATATATGCGGGGTGTTGCCTCAAACTCTAGGAAGAGGTTCTTTAACCTCGCGGAAAAAGCCGACTTTTTTCTTTAGGGAAAGCCCCATTTTTTGTGCTTTTCAGTCCAGCAAATCTTCGTCTAGGTAGGCCAACTTTTGCAGAACTTGTTTAGGGTTTTGACTTTCTTTTCTTTATTTAGGCGAATTCTTTTTGAGGCAACTCAATGAAATTAAAATGCTTTTCCTTTCGAAAAAGTGAGTTTTCTATAGTACAAGACCTTCAAGAATTTTCAAAAATAGGATCGAGTATCTCAGGAGATCAAGACTAAGAAATCTATAAAACTGAATCAACATTGAGTTTTGGTCCCCTTTTAAGGTTGGTGGGACTTCTATTTATAGGAGTTTTGACGAATCGAATAGCCGATTAACGTAAAGTTATTAGCCATTGATTTTTTATCAATGGCTATGAAAAAAGTTTCCAAATATTTTATGTCAGAGGGATTTGGTCGATCAACCACGGCCTTTAGCCGACCGTTTGAGAGGCCTTTAGCTAATTAATCAAAGGTCCCAAATGGGCAATTTTTTAGTTGTTTTATTTGATCAAATGATTTTTGGGTTTTATTTTTTATTTTTTTTATTTGGTCCATATATACTTTGGTCTTTGTTTTTTTGACATCATAAACATTAGTGCATGTTCCAAAACTTGGGTTTTCTCAAGGTTTCCTCCGGGTTCGTGCCCGAGACTTATTCGGGACCAGTCGATGCAGCATAAAACCTCGATTGCAGATTGAGGTCCACACACATAAGTTCTAGTACACCTGGTACCTGGGAGAGAGGTTAGTTTGATAGGTGATAGAGAGCGAGATTGTGGTTCCATCAATATTCCCTCCCTTTCACATGAGGAGTGTGGAGAAGTTGTCAGATGCTATGTGAGAGGCAACAATGGAAAGGGAGCACTATATGCTCCACACTGACATGGAGTCACCATATTACTACTTGGACTTCATGACTAGATGTTTCATACCTCCATTGATATACGACATGGATGGTATTATTCCTTGGATGGTTTGCCTCCTTCGTCAATAGAGGCTAGGGATGGTAACAGCGTGTCGGGTTCCTCGACTTAGGCTTCTATGAGAGCTACATTGAAAATAAAGGAACCTCAACTCCATCACTATCCTATACTTTCTAATTAAATATATCTTAAAGGGGGTGGGAGTGTTGCACCTTCCAGGTGCCTCATCATCCACATGTCGCAAGCGATAGTTTCCCTCCCGTTCTTGAGGTGGATGTTCAACTCGAGGTATGAATTCTCTCCTTTGTCGATTTATACATTTTGATTATTGATTTTTTATCTCTAAATTCTTCACTGGATTTATTTATCTTCTTCATTCTTCTCCTTTCTAGATTGTGGTTGTGTTGTTGTCTTTGTTGCTGGACATTCGGGATTAGATCGTGTCTGAGTGTGTACGAACAATACCTTGATCTTGCATTGCACCATCGGTGACTACTGACAAATAATACTCTGGTTCAAGTGGAGGATCATCTTCTCTCCTTTACAGAAGGCGTCGTAGGAGGGGATAGATAGATTAGGGTTACTAGAAATTTCAGGCTTAACCCAACAATTTTGATTTTTTTTTGCTTATTTTCTTTTTCATTGTATCTGAAAAATGTAAAAGCAACAACTAATATATACACACACACACACACACACACACACACAGAGAAAGGCACACCTACATCATGATGTATACATCACACCTAGTTCTAGGACCTAAGAAATATTTTTTGTCTTTTTTTTTATTTTTCTCTTAAAATTAATCTTGCAATCAACCCATATTCAAAAAAATATGTTAAAATACATTTTGTAGCTATTTTTAAAATAATCCATAAAAAACTGTTGCGCATACCCTTATAAATAAGGTATTTTGAGCAGTTTTTTATGGATTTTTTTAAAATAGCTACACAACGTATTTTGACCTAATTTTTTGAACATGGGTTTATTGGAAGGTTGATTTGAAGAGAAAAATAAAGTTTTGAAAAAAAACTTTTAAGGGCCTACAACTAAGTGTGATGTATGGATGATGTATAGAGCATAATGTAGGTGAGAATTCTCCTATATATACATATATAATGATGCATTTTTTATTTTTAATTATCTTGTGTTAATGATTTATTCTGCGTGCACTTTAATTTTTCACTGGGGATTTTATTTGAAAAGTAAGAAATAGTATATAGAAAATTTTAAATATGTCCTTTTTAAATGTTAAAGATATGACTGCCAGGAAAATGATTTTGAGAGGGGATTATTTCGAAAATGACAAAAAAGGAAAGGGGAATATTACCAAATAAGGGGTGTCAACTGGCATCCCCCCCGGCGTGCCTATTGGCACACCTATATATGTATAGTTTCTTTTTAGCCTTTATTACACTCTTGGTACTTGGATTTATTTATTGCAGCATCTAGTTCATTAATTCTATCATTTTGTGGAGGAATTCAATAATAAAAGGGGACTTGGGTGAGGTTTTTAATCACACCTCAAGTGTTTATCTTCTTTATTTTATATAGTTATTACTATCCCAAATGGATATTCCTATGATAGAGACGTTTACTTCCTACCTTGAAGGTTTGGACATTATGTGTTTAAACAGTGTCAACTATGAGACTTCAAACTTATGCCCAACATCTTTGTGGCATAACCACTAAATCATTTGGAGTTTACTAGAGGCGGCTCTGAAATTTTGGTACCTAAGGGATCATATGTTTCACTTTAATTTGGACAAGGTATGCCCAACTTACGAAGAAATATATGTCGTGTTGGGTGATAACCATCGAGTTATTACCGCTATGCCCAACCTTTTTCGTTCCCTTCGGGTGGCCCCTTCTTATGCTCGGCCATTAGTGTATGAGGGAGTCATTAATCTCCTCGCAGTGCTTGATTATATGCGTCAAATGGATTTTAGGTATTACGGCTTTGCTGTCGCAGTGGACCTAGACTTGAATGCTAAGATGCTTTTAGTGATAGACAATCTGAGTGTGGACGCCCGGGTAGCCACCATAGTACTGTGAATAAATTATCATTGTAATCATGCTACCACAATACTAGAGGGGTCATTAAATGATATTAATGACTAGAAGGAGACCCATTTTACTTTTCTATGAGGTATCCCCATGATGTTTTTCATGTGTCTATCGAAAAGGCATTTTCTGGTTGAACACTCGGAAACCCTCTAGCTGGCATTCCTCACTTTTTTTTATCGTCCCTCATGGATTTTGGTCCATCGGTGGACAACTAAATCGATTGACTTTTGGAAAGTGGGGCTATATGTATTCATTAATTTGTACCCTAGTGGTAAAAGATAATTCCCATTCTTGAGTTATCCGTTATGCTCTGCTCGTGAGCCCACCATTCCTCCATCTAGTTTTGTGGAAATTTGTACCCTGGGTGGGAGCTGATCACTCCTCTCTGTATAACTAATTTTTATTATGTGAATAACCTGATTGAATCATTAAAGATAACTTTAGGAGAGTTGTGGTAGTGTTGTAGGCATCTTCTCACTTAACCCAGTCGGTAAAAGAAGTGACGAAAGTGTTAGGGGATTATCTGAAGTGGTTGTGGAAGAATTTAGTTATGAAGGTTTGTGATGGGGAAATAGGGAAGATATGACTTATGATGGTTAAGGATGTGGAAGGAGGCGTGGTGATGTTTTCCAAAATTTTCAAGGCATATCTACCCATTGAGAGCATGAGGAGATGTAACCGAAATTTTTATTCTTAGGGCCCTGGGGGATAATGATACTTATGGTAATGATGATTGTGAGGAATGGTCTTCATGTAATTGAGATGGTTTTATTGTGAAGCTTTCATAAAACATATATGGTATAGATTTGGATGTTTTATGGTTTATTTTGTAGGTTTATGTATATGTTTCTATTTGGGCCTGGGTTTGGTAGGATATGTTATGGGTTTAGTGGGTATAGGTTTATGCATGTGTTTGACTTTCTTGTTGTTGATGCTTCGTGTAATTTCCATGTTTATAAAGGAGCTTAAATAAACTTTAGAAGAAATTATTTCTTTCTAAATTATCTTTATTGATCACTAAGGCATATATAATCCTTTTTGTCCATTTAAAAATGATGGGGTGTCATTTAATGGAAGAAAATAATAGCATTTTATTAAAGACAAAGGGCGGTACCCAAAGTTAATTTATGGATTGCCTACATAACTTTGTGGGATAAAAAATATTTATATGTTGTGAAAGATGTTTGAGAGGATCAAGACCTACATACTTCTTTTCAGAGGGAAAATATTCTTTATAGAATAGAATGGAGGTTAGAAATGCATAGCATGATGAGAGTCAGATCAAGGGTAAATTTTATTGAGTTAGTCCAAGTTAACTAGACCTGACATTTCTTCTCCATTGAGTTTTGTGAGCATAGTAGTGTCACCTAACAAAATCTTCTTCAAAAGATAAGACCCACTCCAATTGGGCTTGAATTTTCCTCTTGTGTCCTAGATGGGTTCCATAATTTCTTTGAGAGCAAGATCACATTTTTCCACACTGCAATATTTAAATTTTATGTTGAATGATCGTGTAATGTGATGATGATACCCTTGTATATGGCATAAATATTTCAATCTCTTTTCGTCCAAGAGTGTGTGCTCATCATAACGACTTTAGTGGTAATCAATTTCCTTGGCTTAACTTTCTAGCATGACCTATAGGATGGTATCTCAATCTCAATAGGTAGGAATGCTCCCATTCCATAGACTAGGGAATAATAAGTGGCCCCAATTGGCATTTTAATAGACGTATGATAGCCCTAAAGGTCTTAAAGGATCCGATCAGCTCAATCCTTGTATCTTTCAATCATCTTTCTAGTTATAGATAACCTTGTTTATTTTTTATCGATAGGGAGAAGACTTATGTCTAAAGTCTATACTCTTCTACCAATTATGTGACTTCATCTTCAAAGTGGAGCCCATTATCTGATACCAGATCATTAATGACCCCATAGCAATAAATGATATTCTTTTTTATGAACTTGTCCACTTTCTTCGCCTTCAATGTTGCATAAGATTCTGATTTAACCCATTTCGTTAAATAGTCAACGGAAATGAGAATGAGTTCATGAAAATTTGATGCTTTAGGAGTGACTTTACTAATAATGTTGATGCCCAGAGTTGAGAAGGGATAATGAGAGGTCATGATGTACAATCTCGAGGGAGAAAGTGCTGGAGATCAGTAAATTATTGGCTTTTGAGACATTTTTTGGTATAAGCAATGCAATATTGAGCCATGGTGGTCTAATAATATCCCTGTTGTACAATCTTCTTAGCAATAATATTGTTATTTATGTGGGACCCACATTCTCCACTATGGATTTTTTACATCACTTATTCATTGTCAACCCCTATTGTGCATTATAAATAGGTGCCATCGAAATTTCTCTTGAATAATGCTTTGTCATATATAATGTACTCAAATGCAAGCTTGTAAAGGGTTATACGATCTTTCTTATCATCCCCTTAAGGATATCAACCATGATTGTGGAAACACGATATTCGTAATACCATAACCCAACCTTGTCCAAATCTTCTCCCGTAGTGAGCTCGATGTGGTAACTGTGAGTTGGGGTGGACTGTTTATATACTTGGAAGAGAATAATTATTATTCCCTCAAGAATGTCGAGCATGTAAGTCAAAGTTTCCAATGCATCGACAAAGTTATTTCTTGAGTGGGAGAGGTAGTGTAATGTGATGTGTTTGAATTAGGAGGCAATATCTTCAAGGTGTGCGTAAAAAGGCAAGATCATTTTGCCTTTGGCTTTCAATTTTTGTAGGACTAGTCCTATGATTAGGGTTGACTATCCATAGACATTTAGGTAGCATATTCTTTTCTCGAGGGTAAGGTTGAGGCCCATGGTGCATGCCTCATATCATGTCATGTTGTTGATGCAAAGGAAGTCTAAACAAATGGCGATGGGAGTATGAGAATCATCATACACAATAAGGTGTATTATAATTCCATCACTTCTTTTGAGGATCTCCATCGAAGAACATATGCCACTAGAGCTCTTCATGAAAAGTACAACTAATATACTCATTAGTGAATTCGAATACCCATACATTAGATTCTCCAATGTGATTGTTATTTGGGTAATCAAATATCGCTCTTCCTTTGATAGACTTTTGTGTGACATAGGTGCTACTAAACTCATTTAACAACAATAGCCAATAAATCATGCAGCTTAACACGGTAGTTTATTCTAGAAGCTATTTCGTAGGATCCATTCGAGACACTAACTTGATAGGGATCGTGAGTATGTAGTGTTAAAGCTTTAGGGTGACCCAAACTAGGTTGACATGTGTTTTGTACAATGACATATAGTTCACTTCGTACCAAACCAATTTTTGACTACCATAATAGATGGAACTATTTTTGAGATTTAATTCAATATATTGGGCTAGCTTACCCCCGACCATAATGTCAGTGACAAATATGTACAAGAAAAGGGGTAAACCAGGTTACGGTGGCATGAGCACCAGTGGTTGGGTAAGGTACTACTTGATTATATCGAATGCTTCACGGTATGCCTCATTCCAGAATTTGGTAGAATCTTTTCGAAGAAGCTTAATGATGGGTTCATAGATGGAAGTCAGATGACTGATGAACTTTCTGATGTATAGGAGTTTTCCTAAAAAATTGTTAACTTATTTCTTAGTTCGAGGCAGTGGCATTTCGAGAATAGCTTAGTGTTTAGTAGGTTTGTCTTCGATCCCTCTTTAGCTGACCATGATGCCGAGGATTCTATCATTTTTTTATACCAAAGACGTATCTCTATAGGTTGAGGCACATATAGTGTGGTCATAACCGTTCAATGAATTTCCATAAGGCAAGAAAGTGACCTTTTCCAGTTTTAGACTTAATGATCATATCATCAACATAGACTTTAACCTCTTTATGGATAAAATCATGTAGAATGATCGTATCTTCTATTTGATATGTAGTCTCAATATTTTTAAGACTGAAAGGTGTAATAGTGTAGTAAAAGGTCCCCCACATGGTGATGAACTTAGTCTTCTCTTAGTGGTCGGGATGCATATTGATCTAATAATGTTAGTTTTGGCTCTCCTTTGATGTTTAGGGAAGAACTGAGATGGAGGTGAAGACCCCTAACTATCGAATGTGTTTTTCCAACAAGTTTGATTATTATAAATTTACCATTATGGTGAAAAACTATAAATAGAAGAATATTTCTAGGTGTTCAAAAGTGTGGGACTAATTGAGAGCTTATTAAAGTCAACGAGAGATAAAGAGCTAGTTTGAGCAAGGTGAGTTCTTAAGGTTGGTTAGTGATTGGCTTTTGAGAGATATTAGTGTGTGTGTGTGTGTGTGTGTGTGTGTATGTGTGTGTGTGTGACCATTGGTTCCCATCCATTTATCTATAAAAGGAGATATCCTACCATTTTTGGATATAGCCCAAAGCTTGGGTTAACCATGTAAATTGTTGTTGCTTTGATTTTTTGTTGCTTATATATTCATTGTGTTGCTTCACTGATGTTTTTTAGACTCGTTTCAAGTTTTCACACATAGTTCATTTATAGAACAAGGTCTTAGGTATTTTCCACACACTAAGTGGTTCATAAAATTCTAGAGTGAGTTTTTATCATCTTGGTCACTAGAGATAGTATTTCTTTCATATAAAAAAATGGTGTAACCATTGGTTTCTGACCATTTATTTATCAAAAAAGAAGATATCCTACCATTTATGGATATGGCTGAAAGCTTAGGTGAACCAAGTAGATTTTTGTTACTTTGATTATTTGTTACTTATATGTTCATTATGTTTCTTCATAGATGTTTGTTGGATTTAATTCAAGTTTGCACACGTGGTTCATTTTAGGAAAACGTTCTTTGGTATTTTTCGTACACTAAGTGTTTGATAAAATTCCAGAATCAGTTTTTATATCTTGGCCTCTATAAATAGTATTGCTTTCGTGTAATAAGTGGTATCATAACTTAAGTTTCATTATTTTCCTGGTATTTTGGTTCGATGTTGAATAAATTTTAGCAATTTTGGAATAATTTGTATATTTGTTCCAAATGACAAAAAAATGTGGAGAGTACTATTGACCCAACCTCTATGAGTGGATGCTCTAAAAGATAGGATCCGAGTTATGGATCATGAGCTCAATTAAGATGGAAATTAGGGCTTTTGATAATTTGGTCAATTGTGGGTTATGGCAAAGAGGAATGTGAGGCGTTCTTATCCAACAGAGGTTGCAATTAACATTGTTAGGGGTAAAGGGATGAGCAATAGGCATGACTGATGATGAGTATATTGACATTGATCAAAGAGTGGATTTGTGTATTGATATTCTTACCATGAATGATGTGTTTAATAACGTGATAGCGGAGATCATGACTAAAGGCATGTTGGATAAGCTAGAAGACCTTTATTTGGGAAAGTTATTGTCAAATAAACTGTTCCTCGGGAAAAAAAATCTTTAATCTTGAGATGAAAGAGGGTGAGGATAAGATGAACCATATCAATACCTGATAAGCTAGAAGACATTATTATTGCTTGCATCATTACCTGATACACACGAGCATTTTGTGACCACTCTTATGTTTGGGAAGTCAAAGTTCTGATTTAATGAGGTTTTGCAAGATAGTCAATCTCATATCGCAATGATAAAGAAGGAGGTGGAGGTGATGTGCATTCCCATAATGAAGGCCTTATGGAGAGAGATGGAGGTGGGAAAATATCAAGAGGAACTCCATTTGTGGATCCAATAACGGTAGTTGGTCTAGATTGAGGGGTGTTAATGGATTCATATGACCCAAAAATTTATTTTGTGAAATAAAAAGGTTAAGGTCAAGGTCAAGGTTAGATTCGAGAGGGCGATGCAAGAGGGTGCGGGTTATGAAGATGTACTTAAAGAACTTCTCACAATATCCAAGGTTAACTCTCTTTCTAAATATTATTGGATATTATATTTGGGATCTTTGGATCACATTAGCTCTAAGAGGTAATATATTGATAGTCTCGCAAAAAATGGAATAGGTTCCATGTCTTTGGCTAATTGAGAGAAGGTTACCGTTGAGGGTGTTAGGACAGTGAAACTCAAGATATTTGTTGGGTTGGAGTGTAGTTTGGTAGGTGTGGCTTATGTCCCAAAGTTTTGAAAGAATTTGAAATCCATTAGACATTTGGATTCCAAGGGTTGCTTGGTGTCGTTAACAGGTGGAGTCTTGAAATTCACACGCGATTATATGGTCCTAGAGAGGAAAGGGGAGAGGGAGGGGTTGTAAAATCTATATCATACTTCGAGGAAGATGAGAAAGAGGTGTGTACAAGTGATCGAACATTTGAGGAATGTATCATTTATGAACAAGATGGTGACATTGGATGATAGCTTTTCGAGGGTATATGGTAGTGATGGGGAATACCTACTAGGGGAGGGGATGGATCGAAGTCCCCTTCTAGGTTAAATGGGTGATGTTGACTTGATTTAGTTGCACACATGAATTTGCCGATTGGAATCAAGGAGGTGTAGGTTTGTGATGGATTCGGGGTGTGAATCTCATTCAAATAAGGTTGATAGGTGATTATTTGTGAGCATTATCAAATGTTTTTACGAGCGTTGGCAAATGGGAGTCTTTCGTGATAAAGACTTGGTACATCTTTCGAGGGTGAGATTCAGAGGATGTGAGAGGTGAAGAACTTTCCTTCTCATCCCTGGTTATTGCTTAAGGTGGAATATGGTGTTAATGTGTTTGAATATTTCGTGTAAAGAGGGTGTAAGCTATATGTATGGTGTACTCACCGAGTTATATGTGGAGCAGGATTCACTGTATGGTTATATGGTAAGGATTCAGATGCATGGGATGCAGAGTTCTTAGTTTAGTAATTAGTTCCTTGGCAAGTGGAGTTATTTGGAGTCTTAGAGTGAAGACTTGTGGTATTTCACTTCATGGTTGATGTTTTAGGTGGCTCTGCATTGGGTGTAGTGTATTGGCTTGCTAGACATCAGATTGGTCTTCGAGAGTTTGGTTGGATCGTGAGGATGGAGTAGGGGAATCATATTATCTTGGTATATGATGGGATGATATTCAAGGAGGTTCAATGTCAGCATTTTAGAAGTGGGTTAGATTGTCTGGATTATCGAGATTGATTTTGTTGGTTTTAGCTATGCTTTAATGTTTCGGGAAGAACTGAGATGGAGGCGAATCCGTCCAACTTTCTATTGTGTTTTTTCATTAAAGTGTTATAATTAAAAATTTACCACTGTGGCAGAAAACTATAAATAGAAGAGTATTTCTAATTTTTTTAAAACTATGGTCATATTTGAGAGATAATCAAAGGCAAAAAGAGGTAGAGATCTACTTTGATCAAGGTGAGTTATTGAGGTTGGTTAGTGATTAAGTTTTTAGAGAGATAAGTGAGGTGTGTGTAGCCATTGGTTTCTAGACATTTATTTATAAAAGAAGATATCCTACCATTTATGGATGTAGCCCAAATCTTGGGTGGACCATGTAAATTTTTATTGCTTGGATTGTTTCTTTATTATATATTCATTGTATTTCTTTATTAATGTTTGTTAGATTCATTTCGATTATGCACACGTAGTTCATTTTAGGAATAATGTCTTATGTGTTTTCTGTGCACCAAGTTTTTGATAAAATTCCAGAGTATGCACACATAGTTATTGTCTTGGTCACTAGAGATAGTATTTCTTTCGCACAACAACTTATAACCCATAAGACCGTCAATAAATGAATTACGTGTATGATTGGATGTCTTGTCGATGATCATGTTGATGTTGGGCATAATCTTCTTTCTGAGAAGCTTTGTTCATATCTAATTAGTTGATGCGTATGCAAACTTTCCCTCCTAATTTGAACATAGGAAAATGTTATCAAGCTAAGTTGGATACTCCACTATGTGGATGAAACCTAAGTTCAATTGTTTAACCCCCTCATCTATCACGTTTTAAGAACCATTAGGGTCAGAGGTTTATAAGTGTTTACTTGACTGGCTTTCCCTCTTGATATAATGGAATCTCGTGTTGCACAATCTCTAGTTCAATGTCAGGCATATTAACGTAAGAACATACGAAGACGACCACAAATTATTCAAGTATTTCTTTGAATTGCGACTAATAATTCTTATTAAGGGTGGACCCTATCGTAATCTCGCATGGAGTGTTACTAGAATCGGTATTAATAACATTAGTCTCATAATCATTAGTTTGAAAACGGTTATATTTGTATTGATATTAATTAAGAATTATTTATTCATTAAATCCTCATTGTTAATTATTTGATTAGAATCAATGCAATTAATATAACACACAAAAATATACTCAAAATATTCAAACATTTCATTAATAACATTTTTAGGAAATATAACACCGAGGACCTCATCGAAGGAGGCATAATTTACACTTGAATCAGTGTAGAAAAATGGAGAAACAAATTCATTCTCTAGAGGGTAAATTGTAGGGTTATGGACAGGCGGAGTTGGGTTGATTAGAATGCTTCAGTAATTAAATAGAGGCTTATCCGTCAGAGTTATCTTAGGAGAAGGGTCAGAAGTCTCAAGTTTAGCATGGATCATGCAAATTTCTATTCCTAATGCGAGTAAACTATATGATTCGCCATTTTTAGTGCTTTGGGTGTTAGAGGAGCTCGAGTAAGTAAAATTCATGTTCAGGGTTTTCTTCTCATGCTTTGGGGACTTTGTACCAGTGAATTTTTCCTCGAAGAAGATCTTAAATCCTTATTTTAGTTTCTTCTTATTAATTTCGTACCGTGGTTTAGGGAATCTGTAATAGGGGAAGTTTTTATCCTCTTTGATAAAATTTCCATTTAGAGAATCTCCGTAGATGATTTTTCCTCTTCTATACTCTCTTTCAATATGGTTGATGGAGGGACATGAGCTCAGTTGGAGATGGTTGATACCCTAGGCCATATAGAGGATAAGCATCTTTCAGAAAAATTAGCTCAAATTTTTTTTTATCTTATGTCCAGCCCCACTTTGGGCATAAAGTGCATGTTTTTTAACATCTTAATTATGTTGACGTTCCAATGTGGGTTGTGTTCATGACTCACTTTGTATTTCATGTCTTTTCCTAGCGAAAAAGGGTGTGAATCAATCTTAAATCTTGAGAGAGACATGTCATTTGCACTATGCTAGATCTCCAAAATTGATTTGTTGGTACCGATGACATCAGAGTTATCATCGTTTATGATAATGGTAATGACTTGGTTTCCTGCAAAGAACTTCATCTTTTGGATGAATAGGGAAATCCATTGATAATATGGATCTAAGGTCAACATAAAATCAGTTTGAAACAAGCACGGATGTCAATGACTTCAACCGCACTCAAAGGTAGGGTATTTCACATTTTTATAGGAACTTTTGTACCAGAAAAATGGTATTTCCAAATATATCCCCTCGAGGATGTAAAATATATCTCTTCTCACAATCCCAATAGTGTATGAGAAAAATGTATACATTTCGATCAGGGTTATATTATATGATTAGGATTCTACCATATATGTATTTTTCCTTACATTAAAATCGATTTTATGGTATAGATGTTTATGAAGTCGCCCTCTAAGCCTTGTAGTTCCATTTGAGGGCATATCAGGACAACCCTTGTATGAAATATATCAATCCTGTGACTTCCCATCGCATGTCATAGGCACATATGTTAGTAGATATAGGAGTGAGAACACTGACTAATAACCCTAGGCTTTCGATATTTATCGATGGTCAGACATTCAAGGCATAATTGTTATCAATGAGTCTTCTTTGGGATTGTATTGAGATATTTGGAGCATAATTATGATCTGGACAAAAATTAGGGATTTATATCGGCAAAGGATATAATTCTTGTGACAATTAGAGTTCTAACTATATGAACTTTCCCTTAGGGGTAGGTATCAGGAGGAATCATTAGTTGAGTGAGAATATTGATAACAAATTTTGTATGGAGTTGGTAAGACATAAATAGTCTCCATAGGATAATATTGGCTTGAGTTTCCTTAATACGCTTGCGAATTTTTCTTTCCTTAACTGATATTTCTGGCATGGGGATTTGTTCAGTGACCCCTTTTCTTTTTTTTACAGTTGCATTAGAATGTGGGAATATTGGATCCTTATATACCGACTCAAACGAGTCATGTGGTTCACAGATTCTAGGAAGAATAGGAATCCAGTGTCTTTATCTATTTTTGGTGCAAGGGAAATATTGTTAATCTTCAATAATAATTCTTTGAAAGATATTACCCCATAGAAGGGAGTAATTGTATTGGGGTTTTCACTATCGAAGTCGCCGTTTGAGTTGTTTGAAGGATTAGAATAATTTCCCCATCGAGTAGAGATAATGTTATTGTTCTAAGAAAAATTGATATAATCAGCAGAAAAGTGTTTGGAAGAAGGGACCAGATATTACTTAAACTGAAGGGTTGTGAGTAACTCCGGAGCACATAGTTTTGTGTTCTTGATACACTTTTTGTCAGATTGTGAAAAATATCATCTAAGATTATTTCCTCTCATATTCTCACAATCCTTTCCCTCGAGGGTCATTTCTGAAGAAATTTCGTCTTAAACTTTTGAGTTCTTCTAAGGTAAGAAGCCGGATGATTCCTATTTTCAAATGGGGTTGGATGTCAATTAAAGCCTTTGTTATAATGGTAAGAGCCTGATTGGGAGTATTTTTGGGATGCAAAAAGAAAGACGAGAAAGAGTTTAGAAGAAGATGTGATTTGAGAGATATATTGGACGAGGTAGGCTTAGTGATGGGTTGGATTCTGGTGAAATAGTCAAAATTTGGGTCTTTATCTATGAAAATGGTATTCATGACAACTTGGTGCATAGGTAAAGGGTTTTGGGTAGCGTTAGGTTTCAGGATGGTAGAATGTGTGATGACTCTTTTGTTGATTAAACCTTCGATAACATTTGCTAAATGATGGCACTGATAATTTGTATGATCGATAATATAATTAAAATCACAATGGGGATCATAATTGAAGTATGTTAGATTCGGGTCTAGAAGTAGATGATGGTCTAAGGGTTTAATGAGGTTGCGAGATAAGAGTTCTTTATATACTTTGGATAGAGTAACATAGAGTTCAACATATTTATTTTTGAGTTATAGTAGGACGGGTTTTTGGTTCCCAAGAGGTAGCACGATGAGAGGAAATGTTATTGATAATTGATCAGAAGTCGTATGATACTTGCTGGGAGTAAAATACCCAATGGTCTTTTTTTATTCGGATTCATCTTTCTGACTATTGGGATTTCCTACTATTTTAACCCAGCCTCCCAAAGGGCTCTGAAATGGGGTTAATATTGGATATCCATGGAAGTCTAGATGTATGGAATAAAATTCTTCTTTATAATATTGACATGATCTTCCTCTATGGACGGTTGGTAATGGCGACTACTTTTTCTCTCCACCTTTTGACAGATTCCATGAAGTTTTGCTCATGAATTTCAAGATCCTAGTGAGTCACTTCCAAATCTTCGTTATATTTATAATGGTCCATGAATCCTTGTGATATCTTCCTAATTACAAACCTAGGATTCTTCTGGTAATAACTAATGAATCTCACTCTATTTAATGCTAGAGACATCATCTCCTCTATGGACCCAATTAAACTCATGGTGATGGTAATTGCATACATTCACAATGGAAGGCCCACTACCTCCAAATGTTTCAATATCGGGCATTATAAAGTTTTTACTATCCTAGCTTTCAGGAAAGGGGACATATGGATGTAATCCATGTAATTCCCAGACATCTTTACCTAGTCAAATTTCTTAGAGAGTATTTTGATATTCACCTTGAACAAGTTCAATTCTTACTCCTTAGGATCACAGGGGACATCCAAGGGAAAGTTATCCCCTAACTGAGCGAGATTCAGAATCAGTAGATTTATAGGAGGTGGCCCACTGATAGGTTGAACACTCAGAGGATGTAGAGCTTGTTAGTTCTATTTTGGAGACCATATCGGTTCAAGTATTTATGGATCCATAATATGGGGAAAGTCAACATTTGAATATGGTGCCTCTGGGATCTGACCCCTATTTCTCTACATTTTGTGAACACCTGCTTGTAATCTGTCAATTTTTGCAGTAAGACGAGCAAGTACAACAACTAAATATGGTTGGGCATTGCTATTCTGTTAAGGGTTCTCCATAAGAAATCTTCAATAAGACCATTCAGTTTCTACTGAAAATGGATTATAAAGATATATAACTCCAAGGTGGTTTGATAATGGATCTGAGCCAATACAAAACTAAGCTAAGGAATGTGGTCGCATCTGAGAGTGAAAGTAAAAAAAAAATCATTTTTGATATTTTGAAAAGGGGAGGAAACAATATTCACCTTTGTAGGAATTATTATTAGATTTCATTTGTATTATGTTCCTCCTAGGGTGAAAGTAAAATATTAGACAAGACCTGAATCTGGGAAAAGAATGGGGTACGTAATGTAAGACATGGTTTGACTTGTTTCTAAGCCGACGGACATAATTCAATCTTTAAAACGGGCAAAATAACATGAAATTTGGGTTGTAATATGACTCAAAATTTAGGCAGAATTTCACGTAGGAAATAGTAATCTAGTTATGAGTGTCCTAGGGCGAACATATATATGAGCTTTATGCATAGGAGGTTAGTGTAAGTGTGCCTTCCTTTAGCATGACTTCCAAGATATAACCCTTACCTATAAGAGAAATAATTCATCGGTATGTGTGGAAACATCGTTTGATATATTTGAGTGCATGTCAATTGTCTCTTGAAATATCTCATGCTGATGGTACATGTGAGATAAAATTTAATATACTTGACGTACGAACATAAGTTCCTGTTATATACCTCCCATCGTATGCTCGGTCAAGAAGTATGATACGGGGGAACCTTTTGATATATACGTCAAAGGTACTTGGCTAATGGAAGGCGGGAGTCATATCGCTTAGGTTAAGCTCTCTCTGTAGGACTAAAAACCCATCACAAATTGGATATAGGGTCAATATGTAGTGTTCGCATGATATAGTGTACAAAATGCATGAGTCTAATTTAATATATTTATAAAAAAATTATGTATGATAAGTGGAATATGTACAACTACTAACAATTGAATAAAAAATTAGAATATGCATGAATGGAATTTGGTAAAATAGGTAAGTATACAAGGAGAGTAAATCAAGTAAGTATGTACAAGTAACATAAAACATGGATTATATACAAGAGAACAAATAATGGTGATATGGGAAAGGTATGAAAGATGTGGATGTATTGTGACAACCCGCTTATTAAAATAAGAGGTGGCCAGCCCGATACTCTAATAATTATAGGAATCATCGATGGTCCATTCTTAGCATCACTGTCGTTAAAATAATAATAATACAAGATAACCACTAATTATTTTAGAAAACGGACTGTCAAAATTTAATTATGGGTTTAACGAAAATCATTTAAACAATACAATTCGAAAAGGAGGTGGATATCAAAAACCAACGAGTAACTGTATAACGATTTAGCAAAATAAAATAACCGAATAAGCTATCGGTTAACAGACCAATACAAATGGGTTACACCGAGTATTAAACTTTAACTATCACATTATATTAAACAAATACAAAACCTGGGTAACACACCCGAATGTGTAAACTGATCATAACTAGAGTACAAAAGATAGAAACGTCTATAACAATATCCAACAACATCCGCAATGTGTTATAGCTCCAGGACAACAGTGTTGGAGAGTCAATACGGGCGTCCTTGCGGTGGAGCACCTGGGCGAATATAGAATTCATGCAAAACAAATAGATATAGATGGGTCAGGGCCCGATTTGATATGATTACCATGTGAATAAAATGCATAACGTTATGAATATTTTATCATCAATCATAAACTTAACTCGCTCTCACAAGTAATGATAAGGATTCTCCCCTCTCAATCTAAAAGCACAACTAGGCACAATATCGATGACACTATGCAATGTTCATATATGCATAAGAGAAATACCTAAGTTTCACTTTATTGAGATTTCATTTCAGTATTACACTATTTAAATACACAGTTCCTTTTTGTTTAGGAAACATATATAAAGCAATTTTATTTCATAAAGTGCTTCACCAATTCAGTTTTACATCTCATAACTTCACATTTCCCTTTTTATCTCCAGGAAACATATTTAAAACTATTTATTTCATAAAGTGATTTGTCATCAATAACGTCCCACATTATTACGAATAGTTATAATTCATATCATATAACGATTGTAAGACCGTGCTTCTGAGTTTCCCCACTGGAGGCGCCCCTAAATGGCTATCATCTTCCATGGCCTATCGAACAAGGTAACCTGGGCATCCTACACCGCATGATGTCGGGAAGCGGCCATATACCTGCGACAATGAGTCATAACCACACCCGTAATTACCGCAATTCCCACAAATATCACATAATATATAATAACCGACCCTATGGCCGAGGACTATATTCATCATGCATTCATTAGCCAGGGGACTTCACCTCATGCGCGTACTTCCCTTATGATAGCATTTAGAGAGGTGTGTATATGCGAATTATCATTTACAAGTTTTCCTAATTTAAAACATTCACTTTTACATTCTCAAAATCATTTATGCTTAACAATTAAGTGCCAATTTAAAATATGCATTTCTTATTCACGAAGTCATATTTTATAAATGATATAGCCCACGAAGTATAGTTGCCCTCACACTAGTCTCCAAGTGTTCAAAGTAATACCATAAGCCATCCGTGGTAATTCTCCTCGATACTAATCTACCAAGGATCCTATTCCCTATCACTTAACTCTCCCTTAGTCCGAGGCTAGCTCCCTAGAGAAAACGACACTAACATTTATTGAATAACCCCCGAATTAAACTCAATTACCCCATACTATCCTACAGTGTTACTCATCCTAATATAAACCCCCAAGAGTGTTAATCCTAAAAATATAAACCCCTGATCCTCTTTTTTAATTCGCAAGGGAAGGTTCTAATCCTTAAACCTAAAATAAAAGGAATAAAAACAAAGTTGGAAAAATATCCTAAAACTGCAGAAATTCTGAATCGATTCGCCCTGGCCGAATCGATTCGGTCTTGAAAGAGAATCGATTCGGATAGGATGAATCGATTTGGTTAAGAGGACCCAACATTATGTATATCTCTGAATCGATTTGGGTCATCCGAATCGATTCGCTAAACCCAGACCTGTAGCCTACCCCTTTAGCGAATCGATTCGCTAGGGGCGAATCGATTCGCCTGAGCCAGAATGCCCTATTTTGGCTATGAGTTTAAGGACCCTAAATTCCCAAAACTCCAATCTCTCTCTTCAAAACTCAACCAACTAAACTTATTTTATACCCAAATCATTTCTACATAATAACTAACTAATATTTCCAACTCAAATCAAATTTTAATCCAATGTTAAGGGTTTAAACAGTAAAATCATCAAAAACCCATTAATGGTTAAAACTCTAAAACCATAACTATAAATGTATGTTATCCACACTAAATCATATACTAGCAAGTTAGAAACTTGCCTCAAGTTTTTAGTCTCGGATTCTCTTCCCGTAGCAACGATTTCCAGCTCAATCTATTCTCTTTTCCTTCTTTTCTCTCCATTTTCTCCCAAGTTCTCTCCTCTCTTTATGTCTGTCTAAGTTTGAAACATATAATTGTGGAAATAAGAGGATTTGGGAGATTTAACCGTCCATTTAACATTTGTTCCCATCTTCAAATGTTAATACACCATTAAAATGACTCGTAACTACATAATTGATTCATAATCCGTCAAAAGTGCCCGAAACTCCAAAATGCAATATGGCACTTATTTTGACTATCTCAACTATTTCAGGACTAACCGTACCCTCAAAATTGGCATTCAGAATATCGTACAATTATTTCATGTTCCGACGTTATATTAATTCATTAATCATATCCCAATTAAAATATATACCATAACCGTCGCTTAAAGCACAATGACGCAATAAAGCATAACATTATGCTATTTGCCTTCTCTCAACGGTAAATATGTAAAACTCAGTAAATATTATCTCTTAAATTACTTAAAATAATATTTACTCTAACTTCCATTATTTTATATAATTATCTCACATGGCAGAATTATATAAAATCAATTACCCAAAAATAAGGGTTGCTACATACTCCCCCCCTTATAAGGGAATTTTGCCCTCAAAATTCAGGCATAACTCATAAAAAGACTAAGGGGCACATTTCTCAACTATTATTCTCTCATTCCTAAGTAAATTGTCTATACTCTCCATGATCTACAATTAATAACCATTTGTTCCTCACATGAACTATCGGGCCTAACTTTACAACAATGTGAAAAATCTACCTAACCCAGCGCAAGTTTGTCTATTATCCCAAATCGTGCTACATCCTTCATCGAAAAATCCCATCTTAAATTTGATTCTCTACCTCAAATCTTAAAAGACTTCTATTCGCGTCAGTATAGCCCTCCGGAAAAATTGGGCAGTTCATAAGTGGTTTCGAATGAACTCAGTCTTACTATACGAAGTTCCCTACGATACCGTACCCATTATGGATTACAGATTTAACCAAAAGAAGATTTTACTCTCATCCACCCAAAATAAATATGCACATCGAAAGTATGTCCTCCAACATACGTTGTTTCTCCCCGCTTTGACCAATTATTTTTGGGTCGTAGAAGGTACTCAACGTTAACGGGTTCCTATCGTTTTCGAAAAACTTCTTCAGAAATGGGATATAAAGATCTCGTCTCGGTTTGACACTATATTGTTAGGTATCTCATAAGGTTTCATAAACTCCATATTATCCTCTATCCGCACCCATGACCGCTTTATAGCATCGGTAGTCAGTGATAAAAATCCATAGATACACTCTCCCATTCTCGCACCGGTGGGTGGCCCACATTCACCAATTGATAGGTGGTGCCCAGGGAGACATCCACATAAGTGTCCTTTGCTTGATCATCCATAACTCTCAGCTTAACAGCAGGTGTAACGATCAATCACTGGTATAAGAGCCATAGTAACAACATATTTCGAGTTAAGCTCGTACCTCTTGTCTTTTAATTTCCATTGTTAGTTCCCCCACGAATTTCCTACTCAGTATCCACTACCACCATTGCTTTTTCTGGGTGATAATGAATGTTAAATTAATAGTCTTTTACGAATCCAACCACCGCACACTTTAATCTTTCCCTAAGAACTAACCTTGTATCGACTTGTGGTCCATGAAAAGACTTAAGTTCCCTCCCAAGAGGTAATGCCTCCACATCTTTAAGGCGAACACTATTGTGGTGTGCTTTTAGTCTTGTATGGGATAGTTCTCCTCGGAGGGTTCTAGTCACAAGATATATACGCAAGGGTCACCGCCCAACTCTTGCGGAGACGCGTCTATAATAACCAAATAGTCCACTCCCGATCTTGGCAATGCTAATTTATGTGTAGGAGTCAACTTGCCCTTCCGCTAATCAAAAGCTAAGTCCTAGACGTAACAGCTCCTCTAGGAATGGGCCTCACATTCTTCCCGACATTTCTTATTCCCGGAAACCCAATCCTTCTTAAAAATCAACCAACAAATCTTTTCTTGGTAAACCTACTACATCATTTCAAGAACAACAATACATGCCCCATATGCCTTACTACCTAATAATATTAAGATTAACGCGTTACCACTAACTACGAGAAATAAGTACCATACTAACTATGTCCCTGTTGCCCAAGACCTTTCTCAATTTCCGACATTCGCTCGATTTCATGCGTGGGATGTCTCGCAAAGAGAAATCCAAAAAAGGAACCCTCCCATTACATTACTACCTCACGTCGTCAGTCATCAAGATATAACAGCTTAAGGCACCCCAATCGGGACCACTAAAAATCATAACTCGAAACCCTACTAACGCGCTTCTCTTCTATGTCCTATCGTTCAGCGAGATGCAAATCTAATTAATCAAGGTGTCTATTTTCTACCAAGTATTGCGAATATTTTCCCAAATATATATATTTACATATTTCCAAATTGCCTTCTCATCAAGGCCTAGATATAAGCCTCAAATCGACTTACTTATCTTTGTCTCGCCCACATATACCTGGTGAGAGAAACATTTCCAATGCTTCTGCACCGCACATCTACTTTATATTAGCCTTTAATCAAACACGTGACTCTCGGCTAATTCCAACAAAACCAACATCCTAATCCTAAAGTAACATCTCTCTACTCCCAACTTCATTAAGGTTCATGCATGGAGTGTCTCGCAAAGCGAAATCCAAACTAGGAACCCCTCCGATACACTACTACTTAAATTTGTTGGTCGCGAAGATATGCAACATAAGACAAATAAAATAACAGTTCTCATTAAACCATCTCTATAAAGTCTCAACCCGTATCCAGGAGAGATATTATAGAATAAATAGTTCCACCCTGGAACCGAAGATATGATAGTCTCGCAATCATAAGCCTGCTATATCTCAAATCAAAATATTTTATACTCATATAACACAAACAGAACGAGTAGTACCAACCAAACAAACTTTTCAAATATCATCACCCACTTACTATGAATTTAAGAAAATAGAATCTTGACACCACGAAAAACATATAGATATAATATCTATATTAATATCAATACTACCACAAAGCTTGAATTACACACCCGAGTCTAGGGTTAATAAAATACTGAGGCTCAATCTTGCCCCACGAAACACACTTCCCTTATCCGAGGTGAAACTCACAACAACATTCTTGCCAATTACCCTGGCTGCTCCAAAAAAGTTCCCAGATACATTACCCTTGTTCTCTATGTACCAAAGACTACTTCAATCAATTCCCTATCTAGGCACCCTATTCTTGTCCCTTTTCTCCTATCGGAAAACATTCAAGCGTGTGGTTCTATGTTCCTCATCACAATCCTTCCCCATCTATCTCTGATTTTATAGCCTCAATCCTGATAATCACCCCCTTAGTTCCCTTAACTTCCTCAGTAAAGTAAAACATGCTACCGGCCTCAACTGCCTTATTTCCATGAATCTCCTTGGGTAGAAATCCACCAATGATGTTTCATGAACATGACTTCTTCATAAGTGTTGACAACACTTACTTGTGAGCCCATCATTTCATTAAAGTACTCTTACTTCCTTATACCCACCTTACTTCGGTGCAAGGTTTCCTTAACCATATATCTCTTCATTCACTGTCGACCTCTGATCGATCCTCCTGTGAATACTCGAGAGTCTACATTCTCATAATTTCTAATACTTCAGAGGAACTTGCTGTTAAAACTATCACTGAGGTTTCTCTATGAGCAAATCTTCCTGCTCAATCAAATGTGGTGATTATCATACCCACCATTTCGACCTTACTCCAATGGGTGAAAATTTTCCTCAATTTTTCACATATGGGTATTCCTATACCCCTCTCTAAGCCCAAACTTTTGAACCCCATACTTCCACCGAATGAAGTTAAACTGTCTCCGCATGACTTAACTTCAGCGCATGATCCTTATCAAGGGCCTTTCAAACTTCAATTTAACTTGCTGAGTAATCTAAGTTTAGCACCACTCTCTCCTTATAGCGGTACTTGGGAAATTTTAGCTACTGTCTTAACAATCTAAGAAAATGCCACAAAGGGATAACATCCAAGGCTATCGTCATCCCCGACTTTGAATTACAATCATAACTAAGCCCCGTCTCCTGGTGCCCTCGTAATGGCCTTCCCTGGTCGCCCTTCATTAATCAACACACGAATCTCGAACGACCTTAATCCCAAGGCTCTACATCAATTTAAAAGCAACGCAGAAGGAGTAGTACGTCCGCACAGATTCCTAAAGACACTAGAACCTGATGCTCTGATACCATCTGTGATAACCCGCTTATTAAAATAAGAGGTGGCCATCCCGATACTCCAATAATTACAGGAATCATCGATGGTCCATTCTTAGCATCACTGTCGTTAAAATAATAATACGAGATAACCACCAATTATTTTAGAAAACGGACTGTCAAAATTTAATTATGGGTTTAAGGAAAATCATTTAAACAATACAATTTGAAAAGGAGGTGGATATCAAAAACCAACGAGTAACTGTATAACGATTTAGCAAAATAAAATAACCGAATATGCTGTCGGTTAACAGACCAATACAAATGGGTTACACCGAGTATTAAACTTTAACTATCACATTATATTAAACAAATACTAAACCTGCGTAACACACCGTAATGTGTAAACTGATCATAACTATAGTACAAAAGATAGAAACGTCTATAAAAATATCCTACAACATCCGCAATATGTTATAGCTTTAGTACAACAGTGGTGGAGAGTCAATACGGGCGTCCTTGCGGTGGAGAACCTGGGCGAATATAGAATTCATGCAAAACAAATAGATATAGACGGGCCAGGGCCCGGTTTGATATGATTATCATGTGAATAAAATGCATAAAAATTATGAATATTTTATCATCAATCATAAACTTAAATCTCTCTCACAAGTAATGATAAGGATTCTCCCCTGTCAATCTAAAAGCACAACTAGGCGCAATATCGATGCCACTATGTAATGTTCATATATGCATAAGAGAAATACGTAAGTTTCACTTTATTGAGATTTCATTTTAGTATTACACTATTTAAATGCACAGTTCCTTTTTGTTTAGGAAACATATATAAAGCAATTTTATTTCATAAAGTGCTTCACCAATTCAGTTTTACATCTCATAACTTCGGATTCCCCTTTTTATCTCCAGGAAACATATTTAAAGAAATTTATTTCATAAAGTGCTTTGTCATCAATAATGTCCCACATTATTATGAATAGTTATATTTCATATCATACAATGATTCTAAGACCATCCTTCTGAGTTTCCCCACTGGAGGCGCCCCTAAATGTCTATCATCTTCCAGGGATTATCAAACAAAGTAACCTAGGCATCCTACATCGCATAACGTCGAGAAGTGGCCATATACCTGCGACCGTGAGTCATAACCAAACCCAGAATTACCTCACTTCGCATAAATATCACATAATATATAATAACCGGTCCTATGGCCAAGGACTATATTCACCTTGCATTCACTAGCGAGGGGACTTCACCTCATGCACGTAATTCCCTTATGATATCATTTAGAGAGATGTGTATATGAGAATTATCATTTACAAATTTTCCTCATTTAAAACATTCACTTTTACATTCTCAAAATCATTTGTGCTTAACAATTAAGTGCCAATTTAAAATATGCATTTCTTATTCACGAAGTCATATTTTATAAATGATATAGGCCACGAAGTATAGTTGCCGTCACACTAGTCTCCCAGTGTTCAAAGTAATACCATAAGCCATCAATGGTAATTATCTTCTATACTAATCTCCCAAGGATCCTAGACCCTATCACTTAACTCTCCCTTAGTCCGAGGCTAGCTCCCTTGAGAAAACGACACTAACCTTTATTGAATAACCCCCGAAATAAACTCAATTACCCCCATACTATCCTAGAGGATTACTCCTCCTAATATAAACCCCTAAGAGTGTTAATCCTCATAATATAAACCCATAATCCTCTTTATTACTTCCAAGGGAAGGTTCCTAATCCCTAAACCTAAAAGAAATGGAATAAAAACAAAGTTGGAAAAATATCCTAAAGCTGCCGAAATCCCAAATCGATTGGCCCTGGCCGAATCGATTCGGTCTTGAAAGAGAATCGATTCGGATAGGTCAAATCGATTTGGTCAAGAGAACCCAACATTCTGCGTATCTCCGAATATATTCGGGTCATCCTAATCGATTCGCCCAACCCAAACCTGTAGCCTACCCCTTTAACGAATCGATTCGCCTGGGCCAAAATGCTCTGTTTCAGCTATGGGTTTAAGAACCCTAAATTCTCAAAACTCCAATCTCTCTCTTCAAAACTCAACCAACTAAACTTATTTTATACTGAAATTATTTCTACACAATAACTAACTAATATCTCCAACTCAAATCAAATTTTAATCCAATGTTAAGGGTTTAAACACTAAAATCATCAAAAACCCATTAATGGTTAAAACTCTAAAAACATAACTATAAATAGTGATTATCCACACTAAATCATATACTAGAAAGTTAGAAACTTGCCTCAAGTTTGTAGTCTTGGATTCTCTTTCCGTAGCAACGATTTCCAGCTCAATCTCTTCTCTTTTCCTTCTTTTCTCTCCATTTTCTCCCAAGTTCTCTCCTCTCTCTAAGTCTCTCTAAGTTTAAAACATATAATTGGGGAAATAAGAGGGCTTGGGAGATTTAACCGTCCATTTAACATTTTTTCCCATCTTTAAATGTTAATACAACATTAAAATGACTCGTAACTACATAATTGAGTCATAATCTATCAAAAGTGCCCGGAACTCCAAAATGCAATATGGCACTTATTTTGACTGTCTTAACTATTTCAGGACTAAACGTACCCTCAAAATTGGCATTCGGAATATCGTACAATTATTTCATGTTCTGCCGTTATATTAATTCATTAATCATATCCCAATTAAAATATATACCATAACCGTTGCTTAAAGCACAACGACGCAATAAAGCATAACATGATGCTATTTACCTTCTCTCAACGGTAAATATGCAAAACTCAGTAAATCCTATCTCTTAAATTAATTAAAATAATATTTACTCTAACTTCCATTATTTTATATAATTATCTCACATGGCAGAATTATATAAAATTAATTACCCAAAAGTAAGGGTTGTTACATGTATGTAAGTGATATAGATATATGTACGAAGTGGGAGTAACATGGTAATATGTGCAAGTGATGAAAACATAGTAATATGTGTAAGTGATATGTGAAGTAAGTGGACAGGCATATGATATGTGAAGCACGTGATAAGCATGTTTACATACAAATGACATGGAGTATGTGAAAATCTAGATAAGAAAAGTGAAACGTGGCACATATATACACGTGAGTGCAAAACATGAGATATAAAAAAGTGAATAAGGCATGGATATATAAAAGTGACATGAGGCACATGATATAAAATAAGGTATATATATGTAATTAGAAGACAAAATTGGTTGAGGAAAGAAAATACACGTCAAAATGGCATATATAACATGTGAGGATAAGAGCTAAAAGAAGAATATACAAGTGAAAACGTATATACAAATATAAAAAAAGGAGAAAAAGATCTAAGTACAATAATAGGAAAATGAATCCTATGTAAATAAAATACAGTCCTCTAAAAAATTCCCCAGTTGAGTCATCACTATGACCATCCTGGGACGGATTCGCCCTGAAAATACAAAAATAGGGGTCAATGAAGAAAATCCCATGCCCACCACTAACGCGACGTTCACGGGATCCCACTGACATAATAGACTACTAATGAACCAATGACATAATAGACTACTAATGAATACAAAACCAAACAGATCATGGGTTCAAGGACTAAGTTACGGAATGGGAAGGTGTTAGGAACCCATTCCTCGCTGTCAGTCTCTCACTGGTTATAACAATGTTCTCCTTCTCCTAAAATGTGTGATCGTCTGTATAATGTGTGTGGTGTGAAAAATGTAAATATATTTTAAAAAGTGAGTGAGGAAAGAAATCAGTATGTACGCATCATGGTGAAGACTGGAACGAATCATTCAAAGGAGTATAAGAACAAGAAAAAGAAAAATGGTACAAAATTATGAGCGATACGTAAGATATTAACTCACTATGAAATTGTGAATAAGTGTCTTAAATAGGACCACTAAATAGGTGAAAGTACAATGGATGAAAATGGATACGCTATGAGCAATAAAATGGATTGTGACCGACTATGGATAAGTGAGTACAAATTTTAATGGGATCGCTAGAAAGGCAAATATATAGGTAATATATATAGGTAATAATGTTTTTTATGACTAGATTGTCGGGTATTTTCTCTCCCAACCTAAACGATGAGTTGACAATATGATACAATCTAGTGTAAATCTCATCAAACATCTCATTCTCTAACATTTTAATCGTCTCAAATTGTGTAGTGAGGTTCTGAAGTTTAGATGCCCTAATCGTGCTAGTTCCCTCGTGAGTGAGTGCAAGAACATACCAAGACTCTTTCGACATCTCACACATCATAATGTGATTATATTCATCCGGGGTGAAAGATGAGGAAGTAAAATTTAAACTTTAGAGTTCTAAAGTGAAATTCTATGTTCGGCTTCTGTCCATGACTCAACATGATTTAAACTAGTGGTCGCTCCATCTCTCGTGACTGGTGGTGACCACCCTTTTTCTACCACTAACCAAACTTGCTCATCAATAGCCTTAAGTGCACTTTTCATTCTCATTTTCCAATAAGCATAATTAGTGCCATAAAAAATCGGAGTTCAAATTTTCAAAATTCATACCTACAAGCATAAGGGATCAACGCAAAAAAAAATGTTTCTAGTTCTGATATTAATTTGTAGGCCCATTTTTCAAAGTGTGCTTTAGGTGAAAATAACTTTTCTTTAAAAAATAACCTTTTTCCAATTTTATCACACACCAAGTTTGTGAATCAAGTTTACTTAAATCCTATTTTATCTTGTTTAATCCTAAACATGCATCTAGGTGATTATAACAAGTAAAATAAACAATTTTACAAAAGCAATGCCGGATGTACGAGGAAATCACTAAGGTAAAAAACCTTGGACGGTCCAAGCCAGACACTCACTATGATACGAAATTTACAAAGTAAGACAGATTGACTTACACAATGACTCGATACCCCATAAGCCTTGACGGTCTTCTTCTCTTTAACTGCTCCACCATAGTGACCATGTAGAAGTCCTTCCATGATACTTGTCCATATCACATGAGTCCATGAGTGCCTCAGTGTCCACTGATGCATCTTTGGCAACCGTCTACTATCAAAACACGACAAATGGTGCAAATAAGATCTCTATAGCATATGTATGAAAGCTCAAATTTTTTATAAACTATAAGGGTGGTTTTAACATTGAAATCCTTAGAAAAAAAGTGCATAAAAATGTAACTATTCTATTCTGTATTTTGGCTCTACACGCTTCAAATTTCTGAGAAAGAATGCCTTAAATAAAAATCGTTAAGTTGACAGCTCGTTAGAACGATATCCATATATTGTTTGAACGACTTGTCCATGTTGTTTGAACGATACCGAGGTGTCATTTGAACGACTGATGATGCCGTTTGATCTTTCTAAACAAGTGAAAAAGATCCATATGATTCTAAACAATGTTTATCTCTGATAAAACAAAGTTATAAGATTTTAAAATCATTTTTGATATTTTAAAATCATTTACAAACAAAATAACTCCTTAAAACATTTTTCGAGTCCCATAAACATTTTGAGTTCATACCGGAGAGTATCTCGGAATACAATTTGATATGAAATTTGAGTTCATACCCACATATCAAATTGTATACTCATGTAGTGATATAAAACTTATCTTTGTCATTCATTACCGTATTCAATGAATCCAGCCAATAAAAACTTGTTGTGGACAAATCAATGACAATCAATACCAATGGAACTTGTAAAATGAATATTGTCATAATTACATAGTACATAATGTAATAAATATTTGTTTATTCGTGTCAAAAAATCAATTTAGCTACTTCCATATCTTCTAGATTGAAAGGAATGAAACATCTCTAACTTTTGTTTACATTTTCCAAACTTTTTACAATAAGTTTAGTTAAACCAATTTTTTTAACATTGATATATCTTAAATAATACGATTGAACTAAGTTATACCACATTTATGCAATAATTCACATTACATCTAAAGGCTTCAATGCATAAAATTCCAACAAATCGTTCTTAAAAACATAACTTTGATCCGTATCTTCTCCAAACATCGCTTTCTCCAATGGAATCATTATTTGATTCATCTTCATTATCAATAAATTATCTGTAAAGGCGGTTATTAAATCACAATCAACATTCTTTTATACTACATCACATCTACTTTTACCGAGACATCCTTCTCATTCACATGGAATGGTTTTTTCCCAACTTCCATTTCATTCTGCATTGAATCATGTTAAATGTATGTCATTCATAGCATATACACACTTTTATAGATATACATAAAAACCAATAGTTTATCTCAAGTCCCAACAACACTAACTCTTTGGGCCAAGCAATATATAACCCAATAGCATCTGTCGATAGGATGGCACTAGAACAAATAACTTTAGAAATGGAAACTCAAACATTGTTTTATCCTAACGCTATATTATGAATTTTTTCATTCGTTCCATTCCTATCGAATACGATCCCCTCGACAACGATGATATTTTTATTTCCAATAGCCAACCTACATTCTCCAACCTAAGTTACGAAAAATAATCACATTAAAATTCATCAATTTACTAGCCCCAACCAAGTAAAACTAGATAAAATTCAGCAACTTATTGGCCCAACTAAGTAAAACTACAAAGTTATCACCATCACAGAAAAGTGATCCCATTACCTTTAAAGCAGACGCTTGTTTCGTACTTTTATCACCAACTATCGAATAATGTTTCATACTTTTGACAACAACTATTGAATGAGGTAGTAACTTTTCACTATGTGATACACCACTAACTTTGAACTACATGCCAAAGACACACAAAAACAAAATATAATTACAAAAAAAAATACTAAACCTTAATGGTATGCATTTGTATAATTATCTTTGCATCATTATACCTTTGAAAAAAGTTATTGTGTTGTAATTTTTTCGCCTAAACTTGAAGGCTTTATATTTTCAATTTCATGCATGTATGAAACAACTTTCTTACCTCGGGGTGCGATTGTTAGGGATGCGACAATCGCCTCATCTTAACTTCAATTGCGCTTACATATCTTTTAATCTTTTCTTTGCTTCTCTTAATTCGAATTAGAACTCACTAATATGTCTCTTGGAACCACGTTTTGGAAGATTGAACTTCCTTTTGGGAACAACTCCGAGTCCCAAATCCCAAACATGGACGGAGTGTTCGGGAGTACCCAATGTCATAATGAAAATATTATTACTTCCTTATGTGATTAAACTACCATATTTAACTTGTCCTTTCAATTCAACCTGCAAGAAAGTAGATTCAGTCTTTTAGAATGTGATCTTAATATTATCAGAATCACAAATCATATACTAAAAGACACCAAATAGAGAAATTCTTATCATAATTTACAAAAATTAACCATTTTATGTGCCACCTCTTTTAATGAATCATCTCCACATTCACCATCTATTTTTACGGCCTTTTAACCATAAGAAACTTATGTCATCTTCATATTTCGAACCCATCTTCTTTTTTTAGTATCAATTGTAAAACAAAAAATCATATTATTAAAATATACCAAATCTGTACAAAGATCGGCGTAACCCTTCTTTTTTATATGATGATTGTATTTAACCTTGAATTTCATTTCCCTTTGTACCTGACTTACGATCTTATTAGTTAAAGCAACAAATTAGAAAAGAAAAAAAAAAGTACCACACAAATTTTCAACTGTTTTTTCAATTATACCACAAATCATTGCTTAGCCTATTACAAACAAATTCAGTCCACAAATCTGGACTAGTGAATTTCTCATATTTTGGTGGTGGATGTTTGATCAGTTGGCATCGCTGTCTCAATGGTCTAATTCAAACTCTCGTGAGGTTTGTTTTGAATGCTTTCCAACAAAAATCTATAGAGGACAAAACCATTCATTTGTTTTATTTTATTTTAACCATATGTTTTTCATAAACTTCATTTTTATTTGTTTCATAACCATATAATATCATTATTACAACTATATATCGTTATTATAGCTATATATAATAGTTATATAAGTGTTATATATTGTTATTACAGCTATACATAATAGCTATAATAGTTATAGTAACAACTTTTGAGGTCAGAAGCACATTATTTTATTTGTTTCATAACCATATATAATAGCTATATATTGTTATTACAGCTAAAATATTGTTATATATGATATACCATTATAACAGATATATAAGAGCTAAATTATTTGTAATATCGTTATATGTATATAACAGCTAAAATATCGTTATATATCATTATAACAGACATAGTTGTAATAACAATATATATATATATATATAGACACACACACACACACACTTGTATTGCATCCCACAAATCATTGTTCAATTTTATTGGTACTTTAGGCCAACATTGATAGGTTATCGGCACAAAGCACCTCACCAACAAAACCACATAACTTGATAATTCATTTTTTCTAGTACCTATTGGTTGCCCAAGATTGTTATCCACAACTCTTATCCATTCTTGTTTGCTCTTTATTTTAGTCAATCATTTTAGCTTCACCACACCTCTACCTTTACTATTATATTGTGAAGGTTTCTCCACAAGTTTGAGGTCAATGTTTTCCATTTTAAGTTGAAGTAACTGAACTATTGAAACACAAAAAAGAGCGACAATATAGATATTATTAATAAAAGTAAGTCGTAAATACTTAAAAAATACAATTATTGAAATATACCACGATTGAAATTCATCATTTCATTATGTTAACTAAAATGTATAAGAGAACAAATGTCACATAGCGCATATTCCATACATTCAGTTTTCAATAATCAATTGTTGTGGGCTCCACATAAAGAATAAAAAATTTGGACAACGTCACCAAATAAGCTTACATTTTAAGCAACTATAACAAATAATAAAGAACAATTCAACCATTAAGCACCATAACATTGTCTAAACAATTATGTTGGTGTATTCTCTATTCATGTCCCATCACAATCTTCATGCATATAAGTTTCACAAGATTCCTCAATCACGTCAAAAGATTCAATAGTTAGAAAAACTTTAGTGTAAGTATCATCCCTGAGACATCCATCATTGAGATCATATGCATCATCTTTATCATAGTAATCCCTTTAATAAGTTGATAATACAATTGAATATTTACGATTCATTTGATCTGGAACATAGAAAACTTGTCTTGCTTAATAGGCTAAGATGAAAAAATCGAATTAACGACCAACTCTATCAAGATCTACGGATGTGAAATCAAGCTTGTCTGTGTTAATTCCATTCTTGTTGTCAACCCATTCACACTTCAATAAGTTAATCCAAATTGGAAAACTGTCAAGTATCCATATCTCCCTTATAGCGCCATACAAAATCATATCGATACGAAGAGGATTGTTATCCTCTGCATTAGTTATATGCAGTCACTTATCAACTAGGCTTACTCCACTATTTTGGGTTACTCGTGAATCATCATGATCCTTTGTTAAGTAAATAATACCGTTAATGAATATCCGTGAACTTTAATGATGTCTCGATGAGGTCCACGAGTAATCCATTTTAGGTCATCTGAGATATTATTGTTTGGGAGTTCTTCTTCAAGCGCAACATATTAATATAAAAGTTTTAGTTATTTACAAAACAAAATTAAAATTAACATATTAAAGTAATGGGACATTTCATCTTTACTCCCGCTTTAATTTTTATTATTAAACTTCACTAACTATTTAGTTTTACTTTACACTTTTCCACTATATTCCACCAGTTGATATTAGACTTCGACATTGCTTTTCACTAGAATTTGATAAGTGTTTACACTTTGCAACTAAAAAATAAGAAACAGTGTTATTGTTTAAGACAAAACTAAAAAATGGGTAATGTTTAATGAAAATTAAAGTTGTGGTTAAGTCAACATGTCCCTAAATTAATCATACACTTTCATGTAACCAATGGATAAAGGTGCGGTTATGATCATCTTCAAGCTACTTTTTATTTTTCCCTTTTCGAGGATGGGTTCTTTCAAGTACTATTCGTACTCCCTAATGAGGTATTAATGAGTAACTAATCATTAGTTATTAATATATTAAGTGATAAGTACGTAAGGAAGTAACCTCATATTAAGAGGAAGTTAGAAAAGTCATACTCTATATAAGGTTGAACATCATTTGTGTTATGTAACACATGAAGATGTGCCTACTCTTAGGACATGTGATAAACTTCAATGATATCCAAACCTCCTATCGGTTTATCATCATCCTTACTTGTCATAATTACAATTGAATCTAATTCCGCTAAGAACTCCAAACAAAACTCAATAACTTCTTTTGCAATGTAACATTAAGAAATACGACCTTTTGGGCGATTATGATTTCTCCCAAAACCCTTTAATACTTTCATGCACCTAACACATTAAAGAAAAAGATCTCAAAACACTTATTTACTTATATTACTACATGGTAGTAAAGTAGATTGATCTAACCTTTTAATTGGGTACATCCATTGAAAGAAAATAGGACCACAAAGTTTGACCTCCCTCACAAGATGCACCATAATGTCAAAAAAGGATGATGAAAAGTAATTTTCCATAAAAAAAAATGTGGTCACAATTTTATTCTGAATTTCGTTTAGTTTTTGCACGTCCACTACTTTGGCATAAAGTGCATTGAAGAAAAAGCATACTCGCATGATCGCATATCTCACATGTTTTGGAAAAACCTATCGAATTACAATTGAAAGAAGTTGTTACATTAGAATATGGCAATCATGAGACTTTAATCCATACAATTTCAAATCTTCCATAGAGACATGACTTCTAAAATTAGAAGGCTACCCATTCGGGATCTTAAGGTCATGCAAAGTTTAATAGAATATTTTTATTTCCTCTCTCGATAACCTATAACATGTTGGGGGTAGGTATTCCCTTTTTCATTAACCTGTGGTGCTAACTCACTTCTTAAGCCCATTTCTTTAAGGTCAAGTCGACACTTCACCCCGTATTTTATTTTTCCTAGAATATTAAGCAAGGTTCCAATGATGCTATCGCAAATATTCTTTTCAATGTGCAAGAAATCTGTGTTTTATCGAATAAGAAAATACCTTCCAAATAAGGAAGTTCAAAAAATATTGATTTCTTCTTCCAAATATTTTCAACCCCATTGCTACTACGATCACCTTTTTCATCAAAATTAGCTACCCTCCTCGGCCTCTTTTCTTTGATTATTTCTTCAAATTAAATGCTCTCGTCATTTTTACCTTCTTTCCCCATGAAACATTAATTCTCCAAACTTTTATTAATATTTTTTCATCGCTTAGAGGTTCAGGGGAGGATCATAACTCTTTCTCACCATTAAAATCCTTTTCTGGCTTCGAAATGGATGGTTTTGTGAAAGGTATCACATATGTCCCATATAAACACACTTGACACAGTGTCATAATATGGTGGATTACGTTTTTTCCAACTATATATTGGACAAGCATTATGGCCCTGAACAACACTTCCAAATAAATATCTGTATGCTGGAAAATCATTAATTATCCACAACAGTATTACACGCAAAGTAAAAGATTCTTGTCTAAAGGCATCGTAGGCTTTGACTCCTTCATGCGATAAGGTATTCAGATCTTCTATCAATGAAGCCAAATAAGCATCTATATTATTCTCCGATTATTTTGGAACTGATATCAACATAGTTAACATTGTAAACCTTTTCTTCTTACACAATTCTAATTCAAAGTTATATGTGTTCAACATGATCGGTTAATAATTGTATCTACTACTAAGGGAACTATGAGGATTAATTCCATCCGCTAATAATGCTAATCGAAGATTTCTTGGATCTGGTGCAAAATCAAGCCACTTTTCATCAACTAATTTCCAAGTTGTCGAGTCTGCTAGGTGACGTAACAAACCATCAAGAATTCTATCATCTGCATGCCCTATTAGAGACTTAACGATCTTTGCAGATTAAAACCATGTTTTAAATCTTGGAATGGGTGAAAAGTACCATAACACTTTCGCAGGAAGACCTCGTTTACCCTCATCCCTATTATATTATTTCAAATTATTCTTCTATTTGAACCTGGATGTTCCACAAGTGGGGCATTCAATAGCTTCTTTATACTCTTTTCTATAGAGTATACAGTCATTAGGGCATGCGTGTATCTTCTGAAAGTCCATTCCAAATACCGATAAGTAACGTTTTATCGGCAATACATTGTCATATGAAAGCATGTCGGCAATGATTGATAACGTATTTAAAAATCATTTGTTACACATCCCACTCTTGGCTTTAAGAGTGAGTAGCTTGACGATAGCAGATATACATCTTTCATACAATGGCTTCTCCACATATACAATAAACTTTTGAAATTTTTTTACATTTCCTGTGAAGTCTTCTTTTATAGCCTCCACCATGTCAAATAACTCTTCAACATCCTCCATGGTATCCATATTATGATTGTCATAGATAGGATTGCCCATATTAACATCCAGTAGTGTCATGATGATTTTACTCTTTGTGACATTTCCATACAGTATAATTCGGATCGATACTTAAACTATACAAATGTTTTCTGATTTCTTTAACACCCATTTTTAATTTATTCTCATAATTATTACAAGGGCATTGTATGAATTTCTCATCCAAGGAAGCATTTTGAGCAACCTTAAGAAAATTATGAACCCCTTTTATGTGTTCTTTTGATAATCTATCCTTGCTCATCCAAGACCTGTCCATTCTGACCCAAGTATGTAAACCACCATGAGTGAGATGTAACCAATTAAAGATACGTATGTAATTGTTAAACATAATGCAATATTAAACAACATAATATATTCACACCATTAGAACATATCGTAGAAAGCATAATGTCCCTCTAAAACTATCACAACAACCTAATAGTAATAATACTCAATCAACCATAACTAACAACCTCAAGAACACTAACAAGGCACCCAAAAACTATACAAACAAAACCAATTCCAATCATTTATGTAATTTAATTCACAAAATGATTATCATTTGCCGGGTAAAATTAAGTTATAAAAGCATGGTTTCTTCAACATTAACCTCTTGATTAAGTGTTATTATAAATATATAACATATCTATTTTCCTAAATGTATGTCAGATAATAGGCTCGTTAAATCAAATCTAACCCAAAGAATAATTATTTTCTTTGTTTACGAAACAACAATCCTAAATATGTTACAAACACGTATGAAGAGACAAATTATTGCTATAGCACATCAACATATTTTAAAACGAAATGTAACAACTTATTAACCATCAATTGATAGAAAAAATCACACACCCCAACTGACTATGACAGGTGAGACCAGTGGATAAAAGATCCAGTTAATTTAATAGCATAACTCAGCAATGCAATTTAAGGCGAGTTCAAAAAGATGAAATCACCGGTTCAAATGTCCAATCACAAAACACTGGATCACAAAACACAATAGTCATTGAGTGTATAAGAATATTCAAGAATTCATATAATGATTTTGATAATAGACACTTGTTTAATCATATTTTTCTTCTTACACATATATATATATGAACAGATACAATCATTATAGACGTACATGTGTCCGTGCATATTGTTATATAAGCCAAGACAATGAAACCATATAATAGTTTTTGTTCCTATATGGTGCCTATTATTTCATATGTAAGATATACCAAAGTTAAGGAAATCAAACCTCTTCACTTCATAAAAAAAATCACTTAAAAATAGGAACATTCATAAAGAACACCACATAATTTGATAACATAGTATCACAAATATGCACTGGCCCCTTTCCAAATGAGAATCAAATGAGGAAAATTTAACTAAGTACTAACTAATAATTAAATGGAAAAATATCAACAGTAATAAGGAGCTTTGCCTTAAAATTGAAAAACCAGAATAGGTTAAAAAAACATTAATGGATTGAAAAACCAGAATAGGATAAAAAAACATAAATGGAGAGAGGATCCGTCACTTTGACTAGTAGTTCTTCAAGCATAAACATGTTTATAAACTCAATTTTTAGAAAATAAAAGCGAAAAATAAGAGAGAAGAAACCTTAAGTATCAATTATATTTGTATTAGTTTTTTTAGGAGATCGATTCACTGAACACATCGATTCAAGCCGGACAACTCTGAACAAATAGATTCACTAAACAAATTGTGTATCTTTTGAAAACACTAGGAATTAATCTTAAGGAAAAATCATGAGTTTTTCTTTGTACCTTTTGGTAGAGATGGAGTCTCGTCAGCACCGATGTTGCTGCCTAGAGAGGTGGATCATAAGAGAGAGATATGAGAAATGTTTTGCTTCCCCATTCTAGAGATATGAGAGATGCACAAGGGAAGAGAGATAGAGATAGATAGATAGATAGATAGATAGATATATAGATAGATAGATAGAGAGAGAGAGAGAGAGAGAGAGAGAGAAGTGTTGCAAGATCGTGTGAGATAGATTTGAGAGAGTCGCCTCCTTTTTCATGGGAGAATGAATTTAATATGGAGCCAATTTTATGGGGCGGGAATGGAAAAAAATGACTCTACTTTTTTTTCATTTATTTTAGTTTTTAACCAAAATCTAAAATAACTAAAAGTCTAAAGGGGTATATATATCATTTACATATAAATATGAGATAAATTTTTTATTTTTATATCTCAATTTTACTTAAATTGAAACAAAAATTCACCTTCAACGTTAAACTGAGAGAAATGTATATCATTTATGTCATTTTACATTTATTTGACATAACGTTAATTTTCAAAATGACATAAATGATACTTTTTCTTGTATTGGTACTTCGTTGTATTAGGTTCTTGGAAGTTTAACACCAATGCCCCATTTAGTGCCTCATAGCTGAGTGTGTCCTAGAGGTGGGCTAAAGCTTTAGTGTCTGCCAGACCTGACCCCGATCTAAGCATTGACTCCTAAGATTGTATTGACCATCTTTGGAGTCAAGCTGATGATGGTGGTCTGGTAGAGTTCGAATAACTAATGATTCAAGATTTCCTTGAAAATATGGGACTGGGAGTTAATCCTATGGTCAAGCTATGTAAGTCAAAAATTTATTTTTCCTAACTGTAGTGTCGTCTATAACTTTGATACCTATACTAACCATAATCTTATTTTCAGATTGTCCGGCCGATACTCCTGAACAGATTTGGAAGATAGCATCTCCATCACTCTAAAACTTAGTGAGCAAAATGGCCAATGTGGACAACCCCCCAAAGAAGACCATAATTGGTAGCCATGGCCAGTCCGACCAGAATATGTAAAGGAAGGAGCTAACCGAGGGCATTTCAAACATCCTTCCTCTGTAGAAAAAGACGAGGAGGTTCGACACTCCTAGGGAATCCATCGATAAGGCTATCCTAATATCCTCTGACTCTATCCTAGTCGATAGGTTAGCCATATAATCAATCAGTTTGGACTCTATTGTTGGGTATCAAATGAGGGTAAGGGTTGTTGTTGGCTCCTGGATGCCTGAGTCTGATCGTAGGTTCTTGGAATCAATAGAGATGGCTCATCTAGCCAACTTCGGCCTCCATAGGGCTATCTATATAATTAATCTCCACTTCAGTTCTTTCTAAATATATTGCTTTCTGACTATTAACAAGTGGTGTCTAATCTCGTACTAACTTTTTTATTTATTTGTCTTGCAATCTCTCTTCTCCTTCCATAATTGTCCCAATGGGTCCAGGATAATATTTCTGTCGTCCAAAAGGCCTATGAGGCCATTAAAATCGAGGAGGTCTTGAGGAAGACTATAAAGGAACAAGATCTCAACCAAAATTAAAAGGGTAAGGCTCTTGATAAGAAGTGTCAAGATGACTTGGGGGCTCAGAGGTAGAGGCATGAGTCTGAGACAACTGACTTGAAGCTAAAGCATAAGGCCAAGCTGAAGAGCGCTAAGAAAAAGGTCATTGAAGATTTCTAAGCCACTGAAGAGTTCACTAGGTATGACCTCCAATACCTAGAAAAAGGATCCCATACTTCTCTCCGATGAGCGACTACGAAGCTTCCCGACATGTCATACCTGTCAAAAGAATTCTAGGATTTTGATTTCTCGAACCCGATAGTAATTACTCCACTGAATAAACTTACGACTGAGGGTCTCACCACTGAAGAGATAGCTTTAGAGGCATCGGTGAAAATAGGGGATGAGAATATAGAGGGTGCCTACATTAAAGGTGAGTCTCAGACCCATCTCGTTGTTGATACTATCATCTCTGATTAGGACGCTAAACAAGCATGAGATGTTTCATCATTGGTTTTTCATTTTTTATTGGGTGACCATTTGTGAACTTTTCCCTTTCCATATATAGTCTTTTCTTTTTAGAATTCTTGGGGTAGACACCACATTCTAGGACCTCCTAGGTCTCCCCTTAGGTCCCTAGCACCTCCCTATCTAACTGTAAACCCTAGGTCGCACTTCGAGGATCGATTTAAAGCCCACCAGTCTCCCTTGGGCCTTATTTGACCCCGATCAACTCTATCGTCAGAGTGAAAGCTCTTTGAATATTTATAGGGAACTAAATACCCATTCCGAAGGTCTGCCATGTGCACGAATTGGCATAACGGTTCAGACAGACGGATCATTTTACTATCAAAGATCAATTCGGAGGCCGCTGAGCACTCCCGAACCCTGATTTGACCCCAATCAACTTCATTGTGAGAGACAAAGCTCTTTGAATATTTGAAGGGAACTAAAACACCTTTTCAACGGTCCATCCCATGCATAAAATAGCATAACCATTAGGAGGAATGATCAGTTTTCCCCCGAAAATTAATTTGGAGGCCACTGGGCGCTCACGAGATACATTTGACCAACGTCAACTCTTTAGCTCGAATGAGACTAAATGAAACTCTAAAGGTCACAGAATACCCTTTCTAATGGTATGCCCCGTGCGCGATTTTGACCTACGGTATGAACGAACGATATGTTTTACTCTTAGAGGTCCTTGGCCGCTTCCGAACCCCGGTTGACTAAGGTCAACTTTCTGCACCGAGCAAAACTCTTTGGAATGTCAATGTAAATCTTCTAACCTTTCCAAAGGTCAACCCCGTGCATGATTCTGACTTACCATGCAGGCGAATTATTCGTTTGCATCCGATGATCTCCCGTACAAAGGACCGACGTGCGTTTCCAAGCCACATTTGACCCAAAGACAACTCCCGGACCCGGGAGAAGTCCAAAGGAATCTTAAAGGTATCTGAAATACGTTTCTAACGGTATACCCCGTGCACTATTTGGATCAACAGTTTGTGTTCTACCACCATTTTTCTAAGAAAGTCTGCACGGGACTGCCAATTGGTAGGTCCTCATCCCTGCCTATCGCCACTGTGTCTGGGGTCACATGTTGATAGGTACCCCAGGGGTAGGCCGATCGAAAACTCCTGACCCTATAAATAGGGGCCATGACCTCATACCAAAACACAACAGATCCATCAGCATAAGTGATCTGAGCAACATTCCCTCAAAATCAGCGAAGTGTCTGATGTGAAGTTCCATCTAAGCTTACATTCCCTTTTTTTTCATACCGAACTTGGAAAATATCCTTACCTCTCATCAACATTCATCAACACTCAAGGGAGTTCATCCAAGACCAAAGATCAAGCTTCAAAGTAGGTCCAACTCTTTCCCCCTCTCTTTGAATTTCTCGTTTTTGCATAATACACATTAGATTCATAATCTAGTTCTTACTTTAGTCCATACACATTAATATCTACACTTTTTATTAGTATATTGTGCATACTTTATTTTCTATAAAAAATCCCAAAAAAAATAAAAGAGGGTTACACCCGTAAATTCCGAACGGAATTATCCGTCACACTTTTTCCAAAAATCAAAACAACACATTTTCTGCACATACACATATAATAAAATTCCGTTCGGATCGATGGTATAAACCCCACCCCTATGCTACATTAGAACTAAGTGGACTTTGATGCCTTTATAGGCTACGTAGGCATCTTGGATTAAAATTCGAGACTCAACTACAACTTTCCAATTTTTTAAATTTCACAAGTTCCCTGATTTTCTAAAATCTCCCATTTTCATATATATATATATATATATATATATGCTTGTTTGTGTTTCATCCAACACATATTATCGTTTCCGGATAACAATGAATATCATGATGAACGCATAAATTATACTTTCTACATATGTTATTTTGGGAATATTCCTATAGATGACCTCACTCTACCTTGTCCATGATATGAGTTGAATGATTCCAATATCCATTATATAAACACGCACACACACTTCACGTGGATATAAAGGAAGATAATAAGTCTAGCCCATGAGAGACTGAAAGGGAGGAATGGGTGCCTAACACCTTCCAATTTCGTAACTTAGCCCCCGAACCTTCGAACTATTGGTTTCGTATGCATCAATTTGTCCTTGATGTCGCTCTCTCAAAGTGGCAATATTTCTTTTACCTATTTTGTGCAAAATAGGCTAATAACTCTATCTCTTCACATTTAGCCCCACACCACGGCTGAAGTATCCTTCCCAAGAGGGGTGCGAGAGAGCGGCGCAGCCTTCCCAAAGGGGAGATGTATTTTTCTCACTCTCTCCTGCACCCAAGCGCTGACCGGGATTGCCAAAATGGTGACTCTGCTGGGGATTTTATTAAGAGGGATAGACTCTATTTGTGTGTGTCTTTTCACTTTCTTGTATATTCTCCTCTTTCCATGTTCCCCTTATTATTCCTTGTACGTGTGCAACTATTCACACACTTATAGGAATTTTCCATGTACACTTCACACCATGTGAAGCTAGGATCACTTATATCCATATGTTTCACACACCAGGTAGAAATCTATGCTTAGGTATCACTAACACACACCTTCACTTTTAAATATCCATGCTCACTTACAGTTAGCACACACTCACTCTCACTTGTTGGCTCTACTGTTTATACTTATATCTCATTCTCGGTTGGGCATGATCAATAAAGATACTCTCTCTATAAGATACTAATCAAAGAATCATGCATGGTACACACAACATTACTATTGACCAAATTGTGCCCCGTAATTGGTCAGTCACTTCGTGATGGGAGCTGGTCCGACAGGTCGCAGATAGCCTAAGTGATATGACTTTCACCTTCCATTGGTCGCGTACCTTTGATGTATATCGAACGGTTGCCCCACATCTTATCACTAGATCAAAGTCATGACGGGAGATATATCGTGGGGATCTCGTTCATGTATGTCGAGTATATCAAATTTAATCTCACACGTATCGTCCCTATGAGGTATTTAGTGAGGCAATTCACTTACACTCAGGTATATCAAATAACTTGTCCACCCATACTGACTACCCTCAAAACCAAGACGTATATCATGGAAGTCACGCCAAATAGGGGAACACCTTCCAATGAACCTAATAAACTACGTACCTGCATATAGGTATCAAGCCTATGACACACATTTTATATTCTCGATTTCGATCCGAAACTCTGTCAAAATTCTAGGTCGTCCTACCGCCCAAACTTTCACACAATTTTTAAAATGAGACCCTGCCCATGAGACTGGTAACAAGTCCAACCCTAATTTATACATATTATAAATCCCATTTTTCTAAGATCGAGTCTCGCCCGACATTTCTTTTTTGCATCCAGGTAGACTTAATACATGTGAGAACCTAATAAACATAATAATCATGCTGAGAGTTGTCTCTCGCCTTTTCCTTTCTCTTTCAAAAAGTGTCCAAAAACCTTTTTCCTACTTTATCAAAAATACCAAAAAAACATTTCCTTTTCTCCCCCCCCCCCCCCCCCAAAAAAAAAAATCATTTTTTTCCTCATGTTTTCCAAAAATGTCAAAAAACATTTTCCTCATTTTTCTAAAAATAACAAATTACCCTTATTTTCTTTATCGAAAGTAAATCCCAATTTTCTCCTTATCAAGTCGATCACATACCGTTGGGCTGGCTCCCTATTGGCTTCGATCTTCAGTCGAACCCCCCCGAAGTTCTATCAGTCCCTTTACTTCTTCCGAGTCCGAGATTCACCCACCTTCAATGGAGAACATGGATCAAGTGCCGAATGTACAGCCGAATCTGTTGACAGTTCTAGCTCAGCTCACTGCCAAAATTGACAACCTTTAAACTGAGGTTCATAAGATGCAAAGAAACTGGGTCCCTGTTCCTGAAGAGCCCAAGGTCCTTTCCCCCTCTCTATGGGTCTGCCTGTACCCAAGACTATTTTGGTTCCCGAGGAATACCAACACACTCCCTGTGCTCCTCCTACTAATGGGCCGCCGCCAACCTATCTTCCTATGTCAAACCTTAATAAACTGGGGGCTAACTTATCCGTGACTGTTGACCTGAAAGAGGAAGAATTGAACAAGGTCAAGGAAGACCTCAAGATGTTTACCAAAAAGTTATAACAAGTCAGACCCTCTGGGAACCAAATGGACTACACCCACATGTCTCTCTATCCTCAAGCCAGGTTATCAAAAAAATTCAAAAATGCCCAATATCGAGAAATTTGGAGGAAGTGGACCCCGATCGATCATCTCCGTAGCTATACCGATCCATGACTCTCCTAGGGGCTTCTGAAGAAATAATGACCCAGATGTTCCAGCAGACTTTGAAAGATAGCGCTTTCCGTTAGTTCTTATCCCTTGAGGAATCCAGAATCCGTAGTTGGGAAAATATTGCCCGTGAGTTCATGTCACGCTAAAAGTATAATGTGGAGCTATAAGTTACCCATCATGACTTAGAGATACTTAAGCAGAACCTGGGAGAATCAGTTAGCACCTTCATAACAAGGTGGAGAGAAAAAGCAGCTACCATGACCAATTGGCCTTCCAAAGAAGAACATGTCGGTATCATAAAAAAGAACTTCCTACCCCATGTTCGAGCAACACTGGGAGGAAAATATTACCCTCACTTTCGAGCCCTCCAAGAATCAGGAGTGGAGATGGAAGAAAGTCTTTCTAGGACAAAAGTCAAACCGAGGAAAACCTCTGGAAATTTTTCTCCTAGAAAGTTTGGAAAACCTGCTAGTACCACGGTTTCTACCATTAACAGTATCTCTCAACCTGCTGCTTCCTGGGCACCAGAAAGTCACCCAAACTCTGTTCGAAAGGAATATATCGAGCTTCACACTCCTCTATTCAAGGTTTCCAGGCCCTCTTGAGTCAAAATCTGATCAAACCCTTGTACCCCCGTCCATTACCAAACCCACTTTCGAAAAACTTTAAACCTGATGCCCATTATGACTTTCATCAAACTACTGGCCATACCACTAACTAATGCTTCCATCTTTGAAATGTGATCCAAGGCCTGATTGACTGGGGTGTCATCGCCCCACCAGCTAATCCCAAACCAAACACTACCCATAATCCACTCCCGAATCATGAAAATGCCATCTTTCTAGAAAAAGACTCAGAATTTGACCCATCCACCCAAATCATGTCAATTAAATCACTAGTTATACCCATATACTCTCTCAAACCTCTCCAAATATGCACATATTTCCTCTTACACCCTACCAGCTTTGCTGATCAAGCCTTATCCCTCCTCACCAGAGCATGCATCGTCATTCGCACCCGTTCTGGAGGTAAAGATATGGAACGGTCAGAAGTTATGAACCGACTCTTAGAGTTTAGGCTGAAATTTCCTGTAATACCCCGTATTTTTATGCTATATTTAATTTGGGGATTTATTAAATTTAATGTGATGATTTATTTAATAAAAATCTGGAAATTAATTATGTTATAATTATTAACGTGACTAGAGTTAGTAATTATGGGAAACTTGTTGAATATTACTAATGAGCATAGTAATATATTATATTGGTTATATTGAATGTCATAAGTGAATTAAATGACTATTTCGGAAATTTAAGTCGGGACGTGCCAGTGCCACGTCGGGACTAATTATGTTAATTAAAAAGTGAATATTTTATAAGTTGTCCGTATGGTCATTTTGAGTGCGCCAACGCGTCCGGAAAGGTCGAGATAGTCAGAAAAGTGTACCCGGGGGTTTAGTTTGGGTCTCGGGATGTTTTTAGGCTTAATTAGTGACCCGGGGGGCATTTTGGTCATTTTACAAAATAGGGTAATTAAACCCACGAATTTCAGCCATCCTTAGCAGCCATTTAAGTCAGCCTTTTAGGGTTAGAACACTCAGAACCCTAGAACGGCCATTGGAGAAGAGAGGAGAGAGCTCTCAAGGTGATTCAAGGCCCAAAACACCACCGATTCCACCACCGTCACCACCAACGCGTAGATCGCGAGGAGGAGAACGCAACCACACCAATATCAGCAGGAAACCAGACCTCTGAAATCCCAGGCAAGTGTTTAACTTGCGTATTTTCGTTGGTGCAATAATCATATTAGTGTAGGAATGCTTAGGAGTATAATTAAAGGAAGAAAACCCCAATTTTTGATAGGGATTTGCATGTAGAAATCGTTATAACCATATTCTGAAAATAATATGTGAAATAGATGATCAACCCACGAATTTTTGATGTTATGTTAGAAGGAAATTCTGGAGAAAACTGATTAGAACAGAAGTTAAGAAAACTTAGGGTTCTTGATGATTAGATGAGATTTTAGGTTGTTTAATCATGTTTAATGATGGTTATATGCATGCTTAACGTTAGAAACATCTGGAAATATATTACCATGATTGTAGTATAAGTTTTGGGACGATTAGTGTTGGAAATTATGGATTTGAATGAAGAATATTAGTCAAACCCGTAACTGCACTTCTGCAGAAATCGAAATACCTGTTTGATCAATCGATCGAACCTAGAGCGTCGATCGATCGAAGGTTCGATCGATCGAGCCCCAGACGTCGATCGATCGACCCCTCCTGGCAAACTCTTTTCCCCCTTGTTTAATTAGTTGAATTAATTTACCGTGGAATATTTCTTGGGCATTATAAATAAAAGGATTTGGGAGATATTGAGGACCAGTAGGGTATAGGGATAAATGTTAGAACCTTTAATCTTCAACGAGAAGGGTAATTATGGGATATTTACTTTAGGTTGAATTTATGAAACTTAAGGGTGAGGTGCGTAAGAGAGTTACGTTGGAATCAAATAAAGTCACTTACTGAATTTTAGATTGGTAAGGATATGACCCATGAGCATTAGGTAATGAGTGATAAAACTCTTCGAGTTAAGGTTAGAGACGAAACCTTATACGTAATCATAATAATGAGAAATTAAAGATAAATGTTGTAATTATGGGTAAGGAGAGTGACCTATATTAACATAATGAAATTGGTATATTTATATGATTGTGTGTACATATATTATATACATGTGAAAAACTTACCCGCGCTACTTGCTATCCCTGAGGTTACCGCGCTGGGACGATCTTATCCTGTGTTGCTTTATGGGGGATATTGATTCGTACCCTAGAAGATAGAGATCCTAGGTACGGGCTATCAGATTGATAGTCGAACGGTCCTAAGAGACGTGTGGGTATGTACTGACCTCTTGGACTTGGAATCTATGCTTCGCCTCAACGTTGTTTTATATTTGTTAATACAGTTCGAGAGTGATTACGAACTTGTATTTCCCTTTGTGTGAGCGATACAGGGATTGGATAGCAGAGTATGCCCACACCATAGTTTAGTTGGGGTGCTGTTATATATATATATATATTATCCGAGTAGTTAATATATATATACGAGATTATATACTTTAACTGCCTACTGGGATTTGATAAGTAGGACATAGTTGTTGGCACTATAATAAATACTTGTTTTGTGAAAGTATGAGAATGCACTGGTAAACTTTAAAATTTAATGAAGCTAAAACGAGAGTAGTGCTACTAATTGGAAGTAACCTTTTTAAAAACATTGGCATCGTTTGGTTTTGAAAATATATGCGTAAGCTAAGATAAACGAATCGTTGGGTAGGTTAGTGCGATAGGAGTGCACATTAGAAGAGAGGTGAGTATTTCTCAAGAGAGAGATGAACTAATATGATGTTGCATTGGCCTGTATCATTTTAAATACTTGCTTAACGTATTTTTAAAATCAAACACACTTTCGGGCCCTGACCCGTTTCTTTCTCTCTCTCCTTTGTGTATATATATGTATATTTTCAGGTGCCCAGCCACAGGGGCGTCTTGCTTAGGATCCTTTGAGAAGAACGAGCTGCAGCTTAGGTGGAAGTTGCAGGTCACTTGAGTAGACGACTTCTGTTATTGACTCCACTCTCATTACTCTCATTTATTGGGCACGTGTCGCCTCTTTCAGCATTTCATTTATTGTTGGGATTTTATATTTCAGTTATTCCAGTATTGTTTTACGGGATTTATTCAGGATGGTTTATGATTTTTTAGTTTTATATTGTTGACATTCGATTGGTGAATGTATGGTTTTATTTTAGTTCATTGTGGTGTGATTCTATATTGTAGAAATGTTGTTTTGAATTAATAAACCTTTTCTTTAATTAAAATTTGGAAGTTTGTATGAAAAATGGTTTTGACACTTAGCTTAATTATTTAGGGTGTTAAATTGGAAAAATTATTTTATCGACAGTGATGCCGAGAATGAACCAACTGTTTACCTTGATTTAATTTAATAAAGGAGTGATTGCCCGGTATTTAATTAGGCGGGGTGTCACATTTCCCTCCCAGATGACCATCCACTTTCAAAGATTCAGTGGGTTGATCTTAGAAGCTCGAAAATGGGCCCGAAAGTCAAACAATTGGGTGGTGCCAACTGACGAAGCTAGTTTCGATATTATGGTCTAGATCTTTGAAGATTTGTTTCGACGGACTAGTAATATTTATAGTACATCTGAACTACTATATGCTTTAAAATTAGAAGAGAGCTTGGTCCCTTCAGTTATGCATTTCCCTGCTGAATGGGAGGAATTATATAAAACGACCGTGGAAGTTATGGAGTGCATTGACTTTGCATGGAAATACAATATCATTTCCATCGGATGGGGGGACGATTTAAAAGATTCAGATGAAGAGAAAGATTCAGAAAAGACTAGTTTGATAGCCGATATATACGGGATGATATCATTCGAGGACCCATAGGAAAAATCAACAAGGTGGCTAAATAACCTGATATCGACCAAGAAATAGAATTTTTATTTGTCCCTTCTTCTGTGAACCACATGACCAGGTCAGGAAGACATTACCAAATCCCAAATCTACAACTGTTATCAAGCGATAAAGGAAAGGGTGTTAAGAATCTCCTTATGCCAAAAATGACCCTCGATGAAAGCAAGATCCTCAATCAACTGAAGAAGACCCAATCCAAAATCACTTTATAGTGGATATTTAAGTCTTCCCAATTGCACCGAAATGACCTAATCAAGTTTCTCAGAGGACGCACAGTTCCTCCTTTAACTATGCTAGAAGAAGCAGTGAACCTAGTCGAATCCTTGACCTTTACTTAAATACTCTCCTTTTCTAAAGAAGAAATCCCCAAGACTGGTCCCAACCACAATAATGCTCTTAATATCTTTGTTGAAGTTATGGGGAAAACTGTCTCCCTCTCTCTCGTTAACAACGGATGAGCTCTGAATGTTTTCCTGTTAAGAACCCTCAGTTATCCAGGATTGAAAGTGAGCGACCTTGATCCAACCTCTACTATCGTACGTGCCTATGATAACACCCATCGATAAGTAATGGGATCCATCAAGCTTGAAATAGGGGCTAGCCCTATAAATCCTTTTATTGAATTCCAATTCATTGACATCCCAGCCTGTTTCAATCTGCTGCTCGGACGACCATGCTTCCATGGCATCAAAGGGGTGTCTTATTCCCTTCATCAAAAATTGAAGTTCTTTACCAATGGGCAGGTTATTACTATCTTAGGAGATAGTGACAACATCGAGAACTCAAGCACTAGTAATCCATTACTTAAAATACAACACGGGTAAGTGATATGCTTCTGTCAAGATTCTAAGTTGAACCACTCCTGCTTCTAGCAGGGGATGACTTCAAAGATAGGGTTTGTCCAGAATATGACCCTTATGGAAACGTCAATGTAATCCAGAAGTTTAAGAACTTGCATTTCATGCCCGAACTAGGGCTAGGGCGAAGAAAATAAGGGATACTTTAACCTATTGTGTTGAAGGAGGCCTTTCCTCCCTTACTCTTGGGCTCTCAGCCGTTAGAAAAAGAAATTAGATTGATCCGTGAGCCTCGACTAAAGAGGAGGTTGGAATGTGCCAAAACTGTCTCGGGAAATTCCTTAAATGGAAGATTCATTGGAGAGGGTGAAGATTTCCCCTTTTGCGGCTTCCCTGAACCTTCGTATGACCATATCGACAACAGGATGAAACCATAAATGGAGATCTTCGATATGGAAAATATAGCACCCCTGTCGCGGCAGGACTATGATAGGCATGCGCCGAAGAATTACTGACGCAACCTTACATACACAGGTTGTGGCCATACACTAACGGGTGCGGCCTCATTTACTAAGGGGTGCGGCCCCCTCTCATTCACATGTTATAGGGTGCGGCCCCTGCCTTTCAGCATAGCTGGCCGCATCCCCTCTCCATTCATAGCAACAATACATCCCCTCTCGTTCCATTTAGGGAGATTCCCTAAATGGAAGATTCATCAAAGAGGGTGAAGATTTCCCCTTTTGCGGCTTCCCTGAACCTTAGTATGACCATGTAGATAAGAGGATGAAACCAAAAAAGGAGATCTTCTTTCAAGGCAACTACCCGTGGGCCGAGAGTTCCCAGAACTGTATACAACCACTCACTGAAGAGACCACAATTGATATCGGGAATTCTGAGGGCAGTGACTCCAAAGACTCTTTCAATTGACAAACACAGGGGTGACACTCTATATGATCCGCTCTAGGGCTACATCGTCGAATCCATCCTACCTTATCAAAGATGCTGATGCACCTATTCTCAACTAGAATACTACACCTGTGCCACCTACTAATTTTCAACCTAACCTCAATGTTTATCCCCTTTTATCTTTGGTTATTCCTCCTAACTCTGATGTAATCAAAACCTCTTTTGATGAGGTTATCAATGTTGTTTTTCCTATCAAGGAAATAAAAGAAGGTTTTGAGTATCTTGTTGTGCCTTACATTAATTGTCTTGATTCTAATCAAACTCTTGATGATGATAATTTTGCAAATGAACAATTCTTAGATGATCTAAATAAGGTTAATAACAAACAACATAACCGCGTTCAAGTTAATGTGTAAGGACATATTTTTATAAGTTCGTTATCAATTTATTATGTCATATACCGCTACACCGTCGAAGAGCATTCAAGAGCCATCTACAAATTGGTTTCAGAGCCTGTTGCACTAAGTTATTGTGCTTTGACCCTAATTTTTCACAAAAATGGCTTTTGGTTGTTTTGATGATCTTCGATGTCAAATTTTTGAAAAAGTTAATTGGAAAATTCACACGAACTTATGTTTTAAATATTCTGTTAAAAACAACTCTGAGAGGTGTCCTTGTTGTGAGGGTGTTGGTCACACGTTAGATGAGTGTACCACATATTTAAAGAACAAATTGAATAAACCGGTTTCTCATGTTTCTACCCTTAGTGATAATGATTCGGAAGAAGAAGTCTTTTATGCTTCTAGGCAATAGCTTCCCATTCGTGTGATTAGTGATGATAGTGAGGGTGATGGGAGTGAGGATGAAAGTGTAGACGAGCGTGACTTGCAAACTGCTTTCAATAAACTTTATGCTAAATATTTGAAAACAAAGAAAGAAAATTAAAAATTGAAAGCTCAATTGAAAAAGCGTGCCTTAAAAAATAATGATGTTTTAGTTGAAGAACTTAGGGCACATGAGAAAATTTTGAGAGAGAAGCTTGAGTACGTCAAGGGTGAGATAGATAGTCTTCGAGGTGTGATGGAAGTTATGAAAAAGGAACTTTTAAAGTTTGAGGATTCTAGTCGTGTACTTGAATCTAGGATATGTGAAATTGAAAGATTTAAGTAAAGTGAAATTTGATTTGGAGTCTAGGTCTAAAAAACTTGATAAGGTTTTAGGCACCATCTAAATCAAAAAGGATAGGGGTGGGATTGGTCTTACAAAATATGTTGCACCCATTGCCGCATGTGAGAGAGAGCCTCCTAGGATTGTTAAGAAAGAGGCACCTAAATTTGTTAGGAAAGAAACACCTAGGCAAATTCAGAGAGAACCACCTAGGATTATGAGGAGAAGGCCACCTTTAGGTAACACTCACCTCCCAATTTACACTTGCACACATTGCGGTAGGCAAGGTCATCTTAGGCGTTTCTCCTTCAAGATTTTGAATGGACTTAGAGAACATAAAAAGAAAGTCACACCGGTTCCCAAAACCCCCACAATCCATTACACATCAATTTGGGTTAGAAAATCGGATTTAGAGGCTTATGGTTTATTTGTCCACGATTGCCGTTTGCTTGCACGTGATTCACCCCATGTGAAATCTTTTGGTTGATTGTGTTGGATGTTTGTCATACACTATTTGTGGTTTCATGATATATATTGGCTAGTGTAATGACATGTACTTTTGAAAAAATTTGAAAAATGCAAAAAGATTTTCTTTTTATAAAATTTTTAGAAAAGCACAAAAAGATTTTTGTATTTTGTTTACACCTTTTATGGATGAGTAGTTAAGATAATCGAGTCACAACTTTCATTCCATTTATTCATGTGACTATTTGATAGTGTTTTGAGATAATAGTTCAATTCATCCATGTGCTTTATAATGTTTGGAGTCATTGAGATGTAATTAGTTGTTACTTCCTACATGTTTGACTCATGATATACTTTATTGAACACATGCACATATTTGTTTGATTATTGTGCTTGTCTTATCACATGTTGGTTGAGTGTTTTCACTTCAATCTTGTCCTTAAAACGAACCAAGCGTGATAAAACAAGACAATAAAAGTGTGCACCTTTGAATCATGTTTGTGTTGTTTTGTGTGCTTTGTATGAAAACGGTGAAGGGCTACGAAAGATTATCATTTATCCTTTGCAATTAAGCCACCATTTAATTGGACCTAAAAAATTGAGAAATTTTAGTATCCAGGGTCCAAAGAGGTTTAAAAGAGCCCAAAAAAATTTAAAGGAAATAAAAACAAATTCATGCCAATTATGGGACAATTAGGTTTTTGCACCAATTCTCCAAAGTTTGAGAATTTAGTTTACACACCTCTAAAAGAAAATATATATGACTGTGTTTGGATGGAGAATTAAAATGGGTTTGCACGTCCTTAAAAGTCTTGAAAACCCGCAACATAGGTTTGGACGTTATTGGTGTGGAAATTATTTAGACTTTGATTTGTTGATTTGCATAAGACGATGTCATCTAAATTCAACATTTTTTACACCTAAGGATAATTTTAATGTTCATTCGTTAGGGGTACACGTATGCATCATGAATATATGATTGATTGAGTTTATTTACCTATCGAATGTGTTCACACCCATACATTCCATTTCCATGACTTGGTTGTTTTAGTTTAAATCCATGGTGTGATTTTTGGAATCTTATTTTTGTATGAAAATTTTGAAAATCAAAAATAGTTTGTGAATGTTTTTGGGACATACCTTTGCGTGCGCGTTGATTGATTCATATTTTCTATGCATTTTTATCATGACACTCCATATTTTGATTGTTTCTTCTTATTTGTCTATTTGGGGACATCATAAAAAGGGGGAGAAAGAATTACAATGTTATGGGGGAGTTTTTGCATTATGGGGGAGATTTGATTTATTAATGATGTACTCTTATATCATTTCAAACTCGATGCATCATGAAGGTTTTTTCTTTTTATCATGTGTGTAGGTACAAAAATTGATGATCATTATGTTGAACAACCTGATGAGAAAATCTTTGAGATTTGATGAAGATGTTTGAAGAACAGTTTTGAGGTCTTGCAAATTTATTCATGGGAGGGTAGATTTGTATAGGCATTTTTGTATTTGATACTTCGGATTTTTTATGTATGTACCGGCATAGACATAGGGGGAGATTTGTAAGGACATATTTTTATATAAGTCCGTTATCAATTTATTATGTCATATACCGCTACTCCGTCGAAGAGTATTCAAGAGCCATCTACAAATAAAAGCTTTAAGAGTTTCTAAATAGCCAAAGTTTTGAAGATGTTGAAGTTTTATTGACGACATGTCATTTAGTATTCTCAGTTTGAGGGTTTAATGGGGATATTATATTGTATGTCATTTGATAGCATAATTAGGATTTTTTATGTATGTACCGGCATAGACATACGGGGAGATTTGTAAGGACATAATTTTATAAATGTTCGGGGTAGAATCTAGGAATTTTCTGTTTTCCCTAGATCCTAGTATGTATGCCTGATACCGCTACATTCGGCACGTCAACACGATCATCCTCGATGACCTTGATCTGAATCCATGCATTCATCATCTTCACACGTGCATCATGCTTTATGCAATGTTCTGCTCAAACGTTCCCACTACTCCACTACGTAATATTGGTAAAATGATTTATTGGAGTTGTTTATATTTTCATAAATATTTGTGAATTTTTTAGAAAATATTTTTTGAAGTATGAATTATATTTTAGGAAAAGAAAAAATCTTTCTAAGTGTAGAAGCGGAGTGCCTCGGTCGACGAGCTCGTTCAAACGATTTGGCAATGTCGTTCGAGCGAGATAAGCATCTCGCGCGATGTCGTTCGAAAGACATGTGTCCTTCGTTCGAGGGAGATGCCCGTCTCATTCGATCGATGTCACTGCCTCGATTTTCGTATATATACCAGTGTGCATTCTACACGTTTTTCCAAGTCTTTTACGCACCAGTTTCTACGTTTTCACAGTCTAGAAAATAGACTTCACTTTTTTAAGGTTTTATACCTTTTTTTATTCACAAATCCATTCCTCTATATTTGTATGAATCTTTAAACCTTCAAGAGGATTGTTTATTCACTTAGAGTAACTTGTAGGGAGAACTCTACAATCGGAGAGCTGTGTGTTATTATGGAGGGAGTCCTTACGGACTAACTCTTGGAGAATCCGTTTCTTTTCTTCATTGCTGACCACCTGGAGTTCTTGCGGGAGATTCCAGCCGAGACATCGAAACCAACACCTGAGGGTATTTAATATGTCACTCTTGTTTCCAGTATAATCCGTGTAAACCATTCTTTACAAATTATATTGAAAATAAAAAGGTTTTTCCCCTTTGAGAGATTTTTCCTAAAATTGTTAGTTTTATCCTGCATGCTTTATTTTATTTGATAAATCATCTAGATGCATGTTTTAGGGTTTAACTAAAATTTAGGATTAATTAAAATTGGATTTTATTTGAGAAGTCGCAATATTTTTGCTGTAGCGATTCTACATAATGGATGTGAAACTGTTGTTATTAATCTCGGTTCTAGTAGCCAATTGCACGAGATTAGGATAGGGGCCGCCCTTAATGAGCATGAGCGTGCACAACTTGGAGAACTATTAAAGGAATTCATGGATGTATTCGCACGGTCCTACAATGATATGCCTGGCATTGACCCTGAGATAGCAGAGCATGAGATTCCAACTCTCCCGAAATGCAAATCGGATAAACAGATTCTGCAAAAGCTCCGCGCCAAATGGTCACTCATAGTTAAAGACAAAGTAGTCAAACAACTAAACATGGGCTTCATTTGTGTGATTGAATATCCCACATAGTTAGCCAATATCATACCCGTGCCGAAATCAGGAGGGAACGTTTGCATGTTTTTCAACTACCGAGACTTGAACAAGGCCTCTCTGAAGGATGATTACCCACTACCCAAGATCGACATGATTGTGGACAATATGACCAGTTATGCTCTTAAGTTATTCGTTGACGGGTTTATCGGATATAATCATATCAGCATTCACTTAGATCACCAAGAGAAAATGTATTCATCACCACTTGAGGAACCTTTTGCTACACTGTCATGCCATTTGATCTAAAGAATGCAAGGGCTACCTACTAGAGGGATACCATAACTATTATGCATGATTTGATACATTAGGAAGTCGAGGTCTATATAGAAGACATGATTATCAAGTCCAAGACTAGGTAAGGCCATATTCTCGCCCTCCGAGAGTTCTTCGAATGACTGCGATAATACCAAATGCGGCTTAACCAATAGAAATATGTCTTCAGCATTACTAAAGGAAATTTTTTGGGATCCATGGTTAGTGAGAAAGGGATAGAAACAGATCCTGCCAAGCTAAAATTCATACTCGAGATGACACCACCTCGAACGGTGAAGGAAGTTTGGGGGTTCCTTGGTAAATTATAGTACATCTGTTGGTTCATCAGCCAATTGACTTCCATCTGTGAACCCAAGTATAAACTCCTTCGAAAGAATTCAACAAAAGTCTTGAACGAAGCTTACCAAGAATCCTTCGACCGAATCAAGCAATACTTAACCCAACCTCTGGTGCTCATGTCACCGTAACGTGACCTTACCTTACTCTTATACCTAACCGTAACTGATACGAACACTAGGGCTTTGTTAGCCCAATACCTCGAAGAAATCCAAAGAAAGAGATCCATCTACTATTCCAGTTAAAAGTTGGATGATTATGTAGTTAACTACACCACCTTGGAGAAAGAATGTATCGCTCTTGTCTGGGTTACCTAAAAATTATGGCACTGTATGACTGCCTTTCCCGTCAAACTTGTATCCTGAATGGATCCCATCAAGTACCTACTCGAGAAACCCACCTAATCCAGCCGAATGTCCCATTGGTTGATGCTCCAAGCTGAATTTGATATCACCTATGTCACGCAAAAATCCAAGAAAGGAAGATCCATCCCTGACTACCTTGTTGAATACCCTATGGAAAAGGCCGATGTCTGGATCTCTGAGTTCCTTGATGGGAATATCCTTTATACCTCCCAAGAAGGCCTTCAATGGAAAATGTTCTTTGACGGCGCTGCCAATAAGAAAGGGTATAGCATTGAGATCCTCCTAATTGCCCCTGATGACTCTCACACTCTCATTGCCATTAAGATGGACTTCCCTTGCACCAATAACATGACTGAATACAAGGCGTGCATGGTAAGCCTCAAAGTTTCCCTCGAGAAAGGAATTCGATACCTTTATGTCTACGGGGATTCATCCCTCATCACCAGTCAAGTAATTAGAAAATAAAAGGTCATGGACGAGAAAATATTACCCTTCCATGCCCACCTTGAAGAGCTAGCTTCCCAATTCTAAGAAATCACCTTCCACTACCTGCCCCAAGAAAAAAATAACGTAGTCCACGTCCTTACTACCTTAGCCTCCATGATTGACATACCTGAGGGAATTACCATAGCCCTTTCCTTGTCCAAAAACAAGGCAAACCCTCCCACTGCTACCACATTGAGCTTGGCATGGAAGAAGATCTCTAGATAGCCGACTACTGGTACTATAATATTTAGCACCTCTTCAAACATGGTAGGTATTACCAAGGATCTAACAAGAAAGACCAAGCAACTCACTGCAGATTAGTTGACCAGTATATTGTCTGTAATAAAACACTATTTAAGAGAAACTTTGATGGAACCCATTTTCACTGCATCGCAAGGTCTGACATTGAAGAAATGATGGAGAAAATCCAGAGTGGGTAATGCGAACCCCACATGAACGACCTATGCTCGCCAAACAGATCATTCGACAGGGTTACTACTGGACTACCATGGTTAAATATTTCATAACCTACATTCGAAGATGCCTCAAACGCCAACAGTTTTCCAACCTATAACACTTGCCCCCACGGGAATTGTACAACATGACTTCTCCTTGGCCATTCTCCACATGGGGAATTGACATTTTAGGTAAAGTTACACCAAAAGCATTCAACGGGCATGATTTCATCCTAGTCTCCATTGATTACTTCACTAATTGGGCCGAAGCTGAATCATATGCAATCCCGAATGCCAAGAAAGTGGCCAAATTCATCAGGAAAACCATCATCTACCCATATGGGGTCTCGTACAAGTTGGTGTCAGACAATGGGTTACACTTAGTAGAAGTTACAGAAGTAGACGACAAGCATGAAATTCATAGACACAAATCTTCTCCATACCGACCTCAAACTAGTGGCGCAGTCCAAGCAGCTAATAAGAACCTCAAAGCCATTATCAGCAAGATGACCAAGAGTTTTCGAGATTGGGCTGTTGGGATCCCTTGCTCCCTCTGTGGCTATCGCACTTTAGTTCGAACCTCTACTGGGGCTACCCCTTACTCTCTAGTCAATGGCGTGGTAGCAGTCCTACCTGTGGAGCTAAAAATCCCTTTATTGTGCATCATGTTAGAAAACAATGTCAGCGAGGAAGACTAGCACCAAAGTCGTCTTGACAAGATGTCCCTCTTGGATGAAAGAAGGCTGAAAGCTCTATATCACATACAAGGGTACCATCGTCGCATAGCGCGATCATTCAACAAGAGAGTCAAGGATTGTGGTGTCCGATATGGGGACTTAGCCCTCAAAGAAATACTAGATCCCATCTGGGACTCCAGAGGGAAACTCAAGCCCAATTAGAGCAGCCCGTACATCGTGAAGAAGATCCTATCGGGCGGTGCCGTTATGATCACGGACTTGGATGGATAAGAAATGGCATGTCCAGTCAACCTAGACAGTCTCAAGAAATTCTACCCCTAGTCCGAAATCTCGATGCGCTATGACTATTCTCATCCCCCTTCTATTCTAGAAAAAAACTCTTTATTTCCCCTGATCAAAACTACGTGGAGCCTGATCCTCTAAAAAATGAATTTCAAAACCCTCAGAGGTACATAGGCATCTCATTCGTTTACATGATCACGCCCCCTTCTTTTGCACAAAATTCTATTCTTTTCTTATACCCGAGAACGACAGTTCATTTTAACATATACATGAACAAAAGGATTATATATGCCTTAGCGATTAGTATAGATAATTCAAAATAAAAAAGTCATCAAGAGGCAAAATTAGATGATCAAAAACTATTTTATTTCATTATTCATAATTTTAGTACGATTACATCGTCTTAGGGAGTCAAACGACTTCCCTTGCCTGCCTACACTTACCTTCCTAAAAATTCCAAATAAAAACAAGCCCCACTACTCTTAAGAATCACCCTCCAATTATTCCCACAAAATCGTAAAACCACACCCATTAAAAAAGATTCACAAATTCCTAACCATAGTTACCAGAGGAACCAACCCCATCATCGTCCATATCCCGAGGTCCCTAAACCTCCCCTACTTGAATGGAGTATCGTAAATGCTCCATAGAGAGATAAGACCGAACTACATTGGGGAAAACTACAATGCCTCCATTCATGGTATCATATATGGCAAACCACATTTGCCCAGTCTCCACAACCAGCATCTTGGCCACTACCTTCTTCCACAACCACTTCATGTAGTCCCCGGAGATGTGCCACACTCTACCCATAGATTGGGAAGGACGGGTCGACGAATGAAGATCCTCCCATAAAGAACCAAGTCGCATGCGCATATGCTCCGTCAGGGCCTCCACAGGAAAGAAGTTCAGTGTCCGTGATGGCACAATTTGTTCCTAACCAAATTAGCATAGCAGCTGCTTGGGAAAGTAAAAAGAGGTCTGTCTAAGGACAACCAATAGGACATATTGGTAATCCCTGAGTTCTAAAAGGGGAAGAAGATCCCCCCACCAAGGCACGGACCAACTCAAGCCTTGAGCCCCGTGCTATACAAACCAGTTCCCCCAACTCTCAATGTCTAGGCCCACATTAATGAAATAGCATCAAAAGAAGTTTGGCACTGCCGACAAAGGATACTTAGGTAGGATTGCCATACGAAACTTATCTCACATCCACATGAACATCATTACAGGGCTACCCCTCAGAAATTTAGAACGACCTTCCTTCCAGGCATCCAGACCATTCAAAGTCTTTACCAGTATCACCGCCGCAGGATTACGATGGTACGACATCCAGGAAATGACAGCCGCAAGTTAGGTGTCCACTAGTATTTCCCTAGTCACCAAAAACACATTTAAAACTAGGCCCAGAATAACGGCCCGAGCATAGTCGGCATTGTCGACATCCTGCGAATGCATGGATTGCAGCACCGTCGGAAGAGAAATCATACCTCCCGTAACCAATGGCTTAGCTGTTGAAGGAGAAATATGGGGAACCCTAGCGAATAATTACCTAGTAGAATGAGAAAACTCAAGAAAATCCACAGCAGTGCTGGGATTTATCCCCAGCATGGTAGAAAATTCCTCATAGGTAGGATAAATTTTATCCAGCCCGAAGCGAAAGACATGATCCTCGGGATATCAAAACTCGATTGCCGCCATCAGCATATTCCACTCAATGGGTCAGTTGCACCACAAAGAGACTCACCGCATATGGAAGGCGTCATAATCAACATTGTAAGAACACATTGCTTTGAAGGCTTTGAGGTAATTGGAAAAATCAATACTACCGGGGAGAGCCATGGGCAAATAAAAATGTGAGAAATAAAGGAAATGAAAGTCTGAGGAAAAAGCCCCATTAACACCCCTATTTATACTTGAAAACTCTCAACCAAAAACATGAAATTCCGCAGAAATTGAAGGAAAACCTGCCCCGCCATGTACCAAGCAATTGAAGAAAGTTCAATCAAAGCCTTGGGTTGACTAGACTGGACTGATATGCCGATAGGCTGGACAGGGGGCATGTCGATCAACAACCCCCTATTTTTGGGAAAATTACCTTTTTCCTCTTTTGTCAAATCAAAAAACTCAATAAAAATAATTTTATCTTAAGGGAATTCCGAATTTCCTCATGCTTTTACTTATCCCATTTTAAAATTCTTTTTACGATCTCAGCAGCAAAGTAAAAAGAGCATGTGCATTAATCACTAAAACATGATTTAATAAAAACATCATTTTTATTTACATATATTCTTTAATGTGTTACATTGATATCTTGCAGGAAAAATAAAAAAACAAAACAACGGGTCTCATCCCGAACCTAATTTCTTTTCTCTCTCTCTTCACCTACTCTTTCTCTCTCTTCTCTTTTCTCTCTTTAAGATCCTCCATCCCTATGACGCACCCTCTTCCCCCTATGGTGAGATGATGTGGCACCACTCCCAGAGATCGACCCTTCCTCGATTGAGGCAGATGACACAAAGTAAGAAGGAACCGAAATCGCATCCTTAATATGGGTAGTCGTCGAAAATATCCAATCCCTTATATCCCTCAGCTAACTGGTGGAGACCCGAATGTACTGCAAAAGAAAATAGAAAAGACCAAATCAGCCAAGTCTGAAAGAAAAATAAAGGAGTCAGGAAATCAAAAGACAAAGAGGTAAAAAACTGTACCTCGGGTCGAAGGACCTCCTCTGTCAGGCCCAACTCCTCCGGGTCCATCGCATTTGGACGACATTATAAATGCACCAACCCTCCATAAGCTTGTCAGATGTTGTAACCAGGCAACAATAGTCGTACAAAGGGTTCCTCTAAAGTCATCATCGCAGCCGACGTCATCACACTGCCCGCACTGTGGGAGGAACCTACCTGCCGACTCGAACCTGCACAAGGAAGAGGCATCACATCGTATATACTGGGGGGCATCATCCAACTTGACACGATTTCCATATAGTTACACATCACAGACATGTCGGTATAGAGTGAGTACTGCTCTCCTATCATCGCAGCCACCCAGGCATCCTCTGGTATATCTCGCACTCGCCTCATGAACATAGGGGGCTTCATCGGCGACACTGCAACCTCATGCTCCATAATCTGTCAGACTACCCTTTACCCGAGGTACCAAGAGTAGCCAAACTCATGCGCCATCACACGCCTCATCTGAGCATGTCCCCCAGTCACCCCCAGTGTACTGAATGGCCTTCCTCCAAGGATAAAATGTCACCGAAAAATCCCCGAGCAAGAGCAAAAGAGAAATATCAATAAAAGATCATCAAAGGAAAGGATTGTTTCAAGATAAAAGAGGGCTTACCCGCTCCCTCGCAAGCCATTCAAGACCTGATGCACCGCCTCCAAAGAGAGAGACTTCTTCGACTGTTGGTTGTACCTCTGCCACCGGTACATTCGGTAGAAGTCCCTAATAGATTCATCCTTCAAAGATATCAACTGGGTGTTTAACCCAATAACCTGATAAAATCACGTTTCCAAAGGGAAAAGTCCATCATTAAAGAAATCAAGAAAAAGTGCATGAAGGAAAATGCAAATGCATAAAGGAAAAATGCCAAAAAATAAAGAATACCTCCAGAAGATACATGGCTACAATAAAAGACTATCGTTAGCACCGGCTGAATGCTTCAAGATAATAATATAGGGTCTCCAAAGTCAGTCTCCCTCGGTTATAAAGGCAGATGTTCGAGAACACCCTCTAAAATGACAAAAACCACAGGTGCATAACGTCACCACTCGTCGACACCAGAATACCTCCCACCACAAGCAGAATGGACAAGCGGGCCATCTAACACACCTGATGCCCATCTCTCTCATCGATCCTCCTCCTTAACAACATCTCCCTCAACGGAGACAACAGAGAGAGTCTTCAGAAACCACCCTCTCCACATCACTCAGCGTCATCGTCACTGCCTCCGGTATCACCCTCAGCGTCCTATCCACCTTAATCTGAGCACCATAGCAGTCCATCCCCAGTAGCTGGTGCACATTAATGGGAGTCACTATCATTGCCCTAAATCCAAAATGGGAGGTGTGGGTAGTGTCCCATCACCTCTCACCTAGAGCACACAGAATGGTCGTGGAACGAGGCATCTCATCAAGAGCAGACGCCAATCTTCCAAAACCAGTTGATGACACCATTCAGCGCACCATGAATGGAAGGTGCTCCCAAAAATTCTTAATCCTCATTGTCCCTCGGGCACGCATAGTCGACATAGAGACGTCAAACTGTCGAAGAAACAAAGAACCATTGTCAAATTCAAGAAATAAAGCAACCTCGTCAAGAAAAAAGGAAAAGTATACCAAAAGTCATTCAATACTTACGTAGCCAGCAGGGTTCACCACCCTAGAAGAACGATGATACGAAGGCTCACATAGAGGAATTCGATCATACACCACCGTCTCAAATGCGTCAAATGAGTTATCGCTGCCCAGTGCAAGGGGCACCCTAGCCCTCCACTCCAACCATGCTCAGTCGTCGGCATTAAGCCATGCCATGTGAGTAACGATGCTTGAAAACTCATCCATATCTTGACTTTGGAATGTCGGAATGATTTGCATAAGGTAATTACAGAAGAAGGCAAGTTAAAAAGGTGTGAAAAATGAGTAGAACCCGCCTCATTTTTATAGGAGGCTAAGGGGCATGCCGATCGATATCTCCCTCCCACCCCTGATCGACACTGTCCCTCCACCTACTCGAGGCACCCAAAAGATCATGCCACTGCTGTTTGGCACCCCTCCATATATGCCAGTCAGCAACCCCTTTAAAATTTTGTACAAAAAGTCCAAAAAAATACCAGAAAATCCCGAACAATCCTCGAAAAATTCCTAAATCACCAGATTAATTTTGGAAACTTTTCACCAATAAAAAATATTTTTTCTACATCCCCAGTGGAATTCCAGAAAATAATTCTCCAGAGGATACTCCAAAAATTCCTCAACTCAAAATCCTTGGATCATTCCCTCTTCCTCAGTGGAAGTTAAAACCAAATGCTTCCCAAACTCCCCAAAGAAAGATCACACATCCCCAATGGAGTCCCCAAACTTCCTAAAGGAAACATAATCCCTTAGAATTGGCTTTGACCCCCAGAATTGGTCACCCCAAAGAAGCCCTCAGAATTAGCTTCGACCCTCAGAATCGGTCGCTTCTATCTTAAGCCCTCATAATTGGCTCCTCATAATTGGTCACTTTTACTTAAGACTGCAGAATTTTCTTTGACCCTCAAAATTGGTCACCTCTATCTTAAGCCCGAAGAATTATCTTCGACCCTCAGAATTAGTCGATTCTATCCTAATCCCTCAGAATTGACTTTGACCTTCAGAATTGGTCACCTTTATCCTGGTCCCTTAGAATTGTCTTTTACCCTCAGAATCGATCATGTATATCTTAATCCCTCAAAATTGGCTTTGACCCTCAGAATTGGTCAGTTCTACTTAAGCCTGCAGAATTGGCTTTGACGCGCATAATTGGTCACCCCAAATAAGCCCTCAGAAATTTCTTCGACCCTCAAAATATATATCTTCCACTTAATCCCTGAATCGGTTTTGACCCTCAGAATTGGTCACCCCTAAATAAGCTCGTAGAATTGGCTTCGACCCTCAGAATTAGTCGCTTCCAAATAAGCACGCAGAATTTGCTTTGACCCTCAGAATTGGTCACCTCTATCTTAAGCCCACAGAATCGACTTCGACCTTCAAAATTGGCCACCTATATCCTAAGCCTTCAAAATTGGCTTCGAACCTCATAATCGGTCTCTTCTATGTTAAGCCCGCAGATTCGGCTTCGACCCTCAAAATTGGTCGCTTCTACTTAAGCCCTCAGAATTGGCTTTGACCTTCAGAATTGGTCAGCTCTATCGTAAGCCCTCAGAATTGGCTTCAACCTTCAGAATATGTCTCTTCTATCCTAAGCCGCCAGAATTGGTTGCTCCCAAATAATCCCTCAGAATTGTCTTCGACTATTAGAATTGGTCACTTCTACTTAAGCCCTCAGAATTGGCTTTCACCCGTAGAATTAGTCACCCCTAAATAAGACCTCAGAATTAGGTTCAACCCTAAAAATTGATCACCTTTATCGTAAGAATTCGCTTCGACCCTCATAATTGATCGCTCCCATATAAGCCCTTAGAATTGTTCCCTTCTACTTAAGTCCGCAGAATTGGCTTTGGCCCAGAAAATTTGTCACCCTAAATAAGCCCGCAGAATCAGCTTCGACACTTAGAATTGGTCGCTTCTACTTAAGCCCGCAGAACTGGCTTTGACCCTCAAAATTGGTCACCTCTATCCTAAGCCCTTAGAGTTGGCTTCAACCCGCAAAATCGGTCGCTTCTATTTTAAGCCCTCAGAATTGGTAACTTTTACTTAAGCCCGCAGAATTGGATTTTCCTTACAAAATTGCTCACCCCTAAATAAGCTCGCAGAATTGGCTTTGACTCAAAATTGGTCGCTTATACTTAAGCTCTTAGAATTGGCTTCGACCCGCATAATTGGTCACCCATAAATATGCCCATAAAATTTTTTTTGACCCTCATAATCGGTCCCCCCCCCCCCCCCCCAAATAAGACCACAACATTGGATTCGACCCTCAAAATTGGTCACTTCTACTTTTGCCCGAAGAATTGACTTTGACCCTCAAAATTTGTCACCTCTACTTAAGCCCGCAGAATTGTTCACCCCTAAATAAGCCAGCATAATTGGCTTTGACCCTCAAAATTAGTTGCTTCTACTTAAGCCCTCAGAATTGGCTTCGACCTGCAGAATTGGTCACCCCTAAATGAGCCCTCAAAATTGACCTCGACCCTCAGAATTGGTCGCTTATACTTAAGCCGTCAGAATTGGCTTCGACCCATAGAATTGGTCACCCCTAAATAAGCCCTCATAATTGGCTTTGACCCTTAGAATTGGTCGCTTCTACTTAAGCCCTAAGAATTTTCTTTGACCCACATAATTGGCTTCGACCCTCAGAATCGGTCGCTTTTTCTTAAGCCCGCAGAATTGGATTTGATCCTCATAACTAACCCCAGCCTGCGGAATTGGTTGACTCCTTACTCCTCACCTCCTCTAGGTCCTCCGAATCAGTGACCATAATAGCACCATTAGGTCCTCAGCATCGACCTCGACCCTCTGAATCGATCATCCTCACCCCTTAGGTCCACATAATCGACCTCTATCATGTGGTGTCTCTTCGATAGCTATCAGTTGTTCCAATCTCACCCATCAAAGGGCTCCATAGACACCACATTTTAGGACCCCTCAGGTCTCCCCTTAGGTCACTAGCACATCTCCATCTCACTGTAAATCCTTGGTCACACTCCGAGTATCGATCTAAAGCCCACCGGGCGCCCCTGCGCCCCGTTTGACCCCGGCCAACTCTATCGTTAGAGGTAAAGATCTTTGAAATTTTTATGGGCCCTTAATACCCTTTCCAACGGTCCACCCCCCGCATGAATCGGCATAACATTTTGGATGAACGGATCATTTTACTGCCGAAGATCGATTCGGAGGCCACCGGCCACACCCGGGCCTCGATTTGACCCCAATCAACTTCACTGTCAGGGTAAATCTCTTTGAATCTTCAAAGGTCACTGAAAGCCCTTTACAATAATCCGCTCCATGCAGGAAATAACATAACCATTCAAACGAACAATCTGTTTTCCCGTAAAAATCGATACGGAGGCCACCGGCCGCTCCCGAGCTCCGTTTGACCAAAGTAAACTCTTCAGCTTGAATGATACTGAATAAAACTCCAAAGGGAACAAAATACCCTTTCTAATGGTCTGCCCCTACAGTATAGACGAATGATCCATTTCACTCCGAGAGGTCCCTAGGCACTTTCGAGCCCCTTTTGACCAAGGTTAACTTTTTGAACCAAGCAAAACTCTTTGGAGTGTCGAACTCCATTTCCTAACCTTTCCAACGGTCCAACCCGTGTGCGATTATGACTTACCATCCGAGCGAATGATACATTTATGTCCGATGATCTCCCGTCCAAAGGATCGACGTGTGCTTCCAAGCCACATTTGACCCAAAGTTAACTCCCAGACCCAGGAACAGTCCAAAGGACTCTTAAAGGTCTCTTAAATACCTTTCTAATGGTATGCCTCGTGTGCGATTCGGATCAACGGTTTGTGTACTATGATAATTTTTGTAGGAAAATATGCACAGGACTTCTAATTGGCAGGTCCTCATCCCTACCTATCGGCACTGTGTCTGGGGTTACATGCCGATAAGCTCCCCCAGGGGTAGGTCTATCGCCCCCCTAACCCTATAAATAGTGTTTATGACCTCATACCAAAAACACAATAGATCCATTACCATCAGTGGTCTCAGCAATATTCCCTCAATCAGCAAAGTCCCTCATGTGAAGTTCGATCCAAGCTTATATTCCCATTCTTTTCATACCCAATTTGGCAAATATCCTTCTTTCTCATCAACATTCATCAACACTCAATGGAGTTCATCCAATACCAAAGATCAAGCTTCAAAGAAGGTCCAAATCTTTCCTTCTCTCTTTAAATTCCTCATTTTTGCATAATGCACATTAGATTCATAATCCAGTTCTTACTTTAGTTCATACACATTAATATCTACACTTTTTATTAGTATATTACACCTACTTTATTTTCTACAAAAAAATCCCAAAAATAAATAAAAGAGGGTTACACCCGTAAATTCCGAATGGAATTGCCTATCACACTTTTTCCTAAAATCAAAACAATACATTTTCTTCACATATACATATAATAAAATTACGCTCAAATCTATGGGATAAACCCCACCCCTACGCTACATTCGAACTACATGGACTTTGATGCCTTTATGGGCTATGTAGGCGTCTTGGATTAAAATTCGAGACTCGAGTTCAACTTTCTAATTTTCTCAATTTCCCAAATTCCCTAATTTTCTAAAATCTCCCATTTTCACACACACACACACACACACACACACACACACACACACACACACACACACACACACATATATATATATATATATATATATAAAATAAGGAACAAGGGTGTTTTTACTATTCATAAGTTTTGGAGACATTTGACGGTTCAGATCGAAGTCACTTAAGCAGGAAATGAATCGCTGAGATGCAATTCCTTTACCCAATGCTTAGCCCCCACCCCTTTTGCCAAATCCGTACATCGAATACAACAATCTGTCACCTTTTACTTGAAAAAAGGATTTGCACCGCTGATAGATAAGGATGGTAAGTCAGATGTGTTACTTTAATATGAAAAATTATACTATTTTACCTACACGGTTACAAACATCCCTCTCTTTTATCTTTTATCTTTTATCTTCTAAGATTCTCTCTCATAACACCCTCACAGAACACTCGATGCATCCATTTGGATTTTGTTTTGGAGAAAAGGTTTTTTTCCATTTCTCCTCATTTCAATTTTTCTTCTATCTATTTGGATATGCCACTGCCACCGTAAGTCCCTAACCCTCAGAAATTTTTGTGGTTAGATTTATATATGTTATAGATTTTTTTTTATTTGGGTATTTTAGTTTGAACTTTCAGAATTTTTTTAGTCCAACCTGAAAATATGTTTTGTTTTTTTTGTCTTTCTTAACATCGGCTCTGGAAGTGTTTCTCTCCGATAAAACTTTCTATTTTGATTTTTTGATAAGATTTTACAGGACTATCACACTTAGACCCATATTTACACCTCGAATACGAGGTACACTCTCCATTTATTTCTCTGAGCTGGACCATCACACTTAGACCCATGTCATTCTTCTTACATTATAATTTTACAGGACTAACAATGGTTTTTGTTTCTGATTTACTTTATACTCTATTTTTTGTTTCTAATTTTACAGGACCCACTCTCTCACTCATCCTTTGATTTGATTTTGAAGGTTTGTTTTGGGTTTGATATTTGATTCTTAAATCACCCCTCTCTCAAGAGGTATTTGCTGCAATAGCCAGATTTTTTTGGTCACCCTTATTTTCGCCACCATCTTCATCATCTGCAAGGGCAAAAAAAGAAAGATCCAAGACCCGAACCCAATCCTCCTCAAATTCGGGTCAAACCTCAATTACTGTAATCGAGAGTGCAACGTTTAACAATAGTTTTGGCTTGGTCTACAAGGCCACTCTTTGTAACAGCATAAGCGTAACCGTTAAAAAACTCAGCCCCGGCACCTTTCAAGTCTTTCGTGAGTTCCAGCCTGAGAAGGTAGTTTTGGCTTGGTCTATATTTTTTGATACGACAGTTGAAGTTTCCCCAGTTTGATTTGATACTATGTTCTATTTTTTCTAGATCTAATCGAATGTTTCTCACCGTTTTGATTTTAAATATACAATACCCATTTTTATGATCATAAACAAAAAATTAGTAGCAACATGTTGCATGTATCCCGGCTATTGTGTGTTTATTTCAATGCTGTATGTTTTGTTATTTTTTGTTGAGACAAAAATGGGTCTCTGAAGAAGAAATCAAATCGTAAATTTATTTTTTGCCAAAAACCAGCTGCTTCGAGTTAAATGAGCTATAACCGTGTTCCTTTGTGTGACCTTTCCATTTTGACAAAAGTCTACTAATTTGAGTTAAATGTTGGTACATTCAAGAGTTGTTGTGCATGCTAACTTTTATAATACAATTGAGAGAGTAGTTATTTTCTTTTGTTTTGTTACTAAATAAAATATCTGGACTTTTGAGTATTTTATAATGAAGGAACTATGTTGCTTTTCTTTTTCTTTAAACTGAGATTAGTGGTTGGAGGATTGGTGGTAGGAGGTTGGTGAGATGGGTTGCCGGTGGGTTATGGTGGTTCAGCTGGGTTAGGGGTGGTTTTAGTGGTTGGTTCCAGTGGGGGTTGCGTGAGTTTTAATGGAGGAAGAGAACGGGATGTTAGGTTTTATGTGTGTGTGTGTGTGTGTGTGTGTGTGAGAGAGAGAGAGAGAGAGTAATGTAGCTGATGGTTTTTTGAAATAAAGTGGGTAAGTTGTTTGAGTGTGGATGAAGGAGTGAGAGGTGATGTGCGATGTGTGCGAATGTATGGGAACTGGAGACAATGTGTACACTATATTATGTTATAATATATAACTAATCAAATGAACAATAAAATGTATATTTAGAACACACATATATTTACTAAACAAAAAAAATATATCATCTAATATTACTCTACCGAATATCATAATAAAAACTTAAAACTAAGATTTTGATCTATTAAAAAATAAGTGAGTGAATTTTAAAATACACACTTCTCTGACCGGCCTTTAAAAATATGGGTGTTGAGTTGTAGACTTCACCTAACCTGTCATATGGATGTAGGTAAAATCTCATTTAAGTCTATGAGTCTATTAAGAAAAGACTTATCAGTTATGAAAAAAACCAACTTTAATAATTACAAAGAAGAACGTACTGAAGCCTGCAGAAGTCTTGATAGGTTTTTTTGATATATGGGTTGACAAAAAACAACTTTAATAATTACAACTTTGGATTTCCGTACCAATCTAAATTTAATGATCAATAGGTAATTTAAAAAAATAGCTTTAGTTAACCAAGTACATGATTGATACAAAAAAAAATTAACATTAATCTAAAAGAGAATCAATTTAAGAATTGATTAATGAGTTAGAAAGACATCCTAATACTTTTTCTTGGCATTTAAAAAAATATATTACGTTCATTTAAATAGTTTTTTTTACAATTTGTTCCCTCACCCTCCCTCTCCTTACCGACATTTTATACAAAAGTTTTTTTTCCATCACCTTAAGATTTAACTAGAAAAAAGTACCTGTGCACTAGTTTGATTTGAGTGCTTAGTATTGTTTTTTGTATCGGATGGTCTTTTTTTTATAAGGCATAATGTAATTTATCATTAAGTGTACATGGGATGATCAACAGTATTTATATTTTCACTATTGGTGACACGTTAAAAATACATAATATCACAGGAATAAATTTATCGTCGTGCCTTCAGGCACATTCCGCTAATGTGTGCGTGTGTGTGTGTGTGTGTGTATATATATATATATATGTCATGCTTGTTTGCGTTTCATCCAACACATATTATAATTTCCTAATAACAATCAATATTGTGATGAACGCACAAATTATACTTTCTACATATGTTATTTTGGGAATATTCCTATGGATGACCTCACTCTACCTTGTCCATGGTATGAGTTGAATGATTTCAATCTCCATTATATAAACACGCACACACACTTCACGTGGATATAAAGGAAGATAATAAGACTAGCCCATGAGAGATTGAAAGGTCAGAATGGGTGCCTAACACCTTTTAATTCCGTAACTTAGCCCCCGAACCTTCGAACTATTGGTTCCATATACATCAATTTGTCCTTGATGTCGCTCTCTCGAAGTGGAAATGTTTATTTTGCCCGTTTTGTGCAAAATAGGCTGGAAACTCTATCTCTTCACATTTATCCCCACACCAATGACGGCTGAAGTATCCTTCCCAAGAGGGGTGCGAGACAGCGACGCAACCTTCCTGAGGGGGAGATGTATTTCTCTCACTCTCTCCTCCCCCCAGGTGCCGACCGAGATTGCCATACTTGGTCTTTTCAAACATTTGACATATATGTACCCTTAACAATATTGATGATCATTTTTGTTTGATATATAATATACATCTTTTTTACTTTTTTGTCAAGTGTAATGTATGTACCTCAATAACTTGTCACCGTTAATTGGTGTTTTAAGTATAATGCTTGTGAGTACACTTATAATAGGATGATATTTAATCAACCAAAAATATTACTATTAACTTTTCTAATCAACCAAAAAGATGATTATTAACTTTTTTCCACTACTTAAGTAATGTCTCGTACATAGATCCCCTCTCGTCATTATTGAGAGTGTATGGACGAGACTTGTCTTTTCATGCATTCTCGTATTTTAAAGAGAGTTTTGACTATGAGTTACTCACCACATAAAGATGTTAAAATAACTACAATCAAATGAATTTATTTTTTATTTGTTAATAAATGAATAGTGTTACCACATAGGTCCCCTCTCGTCATTTTTGAGAGTGTATGGATGAGCTTATCTCTTCATGCATTCTCATATCTCCGAGAGAGTTTTGACCATCAATTATTGACCACATAATGATGTTTAAATAACCACAGTCAAATGATTTTCAATTTTTTGTTTCTCACTAAATGAATGGTGTTACCACACAGGTCCTCTATCATCATTTTTAGAGTATATGGATGGGACTTGTCTCTTCATGCACTCTCATATGTCCAAGAGAGTTTTGACCGTAAATTATTCACCACATAATAATGCTTAAATAACCTTAATCAAATGATTTCAAATCTTTGTTAATCACTAAATTAATGGTGTAACCACATTGATTTCTCCTCTTGGTGTTGTTGAGAGGACATAGATGAGACTACGCTCTCCCTAAACTTTTGTATAACTAAGAATGAGTTAAAAGTAAATTCACCATAAAAATTATGTTCTTTAGCTTGATATAATTCAAACCATGCATTAAATAACTACAACAAGAAGATATGAGACAACCCATGTATCTTTCATTAATATTGATACTCTTAAACTGACGTACAAAGAACTACTGTATAAATTCATAAGCATTTCAAATTTTACTGGTAGTATCTCATCAAGTGATCAACATTCTAAGGGTTAGAAAATGGTTCAATCTCTAGGTTTTTCAATAGATAAGATCCTGGGATGACCTCTTATGTTACTCCGTATGGCCTATGCAATTAGGATGTAACTTATTTGGCTTCAGTCAAACCTTCTTTAACACTAGGTCACCCACGACTATCGGCCTGGACTTCACTCTCTTATTGTAGAACCTGGTAGTTCTCTGCTGATAAGTGGACTGATGAACTTTAGCATCCTCTTGTCTCTCCTTAATCAAACCTAAATCTAGCCTCCTCTCGTCTTCATTAGCTTCAGGATTATATGTTTAGAATCTGTGGTTGGGGAGTCTAGGTTCAGTAGGGATGACTATTTCAAACTCATAAGCTAGCATATATGGTGCTTCACTTGTCGGCATCCTCTCAATCGTACTATAAGCCCATAGGACCCCATGTAGATCTTCTATCCACAAACCCTTTGCCTCATCTAGGTTTTTCTGAATTCCATCGAGTATCATCCTGTTCTTGACCTCAATGTGGCCATTGGCTAGGGGTCACCTGGGGTCGAATGATAATGTTTTACGCCAACTTTGCCACAAGATGCCTCCAAGGACTTGTTATTGAATTTCTTGTTGTTATCTGATATTAAGGTATGGGTAAGGCCATATCTATAAATAATATTCCTCCAAATAAATATAAACGTCTTTGCCTCCTTAAAGTTTTTCATTACTTTCTTGACCCATGCCAAGTACTTGGCCATATTCTTATCCTTGTCCTCATAAATGCCCAAAATCTGGTTCACGAGCAAATGTGAGTCATATTGGATGATTATTTGGTCGACGTTTAGTACCCTAGAAAGGGAGAGACCTTTTAGCAAGGCCTCCTATTATAAATCATTATTTTAATGCCTTTAAGCTGAACCTTAAAGCGTACTCAATATCTATACCATCAGGGGCTGAGAGTATCAACCCGATGCTACTACCACTTTCACAAGACGAGCCATCAACAAATAGTCTCCATATGGGACTTTCCTCTGAAAAAGGCCCTTTATCCAAAATCCCAATCTTGAATTGAAAATCTTTCTCTATAGGGTCGTTTTTGCCAACTTTGGCCACGGATAACTCTCCCAAAGCTTCATCCGGCATAACTTTTAGTGCCACCATCTCCTCCACGCCATTAATTTTAACCTCTGCCCATGTAAATTCAGCAAAAAAATATGCCAAGGCCTGCCCTTGGATTGAAATTCTAGGCTGATATGTGATCTTAAATTCACCTAGCTCAATCGACCAAGCCATTAACCTACTCAATTTCTCAAGTTTATGGATAACCTATCCCAAGGGAGTGTCGGTGAGAACCACCATCATATGGGCCTAAAAATTTGGCTTCATCTTCCTTGAAGCGTGTATCAATGCGGATGATAATTTTTCCATTCTAGGATATTTTAGTTCTGTCTCTTGTAAGGTTTTTCTATTGAAATAAATCGTCTTTTGAACACCTTCATCATCTTGTACAATTACTGCACTGATGGTCGACTCTAATACTGACATATATAGAAATAAGTTTTCCCCTTGAGTAGGCCGAGTTAGAAACATCGACAACTTGAGGTAAGCTTTAAGGTCTTAGAATTCTTTTTCACATCCTTCATCCCAGACGAATGCTTTCTTCGAGATTTTAAAAAATAACAAATATTTATTCGTCGCTCTAGAAATAAAACAATTGAGGGTCGTAACACGCCCCATCAGCCTCTGCACATAGATAATCATCTTATATGTCTTCATGTCTATAAGAATAGTGATCTTTATGGGGTTAGCCTTAATACCCCTCTGGTTCACAATAAAGTCGAGGAACTTCCCCACGCCGACATTGAAAACACACTTGGTCGGGTTCAATTTCATCCGAAACTTATACATCGTGTCAAACATGTTCTCAAGGTCGGCAACATAACTCTTGGACTTTAGGCTCTTGGTCAGTATATCATCCACATATACTTCCATGGTCTTCCCAATCCGGTCCTCAAACATCTTGTTACTAACCTTTAATAGGTTGCCCTTGTAATCTTGTGGTCGAACGACAGTACCTTATAACAGTACGCCCCTTTATTCGTGATAAAATAGGTCTTCTTAGCATATGCCTCATGTAGGAATATCTTATCACAACTCAAATACGCATCCATGAAAATCATCAACTCATTCCCAACCGTAGCATAGACCATCTAATCAATTCGGGATAAGGGGAAGTTGTCTTTGTGGCAAGCTTTATTCAGGTCAATAAAGTCAACACTTATTCTCCCTTTGCCATTAGCCTTTGGCACTATAACAACGTTAGATAGACAATCAAGATACTAAACGTCTTGAATGAACTCGACTGACTGGAGATTCTTCACCTCGTCGTGGATGACCTTATGTCGGTCTCTCGCATAAGTTTTTCTTCTTTGCTTTACGGGCTTCACTTTCTCATCAATATTCAATATGTTATAGATAACCTTTAAGTATATCCCTAGCATGTCTCCATGGTTGCATCCTTCTTAATAGTTTCACCATTCTTCCTTTACTTTCTTCTCTAAGGCTTTCTCGATGTGGATATTTTTTTGGCTCCTCCTCATTAAGGACAATGGGTTCTATTTCCTCAGTAGGCTCACTTTTTTCAGTTCATTCTTGTCCCTTGGTTCAAGAGTGTCTACATTATAAGAAGTAAAAGCCTTATTATAAGCCTAAATTTCTTTGATCGATATGAAGTTACATTTTTGAGCTTCCACTTGGTCACCTTGAACTTCCCCTACTCCATAAGGAGTCAGGAATTTTATCATTTGGTGGACCGTGGAAGGGATAGCCTCAAACTCCTTGAGTGCCACTCTCCTAAGAATAATGTCATAAGTCGAGAAGACATGCTCATCCATAATGAAAAACTCACTTTCTTGGTAAAATACCTCGATCGGGTGACCATATAGAAATCTATTTCAAACACCCCCAATGGTTGGACCTTCTCTCTACAAAAGTCGTTCAGGAGCTGGTGGTAGGGGACCAGTCTCTTCTTGCTGAGCTTAAAACCTTTAAAACATTCCCAAAACATTATGTCAACCGATCTACCACCATCAATAAAGATATGTGATGCTCTATACCGTTGACCCTGGTGTTGATGACCAAAGGGTCATCATGAAGGGCTAGAATTCCCTTGAAATATATTCTTGAAAATCCCACCACTAGGGTGTCCATGTCAACTTCCTTTAATTTTCCCAACTTTGGCTCTGTCTCATTCGAGTTAACATCCATCCTCTTAGGGGAAAACTTTACCTCCACAACATGGGCTTTACGATCGATCGACTTCATATAGCCTCTTTCTAATCCTCTACATATCATTTTTACATCGAAGGATATCATGTGCAGTCGACCCTTCGTATCGGGAATCTTTTCTAGGAGATTAGGGTCGTCCCCCTCACTATCTAAGTCATCTTCCTTTTTATTGGCCGATGATTGTTGTCTCGTCTTGTTATCCTTTCTCCCATTGTGATTTTTTAGGAGTCATCTTTGGCACCACTCTTGTTTATATACTTCTGGAGCTTTCCCGAGTTTAATTTTTCTTAATCTCATCCTTTAAAGAAAATCATTATCAATTGTATGCCCATGGTCTTAATGGAACTCTCACCATTTGCTCTTATCTCTCTTCTGAGGAGTGTACTTGAGCTTCTTTGGACGTCGAAGTGCCTTGTCGTCCTTGATCTTATTGAGGATCATATCTAGGCTCACCGTGAGAGGGATATACTTAGAAAATTTATCTTCATTTGACCTCTTCTTTCTTTTTTATCTTTTTCCTAATGAGACTTTCTTCCACTAAACTCTTTCATGTCTCCCTTTTTGGCCGCCATGGCCTCCTCTGTGTTCATGATCCTCCCTCATGAGGCCAATAGTTCTTTCATGGTCTTTGGAGGATCTTCAACTAGCTTACAGAGTAATTTACCCGACTATAATCCGCTAATAAGGGTTGTCATAGTAATGTTCTCCTCATATTCCTCCACCTCCAGTTTTTCCTCGTTGAATCAATAGATGTAGTCCCTAAGAGTCTCATTCTTGCCTTGTTTCTCATATAATAGGTGAGTTACCTTCTTTGACGATTTCATGTCGAATTAGAAATTATGTATAAACTTCTTGACCAACTTCTTGAAATTCTCAATCGAGTTTTTAGGAAAAGTTGTGTACCGTATATGGGTGGAACTTATAAGCATATGTGAGAAAGACCCACACCTCATTTCATTTGGTTTGAGTAGATATAAGCTGCTCACTGATACATATCTATGTGATGCACAAGATTAGAACTCCCATCATTCTTCGAGCTGACAGGAGGAGGTTTAAACTTTGCAAGAGTAGGATAGATCATGATACTTGTAACAAAAGGATACCCCTCCAAATAGCCTTGACGACTGGAGTGTCGACTCTTGATCAGGGAGTCAATTTTATCTTCTAACCTTTTAATGAATCTATTCCAAGGCTTGCATTTAGCTATGACATTATCATCACCTCCTGGTGCAATTTCCACTGGTGCTAGATCTCATTACACTATCCTCTATCGGATATTCACTTCTTGTTTCTCTTCCCCGTCTATGCCTTACCGAGGCTGACCAGCACTACGTGTGTTATTTCCCCTGGATGCAGCATTACTGCTAGAATAGGAGAGTCGATCACTAAAATCTTTGCCCGAGATGAGAGAATTGAAGGTTGAGATTCTACTGAGCCTATCCAAATCTAAAGTCCATGGTCTGCTATTAGGTGTCGGTTGAGCATTCTTTCCTTTATAGGTTAAAGCTAGGCGAATTGTATCGCATGATACCTCATAGGGCTCCAAATAGTCTTCTTTATCTCAGTCCTAGTCGTTTGGGCAGTTTTGAACTTGTTTTTCCAGGCAAAGATGCCTAAGTTTAACAACATCTTTCCACTGCTGATGGCACTGTGCCTCCTTTTATGGGGTCGGGGTTGGTCTCCCAGTCGTCAGATCCACTGTCTCCCTAGCGATCGAAGTAATAATCACGGCTGGGTCACCTGGGTCCCTTACCAATGCTTTGGTTAATTTCCAGGAATTGCTCTTGCACTTCTACTGGCTAGTGACCCAGGATCTTAGCATCGCCTCCATATCAACTATTTTTAACTGAGGCAGTGATTGGTTGGATCTTGGTCCAACATCTGAAGGAAATTCAAATGCCATATATCCAGTGAGAAGGAACAGTAAAGCTATATGAATTGTATATAAGCATGAAGCTTAAAGAACACCCACCCATATCTTTCCATGCTTGTACATTTCCAATAATGGGGGAGCTAGACCACCACCAAAGGTAGAATTGAGAGTCTAAGTAAAAAACTAAAGAGGAAGAAGATAATCTCTTCACATAGACGGAGCTAAAATGATGATGTTGTGAATCACCACTTATTTTATATGTAATTCAAGCTCTAGCTAGGTTGTTAAATGCAAGAAAATAAGAACAAAAATGGGTTGAGAGAATAGAGAAGACACCGAATATAAGCAGTTTAGCCATTGAGGCCTGCTCCACTATGCCAATATGTAATGTATGTATAAAAATTAGGCGCTAATGGCCATGGAAATACAACTCATAAGCTTTCTCTATATATTGTGTGTTTGGATAGAGTTTCAGCTACGCATTTTAATATTTGATCCTTGTAAATAAAGAAGAAGGAGGATTATATAGTCTTAGGGGTGTACAGTGCGCACCCCAAGCATGCAACTTGTGTGCATGAGATAAGTGACCCAATGTGAGATTAACACATATCTATCACATGTATAATCCATGATGACGAAATATTCCCCTATGCTCTGTTATAATGGTATCGTCCACATGGACTATTAATGCCCAAGTTACGTGTGCCATATGAAAATGTCAATGTCAGATGATCGCGATTGAGCCTAGACTGTAGAAGGACATCCAAGGAAGTAGGAAACTACGAGGTTGAAAATATCTCCTCAAGGTAGTCAATATGGTCTCAGTCTGTCATTATGGTATGAGGTCGACACGGGGCAAGGCCGAGACATAAGAGATAATGATGGAGTGGAGATCAAGCCTGGTAGCATGATTATAAATGCAAAGGAAGAGGTCTCGAATGCCAAGGATGTTTGGGATGGGCATATGTAGTGTTGGCCAGTGAATAGGTGAATCTAACGGATGTTGAACCAAGTTGATGAGCTGGGCCGAGACCAGTCCAAGACGAGACCACACTTATGTATATCATATACCAGGATCTAGGTTCTTGTCTAAGGTGATACAAAGCCTATTTTAGGTGATAAGCATGTGTTGGTAACTTGCTATCCTCAAAGGCCTTTGGTTGTGACACATAGACTTCCTTTTGGATATTTTCATTAAGAAAGGCACTCTTCATGTCCATTTGATGGAGCTTAAATTCTAAGGAACATGTTATGGTCAAGAGCAAATGAATAAACTCAAGCCTGGAAACGAGGGAAAACTTAACAAAATATACAGCTTCAACTTTCTGTATCCTTAAGCCACTACTTGTCTTATTCCTTAAAATTACAACATCTTCATCACACTTATTTTTTAAGATCCACATAGTACCGATAGCATGAAAATCTCGACGTAAGTGTACCAAGATGCAAACTTCTTAATTAGATAATTGGTATAATTCTTCTTGCATGACATTAACCCAATATTTATCTATCAAAGCTTTTTTAACATTCTTAGTTTCAATATTAAAAGTATAACAAAGAAATTTAACTTCCTTTTGGAGCTGGGAACGTGTATTTACTCCAACACTAGGATTACTAGTGATATTGTAAACATTATTGTTGATACCAAATTTAGTCTGCTGACATGGCTCAATAAAGTGAAGACACGTGGCAATCTACGTGGCAACAACAAGCACTTCCGAGGAACTCACACGCTCCGAGGAACCATACCACAACGAGGAACTCTGATTCCCCAAGGAACTCATACGCTCCGAGGAATAAGAACTCTCCGAAGAACTCTTGAGTACCGAGAAGCTTAGGCGGTCCGAGCTGCACCTCGAACAAAGCATTAATAGCAGGATAACCAACAGTTTGACTGTTCATTAAATGCTTATCATTCAGACGCACACGCTTAAGGGGCATTGAATGTATTACCCTTTCATATGTACATCATTTAATGTATTATATTTCACATTACAACCTGAGGGCTATAAATACATTGTACAATCCTCATTGTAAGAGGAGAGGAATTTCTTAAGGTAATTTGTAATCGAGAATTCCCATACAATCAGCAATACCATAACAGTGGACGTAGGCCATTCTTATAAGGCTGAACCACTTTAAAAATTCTTTGTCTCATTTATTTATCTGTGATTAAATAATTAGATATGATCTAATTTTTTACATCAACAATTATGGTATTTTTGCATTTTATGAGGAGTGTCACCCACATCCATAGACTTAAGCGTTTGTGGGTTCATCTCATCACAATCATCTTCTTCTTACCTTTAATATTCAACATAGGGAAAGACAAAAGTTATGTTTTCTCCATCAAACTCATTGAATTCATATGAATCACAATCATCAATAATGATGTTAACAAACTCCATAATTTTATGACAGATTCAATTATAAACATAGTGGGAATAACTATTAGTGAAATATCCAAGAAAAATTCCAAAATCACTCCTAGTGTCAATCTTAGTTAAGTATTATTTACCCTTGAACATATATCATTTGGTTGGTACCATACCTCCTATAGACTCGATTGATGGTATGATAAGTCATGTTAAAAAAATTTGCCGAAAACCTCTTAGGCACATTCTTGCCTATCAACATTTATCTATCCATATCTTGAATGATTAGGTTCTTTATTTCAATGTTCCATTTTGTTGAATCATTTTTGGTGCCGGGAACTCATGGTGTATTCCAACTTCACTACACCACTTGGCTATATCAGTTCCTTAAAACTCTCTCCTATAATCACTGTGGATTCTAATAATAGAGCACGCCTTTTCATTTTGAAGTTTTTTTCACTTAGTAGTAAGAAATCCTTGTCTTATGACTTATTACGCAAAAATACTAAAAAATCAAATATGTATAAGTCATCTATAATCACACCAACATATCTTATACCACATATCTTTTCCATACACATTGGACCCATAAGTCTATGTGTAACAGCTCCGGGACACGAGAGGTAGCAAAAACATTCAATTTCTTTTGAAATTTATGATTTTTTTCACGTTCTACAAGTACCATAAGCACGAGAATAAACTGACTCAAGGGAAGGTAAATCACGAATAAGTTCATTCCTAAAAAGTGTACTAAGATCTCTAAAGTTCACATAACTATTGATGTCTAAATTTATTTTTGATATTTTGAAATGGTCTTAGCTCAAGCCAACCAATATTTATAATCACGGATAAAAATAATAATCTAGAAAGACATAAGAAGTTTAGAGAGAAACAAAGATTTTACATGGTTCATCCCAAAGTTGGTGCCTACATCCACGAGGGAAATTTCACTATAATTGTAGGGTTTAGTACAAGTCTCTCAATAACACTTTTTAGGGTTAGATTGAAGTGGTTATTCATCTCATGTGAGAGAGGTAGTAGTCTATTTATAGTAGTTGGAAGTGAAGAGATGGAATACCTTTTATTCACTAGGCATGTATAGCTTTACACAGTAATGAGCAGCTGGATATATATTCACATGCAAGTGCATGGTGACTGTTGAATATCCCACGTGTGTCCATTCAAATTACTGACTATTCATCTTCATGGATATGGTTGGCTAGATGGCGACTGTTGATACAAAAAATTATTCATCCACGTGGACCATTTCGGTACTGACACGTGTTGTGCAGTTTAAGATTAATCCTAGTTAGTAAGGATGAAATGCTGACCAATACTAGAAAGACCAACCAATGATGACAGGAAAATACCAACAGTTCTATACATAAATGATTGTGCAGATGTAAATGTCTATGATATAATAACATTCCATCCTTTGATATTCCAGCTCTTGTACACCCCTGGGGGCTATAAATACATTGTAAACCCTACATCTATGGGACACGAAAAGAGAGGAAATTGAAACATCCCAAAGCAATACACAACAATGGATGTAGGCTCTTCCCTTAAGCCGAACCACTATAAAAATATCTTGTCTCTTTTACTTCTATTTATCTGTGATCAATTAATTAGCCTAGTCTAGTTTTTGTATCAATGAATTGGCGTCATCTGAGAGAACGATATTTCTAATCTATCTCACTCAATCAAACATCTAAATGCATGATATTCCTGAATAAAGTCTTAGGAACGGAGGTATTCTTCCTTCTCCTTCTACTCCTCCATCTGCATACGATTTAATAGGGATTCTGGTCAGTCTTGCAAGAGGCCAAGAGGCTATGCAAGATACTATCAGGAAAATTGCACAAACTCTTCAAGTCGGGGCACCTGATCTATCTGCTCAAGGAAATATGCCACCACCCCCACCAAGAGGTGGTCGAAGCAACCACTCGATGACGACAAGAGATGTCTCCTACCATCCAAGGTAAAATTCATTACTCAAGACATCAGAATCTTTCCACATGTAATTTTATTCTCTATAGAGGACAAGTGCCATAGAGAGATAAAGTCATGCTTCTCCCTTCGATCGTTTGGGGCCTATGGGGAACATAAATGTTCTTCAGGAAATGTCAAGTAACACCCGATGACCATCTGATCAAAGGGAAAGCACAGCTCAATCTAGATCAAATGTCCAACGAATTTCTGCTCAGACAGAGCAACGACTTTCGGAAGAAAGCTAGAAAACTAACAAAGTTGCAACGCATAAATCCGGTGCTGCCAAGGATGCATGGAAAGGCTCCATACCGAGATTGGAAGATAGATTAGGGGAAAATGGCGAAGATAAGAAATCCACTACAAAGAAGTTTTGTAAAAGGGTCTCCGTTTGTGCAGGCAATTTTGGATTTCCCTACTCCAGCAAAGTTTAAGGCTCTAGTATTAACACCCTGTAATACCCCGTATTTTTATGATATTTATTTATGGGATTAATTGAATTAAATGTGTATTAATTGGAAATTAATCCGGATAAAAATACTAACGAGATGCGAGTTGGTATTTGATTTTAATGAGTATATATGACTATATATGAATATGGAAATTATGAAATTTGTTGAGAGATTGAAATACAGCAAATTGGAATTTTGTTGGGATGCGTGTGACAGTCGCGTCAGAAATATAATTATTTGAATTAAAAAGTGAATTTCATTTCTATTAACCGTATTATCATTTTGAGTGCGCCGACGCGTCCGGAAGGGTCCAAATAGTCAGAAAACACTAGTCGGGGGGTTTAGTTTGGGTCCCAGGGCATTTTTAGGCCATACCGGCAACGTATAAGGGTAGTTTGGTAATTTTGGATTTTTGGGAATTAAAACCCACGAAAATTAGGAATTAATATCTGATTTGGCAATTACCCACTAAACCCACTTATAACCTATTAGGCTACGGAGGTTATTGGAATTAGTTCCAAAAGAGTTCCTAAGGCAAACCCTAGCCACCATTGTCACTTTGGAGAAGAAGGCTTGTAGAGAGAGAAGAGAGGAGAATTCTGCAGAAAGAGAGAGAACACTTCATCAATTCGACATCAAAATCAGAGATACACATAAGGCAAGTGGTTTAATTTCGTTTATTACAAAGAATGTTTCTTCCATGCGTAGGAAATTGACAAAATTGGTATTATTCTTGGGAGTTTGATAAAAACCCATTAATTGGAATTAGCACTTTATATTTTGATGAAAGGATTGCATGTAGAATTGTGTTAGGAGGATTATCCTGATGGAAATACACCTTGTTCATAACAAAAACGGATTTAATGATACCCATTGGTGACTTTAAAATTTTAGGGTTCATGTTCATGTGATTTGGGGATAAATGAAGGGATTTGATGATTCAATGATGTTTAGGAAGAATTGGCCCTATATAAACGTTAATATATGACCTAAGTATGTTTAGGAACGATTAGAAACCTTTAACAATTGTTGGATTAATGTTTTGATGAGTTTGGAGAGGAAGAAAAGTTGGAAAAACGATATAGGGAAAATCTGAGCTCGAATCTGGCCACTCGTTAGAAGACCTGCCTAGGTCGTTCGAACGAGCTCGTTCGATTGAGATTCTAACGAGTTGACCTTTCACTTCTAATGAGGGTGATGTTCGTTCGATGACTTCGTTCGAACGATATCTCGTTAGAAAGCCCACTTCGTTCGAACGAACTCTCGTTCGAACAGCCTCGTTCGAACGAGACTTCTAACGAGCTGACAGTTTGGGCTTTTTAGCCTGTTTTGATCCCGAGTGTCCCATAACATTGTTTATATGTAGAGATAACACTTCCTTGTGTATTAGTTTATATATTTGGGATATTTGGGATATAATGAGGAGTAAAACCTAGAAGTGTAGTTTGAACCTAAGGGAAATTATGAATTAGGACGTGAGTGTCTATTACGATGCGAGAACTATTGACGGCCTAAATAATTATATTAACCGGGAACATATAAATTGTGTAGCATTATATGTCGGTACGAGAATGAGAAGTGTACCACAAATAAATTATGGTGATTACTAAGATTTGTTCATACTTAGTATATGTATATGATTTTATGTGTATGACATACCTACCATACTTGCTATCACGGGAGGTTTACATTCGCTTAGGGCCCTCTAATCCTTGTGTTTCCCGGATTTAGATTGGTACCTCGAGAACATAGGTTAGAGAAGGACTTATTGGGATGCTAATAAGTCTGCTGATCGTGGGAGCGCAGGTATGTGCGTGACCCATGTGATGTGACTGTGTTCGCCTCCATTGTATGTGATTGTTGTTATCTGAGAACGATTACTGAGAGATTCGGAATGCGTGATCCTTATGTACGTGATGTACCGGGATGGATAGCAGAGTATGTGTGCACCGCAGCTTAGTCTCGGGGTGCTTGTATTGTATATTTATAACGTGAATAATATACACTTAATTAATGGGAACTTTCATGTGGTATTGTGAATATAATTATGGTAATGTTCTGAGAAGACATAACGGTTTAATCGATAGTGAATTGTATTACTAATTGAGAATCTGAGTTTAAGTAAAGCCCTCTATTTAATTGGTAACGCTAGAATGTAATATGGGAATCGAGTAGTAAGGGGTAGAACTTATTACGGTTTGGTTAGATATGTATGTCATTTAGATGGGTACGGTACGTTAGGAGTGCACATGTAGTCGAGAGGTGAGAATTTCATGTGAGTGCACGTCCTAACATGTATTTTGCATTTAATGTTTTAATGTTATTAAAACACTTGTTGCTTTTAAAATGATTTCCACTTTCGGGCTCTGACCCATTTTCTTTCAAATCTATTTTTGTAAAAACCATTTTAGGTGCCCAGCCACAAGGACACCATGCTTAGGATTCTCATTCAGGTGACGAGTTGTAGCTGTTTGTGGAAGTTACAAGAATTTGCTTGTAGATGCTTCATCTATCTTGACTCTATATTCTGCATTTATCAGTTGTAGGGCATGTTGCCCATTTCTTTTAGAGACATTTCATTTATTTCAGTTATTCAGACTTCTGGCATGTAATTAATTCAGGATTCAGACTTGTCATCTTATTTTCAGTTGTGGGATTGTTGTGAGGAGTTTTTCCTCCGGACTTATTATTATTTGTTGGTTATTTCATTACTTCGTTATGGTGAATGGATTATGTTGTTTTTCCATTATTCTTTTATTGTATGTTAATCAGACTTAATTTAAAATTTGGCAACTTACTTTTTAAATACTAAGTGGTTAGTAATCATTAAAATGTTTTTCGACAGTGATGTTATTAACTGAATCAACTTGGCATTTTGTATTAATTTAATAAAGGAGTAGCTACCCGGTATTTAATTAGTCGGGGTGTCACAGGTGGTATCAGAGCATCAGGTTCTAGTGTCCTTTAGGATCTGTACGGCTTATTATGTTTCCGCTGAGCTTTCTTTGATGTAGAGCCCTATATTTTAGGACTGTTGTATTCTTTTGTATATGCTACGTTCTTCAGCTATTTTGAGTTTATAACTGCGAACTTATAAACTTTATTCTTATTTCAGATGCCTCCACGACGTGCACAACGGGTTCCCAGGGATGCTACGCCAGAACCACAACCCGCACCAGTTTAGGGCACGATGAACGCCGCCGAGGTTGCAGCCATTGTAGCCCAAGCGGTAAATGCCACACTAGCCATAGTTCAGCAGGCACCACCTCAGGCGCCAGTAGCCGCGCCGGTTCAGGCACATGCATTCCCGTCTGCTTGGGAACGTGTTCGAGATGCTTTTCAGAAAGCACACCCACCGGAGTTCGCAGGTAGCTCCGATGTTGTGGTATCTAGTCAGTGGAGGAAGGATATTCAGAGGCACCTGAGGATGTACGAGTGCACAGAGGTTCAGAAGAAGATACTAGCTACCTTTAAGCTAGTGGGGTCTGCACTGCAGTGGTGGGAGTCTATTACCACCGTGGAGGAGAAAGACACTCTCACTATTCAGGAGTTTTGGGTGCGGTTCGACCGCAAGTACTTTCCATCAGCTGTTCACACGGAAATGAGGAGGAAGTTGATGAGCCTTCGACAGGAGGGTAAGACTGTGGCCGAGTATGAGGTCGAATTCACAAATCTGTTGAACATTGTACCGGATGAGATATCGACGGAAGAGAAGAAGATACAGAAATTTACAGACGGGTTGACTTGGAGGATCCGTCAGCATTTGTTGGGGAACCTATCATTGGCCACTTACTCCGATGTGGTTAACGCTGCACTGTTACACTGCCAAGATCATCGCTTTCACATGGCTGAGGGAAAGAGATCGGGAGAATCCAGCCATCAGGGCAGGACTAGAGGACATGGTGCCAGTGGGGCACAATCTGTTCAGGGGCAAAGACAGGGTGACCAGGGTGACCAGCAGGGGGATCACAAGAGGTTCAGGTCGGGAAATTTCAGGCACGGACAGGGAGGTTTCTGGCAGGGCCATCAGGGTCCGAACGGCCATCAGAACCAGCAGGGTCAGAATGGTCAACAGCAGTTTCAGCAAGGCCAGTGGAGGAACGAAAGCGGCCACCAGGGCCGGGGGCAGCAGGGACAGAGAGGGGGGAACTTCCCGGGGAAATGTTTCGTTTGTGGCAAGACTGGCCATAAACTCCAGGACTGTCCTGATAGGGGTAGGGCCCCGCAGCAGCAGCAGGGTGCTCGACATGAGCCACAGAGGCCACTTTTCCACCTGCCCTCCCAGCTCCAGCCCAGGTGCCAGCACTACCAACCATTCCAGCAGTTCTTGTGCAGCAGGGGCAGTTACAATATGGACGTGTCTATAATGTCCACCATGCAGCAGCTCCACAGGCACCACCCGCGATTGAGGGTATGTTTCCTATCCATGGTACTATGGATCGGGTTTTGTTTGATACGGGGGCAACACACTGTTTTATAACTACACATTTTGTGAAAGCCTTAGGGTTGTTAGCCACAGCAGAGAGCACAGTGACGTGTGTAGACTCACCATTGGGGGGTGGGTCACTTATTTTCTTCATATGCCGGGGAGTGGGGGTAGAGATTGGTAGTTTGGTATTACCTGCAGACATGTTGGTATTTAATATGCATGTGCACGATGTGATTATCAGTATGGATTGGCTCGCAGATTATAGAGCCATGATTAATTGCTTCGGTGGGAGCATTATTTTTGCCATTCCGGGGCAAGAGATGTTTGTCGTGGCGATGCCTCGCCCAGAGGGAGGCTCGACCGCTCATTTGTATTACATAGAGGAGGATACCTCTAAGGAGGTTGTGATTCCTTTAGATTCGATCCCAGTTGTCAGGGAGTATTCCGATGTGTTTTAGGAGATACCAGGCCTACCCCCCAGTCGAGAGATAGACTTTGTCATAGACTTATTACCAGATACGAGACCTATAGCACGCGCACCGTACCGTATGGCTCCGACAGAGATGCGAGAGCTACGAGATCAGATCGAGCAGTTATTGGGTCAGGGGTTTATACGGAGGAGTACTTCGCCGTGGGGTGCCCCTGTGTTATTCGTGAAGAAGAGAGATGGTTCACTGAGATTGTGTGTGGACTACCGGGAGTTGAACAAGGTCACGATACGGAATAAGTATCCGTTACCTCAAATCGATGACCTATTCGACCAGTTGAGAGGAGCTTCGTTCTTCTCGAAGATTGATTTGCGATCGGGATACCATCAGTTGCGTATCAGGGAGGAGGACGTCTCGAAGACTGCGTTCTTAACGAGATATGGTTCTTACGAGTTTCGGGTTATGCCTTTTGGTTTGACCAATGCTCCAGCCGTGTTTATGGACTTGATGAATAGGGTGTTCAGAGATTTCCTAGATCAGTTTGTCATTGTCTTCATTGATGATATACTGGTTTACTCCCAGACAGAGGAGGAGCACGCCGAGCATTTGAGGCAAGTTTTGCAGATGCTACGTCAGAACGAGCTGTATGCAAAGTATGAGAAGTGTGGGTTTTGGCTGAAGGAGGTCCAGTTTTTGGGGCACATTATTTCCGATCGGGGGATATCTGTTGATCCGGGTAAGGTATCCGCGGTGAGGGAGTGGGGACAGCCCACGACACCGACAGAGATCCGTAGTTTCTTGGGCCTAGAAGGATACTACAGGAGGTTCATTCGGGGATTTTTGAACATAGCAGGTCCTTTGACACATCTGACTCGTAAAGGTGTGCCGTTCATCTGGAGTGATTCCTGTCAGTTGGCGTTCGATGAGTTGAAGGATAAGTTGACCTCAGCACCTGTGTTAGCATTACCGAGACCAGGAGTTGAGTATCTAGTCTACACTGATGCGTCCTTGCAAGGACTTGGAGGTGTATTGCAGCAGGAGAGTCAGGCCATTGCTTATGCATCCCGTAAGCTAAAGCCTCACGAGAAAAATTACCCCACTCATGACTTGGAGTTGGCGGCAGTTGTATTTATTTGGGGGAAAAGTTTCAATTATTCACAGACCATAAGTCCCTACAGTACCTATTCACGCAGAAAGAGTTGAATATGAGGCAGCGAAGGTGGCTTGAATTTGTGAAGGATTATCAGTTCGATATCCAATATCACCCGGGGAAGGCTAACGTGGTAGCAGACGCGTTGAGCCGTAGACCTGTTGATGAGGTGGCAGGGGTGTGGAAGGCTAAGTGGAAGGAGTTGGGACACCAGGATGCAGTGGACCGATCATTCATGTCTGTGATGACTGTTACACCGCAGATTGTCACGAAGGTGGTAAAGGCCCAGGAAAATGACTCGTTCTGTCAGGAGCTGATAGTTCGATTACTAGCAGAGGGAGCCGAATCCTATACCGTTAGCTCAGACGGAGGATTACGCTTCAATGGGAGATTAGTAGTTCCGAAAGGGGAGGAATTGCGGCACGAGGTGATGGCAGAGTCGCACGGCTCACGATTCACGGTACATCCCGGTGGGGACAAAATGTACCAAGACATGAGATGACAGTATTGGTGGAGCGGGATGAAGAGAGATATTGCCGTGTTTGTTTCTAAATGCGCCACTTGTCAGCTAGTAAAAGTGGATCATCAGAGACCGGCAGGACTTCTACAGCCATTGGAGGTCCCGATGTGGATGTGGGAGAGCATATCCATGGACTTTATCACAGGGTTGCCTACGTCACAGAGAGGTCAAGACTCCATTTGGGTAATTGTGGACAGGTTGACCAAAGTTACTCATTTTCTACCCGTAAGGACAGACTACACTTCGGGACAGTATGCCCAGCTCTTTATTGCAGAGATAGTGAGACTTCACGGTGTGCCCCCAAATATCGTCTTTGACCGAGACAAGATATTTATTTCACGATTTTGGGAGAGTTTTTAGGAGGCTATGGGCACGGAATTACGGTTGAGTACAGCGTATCACCCACAGACCGATGGGCAGACCGAGCGTACAAACCAGATGTTGGAGGACATGTTGCGTATGTGCATCATCGATTTCGAGGGTGGATGGGAGCAGTATCTTCCACTAGTAGAGTTTGCTTACAACAACTCCTACCAGTTCACCATTGGTATGGCTCCATTTGAGGCGTTGTATGGTAGACCTTGTCGTTCCCCAGCATGTTGGTTGGAGGTGGGGGACAACAAACTATTTGGGCCGAAAGTGATTCAGGATACTTCGGCAAGGATAGAGCTGATACGAAGTCGCATTCGGGTAGCTGAGGATCGCCAGAAGAGCTACGCTGATGCAAAGAGGTTCTTCAGGGAGTTCCAAGTGGGGGACCAGGTTTTGCTCAGAGTATCTCCTATGAAGGGGATTATGCGTTTCGGGAAGAAAGGGAAGTTGGCACCGAGATATGTGGGACCATTTCCTATCATCGAGCGGATTGGGTCTGTTGCATATAGACTTGGGTTACCGGAGCATTTACACCGGATTCACGATGTGTTTCATATTTCCTCACTAAGGAAATATCTTAGAGACGATTTGTCCCATTCTCACATTGCTTTGGAGGACATCGATCTCCAGCCTGATAGCTCCTACGAGGAGGGACCGATTGCTATTTTGGACCGAAGTGAGCGGAAACTGCGGTCAAAGATAGTTCCGTTAGTGCGTGTTCAGTGGCGACATCACAATGTCGAGGAGTCCACATGGGAGCGCGAGGATAAGATGCGCGAACGTTATCCAGAGTTGTTCTTACCAGGTACTTTCTAGTTCCGAATTTCGGGATGAAATTCTGTTATTAGGGGGGAAGTATGTAATACCCCGTATTTTTATGATATTTATTTATGGGATTAATTGAATTAAATGTGTATTAATTGGAAATTAATTCGGATAAAAATACTAACGAGATGCGAGTTGGTATTTGATTTTAATGAGTATATATGACTATATATGAATATGGAAATTATGAAATTTGTCGAGAGATTGAAATACGGAAAATTGGAATTTTGTTGGGACGCGTGTGACAGTCGCATCAGAAATATAATTATTTGAATTAAAAAGTGAATTTCATTTCTATTAACCGTATGGTCGTTTTGAGTGAGCCGACGCGTCTGGAAGGGTCGAAATAGTCAGAAAACACTAGCCGGGGGGTTTAGTTTGGGTCCCGGGGCATTTTTAGGCCATACCGGCAACGTATAAGGGTAGTTTGGTAATTTTGGATTTTTGGGAATTAAAACCCACGAAAATTAGGAATTAATATCTGATTTGGCAATTACCCACTAAACCCACTTATAACCTATTGGGCTACGGAGGTTATTGGAATTAGTTCCAAAAGAGTTTCTAAGGCAAACCCTAGCCACCATTGTCACTTTGGAGAAGAAGGCTTGTAGAGAGAGAAGAGAGGAGAATTCTGCAGAAAGAGAGAGAACACTTCATCAATTCGACATCAAAATCAGAGATACACATAAGACAAGTGGTTTAATTTCGTTTATTACAAAGAATGTTTCTTCCATGCGTAGGAAATTGAAAAAATTGGTATTGTTCTTTGGAGTTTGATAAAAACCCATTAATTGGAATTAGCACTTTATATTTTGATGAAAGGATTGCATGTAGAATTGTGTTAGGAGGATTATCCTGATGGAAATACACCTTGTTCATAACAAAAACGGATTTAATGATACTCATTGGTGACTTTAAAATTTTAGGGTTCATGTTCATGTGATTTGGGGATAAACGAAGGGATTTGATGATTCAATGATGTTTAGGAAGAATTGGCCCTATATAAACGTTAATATATGACCTAAGTATGTTTAGGAACGATTAGAAACATTGAACAATTGTTGGATTAATGTTTAGATGAGTTTGGAGAGGAAGAAAAGTTGGAAAAAGGATATAGGGAAAATCTGGGCTCGAATCTGGCCACTCGTTAGAAGACCTGCCCAGGTCGTTCGAACGAGCTCGTTCGATTGAGCTTCTAACGAGTTGACCTTTCACTTCTAACGAGGAATGATGTTCATTTGATGACTTCGTTCGAACGATATCTCGTTAGAAAGCCCACTTCGTTCGAACGAACTCTCGTTCGAACAACCTCGTTCGAACGAGACTTCTAACGAGCTGACAGTTTGGGCTTTTTAGCCTGTTTTGATCCCGAGTGTCCCATAACCTTGTTTATATGTAGAGATAACACTTCCTTGTGGATTAGTTTATATATTTGGGATATTTGGGATATAATGAGGAGTAAAACCTAGAAGTGTAGTTTGAACCTAAGGGAAATTATGAATTAGGACGTGAGTGTCTATTACGATGCGAGAACTATTGACGGCCTAAATAATTATATTAACCGGGAACATATAAATTGTGTAGCATTATATATCGGTACGAGAATGATAAGTGTACCACAAATAAATTATGGTGATTACTAAGATGTGTGCATACTTAGTATATGTATATGATTTTATGTGTATGACATACCTACCATACTTGCTATCACGGGAGGTTTACGTTCGCTTAGGGCCCTCTAATCCTTGTGTTGCCCGGATTTAGATTGGTACCTCGAGAACATAGGTCAGAGAAGGACTTATTGGGATGTTAATAAGTCTGCTGATCGTGGGAGCGCAGGTATGTGCGTGACCCATGTGATGTGACTGTGTTCGCCTCCATTGTATGTGATTGTTGTTATCTGAGAACGATTCCTGAGAGATTCGAAATGCGTGATCCTTATGTACGTGATGTACCGGGATGGATAGCAGAGTATGTGTGCACCGCAGCTTAGTCTCGGGGTGCTTGTATTGTATATTTATGACGTGAATAATATACACTTAATTAATGGGAACTTTCATGTGGTATTGTGAATATAATTATGGTAATGTTCTGAGAAGACATAACGGGTTAATCGATAGTGAATTGTATTACTAATTGAGAATCTGAGTTTAAGTAAAGCCCTCTATTTAATTGGTAACGCTAGAATGTAATATGGGAATCGAGTAGTAAGGGGTAGAACTTATTACGGTTTGGTTAGATATGTATGTCATTTAGATGGGTACGGTACGTTAGGAGTGCACATGTAGTCGAGAGGTGAGAATTTCATGTGAGTGCACGTCCTAACATGTATTTTGCATTTAATGTTTTAATGTTATTAAAACACTTGCTGCTTTTAAAATGACTTCCACTTTCGGGCTCTGACCCATTTTCTTTCAAATCTATTTTTGTAAAAACCATTTTAGGTGCCCAGCCACAAGGACACCATGCTTAAGATTCTCATTCAGGTGACGAGCTGTAGCTGTTTGTGGAAGTTACAGGAATTTTCTTGTAGACGCTTCATCTATCTTGACTCTATATTCAGCATTTATCAGTTGTAGGGCATGTTGCCCATTTCTTTTAGAGACATTTCATTTATTTCAGTTATTCAGACTTCTGGCATGTAATTAATTCAGGATTCAGACTTGTCATATTATTTTCAGTTGTGGGATTGTTGTGAGGAGTTTTTCCTCCGGACTTATTATTATTTGTTGGTTATTTCATTACTTCGTTATGGTGAATGGATTATGTTGTTTTTCCATTATTCTTTTATTGTATGTTAATCAGACTTAATTTAAAATTTGGCAACTTACTTTTTAAATACTAGGTGGTTAGTAATCATTAAAATGTTTTTCGACAGTGATGCTATTAACTGAATCAACTTGGCATTTTATATTAATTTAATAAAGGAGTAGCTACCCGGTATTTAATTAGTCGGGGTGTCACACACCCAAATATGATGAAAAAACTTATCCATTTCCCCACATAAAACAATTTCAAGCAGCTACTGATATCTTTGTTGTCCCTAAAAAAATGAGGTGTAGAGAATTTTTTGGAACCATTACTGGATATGCCCCAAATCTGGTATAATGGCCTTCCTGGGGGACAAATTTCTAGCTTCAACTAACTAGCTGAGCTATTCATTAACAACTTTTTCTTTGGAGCAAAACTTATAAAAAGGGTGGCACACTTACTTAGTGTGAGGTAGAAAGAAGGGGAGAGCACTAGAGATTACATCACTCATTTTAATAACAAGAAACTAGAAGTTGTAGATTATGAGGAGAAGACTGCCTCAAGATTAGCTAAAGTAGAAGCAGGAGCAGAAGGAGGAGGAGGAGGAGAATTAACTATGGAGGGGGCAACAAAATTAACATCCGAGTGTTAATTGGCAGACTCCATCGCTATCAAGGATTCACTGAAACCCCCATCATCATTAACTTCCTCGTTCAGGTTTGGAGGGGCCCCAAGATCATGTTGCAAGAATAGCTCGAAATCTTTTGAAGTGCCGACCTCCTCCAAGGTAGTAGACCAACAGTCCTTAAATCATTTCTTCTCTGTAAAATCAATTTGCAAAGAAGCATCTCCAATAGATTTATCCCAGCCTCTGTTAAAGCCAGCGTCCCTAGCCTTTGTCCTCTTTTCCTTCTCAACATGCAAATCCTTTTGTACCTGTGCGGTCTTGACTTTCTCAACATCTAAGTCTTTTTATAACTTATCAGCCAAACCCCGAGCAGTTTCAGCAGCTCCTTCAGTAGCTTTCACCATATCCTCCCATTTATTATGTTCATTGAATAATGCTTGTTGGGAATCAAGCACTGACTTTTTGAGCTCGTTAAAATCCTCTTTAACGTCCCTAGAAAAAGATCTGAAAGCCCCATGTTTTTCCAACATATTATTGAAATTAATGAGGAACTGTAAAAGGATAACAAGGACAGTCGGTATTATGAAGAATAATTAAAGAGACAGAAATAAAGAAGACAAAATAATATACCAAAGTAAGGCTTTGAGCAGCCCTATCCGAACTTTTGGAATGAGATAGTGCAGCTGTAGCACCCCTGTAGTCTAGAAAAGTCACATAATTTATTAGTTATCTTGCCAATCTAGGGTCAAGGACCACTAGCGAGGCAGAAGAAGATATATCGACCAACTCACGTTGGTCAAAAAGGGCAAAAGAACCTTCTGCTAACTTAGAAGGAAGCCCTTTCTTTATTATTTTTAGGGGAATCTCTTCAACTTTCTTAGTTGGGGGTTTCTTCCTAGTTTCATCCTTATTTTTACACCTTCATCAACTTGTTTGGAAGGGGGATTGGCAGCTATGTCTCCCAAAATGTTGGGAAACTTCCTCTTTCCCATAGCTACGGCAATGGGCAAGTTTGAATCTAAGGAAGAAGGGGGGTGGGAAGCAAGATCACCACTGCCAGATGCAGCAGCTAAGGAAGTAGAAAGAGGTTCTTGCTCAAGGTTAATTACAAGGGAAGGAGTAGGACGAGGAACAAATGAGGAAATTTTATTCTTGTACTACAGCAAATAAGACGCAAATCTGGTGTGATCCTTGCCAATCCCCTGATGAAGTTCCCAAATAAATTTCAACTCTCTAAGATTCACTTCACTTTTTTTTGGGCACCTTCTCTTCTGATCAATCGTAATCAAAATTTACAGAGCAATAATTAGTATTACATTTAAAGAAGTATTTACGGGATAAAATAATTAAATGAGGAATAACAGATCCTATTGCCAAAAGGAGGGCATCTAGTCCCCTGGTACTCAGCATTCCCAGTCAAAGGGGCGTATTGCAATTTTTTACAACAACTCCATGCTCAAAAGAATCCCTATTAGAGTCTGGAATATTAACTACTAATGCTTTGTTTACAACCCTAGTCTTTAAATAAAAAGTGGCATCACTAGTCACCCATTTATAGCAAAACATTATTTCTGGAATCCCTAAATAGGTTCCATGGACTTGATTCAACCTATACACTCCATTTATGACCCTCCAAGTATTGGGGGATACCCTTATTGGAACAATGTCAAAGTATTGACAAAATTCAAGGCATAAGGGGTTAGGAGGAAAGGTAAACCTACACTCATCTATAAAGATAAAGGAAAACTAGTGACCCTCAACAAGTAAGAAAAAATCAACAGGTAAAGTAGTGTGTTCCAAAATAACCCAAGAGGGAATCTTAAATTCATTTCTGAATTTATCAAGAGAATCAATAGAGTAAACCATGACGAAGAATAAAATAAAAGAGAAAGAGTTCTTATAGAGATTAATGATTTAGCAAGAACTGAAGAACAGAAAATGACTGCTCAAGAGAGAAAATGAAATCTTGAAAGACGCTGTAGCCAAAAACACTCAAAAATTTTGAGGTGAGAAAAGATTGTGGCTTGTTGTCTCAAAAAATGGAAAAATAATGATTAAAAGGCATCGTCAATTGAACTGGTGGCGGCTAAAGGCAGAAAAGACGGATTTGCCCAAAAATGATTCGTTAAAGTTGTGGATAATTTCAAAAATTCCACACCGTTATATTTCCATAATTAAACCATAATTTTTTCAAGTATGGGAAGTCGGTAACCAACCAAACCTAAAATTGTTACCCGAGAAACTTTAAGAGCTAAATGCTCCACTCTTGTAAACACTTCAAGCATGAAATAGTGGGGGCTTCTATTGATACCCAAAATTATTCATCTACATGGACCATTCGGATACTAAAATGTGTTGTATAGTGGAAGAGTAATCCTAGTTAGCAAGGATGAAATGTCAAAAATTCCGACCACCACTAGGGATGCCGACCAACACCAGGAAGACCGACCAACAATGATAGAAAAACACCAACAGTTGTATACATAAATGATTGTACATATGTAAATGTCTATGATATAAAGACATTCCATCATTTCATATTCCGGCTCTTGTACACCCGTTGGGTCTATAAATACATTGTAAACCTTACATCCAAGGTACACAAAAATAAAGGCAATTGAACAATACCAAAGCAATACATAACAGTGGACGTAGGCTCTTCCCTTAAGATGAATCACTTTAAAAATCTCTTGTCTCTTTTACTTATATTTATCTGTGATCAATTAATTATCCTAGTCTAGTTTTTTGCATCAACGTCAACCATAAAATACTTGAGCTGGCCAACTATATTCGTTATTTGAGGATTCAATGATAATGTTGATAGGTGTCATTATTTACTAGTCCACGTGGCCTAGTTATTTTAGGCTATAAAAGAAGCTCCCGGTACTTCATTTTAATGGAGCAGTGAAAAGATGGAGTATTCTTCTTCAAAAGAAACTCGATGCCTTGGACAGATGTTCCTCGGCTGTTGTACTAAGGTGGTGGGAATTTTGTAAATAGTAAGAAAAATAGCAAACCGTCTGAGGGTACACTAGTCTTTCGATCGATCAACACATTTTACAATTGGTACTCGATTGATCGATCCAACAATCGAGCTATGGATTTTGCTCGATCGATCGAGTGAAGCAGGTCTTCAAAAATCATTGCTCCTTTTTATGTTGTCCAATTCTTATCCCTTGATCCAATTGAGTTGTCGATCATGGGAGGGCCTTTAACTATGATCTTCTTCGAATTTCCATTTTAGCAAGGGATAAATTCTTCCATTTTGAGTATGGAGTGTGAGATGATTTGCAAATGGTTAAGAGGGGTTTGTTTAACCTTCTTCTTCCATCAAATTTCTAAGCCTCTCTCTCATACTAGCTTGGGCTCCTGGGGGGGGGGGAACTTTCTACCCCGGACAACCCCACCAACATACACCACTTTTTCTAGCATGAAATCACCATTAGAAGGCCTCAAGACACCTTATATGACCATAGAAAATTCTAGGTTGATTTATTGGGTTAAAGAATAGGGTGTTCTTGGAGTTGCGTGCAGGTTTAAAGGGGGTTTTCTTAGAGATAGAAGAAGGATTTCATGGAGAACAATAAGAGTTGCAATGGAGATCCCATGGATCAAGCTTAGGACGAACATTTGGAAACCCCTTAAGGACACCTTTAGGGGCGGGGTTGATCCTCCTACACCACCATTTCCACCACCATTTAAAAACTTTAGAGGTGGGAATACTAACCTTGGTTTAGGTTCAAAGATGTGTATATTTTCAGCTACTTTATTATTTACATATATTAGGCTTAATATATGTAGGCTATATGTTAGTTTGCATACATGGATTAACTACTTGCATTTTATGATTTTATGTGTAAATGGGTTTCAAATAGGTGATTTAAAATGAGTTTGAAAATGAATGAATTCCAGAATATATATCTTCAACATTTCATGAAATAAAATCCGTTAGAATGACGTTTTAAAGATAAATAATGTAATTTTATGCAAAGAAATGCATTAGGATTGTTGAAGTCATTTTATGAGATTAAAGTTGATTTTCTACTTGGATAATGAAGATATATGTAAAAAGAAAACTTTCACTTTAATGGGCGTGAAACTCATGTAGAAATTAAAATAGGTTTATTGTGTAGATAAATAAAAAGTAATGATTTTTCATAAGTTGTGGGTTAAAGGTAAATAAATGGAAGTTGAAGGTTTCAAATGTGTAAATAGTAGAAAAGTGGGTGTTAAGATACAAAATTCCATAAATAAAGTGTGTATTCTCAATATCTAGAAATGGGACTTTAATATGTAAAAATGTATTATTTTATTTATTAAAGGTGTTAATGTAACAACTAAGAATGTTGGGTTAATTGTGATATTAAAAAAAGTGTTAAAAATGGCTAAAAGTATTTTAAATGTTAAGTTGGAAATTTAATAACATTTTTTGAAAAATAATACTTACTAAAGGACTAAATTGCATGTTTTAGTAATAAAGGGTGGTAAATTTACTTAAAGTGGAACATTTTTATGAAATAAAAATGTGTTAAGGAATGGTCTTACACTAAGATCAATGAAACGGGAATAAGTTCTTGAAAGTAAATGATTTTGGTGTAAAATTAACGAATAAGTGTGAAACAAAAGGACTTAAAGGAAAGAAATAATATTCAAAGTGAGACACGAGTAAAGGAGAAGGTAAAGTCTCGGGTTTGGCTTCAGATAGTAAAAAGGTGAAAATGGTAAAGTAATGTGGACACTTTTAAAATGTTAAATACATAAAAGGAACTCGGATGCCATCGGGATAATTAAGGAGGGCCCAGAACCCTGGGGTGAAAGACCAAAAATCACTGGCCAGAGCATACGATGGTGTCGCCATTAGTAAGGAGCTCGTTAACGTACATAGTTTATTGGAAGATTTTGAGAAAAAGATAAAGGAATAAGGAACATGTCAAGAAATGGGTTGTTTAGTATAATGTGTTAAGACAACCGAACTTAAATGAATTAATAAATGTTCTAGTAAAGGGTAAAGTAACTGAGTAAATGAGTGGTAAAGAAACCTAAGAGGCTTAACCCGTAATTAACACAAGGGCGTATTATGTTAGGTTTTTCGAAGGCCAAATGTGTATTTTCTAACATAGGTGTTCGCGTTCATTGAAATGGTAATTTTCAATGAAAACACAAGTGCAAAATGATTCAAATAAAAAGGGTAATTTCGGTAAAGGAATGGCTTTCGGTTAAACTAGGTGGAGTGTTATAAATATTAAACCGTGTGTGTTAAATCAGGGAATGAATGTCAAATAAGGAAAAAGAAAGTCTTCTATGAGATTAAGGTGAATTATTTTGGATAAATAAGGTTTTGGAAATAAAACTGTCTCATGCATTAAGTGTATGTATATGTATATGGATGTTTATATACGTATACAAGGTAGTTTCAAGTGCACATTGGCATAACATGCTCGAGTTTTCTTTCTAATGTTAGATTCTATACTGCATTTTGTATATTTCCCACTGAGCATATATCTCACGCCTTCGTTTTGTTAAGAAAGGTTAGGTGCGGGTTCGTATTTCGAGAGCATTATACAGGTAAGTATTCAATTTAATTTTACATTAGTATCTTTGTATGCTTGGACTCTGGGGTGTTCTCTGTGGATACCTCATGTAGTTTGATCTGAATTCAAAATTGCATGCTATGCAAGTGAAACGTAAATTAAAAATTAAAAGTGGAGTAGCAACATTATATAGGTTATTCATTGCACTTCTCACCTAATGCTCAGGACGGACTAGGTTGACTACTGGTAGCCCACATATTTGGGTCGGGGTGTTACGAATGGTATCAGAGCTCTAGGTTCAAGATTCCTTTCGGGAGTGACATGGTGAGATCGTTAGTTGAACTTTCGACGTTGGTGTTGGTATCAGACGGTCACACTAGTTTTGGTGACGGTTTAGTTTGTGTCCTCGACGGTAAAGTCAAGGAGGTTAGCACGACAAGTAAGTTAGTGCCAAGTGGCACGTGACCAAGTTGATAGTTATTTATCGCTTCCGCACTTTTGATTAGATATGTTAGTAATTTACGGGTGTCCATGCAAGTCAATAGTGGTGATGCCATGGTTGTTAGTGTGAGGTGCTTATGTTCCAATCCTTGGTAACGTAGAGTCTTGTGAGAAGTGAACAGAGTGAGATGATGCCCATTAGGCAGGTGGCACAAATTGCGTACAGTCAACGACAGATTTTCATGGTTAGGGTGTTATGACTAAGCACCGATGATTGGTGATTAAAAAGTATATATCCCTTAGGTGAGGCTATCATGGATAGTTAACACCGATAATGTAATTAGACAAATTTGATCCTTAGGGTAATAACGTGATTGATGGCAATCTGATGAACATGTGAAGTTGTGTAGGCCAATAGCGACAACACAATGATCTTTTGCATGAGATGTATTGTATGGTAATTTTGATGATGAGAGTAGCCTTAGAATTAGTGGAAATGTCGGGTAGTATTAATTGGAACCTAGATATAAATGTTGTATATTTCATAAATGGAGGTTAGTGTAACAAACCGTGATTTTTAAATCGATTTTAATTAAATTAACTCGAATTTTGGAGAAATAATTTTTGAAATCTATTTCATTTCGGTATGAAAAAAATATTGGTTTTTAGATATAAAAATAAGATTTTAAGTGGAATTTAAATCGGGATTAAAATTTTAAAATTATAACTTTTTGTATAAATATCGGGGGAGGATCCGACCTAAGGAGCAAAAAAACAATCGACCATCCGATCAATTTGAATATTTTTGTACAGCTTCTTCTCGCCTTCAGCTACTACGCCTCCAAATTTTAGCCAATTCCAACGGTCTGATCGTCTATAGTAAATTTTTTAGTGTTTATGTTTAAGTAGGACTCAAATTCTTCATAATATATAAACATAAAGTGACAAGTTTAGGATTTTTAAAACACATTTTATCCTTCTCAAAAATCAATAGCCTCTTCTATTTTCATATCCCTCTATCTACAAACCCTAGCCTCAATTAAACCAAGATTTCAGTCCATGATTTGAAGGCTTATTTGGTATTTTCTCGAGTTTGGGAGATAAAGAGTTTTGATTATTTTCGCGAGAGGAATGCAGTGGCGTGATCAGAATTTTGGGGGAAAATATTATGAGTTTCTTGTGATGATTTTAATGTACAGGATTTACATAATATGCTCCTTAAATATCTCGAGAGTAGTCATTTGTTTATCATTTATTTGTACTCATATTGTTGATATCCTGATGTTTATTAGAATCTAAATTATTGATTCAATTTGAGATGTTGTATTTTTTTATGGGCATGGTGTCACAAAAGTTTTATATGACATGGAGAATGGTCACCCGCTAATAGTCCAAAAATTCAATAGCCATGATGAGGCTTTACGAAGCTTAGGTGAGGTAAGGTGAGGCATGGTGACCTATGGATGTCTTGTTAAGAAATTAAATTTATATAATGCTTGGATGTCGCATTGGACTTGAATTCAGATTCGTATCATTGCATTTTATTCACCGCTGTTATTTGAGCATTTATTCTTATCATATTATGTACTTCCCCATATTTTTCTTTTAGTGTCAGGTTAGCGTGAATTTGGATGCTATGAATTTTTGGAGGATTTTAGAGCTCGACGTTTGGATGATTTTTTTTGTTTAGATTGGTAGTGTAACTATTTGGAGTGCTTAGCATTATTTTTAGAGGAATTAAATTGTAATTATTTTGGAAGTGTAAATTTTGGATTCATTATATTTATTTTGGGGAATATATATACTCTATACTAATTGTTGAGGATTTAGTTTAGTTTTAATTGTAGTAGCGCCTCGTGTTTTATGCGGGGTTTTACAATTGGTATCAGAGCTTAGGTATACGACAACCCTCGGTTCATGAAATTTTTATATGACACAGAGAATGGTCACCCGCTAATAATCCAAAAGTCCAATATCCAGGATGGGGCTTTACGAAGCTTAGCTGAGGTGAGGTGAGGCTCGATGACTTATTGATGTTTTATTGAAAAATTAAATTGGTATAATGCTCGGATATCACATTGAACTTAAATTAAGATTCGTATTGTTTTATTTATTCGACGTTACTGTTTTGAGCATCTATTCTTGTCATATTGTGTACTTTCCCATATTTTTCTTTTAGTGGTAGGTTAGCGTGTATTTGGATGCTATATATTTTTGAATGATTTTAGAGCTATGCGTTTAGAAGATTTTATTTATTTTTGTTTAGATTGGCAGTGTAATTATTTGGAGAGATTAGCATTATTTTTAGAGGAATTAAATTGTAAATATTTTGGAAGTGTAAATTTTGGATTTATTACATTTATTTTGTGGAATATAGATGCTCTATACTAATTGTTGAGGATTTAGTTTAGTTTTAATCGTAGTAGCGCCTCGTGTTTTACGCGGGGTGTTACAGATGGTATCAAAGCTTAGGTATACGACCACCCTCGGGTCTTTGGGTTTGGGTCTAGCATATGGGTTAGATGTGTTTCACTGGAGATAGAGAGTTTTTATTTAGGACGTGGAAGGCATCGAGGTTAGGATTAGTAATCTTGATGTTAGGATGTTTAGAATTTATTTGAGGACTTTAGTGTTGTGATGCTTTTTTAGAGGTAGAATCGAGTAGTGATTCGCGAGAGAGCGCGTGGGGAAACATGCAAGTAGGATCGGGTGTATGGGGACCTAATCGTGGATTTTATGGGTAGGCATATGTGCACCATATTTTATCTTGAGCGTTAGGCTTCATCGAATTTCGAGGACGAAATTCCTATGCTAGTGGGAAAGTATGTAATAACCCGTGATTTTTAAACCGGTTTGAATTAAATTTAGGATTTTGGAAAATTAATTTTTTGGAATCTATTTCATTTTGGTATGAAAAAAAAGGTGGGTTTTAAGAATAAAAATAATATTTTAAGTGGAATTTAAATCGGGATTAAAATTTGAAAATTATAACTTTTTGTATAACAATCGGGGGAGGATCCGACTTAAGGAGCAAAAAAGAAATAAATAAAATATTCGACCTCCCGATCAATCTGAATATTTGGTACAACTTCATCTATCCTTCAACTACTATGCCAGTAAATTTTAGCCAATTTCAACGGTCTGATTGTCCGTAATAAATTTTTTAGTGTTTGTGTTTGAGTAGGACTCAAATTTTTTTTGGTATATAAACATAAAGAAATGAGTTTAGGGGTTTTAAAACACATTTTATCCTTCTCAAAAATCACTATCCTCCTCTATTTTCATCTGCCTCTATTTACAAACCCTAGTCCCATTCAAACCAAGATTTCAGTCCATGATTTGAAGGTTTATTTGGTGTTTTCTTGAGTTTGGGCTAGAACGAGTTTTGATTGTTTTCACGAGTAGAATGAAGATGTGTGATCAAAATTTTGAGGCTGAATCTTATAAGTTTCTTGTGATGATTTTAAGGTACAGGGTTTACATAATATGTTCCTTGAATCTCCCGAGAGTAGTCGTTTGCTCCTCACTTATTTATACTTATATTGTCGATATCATGACGTTTATTGGAATGTAGAATATTGATTTGATTTGAGATATTGTATTTGTTGATGTGCATGGTGTCATGAAATTTTTATATGACATGGATAATGGTCACCCACCAATAGTTCAAAAGTTCAATAGCCAGGATGAGGCTTTACGGAGCTTAGGTGAGGTGAGTTGAGTCCCAGTGACATATTGATGTGTTATTGAAAAATTAAATTGGTATAATGCTCGGATGTCGCATTGAACTTTAATTCAAATTTTTATTATTGCATTTATTCACCGTTATTGTTTTGAGCATATATTCTTGTGATACTATGTACTTTCTTGTATTTTTCTTTTAGTGGCAGATTAGCGTGGATTTGGATGCTATGGATTTTTGGAGGATTTTATTTATTTTTGTTTAGATTGGAAGTGTAACTATTTGGAGAGCTTAGAATTATTTGTAGAGGAATTAAATTGTAATTATGTTGGAAGTGTAAATATTGGATTCGTTATATTTATCTTATAGAATATAGATGCTCTATACTAACTGTTGCGTATTTAGTTAGTTTTAATCATTGTAGTGCCTCGTGTTTTATGCAGGGTGTTACAGTTAGGTGACTGAGTGCCATTCATAAGTGTTGATTCTGTGGTGAGAACCTATTGGGTACCGTGGTTGAGGACTTGGACTTAGCGAGACGGGGTCCCTCTATGTGTGTGTGCTTTGGGTGAAAATAATTTTTTAATACTTTTCTAAATTTTATTATGCACCAATTTTGTGAACTAAATTAATTATCCCAATTTTATCCTCTTAACATTAAACACGCATCTAGTGATATAAGTAGATAAAGTAAATAAATCTCATAAAACACGCTGATGTAAGAGGAAACCATTAAGGAAAATAAACCTCAAACGCCTCAGGCCAGACAATCACTATGATATAGAAATTACAAAGGAAGAATACAGTCTTAATCAACGACTCAATCCCCACAAATTTGGCTGCCTCTTCTTCTCTTCAACCCATCCTCCATAGTGCAACGTGGAGTCCACCCACGAAAGGTACCCAGCACACGGAATTAAAGTTGTGTAAACACAAGATCGCCATGACAAATTTGGACACCACAATAACCGTCAATCAATAAGTACGGAGTCCACTGCACGAAACAGGTTCCTCAAAATGATGAAGAATCAAACAGTTGTGTAAACACAACATCTCCATGATAAATGGTTAGGAAAACCCGGATCTTGTTAACAAGTAACGATATATTTTATTTCAAAATCTTTGGTAAACAATTGCAGAAAACGTATAGGTTATGTTATGTTTTGTATGTTTCGCACTCCCATTTTACTTAACAAAAGACACCTTAAATAATAACTTTTGAGGTGGCCTATCATTCTAATGAAATTAGTATGTTGTTTGAATGATCATATCATCTCGTTTGAACGAGATTGCTATGTCATTTGAACGATGGTACCATGTCGTTTGAACAACTCTTAAAGTTGTTCGAATCACATAAAAATCAAGGGAGTGTTCATATGACTCTAGACACGAATTATCTCAGAAAAACATTTTAAACCCATTTTAAAATCATATTTAAATAAAATAACATCCTGAGAAAAATATTTCGAGTATCCATAAACCTTTATGCATTCATACTTGAGTGAATCCTGAAAAATAATGTAAATGTGAAGACATAAAATGAGCACCAAATCTCGACATGATTTATTTTTGAATCTTGGCCGCTAAGTCTTCAACAATACGTCATAGGCTTAATGGGAATCGTGAAAAGTAAAATCTATCTTATTACTCAAATTAGTTTTTGTCTTAAACATTGCCAATACATACAAATTGACATTATTTTGAAATTTTTCCTTACAAGTGTCTCTTGATTATAATGTGGGTCTAGATAATCATTATGATTTGAGGTAACTAAGGGTTGACCCTAGAAAATATTTCAGATATAGTTCTAGGTACTAGAATTGTGATGTTCTAGAATAGGACCTCCCACAGTGTCACTAGGGTGAGCCTCGTTTTACCCGATGTCCAGTGTCCTACCAAAACTCTTGTGGTATTAATTTATAGTTTTAAAGATAATAATGTGGTATCGAGGAATAGGATCCTTTGTGGAGTCCGTGGTGTGGGAACTGGTGTTTATAGGGAATAACTGACGGGTTATCCTACCAAAATGTATAGTTGTGTTAGCTTATAGATTAGCCCATAGTGTGACGTTTACATAGCAAGAAAATTTAGTTCTTATGGTTGAACACTAATTGAGGATTAAATGATGTGGCCTAGTGAAATTGACTTTGGTTTAGTAATATGGATAGGCATGTGAATCCGTCTTGATAATTCCATGCAGGTGTATATTAAGGTTTATCTAGTAAGATGTTAATGCAAGAGGAAGACATTCTCTAGTAATGGTTAACTTAAGGTTGTGTACCGTGTAATACGATGCCAATAATGTCTATTTTTGAAACTTTTGGGATTCATTATGATGTTAAGGATATAGCCTTACGATTGATTCCTTGAGGTTACGAGTTGGTGGTCTTGGTCGGTCATCACACATGATAAGATTCTATCACGATGACTCTTATATAGGGATGTATATACACAATTTGGGAATAATTTAATTGGTATCTTCTCCATGAAGCATCTGGGAGAATCGTTATTGTGTTGAAGTTTACATCGTCATGATATATCATTAATGATAGTAGTATGGTCAAGTCATGTTGAATTATGATAGTGCCTCAGAGCTAGTTCTATGATTAGGTTTATGAGCATGTGCCATAATATGACGTTTGAGGATGATGTAAAAAATAGGTTGATAAGTTCTAGGTTATCCACCTAGGAGACTTAAGACATGATAATGTTCATAATGGTTTAGAAATGGAGCTTGTAATGGGGTGTTATACATGATTGTAGCACATGCCTATGCCACTTGTATAATTTAAATGACTCTAATGAGGAAATTATTAGGTGTTAGGAATGGATAATGCTTGAAAGTTTGAGATACCACCAGGATAGTTATGATTTAGGATCATATAGGATGTTGCTAAGAGTTATAGCAGTGGTGCCTGAGTCGAATGTCCTAAGCTATACGAGCGTTGTGTTTCACTTGATGAGAGTGATCTCGAAAATTGAGGTTAGCTATCATGTGTTGAAAATGTGGAGGCCTAAGTATAATAGGTCGATGGCTAACGATAAGATCCTAGAGATGTAACTTCGCGGTGATTTGGGATAGTTATGATTACAAATAAGGGGACTAGTATCATTACTAAGGAGGGTAGCCTAGCGTGTGAGTGTCGTGTTTCACATGATGAGAGTGATTTCAAAAATTGAGGTTAGCTATCGCGTGTTAAAAATGTAGAGCCCTAGGTATAATAGGTCGGTGGCTAATGATAAGAGCCAAGAGATATAACTTCGCCTTGATTTGGGATAGTTATGCTTATAAATGAGGGAATAGGTATCATTACTCTTAAAGAGGTAAGCCTATCATTTTAGCTTCCTAAAGAAATTGGTTTCGTACGTTGTTCATACGTTTTCTGCAATTATTTACCAAAGATTTTGAAATAAAATATATCATTCCTTGTTTACAAGATCCGATTTTTCCTAACCATTTGTCATAGCGATCTTTTGTTTACAGAATTATTTGATTCTTCATCATTTTGAAGAATCTGTTTTGTGCAGTGGACTCCGTACTTACTGATTGATGAAGAATCAAACAGTTGTGTAAACACAAGATTGTCATGACAAATGGTTAGGAAAACTTGGATCTTGTAAACAAGGAACGCTATATTTTATTTCAAAATCTTTGGTAAACAATTACAGAAAATGTATAGGTTATGTTATGTTCTATATGTTTCGCACTCCCATTTTACTTAACAAAATACACCTTAAATAATAATTTTTGAGGTAGCGCGTCATTCTAATGAAATTAGTATGTTGTTTGAATGATCACATCATCTCGTTTGAACGAGATTGCTTTGTCATTTGAACGATGATACCATGTCGTCTGAACAACTATTAAAGTTTTTTGAATCACATAAAAATCAAGGGAGTGTTCATACGACTCTAGACACGAATTATCTCAGAAAAAGATTTTAAACCCATTTTAAAATCATACTTAAATAAAATAACATCCTGAGAAAAATATTTCGAGTATCCATAAACCATTATGCATTCATACCTGAGTGAATCTTGAAAAATAATGTAAATGTGAAGACATAAAATGAGCATCAAATCTCGACATGATCTATTTTTGAATCTTGGCCGCTAAGTCTTCAACAGTACGTCATAGGCTTAATGGGAATCGTGACAAGTAAAAACTATCTTATGACTCAAATTAGTTTTTGTCCGCAACATTGCCAAGACATACAAATTGACACTATTTTAAAATTTGTCCTTACAAGTGTCTATTGATTATAATGTGGGTCTAGATAATCATGATGATTTGAGGTAACCAAGGGTTGACCCTAGAAAATATTTGAGATATAGTGCTAGGTACTAGAATTGTGATGTTCTAGAATAGGACCTCCCACGGCGTCACTAGGGTGAGCCTCGTTTTACCCGATGTCCAGTGTCCTACCAAAACTCTGGTGGTATTAATTTATAGTTTTAAAGATAATAATGTGGTATCGAGGAATAGGATCCTTTGTGGTGTCTGTAGTGTGGGACTTGGTGTTTATAGGGAATAACCGACGGGATATCCTACCAAAATGTATAGTTATGTTAGCTTATAGATTAGCCCATACTGTGACGTTTACATAGCAAGGAAATTTAGTTGTTATGGTTGAGCACTAATTGAGGATTAAATGATGCGGCCTAGTGAAATTGACTTCGGTTTAGTAATATGGATAGGCATATGAATCCGTCTTGATAATTCCATGCAGGTGTATATTAAGGTTTAGCTAGTAAGATGTTAATGTAAGAGGAAGACATTCTCTAGTAATGGTGAACTTAAGGTTGTGTACCGTGTAATACGATGGTAATAATGTCTCTTTTTAAAAAAAATTGGGATTCATTATGATGTTAAGGATATAGCCTTACGGTTGGTATAACACGCAGTGACTAGGATTGATGCCTTGAGGTTATGAGTTGGTCGTCGTGATCGGTCTTCACACATGATAATATTCTATCACGATGACTCTTACTTAGGGATGTATATACCCATTTTAGGAATGATTTGATTGGTATCTTCTCCATGAAGCGCCTGGGAGAATCGTTATTGTGTTGAAGCTTACACAGTCATGATATATCATTAATGATTATAGTACGGTCAAGTCATGTTGACTTATGATAGTGCCTCGAAGCTAGTTCTATGATTGGGTTTGTGATCATATGCCATAATATAACGTTTGAGGATGATGTAAAAAATAGGTTAGTAAGTTCTAGGTTATCCACCTGGGAGACTTAAGACATGATGATGTTCATAATGGTTTAGAAATGGCGATTATAATGGGGTGTTATACATAATTATAGCACATGCATATCTCACTTGTATAGTTTAAATGACTCTAATGAGGAAATCATTAGGTGTTAGGAATGGATAATGCTTGAAAGTTTGAGATACCACTAGGATAGTTATGATTTGGGATCATATAGGATGGTGCAAAGAGTTGTAGCAGTGGTTCCTGAGTCGAATGTCTTATACTATATGAGCGTTGTGTTTCACTTGATGAGAGTGATCTCAAAAATTGAGGTTAGCTATCGTGTGTTGAAAATGTGGAGGCCTAGGTATAATAGGTCAGTGGCTAACGATAAGATCCTAGAGATGTAACTTCGCATTGATTTGGGATAGTTATGCTTATAAATGAGGGGACAAGTATCATTACTAAGGAGGGAAGCCTAGCGTGTGAGCGTCGTGTTTCACTTGATGAGAGTGATTTCAAAAATCGAGGTTAGATATTACGTGTTAAAAATGTAGAGCCCTAGGTATAATAGGTCGGTGGCTAATGATAAGAGCCAAGAGATGTAACTTCGCCCTGATTTAGGATAGTTATGCTTATAAATGAGGGAATAGGTATCATTACTCTTAAAGAGGGAATCATATCATTTTAGCTTCCTAAAGAAATCGGTTTCGTACGTTGTTCATTTTGTAAGGATGGATGATTCATGGTTAGGACCCGTCCGGGTTAATGGGTCAAGCCAGGGTATATGGCAAGGCTAAGATGTTAGCAGATACCAATGAGAGTTATAGATTCCAAGTGTACGTTGTGGGTTAGTACTTCGTGTGGTACGATCCATTACTAGAATTTGATTGTTCCCTTTTATCGTGACAGTCATCTAATTCATTGCATTCCTTGTGTCTTCTTTGATCCCGATAATGGGAAGTGGTTGATCGGGTTTCATTTGGGTTCAGCGTTATATAAGCTCAGTAGTGATGCGAGTTAAGTCAGTTGTGGCTAATGCGTCACGGTAAATGAGTTCGCTCTTCTTCGGAGGCACATTTATTTTACACTAGTTAGTCTGCAAGCATGTTTTCGCGCTTGTAGCATATAGTTTGCATATGTTAATTACTTGATTGTTTTAGGTTAACGAATTTCATTGGTTAACCAGTATAACTGGTTATGATTTGGCCATGGGTCTTAAGGTTGTGACTCGGGGTTATTGTGAGCATTAGACCCCGATAAAACATTAGATGTTAGTGTTGCACTTTGCTTGGAATTATAAGGATCGAGAATGTGATCGTTGTGTATATTTGTGTTATGATATCTAGTATGACTCTAGGTTAGCATAAGGATATCGTAGGAGATACCGATCGGGTAGACCAATGTGATATGGTGATTGTCTTATGATCATTGATAATGTAATGGATGTTGATATTGAGGCTGTACCAGCATTAAGCTAGGCATGATCCATAATAATTGACAAAACGTAGGCTTGTAAACCCACGTGAGAATGATTCATGATGGTGAGTTCATTGGTGATAATACGATATCTGGTGAGTACAAATCATCTTGAGGTTTTATTTAGATAGATATGTTAGGCATCCTTGGGAATTAGCTATATGATCTTAGTGTTCGTTATGATTGGGTTAGCATGTAATTGATAGAAATAAGACCTATGGTCTGGGTTAGCATGTAATTCATGAAAATAAGTTCTTTGGGTTTTAAACCATAGTGTTGAGGATGCCATTGGATTGGGAAATGATTTTAGGTAATTGGATTTTGAGGTTAATGACCATGAGTTTCAAGGACAAAATTCCCTAAGGAAGGAAAATTTTAATACCCCGCCCTTGAAATATATGTTTTGATAATAAACCGGGTGATTTATTGATGAAATATTTGGAGAAAATATATGCAGAGGTGAATAGGTTACTATTGCACATGAAATGATGCACTTCTAATTATATATTGACTCATTTGTCTTACATGGGTTCACATCAAACGCATTTTAGGTTGATATAATTGAATTGGTGACATTAGAGGTAAAGAACAATGAATGGTGTGCATTTACATACGTAGGAATTGGAAATTTGTAGTTGTGCGGCGTGTCAATTAGTAACTTTGCTCGATTTTTAGAAAATTCACCGAGAAGGGTAAAAATGATCCAACCTAATATTTGGGATTCTAAATAGGGTTTTTGAGGGTCATGGGGCCAAAATGAAAATTAGGAAAGTTTTGGAAATAGTGTCGGTCGATCGATACATTTTACCCCTAGGTTTCGATCGATCAAGACATTGATCGGTCAATGGATTTTGCTCGATCGATCAAGTGAAGCGGATCTGCGAAAATCGTTGCTCCTTTTTGTGTTGTCCAATTCTGAGCCCTTGATCCAATTGAGTTATCGATCACTGGATGGCCTTTAATTCAGATCTTATCCAAATTTTCCACTTTAGGAAGGGCTAGGGTCTTCCATTTTAGGTATGGGAGGGTGTGAGTTGATTTAAAAATGGTTAAGAGGGGTGGGTTTTACCCACTTCTTCCATCAAATTTCTAAGTTCCCTTTTCTCACTAGTTTTGGCTCCATGGGGGAAAACCTTCTACCCCAGACCACCCCACTAACATACACCACTATTTCCTCCATGAAACTACTTTTAAAAGGCCTCAAACCACCTTATATCACCATATAAAACCCTATGCAAATTTGTTGGGTCAAAGAATAGGGTGGTCTTGGATTTGGGTGGAGGTTTGGAGGGAGTTTTCTTGGAGATAGAAGAAGGATTTAGTGGAGAACAAGGAGATTTGCAATGGAGCTCCCATGAAGCAAGCTTGGGAAGAGCTTTTGGTAACCCCTTGAGTCCACCTTTGGAGGTGGGGATTGCTCCTCCTATACCACCATTTTCACTATCATTTGGAGACTTAAGAGGTGGGAATACTAACCTTGGTTTAGGTTTGAAGATGTGTATATTTTCAGCTACTTTATTTACATATATTAGGCTTAATATATGTAGGATAAATGTTAGTTTGTATCCATGGATTAACTAGTTGCATTATATGATTTTACGTATAAATGGATTGTAATACCCCGTATTTTTATGCTATATTAATTTGGGGATTTATTAAATTTAATGTGAATTAATTAATTAATATAAATCCGAAAATTAATTATGTTATAATTATTAACGTGATGAGAGTTAGTAATTATGGGAAATAAATCCGAAAATTAATTATGTTATAATTATTAACGTGATGAGAGTTAGTAATTATGGGAAATTTGTTGAATATTACTAATGAGCAAAGTAATATATAATATTGGTTATATTAAATGTCACGAGTGAATAGAATGACAATTTTGGAAATTTGAGTCGGGACGCGCCCGTGTCGCGTCGGGACTAAATATTGATTAATAAAAGTGAATATATTATAAGTCACCCATATGGTCATTTCGAGTGCGTCAAAGTGTCCGGAAGGGTCGAGATAGTTAGAAAAGTATACCCGGGAGTTTAGTTTGGGTCTCGGGGCGTTTTTAGGCCTATTTAACACCCCGGGAGGGCATTTTGGACATTTTATATTTTTGGGTAATTAAACCCACGAAATTTCAAGGGTTATATCAGATGTCTAAGGTTTCCTTCTAGGGTTAAAACAACCAAAGACAAGTGACATCCATAGGAGAGGGAAGAAGAGAGCTTTCAAAGCAATCCAAAGCCCAAAATCCATCCGTTTGCACCGCCACCACCACCAACACGTAGATCGTGCGACGGGGAATGCAACCACACCAAATTCGTCATCAAACCAGAACTCTGAAAATCCCAGGCAAGTGTTTATCTTGATTATTTTCGTTAATGCATCACTCATGTTAGTCTAGGGATGATTAGGATGAGTTTTATGGAAGAAAACCCAAGTTGGAGATAGGAAATCGCATGTAGTTATGATTTGAATGATAATCTGGACACCCCTTCACATGTAGAGGATTAAACCACGAATTTATGATGTTTTAGAAGAAGAAAATTCTTGAAAAGATTGATTAGAACCATGTTAAAGAAATTCTAGGGTTCTTAAGATTTTTATGAAGTTTTTGCCTATAAATCCATGGTTATTGATGCAAAATTTCATGCTTTACGTAAAAGATGAATAATATGGGTGTATACTAATTATAGTACAAATTTTAGGAATTTTGGGTGTGAAAAATCTGGATTTGGGTGAGGTTATGTGTTAGAACCCGTAACTGGTTAACTACAGAATTTGCCATACCTGTTTGATCGATCGATCGAGCCAAGAGCTTCGATCGATCGAAGGTTCGATCGATCGAGCCCCTGCCCTCGATCGATCGACCCCTCCTGGAAGACTTAAATTCCCCTTTTTAAAATTGTTGAATTGATTCTAAATGAAGAATACTCCTTAGACACCCTTATTAAAATATTTTGGGAGATAAAGATGACCAGTAGGATTCATAAATGATTAAGAGACCTTTAATGTAAGGCGAAATTTATATTTTTGGGGTGTTTATATATACGGGACGATAGAATTTTGTATTAAAGGTAGAGATACGTAAAAATGGTTACGATGGCTAATAGATGAATACCTACTGAATTTCTCACTTGGGAGGATAGAGTCCATGAGTGTTACGTAGTAAGTTGGAATAACCCCTCGAATTAAAGTTAGAGACAAACAGTTATACGTGATAATAAATAATGGGAAAATAAGGATAAATGTCATGATTATGGGTTATGGGATGAACCTAAATTGATATGATAAAAGTAGTATATTTATATGACTGTGTATACATATATTATATACATGTGAAAATCATGCCCGCGCTACTTGCTATCCCTGAGGTTACCGCGCTGGGACAGTCTTATCTCGATGGGACCTTTATGGGGGATATTTACTCGTACCCTAGAAGATAGATATCCTTGGTACATGCTATCTGATCGACGGTCAGACGGTCCTAAGAGATGTGAGGGTATGTGCTAACCTCTTAGAGACTTGGAATCTATGCTTCGCCTCAATATTGTTGTGTATGTGTTAATAGGGTTCGAGAGTGATTCCGAACTTGTATTTCCCTTAGTACGAGAGATACGGGGATTGGATAGCAGAGTATGCCTGCACCATAATTTTTTTGTCGGGTGCTGTTAGAATATATATATATTATACGAGTATTTAATATATATATGAAATTATGAAATTTGGAACTGCCTACTGTGTTATGGTAAGTAAGAAATGAACCTTAGCTTCAATTTGGAAATACTTGTTTTGAAAAGTATAATGGGATACTGGGAAACTTTATTAGCAAATAAGGTTTAAATGAGAACTTTGTGACCAAATGAAATTTTCCTCTTAAACAATTATATTGTTCAGTTCTAAATCTTACGAGTAACCTAAGATAAGTTAAACCATTGGGAAGTTTAATGCGATATAAGATAAGAAAATTCGTTGGGAAGGTTAGTGCGATAGGCGTGCACATTAGAAGAGAGGTGAGAATTTCTCAAGAGAGTGTCGGACTAATATGTTGCTGCATTGGCCTGTAAACATTTTAAATACTTGCTAAACAAATTTTAAATCATTTACACTACCAGGCTCTAACCCGTTTCTATTTCTCTTTCTCTCTTGTATATATATGTATATATTACAGGTGCCCAGCCACAGGGGCGTCTTGCATAGGATCCTTTGGAAGGAACGCGTTGCAGCTTAGGTGGGAGTTGCAGGCCTCTTGCTTACACGACTTCTTTTATTTGATTCCACTCCTAGCATATTCATTTAGTGGGGCATGTGTCACCCTTTCCATTATTCAGTTGTTTTATTGGACATTGTGATTCATTTATTTCTAGTTTTGTCACTTTGGGATTTATTACTGTCTGGATGTTTTACTTTAAGTTTTAAATGTTGGGATTTAGTTGTTGAATGTTTAAATTATTTGGATTATATGTTCCAGGATAATTGTGGTGTGATTCTTTAATATTGAATTGTTGTGAACATTTAAATCTTGGTTTATAAAATAAAATTTGGAAAGTAATGTCTAAAAATAGTTTTGACACTTAGCTTAATTAATTAGGGTGTTTAAATTGGAAAAGTTATTTTTTTTCGACAGTGATGCTAAGAATGAACCAACTGTTCACCTTGATTTAATTTAATAAAGGAGTGATCGCCCGGTATTTAATTAGGCGGGGTGTCACATGGATTTCAAAGAGATGATTTATAATGGATTTTGAAGATGAATGAAATTCAGAATATATATCTTCAACATTTTATGAAATACAATGTGTTATAATGATGTTTTAAAGATAAATAATGTGATTTTACGCAAAGAAATGCATTAGGATTGTTTAAGACATTTTATGAGATTAAATGTGATTTTCTACTTAGATAATGAAGATAAATGTAAAAAGAAAACTTTCACTTTAATGGATACTTAAAGTGTGTGAAACTCATGTAGAAATTAAAATGGGATTATTATGTAGATATGTGAGAAGTAGGGATTTTTCATAAGTTGTGGGTTAAAGGTTAATAAATAAAAGTTAAAAGTTTCAAATGTGGAAATAGTAGCAAAGTGGGTATTAAGATGCAAAATTTCATAAATAAAGTGTGTATTCTGAATATTTATAAAATGGGACTTTAATATGTAAAAATGTGTTATTTTATGTATTAAATATGTTCATGAAGAAAGTAACATTGTTGGGTTAATAGTGATATTAAAACCAGTGTTAAAAACGGCTAAAAGTATTTTAAATGTTAAGTTGGAAATTTAATAACCATTTTTGAAAAATAACACTTGTTAAAGGATTAAATTGCATGTTTTGGCAATAAAGGGGTAAATTGGTAAATTTACTTAAAGTGAAATATTATGAAATAAAAATAAGTTAAGGGCTGGTGTTACACTAAGATGTATGAAACAAGTATAAGTCCTTTAACGTAAATGGATTTAGTGTAAAATCAACGATTAAGTGTGAAAGAAAAGAACTTAAAGGAAAGAAATAATATTCAAAGTGTGATAGGAGTAATAGGCGGCGGTAAAGTCTTGAGTTTGGCTTCAACAGTAAAAAGGGGAAAATGGTAAAGTAATGTGGACATTTGTAAAATGTTAAACACATAAAAGGTACTCAGATAACACAAGGATAATTAAGGAGGGCCTGGGGCCCTGGGGTGAAAGACCCAAAATCACTGGCCAGAGCAATAGTGGCATCGCCGACAGTGAGGAACCCGTTAAAGTACGCAGTTTATTGGACGATTTCAAGAAAAAGATAAAGGAATAAGGAACATGTCAAGAAATGGGTTGTGTGGTATAGTGTGTTAAGTAACCGACTTAAATGAATTAATAAATATTTCAGTAAAGGGTAAAGTAAGTGAGTAAATGGGTGGTTAATCAACCTAAGAGGTTTAACCCATATTAACATAAGGGTGTGTTGTTAAAGGTTTTTCAAAGGCCAAATGAGTATTTTCTAACACAGGTGTTTGCGTGCATTGAAATTGTAATTTTTAATGAAAATACTAATGTGTAATGATTCAAATAAAAAGGGTAATTCCACTAAAGGAGTGACTTTCGATCAAACCAAGTGGAGTGTCTCAAATATTTAACTGTGTGTGCTACATAAGGGAATGAATGTCAAATGAGTAAAAAGTAAGTCTTCTACAAGATTAAGGTGAATTAATCTAGATAAATAATAATCTTTTTTATTGACCTTTATCTCTCTCTCAAATTTTATCTCCTAGATAACTATCTTCACCCTGCTTCTCCTACCTTAACCTTTATTGTAACTGCTTTCTTCATGGCAGACCCACCGCTGACGATGAAGCCTAAACCTCCTGATCTCGATCGTTTTTCTTCTAAAAGCTTCACTGTTGTGGTTTCTAACCCTATTCATTCGCTTAATATATTGTCAAAAACTTATACTTTATTCAAAGGTGAACAAATGGTTATATTTTCTAATGAAGAAACAGATAATCTTGCTCAACCTTTCAAATTTTCTGTTATTAGTAGATTCTCGTTTGGTCGTCCATCCATGGAAGAAATTCGTAAATATTTCCAACACTTCTCTCTCAAATGCTCATTTTCTTTAAGTCTTCTTAATGATCATCATATACTTATTAAATTGAATTGTGAAGAAGATTTCTTGCGCCTATGGATATGAGAACAATGGTATATTTTTAGGGCTCCAATGAAGGTGTTTAAATGGACTACTGACTTCTTTGCTAATATTGATTGCTCTATTTTTTCGAGGGTTTCTCTTCCTCACCTTCCTATTCATCTTTATGCGAAACCTACTTTGTTTGCCATTTGCCAACGCTTTGGGAACCCTTTGATCATGGATGAAGCCACTACTACTACAGCAAAAAATAGTAATTTGGCACACTCTCGTATTAAAAACCTGGCACAGTTTTAAATTGTGTCAAATTCTGGCACGGTTTAAATACAATCTAGTACACTTTGAAATAGTGCCAAAATTTGGCATTGTTTTCAAGTGTGCCCAAATTGAGTACAATTGACTAAAATAGAAAATGCCCTATAAAAATTACACTTACTCACTCATCCATCTCATTGGAGTCTCCCGCTCACTTTTATGCTCATGTTCCCGCTCACTCCACTGCTTACGTTCCCGCTCACTCCACTTCTCACGTTTTTCTCTCATTCCCTTTCACTTCGCTGCTTCGATCTTTCTCTCTCTCCAGTCACAGCTCCGATTACTCAACTGCGCCACGTACTCTACTACTGTTTAGCGTCTTACACTGGTATTCTTCAAATTTTTACATAAAGGGATTCCTCATTTTTGTATTTTTAGGGTTTTATATATACATTTTTTTATATTTATTGTATTTTTATCAATGTATGATTTTGTTTTGTACAAATTGAATGTTGATAATGAAATAGACAAATCATTGGTTTCTTGGACGAATATTGGTATCTTTTAGTGGTAATATGTGTTTTATGTTCTTTCCCTTTTATTTAAAAGGCATATTTGTTCTGATTCGTATATATATTATGGAGCTTTAAGAAAATGTAAGAGCTAAAAAATCAATAATAATGTTAAAAATCCTATTTAAATAGTAAGTGGACACCCCACCAATTAAATTTCAGATAAATGAGATTTTGTATTGAAAATTTAAGAAAACATTATTTAAATAGTAAGTAGACATTAATGGTAAATATTCAATAATAATATTACACATTTAGAAAAACCCTAGACCTGTTCAAAATACTATCCCCCACAAACGTGAACTTATTGATTGTGGGAGGAAAACATAACTAGGAGCCATCTCTACCTTTCACTTCTAGACGTTGAGAAAGAATGAAGTGAGAGTATCCAATTTGGGGTGGAAAACAAGATCTTTACACGAACTTGGGAGATGTAACTCGTAGGGGACCAATGTAACTCGTAAGAATTGACCGCGTAGTTGCGGGTTTCTCGATTTGAGAATATGACAATAATTTGAAAATATCTAGATTAGGCTTAAAAACAAGCCGTTAAAAGGTAAAAACCCAAGCCAAGCCCCAAACGGCCCCGTAAGAGGCACGGACACCTCGCATGTGACTAATGTAACTCGTAGAAATTGACTGCGTAGTCACGGGTCTCTCGATTTGAGAATATGATGATAATTTGAAAATATCTAGATTAGGCTTTAAAACAAGACGTTAAAGGGTGAAAACTCAAACCAATCCTTAAACGGCCCCGTAAGAGGCACTAACACCTCGCATGGGACTAATGTAACTCGTCGGAGCTAATCACGTAGTCACAAGAATTTCGATTTGAGAATACAATAATAATTTTAATTCGTACATATAAATTTTCAGCTTGAATAAGATTTTTTTTAACATTACTCGGTTACTAATATCATCTCCTTTTTGTATCTTATTTTTTTGCAGGATAACATTTTGTCGTTAACTTTTATCCACGTAGAACACACGAAGTCAATGGTTTACAATAAGGGGATTATTTACTTAATGTCGTTAATATTCAGGATTCTATTTTTTTATGTTATAATCGTGCGAGCTTTTGTAATTTTATTATTAGCTTTTATGACCGTGCGGGATTTTGTAATTTTATTGTTATACTTTATGACCGTGCAGGCTTTACATTGCGCAAATATTATATTAGCAGGTTTTAAAACGTCTAGAAAATATAGAAAACTCTGCCTAATTTTTTTGTTCTGTGAACTATTAATACATGTAATATTTTGAAGTTTGTATGTACATTAGTTTATCAACAACTTTTAAGATTCGTAATTTGTCAATTTTCTTATTTTCAAATATTTTTTTTTCTTTGATCCAAAAAATTTAGCACAGTTCAAAATCGTGCCGAAAGTGTATCAAATTTTGGCACAGTTTTGAACTGTGCCAAAAGAGTACCAAAATGTACTCAATCTGGCACAGTTATAAAGTGTGCCAAAAGTGTGCCAGAAATATCAAATTCTAGCATAATTTTAAAGTGTACCAGAAGTGTTCCTGTTTGGTTAAATCTGGCACACTTTTAAACTGTGCCAGGAAAAATGGCTATTTGGGAACACCTGATTCTGACACAGTTCAAAACCATGCCATATTTGATCTGACATAGTTTTAAACAGTGCCAGATTGTGGTTTTTGGTGTAGTGTACTATGATTACGAGGCCCAACATGGCTTGAGTTTGTGTGGAGATTGACGTTCTTCAACCACTTCCAAAGAGAATTTGGATTGCATGTAGCTCTAAGGGTTTCTGGAAAAAACTCTTTTATAAGAATGTTCCGCTTTTTGGTAGTAGATGCTCCCTTACAGGACATGTTGTAGGTGAATGCAATTCCCATGTTGATTCTAAAAAAAATATTGGCCAAGATTCTCATTCTTTTACTAAACCGCCCTCTGAAACTCAAATATTGTCCATTGATATTCAAAAATCACCCTCTGTAATTCCTAAACCGTCTTCTATCATCCCTAAATCACCTTTTCAAACCGTCTCTTCTATTCCCGCTCCTAAAATGATTCTTTCAAAAACTGGCACTGATATGGGAAATTCCAAAACTACTAATAAAACTTGGTTACAGAAACCGTCATCGGTAGGTATTTCTATTCATGAAAGGGACGACCGTGATGCTCCAAATCATTTTTTTAGAAATTCCGATTGCTAATGCTAGAGGAGTTCAAGAAATTACTGAACATGGGCTAACGTCTTCTTCTAAGACTGCCACTACAATCAATGGTACTCGAAATGAAGTTGATGGATCCATAATTGTTCAAAATAGTTCCAATCCTACAAACTCTCACTGTGATGAAGATGGTATTAACCTTCATAATTCATTTTTAGCCTTAATCTCAAATTCTGATGAAGGTGATTTCATTCATGAAATGGATGTGGTTCCAAATATTTTAATCCTTAACCATAAACAATTCCATCGACTTCATTCTTCGTCCCCTCCAGAGTTTAATACTTCTATCCAAAAAAATTTAAAACCTCTCTGGAACACTTTTGAAGATGTTGACTATGTGCATGATAATCGGGATACTTTGGCTAGTTTAAAGGAATTCTCATCCATTATTGATAAAAAAAATTAAAGAGGTTTCGTCCATATAATGTTATAGTTTATCAGCAGGTTTCTTCGAATTCTCCTAATGCCAATAAATTCTCTTCAGTTTCGATTCTCTCAATAGCTAAAAGAAAGAAGAAGAAAAAAATAAGATTTGTTCCTTCTTCAAATATCAAGACTAGGTATGCCCATGTTTCATAAACTTCTCCCCTTATTAATTCTTCATGTTTAATCTTTTATTTTTGAATATTAGGGGGGGTTGGGAATAATCCTTCTTATTATAGACTCAAAAGTATCATCAATAATATCACTTTAGTGTGGTTTCCATCCAAAAACCAAAAATTAATTTTCTTAACATTCATTCTCTTGCTCGTAAAATTGGTTTTACATGGGGGTATCTCTAATTCTAGTGGGAAGATTTGGATTCTTTGGAGATTTTGTTGTGAAGTTAATCTTGTCAGGGATATGGATCAAATTATTTCCATTTCTGTCCACTTCCAAAATTTTCCAAAACGTTATTTATTTTCTTGTGTTTATGTTAAATGCAATAAAGAAGATAGGAAGCCTCTTTGGGATGAAATTAGAACCATTGCTTCTCTTAGTTTTTATTCTTGGGTCATAAGCGTGATTTAAATATTATGTATAAATAAGAGGAGAAGTTAGGGGGAGTTTGGTTGACAGTCAATCCATTCTAGATTTTAATTCTACAATTATTCATGTTGGTTTAAGTGAAATTCTTTTTTTGGGTTCGAATTATACTTGGTGTAATAATCGAGGTAGTAGTGATAGTATTTGGGAAAGAATTGATAGGGTGTTTGGTAACGATGGTTGGTTTAATAATTCTTTTTCATCTTCTGTTGAACACCTTCATCGTACTAACTCGGATCACGCACCTCTTGTTCTTTCTTTGAAATTTCCATCTAATTCTTATCCAAAACCTTTTCGCTTCCAAAATATATGGGTTTCTCATTTTTCTTTTTTTAGGTTGTTAAAAAGTCTTGGGAAGTTGGTGTTGGAGGGAGAGCTATGGAGTTATTTTCTTCCAAATATAAAAATGTCAAATTTTCTTTAAAATCATGGAATAAAGATGTTTTTAGTAATATCTTTTCTCAGCTGCAAAAAGTAGAAAATGATTTAATTTTAGAGGAGGCTTCTTAGGATATTGATGATACTCCAGATAATAAAGAAGCTTGGCATCGTGCCAAGGCTATTTTTAACAAGGAGTTGTAACTAGAGGAAATATTTTGGAGAAAAAAAGCTAAAGTTAAATGGGGTACTCATAGGGACCTTAATTAAAAAAAATCACTCTATGGTTAAGAAGAAGAATGATAAACTTTTCATTCAAAAGCTCAAACATGTTGTGGTCATTTGGTGTCGGATCCAAAGGATATTGAGGATTGTGTTATTTCTCATTTTCAAAATATTCTTTTGGAAAAATCTACTTGTGATGATAACTCTTGTATTTTCCAACATATCCCTAAATTGGTTGGCTCTTATGAAAACCAGTTACTTACTATGATTCCCTCAATTGAAGAAATCAAGAAGGGTTTTTTTCTTTGGATAAGGATAGTCTTGCATGTCCGGATGGTTTCAATGGGTTCTTCTTTCAAAAGTGTTAGGAGATCATCGAAGAAGATTTAACTCTTGCTATTCAATCATTTTTCTTTGGGCATGATATTCCTAAAAGTTGGTCATCTAAAAATATTGTTCTTATTCCCAAAGTGGTGTCCCCTTTAACTTGTTCGGAGTTTAGGACCATTAGTCTTCGTAACTTTACAAATAAAATCATATCAAAAATTTTATCCAACGGCTTTGGTAATGTGCTTCTCAAGATTATTTATCCATCTTAAGTAGGCTTTATTCAAGGGCGTCTCATCATGGACAATATTCTTCTCGCTTAGGAATTAATTTCTAACCTCAACTTGGTTTGGCAAAGTCTTATGACAAGATCTCTTGGATTTTTTTTATAATTAAGTTGCTTCGTGCTTTTGGATTTTCAGAAACGTGTATTGATTTAGTTTGGAGGCTGCTTTCTAATTGCTGGTATTCCATCCTCATCAATGAAAAATCATGTGTTTTTTTTAAATCCGAACGTGGAGTCCGTCAAGGTGATCCTCTTTCCCCTGCATTATTTATGGTTGCAGCAGAGGTTTTGAATAGAGGTGTCTATAATTTGATGTTGGCTGGTTCCATTAAAAATTACTCCATGCTGAGTGGTTGTCCGCTGGTTTCATCTCTTTTTTCTTGCCGAAGATATCATCTTCTTTCAGAATGCAAATATGCGGTCTATTAAGATCTTCGTGAGGTTTTTTTCTGATTAACGATTCCATTCCGAACAGAGTTGTAAGGCAGTAAAGAGTTGCGTCATCACAACCCCGAACTGTTCGTCGTTACAACACCGAAAATTATAGTCAGCTACCTGCTTTTCCTCTAAAATTCTGCCGACTAATTACCTTGGAGTTCCTATGTATCAAGGTCAGAAAAAAAAACATCATCTACGCTCTTATCATTGACAAAGTAATGGATCGCATTAAGCAGTGGCAGTCCGATTGTTTAACCATCCCAGGTCGGTTGGTTTTAATTCAATTTGTTCTCATGATGTTGGGCTCTCATGTATTTCCAGTTATTTTTCCTACGAAAGCGTTTATTCAATATTTCAATCTTACTTCCGTGAATTTTTTCTAGGGTAGTTCGGAAGATATATTTAAGAACCACTGGGTTTCTTAGGATATTATTTGTAGACCTAAATTTGAAGGTGGTCTTGGTATTCGAAAACTTTTTTATGTGAGTTTGGCGCTCTCTTGTAAACTTTGGTTCCATTTTCTTCAAAACAATTCTTTATGGGCTAATTTTATGAATTCTAAATACAAAAAATTAGCTCACTTGAATTTTAGAGGTACTTCCTCATTTTCTAATGTTTAGTGGAAAAGGATGCAAGAGATTTATGCGGTCGTTGAAGATAATATTTTTAAAGCTCCTAATCAAGGTTAGCTCTTGGATGGCTTTTCTTTCAAAAATACTTGGGGTTTAGTGAGATCTAAACATGTAATTCAATTCTCATTTACCATTATTTGGGATCCTAGACTTGCTCCGAAAGTGTCTACAATTATGTGGCGTATTCTTTATGATGGTATTCTCCTTGATGAGAATTTATAAATTATCAACATACCGTTTGTTTCGATATGTCGTTGTTGTTTACATCCTAGTGTGGAGACTTCCCAACATTTATTTGGTTCGAGTGATTTTGTTAATTCAGTTTGGGTTTATTTTAATAAACTTATGGGTCTTAATTTTCAGAATACAACTTTTAGATCCCGACTTTTGCTTTGTTGGTTTAAGTCTAATGGGAAGAATATTCGGGCTATTCTTTGTAAGTTGCTCCCAAGTTTCATTAGTTAGAAAATATGGTGTGCCAGGAATAAAGCTACTTTTGAAGGAATTGATATGAAGACCAAGTCAATTATTGGTTCTATCCACGAAGAGATTAGTTTTTCTCTCAAAGATAGGCCTTTTAAAGGTTCTATGTCTAGATTTATGTTGTCTTTTATTTCAGATTTTTCAATTTCTTGTCCTTTGTTGTAAGCCCCGGGAGAAAGGCTATTTTTCTCTGTTTTATGTCATTTGGGGTTTAATTCTCTTTAAAAAAAATCTAGATAAATAAGGTTTTGGAAGTAAAACTGTTTCATACATTAAGTATATGTATGTTTATATATGTATACATTATAGTTGCATATGCACGTATGCATAACGTGCAAGAGTTTTTTTTCTGCCATTCGATTTTATACTTCATTTTGAATATTTCCCACTGAGCATTCGTCTCACACCATCGTTTTATTACGATAGGTTGGGTGTGGGTTCATATTTTGAGAACGTTAGACAGTTAAGTATTCTATTTAATTTTACGCTACTAGCTCTGTATTCTTAGACTCCGGGGTGTTCTCTATGGGTCCCTCATATAGTTTGATTTGAAATCGAAATTTCATGCTAATCAAGTGAAACATAAATTAAAAATTAAAAGTGGAGTAGCAACATTATATAGATTGTTCATTACACTTCACACCTAACGCTCGGACCGGACCGGGTTGACTATGGGTAACCCACATATTCGGGTCGTTGCATTACCTTAATAGTAGAGGATGTAAAACTTGAGAAAAGATAAATTTTTTAATAATCAACTTGATAAAAGTATTATAATCTTGAATTTATGGGTATTTTCATGTAATAATGAATTATATAGTGATGGGATTATGTTTTCTGGATGATATATGGATTATAGTCCTTGGAATTTTAGCAGAAAGAACCCTAAAAACAAAGTTGGGACTTTGAGGATGAATCTTGCCTAAGAAAAACGCATCAGGTTTGTGTTCTGTAATCTCGTCCGAATGTCGTTCGAACGACCCGTGGGTTTGGGTAGATTTTGGTTCGTGGAAAGACTCCACACATTTTTATGAATTCAAGTGAGTATGTGGGAGTTTATCCAAGTGAGTGGATATATAATTAAAAATAGTTTTGTATCGCTATTTATCAGTGGGAAGTTAATAATTAACTAGGGGTCCAGGTAAGGGACTAATTAAACATATAAAACGGGAAGTTGGGATGAACTTTAGGATTTGGGTGAATCATGCCCGGTGGGATATGTGTACGAGTTTGATAATTATTACATATACATATTAGAGGGACGTGTGTGTGTGTGTGTATACATATATATATATAACGTGGAGCGTGACCGAGGCGTGGAGGCCAAGCCTTAAGCCTTAGAAGCCTAGGTCGACCTTTGGCGTGAAAAGGCGTTTAGGCCATTTTTAATAAATTTAAACATTTTTATCCATAACAAGTTTATTAAAAATACTAAAATTGCACATACCTTAAAAATATGTCTGAATATTTGTAAATTAAAATACTAGTTGATTGTTTTGGACGAGATATTGGTCCGGTTTCTAAAAAAAGTCTTTAAAAGGAGATATCGTTTCACTAAAGAATATTTGTTTTAAAAAAAATGCGTCTTAAGGCTTTTACCAAGAATAAGGCGTAAGAAGCTTAAGGCGGGGCATTTTTCCCAAGCCTCAAGCCTAGGCGCGCCTTTTAGAACACACACACACACACACACACATATATATATATATATATATATATATATATATATATATGTGTGTGTGTGTGTGTGTGTGTGTGTGTGCGCGCTACTTATTTATTTGAACATACCTACTCGGGAGTGCTATTGTAGGAGGTTGCGCAAGTGGGCAGCTCATCTTGGCATTGACCAACAGGTGTTGGGTTGATTTCTCAGGTTATAGTATTGTTGCATGACCACTATCCGTGTGTGAGGATAGATATTGGTTTCGAGTCCGGTTGGGCGCGATGTGGTATGGTTGAAACCCACGGATATAGGTTTATGACCGCCTCTAGTATATCTGTATTCGTTTGGAATTGGTGGTGAGATTCCGGCTCAGTGTGAGGCGTGATGCCTAGAGCTGGATAACACACAAGGAATGTATCCGTGAGGTGGAATATCTTGGGATACGGTCATACGTATATAGTGAGCGATATATATATATATATATATATATATATATATATAGTGTGTGTGTGTGTGTGTGTGTGTGTGTGTGTGTGTGTGTGTGTGTGTGTGTCTACTTATAGCACGAGTGTAGCTTTGTATATTTAATACGTGATTATTTATTGATAGCAAGCGTGTCGCTAAAATACTCTTTATAAATTAATACCGATGCAAGATAGTTAGAATTAGCTAATAGAGGGTATTAGTAGGAATAGACTTAAATAGCAGTTATGTGTCCTACTTAGTTTAATTAGGATGAATAAAATGAATATGTTAGGTGCGCACTGTAGTTGAGAGGTGAGATTTAACTCAAGGGAGTGCGACCGGTTAATCTTGAAAGTAATACACTACTGTTTTAATGATTTAAAACAATTACTTACTTGCGAAATTATTTTCTATTCTACGGGCTTTGACCCGTCGTTTTCTTTTTCTTTTTGGCTTTCCTTGTCTTTCTTTTTACACCTCAAGTGTGCAGCAACAACAATCGGGACATCAAGGATACATTCGTTCTTACCGACAGTAGCTATGGATGCTACATCCTCGTTTAGATGCTTCAGTCGATTCTACTCTAGATAGGATCAGTTATTTTCATTACTGTTAGGCGTGTTGCCCATGAATAATAGTATTTATCTTACTCCAGACTTTTATACTTTGTCAGACATTTACTCTTTCGTATTATGTTTATATTATGAATGTTATTTGATGACCGATGGTTTATTCGGTTCACCCTTATTACTTATTTATGCACGATGGTTATTTCAGTTATTGTGGTTATGTGAATTATTCTTATTATTTATGTCATACTATTATTTGTGACACTGATGCTGAAAATGATCCATATTGAGATTCTTGTTATATTTTAATAGATAATTGGCCACCTGGTATTAATATAGGCAGGTTGTCACAGCGGATCCGAGATCAGAATACTAGTAATAGAGTCTCCAATGCAATTTTGGATGATGTCCCAAGTAGCAAATGACCTAAATATAAATGCATCGAGTGGCGAGGATGATATTTCTTTTGTAGCATTACAACGAACTATAAAGATTCAACTTTTAGAAAATAACTATTACCACTTATTATTAGGGATCCTTATAAATAATGGCAACAACTTTTATGACCCCTTATTAGTAGTAAAATATTGCATATTGAGATAGTGAGCCATTTGTATCTGCTCACTTGTCATATGCTCAAGGCAACCTTCGTAATTAAAAAAAAAATCATTATTTAAATTTATAAAAAAAAATAATGATTGACTAAAAGCAAATTAATCATTTTTACATATTATAAATTCATTGAAACTTCCCTTTTACCTAGAAGTATGGGTGATGTTAGAGAGACACATAAATAAATTAATAAAGGTTGTCTAAAAGTAAATTAATAATGGTAGACTAAAAGTAAATTAATAATTTTCACATATTATAAATTCATTCAAAGTAGTAATGGCACGGAGACACATTTTATGGTCATGATTTGGAGAGTCAGGACAATTATTCACACAAATGAGACATATATAGTGTTCCCAGATATTTTTTAAAATGTGTTTCCCAAGCATTATTCTCTAACTATTTAGGGTAGTATTATTTTAGTTGTTGGTTTTCCTTTTCACAATTCATATTTTAAGAACTAATCACCCTCGTTAACGTAACGCCTATCCGAAGATTCACAAAACCCAGACATACCCTTCGCCTTGTCTTCATCACCTTTCCGTAAGACGGGCCTGGTGACGTGCACAATAAATCCAACCTTCCTAAAACAACCAGCACTCGACCAAAAATAAATCTCTATCTCTACTTATAAAAACGTATAAAGCTTATGCTCCTTATATATATATGTCTCGCCTATACTAAAAACTTTATATTGTCTCCGGCAACTGTTATATTTCATTAGTTTTTAACAAGTAAATTTAGAGTAAGCCATAATGGTAGTAGGTGTATCCAAAACACCAAAGAAAACTCCATTGTTACCTTCTGAGTCCGATAATGGACCACGGAGGCCTAAATCCCGAGGACCCACGTCAACATCATCATATTCTTCATCCTCAAATTCCGGGGAGATGTCGAACGCTGCTAAGTTATTGCTAACTTCAACTAGAAGTTTATCAGTTTCTTTTCAAGGTCTTCCGGTTAGTAAGGCCAAACCAGAGAAAAGAAACCAAACAAAGGATCAGATGGAGAATTCCAAGCCTGTTGATCACCAACTAAGGCATAATGGTTCATTCACTAAAAGTGGAAAATTGGAGAGATGTGGGAGTCTAGATAGATCAATGCAAAAATCTATTCTTGATTCTAGTGGGAATGTTCCTCGGCCACGTGGCATCATGGTGCCGGCCAGGTTCTTGCAAGAGACTAATAAGCCAGGTTCACCAGTTTCAAACAACAATGGATTGGGAAAAAAAGTAACTCAAAAGCTAGCTGGGATGAAAAAACAATTTAGTGACTATTCAATATCATATCGGTCGAGAGGGATGGCGAGTCCCTCTCGAGCGAGGAATGAAGCGGTTAGTACGTTGAGTAATAATCGGAACAACATGCCCACGCCGTCGATTCTGAGCTTTGTGGGGGATGCACGAAGAGGGAAGGTTGGGGAGAGTAGGTTTGTCGATGTGCACGTATTGAGGTTGCTATATAACCAGCACTTGCAATGGAGGTTTGTGAATGCGAGAGCAAATGCTGCAATGCGGGCCCGTAAAGTCGCTGCAGAGGTACAATTCCCAGAATTCGCACATATGTGTTGGCTTTGATGTTAAGTATGCAATTTCATTTATGGATTTGTCTCAAAATTTATGCTACTCACAATTTATGGGTATTTTTATGCTTTCTTCTCTTAACATTCTGTTTTTATTAACAACAGATATGGTACCCATGTTTGATAGCTTAATGTTATAGATAAATGTCATCTGTGTTACTGTATAGTATTGCAATAGTGGTGGAATGTACCGGCTGTTGGTAACTACATTTGCTATTCTTGCAATTTTCTTACTATCTACTACAAAATAAATTCACTATATATGATCAGTTGGGCTCTTAGAATAACTACACACTCTTTTTTACTTGAAAGTTCGTAGAAAACATATGTTTATATTCATTTATTTTGCACCTGGCTTTTAGCAGGCGCCCACCTCGCCTTAGCGCCTTGGTGAACCTTTCACAACTATGATAGAACCTTGTTTCCCATTGTTGGATGGGGAGTATCAGTTATCAGATGGCATTTTTAGAAGTTGATAAATCTATTTTCTTGAGTAGTAAATTGTGGAGTCTATGGAGTGAGAGGAGATGGAATGGAATAATTTTGCTCTAATGGATTGCCTTATACTCTGGGTTTACCTCCACTGTAAGAAAACAACTTTAAAGAACTTGGAATTAGAAAATTAAGAACAAAGATAAAATCGAAGTAAAAGGAGACAGAGGAGAAGGTGACAACATGTATTTATGGGATACACCATCAGCGGTGTGGTCCTTCTGAAATTCTAAAACTATTAACCACTAAGGGTAAAAAGAGAAAAGGGGGGGTGATTTCACATTTTCTTTTCAAGTCAATGATTCTATGGCAGAGGTCTCCGGTCGCTGGGGGATTTTTTTTTTTTTTGGGGGGGGGTGGGGTGACTAAATTGATAGGACCAATTAAGATAGGGCCAACACCTTAAAGAAGGAAATGAAGGTTGGTCTTCAACCAATAGTGGTGGCATATAGGGATTAAAATTCCGGGGTTTATGATTGAGTAGTTAAGATTAGGCACAAGGGTAGTTTGAGTTCAGTTGGCTGGAGCTGGTTTTGGCTTCACCTTAGGATTGATACTCTTTCAAAGGAAAAAGTTGGTATTAATTATTATTAAGGTAGAACACGTACTATCGGAAGGACTGAATCTTTGTTCTGATTGCTGGTGGTAGTATATAGAAAATAAAGTAAGAAAGAGAGAAAAAGAAGAAGCAAACTTCTTGATTGTGTCCTGCCATTAATTAAGAGAGTAAAATTCTGCGGAGAATTTTCATTGATCAACTTCATTGAATTGTCTCTACAAAAACTTGTTTAGTAACGTAAACCACACAAGAACCTCTATTAGACAAAAGATTACGCAAATAAATAATGACCTCACTTACAAAAAGATATCAATTAATGCTTAACCAATCCAAACAAAAAATGCCTACACTAAGTACAAATAAAAATTGACTGCATAAAACTCATAAGCTGCATAGTGAATAGATAAAATTACTCCTCTTAACCGGACAATATATATCTCAAAACCACACATTGAGGATTCCCAAAATAGCCCTCAACTCATAAGTTGGATAGTAAAAAAATAAAATTACTCCTATTAACCTGACAATATATGTCTTGGACACCACACAAATTAGGATTTCCAAAACAGCACTCATCAGTTCTCTGCCCAAAACCATTGGTAGAAACTATTAAATTTTCTGATTCAAAAGAATTTAAAATCATGTGGTCTCAAACAAATCCATCCAAAAGGATAAAAAAAATGTTCCTAATCATGTGGCACGCAGAACCAATTGTTCCATTGACACGAACTTTCTTCTTTTCTTTCCGCTTTCAATTGTAGACTATAAGGGTCTGGACCTTCTCAGTGTGTGTATGTGTGTGTTACCAATTGAGTGCAAAGTTTAATTAATCACGTTGGCTACCAGGTATTTGATTGTGAGGAAAAAAGGGGAACTTCAATTATGGATTACTCATTTGATTGTTGCGAGTATTGGTTTCAATTATGATTTGGGATAAATTGTTTGATTTCTTCTCTGAATTCATCCTATAGCATGATGGACTATTTCTTTCAGCGGAAAAATGAATGATCCTAAAATATTGGAATTAACTTCCTTGGGGGAATATTGATGGTTTTTGGATGCATCTGGGTGTTAGGGAAAGAAGAAAATGGTCTTACGAAGGGTCAGGATTTTCTTGTGATTCAAACGTTCATGCTTTGGCTGACTTCTCGTCCATTTCTTACATTGCACCTTTGAAGTTGATATGAGCAACTGATATACTACTTAACACAAAGTGCTAGCTTTTCGTGTGACTTGATGCAAAAGAGAAGATAAGAAGTGTCTTTCCCCTCCAAAGTATCGGTGTACAAAATAAGGGGAAGAGCCTTGCTCATTTGTTGCTCGATTTCACACCTTTTGTGGTTTAAAAGATGTATTGGTTTTTGCATTTCTTTAGGTGGTTTGGAGGAATGGCAGGATTGTTGAAGAAAATGAAGAATAAGAATGATTTTGGGAGAAGAAATCAAGTTGTTGGAGTCTTTTTGGGCTTCATTATTAAATACAAAGAGTGGAATTCCTTTTCATTTAATTTTCTAAACTGAGAGAAAATTCTAAACTGAAGGGAGAGACAGGAGAGGGGCTGTTTTTTTGTCTGTGGTCTGGGAGTAGTTATTGCAGAATTGGTAGCAGGTTTTAGTTTTGGCAGGAGAGGAATGGAGGGAAAGGGGCTGTTTTTAGTCTGTGGTTTCTTTAATCCTTTTACCTTATCATGTAGTAATGAAGGACGTCTTATACACCATCTCTTTGTAATACTTTAATTATCAATAAAACTTTGTTTCTTATAGAAAAACACTATACAGTTATTAGAATGCAATTGTCTTATTTCTGTCTCTCATACAACAAATATTTCTTACATTTTTTATTGCATAAGGGTAAAAGCGGATCCTCAATGTTAGTATGTTCAAAAGTGAATAAATTGGTAATCGAGAGAAATTGGATAAATTATTTTGGCTTTACAAATCTAATTGTTGATGTTTTGAGGGACTTGTTCATCTATTTGCTATTTTCTGTATCAGAAAAGCTTATACAATGCATGGGTGACTACTTCGAAATTGCGGCATTCTGTCAAATCCAAAAGAATTGAGTTGCAAATGGTGAGGCAGGAGTTGAAGGTGTACTCCATTCTCAAGGGACAAGTAAGATCCCTCTCCTTAGACACTATAGTTCTTGACTGTTTTTAATATAGACGGATAAGAATGCAGTCCATACTGACCATTCTTGGGATCTTATGCAGATGTTATATTTGGAAAATTGGGATCTTATTGACAGTGATCACTCCAGTTCCTTGTTGGGGGCTGTTGGAGCTTTGGAGGCTAGCACTCTCCGCCTGCCTGTTGGTGGTGGTGCAAAGGTATGCTAGTTGTATTTTATTTATTTAGTATTTTTAAAAGAAGAAATTCAATGCATTTTTTAGTTGAAATATAGGTTGATTGAAAAAACTGTATCTGGTTCATTATTTCTACAGACAGATATTCAAGACATGAAAGATTCTATCAGTTCAGCAGCTGACGTGATGCAGGCAATGGTGTCCCCAATATGCTCGGTGATGACAAAGGTGATCTTGTCATTTTATCAATTCCCTTCATCTTTTTATTATAGTTGCGGGGAAGTTTGTTATCTCATTGATAACCATGCCAGGAATTTTACTGGTTCTGTCCGATGCATTTTTTAGAATGGTTTGGTTTATAATGTGTTGTTGCAAAAAGTAAACCCCGGGGGTTATACTAAGAATTCAGAATGTATTGTACATTGATAATAGATGATAAAATGGATCATATTACAAAGACCCTTAAATGGGTATAAATAGGACACACACTAAACATGTTTGAAAATACAGGGCCATTGGAACTTGTTTTCTTTTCTTTAAGATGCATGTTTTAACCGCATGTAAGCTTTAAATGTTGATACACGGATGGAAGTTGGAACTGTCACCTAACTTCCATGTGTTTTATTATTAATTGTTTAGATCATATTACAGGAAAAATATATGTTACAAACTTCAATCCCAAGAGATCTACAAAAATGTAGATACTCCAATATTAAGGATCCGTTTGGTAGCATGGCAAAGCAAATTTTTCCATTGCAAATAGGGATTCTTTTGAATTTGCCATCTTTTTGGCATGTCTGATAGACTTCATTTGTCATGGAAAAAATTTCCAACTAACAGTTAAGTACTACACACTAATGCACATTTTGATGAAATTAATGATGATTGGATGTGCATTATTGAAAGCGGATTTTTTAGCCCCGAAAATGGCAGAGATGCTGGTTGTGCTCCTTTTTTGGTACTAGTTGCAGCTGTTCAAGAGAACACGTGACTTTAAAATTTTCTAGCTTTCAAGGTGAGTACGTTGAAGTGTATGCATACAACAACCTCGGATATGAACTCACTATTCTTAACCTGATCTCGGATATAAACTCGTGATTCATAAGAAAAATTCTTTCTGCAGCTGTTCAAGAGAAACACATGACCTTAAAAATTTCTACTTTTCAAGGTGAGTACATTGAGGTGTATGCATACAACCACCTCGGATATGAACTCACTTAAGCTGATCTTGGATATAACTCGTGATTCATATGAAAGTAAAATTCTTTCATGCTTGAAGCCAATGTTGTTCACCTTATATAGTTCCCCATTTAATCTTCACCTTTTATAGCTCTCCATTTATTTTTTAATGTTACTAAACCTTACAAGATTTAAATTCCTGTAATTAACTTCTAAACAAAGAAATGACTGCTATACTTGCGCAAACACACACAAATGATGATGATAACAGGCAGATAAGTTTCCACAAGTATGGTAGTGGTGAATAAGCCTATAGTGAAGTGAAGGCTTGAGATCTGTACTCCTTTACTTCGATTCTCCAATTGTACTTGTTAGTTAAGAAACATGGAAATCCTATACCTTTCATCTCTAAGGTGCTATATAGTCTTTAGATCCTCCCGTGTACTTTATTTTTTCTCTTTTTTTGTCTTAGAAGTGGAGACGTGGGTGGTGGCTTAGGCACACTTTTGCAGATGGTTTACTAAGGCTCACACTTTCTTTTGACGTCTTCTCGAGTTTTAAAAATCAATATATCAAATTCCACAGTATTTTATTCTAAAAGCAACGGTTTAAGGATACACGCAATCAATGGCAAGATCAAGAGTTTTTCACTATTGTGGAATTTTGCTTATTGAGCACGCCTAGATAAGGAAAGTGGGATTGGGACGTCCTATAAAGGAAAGTAGGAGTCTTAATTTGGGATGCGAGGGGTACTTTAAAAAATGACTTTCAAATAACGACTGAATTTGTGAAGGATGTAGTATATAAAAACGAACGTTTTACTTTTTTTTTGAATATCAATTTGTAATCCACGCTACTAACTCGTATATCATAAATGTACTATTCCTCTTTTCCTGTACCTATAATTTCTATTGGTGCAATGTTCCTCAACCGATATCAAAGTTTTTTGGGTCTCTAAATATTCTGACTGATATGGATAACCGACTCAATGTTAACTGTCCTGTTTGTATCTGTTCCCAATTTCTATATATTGAAATTGAACATTATATTAGTGGTGAACATACATGCCTTTGCTTAACAGCTAAATTAGATGCTATTTCAAACCTCACGATTGACGTGATTTATCATTGTTAGGTAGAGCATGTGAGCTCATTGGCATCTGAACTTGCAAGCTTAATCGCAAATGAGCGTGCCTCGCTTGATCAGTGCAAAGACCTCTTATCAACATTGACAGCCATGCAGGTATGGCAGATTTCTAGTTATACTGGAAAATTTACCTAGAAAGCAGGAAATTAGAATGTGAAAAATCGTTCATACTTTTCAGACCCTTTTGATTTCGAGTAAAATATTTTTGTATCAGGGTGAAAGTGAGAATTTTCAGTAAAGGCAGGTTGAAATTTTTTTTCACCTTCGTGAAGGAATGTTGTTGGCTTATTACGACATCTGCCGCACTGATTAAACCCAAATGTCACCAAAACGTAATGGGTGAATTAAGTAAATTACAAAACAAAAGAGATCACTTTAATCTCTAGATTTATGATATATTTGACATTGAGAGCAATTTGCATCAAGATCTGACTGAAGTTATGAAACCAGGTGACGGATTGTAGCCTGAGATCACATGCGTTACAACTCAAACATGCTCCTTCAAGCCTGATAACAGATGTGTAAAGTGATATCAGTTGACTGCTTACTTAAAATGCTAACATTACATCAAATTCCACCCCTGTTTACCCCTACCTCCTTGGGACCAACAATGACCAGAAACTCAACCGTTGTTTGAAACTTGTAATGGCTGAAGAGTGCTCATTTTCCTGGATCCGTGGGGTGTGGCTGTATATCATATTTTGAGTGCATTGTAGATGGTAGAAAATGGTATTTTCTTTCTTGCAACTCCGAATTAGATCTTTTGCTGTATAGGTTATAAAAAAATATATGTAACGATGTTTCCGATTTTTCTTCATTCAATGGTTCTCATGTCCAATAACACTCCCTCATCATAATATGCATTTATGTTCTGCTTTCTTTTCTTTATGTTGGTTTTCATGAAATTCTTCATATTGTCTCTATGTTAAAATTTGAATGTGATGAAGCTTGTGGGCTTGAATAGTGTCTTTGTTGATCACAAATCAGTATGTGCTTCAGCATTACCTAAGATGTATTACATTGTGTGGGAGCGTATCAGACAAGGGGTGAATCTTGCCAAAGTAGAGTTTATATAACCGAAAGACAAATCAGACGATTGTGTAATGTTCAATACCTCAATTAAGATGACCTTTTTTAGTAAATGTCAAATAAATATGTAGTCCTAAAGGAAAAGCTTTACAAAAACGAAGTAAAATGCAAAGACCGTTTGAAAAAAAAAGAACTTCGAATATAAATTGGGCAGAGAAGTAAGATTGATGCTTCGAAAGTGTTCCACTAAATGTAAAGTAAAGATAACAATTAATTTAAATTGTGAGGGTTGGCATCTCTATTGTCTTCCCCTACCAATGGTTGCCTTCTTCTATATATATAGCCGATCTTCTGTCAGACTAAGGGAAAAAGAAATTAGATTACCGTTGGACACTTAGCAAGAAATTGATGTGATGCCGTTTTGAACAAGTAAAGAATCAGTTAACCGCAAATAACAAAGTCACATGTTCCAACGTGATCATTTAGTGATATGCCACTGTTTCTTGTGAGTTAGTTGTAGTAGTTTTTCTTTAAATAGATAGTTAATTGTAATTCTGGATCATTGAATTGTTGAATAACAAAATATCTTCCTTCTCAATCTATTCTTTTGTCATCTACTCTGTTCTCTTCCCATCTAATTCTTTCTTTCCACTCCAGTTATAAACCCCCAACTGTTTGTATAATTGATGCGAGGCATGACAAATTGGTTTGAGAGCAATGATTCTGAACGGTGAAACAAGGAAATATAAAAGAGACTAGGTGGAAAGCAAAGGAAGAAAAGTTCACAGAGATTCAACAATGGCAGGAAGGTATGGAGGTGAAATGGAACAGCTGAAAGGAGTTATGGAGGCGTTAGTCAACAACATGAACGTACATTTTGAGAGACTATCCAAACCAAGCGATAAGGAACCTGAAAGAAATGTTCTTAATGCCAGGAGGCTATTGAAAACCCCACAAGGGAATCAAGAGAGCCCCATCATCATTGCTCAAGAAAGAAAGACAGGAGAAAATTAACATCACCAAATTTCTAATCTCCATAAACAACCCAAGATTGACTGTCCAAAATTTCAAGGAGATGACCCAAAAGGATGGATTCAAAAGGTACAATGGTATTTCATGCTAAATCCTCTTCCTGAAGACCATAAGGTTCTTTTTGTTCCCCTGCATTTAGAAGGGAAAACATCATCACGGTTTCAATCTAATTTTCCTGATCCAAGATTTGTCAAATGGGATGATTTTATAAACCATGTGGAAGATTTTCAGAGGAGGGTTATGAAGATGTTGAAGAATTTAACAAGATGCACCAACAAACCACAATGGCTGCTTATCAAGAGAAATTTGAACTTCTCAAATCCATAGTGTTGTCAAAAAATCCAGGGTTGACTGAATTCTACTCTGTTTCCAGCTTGTTGAGTGGATTCAAAGACGAATTAAGGGTGCTAGTTAAAATTTTCTTACCGCAAACCCTAAACCATGCCATCTTACTTGCCAGACTTCAAGAAACAACTTTAACCAAGAAAAGCAACCCAAAAGTTCCAATACAAATTTTTCATATGATAAATCTATAACCAAACCTTACCCAACCTATAACACCCCCTACAACAAAAACAACCAGTATCCTCAAAATGTCAAAAAGATTTCTACTACTGAAATTCAGCAAAGAAGAGAGAAAGAGCAGTGCTATTTTTGTGTATGGTCAAAAATGTAAAAAGATGAGTATCCACTTGTTGATTATTGAAGATGAAGGACATGATAAGAGTAACAATTGCTGTGAATCTGCATTGGAAGTATTCCAGAAAGGGGCAACAGGAAAATAAGAAGATGAAATGGGATCTCATTACATGCCATGTCTGGATCTCTATCACGAAAAACCATGATATTCAAAGGGTCTGCTAATGGCCAATAGCTAACCATTTTTAACGATACATGAAGTTCCCATAATATCATAGATACTATCACAGCCAAAAAGATTGGTTGCTTAACCATACCTACCCCTGACATGGGTGTCACAGTTGTTGATGGCAACAATATCTATAGCTGCTAACTTCCCTTAATTCACTTGGGAGATACAAGGACATGAGTTTCAAGTTGAGATGAGATTGATCAAGTTGGTAGGATGCAACGTGGTGTTGGGTGTCCAGTGGATGATGGAAATAGGTCAAGCAACTTAAGCTGAGTTTGAATGAAGATGGCAAGAGCATAGAGCTGCAATTTTATAAGAGAGGAGTCCAGCTGCACAAGATTAGTGCAAAATCGATGGAGAAACTCAACAGAAAGAGCAAATATGGAATTGTTAACCAGTTATTCACTATGTCTACTGAGAGGGTTGAGGTAAAAACTCCACCTGAGTTAATTCTCTTGCTAGACCCATTGTAAGGCATTTTTTGAAGAACCAAAAGGATTACCCCCAAATATAACACATGATCACCATATACCGTTAGAGGAAGGCAGTGACCCTATAAGCATAAGATTCTATTAGGGGTGCACAACAAATCGAAAATTCGATAAATCGAACCAAACCGATGGCATTGTATTACTGAACAGAGAAAAACAGAGTAGAAAAATGGAAGAAATGAACAATTAATTTCTCATTCAAAACTTACTTTAATTACATCATGAGAACTGCTTATTTATAAGCTACCTTGTAACTAACAATACAGCTGGCTATAACTAACTAAACAAACAAACAAACTAACTGAATTGATAACTACTAATCTAACTAATCGATGCTGTTTAATACTCCCCCTCAAGATGGACTATACAAATTCTTAATTCCCATCTTGATCATTAACTCCTTGAACTGATTTTCATGTAAGGCCTTAGTTAACACATCTGCAAGCTGGTTCTTGGTAGACACATGTAAAGTCTTCAACAAGCCTGCTTGAATCTTCTCTCTAACTAGATGGCAGCCAATTTCAATGTGTTTTGTTCTCTCATGAAACACTGGATTAGCAGCAATATGAAGAGCAGCCTTATTGTCACAGTACAAAATTGCTGGTTTTGAATGAACTATTCCAATTTCCTTTAAAAGAGATAAAAGCCATGTCAATCCACATGTAGCATTGGCCATGGCTCTATATTCAGCTTCAGCTGATGATCTAGATACGGCAGTCTGCTTCTTGGATCTCCATGACACAAGAGAGTCTCCTAAAAACACACAAAAACCTGTAATGGATCTCCTAGTATCAGGGCATGTAGCCCAATCAGCATCTGTAAACACTTTGAACTGCATATCTGGGCACTTTGATTCAGCATAGGCTTCCAGTTGCACATTTGAATTGTTGGAAAAGAATAAGCCTTGTCCTGGAGTTCCTTTAATGTATCGAAGTATTCTTTGCGCTGCTTCCATATGGGGGATCCTTGGTTCAGCAAGAAACTGACTTAATCTATTGACTGAGTATGAGAGGTCAGGCCTGGTTATGGTAAGATATAGCAATTTCCCAATAATTCTTCTATATAAAGAAGCATTTTCAATAGGATCTCCCTCATCTTTGCTGAGTTTTAGATTTGGTTCCATAGGTGTGCTGGCAACTTTACTTCCCAAATATCCTACATCAGTAAGAAGTTGTAAAGCATATGATCTCTGACATAGAGAAATGCCTTTAGTTGATCTGGCAACCTCAAGACCAAGAAAGAACCTTAAAGGTCCTAAATCTTTAAGTTTGAATTTTGCATCCAGAGTGACTTCTAATTTCTGTACAGCAGCTTCATCATTGCTAGCAATTACTATGTCATCAACATAGACAAGTAATGCCATGAAACTAGTTCCAACTTTCCTTATAAACAAGGAATGATCATTAGCTGATTGTTTAAAACCTTCCTCAATCAGAGAGTTGCTGAATTTTGCAAACCATTGACTAGAAGCTTGCTTTAATCCATATAATGATTTGTGTAACTTGCAAACTGAATTAGATGGTAGAGACTTCTCCCCCTTAGGACAATACCCTAGAGGGAGGGTCATATACACTTCTTCATTTAAATCACCATGTAGAAAAGCATTATTAACATCTAATTGATGGAGATGCCAACCATGAACTGATGCTAATGCTAACAAAAGTTTTATAGTTACAAGCTTTGCAACTGGAGCAAATGTATCAAAATAATCTATTCCTTCTTGTTGAGTGTACCCCTTTGCAACTAATCTGGCCTTATACCTCTCAATTGAACCATCAGCTCTAAATTTTACTTTATAAACCCATTTACAGCCTATGGCATGATGCCCTGCAGGAAGGGGAACAATGGACTAGGTGTGATTGGATTCCAAAGCCTTAAGCTCTTTTGTCATAGCATGTACCCATTCTTCTTTGTCACTGGCTTGAGCATAAGATTGGGGTTCAAACACTCCAGTGATAGCCATGACTGCAGCCTTGTAAGGATGATTCAACTTGCTATAGTCAAGAACATTTAATAAAGGATGAGCAGTAGAAGAGGTGGTGTTATTAACAATCATTCCACAGTGATAATCTCTGAGATAGCTGGGAGTTTTAACTATTCTTTGAGATCTAGTTACAACTGTGGGAGTATTAGAAGAAGAGCTAGAATGTGATGAATTATTTGTGCTGATTTGTTGAGATTCAGAAGTAGTTGAAATGTCTTCTTGAATAGGCAAAGGCAACACACTATTTGACATGAATTCTAGAATAGATTGTGTGGAGGTGAAATTTGTAAGAGGATAAAGTTGTTCATAAAACTTAACATCGCTAGAAATCAGGATTTGATTGGTTTCAAGGTCTAGTAACTTATAGGCTTTCATTCCTGGAGGATAACCAATGAAAACACAGGCTCTGGCTCTAGGAGAGAATTTGTTTCTGCTACTAAGTAGAGTGGAGGCATAACAGAGACAACCAAAACTCTTTAAATGCTCATAGTTTGGTATCTTGTTGTGAATAATCTCATAAGGTGTTTTGTTAAGTAAAAGAGAAGATGGCAGCCTATTAATCAAATAGGTTGCAGTGATAATAGATTCAGTCCAATAGACAAGAGATAAGCCAGATTGAAACATCAATGATTTAGCAACATTTAGAAGATGTTGGTGCTTTCTTTCAACCACAGAATTTTGCTGAGGTCTCTCAACACAAGAATGATAGTGAATAATCTGACTCCTTTGATCCTCTGACCATATTGAGTATATACCATTTCAAAGAAATTTGGGATTGCCTGTTGAACATCAGCCTTACTTTTCAACAAAAACACCCAAGTGAATCGAGAACAATCATCAACAATAGTGAAGAAGTATTTATATCCTTCATAACTAATGACATGAAAAGGGCCTCAAACATCCACATGAATTAGATCAAACACTTTAGAAGATAAACTGTTACTAGATTGAAATGGTAATCTCTTCTATTTAGCTAGTGGACAAATAGAACAATGAGAATCTTCATTTGATCTATTATGAAAAATCAACTGCTTGTTCAAAGATTGATTTATTACAAATGAAGGATGGCCTAATCTAGTATGCCATATTTTGTCATTTGACACTGTGTTGAAGGCTGCATAGTCTTGAATCTTGACTTCTTTATATTTCTTTAATCCATCTTGCTTCAAAAAATACAGGTTTCCATGTCTTTCACCCATCCCAATCTGAGAAGTCTTGCCCTGGATAACACAATGAAGAGCATTAAATTCCAAAACACAAGGAGTATCTTTAGTGAGTGCACTAATAGATATCAAATTGTATTGGAATTGAGGGATATATAACACCCCATGAAGAAGCAAATGATCATTAAGTTTCACAGTGCCAACTTGTTGTATCTTGTTGACCAGTAGGAAGAGTGACATGAGAAGCCATGATATGGGGCTTAAAAGAAGTAAAAAAATTCAAATCATGGCACACATGGTGAGTGGCTCCACTGTCAAAAATCCATGAATGAGTGGGAATAGAGGGGACATTACCAGTGAAATTAGAAACAACTGGTGGCTGTTCTTGAGATACATTGTTCTGATTTTGGAGATGATTGCTTAGAAGAGAAATAATTTGTTGACATTGGCTTGAGGATAACATCGATGACAAATCAGAACTGGAATCTTCAAGTTGATTATGGGAAAAGGAAGTTTGATTAACAATTGGCTTCATATGTTTGTTTCGTAGATCATTTGTCATGCCACGATCTTTGTAGCTAGGAGGAAAACCATGAAGAACATAGCATTTCTCCATAGTATGCCCACTCCTTTTGCAATGAGTACAAAATGGTCTATCCCTTTTGTTCCTATTTCCAGAATTATAGGTAGATGAGATGGTGGCAGCAGCTGTGGGTTGTAAAATAGGTCCTGTGGCAATGGATCTTTGCCTCTCTTCTTGGACAACCAAAGAGAAGACCTTGTTTATATGTGATAATGGATCTACCATGAGGATTTGGGCTCTAATCTGACTGTATGACTCATTTAGACCCATCAAGAATTGAAGTACTTGATCTTGTTGCTGATAATCCATGAATTCCTTCATACTTCCACAATTGCAAATTGCAAGTGGTCTGAATTCTTTAAATTCATCCCATAGAGCTTTCATCTTGGTGTAGTAACTGCTAACATCATTTGCACCTTGCATCAAATTGTTCAGCATTTGTTTGATTTCAAATATACGTGGCCCGTTGCTTTGATGATACCTATCATAAAGGTCAATCCACATTTCAGCAGCATTATCCAAATACATAACACTTTCTGCTATGTCTTTTGAAAGAGAATGAATAATCCAAGACATAACCATGCTGTTACATCTGGACTAGCAACTATAACTAACATCATCAATAGCCGGTCGAATCAGAGTTCCATCAACAAACCCTAGTTTGTTCTTGGCCACTAGAGCCATGGTCATAGATCTCTTCCAAGAATTGTAATTAGTTCCAATCAGATGAGATGAAACCAAATTTAATCCTGGATGATCACCATTACTCAAATATAAAGGACTATTTGAATCATTAAGAATAGATTGATCTGGTATTTCAAGATTTGCAAATCTATTGAAAATGTTTCCACCTCCTGGAGCAACATCGCCTCCATTATTCCCCCCTCGACCAGCTGCTTGACCACGAGTCATGATGAGGAAGAAAAGAGAGGATATATGTTTGTAAGAGAAATCAGAGATTGCAACTCAAGCATGAGATTTGCTCTGATACCATATTACTGAACAGAGAAAAACAGAGTAGAAAAATGGAAGAAATGAACAATTAATTTCTCATTCAAAACTTATTTTAATTACATCATGAGAACTACTTATTTATAAGTTACCTTGTAACTAACTATACAGCTGGCTATAACTAACTAAACAAACAAACAAACTAACTGAATTGATAACTACTAATCTAACTAATCGATGATGTTTAATACATTGGTTCGATACGAATTGGTTTTTTTATTCAATGGTTCGGTTTCAATTCTATAAAAAAAATTCGATACTTCAGTTCGGTTCTTGGTTCCAGGAGAAAAAAATTGGTTCGGTTCCAATTCTATAAAAAAATTCGATACTTCAGTTCGGTTCTTGGTTCCAGGAGAAAAAAAACAATTCGATCCGAAAACTAATCCGAACCGGATCCAGCACCGAAGCCGATACCGAACCCAAACCAATCCTGAACCGATTATATAATGCAATATATAATATAAGTACATATAATATAAATATATCTAATAAGTAAAAACCCTAACCTTATGGCCCGTTCTTTCCTTCCCATTCTTAACTCAATATAAATACTAACTTACTACCCTAGCCATTGCCATATGAAAACATTTCAACCGTCTCTCTCCGCGATTACCTTCTCTCTGCCCCCTTCATCCCTCCCTCTCTCAAAACATTTCAGATGTCTTGGAGCTCAGGTCGGAGTAAACAAAATGAGATCGAACAAGTCCGTTTTTGGTGGAACCAGTGAACCGTCTCGGAGCTCAAGTCCGTTTTCGATGGAACCAATGAACCTTAACAGTGTTCAAAGTAAAGAAGGAACCAAGCACGCACTGAATAAATGTTTGGATAATAAGAGCCAAGCACCAACTAACCTTGCGAGTTGATAACAGTGTCCGTTTTCGGAGCTCTATTTTGATCGGAGCTATATTTTGATTACCTGGGCATGTTTTTTTTTTAAATAAATGTTCGGATAAGAGCCTTTAAAATTTTTAATCTCACTCATTTTCTTTAAAATTAGATAAATGTAGGATTAAAAGCTCCCAACTTCTTAATAAAACACTCAATTTGATAATTATATTGGATTAATATGATAAAACATTAAGGAAGAACAAATATTTTTTTAAGTTACAAAATATTTTAAAATGTATTTGATATTTTTAATTAAACAATACTATTAGAACCAAGAACCGATCCGAACGAACCCAAGAACCATCGGATCGGTTTGGTTCGGTTCCAAAAAGCATCGGTTCCGGTTCCAAAATCTTGGAACCGAACCACCTCAGTTCTAGTTCTTGTTTAGTAATAAAATCGAATCAATCCGAACTGTGTGCACCCCTAGACTCTATATATACCGTCACATTCAAAAAAATGAAATAGGGAAACTTGTTAAAGAAATGTTGGAATCTGAGGTGATAAGACCTTCATATAGTCCATACTCCTCCCCATTTTTGTTGATCAAGAAGGAAGATAATTCCTGGAGATCGTGTTTTGATTATAGAGGGTAGAATAAAGCTACTATTAGAACAAATTTCCTATTCCTGTAATTGAGAAATTGTTGGACGAGTTGTATGGGGCTAAAGTGTTTTTCCAGATGGATTTGAGATACATAAAACAACATTTAGAACCCATATGGGTCATTACGAATTTTTAACTATACCATTGGATTGACAAATGCCCAGGGCTATTTCCAATCATTAATGAATAGTGTGTTTAAAACTATTTGAGGATGTTTATCCTTGTGTTTTCTGATGATATTCTAATCTATAGTTCCTTTATGGAAGAGCTTATCAAGCACCTAGATATTGCATTGTCACTACTCAAACAACACAAATTGTATGCAAAGATGTCAAAATGTTCCTTTGGTCAAGATCAGTTGTGAAAGTAATCTATGGACACTAAAGTGTTCAGATTAAAAATATCTTTTAATTCTTTGGCAAAAATCCTTTAAACATCAATAGTTGAATACACACACACACAAAAGTAGTTTAGGTTGGTGTGATATTCAAAATTTTACAAATTAAATTTAGAGATAGAATGAGATGAGGAGAAGATGATATTTGTTAATGAGGAACCCGGTGTACTGGTAAATGTCGGGTCTTTCAGTTCCATGACTACACACACCGTAAGTCCACTACAACAACAGTTTAGGTACAAATTACAGTTTACAATGTGTAAATGAACTAGTACTCCTAATACACTCAAGCTAAGCACTAAACAATCCCATAGCTACTGAATCAGACCAAACAACAAATAGTAGTCTAGTAGTCCAAAAACAACTTCACACTCAAAGCCAAAGTATCCAGTGAAGAGGTAATAAAAATTAAGTTTTAATGAGTTTGATTTTCACGTATGGTTGGGAGATCAATTCTAAAGCCAAGAATAGAAAGAGTCTTGCTATATAATTTGATACTTCAACCTTGTAAAAAATATAAGCAGATTGTGTGATAAAAATTAAGATCGTGAGTTTTACAAAATCACAAAATGATCCACACAAATAAATGACAACTAAATCATGTTTTAGAGTATGTTTTGTACACAGATTTAGTTTTACAAAAGATTTACTAACACAAAGTGTGTGTGTGTGTGTATGTGTATTATAACATGTTAAATATATCATTATGAGAAAAGATGTGTTTTAAAAACTAGGGTTTGTAAAAATTATGAAAAATTAGTCAAGTCCTTAAAAAATCCAAAATCACATACAAATAAAATATATGGTTTCCATGTATTTAAAAAGGTTAGAAAAATATACCCATAAAGATCTCAAAAGCAAGGCATGGATTCAAAACAAAAAAGTTTCAAATAAAAAAAAGTGCCGCAACACATAAAGCCTCTAAATTCCAAAATCAACAGCTAAACAATCATCCTCACACAAACTACACATGGAAAAATTATAGGATGAAATTGTGTTTAAAAAGTCTCAAAACAGATGAAATTGTTTTGAGAGAGAAAGTTGAGAAAATTTTGGCAGAGCTTTGCCTGAGTTTTTAAAAAAAAAATCGCTTAAAAATACTTACCTTAAGCCCTCTATTTATAGAGATGGAGGAATGCCTCAGTTACAATTGTGATTCCCTAAACAATGAGGGCAAACCAGTAAACAACCAAGGGCATCTAAGGGTACAAAAGGCATCGCATAAAAGACCAGGCAGTGAGGGTACATGTGTAAAAAGTCAGTGCATAATGAGGGGTAGAATGGTCAAATAGCCATCGATAGGCCTGCAGTCAAACAGACTTAGCACAGAGCTCACATGTGATGAAATCATGTGGGCACCACACATAGCCCTAATTGGTTCAAATCACAACTCATGGATCACTAACAAAACCCATTCAATTTCACCAAAATGTTGATGTTTTATATATTGTTGAATTAATTTAAGAAATAAAAACTAATTTTGATTTTATTCCTTTTAAATGTTTAAATAAGAATAAAAAAATTCAGAGAATGATATAAAATATGAAACTAATTTTTAAATTCCAGAAAATTATAAAACCAAAAAAAAACTATAATATAAAAAAATATTTATGTATAAAATATACATATAAGATGTAAAAATACAAAAATATGAAATATTTTACACAAATTCAAATTAGGGTTCTATAAAATAGAAAATTTAATTTTAAAATTTCTTAAAAATCTTTTTAGGATTATATTTTGTTTGTGCAACGAAACTTAGTGTATTTGGGACTGTTGTTACAAAATTAAGTCAACATAAAACCCGAGGGATTAGAAAGGGTACTTTCAATATCCCCATTTGGCCAATTTTAGGACAAACCAAATTGAGACTCGAAAAAAGATAAGTCTCACACGCATAAATACATAATTCAACTTACAAATTATTCCAAACAAGAAGAGTACATAACTCAACTAAACACATATGTTAAAAAAGAAGAGTAAATAACTCAACTAACCACATATGTCCTAAAAATTCACATTCACCAATATTAAAACTAAAAGTCCCATATTCTCCCCATGTTTGTCACAAAGGGACAAAGGGTAGGGAAGAATCTACAAAGATATTAGCACCAGAAGATATTACGATTAAAGAGGTACTTTTTTTTTAATTTGATGTGATAGAATTAGAGAACCCGAAGGTTGGAGACACATTTAAAGCTAATGGACAATGCCTAAAGCCATATCTCGAGGGGTCTATTGAGGAAACTGACACAATTTGGTTATCAGAACTTGTTTACGGGGAGGAATAAGCTTCCACGAGAGGTCCTCCCACCCCCGACGCGTATGGGGTGAATGTTGTTGTATATTATTGAGTCGTGTGAGTTTTAGGGTGTTTTCGACGTCCATCGAGTCCGTAGTAGAAGAAGGTTAGGAACACTAAAATGGCATACCAACACGAGAGAGCGTACATAATAATATGGTGAGATTTTGAGGTGCCCCTAAGTTCCAAATTGAGAGGAGAGTTTGAGGCGTACTAGAGAGGAGTAAGACCAACTTTCCACACTTAGCCTATGAAAAAAGGGGGCACAAACCACGTTTGGCTAGAAGTTTTACACGAATAAGTTCGAATGCCCTGTTTCAGAATTATTCCCCCACTTTTCCATTTCCCACCACATTCATCCCCTTTATTTCAATCCTCGTCCATTCTGAAAATTCACACTTCCAAAACTCCCTCCACCCATTTTTCCACCATATCCCCCCCCCTCCCATTTCACTTTTCCTTTCCCACCAAATCCCTACCTCATCTCACCTATAAATACCATAGCTCTACCACCATCTCCTCCACACCTAAATCATCTTCTTCTTCTCTAAAATTCCTCTTAATTACCTCCTTAAAAATTCAATCCAAGAATCGCTACACCAAATACGATTCCACTGAAATCCTTGAGGAGGGTCAAGATCGCATCTTCCATTCTAATCAAGAGCGGGATTGGGTTAGCGAACACTTCAAGCCCACCCGAGTCAATTTTGTTAATTGAAAAGTAAAATGGGACGAGCTCCCCAAAAACGTAACTGCGCTCTTCCAAAGACGCGGGTGGTGCAATATCTTCAATTACCCCACAAACAGCGTGTATGACCGAACAATGTGCTATTTATATGGCACACTAATGCTCAAGTCCCCCACCTCCCATAATGCACATGTTGGCAAAACCCGCATTCCTCTCTCCATTGCCATAATCCAATGAAAAATGCGGGCAAAAGAGATGATCATCCCTCAACAACACACTTACTCCAATCTTGGGCCGCCCATCTCCAAAGAAGAAAGTGTTTCTTGATTAGCACCCGACCATGAATGGCTCAAGAACACCTTACCCATGGGCCAACTTTTTGAGCATGTTTACTACGCAAACCTCATCACGTGCGGCACCATCCTCCAAACGACAAATAATTCCACCGTCCGCCTTCGACAGGGAATTTATTATATTATATCCTAGAAGATCAAATAGAAATCAACCCCTCCATCCTCTTCTACCAAGACATACTTAATGTTGCCTATGACAAAAATGGAAAAGTATCTCTACCATACGCGGGGTTCATTACGGAGATTTTAGAAGATGACGTTGTAAGGGGATGATGATACTACTATCTGCATTCCAAAACCAATTAGGTGCATATCCATTGATAGGAGTGCGCGGAAAATGAGGGATGTCCACCCTCCACCCCCCCCCCCCCCCCCCCACACACACACACACACACCAATTTTTTAAGACTTTGAAATGAAGGAATAGGGGGAAGAACCCAAGGTGGGAGGTGAGCACATTGGAGAGGAGGTGGGGGGACTCGGATTGTGAGCCCGATTTTGACGAGGGCGCTTATCAATTGGCGGATATTAATCGTCGCATTGACGAATTAGAGAGTAGGCTCAATGGGTTCATTCACGAGTATAAAGAAGATCGACGTAACTACCAACGAGACACGAGTATGATAGTGCATCTCCAAGCAAAAATGTATCGCTTGCAAATGGGACCAAATTCCTATATTCCTGAGTTATTTTTATGACCCAATACTCTCGTGATCCTAATGCACCCGACTCGTCCCATTGAAGCTATGTCTTTTAGTGTTATCATGCTATGTAGTTCTTTGGTTTATCATTGTATTTTTATTTTAAAAGATCTATGTAATTCCTATCTTCTTTATTACATTGTAGTTGGTGTTTTGTTATTAATGAAAAATATTGCATTTTGTTCATTTGTTCCTTTTAATTCCACATTTTTTCTTTCTTAATTAGATTTTAGTCCTTTTGCTTGAGGACATTGCAAAAGTCTATGTTAGGGAGGGTACACCTGCATTTTTAAACTTCACAAATATCAAAATGCCCACCCCCCCCAAAAAAAAATTGAAAAATGTCAAAAAGTTCATCAAAATTATAAAATCTCAAAAAAATTTGAAAAAAGTCAAAAATATTTTTTTTCAAAATAACTAAAAATTGGAATTTAAATTCCTCAAAAATTTTATTAACGTTATGTTTAAAGTCTCAATTTGTAAAAATCCAATGCATAAAGTCGAAATTGACCAAAACAGAAGTTGAACGAAAGTTGATGACTTAACAAATAAGTGTAAAGATTTTTAACCCGGTGAGATTTTGATCTTATCACTTGTTCCGAGTAATTAAATCACTCTGTGTTAAAAATTAACTCATAGTTATTTTTTAATGTTAATAATTCGTTGATGATCTCTAAATTGTTGTTTTGATCGGTTACGAAACATGAGTGAGATGTCATCTTAAAAATATCACAAAATTAAAATTAGTCTCGAGATGCATATGGTGAAATAATTAGTAATTCGAATTAATGAAGTTAGGTCGTCGTTTGTTAACCAAAAATATTAAGCCATCAAAAGTTGCAAAAAAAAATTCCTTTTGCAAGCCCAATTAAGCCTAATAATTTATACCCCTTTTCATTTGTTATTCCAAAAAATCCAATAGGACCAGAGTTGTGAAAATTAAAAATTCATAAATTAAGTCCAAATGGTGCATAAAAGGGGCAACAAAAATAGTAAATTTTTTTTTATAGAAAAAAAATATGAAAAATAGATGAAAAAAAGAAAAAAGATGCAAAGGCCCTGAAAATTACCTAAGGACATCTCAAGAAAATTTTAAAACTCTGAATTTTTCAACCATTCCTATTTTTACCCAATATACCATACCCGAAAAAGTCTTAACCGAGTCCGAATAACGAAATGAATAATTGTGTGGAGAGCTAAAACACGAAAAGATAATAAAAGAGATTAAATGGAGCAAATAAAAGATTATGTTTTCCGTTTTTCTATGGCCGTAATCCGTCGATGAGCTCATCCATCTAATTCCGCCTTTCAAATTGTGAGTGTGAATTCAAGTTCCATTACATTTACTCTTAATATCATGTACACCTAGATAAAATATCCACATTTCGAGTGATTTTATTGGGAGTGCATTCCGTGAGAATTTGAATCAAACAGAATTTTCGTAAAGTAATGTAATGATCAATCGGTGGAAGTTAGCAGTTTAATTTTCGGCTTTGCACACACTTATGAATTGAGATTCTTGAATAAAAATATAAAGTAAATATTTTTAAGGAATTTGAATTGAACGATTTTTAATTATTTTGACATTTTATTTGAGTCAAAAAATGAATTTTGTGAGTAAATTCACTGCAAACCCTCACAAAACACCACTCATCTTACTAGGGTAGCCTAGGGGTTTAACGACTTGTTTGCATACGTTAAATGAAATATTTTTCCCGCGAAAGAGGTATTCTAACCTAATAAATCATTTGGAAGTTGTTTAGACCACACACTTATTCTATTTACATTGCTCGGGACTAGAAACGTCCTAAGTTAAGGGGATTTGATTCAGCATAAATATATCCATTAATTTAGGTTATTTTACGATTTTGTGCGGTGTAATTAGATTGAATTTATCTTATATTCATTCTACTAATTCGTTTCGGTAAGTATTTCTTATTTTGTGTATTTCTCTCTTATTCTACGGGTATTTCATGCAAGTGAATGCGAGAGGGAAATCACAATAAAGAATGAAAAGAAGGAAAGTAAATCGAAGCATATGTAAGTAATTTTATAACCTGAACCCAGATTCGGAGCCTAAAGAAAAATTTAAGAGCTTGAAGCTACGAGTATTCTAGAAGAAACGACATCCAAATCCGAGCTGCAATGAAGAAGTTACATGCATTTGAGATTGAGAATAGATCTAGTGGCAAAAGAGTAATATTTTCCTCATGCAAATTGGTTCTGACTAAAGAGGAACAGGTTCGTTGGGCAAACCGGTTCGAATGACCCGTAGTGTAAAATTTTCACTTATCTTGAATTTTTATCTAGAGTTGTGTTTGTTTTAAACACTTTCAAAAATGGCCCTATGGGATGTAACTTGTAATTAAACTTAGTTTTAGTTTAGTTTTAATCTAGTTTTAAATACTTTTGAGGAGAGGAAGAAGAGTAGCAAGAAGAACAACAAGAAGCATACATTATTATCTTAGTTTTGCACATATTCTTAATTCAAGTATTACCTTCTTCTCTATTAGTTTCGACATTGCATATAGGTTATAATTGTTCTTTCTTCTAAGTTTGTGATTGAATAAATATTTTCTACTACTCTATATATCATTATGTTTTCATGCAACATAGAAATCATGCGTAAGGTTAACTATTCCATGTCCGGCTAAATTTTCAGAGGGTTAAGATACATGAACCCAACCTAGGTATTATGGATGGATGTAAAACCTTATGGAATTCAATAAATAATTTAAAGGCTTGATATTTTTTCGGGACAAATATTGTAGGTATTTTAACTTCGTTTTCCATAGGTAGCTGGAATGCTTAACGGTATGATACATGTGTCGACAATTTCGTCATTTGCATTTGATTTATTTTTTACTATATATTGCGAGGAGTAAAATTCTCATATATTATTGCTTAGATAAATTTGAGGTTTTCTCTTAATTAGATTTTTGGTTCTCAAAAGTTTTGTATCGGACATAATTGCCTACGATTCGGGAGATTGTATTCCAATACCATTTTTCTCATATAATTTTTTTCAAAAATCACAAAGTTCTAATGCTCACTTACTTTAGTTAATTTGCACTTCCTACTTAGATTGCTTCAGTTAAATAGAATTTTCTTATAAAATCTTCATCTTTTCCTTTTTCTTTCGATAGTCATTAGTTTGATTTTTGATGCCTTCACTTAGTAGTCATTATGATCTTTCGTCCTATTCACTATGATCGACACCCGAATTTCTGGGGTATTACTTGAGCGACCGACTTGTACTTGTACTGTAGATACACGTGTTGCACACACTTTTTTAGTATTAACAAAAGTCAATCTCCAAATATTTATGAGCTTGGGACTGAGATCAGAAAAGCAAAGGGCTTCCCAATAATCTTCACAAACATCTGAGTTGGGAAAAGAAGTATGAAAAGCATTGGCAACCTAATTCCAAATCCCTAGACCAAAACCAAATTTGAAGAATAAATGGAAGGAATTATCACTATAACAGAAATTTTGACAAAGAAGAGAGGCAAAAACCATGGGAATACCATTATGTTGGATGTAATCATCCTTACACAGTCTATTATGAAGGAGTTTCCAAGAAAGAAAAGATAGCTTAGGAGGAAAGAAATTGAACCAAATTCTTATAAATCTTCTATTAACTTGAATGTGATTTCTTCCAAAATCATAACCCCTTTTTGTAAGAAAAAGAAGCATCAATAAAAGGATCCCAAATGAATTTATCCTACATGTTAGAGAAATGTTTACAATAGTGGTGAATCATCTCTGCCAGATGAGGTAAATGATCTCTTAAAACTTGAGGAAGAACCCAATCATCATAAATAATAATTTCAATAACTTTAAAATCATTTTCTAGAAGATTGTTACTGTTCATTATATGAAAAATAGCCATGATGAGCCAAACATTATTCCAAAGAGAGACTAATTTTCCATTTTCCATTTTCAATAATCCATCTGGAATTAATTTTAATGGAGACCAAAGAGTCTTTGATATTAGACTAGATTGAGGAAGACATGCAGGATTTGGTATAATAGAAAGTGGATATTTTATATCTATTCTTCATGAATAATTGAAATAAATATTTATTATTAATGATGGAACAAAAGAAAGATCCAAGAGTAACCATATTCATATCATAAATATTCCTAATACTAAGACCCCTTTCAAAATGAGGAGAACACATTTTCATCCAATAAACAGTGACCAGCTTTTTGAAAGACACATCACCAAACCAAATGAATTTTGTAGCCCAAACAGATAAGTATTTAATGAGATAAATAGGCCATTTATAGCATCTGAATCAATAAAGTACCATATTTAAAAGAAAGATTAAATAAACCGAGTTCTACCAACAGCACTGAGAAGTTTACCTTTCTAAGAAGAGAGTTATTCTTTAACTTTATTAGCAATGAACTTCAATTAATTATCCTTGGCTTTCCTTTAAAAATCGAAACTCCTAAGTGGGTGAAAGGAACACTTCCATCCCTAATCCCAAGGAGATTAGCAATAGCAACTTTCCTAGCAATGGCGTACTTCCCCATATAAAATAAGCTTTTGATCTTATTAATTTGTTAGCAATAAATATCAACATATTTGTCTAGAAAGAATAAAATATCTTGAATTGATCTTTTATCACCTCTACATAACATAATAAAATCATTAGCATAAAGGGAGTGAGATAAATTGGGCAGATAAAAGGATTTATAAGAAGGTTTAATAGAGCCATCCAAAATAAAATTTTGAATTCCTCTATTCAGAACCTCTTCACCAATATAAAACAATAGAGGAAATAGGGGATCACCGTTTTTACCCACCTAGAGTAAGGGAAGAACCCGTTGGGGAAACCATTAATAAGAATGGAAATTTTAGCTAATTAAAGTAGTGTATCAACCCAATTTACAAATTTAGAACAAAAACGAAAAGCACGAAGCAAAAAAGAATAATACCCTATCTGATAGAATCAAAATCCTTGGCTATGTTAACTTTCAAACAAAGGTTTCCACCAAATGATTTTTTATCAAGAAAATTAAATCCCTTTGAAACAAGACCAATACTCTCAAATATGTTTATGCCTTTAATGGAAGCAACTTGATTAAAGGAAATAATTTTGGAGACAATACAACCTAGCCTGTTTGCTAGAATTTTGGGAATGATTTTGAATATAAAGTTATCCATGTCAACTAGTCTAAAATGAGAAAGAAAATTAGCACCATTGGGAATCAAAGTAACCAAATTATAAATAACATTTGAAAAAATCCATCCATGAATGAAGAAATGTTGCACATATTTGATCACATCATTATTTAGGATATCCCAATTACGTTGAAAGAATAATCCATTAAAACCATCAGGGTTAGGAGCACCAGATCCACTCATGTTAAAAATAACAGACTTGATTTAATGCTCAAAGGGAGTGGAAGTAAGCATCACATTTTCAGCATGAGAGATAGAGTAGGGAATGCAATCAATAAAATAATGAGGATCTTTAAATTTAGGGTTTGGATCACAATATAAATTTTGACAAAAAGAGACCATATGGGGGGAAATAACATCTGGATAGTCATAAACATTCTCTCCATCCTTCAAACAAGAAATTCTAGAAATGGCCTTTCTTACTTTAAAATAATTGCAAAAGAAACTGGTACATTTATATGCATTATTGAACCAATCAATATCGGCTTGATCCTTCTTATATTCAAATTTAATATTTAAGAGTATCCTTGATTCTCACTTTGGCATTAATCTCAGCACTAAGGTTTTCCTCACATAAATCTCCACTAGCAAGAGCAACTTATATTCTATCAAGATCTTTTTTTATAGCTTTAACATTACCAAAAGTTTAATAATTCCATTATTTCAAATAATTTTTCAATTCCTTCAGTTTACTCATGGTAATAAACACATCATATCCATTAACTTATAACATGAGTTGACTATGTGATGTGGTGTATGTCTGAATAATCAACACAAAAAGATTAATTAGGAAAATATAAATATAATAACTAGAATTGAAAACCTAATATTAATTTTAAGAAACTGTGTTATATATAGATGTGATCTATGTGTAGTTTGTGATCAAAGTGTGCAATTGACCAAATGGCAATCACAAACATTCCACAAGATATATTTATGAGAAAATACTCCACCAATGGGTAAAAAATCTCGACGCACTCCAATTTATATTTCTACTTGAAAAGAGCTTGTATAAAAACAAAAAGGTACCTCTCACTCATTCCTTCATGAGTAGTTACCTATGGACTTTGAACTTCCCCTTGTAACGCCTCGACACAAATTTATGGGTTACCCGCGATCAACCCGGTTCAACCCGATCATTAAGTGTGAAGTTCAATGAAACAACCTACATAATGTTGCTAGTCTAGTTTTATTTAATTAACATTTTACATGTTTAGCATGCAATTTCCATTTAAATCAAACTACGTGAAGGACCCTTGGGAAGCGTCCCCAAAATTCAATAATACAGAGATATTAATGTAAAATAAAAAGAATACATACCTGTGCAATGCTATCAAAATACGGAACCTCACCCAACCTACTGTAACAAATATGGGGGAATGAGTCAAATGCCTAGTGAAAAATTACAACAATTAAATATACAATCGAACGGCAGAAAAAAGACTCTACACATTATATTTACATACACATGCAACTACCATATATATATATATATATATATATACGTACAAGCATGAAATTGTTTTTTTTTCTTTCCAAAAAAGTTATTTACCCCGATCGATTCACCTTAATCCCGTAAAAGAAATTTCCTTTTACTTGACTTAACAGTTATTTCTTGATTTAACACACCCGGTTAAATATTTTAAATAATACCCCTTGCTTAAGGAAAATAATTTCTTTTTCCTAAATTTACTTATTTTGCATGAGAAATTTATCGAGTATTTTCATTGAAAATTACCTTTCAACATACATAAATAATGTGTTAGAAAATATTTATTTTTCCTTTAAAACCTCTCATAAACACACTCATGTGTCAATTATGGGTTAAACCTCTTTAGGTTTCTTAACTATCCATTTAATCCAGTCACTTTACCATTCCTTTACTTTTTGGACATTAATCAATACTCACATTACTTGTCCACTTTTTCCTTTATCAGAACATTTATTAATTCATTCAAGTTAGGCTTTCTTTTCACATATTCACCACACAACCCATTTCTTAACATGTTCGACTTTTCATTATTTTTTTTCTCAAAATCTTCCAATATTCGCATACTTTAACGAGCTCCATACCGCTGGCTATACTACCATATACTTTGGCCAGTGATTTTGGGTCTTTTACCTCAGGGTTACGAGCCCTCCTTAATTATTCTCGTGTCATACGAGCCCATATTAATGTTTTTTTAACATTTTACAAATCTCGACATTACTAAAATTTCCTCTACCGGTCGAAGCCAAAACCCGAGGTTTCACCCCAACTTGCGTTACACTTTAAAATCATCATTTATAGTCCTTTACACACTTGTATTGATTTTATTCCAAAGATCACTTTCATTTAGGACCAATTTGTGTAACACCTTTTTCAGCATTTGTATTTCATGAAAATGTACCACTTTAAGTAAAGTCATCATTTTACCTATGTTTTTCCAAACTTGTCTCTTTTCTCCATTTTCACAATAAAACGTTATTAAGTTACCCACACTAACTTCTTAAGTGTTTTTAACTCATTAACAATTATTTTATACTTTCGAGTAACATTACTGTCAAGTTTGAAATCTCTTATCTCATTACTTTCTTTTCCAAAAAATCATTTAATCATTTAAATACTACTTTATAAGAAGAAGAAACCTTTCCTTTATCAACACGTGTAGACTTGAAACCTTATACCTATCACATTTTCAACACTTTTTCACACACATATAGGGCTAAAAATTTTATTTTCTTTATTTCAAGTGTAAACCCAATAAAACCCTCATCAAACTTGTTTATATTTTCATCATCAAGATACTAAAAGTTTATATGCATGAGAAGGTAAATTTTAAATCCAAAAATCCTATTAAATGGGCCTAACATATTATTTATTCTAGAAATTTCAAAATGTTTGCAAATATTATACTTTTCAAGAATAAAGGAAAATTTTATTCTTCGAGCTTAAACAAATGTCCAAGTTTATAAAATCTTCATTTTTGCACGTTACTTTAAAACATAATTCAAAAAATATCATTAACAAGACAAACATTATTTTCAAGACATTTTATTCTATAAAATGTTTAATACCGAGCTATTTGAAATGCATAATTTATCAACATTCTTGAATCGTAGTATTTTATCAAAACCATTTATAATAAAACCCTAAGGAATCATCTTCTTACTCGTATATGTATCCTACTCTAGCAATTCTAGCTACAAGACTATTAGTATGCAAAATAGAGTCTTAAACTAATAGTAAAGTTTTCAACCTCAAATGGAGCTCTAAAAATGGTAGGATGAAGGTAGAATAAAATGATGGAAACCTCTTGTAATACCCCGTATTTTTATGGCTTTTAAAATTGAGGATTTATTAAATTTAATTTGAGATATGAATTTAATATTAATCCAAAAATTATTTTTAATATTTACTAGCATGATGTGAGTTAGTAATTACTGAAAATTTGTTGAATATTACTGGATGAGTAAAGTAATATATGATATTTATTTTATTAGTATTGTCACAAGTGAATAATAAGGCAATTACAAAAATGTAAATCAGGACGCGCCTGTGTCGTCTCGGGACTAAATTATTATTATAAAAGTGAATTAATTATAAGTTGCCCATATGGTCATTTTGAGTGTGCCAAAGTGTCCGTAAGGGTCGAGATAGTCAGAAAAGTGTACTCGGGAGTTTAGTTTGAGTCTCGAGGCGTTTTTAGGCCTAATAAACATCTCGGGAGGGTATTTTTGACATTTTGTATTTTTGGGTAATTAAACCCACGAATTTTCTTAGAATATATTAGCCATTTGGAGTTGTATCTTAGGTTTAAAAAACATAAAGCCTAAGCCCAACCATTAGAGAATAAGGTGAAGAGATTAGAGAAGATGGTGAAGAGTTTCTAAGCAATCCAAGGTCTAGAACTCACCCGATTGCATCGCCACCACTACCGAAACATAGATCGCACGACGAGGAACGCAACCATATATTTTTCATCAACAAATCAGATCCTTTAATCCCAGGCAAGTATCGATCTTGTTTATTTCCATGTTAATATACCTTCCATGTTAGTTTAGGAATGAAAATCATATGTTTTAATTGAAGAATTATATGTTTTGGAAGAGAAATTATATATGTTGTAGGGAGAATCCATATAGTCTGAAATCGTGATCACATGTAGAGGATTACCCACAAATTTATTATGATATTTGGGAAGAAAATTTGGATTAAAATAGAGGGTTGTGATTATTCATGCAAAATTTGGTTTTATAAAGAAATCTGAGATTAAACCCCTTTTTGATTGATTCGTTGAGGATTTATTGATGTTGTTACGTTAGAACTTATTTATATATGTTACTTATACATTTGGATTACTTTGATGGGAGTTTGGGATGAAATTATAAAGGTTTGAAGGGGTTATAATGTTTGAACCTGTAAGTTGAAAATTGCAGCAAACTGGGCAAGAACTGCTTGATCGATCGATCGACCAAGAGCATCGATCCCTCCTGGAAAAGTGCATATTTTTCTCCTTTTTGTTTAATCCGATTAAGATACGTAGGAACCCTTGATTACTATTTTTGGAGTATAATGGGTTATGAAGATGACCAATAGGGTCTAAGTAGACTTCGTTTAGTGAAATTAATATGAGATGAAATTGTGGGTTAACGGGGAGTTATTCATACATTGGAATTGTGCGTACGTTTACTAAAAGATTGAGACTCGTGAAAGATTTAGACTAGAAGGTAAGTGAGGGTATACCTACTGATATTTATACTTAGTGGGAGAGAATACTTCGAGAGATGAGAAGTAAGTATGAAGTAAATAATAAATGAGGATAAAAGAGAAGAATCCGTTATGAGAGATAATTGAGTAAAATTTGTGTTGAGAACGGATAATAACAATTATGGGTCATGGGCAACCTAATTTGGAAAACATGAATTTTTATATGTATGACTGTGTGATTGTACATATATTATGTATCTGTGTATGACATACCTAGCTTACTTGCTATCGACGATAGGTATATGCATGAGGGAAGTCTTATCCTGATGAATATATGGGACCTTCAACTTGTCGCTCGATAACATAGGACTTAGGTCGATTACCATTAGTGAGAACAATGGTATAGAACGGTCATTTGGGTGCGTAGGTATGTGCGTAGTCCAAAGGCTTAAGACTATGTTCGCCTCCATTTTTTGTGATTTGATATTTGTGGTTAGAGGAATATTTACAGAAACTATAGTCCCTTATACAGTGACGTGATGTATTGGGACAAGATAGCAGAGTAATGCAGCACCGCAGCTGTGTCTCGGGGTGTAGTATAATATATATACAATATAGTGAATGTATATATATACATGTGATGATATCTAATATGTGGCTAAAGTAGAAATGTAAGATAGTTATGTATGAAAACACTTAGTTGAATTGAATTAATAAGGGACTTATCCATGTTGAATCTAAATGGATATATATGTTTATAACATCATTATATGTATTATAAGGTTAATAAGTGGGAATAATTTGGGCTATGAAGAATGGATACATGTGGTTAATCTAGTCATCATGGGAACTATAACTAGGATGGCTTAGAGGTACGTTAGGTGTGCACACTAGATGAGAGGTGAGGATTCTCAAGAGAGTGTCGCACACTAACATGGTTATTATATTAGCCGGTAAGCATTTTAAATAGTTGCTAAACTATTTTTAAAACTGTTTTACACTCGGGCTCTGACCCGTTTTTTGTCATTTCTCTTTCTTGTATATATATATGTATGTATTATAGGTGCCCAGCCACAGGGGCGTCATGCATAGGTTCTTTGGATTTGGCATGCTGCAGCTTATGTGGGAGTTGCGGGCCTTTGTTTTAGACGACCTCGTCATTGATTCTATTCCTATTTTAGTTCTGTTTAGTTAGGGTATGTGTCGCCCGAATTCCTATTATGTTTGGATTTTATCAGAGATTTATGTTTATTTATATTTTCAGTATTTGGTACTCTTTGGGAGTAAACTCTTGTGAGGGTGATTTCATTTATAGTTCATAACTTGGTTTGGTTTATCTAGATGGTTTAAATGGTGGTGTAGTAATTGTTATCCTTTTATTTATGTGACTCTTAAACTATTATTATTAAAAAAAGTTTTCATATTGGAATTTAATAAAATGTAAATAAGGTTTTAAATTATTTTGACACTTAACTTAATTATTTAGGGTGTTCGAATTGGAAATATTATTTTGCGACAGTGATGCTGAGAATGATCCAACCGTTCATCTGAATTTTAATTTAATAAAGGACTTATCACCCGGTATTTAATTCGGCGGGGTGTTACACCTCCCACCTGCTAATTTGGCCTCAACTAGTTATCCTAGATCCATAATCATGCTCCATGAAAGTTCCAAGCAAAAACCCCTTCAAAACTCCGTAAATTTCTACTCTTCTTCTTCAAAAACCCAAACAACATCTCCATAAATGTATATCTTGGTCATTCATAGTGTAGAGGAGATTTATGGCTTAAATATAGGGAAAACTAAGAAATACTAGGGTGGTTCAAGGTAAGGGAAAGGTGGTGTAGGGTGGTTTGTGGCGGTGGGAGGGGGAGGGGAAAATGATAAAGCATGACGTGATACCAATTTGAGATTTATCAAATTTTTAATGGATTAAACTTATTTAATTAGATGTCAATCTAAAAAAAACAAATTCAAATTTTATTAAACTCTAATCATGCATCTATGTGATTGAAAGCATTAAATCATATAATCTTGCAAACACATAATTTCAAGAAAAATCCATGCAGGGCAAAACCTTTATGTCACTAATAAAATGTAAATCGTAACTTACAAACTTACAAGTGAAACACTGTAATGAATTCCTGTAATAACCCATAAATAACGTAGACTTGAACCAACAATGACTCCCTCGAGGATCACATGCACCGTTGTTCCTCCTTCAGTAGTGAATACCCTCGAGTATCCCCAAGTCCAGTAGTAGAGACAACACTCCACAAAAATAGACTTCGACAAAGAAGTGTTTGGGTTCCAAAGATGATTCACAAAAGTAATTAGGATGTGTTTGTGTGAATCCAAAATGTCTTTAGTCCTAAAAAGTGAAGACTTAATGATAGTAGTCCTGAAATTTGCATAAACAAAAAGTCTTAAATGAAAAGCTTCACGAAACAGGTATTTATAAGATAACCAAAAATTTCGAGGCAGTGCATGTCGTTAGAACGATTTCCTCATGTCTTTTGAACGATATTAAGATGTCGTTTGAACAGCCATAAAAATGGCCTACTTAAAATTAAAACAATGTGCTCTCGTTTGATCCAATATCGATCACGGCTTCGAACGACTTATCTAACGACATTAGCTTGTCGTTTGAACGACAAGAACACAAAATTAAATTTTTAAAAGTCCTCCTACGAGTATTTCAGAAAACTTTTTAAGTTAGAAAATGCCTCATTTTTATTAAAAAAACATTTTATTAAAGTATCCCAATAATTAGTAAAAAATCTAAGAAATTCAAAATAAAATCTTTACCAAAGTATACCTCATACCGTGTAGATGTTGAAGATGCGTGATATTTGGATATGTCTTCTTGAGCGTGTGAATGTGAATTGCTTTTACGGTTGTAACGGGATACGACATACTTAATGTAAACTAGGGACTAGGAAAATATATCCTTACAGTTATCCCCTAATGTATATTTCGATACAAAATAAAAACATCTGAATTATAAAAAAATATCCTATACAAATCTAATACCCTCCCATGGACTCAAAAGTGGAAAGATACTAAATATGCAAGTTTTTAAAAATCTTCAACTTTTAATCTTCAAATCTCTTTGTTTTCCTTGCTCTTCTTTTTGCGTGCTTTCCAAATGATAATAAAAATTCTACACACAATCGACAAACAAATACCATCGTGACCTATCGAGTTTGAAATGAGATAAATATTAAACATAAATCAAATATCAAATCAAGTCAAGTCTCCCCCCTAATTCAAACTATCACTCCCCCATAATTCGTAATTCGTTCTCCCCCTTTTTATTTGTCTGAAATAGACAAGGAAAAGAACAAAAAATAATAAATCGAAGTGTCACAAATCATAGCAAATCATCACAAACACATAACAATTAAGTTCATGCAAGGATAAACTCAAAAGTCTCCACAAACTAGTTTATGATTTTTCAAATTTTTTCAAGAAAAAATCATTTTACAAAAAATAACACACACCATGAACTAATACCAAGATAACCAAATCGTGGAAATGGAATGAATGGGTGTGAACTAATTCGATAGGAAAATCAACTCAAATGCTCATTACATATATGCCCGATGCATTTTGGATACTCTTAACGAATGGACTCAAAATCGTCCTTAGGTGTAAAAATGTTGAATTCAACTGATATCGACTCAATATAATCAACAAATCAAAGCCTGAAATGATTTCCACTCCAATAACTTCTAAAACTATGTAATTCTTTTTCAAGACTTTTTCAGGACTTGCAAACTCGTTGATTTCCAGCCAAACTCCTTCAAAAATAATTTTTTTTTATTTTTCTAATGCGGAGCTAAATTCTCTTTTTAATAGATTTCCTATTGGCCCCTTTGGGTATATTTTTTATTTTTATTGCCTTAATTTTTTTTTCTTGGGATCTTTTCAAACGATGGCTTTCATGATGAGTTCACATGCCTCTCGCAGCCATTTGCCATGTTCACTCACATTTTTTTAATATTAAACAAACTATCATGTGCAACGGTTCTTACATTCACTACATTTATTGTCAAGTTTTATTACAATTGGTTTGTTTTAAAGATAGGATTAAGATGAAAACACTTCAACCAACATGTGATAGACAAGTACAATAATCAAATAAATCTATGCATGTGTGCATTAAAGGAGACTAAGAGTTAAACATGTAGAAAGTAATCACAAATATTATCTTAATGACTCCAAACATTATAAAGCACATGGATGAAAGATGTTGCATCTCAAAACACTATCAAATAGTCACATGGTTAATGGAATGATATGTGACTTGGTCACCCTAAATGTCCATCCATATACGGTGTAAAATAAACTATAAAAATATTTTTGTGTTTTGAAAAAAAAATTATCAAACATAAAATCTTTTTGCCTTTTCAAATTTTTCTAAGAAAAATAGAAAATATTTTTGTATTTTTCCAAAAATTTTCAAAAACAAAAATCTTTTTGCGTTTTTGGAAAAATATATCAAAATGGAAAAAGATATACAATGGTAGTACACACGAGCAATAGGCATAAAATATCATCATGAAAATCATCATATGCTAGCAAACAAGTCTACACCTCAACTATTAGGTCCAGAGGAGAATTCCAAAGGTGGTGACATCCTATGAAAAACATCCGTCAATTCATGTGAAGTCTTGACTAAATAATCAACTTGCTCTCGAAAGTGATCAAAATCTCTCATAAGATGTGCGAGAGCATGTAAAGTATCATACGTAGGAGTGTGTGTGGGAACACGTGTAGTAGCATAACAAGGTAAATACCTATGATACACACTACCCAACTTAAAGAAAAATTCCCTAAGGTGTCATGTTTTCCTACAATGGGAACAAACATACACGGGCCTAGGAACATGTATCCTAAAACTTCTAAGACGTTCTTTCCTATAGGGAAATGGATGCCTAAGTGGGTTAGGTTGAGGGCTATATGAATCTATCACAAACTCAGGAATCGGCTCGGGTGCAACATGGAAAGTAGACGCACCGTCATACCCTATTCCTAGTCTCTCAACATTATCCAAAGCAAGACCGAGGAGAATCTTTCCAACCTTCTAAGATGTTTCCTCTAAAGTGATTTTGACCTCCCGAGCACGTTCGAGATATCCCTCAAGGTTGGATATACAGACTTCAAGTTCACTCTTTTCCGGACCTAAGACGATCAACTTCTCGCATAAAGAAACTCTCACATTCTCGAGTTGACTTTCCGATGCCCCACATTCCCTCAAAACTTCTATCTCTCTCCAAATCTAACACCTTAAGACTTAAATCTCCATTAAAAAATTTGGTTTTAAGCATCACGGTGTACAAAAATTTCTAAATGCCTTTTGGATATCCCCTTCACCCTCACTTGTGATCTCATCCTCATACTCACTATCCCTCGGATGGCTCAAAATATCATCGAGGCTTTCACGTTTACAAGTGTCCTCATCGTTGTGGGACAAACTAGATGTTCTCACGTGACTAGCCATGAAAGCAACGCATTTTTCATGTGTTGATTCATTCCCGAAATCATCCAACTCGACGTCACTATCGCTAAAAGTGGACGTATTAGCAATCTTCTTGCCCTTTCTCTTTAGTATAGTGGGACACTCAAAAGTTTTGTTCCCTTTACCCTCGCACTCATAACACCTTATATCTTCATCTTTCACACCGCTATCCTTCGCCTCATTTTTCTTTTTGTCTTTCGCAAAATCTTTCTATTGGAAGAATTTTCTTTGGAAAATTGGAGAAACTTTTTAAATTTTTTAGCATACAAGGCCAAGTCATCTAAATAAACCTCATCCTCAGAATCCGACTCACAAACTCTCTTTTTTATTTTTCTTAACCCGGGTCTTTAAAGCTATCCCTCTATCATTAGGCTTAACGTTTTTAGGAAACATGTCGATCTCATAAGTTTGAAGGTCTTCTACGAGTTCTTCTAACCTAAGTGTATATAATATCCCCAAAGAATTTTAAGCAGTGACTTTAGGAATAAAACAGGATGGGAGTGACCTCCAAATATTTTTAACAAATCTTGACTCCTCAATTTTCTCACCCAAATTAAAACTCGTATTAACTATGTTCGATAACCTAGCATAAAACTTGTCAAAACACTCGGACTCTAACATAGTGATTATCTCAAACTGTGTGGTCAAATTTTGCAATTTTGATGCCTTAGCCGCATTGGTACCCTCATGTGTCAACTGGAGGATATACCAAGCCTATTTTAACATGGTTCACCTTATAATACGGTGGAACTCATTGGGTGTGACGTCTCTAAAAATAGTACTAAGAGCTCGAGAATTCTATGTACTCCATTTATAATCATCTTCAGTCCAATCAAACACATGTTTGGTATTAGTGACCTTTTCAATGGTGACAGTGGGAGGAGTCCACCCTCTTTCACATATGAGTTAAAATCTTTCATCAATTTCTTTTAAACAAGATCTCATGCGGGCTTTCCAATAGGAAAATTTTGTTCCATCAAAGACAGGCATCTGATTATATAAGTTATCCATCGAAAAAATTGCGATTTTTTCAAAAATCAAAATTTTCAAAACGATTAATATCATAAAAAATTTGCAAAAAAGGGATCACTCGATAACTTGGAGTAACATGCTCTGATACCAATTTTGAAAAGAGTGATGTGATACTAATTTGAGATTTTGCAAATTTTTAATGGATTAAACTTATTTAATTGATGTCAATCTCAAACAAACCAAATTCTAATTTTATTAAACCCTAATCATGCATCTATGTGATTGAAAGCATTTAATCATATCACCTTAAATACACATAATTTCAGGAAAACTCCCTGCATGGCAGAACCTTTATTTCAATTATAAAATATAAATCGCAACTTACAAACTTATAAGTGAAACACCGCAATGAATTCCATAAAGACCGCAACCTTGAACCAACAATGACTCCCTCGACAATCACACAAACTGCAGTTCCTCCTTCGACGGTGAATACGCTCGAGTATCCCCAAGTATAGCAGTAAAGACATCACTCCATAAGAATAAACTTCCACAAAGAAGTCTTTGGGTTCCAAAGACGATTCACAAAAGTAACTGGGATGTGTTTGGATGAATCAAAAAGGTTTTTAGTCCTAAAAATTGAAGACTTAATTGCAACAATTCTACAGTTTGCGTAAACGAAAAGTCTTAATTGAAAAGATTCATGAAACAAGTATTTATAGGCTAAAAAACATTTGAGGCAGCGCATGTTATTAGAACGACTTCCCTATGTCGTTTAAACGACATTAAGATGTCATTTGAATGACCAAAAAAATGACCTACTTAAATTCAAAACAGTGTAATGCCATTTTATCCAAAGTCAATCAGGGCTTCGAACGACCTATTTAACGACATTAGCGTGTCGTTTGAATGACATTGCCATGTCATTTGAACAACGTGAACGGAAATTTTGAATTTTAAAAGTCCACCTACAAGTATTTCAGAAAACTTTTTAAGGTTCAAAAAGCACTTCATTTTGATAAAAAAAAATCATTTTATTAAAGTATCCCAATACTTAAGAAAATCAAAACAAATCTATACCAAAGTATACCTCATGTCGTATAGATGTTGAAGATGCATGATACTCAGATCCTTCTTCTTGAGCGTGTGAACATGATTTGCTTTGACGGTTGTAACGGGATACGACATACTTAATGTAAACTAGGGACTATGGAAAATATGACCTTAAAAAATCTCTCTAAGATCTAGAGAGAAAGGGGAAATACTAAAAAAGGTGGAGGGAAACCCACCCCCACCATCTTCACTTCTAACCCATAAAAAACCACCAACAAAACCTTATAAAAACTCACCCCAACATTAAAATCATGATTTTGGTCATTGGGGCTCATCAGGAATCGACACGTCATTGATCCAAGGGCCCAAAACGTGACAACACATGAGCGCATTCCGATTTAAAAGATTTCTGGATAGGTTATTCAAACGAAAATGGGACCTCATTCGAATGAGATCTCAATCTCGTTCGATCTCCCATCGAACGACCTTCTAATGAGGTTAGAACCTTATATAGGGAAATATCGTTCGATCCCCCATTGAACGACCTTCTAACGAAATTTCATCATATCTTCTAAAACCCTATTATAGAAAACTATCTAGAGTTCACTTTGATGTCAACTTAATGATAGTTGTTTCATATATAACACACTTACCGCAATTGGCTCGTAACTCCCATCATAATTTGCGAGGTACAACTTTCAATCAACAGCTACCAAGACACTTTCTTACAACAATAATATCTTAGGAACTTAGACTGACTACACAACCCCAAGTGTTGACTAACATGATCTCTCATGTTTACCGAATCATTAATTGTCTTATGACATGATACTATCCCAAAGATAGAATTTGCCTAATCACATCATCATTATTAACTATTCGAAAGTACCGCACCACGAAACTTAATGCATCCTTATCATAAATTGATATTTCTTAGGCATGATACTCTAGTCACCTAATCCCCATAATTGAATTTACACAATTCATGTTTATAATTAAATGGACATCATTATGTTGTATCAACATCTCGACAAACCTCTCTTATCGTCAAGGGTTGACACACAAGCACCTCACACTAAAAATCGCAATGTTGCCACTATTGGCTCGCACAAACACTCGTAAACTACTAATATATCTAAATCAGAAGTGAGGAAGCATTTAATGCAAACGAACTTGGTTGCATGCCACTTAGCAATGAATCGCCTGTCATACTTATCTCTTTGGCTCTATCGTCGAGAACATTAATCAAAATCGCCACCGTGACCGGACCAAAATCAATACCGATGTTGAAAGATACACTACCAACCATACCACGTCTCTCCCAAAAGGAACCTTGAACTTAGAGCTCTAATTCCATTTGTAATGCCCCAGCCAAAATTTATGGGTTATGCGTGGTCAACCCGGTCCGACCTGAGCATATAGTATGAATTGTAATGAAACGTCCTACAAATGTTTCTAGTCTAGATTTATTTAATTAACATTTCAGTTGTTTAGCATGCGATTTAAATTTAAATTATGGTATGTGAGAAACCCGTGGGAAGCGTCTCCAGAATCCAAGAATATAGAGCTACTAATGTAAAATAAAAAGAATACTTACCTGTGCAACGCTCTCAAAATATAGAACCGCACCCAACCTTCTGAAACAAAGATGAGGGAATAATTCGAATGCCCAGTGGAAACTCAGTATACAATTGAATGGATGAAAGGAGACTGTAAAATGTTTTATCTACGTGAACATACAACTACCTTATATATATATATATATACTAGGGTGTACCCGTGTCGATGGCACAATTATAAAAATGATCCAAATATTTCCTCGTAGTGATTACATTCATGCACGGTTGAAAAAATGTTCCAGATTGGGATTGTGTTGACTCGCTTCAATTGTTAATAACCATTACGACCCATTAATTTTGATAAAAGAAGAAAAATTATTGGAGCTCCTAATTTTTTTATAGCTTAACCACCGTAAGTTTAAATGCACTAATATGTCAACATATATACGATTCAAAATAATTCATTACCTTGATCGGCAATAACAGATTAACACGACACTACACGACACATTAAGTTTGCTCGTGCTGATGAAATTATTAAAGTTTAAAAATCATGATAACAAAAGCATGAAATTATTAAAATTTAAAAATCTGAAAACAAAACAATTGCACAAAGCATGAAGTTCTTTAGAATTATTAAATTATATTGTAATGTTGAAACCCTTATGTCCTTCGACATTTAGTAAGTTGGACACATTTATTGGATACTAATACAATAAACTGTAAAAATTTTGAAATCACAAATTCATTATCCAGGTTACCAACGGCGATAAACTTGTTCCCGTGTCACCGTTGTTAGGTTAGCATATTGATCCAATGCTTGCGGCATGGTAAGGCATAAATTTGACATTTCTCAAATTTATTTATAACTATTAAAGATTAGTCAATAATTTTAGATACGTCACACGAAAGGTCTTGACACAAACATGGCGTGGTCGTATAAAAAATATTTGTCTTGTTAGTAATCTTTGCGAGTTAGTTTTTTAAAGAGAATAACTTAATAAAGTATAAAAATTTAAAACTAATTATTTAAATAGGAAAGCAACTTTTCATAATTTTCAATTTAACGAATTTTTAATAGTTAAACATGACATAAAATTCACCAAATTGGAAACTAACATGTAATGACAGACTCACATCAGGACTTTCTTACAAATATGTGTCGTGTTCGTGACAAAATTTAAATTCATGTTAGTGACGGTATCATGTTAGTTTTTTTAATAGATTCGCATGGTAAAATATAAGTGAAAATTAACTTTTTAAATTGTATTTTTAAAATGATGTATGTTTAAAACTTGACATTATGTAAAGGGACTAAAATGATGTATTTTTAAAAGTTGAGGAGGTCAAGCCTAAACAATGAACATGAAACTGGCGAAGTGAAAATAAAAATGTTAAATTAAAGAGGTTAAAATGTAATTTACACCTTTATTTTTCAAATTCTTTTTATATTTATTTTTGTTATGTAATGGCTACAATACCCTTTAAAGAAACATTGTCAAATATTTAAAATAACGACATGATTATGTTTGTTATTGAGTGCAATTTTACGTAAATTTTATAAAATAATATAAATATGAAAGAATAAGTCATTAAAATCGGGTTTAAATAAAAAAATAACATTTCATAAATTACTATTTTCTATTGTGGTTTACAAATGAGATATGAATTCAATGGAATTGTCATAAATGTTATTTTTAATATAAAGTGTGGAGCCCACTATAACTGACACCTCGAGCCTTTCAATTATTGGGATCTTAGATTTGGTGTGTTGAACGTTAAAAAAAAAGTAAATTTAAAATTATTTTATAAAACCAATGCTAAACTTAATTGTCATTCACCCACGACAAGTTTCAAAAAAGTCACCAAAGCAGTTATCCTGTGCGATTTGTTCAAAAACCTTACCAAAGTAGTGTGATAATATCTTAGGCAATCATATTAGTTATATAAAATTAAGAGATATCACTCAATCACTAATATATTAGGCACCGACAATATTACAAAGTTACTTAAATTCTCCATCTGAAAGAAAAACAAAACTATAAATATAATTAAACTGCAAATCTCAAATCATGTTAAGAATGAAGAATATAAATTTTTAAGCATATAGCAACAAAACAACTCATCTTAAACAGATGCCCCAAATAAATGGTAGCAAGGATAAATGACCCAAGCCCAGTTCAATTTATATAGCCGATCTTATAAAACTATTGTCAAACAGAACATGAGACTCGAGGCAAGGGTACTACTGTTGAATCACAACCCACCTGATTAGTGCCACTGTAGTTTATAGGTGAGGTAACTCCGTTGGCACATTCGACATCCGATAGCACATATGTGCGAATCAAAACCCAAGTCCTACATAGCGTTCCTCAGTTCCTACCAGAGCCACTACTTCAAAATACGAAAGTTGACGGCTCCCTTTGGCTAGGGTCTGGGTTTTCTGGTCAAAACCAAACAACTCGATTAGGATCTCCGCGAACCAAAACCAAACAGATGAACATATAGCAAAACCAACCGGCTCGATCATTTATTAACGCCAGATATACAAATGATAGAGCAGATTTATTATAATATCGGTTTGAGCAGCTTTATTATAACAAAGATACGATTATTATGAACAAACAGTAACAAAAATGTTAAAAGAGAAAAAAATATTACATACACTGCCATTTTCACGTCATGTTTCTCCCCTGACACGGATCTAGCCAAAATTGTATTGCAATGTTGGGTGTTTCTAGTAACAGTCAAAACTCCTGAATCAGCATAAATATTTGAGGGTGAAACTCAATAATATCCCATCAGTTTCAAGTTTCAATAATCAACGATTGTGAGCCCTTGTTTCTTACTGCGAGAAAAAAGGAAGACAACTAATGATTTTGGAGAAAATGGCTTTTGAAGTGTTTAATGTTTAATTTATAATTAATAAACCATTCACTTGGGTGTGATAAATGGGTATAAGCCCATTAAATCGGGGTTAAATCAAACAGGGGATTTAGATCAAAATATGATGCAAGTTGGAAACCCGTCAAACTTTGAAACTCAGATTCTGAAACGTACACATTTATCACCGATCCCCTACGAGAGATACCTGAAATGAAACACAAAAACCATGAAAAACCCAAACTTCAACAATCCCATATATTTGTTTTCGAAAACATGAAAAGCAGAAAAAATAACAATATTTGAAATATCTAACCATAGCGTATAAACCTCTGAAGGTCACAAACTTTAAAAAAAAAAACCATGTGAGGGTTTGATGAATCCTAATTATACTGGAACCCTTGAGCCATCTTCACCTCTTGAAGAGATGGTACCTATACAAAACCTCAACCCAAAATGAAAAATGCAAAACGCAAACTATCAGTAGTTACAAAAATGAACAAAAATCCTTAGAAATGAAGTTGAGAAGACCTCTTACCCCTCTAAGTGACTCCAACTCAGTACGTAGCATAATTTTTTTTATTGATCTGATATCATTATTTCTTTCTCTTCCACAACCTAATTTTCAACAGAGTGAGTACCTTCAATCTCATCAAAGTATCGGTTATTATAAATAAAATATGAGAAACTAAAATCGTTTTAAAATTCCTAGATCACAAAAGACCTGTTAGAACACAAATTTGTTAAAATATGACGCAAGTTGGAAACCCATCAAACTTTGAAACTCAGATTCTCAAACATACCTGGTGTTGATAGAAGATGATGTATGTTTGACATATGTATGTTTGGTATAGTTTGGTGTTTGATTGTGAGCAAAAGATTAGAGAAAGGGTGATTTTTTTATTTGGGGCTGGGATTTGTATATGGGAGTAGAGAGAGAATATTAAAGCTATAGACGGGAGTGTGGGGAGAGATTGTATATGGAGGCTATCGATTATACTAACCCTTGAGCCTTGTGTTTTTCCTTGCCCTCTAGCCTTGTGCCTTCTGTGGGTACAAATGGTCAGAACGACGCAATTGGTTTTGGCCATGAAATGGGCTATTCTCGAGTCAAGTTCATACCAAACATTAGATGTAATTTGAACTGTTAGTTGATAAAAGACCAAATTCATGAACTTTCAATCTCAACCATTAGTTTGGAAACACCAAAAGTTCCTCCTCCTTTATTTTATATATTTACACGTAGATGCATACAATCATTTTTATTGCAAAAACGTTACTTGCCCCGATTGATTCACCTTAATCCCATAAATGAAATTCCTTTTTACTTTACTTGACACTTATTTTTTTATTTAACACATCTGGTTAAATTTTAGACAATACCCCTTACTTAAGGAAAATCATTTCTTTTGTCAAAATTTCCTTATTTCTCATGCCAAACTTATCTTAGTATTTTCATTGAAAATCACCTTTCAATACACGCAAACACAGTGTTAGAAAATACTTATTTTCCCTTGAAAATATTTCACAAACACACTCATGTGTCAATTATGTGGTAAACCTCTTTAGGATGTTTAACTACCCATTTAATCCCTTCACAATTCCATTCCTTTACATTTTGGACATTAATCAATTTTCACATTACTTGTCCATTTCATTATTTACTGGAATATTTATTAATTCATTCAAGTTAGGTTGTCTTTTCACATATTCACCACACAACCAATTTATTAACATGTTTCACTTTTTATTAGCTTGTTCTCGAAATCTTCCAATATCTGCATACGTTAACGGGCTTCACACTGCCGGTTATACTACCAAATCTTTTACCAGTGATTTTGAATCTTTCACCTCAGGGCTTCGGGCCTTCCTTAAATATCCTCATCTCATCCGAGTCCATATTATTGTGTTTTAACATTTTACAAATATCCACATTACTACACTTTCCTTTACTGGTTGAAGCCAAAACCCGAGGTTTCACCCCAACTTATGTTACACTTTAAAACCATCATTTCTAGTCCTTTACAAACTTTCATCGATTTCATCCCAAAGATCACGTTCATTTGGACCAATTTATGTAAAACCCTTTCCAGCATTTTTATTTCATAAAAATGTTCCACTTTATTTAAAATCATCATTTCACCTATTTAGTTCAAAACTTGTCCTTTTTCTCCATTTTCACATGTGTTATTTCATGAAACGTCATTAAATTCCCCACACTAATTTCTTAAGTGTTTTTAACTCATTAAAACTTATATAACACTTACGAGTAACATTCTTTTGACGTTGAAAATATCTTATAACATTACTTTCTTTTCTAGGAAGTCATTGAATTATTTAAAGACTACTTTATATGAAAAATACCCTTTCCTTTATGAATACATGTAGACTCACTACACCAAAACTGGCGATTGGTGACGACCAAAATCCCTGACCAAAACTGTGGGTCGCGGACTTGGGCCGTGACCATTTCGGGCGTGATCATTTTCGTGGGTCGCGGCCCAAGTCCGTGACCAAAAAATGGTCACGACCGAGAGGGATCACGGTAGATGGTCGCGGACTCGGGCCGTGACCCATGTCGTGACGGGTCGCGGCCCTCATCCGTGACCCACAATCGTGACAAATTGGTCGGGGCCAAAGTCCACGACCCACGACCGTGATAAAAAAATAAAATAAAAATTGGTCGCGGTCCAAGTGCGTGACCCACAACCGTGACAAATTGGTCGCGGCCAAAGTCCGCGACCCACAACCATGACCAAAAATAAATAAAAAAAATCATCGCGATTGAAGTCCGTGACGCAGGATCGTGACGAAAAAAAGGAATAAATGGTCGCGGACTTTGACCGTGACCCATAACCATGACCAAAAATATAAAAAAAATGGTCGCGGCCCAAGTCCGTGACCCACAATCGTGACGAAAAAAATAAAAATGGTCATGGAAAAAGTCCATGACCATATTTAACTATAATTTAAAAAAAATGTATTTTTTTGGTCCAATCCTAAAATTGGGGGTCCTGTGAGTGCACCGTCAGTTGCTACGTGTAACGTTGGACGCGTACCAGGTGTTACAAATATTTATTATTGGCAAAATAATAAAAAAATCACAAATTGCGAATCGAGAACGTTGTTAATAAACAAATATATATACAAACTTAAAAATATTATACGTCTTAATAATTCACATACCCAAAAAAATTTGGGCAGAGTTTTCCATATTTTCTTGACATTCCAAAACCTGTAAATGTAAAACCTACTTACTATAAAGCCCGCACGGCCATAAAATTCAACAATTGAATTATAAAAGCCCGCACGACCATAAAACTAAACAATAAAAGCCCGCACGGCTGTAACACATAAAAAAACAAAATCCTGAATGTCCACAACATATAAACAATCTTCATGTTGTAAACCACTGCCTCCTTCATTTGTTCCGCGTACAAAAATCCTACAAATGATAGGATACATAAAAAAAATATCAATAACCAAGTAGTTTTACAAAAAAATTAATTAAGCTGAAAAATTGCGTATATGAGTTAAAATTATCAACATATCAATATTTTTATGCCTAAGTCTAGAAATATGAAAATTATCGTCGTATTCTCGAACTGGGAGTCCCCCGGCTGCGTGGTCAGTTCCTACGAGTTACATTAGTCCCGTGGGAAATGTTGGTGCCACCCACGGGGACGTTCGGGGGCTGTTTCGAGTTTTCACCCTCTAACGCCATGTTTTTTAGCCTAAGTGTAGAAATATCTAAATTATCGCCGTATTCTCAAACCGAAAGATTCGCGGCTGCGGGGTCAGTTCCTACGAGTTACATTGGTCCCGTGGGAGATGTTGGTGCCACCTACGGGGCCGTTCAGGGGTTGTTTCGAGTTTTCACCCTCAATCGCGATGTTTTGCTTAAGTCTAGAAATATGCAAATTACCTTCGTATTCTCAAACTGGGATTCTCGCGACTCCGCGGTCAGTTCCTACGAGTTATATTGGTCCCGTGGGAGGTGTTGGTGCCACCCACGGGGCCGTTCGGAGGCTGTTTTGGGTTTTCACCCTCTAACGCCATGTTTTTAACCCTAAGTCTAGAAATATGCAAATTATCGTCGTATTCTCAAACTGGGAGAGCCCTGAATGTGGGGTGAGTTCCTACGAGTTACATTGGTCCCGTCGGAGGTGTTGGTGCCACCCATGGGGCCGTCCGGGGTCTGTTTCGAGTTTTCACCCTCTAACGCCATGTTTTGCTTAAGTCTAGAAATATGCAAATTACCGTCGTATTCTCAAACCAGGAGTGACACAGCTGCACGGTCAGTTTCTATGAGTTATATTGGTCCCATGGGAGGTGTTGGTGCCACCCACGGGGCCGTTCGGGGGTTGTTTCGAGTTTTCACCCTCTAACGCCATGTTTTTATGCCTAAGTCTAGAAATATACAAATTAACGTCGTATTCTCAAACCGGGAGTGCCTCGGCTGCGCGGTCAGTTCTTACGAGTTACATTGATCCCATGGGAGGTGTTGGTTCCATCCACGGGGCCGTTCGGGGGCTGTTCGGGGTTTTCACCCTCTAACGCCATGTTTTTAACCCTAAGTCTATATATATGCAAATTACCGTTGTATTCACAAATCGGGAGACCCGCGAATGTGGGGTCATTTCCTACGAGTTACATTGGTCTCGTGGGAGGTGTTGGTGCCACCCACGGGGCCGTTCGGGGTTTGTTTCGAGTTTTCACCCTCTAACGCCATGTTTTGCTTAAGTCTAGAAATATGAAAATTACCATCATATTCTCAAACCGGGAGGGTCGCGGCTGCGCGGTCAATTTGTACGAGTTACATTGGTCCCGTGGGAGGTGTTGGTGCCACCCACGGGGCCGTTCGGGGGTTGTTTCGAGTTTTCACCCTCTAACGCCATGTTTTTATGCCTAAGTCTAGAAGTATGCAAATTATCGTCGTATTCTCAAATCGGGAGGGCCGCGGCTGCGCGTTCAGTTCCTACGAGTTACATTGATCCCGTGGGAGGTGTTGGTGCCGCCCACGGGGCCGTTCGGGGGCTGTTCGGAGTTTTCACACTCTAACGCCATATTTTTAAGCCTAAGTCTATAAATATACAAATTATCGTCGTATTCTCAAATCGGTAGTCTCACGGCTGCGCGGTCAGTTCCTATGAGTTATATTGGTCCCGTGAGAGGTGTTGGTGCCACCCAAGGAGCCGTTCGGGGGTTGTTTCGAGTTTTCACCCTCTAACGCCATGTTTTTAAGCCTAAGTCTAGAAGTATGTAAATTATCGTCGTATTCTCAAACCGGGAGACCCGCGACTGCGGGGTTAGTTCCTATGAGTTACATTGGTCCCGTGGGAGGTGTTGGTGCCACCCACGGGTCCGTTCGGGGGCTGTTCGTGGTTTTCACCCTCTAACGCCATGTTTTTAAGCCTAAGTCTATAAATATACAAATTATTATCGTATTCTCAAACCGGGAGTCTCGCGGCTGTGCGGTCAGTTCCTACGAGTTATATTGGTCCCGTGAGAGGTGTTGGTGCCACCCATGGTGCCGTTCGGGGGTTGTTTTGAGTTTTCACCCTCTAACGCCATGTTTTTAAGCCTAAGTCTAGAAATATGCAAATTACCATCGTATTCTTATACCGGGACACCCGCGACTGCGCGATCAATTTCTACGAGTTACATGGGTCCCGTGGGAGGTGTTGGTGCCACCTACGGGGCCGTTCGGGGGCTGTTTCGAGTTTTCACCCTCTAACGCATTGTTTTTATGCCTAAGTCTAGAAATATGCAAATTATCGTCGTATTCTCAAAACGGGAGTGCCACGGATTCGCGGTCAGTTTCTATGAGTTACATTGGTCACGTGGGAGGTGTTGGTGCCACCCACGGGGCCGTTCGGGGGTTGTTTCGAGTTTTCACCCTCTAACGCCATGTTTTTATGCCCAAGTCTAGAACACATGGAAATTATCGTCGTATTCGCAAACCGGGAGTGCCGCGGCTGCGCAGTCAATTCCTACGAGTTACATTGGTCCCGCGGGAGGTGTTGGTGCCACCCACTGGGCCGTTCGGGGGCTGTTTCGAGTTTTCACCCTCTAACGCCATGTTTTTATGCCTGTCTAGAAATATGAAAATTATCTTCGTATTCTCAAATAGGGAGTGCCACGGCTACGCGATCAGTTTCTACGAGTTACATTAGTCCCGTGGTAGGTGTTGGTGCCACCCACGGGGCCGTTCGGGGGTTGTTTCGAGTTTTCACCGTCTAACGCCATGTTTTGCTTAGGTCTAGAAATATGCAAATTACCGTCGTATTCTCAAACCAGGAGTGTCGCAGCTGCACGGTCAGTTTCTACGAGTTACATTGGTACCATGGGAGGTGTTGGCGCCACCCACGGGGCCGTTCGGGGGTTGTTTCGAGTTTTCACCCTCTAACGCCATGTTTTTATGCCTAAGTCTAGAAATATGCAAATTATCGTCGTATTCTCAAACCGGGAGTGCCTTGGCTGCGTGGTCAGTTCTTACGAGTTACATTTATCCCGTGGGAGGTGTTGGTGCCATCCACGGGGCCGTTCGGGGGCTGTTCGGGGTTTTCACCCTCTAACGCCATGTTTTTAACCCTAAGTCTAGATATACGCAGATTACCGTGTATTCTCAAAACGGGAGACCCGCGAATGTGGGGTCATTTCCTACGAGTTACATTGGTCTCGTGGGAGGTGTTGGTGCCACCCACGGGGCCGTTCGGGGTTTGTTTCGAGTTTTCACCCTCTAACGCCATGTTTTTCTTAAGTCTAGAAATATGCAAATTACCGTCGTATTCTCAAACCGGGAGGGTCGCGGCTGCGCGGTCAGTTTGTACGAGTTACATTGGTCCCGTGGGAGGTGTTGGTGCCACCCACGGGGCCGTTCGGGGGTTGTTTCGAGTTTTCACCCTCTAACGCCATGTTTTTATGCCTAAGTCTAGAAGTATGCAAATTATCGTCGTATTCTCAAACTGGGACGGCCGAGGCTGCGCGTTCAGTTCCTACGAGTTACATTGGTCCCGTGGGAGGTGTTGGTGCCACCCACGGGCCCGTTCGGGGGCTGTTCGAGGTTTTCACACTCTAACGCCATGTTTTTAAGCCTAAGTCTATAAATATACAAATTATCGTCGTATTCTCAAATCGGGAGTCTCACGGCTGCGCGGTCAGTTCCTACGAGTTATATTGGTCCCGTGAGAGGTGTTGGTGCCACTCAAGGAGCCGTTCGGGGGTTGTTTCCAGTTTTCACCCTCTAACGCCATGTTTTTAAGCCTAAGTCTAGAATATGTAAATTACCGTCGTATTCTCAAACCGGAAGACCCGCGACTGCGCGGTTAGTTCCTACGAGTTACATTGGTCCCGTGGGAGGTATTGGTGCCACCCACGGGGCCGTTCGGGGGCTGTTCGGGGTTTTCACCCTCTAACGCCATGTTTTTAAGCCTAAGTCTATATATATACAATTATTATCGTATTCTCAAACCGGGAGTCTCGCGGCTGTGCGGTCAGTTCCTACGAGTTATATTGGTCCCGTGAGAGGTGTTGATGCCACCCATGGTGCTGTTCGGGGGTTGTTTCGAGTTTTCACCCTCTAACACCATGTTTTTAAGCCTAAGTCTAAAAATATGCAAATTACCATCGTATTCTCAAACCGGGAGACTCGCGACTGTGCGATCAGTTTCTACGAGTTACATGGGTCCGGTGGGAGGTGTTGGTACCACCCACGGGGCCGTTCGGGGGCTGTTTCGAGTTTTCCCCCTCTAACGCCATGTTTTTATGCCTAAGTCTAGAAATATGCAAATTATCGTCATATTCTCAAACCGGGAGTGCCACGGCTGCGCGGTCAGTTTTTATGAGTTACATTGGTCCCATGGGAGGTGTTGGTGCCACCCACGGGGCCGTTCGGGGGTCGTTTCGAGTTTTCACCCTCTAACGCCATGTTTTTATGCCCAAGTCTATAAACATGGAAATTATCGTCGTATTCGCAAACCGGGAGTGCCGCGGCTGCGCAGTCAGTTCCTACGAGTTACATTGGTCTCGTGGGAGGTGTTGGTGCCACCCACGGAGCCGTTCGGGGGCTGTTTCGAGTTTTCACCCTCTAACGCCATATTTTTATGCCTAAGTCTAGAAATATGCAAATTATCGTCGTATTCTCAAACCGGGAGTGCCACGGCTACGCGGTCAGTTTCTATGAGTTACATTGATCCCGTGGGAGGTGTTGGTTCCACCCACGGGGCCGTTCGGGGGTTGTTTTGAGTTTTCACCCTCTAACGCCATGTTTTTAAGCCTAAGTCTAGAAATATACAAATTACCGCCGTATTCTCAAACCGGGAGACCCGCAACTGCGCGGTCAGTTTTTACAATATACATTGGTCCCGTGGGAGGTGTTGGTGCCACCCACGGGGCCGTTCGGGGGTTGTTTCGAGTTTTCACCCTCTAACGCCATGTTTTTATGCGTAAGTCTAGAAATATGCAAATTACCGTCGTATTCTCAAACCGGGAGGGTCGCGACTGCGCGGTCAGTTTCTACGAGTTACATTGGTCCCGTGGGAGGTGTTGGTGCCACCCACGGGGCCGCTCGGGGGTTGTTTCGAGTTGTCACCCTCTAACGCCATGTTTTTATGTCTAAGTCTAGAAATATGTAAATTACCGTTGTATTCTCTAACTGGGAGGGTCATGGCTGCGCGGTCAGTTTCTACGAGTTACATTGGTGCCGTGGGAGGTGTTGGTGCCACCCACTGGGCCGTTCGGAGGTTGTTTCGAGTTTTCACCCTCTAACGCCATGTTTTTATGCCTAAGTCTAGAAATATGCAAATTAACGTCGTATTGTCAAACCGGGAGTGCCGCGGCTGCGCGGTCAGTTCCTATGAGTTACATTGGTAACGTGGGAGGTGTTGGTGCCACCCACGGGGCCGTTCGGGGGCTGTTTTGGGTTATAACAGTTGATTTGGGGATTCTATATACTATTATATAATAGTATATATATGATACTATTATATATGATAGTAAATCTTGTATATATTTATCTATTATCATTTTATTCTCATAAAGGATAAACAAAATCCCTAAAATCAAGGAATATTCTCATATAATTAAGGGCACACTTGATTTGGGGATTCCATATACTATTTTTTTTAATGGTGGAGTTCTAGTTATTTCTTCATCTTCGAATGAATTTATGAGTGAACCAACCTTGTTCAAGTACTCTTATGAACTCAAATTGTATACATCTTCAGAACTAACTTTGTTTCAATTGTAAAACAACCCTATGGTTAAAGAAAGACTAGATCACTCACATTGAGACTCTTTATGAGGTGAAATCCATCTTGATTCGTTCACGAACTACGTGAACTTTGAATTTCTCCGCGCGAGTACGTAAGCTCACCCAGATTATCATCCGAACGAATAAGTCCAACTTTTTACATATCCATCCCTTGTCTATATTATCTACAAACATATCCCACACTAGATATGTACTTAATGTTTTCATTTTATTATTTCTTTTTATACCATAATATGTTGAAATAAAAGTTTCATATCTACATTTGAGTTTGAAAGGGTGAGCAGGTGCCTAACACCTTACCAATTTGTAATCCAATACCCGAACCTTTAAATATCTAGTTAAACATTCCAATTATTTTCCATCACTAGGTCTTCACAAAGACCTACCTCTTCTATACATCACAGTTATATATATATATATATATATATATATATAACAGTACATATATAACAGTATATATATAACTGTTATATATAACATCATATATAACAGTATATATATAACTGTTATATATGTAACAGTTATATATAACAATATATATATAACTGTTATATATAACAATATATATATAACTGTTATATATAACAACATATATATGTACTGTTATATATAACAACATATATATAACTTATATATATATATATATATATATATATATATATATATATATATATATATATATATATATATATATATATATATATATGTCTTTCCATCTTTACATTATGTTGAATCACTTTATGTCGAACTCTAGAGTAACTTGAAATTCTTTGTATCACTTTCTTAAGCATCATATAAGTAAGAGGAGCAGGTGTTTAAATCTTAGAAGCAGGTGTTTAGGTAGTAGAAGCAACATAAGCAAGAGGAGAAGGGGGCTTGGGGAAGGGGCAGTAGCACTAGTAGGGGGGATTGGGGCAGTAGCAGGTGCTGCTGTCGTGGTAGCGAGGCAGTAGCTGGTGCTGTCCTCCATCCAGCGAGGCAGTAGCCGGTCCTGTCCTCCATTTTTGTTACTCTAATGACCTCACAGTCCATTTTTGTAGTGGAGATGCCTCTTTTATCTTTGTATCCTATCTAGGTCCCACAATATCATATCCCAGCAGCACTATGAACTCATTAACTATTATAATATGAACGGTTAACTGTTTTTAGTTACGACAGTTTTTAGGGTGTTGGTCTCAAGGAAGCTGATCTTGTATGTTGAATTCAATAATGGATATGCTCTCATGTGGAATTGACTAACCTGCGAGAAAGTCTTTAAATATCTATTTGAAATTCATAAGATCAGGATAACATTATAAGGTAGGGATTTCATAATCTTATTTTTGCAAATTTACGTCATACACTCAAATTGGGAGCCCCGTAACAATGCGGTTGGCTCCTACGAGTCACATTGGTCTCGTGCGAGATGTTCGTGACTCTTACGGGACCGTTTTGTGGCTGTTTTACGTTTTCACTATTCGATGGCATGTTTTTATGCTTAAGTCTATTTTTTGCAAATTTACGTCGTACACTCAAACCGGGAGCTCCGTGACTACGCGATCAGTTTCTACAAGTCACATTGGTCCCGTGCGACGTGTTCGTGACTCTTACCGGACCGTTTTGTCGCTATTTTACGTTTTCACCCATCGATGGCATGTCTTTATGCTTAAGTCTAATTTTTTGCAAATTTAAGTCGTACACTCAAATCGGTAGCCCCGTGACTATGCGATCCGTTCCTACGAGTCACATTGGTCCCATGCGAGGCATTCATGACTCTTACGGGACCGTTTTGTGATTGTTTTACGTTTTTACCATTCGATGGCATGTTTTAATGCTTAAGTCTTATTTTTCGTAAATTTACGTCGTACGCTCAAACCGGGAGCGCCGTGACTACGCGGTCGGTTCCTACGAGTTACATCGATCCCGTGCGAGGTGTTCGTGACTCTTACGAGACCGTTTTGTCACTGTTTTATGTTTTCACCCTTCAATGGTAAGTTTTTATGCTTAAGTCTATTTTTTACAAATTTACATCGTACACTCTAATCGGGAGCCTCGTGACTACGCGATCGATTCCTACGAGTCACATTGGTCCCGTGAGAGGTGTTTGTGACTCTTACGGGACCGTTTTGTGGATGTATTACATTTTCGCACTTCGATGGCATTTTTTATTCTTAAGTCCAATTTTTTGCAAATTTAAGTCGTACACTCAAATCGGTAGCCCCGTGACTACGCAATCGGTTCCTACGAGTCACATTGGTCCCGTGCGAAGTGTTCGTGACTCTTACGGGACCGTTTTGTGGCTGTTTTACGTTTTCACCCTTCGATGGCATGTCTTTATTCTTAAGTGTAATTTTTCACGAATGTACGTCGTACACTCAAACCGGGAGCATCGTGACTACGCGGTCGGTTCCTACGCGTTACATCGATCCCGTACGAGGTGTTCGTGACTCTTACGGGACCGTTTTATGATTGTTTTAACATTTTCACCCTATAAAAGTATGTTTGTATGCCTAATTCTAACGTTTGACAAATTTACGTCGTATGCTCAAAGAGGGAGTGCCTTGACTACGCGGTCGGTTCCTACGAGTCACATTGGTCCCGTGCGAGGTGTTCATGACTCTTACAGGACTATTTCGTGTTTGTTTTACGTTTTCACCCCTCGATGGCATGTTTTTATGCTTAAGTCTAAATTTTTTGCAAATTTACGTCGTACACTCAAACGAGGAGTCCCGTGACTACGCGGTCGGTTCCTACGAGTCACATTGGTCTCGTGTGAGGTGCTCGTGACTCTTACCGGACCGTTTTGTGGTTGTTTTACGTTTTCACCATTCGATGGCATGTTTGAATGCTTAAGTCGAATTATTTGTAAATTTATGTCGTACACTCAAACCGAGAGCCCCGTGACTACACGGTCAGTTCCTACGAGTCACATTGGTCCCGTGCGAGGTGCGCGTGACTCTTACGAGACCGTTTTGTGTCTGTTTTACGTTTTCACCCTTCGATGGCATGTTTTCATGCTTAAGTCTAACTTTTTACAAATTTACGTCGTACACTGAAATCGAGAGCCCCATGACTACGCAGTCGATTCCTACGAGTCACATTGGTCCCATGTGAGGTATTCATAACTCTTACGGGACCGTTTTTTCACTGTTTTACGTTTTCACCCTTCAATGTCAAGTTTTGATGCTTAAGTCTATTTTTTTGCAAATTTACGTCGTACACTCTAATCGGGAGTCCCGTGACTACGGAGTCGATTCCTACGAGTCACATTGGTTCCTTGAGAGGTTTTTGTGACTCTTACGGGACCGTTTTGTGGATGTTTTACATTTTCGCACTTCGATGGCAAGTTCTTATGATTTAGTCTATTTTTTTGTAAATTTACATCGTACAGTCAAAATGGGAGGCCCATGACTACGCGATCGGTTCCTACGAGTCACATTGGTCCCGTGTGAGGTGCTCGTGACTCTTACTGGACCGTTTTGTGGTTATTTTACGTTTTCACCCTTCGATGACATGTTTTTATGCTTAAGTCTAATTTTTTGCAAATTTAAGTCATACACTCAAACCGGGAGCCTCGTGACTACGCGGTCGGTTCCTACGAGTCACATTGGTCCCGTGCGAGGTGCTCGTGACTGTTACGAGACCGTTTTATGTTTGTTTAACATTTTCTTCCTTCGATGGCATGTTTTTATGCTTAAGACTAATTCTTACAAATTTACGTCGTACACTCAAACCGGGAGTCCTGTGACTAACCCGTCGGTACCTACGAGTCACATTGGTCTCGTGCGATGCGTTTGTGACTCTTACGGGACCGTTTTGTGGTTGTTTTACGTTTTTACCCTTCGATGGAATGTTTTTATGCTTAAGTCTTATTTTTCGCAAATTTACGTCGTACACTCAAATCAGGAGTGCCGTGACTACGCGGCCGGTTCCTACGAGTTACATCGATCCCGTGCGAGGTGTTCGTGACTCTTACGAGACCATTTTTTCACTGTTTTATGTTTTCACCCTTCAATGGCAAGTTTTCATGATGAAGTCTATTTTTTTGTAAATTTACGTCGTACACTCTAATCGGGAGCCCCGTGACTATGCGGTCGATTCCTACGAGTCACATTGATCCCGTGAGAGGTGTTCGTGATTCTTATGGGACCGTTTTGTGGATGTTTTACATTTCGCACTTCGATGGCAAGTTTTTATGCTTAAGTCTAATTTTTTGTAAATTTACATCGTACACTCAACCCGGAAGCCCAGTTACTACGCGTTCGGTTCCTACGAGTCACATTGGTCCCGTGTGAGGTGTTCGCTACTCTTATGGGACCGTTTTGTGCTTGTTGTACGTTTTCACCCTTCGATGGCATGTTTTTATGCTCAAGTCTAACTTTTTGCAAATTTACGTCGTACACTCAAACCGAGAGCCCGTGACTACGTGATCGATTCCTACGAGTCGCATTGGTCCCGTGCGAGGTGCTCGTGACTCTTACATGACCGTTTTGTGTTCGTTTTGCGTTTTCACCCTTCGATGGCATGTTTTTATTCTCAAGTCTAATTTTTTTGCAAATTTACGTCGTACACTCAAACCGGGAGCCTCGTGACTACGCGGTCGGTTCCTACGAGTCACATTGTTCCCGTGCGAGGTGTTCGTGACTCTTATGGGACCGTTTTAAGGCTGTTTTACATTTTCACCCTTCGATGACATGTTTTTATGCTTAAGTTTATTTTTTTGCAAATTTACGTCATACACTCAAACCGGGAGCCCCGTGACTACGTGGTCGGTTCCTAAGAGTCACATTGGTCCCGTGCGAGGTGTTTGTGACTCTTACGGGATCGTTTTGTGCTTGTTTTACGTTTTCACCCTTCGGTGGTATGTTTTTATGCTCAGGTCTAAATTTGTGCAAATTTAAGCTAATAAACAAATGGTTACCAATTAGTTTAATGTGAACCATTGCAGAGAAATTGACACGCCTTAAACCTAGAAAGTGCAATCCATTGGATAATGCCTTATTTTTCTAGTGTTCACCCTAACTATTCTTTGTTCAAAAGTTATGTTCTCCCCCCACTGGAAGTGACAAGAAACAAATGCGCCAACAATACCCAAGCTATAGGGGGCACAAAAGAATTAAAATTACGGGGTTTAGACATAAATAGGATCCAAACCCAAAATAATAAAAAAAATTGAATCAATGCATATTTAACCTTAAAATAAAGTTCATCATAGGTCTATCCATTACCTGAATATTTTGTTACACCCAATGCCAATCAGAACCTTCTCTATGCCAGCAGCGATGCAATTTCAGATTATGTTTGATAGTAGTTTGACCCCAACATCAATGTATCCTATGATAGTGAAAAAATAATGAATTTTTTGCAAACAGTTATGTTCAATTAAAAAAATGGTAGAACCAAAAAAATAAATTCAAAACCAAAGGAAGAAAACCAAAACTTGTTCTTGCGTCACTCACTGCCCCAACTTGACTCGTGGTAAACTTGTGTGAACTGAAATTCGTTAATCCTCATTGATATTTTCTTTTACGTATATAAGGATTACTACTGAGAAAAAAATAAGATGCACACATATTGAGAAGATTACAATTAATTTTGATTACATTTCAAAATCCAATACTTATGCAATTTCAACAATCATATAAAATGGCATAACAGGTATATCATAATATAACCAATACCAATCTAATTAAACCAGGTATATATCTATTCCTTTTTTTTCACAAGGACAAATCTAAAACCAAATTGAAAATACCAAGGCCAAGAACAAAATTAACACTTACAGAATTCCTAAGGGACTATTTGTTGCTTCTAACCCCCAACTCGGTCTGCACCCGTCTCCACCCCATACTATTTAGGGTTTACTAAACCCTAATATTTTTTTTGACATAAATCTATACATACACACACACACATACAATCTATACATACACACACGTACAATATAGGGTTTATTGACAAAAAAATAATTTATTTGTTCATAGTTACACACATAAACATACATATACACATAAATCTATACACACACGCACACACATATATAACATAAATCTATACATACATACACACACATACACACATACAAACGTAAATCTACACATACATACACCGAAATTAGGGTTTTAGATAGAAATCACAAATCCAAATGAAATCAAAATGAATCAATACATACCAGGGTTAATCCAAATGCAAACCAACTGAAATTGCTTAACCCTTGAAAATCCAACTGAAATCCAACTCAAAATCACACTGAGAAGCAATGGCCTTACTCCAAATGAAATAAATGAAATAAGAAGCAACGGGACGGGTCTTTTTTTTTAAGACCTGGAACTGGTCACGGCAAATAGCCGTGACCCCATATGCGCGACCCTTAAAACGAAGGTGAGGCAGAGTTGGGTTCTTCAGACTTGGTCACGGCCTAGAGCCGTGACCCACCATCCGCGACCTTTTTCCATGCTTGATTGAGGTATGGTCACGACCCATAGCCGTAACCCATACCAAGAAATGGTCACGGCCCATAGCCGTGACCCTCAATCTGTGATGCGCGACCCTTTTTCATTAACCCTAGTGCTTGAATGAGGTATGGTCACGGCCCTTAGCCGTGACCTATACCAAGAAATGGTCATGGCCCTAAGCCATGACGCTCAATCTGTGTACCAAAAATTGAGGTACTATCTTCGTCACGCCATGGGTCATGGACTTGGGCCGTGACCCCTTCGCGACCAAGATTGGAAGGAATTTTGGCGAGAGTTTGGTGCCAAAATGGTCACGACCTGGTCACGGCCCAAGTTCGCGACCACCGTGGTCACGGACTTGGTCCGTGACCACTTCTAGAGCATCGATAATTTAGTGTGATAATAAATATGGTCACGCCAAATATTGAGTGGTTCACGACCTAAGTCCGTGACCAGCTGGTCGCGGACTTGTGCCGTGACCCACTGGGCGTGACCATTCGCAGTAAATGGTGTAGTGACTTGAAACCTTACACTTGTCACATTTTAAACACTTTTTCACGCACGCTAAGGGCTGAAGTTTTAATTTTTTTTATTTTATGGATCAAACTTTTTTATATATTCATCATCAAAATACAACAAATTTATATACATGAGAAGGTGAGTTTTAAGTCCAAAAATCTTATTAAATGGGCCTAACATATGATTTATTCTAAAATTGTCATAATATTTACAAAAATTATGCTTTTCAAGACAAAGGGATAGTTTTATTCTTCAAGCTTAAACAAATGTCCAACTTTAAAAACTCTTCATTTTTGCAAGAAACTTTAAAACATAGTTCACAAAATATCTTTAACAAAATAAACATTATTTTTAAAACATTTTATTATATAAAATGCTTAATACCAAACTTCTTGAAATACATCATTTACTCAACATTCTTGAATCATAGTATTTTTCTCAAAACATTTGAAACCATTTATACCCAAACCCTAAGGAATCATGCTCTAACTCATATATGCATCATAGTCTAACAATTCTAGCTACAAGATTACTAGTATGCAAACTAGAGTCTTAAACTAAGAGTAGAGTTTCCCACCTCAAATGGAGCTCCAGAAATGGTAGGATGAAGGTGGAAGAAGATGATGATAACCTTCACCTCATAAGGTGAACTCAAGGAGATTTCCTAGCTCCACACACATGCTCCATGAAAGCTCCTAGAAAAACGCTCCCTTCAAAACTCCATAAATTTCTACTCTTATTCTTCAAAACCCCTAACAATTCTTGACAAATGTATATCTTTCTCATCCATGGTGTAGAGGGGTTTTATGGCTTAAATATGTAGGAAACTAAGAAATAATAGGGTGGTTTAAGCTAGGGGAAATGTGGTGTAGGGTGGTTTGTGGTGGTGGGAGGGGGAAAACTCTCCAATAACTAGAGAGAAAGAGGAAATGCTGAAAATGGTGGGGGAAACCCACCCACACCCTCTTCTCTTCTAACCCACAAGTAACCACAAACAAAAATTTATAAAAACTAACACCAACAATAAAATCCCGATTTTGTCATCTGTACTCATCGGGAGTCGACACATCATTGATCTAAGGGCCTAAAATGTGACATCACACAAGCGTATTCCTATTTAAAAGATTTATGGGTAGGTCATTCAAACGAGAATGGGAACTCGTTCGAACGAGATCTCAATCTCGTTCAATCTCCCATTGAACGAACTTCTAATGAGGATAGAATCTTATACAGGGAAATATCATTCAATCCTCATTAAAACCCAACTTCGAACAACGTTAGAACTCCGTTTGAACCAACATTTATCTCATTTGAACGAAAATGACATCTCATTCGAACGAACCTTAATTTCGTTCAAATCAATGATTTTTCCTATATATTCGATTTCTCCTCATACCCTCTAACAGTTACTACCAAGGTCACGAGAATTATCAACTATAGATATGAAAGACCATATACTAATAATCCAAATCCCAATAATTCCTCATGATTATAAATAACATGGGTGAAGGATAAAATTCTGGGGGCGGGTATTACATTCTTCACTTCTTTGGAAATTTGATTATCAAAGTTATCGATCGTCCAATTCCTCAATTCGATGGGTTTACCAACTCTCATTCCAAGTCATAGGAATCCTCCAAGATCAAATCATCAAAGTCCTCAATATCTAAGGTGACATCATACGCCTTTCCACGGGGTTGTCACCAAAAGTTCAACATATAACATGTTCTAATGCTCACCGCCATGCTAACCATCAACATCTCATAATCATACTCATGCCTCCACTCACTTGATGATCATGCTTAATCAAGTCCCAAGACTATCTTGTCAATACCCAAAGCATATCGGTGCCCCCACCGGGTAATGCCCTCAAGTGATCAACACCCACCCACGTGTAAATCGCAATATCGCCAATCATCAGATTTATCATCAAGAACCATTTCAAACCTTAGGACCACACATCCTGCGTCTTCATTAATTCTCAGGTCATCCTAGCTACAAAATTTCTATTAATCTTGATATTAACCATACATCACTAATTACTCACTCTGAGGAGTAACATACCGACCAAATTATCACCGTGAACCCGATTGACACATTCCAAAGGTCCCCCTTATAAACCTAAAATCACTTTAGGTGTTTAACTGTGGAATACACACCCAGGTATAACGTTAATCCACTCACTGTGGTAAAATAACACTATTTACTAAGTTTCCTCGAGTTTTAACAATATAAAATGTCCTCGAGTCATCATCCTTCTCTTCATATCTTGATCCACTAACTGTCGTACTCGCCAGTCATAAGCTTGATAATTCTAAGGCAAATGAACATTGTAAGCAAACTATGTTACCGAAGTGCAACCACCCCCCCACACAGAATTATGTGTAATAGAAAGCATACCTTAGACAAGAGTGCATCCAGTTACTTAGTTTCATTGACTATGCTAGGCCCACCCATACTCTACTGGGCCAAATCGTGCCATACAGTGACAGGGTAACAATCCGAGCTACCACGGTCATGAGAATACCAATCATCAATTATCGAAAGTGAAAGGGACACACAAGAATCAGAAGGAACAAACAACCATTCTAAGAAAATCCCATCTGAATGTAATGGACTATGGTTTATGAAAAGTGAACCTATGTATAATTCCTCCCAGACATTCTCATTGGATCCTAACCTAGAAACAAACCTGGCTAGAGTCACCAACTGTGACGGATTGGATCACAAACCATTCATCCAAAACAAGGTGAAAGAAACAAATGAACCTATTATCCTTTAGGAAGTCAAACACCGGACTTCCCATCTTAAGGGTAAGGCTTACTACTTACATCCTTGATGAATGTGAGCCTCTTTGGTTGATGAATGCCAACACTTTTTTCTATGCCGACTTTATCCATCTCTCTAGTGACGTCGTGACCTACCTAACACACCTAGGTCATTATCTCTGTTAACGCAAAAATTCTCCATCTACGAGGACCAATCATAAAAGGACACATGTCATCCTACGTGGCAATATTCGACATCCGAGGAGAGTTGGTCAGCACCCGAGGAGTATTAGTCGGCTCCCGAGGAGAGTTGGTCAGTACCCGAGGAAAATTAGTTGGCACCCGAGGAGTATTAGTCGGCATTCGAGGAGAGTTAGTCGGCACCCGAGGAGTGTTAGTCGGCACCCGAGGAGAGTTGGTCGGCATATCAACCAGGAAGATCAAAGGATAACTACGCATTTAATGTGCATTAATGAAGATGACATCGCATTTAATGAGCCTTAATGTACATTTATACTGTATTAATAGATGACAACACATAGCATACCAAGCAATTCAACAATTAGATTCGTTGAATGTAGACATAAGTGTCTACATACAATGAATATCTTTATCTCCCATCACTATAAATACATGTATCCCCTTAGCCAAAAGAGAACCAGGAGATCCCGGGGAACCTAGAAACCCCATACACAAGATACACATCCTTTCTATCTCTACATCTTATGGTGCTATTGTAAACCCCTGGGAATAAAATAACAGTGGACGTAGGCTTTATTCATAGCCGAACCACTTTAAAAACCTTTGTCTCTTATGTGCTTGATTGGATTGCTTTCATCTATTTATCTGTGATCATAAAAATGGGATTCGGTCCAGTTTTTTGCATCAACAGATTGGCGCCGTCTGTGGGAACGTGTTACAAGCATTGTTCTCCATCAAAAGATAAGTTTTTATTTTCTCTACGTACAATCAATTATATATTATACATACATCTGTTGATTCAATCATGATTTTTATGTTTATATACATAAATTAATTGTCCAATTTTTATCTACAAAATATTGCATATCATGATTTTAAAATCATAACTGTTAGATTAATTCTTATTTAGAAATCTGAAAAATAGTGGATTTCATAAATCATAACTTTTTGCTTGATTCTCAAGTTTCAATTTTATATCATGGAATAAATATGTTAAATGATTACATATACCAATATATATGACGGTGGTAAGATTTAATAATTTTCATTATAAATTTTGTAAGATCTTTGATGACTATTCAAATTCCCATTACATTTTTAATCAGAGAATGGGAAAAGGTTAAAGACAATAAAAAGTTTTCTCATGGAAATCATGACCCATATCAACTTTCTCTCTCTTCAAGTTTGAGTCTCTTTGCATTCATTTTTATGAACTATATTTGGCTCATCTTCCATCTATGTCAAAAAAGTCAAATTGATTGATTTTTTATATAAATTTGGTAATAATTTCAATCATTCACCATATTTTTATCTATGCAAATGGGGAATAGGAAAGGATCAATATAAAAAATAATTTTCTCTCACCTGAAAAATCATTACCCACCTCTTGTAAAAGAGGATCAGTAAAATAAATCATGACCATATCAAGACTCTTTGGCACAAATTTGATATGCTGGCCCCTCGTTCATCACATCACATCACATGGTTTCTTTATCGGAATCACACGATATAGTGTATTAGATAATTATTCATTTAATTAACATTCTTAATGCTTAAATTTTACATCGAATGTTATTTTTTTTTATCTAAGGATTCGAGATATTCTGGTCAGCCGTCTATATTGTTGGTCGGCATCATCTTGGGCCATATTTTATTAAAGAGAAGGTTAACCAGACCATTTTTGTTTGTCGGAGATATGATTTGAAGATCCATCAGTAACGTTGAAATAATTTTATCCAACTACGAGGTATCTTATTATTGGTCGGAGCCCCATATTGTAGCTCGGTGGAACCAATTGCAGGTCGACGATCATCTATTTCTTGATCGACGACATCTCAGTCTTGTTCGAAGGTTTCAATTTACTGGTCGGCAACTATCCAACCATCCAATTCTTGGTCGACGACATCTGATGTTGTTCGGTGACCATCCAACAGATGGTCTGCAATATCAATGTACCATTTTTGTTGATCGGCGAAATTGCTCAGCTGGTCGGGGACCATTTGCTTCTTGGTCAGCACCATATATTCTATAACTTGAGATATCCTTAAATGTTGGTCGGCAACATCCATGCCGTTTGTCGGCAGCAGTAGAATCTTGGGGTATTAAAAAATGCTAAGCACCCCAGATATTTCTTTAAACACGATTTCAGTTCGGGGACAAACAGGGGATTAAGTCTTTTTTAACTTGTGATCACCCCAAAAATATTTTTAAAGCCAAGTGATAAATAATTTTCAAACAGCAACTTATATCTGATTAGTTGTTGGAGATTAAATAACTTTACAAAAAACTCTACGTCTTATTTATGATGCAAATTTGTCCATCTCACACACATTTGGCATAAAAATATTATTTCATATTTTGAAATTTTTATTATTTTATGCTGATACACATCACATATTGTTTGGCTGAATAACTATTCTCATGATAATAATTATTTTCTCTAGTCTCGACAGGTGCTCGGGAAGCTTATTAAAATTTCATAGGGACGAGATTCAATCCCGATGAAAGCTCTAGTAAACCTCTGGAAAATTAGTATTTCTCGACATCAGACAATTGTGCCTCGACATATCAGCCAACATTTATTATTTCATTTTTTGAAATTAATATTTTTATTTCTCAAGCATATACATATCATATATTGATTGGATGAGTAAATTATTCTCACGACTAATCAATTCAGCCTACACAAATGGTAGAGCAAGATATTAATTTTTACAGGTACAAGACTCAATGCCGACGAATGCTCGGAAACAATCTGGAAACTATTATCATTGCTCAGCATTATGAAATTTCACCTCAGCAAGGAACTATATATTTTATTATTGCTTTGATTTGTGCTCAAGCACGAATTATTCTATATATCCGTTCGGATTCATATTCTATATTCATCTCTTCATTGGAGTTCGGCGAAATACTTATTATCATATTCAGCTCCGAGGAAAAGCTAGAACAGTTATTATATTTCACCCCCAACGGATTGGTTGGGGCAATTCTTATTTATATTCAGGCCGAGATATCGGCTGAAGAACAAATTATTCTATATATCCCTTGGGATTCATATTCTATATTCATCTCAACATAGAACTCGGCGAGATACTTATTATCATATTCAGCTCCGAGGAGAACTATAACCTTTATTATATGTCACCCCCAACGGATAGTTGGTCGGGGTAATTCTTATTTATATGCAGGCCCAGCAAAGTTCTCAGCCATATTCTTATATTCCGGAAAATATTATTCTTATTCGGCATTATGGAATTGTGTCTCGACAAGATACTTCTTCAGCTTTAAGGAGAAATACAACATTCGTTGTATTTCACCCCCAACGGATAGTTGGTCGGATAATTCTTACTTATATTCAGGCCTGACAACATTCTCGGCCATATTCTTATGTTCTGGAAGATCTTATTCTTGTTCGGCATTATATAATTCTACCTCGACAGATGAACGAGGCATTTTATTATTTTTAATTATTCTTTATATCTATTTGGATGCATATTCTATTCTTATTTCAGCAAGGAGGTCTCCAACATTTATATTATCTTATACCCAACAATCTGTTGGTCAGCTCCAAGGAGGTCTCCAGTATTTATTATATTTTATTCCCAATAATCTGTTGGTCAGCGTCGAGGAGGTCTCCAGCATTTATTATATTTTATTCGCAACAATCTGTTGGTCAGCGCCGAGGAGGTCTCCAGCATTTATTATATCTTATTCTATTCCCAATAATCTATTGGTCAGCTCCAAGGAAGTCTCTATCATTTATTATCAAAAATGTATTCCTCCGGGAAGTAAAACTTGTATTCCTCCGGGAAGTAAAGCTACTTGTATTCCTCCGGGAAGTAAAGCTACTTGTATTCCTCCGGGAAGTAAAGCTATTTGTATTCCTCCTGGAAGTAAAGCTACTTGTATTCCTCCAGGAAGTAAAACTATTTATTCCTACGGGAAGTAAAACTATGTATTCCTAAAAATGCCAACTTATGTTGGTTAGGAAGTAAATGTATTCCTCCGGGAAGTAAAACTATGTATTCCTACGGGAAGTAAAACTATTACTAAAAATGTCAACTCAGGTTGGTCGGAAATAAGAAGTTGTCAACTACAGTTGGTCGGAAACATTTTATGAGTATGTGAAAGCGATCAAGCAAAAAGCATTCAAAGTTCACATTCCACACTTGGGGGCTCTATTAAAAATCCAGTTGTTCATTCGGTGGCACATTCTCATAACATCATGCAGTCGAGCATCAGATTCAGCCCCAACTAATTATCATTCAGAAGTTATTTTTCTTGCTCAGGAGCTAATTTTGCTTATGAAGTTCAGGAGGCATATTCAGGAGTTATTATGCACATGCTATTGAAGTTTAGGAGGCTATTGAAGTTCAGGAGGCATACTCAGGAGTTATTATGCACATGATATTGAAGTTCAGGAGGCATTCAGAAGTTCAGTAGGCATATTCAGGAGTTATTATACACATACTATTGAAGTTCAGAAGTCAAATTCAGCATCTACAGCACTGAGATCTTTACTACTACTGCCCGACCAACATTAAAGAAGAAGTTGTATGAAAATGTTTCGAAGTCCACCACTAGCTTGGTACTAATCAGATTGAAGAGTTGGGTTCAAAAGCTAGTATGTTACTGGACAAAGTATTCAGAGGAGCATAATCAGAAGAATCAAGCACATGAAGTTAGCACTCACTTGCTCGGCACAGGAGGCAGTTGGTCGGCTAGCAAACCAATCAACATACTTGAAGATTATGATAAGCTACAAGCAGCATACTATGGCATGGCTGCATCGAAATTCCCAGGGGTGATACATAGCACACGGAGTTCCTCAAAAGAAAGATTAGCAACCATCGATCAGCCTGCATCATACGTCGTCCAGGAGATAATTCACTTTATGTTGAACAAATCAAGAAGGTAGATCAAAAATTTCACGAGCACCGAGCAACACTGCAGAATAAATACTCCATCCTTTCAAGTAAACCATCAAGCATGGAGCATTGTGGGCTTCTGTTAACACAAAAATTCTCCATCTACGAGGACCAATCAGAAAAGGACACATGTCATCCTACGTGGCAATATCCGATATCCGAGGAGAGTTGGTCGGCACCCGAGGAGTGTTAGTCGGCACCTGAGGAGAGTTGGTCGGCATATCAACCAGGAAGATTAAAGGATAACTACGCATTTAATGTGCATTAATGAAGATGTCAGCGCATTTAATGAGCCTTAATGTACATTTATACTATATTAATAGATGACAATACATAGCATACTAAGCAATTCAACAATTAGATTCGTTGAATGTATACATAAATGTCTACATACAATGAATCTCTTTATCTCCCATCACTATAAATACATGTATCCCCTTAGCCAAAAGAGAATCAGGAGATCCCGGGGAACCTAGAAACCCCATACACAAGATACACATCCTTTCTATCTCTACACCTTATGGTGCTATTGTAAACCCCTGGGAATAAAATAACAGTGGACGTAGGCTATATTCATAGCCGAACCACTTTAAAAACCTTTGTCTCTTATGTGCTTGATTGGATTGCTTTCATCTATTTATCTGTGATCATAAAAATAAGAATTCGGTCCAGTTATTTGCATCAACAATCTCCATTATTATACCATGATCGTATCCCAAACTTCTCCTTAGGAAGTGCCCCATTAAGTGAACATTAACCTTATTATAACCTTTAACTACACCAGGTTATTGCTAGGCTTATTTTCAAGCTCTACCCAAACTAAACTTACGTGATGGCCATACCGATCGTCATTAGCATTCTAAGGGTAATAAGTACCACATAGGGATACATCTTCTAATCCCTACCGATTTGGAAAGACTTTCCAAGAACTAGTCCCTACCTTACTAGAATTATCCTAACTTATGCTATTGATACACACCAATATTCTAATCATCCTTCGATATGCTCCTTTGGTGCCATTTTCAAGTCTATAGCATGGTATCGATAATCTAAGTCTCGAATGCCTTTCTTAGTTCTCCTAAAAATCAAGTATCACCTTCCTACTCTAGTCATCCCATGACACTCGAGCATCATCCCCAATCACTTCACGGGCTCCCAATCTTTCTTAGAAGGTTACATCACCCATTGTGCCAATTTGAATGATAATACTCGGCACCCACATTATTCGACTCTTTTTAGAACTTAACCAATATCGTGAGATCATCATGACTTTTAACACCATTAACATTGAAATCCAAATATTACATGAGACCGACTTAGAATTGTTTCCTAAGGATGCCAAGTATACCCTGCGTAAAAGTCATCAAAACCCAACAAGGTCTCATCACTAATATAACTCTCTCATCGTAGGTGCACTCTATAAATTTTTCAATACCCACATCGTGATTACAAGGTTCACGCAAAGATACTATTCTACGAGCCTCTACATATGTAACACCTTAACCATTTAACACCTTAAGATGTTATAATAAGACGATTTATATTCCGAGTGATGCCACACACAGTTATCCCTACGAGCATTCCAAGTATCCCTTAAACTATACTCACACTAGAACTATGTTGCAAATCCATTACTTAGACTGCTAAAATATGCCCTGACATTTAGATAATAATCTCGTCTCCCTTATAAACTTCATTTATTATAAGCCACATACTAAATCACAGACTAACACTAATAAGGATTTTGGCAGGATACATGACGTCACATATAACCTATAAGCCTCTGGATCTACATAACCAACATCACTAAAGATCCTATCCCTCAAAGTTGCATCATATTTTCTAAAACCCTAACATGGAAAACTACCTAGCGTTCACTTTTAGGTCAACTTAACCAATATTGTGGCATACGTAACACATTTATCGCAATTGGCTCGTAACTCTCATCTTACGTTGTGAGGTACAATTTTCAATAAACAACCATCAAGACACATTCTTACAACAATAGTATCTTACTGACTTAGATCGAATACACATACCTAAACGTTGACTAACACGGTTCCTGATGCTTACCGGATCATCAATTTCCTTACAACATGATACTACCCTTAGTTTATTGGATCATCAATTGCCCTACAACATGATACTACCCTAAGGATCAAATTTGTATAATTACATCGTCATTATTAACTATCCAAAAGAACCGGACCGTGGAACTTAATGCATCCTTATCATAAATTAATGCTGCTTAGGCATGATACTCTAGTCACCTAATCTCCACCGATTACTTTACACTATTTTGTTTCTAATTTAATGGACATCATTAATCTCTATCAACATCTCAACAGACCTCTCATATTATCAAGGGTTGACAAACAAGCACCCCACACACAAAAATGTTGCGTTGCCACTACTGGCTCGCACGGACATTCGCAAACTACTAAAAAATCTAAATCAAAAGTGCAGAAGTAATTGATGATAACGAACTTGGTTACATGCCAATTAGTAATGAATTGTCTGTCATTCTAATCTCTTTGGCTCGACCGCTGAGAACACGAATCGAAACTATCACCAATCTAGCATAACCAACCCGAAACTAAAACTGAAGTCAAAAGATCCACTATCAACCTCATCATGCTACTCCTAAAATGAACCTTCAACTGAGAGTTCTAATATCATTTGTAATTCCCTGGCCCAAATTTATGGGTTATGTGTGGTCAACCCAGTCGTACCCAAGCATTAAGTGTGAAGTGAATGAAACAACCTATATAATGTTGCTAGTCCAGTTTATTTAATTGACATTTCACTTGTTTAGCATGTGATTTCCATTTAAATCAAACAACACGAGGGACCCGTGGGAAGCGTTCTTGGAATCCAAGAGTACATAGCCACTAACGTAAAATAAAAAGAATACTTACATGTGCAACGCTCTCAAAATACGAAACCGCACCCAAACTACTGGAACAAAGATAAGGGAATGAGTTAATTCCCAGTGAAAAATTACACCAACGCAATATACAATCGAACGGAAGAAAGGAGACTCTAACACATTATATTCTACATGCACATGCAACTATATATATATACTTACATGCATGAAATTATTTTTATTCCAAAAACATTAATTCCCGATTGATTCACCTTAATCACGTAAAAAAATTCCCTTTTACTTGACTTGACATTCATTTCTTGATTTAAGATACCCTGTTAAATATTTTAAACAATACCCTTAGCTTAAGGAAAATAATTTATTTTGTCGAAATTTCTTTCTTTCTCATGCCAAATTTGTCTCATTATTTTCATTGAAATTCACCTTTCAACACACGTAAACACGGTATTAAAAAATACTTATTTTCCCTTGAAAATCTTTCATAAACACGCTCATGTGTCAATTTTGGGGTAAACCTCTTTAGGTTGCCTAACTACCCATTTAATCCCTTCACTTTACCATTCCTTTACTTTTTGGACATTAATTAATTTTCACATTACTTGTCCCTTTATCATTTACCGGAACATTTATTAATTGATTCAAGTTACATTGTTTGTTCACATATTCTCCACCCAACCCATTTTTTGACATGTTCCATTTTTCATATCTTTTTTCTCAAAATCTTCAAATATCCGCATACTTTAATCACCGGCTATGCTACCATATGATCTGGCCAGTGATTTTGGGCACAACTCAGGGATCTAGGACCTATGGTGTCATCCGAGTCCATATTAATGTTATTTAACATTTTACAAATCTCCACATTACTACACTTTCCTTTACCGGTCAAAACCAAAACCTGAGGTTTCATCCTAACTCGTGCTGTACTTTAAAATCATCATTTCTAGTCCTTTACAGAGTTGCATTGATTTTATCCCAAAGATCACGTTCATTTAGACCAATTTGTGTAACATCCTTTCCAACATTTATATTTCATAAAAATGTTCCACTTTATTTAAAGTCACCATTTTACCTATTTATTTCCAAACTTAACCATTTTCTCCATTTTCACAAGTGTTATTTCAAGAAACGTCATTAAATTTCCCAAACTAACTTCTTATGTGTTTTTAACTCATTAACACTTATTTAACACGTTGGCATAACATTCTTCTGAAGATGGAAATCCATTATCTCATTACTTTCTTTTCCAAGAAATCATTGAATTATTTAAAGATTACTTTATAAGAAAAATACACTTTCCTTTATGAACATATGTAGACTTAATACCTTATATTTGTCACATTTTAAACACTTCTTCACACATGCTAGGGGCTGAAATTTTAATTTTCTTTATTTCATATTTAATTCCAATAAAACCCTCATGAAACATTTTTTTATGTTCATCATCAAAATACTATACGTTTATATGCATGAGAAGGGGGATTTTAAGTCCAAAATTCCTATTAAATGGTCCTAACATATGATTTATTCTAGAAATTTTATAATGTTTGCAAAAATTATACTTTTTAAGACTAAAGGATATTTCTATTCTTCAAGCTTAAACAAATGTCCAACATTGTAAAATCTTCATTTTTGTAAGAAACTTTATAACACAATTCATAAAATATATGTAATAAGACAAAGATTATTTTCAAAACATTTTACTCAATAAAATGTTTAATACCAAACTTCTTGAAATACATCATTTACTCAACATTCTTGAATCATGGTATTTTTTTCAAAACCTTTGAAACCATTTATACCAAACTCCTAAGGAATCATCCCCTTACTCATATATGCATCCTACTCTAACAATTCTAGCTACACGACTACTAGTGTGTAAAATAGATTATTAAACTAAGAGTATAATTTTTCACCTCAAATGGAGCTCCAGAAATGGTAGGATGAAGGTAGAATAAGATGATGGCAACCCCACCTCATAAGGAGGAGTTAAGGAGGATGCCTAGCTCCATAAGCATGCTCCATGAAATCTCCTAGAAAAATGCTCCCTTCCAAACTCCATAAATTTCTACTCTTATTCTTCAAAACCCCCCAACAACATCTCCTCAAATGTATATCTTGATCACCATGGTGTAGAGTGATTTTGTGGCTTAAATTGGTAGGAAACTAAGAAATACTTAGGTGGTTCAAGGTGGGGGAAATATGGTGTAGGGTGGTTTGTAGGGGGGAAGCTCTCTAAGATCTAGAGAGAGAGAGAGAAAGAGTGGAAATGTTGAAAATGGTTGGGGGGAACCCATCCCCACTCTCTTCTCTTTTAAACCTCAAATAACCCCGAACAAAAACTGATAAGAAAATCACTCGACACTAAAATTACAATTTTGGTCATATAAGATCATCAGGAGTCGCCACCTCATTGATCAAAGGTCCTAAAACATGACAAGACACGAAGGCATTCAGATTTAAAATATTTTTGGATAGGTTGTTCGAACAAGAATGGGACCTCGTTCGAACAAGATCTCAATCTTGTTTGATCTCCCATCGAATGACCTTTTAAAGAGGTTGGAATCTTATATAAGGACATCTTGTTCGATCCTCATTAGGACTCAACTTTGAAAGAACTTAGAATTTCGTTTGAACCCACATTTATCTCGTTTGAATGAGAATAGATCCTCGTTCAAACCAACCATAATTTCATTCGAACCACTAATTTTTCCTACATATTAAATTTCTCCTCATAGCTTAAAACAATTCCCACCAAGGTCATGAGAATAATAAAATATATAGATGAAATCCCATGTAATAATAATCCAAATCCTAATAATTCCTCATGATTATAAATAACACAGGTGAAGGGTAAAATATCGAGGGTGGGTATTACACCCCCCATAGAAGCATACAAATTAAGTTTCAACGCCACAAAGTGAATGAGAAACTCCGCTATTCTCCTTGTAATCATGCCATGCTCCAATTCCTCCAATAAATCAATGCGACTCCAATTTACATCTAGGACTAATAGATCTACAATTCAAGTGTAGATATGATTTGAATTTAATAAGGCTATGTGGATCTGAACTAAAACAGTCTCAATTCTCTCGAAAAATCATAGATATAAGTTTTCTCAATTTTAGAGTGAAATTGGAATTAAGAATAAAAGTAAAATGCTCTTAACCTCAAAAATGTTCTCAGAAATGTATTTGAGTTATGAGGTTTTTCGATATCTTGAAATGTGAGGGAAAATGACTTATTTATTGAAAACTTTCTAAAATCCAGTATGCCATGTGCACGGTTGACTTTTATAGTGCGCATGATTTTAGCAGTGCGAAAACCTTAGCGCAACCATGGGATGGGTCAATATTGGACCATGTGAGTGATTCCGTGTGCACTGGTCCGATTAAAACCCGGTGAATGTATGATAATGAAATACATAAAATGCCTCAAACTTTGCCTAATAAACTAGGTCATATCCTAAAATGGTTTAAACAACACTCTGAGAAAAACTATCACTTGTTCATCCAATTTAAAATGCAAATTTTAAAAAACAACACGCACGTGTGTGGAGCCACATGTCAATTCATAGAACTGCCAAAAGGATATGTTTTTCAAAGTATGTGGAACTGAAAGTCTTGCATTTATTGAGCGGTTCGCATGATCTTCAAATTCAAAAGTTCATCTATTCCAAATGAATGTGCCTCACTTAAATGTATCAAGCCTATATGGCTCTAATGACTCAAATATATTGACATAAGAATAAGCCAACAAATAAATAATTCAAAATCTTACAACTTCAATGCGAACGTGCGTCACCACTTTCCTTAGTCGGCCAATCATGCACTTGTTTTTTAGGAACCCGACATTCAGATTTCTACTAATGTACCTAGTGGTCCGGTATGTGCCTTATTTTATAGAATTAACTTAGTGCCTCTTTTATTTATGATATGGTTTTATTTTCACATGTGTCTTTATTTTTTGTAATAACCCATAATTTTAGTGCATGATATTAAATTGTTAAATTATATAATTGCTTGAGTGATACGTGACGTCACTAATTTAAATATGTTACATGTGTTATTTTCTGAAATTGAAATCAGACATAAAAATACGATAATGAATTAATAAATTATCTATAATTGACTGTGTATTATAAGAGGCTATAGAATGGTAAAAGATTTGGTATCAAGGATTTTCTTATTTGGATTATCCCCTCGGGGTCGAGTTCCTCCGATCATTAAGTAATTTTTTATATTGTCGTGTCAAGATAAACTAATAAATAATTTAATAATTGATTTTGGACTCGTATCGGTTAACATATTAAGATCTTTGGTATGACAACTCGAGTGAACTTTTGAGGCATGTAGAATGTCCAATTATGACTTAAAATCACAGATTTTAAGTCACATGAGTTTATACATGACTTGGTCTATTTAAAGAGGTATTTGGGATCATTAGGTTGAAGCCCATATGGGGCGTAACCCTAATTTTGAAATTAACATATTAAAAGTTCATTTATATAACCTGTATTCATTCTAACACTTTTGAAGAGAAACCCTTAGATCTAGAGAGAGGAGGCAACTTGGAGAAGGGGGGATTTGAAGCTCAAGCTTGGAGTTCACCCATATAAATTGAGGAAAGTTTACTTAATGTTTGAATATAATTATTTTTCTATTATAATAGGATTATTCATTAGAATAGAAAACTAATTGTAGAATAATCTGATTCGATAACTAAATTAATAAATACAAAATTAACTTCATTAAATAAATTATGTTAATCTCCATGTTCATTGTATAGTTTGAAGCTATCATAATCCATCCTAAATTTGAGATAGATTAAATTTATATATTGTTATATTTGTGTTATACATTGGTAATTGATCAAAATCGCCTTCATGATTTCACGAATTGACCTAAATATGAGTTGAATTTGGTTAAAAATATAAACTAGGGTTCTCAAGAAAATTCAAAAATTAAACCCTTTAATTTAGGATAGAATTGAATAAAACTATTAAAGATTGGTTAGTATTGATGTTAGAAAATTTAAATCTAAATGAGATGGGGTTTAGTGATGTCAAGGATCTTTAAAATTGGTTTTAGTCTTATCAGCAACGGAACTTAGGTTGTGAAGATAAGGAACCTGGGGTAATTGCATTCGAATGAGATTAGTATATTGTTTGAATGATATATGGAAGTTCATTTAAATGAGATTTATTCTCGCTTGAACAAGAAAGGAATTCTCATTCGAATGATATTAGGAAGTCATTTGAATGACAAGCGTATACTTGTTCGAATCAATAGTGTAATTTCATTCGAATGAACTTGATTCTGTTGGGAATTTTATTCCTAAATTAAAAGAGGTTAATTAAGGTGTTAGTCTTAAATTTATTACTTGTAACCTTTTTTAAACTTGGATTACGATTATTGGGTATTATGTGCAACACACCAATTGTGTGTACTCATGGGATACGTACTAGGGGATATCCTTATGGGGGATATACGATGGAGACCACACTGGTACCTCGGTAGATAGAAACAAACTTTACCTTGGTCATGATTACCTCAGACACTATGTGCGGAAAATACCCATTATATCTAGATGTGATTAATGGGGGGATCCCTTCATATATTCTGGGGTATGGGGTTATATGATTGGTGTGAAGGCGTAGTGATTAACCTTGTTTATGCTTTAAGGTTATAGGTATGGGACAACCTATAACTAGACCTAGTACATGCGAGCTATCCTCGAAAGTGGTAGGATGGGCTTGAATTGTGTGAGCACTCGAGGGGAGACCATTTATGATATACGTGATACGGGTTGTAATTATAGGGACTTAGACGTACAGACAGTCTTCCCTAATATGTTCATATACTTATGATGTATAAAATGATAAATAATAATACATTTACTTATATACGGCTGAGATGAATAAAACATAATTATGGGGTTCCCTTGGACATGGGATTACGCATGTGATGTTTAGGTTTATTTGGGTTAGGATAATTTAAAATCAACTCAAATAAAAAATGAAGATGTCTACTTGTAGTTTAGCCCAAAATCAGTTATATCCTTACTCTTTGTAGACTTGTTGTTAACATTGTTGTTGAACTATCTTTTCAGGACATAGTCCCAATGTGCAAACTCACCCTTGATCCTATCACACTCTTTCCTGAGTTGCTTCTCAGATAAGATGTTGGTGTCGAGACTGTGTGATTAATCTCTGTAATGGTTCAATCACTGTTAGTTACATTGGTATCATAGATTATATGGTTTACCTTTATTATGGTTTAGTTATTGATTTTATGCAATTATTTTTATTTTCGACTACGCTTGGAATGATACCCAGTTATTTAGGCTCATATTTTATTTATTTTAAACTTGATCAATCTAGTTTATGTTTTATAAGGTGTCACATTTTTCTAGTATATATTATTATCTTTACATTTTATTTTTATATGCACTTTACACATAGTGCCCCTATGAGGGTCAGAGTCCACGCCTTCGTATTAGGGGTTACCCTAACTAATGGTATTATTATGGATTGATAAGTCCTTCCCAGAGGTTGTTCGAGACATTGTCCATGGTTTAGGCTTTGGACTCTTTGTTGATGGTCCGAGCCATAGTCATGATTTCGATGATTATTGTAAGGTGGTGGGTGACACGACTGAAAATGTGTCTCAGAAATGCGTACCCTCTAGGATCAAGTGCAAGCCTGTCGCTCAAGTAATAATCCGACAAGTCGGGTATCGATCCTCAGGGAAAAAGGACAACGAAGTTGTGACTACGGGAAAAGACGAAGGAATCCTAACTTTGACTCTAAAAAGAAAGAAAAATTGTTTTGGTTTTGGGATGACTACAACTAAATGCAATTATGAAACTATGAAGAGATGCAAATACACTAAACTACCTAAAATATGATTGAAAAAATGATTTGAAATTTTTAACTTAGTGATGAGAAAAACAGGACGGGAATACAATCCCCCAACCCTAGTGTATTGCAGTTATAATACTAATCGTAAATTTAACTGATTAATTTGACCCAGAATTTAGTACTCCCAAGTATTACGTATACGAGGTTCAAGCCCGAATCATACTTAATCTAAGGACGAGTAAATCGGTACCGCGATAGTTACACTCGAATTGCATTCTAAATCATCCCGATTACCCAGAGGCAAACGAGACATAAAGATATACAATTGTTGTGTTCCTACGCAATACGGTCGTAATCAATCACTAAGTTCAGAGGACTAATTTTATACACATGTAATTAACACATCAGGCTGGGTTCATGTATCCCGGCCTTTTAAACATAGCCGGACATATTAAACTGAAGGATGCATGGAATAGTAACGTTGCATGTGAAAGAACTCATTATAAAACTAGATTGAAATACGTAACTAAGTAATATGAACGCATAAATTGATTCAAATCACGCAAGAAAAATTACCATGCAAGAACAATAATCATAAGAATGAAACTTGGATTACAACTTGAAAACAAACCCGAAATTGTATCAATATTTCAACAATTAATTCAACTTATGTTCCTAGATGTTCTTCTCCTTTTCTCTCTACCAAAACTAAAAAAAACTCCCCAAAACTGTTGTTCCTAGGTCACTAAGTACGTCCAAAACTATTTTTGAAAGAGTTTAACTTCATGGGATTCTTTGGACCAATCCAAATAAAGAAGTAAATTCATGCTTGAGGACCTTCGAACCGGTTCACATGTTCCCCGAAACCGGTTCGCCCCCCAAACCGGTTCGCATTGGGTTTGGGAATTTTCGCTGGCTTGGGTGCCCTTTTCTTTCATTTTAACACTTAGAATTTTTTTCTTGTTTCCTTCCTTTCTTCCTTGGATTTTTCTTCAACTTCAATTGGTCATAACTCATCAACCGTAGCTCAGATTAGGGTGCCGTTTCTTTCAGTGTTATCATTGTTCCAAGCTTTTCAACTTTACAGTTGACTCCTCTTCCAGTATATGGCTGTAGAATTACCAAAATGCCCTTAAATTTGACTTCCTAGCATTTCTTTCATCGTTTCGCTTTCTCTTTTGCACAACTTGCATAATTAACTTGTAAAACAACTAGGAGAAACACGAAACACGAAATACTTGCCAATGAAGGTTAGTATCATAAATGTGCGTTAAATCCATATTTGCTGCATCACTCGGGTTCACAAATGTACCTAAATTAGGGGAATAAGTGTACAATATTTATGCCCAATCAAACCCCCCTAACTTAGAACTTTGTGCGTCCCGAGCAATGTAAAAGAGACAAAATAAAGTCACGACTCCTCTAAACAAATTGTGGGTATAGAATACCTTTTTTGCGGGCAAGCGATTGCATTTAGCGCATGCAACAAGCCTTTAAACCCCTAGGTTACCCTAGTAGGACGAGTGGTGTCTCGTGAGGGTTTGCAGAAAATATACCCACAAAATTCGACTCAAAGAAAATGTCAAAATACTTAAAAATTGTACAATTTAAACTTTCCCAAAAAATAGTCATCATCAAGTCATGTTTACAAGTCTCAAATCATAGTGCGTGTGTGCGAAACCAAAAATTTAACCACGGATTTCCACCGATTGATCAATACGTTACTTACTCGAAAATTCGTTTTGATTTCAAATTCTCACGGAATGCTCTCTCAAATGAATCACTCGGATTGTGGCTATTCTCTCGGTATGTGTGATATAAAGAGTAAATATAATGGACGCAAAATCACGCATACAAGTAGAAAGACGGAAATTTTATGGTAATAGGATCTCATCAATGGATTACGGTTTCAAAAATGGGAACATTGCCTCTTTTTCGCGCATTCGATCTCTTTTATTATCTTTTGGTGTATTAGCTCTCCACACGGTAACCAATTTCGCAATTTAGACTCGTTTAGGACTTTTTCTGATTTTAAGGTATATTGGGTAAAATGACAATTGTAGGGAGGTTGGAATTGGAAAAATTATTAGTGATGTCCATTTGTGCTTTTTTCGGGCTATTGCTCATTTTTCTTCTTTTTCTCTATTTTTCTATTTTTCACTTCTTTTCTTTTCTTGCTATTTTTGTTGAGCATATCTATTTTTCTTGCCCCTTTATATGCACTTTTTGGACTTATATTCTGAATTTTTCCATTTTTCGCAATTCCGGGATATTTGGGTTTTTCGGGTTATCAAACGAAAAGGACAGCTTGTTTGGCTCAAATTGGGGTACAAAAGAGGGTGATTTTTCGCTACTTTTCTGGCAAATAATTTTGGGTGACAAACGAGGGCCTATTTCATTGTCCAAAATACCAATTGCGTTACCAATTGCGTTTCGAGATGAATTTAAGTTTAGAGATCAATTTTGGCACGTTTTTCAAAGCAATATCACACGTGTTTTTTATAACCGATCAAAATGAAAAGATTGAGATCCTCGACGACTTTTTAGGTGCTGACAAGAACTTTGAGTTAACAATTAACTCGGATTGATTTAAAAACTCGCAAAAAGTGATAGGCTCGAATCTCACCGGGCTTGTTAATCTCCACAGTTATTCGTTAAGTCGTCAATTTTCGCTCAATTTCCATCTTTGGTCAATTTCGGCTTTGTGTATGTTGAATTTTTACAACTTGAGACTTCAATCCGACTTTTAATGATATTTGTGAAAATTTTGAATTCCATTTTTTATTTATTTTGAAAAAAAATATTTTTGGATTTTTCAAAGTTTAATGATTTTTTTGAGATTTTTGGGCATTTTTGAAAATTTGTGAAGTTTTAAAAATACGCACTTGTAACCCCTCCTAACTTATACTTTTTCATTGTCCTCAAGCAAAAAGGACTAAAATCTAACTCAAAGCGAATAAAAAGTGCGAAAAAATAAAACAAACAAATATTGAAAATGCAAGATTTGATAATAACAATGGGGAAGCATGTGCTACATAAGAAATAGGAGAGCAATTGTGAGCAATTTGAAATCACTTGCAACAACTAACATCCAAACACATACACATCAAAACACTCATGGGTTCATTGTGGAGGCGGATGTGAGGATCCGGGTGCGTTGGGATCATACGGGTCATAAAAGAAGGGGGTGGTGGTCCGCTGAAGTTGAGTTGGTGAAGGTGGACTTGGAGTTGGTACATCATCCGTGTGTCCCTTCGGTAAGCCGCTTGATTTTTATTATATTGGTTGATGAACCAGTCAAGGCGGGATTCAACCACCGAAAGGCGTCGCTCAAAATTTTCCCCAGGGGCTCGAAATCGGAATCCTCCTCTTCGTCCTCAAATTCCTCCTCTTCCTCTTCGACGTCCATCATTGGGGCATCATGTGCTTCGTCCCCTGCACCCTCGTCGAGAATGGGACGGTCGGGGTGATCTACGCACATTTGGCGTTCGCTTCGAGTGGTGGAGGTGCCTCCAGTTGGGCGGAGAAATCGAATTTGCTGCCCCGGGTCATCCACCCCGGCTTCCATCAAGAGCACCGTAATGAAACGGGCGTTAGGGAGTGAGACTTTACCCCATTAATCATATGAGGCATTGATGATGTCCGCGTAGAAAAGTTGTGCGAGATTGATTGTGATCTCGGAGTCTAGGAAGTGGTAGAGGAAATTGGCGTGATGTAACCGGACCACCGAGTCATTGGTGGTTTGGTGGATGGCTCCATAAGCAATGAGGTGCGTGAATCGCACCGTAGCCACTAAACCTCCGATGGGAAAAGACTCTCACACCCATTCCTCCCCGGGTTCCATACGAGCAATACATTCATCTTTGGTGCGGGGGATACCATTTGTGGGGTATTGGAATGGCACGGGAAGGATCACTCCTTTAGCACGCATTTTTCGTGCTATGATGGCTGCTGAAAAAGGAATCTGGATACCATCAAGGTATACCTCGTGAAGCGTAGAAGATTTGCGAACTAAGGTCGCATAAAACTGGCGGATGGCTGTTTCAAACACGTGAGTGCTCGTTGGAGCGAGGAAAGAGCACCACCCTCAGCGATCGAATAGGGCGGTGACATCGCCCGGAAGTTGTTCCCAATTAACGAAACGTTCGATGTGGATTGGGCGCGTAGCCGAGAAGTATTGCTCGGCCCAATGGCGTTCTTGGATGCTGCGAAATGCCCCTTTACCCTCTTCGTCAAGGACGGTGGTATCATCATATTTCTTGGGGCGGAAATTTGCTCAGCGGGGACGCGACATGATGATGGAAAGAGAGAGGGAGAGGGAAAGGATATGGTTTAGAGGAGAGGGAGAAGGAATTTGTGGTGTGAGAAATGGAGGAGGGGTGGGGAGTAATTTATAGGTGTGGAGGGGTGGTTTTTGGTGGGAAATATGAGTGGGGTGGGAGGGAAGTGATGGAGGGAATGGATTTGGATGGAAATTGGAAGGGGGAAGATTTTTGGAGGGAAGAAAACGAAGGGGAATGAATGGAGGGGAAAGAGGAGGGAAGATAATGAATTTGGAAATAAGGGGGGGGAATCTGCCAGGTACTCTGAACCGGTTCAGAGGTACTGCGAATCGGTTCGTCCCCCGAACCGGTTCTGCCTAGGGTTCGGGAAACTGTGTTGGTTCGTTTGTTTGGGTTCTCTCTTCTCTAAAATTCTAAGAGTTCTCTCATGCTCTTTCTTGTGCGTAATGCCCCTAAAGATGTCTTAGACCCTCGAGCTCCCTAAAAATTCCTCGAACACAACCTCGTAGTACGTGCAAGCTTCCTCGAAGTGCATGCTAACCAGTCTCTCTCATAACCCATGCTCCGGACTCCTAACTAACCTATTCACACACGACTACTATACACAAGAACTTACCCCATACGCGTCGGGGGTGCGACGACCTCACTTTTTCAGCTCAATTGACCCCATAAACGGGGTCTGATAACCAAATGGTGTCGACTTATTGCACACACGCCTCTAGATATAGCTTTAGGCATTGTCCATTTACTTTGAATGTATTTCTCCCTTTTAAATTGTCTAATTCAACTGCGCCATGAGGGAAAACATTCTTTACGACGAACGGGCCAGACCATCGTGACCGCAACTTTCCCGGAAAGAGATGAAGCCGAGAGTCGTAGAGAAGAATTTTTTGCCCGGGAATAAACTCTTTTCGTCGAATGATGTTATCGTGAGCGAGTTTCATCCTTTCTTTTGAAATTTTAGCATTATCATACGCATCATTGCGTAGTTCTTCTAACTCATTCTATTGAAGCTTGCGAGCTTCACCGGCCTTATCCATTGCATAATTCAATTGCTTTATCGCCCAATATGCTTTGTGTTCTAGCTCCACGGGAAGATGGAAAGGTTTTCCATACACATAGAGGAAAGGGGACATGCCGAGTTGATTCTTATATACGGTACGATAGGCCCATAGCGAATCGTTCAATCTAAGTGACCAATCTTTCCGGGTAGGATTGACGGTCTTTTCAAGAATGTTCTTGATTTCCCAATTTTCTAGTTCGGCCTGCCCATTCGTTTCCAGGTGATAAGTCGTTCCAACCTTGTGAACGACACCATACTTTCTCATGAGATTGGCGAATGGCCTGTTGCAAAAGTGCGTGCCATTATCACTAATTATCGCCTTCGGAGCACCAGAGCGGGAAGGTATGTGTTCCTGCAGGAACTTTATCACCACTTTGTTTTCATTCGTCTTGGTAGCTATAGATTCCACCCATTTAAAAACGTAGTCTACCGCGACAAGGATGTATAGGAAACTAAAGGACGACCCATGAAGTCAATACCCCAACAGTCGAAGATCTCAATGATGAGTATGGGGGTAAGAGGCATCATGTCTCATCGAGTAATGGCTCCCATCCGTTAGCACCTATTGCAAGATTTGAAAGCATCATTTGCATCCCGAAATATTATGGGCCAATAGAGGCCGCATTGCAGAATTTTAGCGGACTTCTTTTTCATCAAGAAGTGGCCTCCATAAGCTTTCGAATGAAAAAAATGGATGACTTTCGGGATTTCGTCATCTGGTACACATCGTCGGATGATTTAGTCAGTGCAATATTTAAAAAGGAAAGGATCGTCATAGAAGAACATGCGCGACCAAGTAATAAACCTGTTCTTATCTTGCGGTGTCCAGTCGGGAGGGACGGCTCCCGTGATAAGGTAGTTCACTATATCCGCAAAGCAGGGTAAAGGAGAGGTGGAAAAAGCTTCTCATTCGAAAAGTATTCGTCTATGGGTATGGGATCACTAGGTAAGTCGGACGAAAGCCATGATAAGTGTTCGGCAACGACGTTTTCTACTCCTTTCTTATCTTTTATGGAGAGATTGAACTCTTGTAGGAGTTGGATCCACCTTATGAGGCGCGACTTTGCATCTTTCTTTGCAAGTAGGTATTCCAAAGTCGCATGGTCGGTGAAGCAAGTAATGGGGGAACCGATAAGATATGATCGGAATTTATCAAGGGCAAAGACTATCACTAGTAACTCCTTCTCCGTGGTAGAGTAGTTGTGTTTAGGTCCGGCAAGGGTCCGGCTAGCGTAGTAGATGACATGAGCTTGCTTATCTTTTCTTTGGCCCAAAACAACCCCGATCGCATAATCGCTAGCGTCACACATAAGTTCGAATGGTAAGGACCAATCCAGAACTTGCATGATGGGAGAGGACACAAGCATGGTTTTCATCTTTTCAAAAGAGTTTTGGCATGCTTCCTTCCACTCGAATGGGGTGTCTTTCATGAGTAGGTTTCTCAAGGGTCTAGCGATGGCGCTAAAGTCCTTAATGAACCTTCGATAAAACCCCGCGTGGCCCAAGAAAGAGCGCACGTCCTTAAGCGATTTTGGCTGGGGAAGGTCAGTTATGACATCTATCTTTGCCCTATCAACTTCTATCCCCTTGGATGATAATACGTGGCCAAGAACTATTCCCCCGGTGACCATGAAATGTCATTTCTCCAAATTCAACACTAAGTTCTTTTCCACACACCGGGCAAGTACTTTTTCCAGTTTTTCTAGACAAAGGTCGAAAGAGGTACCAAAAATGCTGAAATCGTCCATGAACACTTCGAGTCTTCTTTCAACCATGTCACTAAATAAACTCAACATGCACCTTTGAAAGGTCGCGGGTGCATTACACAAACCAAATGGCATACGTTTGTAAGCAAACGTACCAAAAGGGCAAGTGAAGGTTGTTTTCTCCTGGTCAAGTACATCCACCTCAATTTGGTTATATCCGGAATAACCATCAAGGAAGCAATAGTAAGGGTGACTCGCTACTCTCTCAAGCATTTGATCAATAAATGGCAAGGATAAATGGTCTTTCCTAGTTCCCGCATTGAGTTTCTGGTAATCAATGCAAACGCGCCACCCGGTGGTGGTACGTTGGGGAACTAGCTCTCCCTTGGCATTCTCAATCACTGTCATTCTCGACTTTTTCGGGATGACTTGAATAGGGCTCACCCATTTGCTATTCGAGATTGGGTAAATAATCCCAGCATCCAATAACTTGATAATCTCGGTACTCACAACTTCTTTCATGTTGGGATTTAGTCTTCTTTGCATTTCTCTTGAGGTCTTGATATCCTCTTAGAGATGGATCTTGGGAGTGCAAATTAAAGGACTAACCAAAACCACTTTGGTGCTTCCTCAGAATTTTCAATAATTTGCCCTCCTGCTCTTCGTCTAGGCTAGAGGAGATAACAACAGGAAATGTGTCATCCTCTCCTAGGTATGCATATTTAATATGTGAGGGGAGTTTCTTTAATTAAAGGGTTGGAAATTGGTCACTAGAGGGAACCATGCGTGTATCCCTCGGGGTAACTCCTCGAATATATAAACCCAATTAACATCTTTCGCATCCTCGTTCGACGCACTCTCATCGAGTAACTCTCTCAACTCCCTAACCTCCCTCTCGAAGTCGGTGTACGTCCCCTCACTCTCGTGTCTCGCTACTAAACAGTACCCTAAGGCGTCGCCACAGTAATTCTCCTCAAAGTACTCCCCTAATATCTCATCTATGAGTCTCACCGTGTGAAGATCATCTTCCTCCCCCGTATGTTGGGCTATGTGGAAGATGTTGGTTTCTAAGGTCATGTTCCCAAAAGTGAGTTGCATTCGCCCATTTCGAGTATTGATGATTGCGTTGGTCGTAGCTAAGAATGGGCGCCCAAGATAATGGGAACATGGTTTCTCGAGTTGAAGGAGGGCTCTGTGTCCCAAATGACAAAATCTACCAGGAAGTAAAAAGTGTCAACTTGGACGATCACGTCCTCGACATGCCTCGAGGGATATTCACGATTCGATCCGCTAATTGGAGAGGGACCTTTGTGGGCTTGAGGTCTCCCAAGTCAAGTTTCCTATGTATTGAGTAAGGGAGAATATTTACGCTTGCTCCCAAGTCAAGTAAGGCTTTTTCGATTTTATTCTCTCCAATGATGCAAGAAATGGTGGGTGCACCAGGATCTTTGAATTTAGGCGGGAGATCATTTAGTAGAATGGAGCTCACATTTTGTGCTAAAAAAACATTCTTCTTTACCTTCATCTTTCTCTTTACCGTCAACAAGTCTTTGATGACTTTAGCATAAGGTGGAATTTGCTTAATGGCATCGAGGAAAGGTAAATTTAGCTTTACTTGCTTTAGCACTTCTAGCACGTCTTCACATGGGTTTCCTTTATGGGAGGGAATCAACCTTTGAGGAAACGGTGCCGCGGAGGGTGGTTTCACTACTACCTCTGGCTCACTAGCGTCTTCTTTGTCACTCTCATTCAAGGGGACATCTTCGGCCTCTTTCGTGCTGGGCGAAATCTCCTTGTCTTTCATTATGTCATGTGGGGGAGGTGATAAATCAACAATTCTCCCACTACGAAGAGTGGTCACAGCTTGACATTGCTCCTGATGTTCAGTAGAGGTGGAGCTAACACTAGTTTGACCTTAGGGAGGTCTTTGGCCTTGGGCAGGAAACTTGCCCTTCTCTTGAACACTCAATAAGGATTGTATCTTTGATAGATTTTCATTTATGTAGCCAATCAGACGATCATATTTGGCATTGATTACGGTCTGGCTTGCGATGAATTAAGTCATGGTATCGTCGAGAGTTCTCCGCGTTGGCGGGATATAAGATCCTTGCGGTGGTGGTGCTTGCACGTGTCCTTGCATGTGAGGAGCTTGTTGAAAATGTTGTGATGGAGGAGGGGAAACATGTGAAGGAGGGTTCATTGCGGCATGTTGTTGCCCATAGCTAAACCCGGGATGGTTTTTCCACGAAGGGTTGTATGAATTCCCGTGCAGTGCACCGAAATTACCCTTAAATCCTCCTATAGCACTAACTTGCTCCTGAAGCATTACTTTGTAGGCAGGTATGGTCGGGCATTCCTCAGTTGAATGAACTTCCTCACAAATCGCACACACCTTCTCGATGGGTTTTGGTACGGATCCAGCCGGTCCTTTTCTATATATCTCGCATAGGTCTCAAAATGCTTTCTCAAAGGTATCCAATCGACTGTCCATCATATAATTCTTATCTACGTGAAATAGGCCGGACGCCGACGGAGTGGTGGTCACTTGACGATTTTGATTTTGAGCATTAGGATCAGAAGTATCCCAAGATTGGGTAGTCTTGGGGACATACCTCAGGTGAAGCTCAGCATCGTGGGCATCTAAATCGACAAATGGACCATTTCCCATGGTTTCAACAAGTTTCTTGGAGTTAAGATTCAGCCCATTATAGAGAAAAGAGATGATTTGAGCTGAATCAAATCCATAATGGGGGCATGAAGTAATTAACTCGTTGAAACGTTCATAACATCGATGAAATGGCTCATTTTCAGATTATCTGAACGCTTGAATTTGAGCCTTTATGGAGATTGTTCGATGTGTTGGGAAGAATTTGTTGAGAAATCTCGATTGCAACTCGTTCCAAGATGGAATCGAGCTTAGAGGTAAAGACCATAGCCAGGTCTTAGCTTTATCTTTGAGCAAGAAAGGGAAGAGTTTGAGGCGGATCACCTCTTGTGTGCAGGTTTGATCATTGAGAGTATCGCACACATCCTCAAATTCCCTAATTTGGAGGTATGGATTTTCATAATCCATACCATGGTAATGAGGTAGCATCTGGATCATCCCATTTTTAAAACGGAATTACCCAGAATTATACGGGAGTATAATGCATCCCGGAGTGACAGTGCGCTCGGGATATAAGAATTCTCTCAGCGAGCAGTATGGGGGATCTTCCTCACCAGAAGCTGCACTACCGTGTTGCGACATCTCCCTCTCTCTTAATGACTCGGTTCTCTCACTTGGTGTGCTCGAGGTGTACTCGGGGGTGTGTCCTAAGAAGGAAAACGGAGTGTTGTTTGAGATTGAGTGTAACGGTGTGGGAGGTGGGATCCAGAACTGTGGGGCGTTTGGAGTGTGAGGGCTATCGGGGTTATACTCAACGATTGGATTTTCATGAATGCTGGTTGGAGTATTATGGGGTGTAGGAGTGAGTTCAGAATTTTGCATTAATGGCTTATGAGAGATGATGGTGAATCTTTTTGTGCTTTTTGAATTTTTTTTTATATGTTTTTGGATTTTTTTAGATTTTTGGTCAAAGCTTTGGATTGACTCGATCTAATCCTAAGTCTACCTAATTCCCCGGCAACGGCGTTAAAAACTTGACGCGACTGAAAATGTGTCTCAAAAATGCGTACTCTCTAGGCTCAAGTGCAAGCCTATCGCTCAAATAATAATCCGGCAAGTCGGGTATCGATCCTCAGGGAAAAAGGACAACAAAGTTGTGACGACGGGAAAAGACGAAGGAATCCTAACTTTGACTCCAAAAAGAAAGAAAAAATGTTTTGATTTTGGGATGACTACAACTAAATGCAATTATGAAATTATGAAGAGATGCAAATACACTAAACTATCTAAAATATGATTGAAAAAATGATTTGAAATTTTTAACTAAGTGATGAGAAAAACAGGACGGGAATACAATCCCCCAACCCTAGTGTATTGCAGTTATAATACTAATCGTAAATTTAACAGATTAATTTGACCCAGAATTTAGTACTCCCAAGCATTACGTATACGTGGTTCAAGCCCGCGTCATACTTAATCTGAGGACGAGTAAATCGGTACCGCGATAGTTACACTCGAATTGCATTCTAAATCATACCGGTTACCCAGAGGCAAATGAGATATAAAGATCTACAATTATTGTGTTCCTACGCAATACCGTCGTAATCAATCACTAAATTCAGAGGACTAATTTTATACACATGCAATTAACACATCAGACTGGGTTCATGTATCCCGGCCTTTTAAACCTAGACGGACATATTAAACTGAAGGATGCATGGAATAGTAACGTCGCATGCAAAAGAACTCATTATAAAACTAGATTGAAATACGTAACTAAGTATTATGAACGCAGAAATTGATTCAAATCACGCAAGAAAAATTACCATGCAAGAACAATAATCATAAGAATGAAACTTGGATTACAACTAGAAAACAAACTCAAAATTTTATCAATATTGTCGCAATTAATTCAAATTATGTTCCTAGATGTTCTTCTCCTTTTCTCTCTACCAAAACTAAAAAAAAACTCCCCAGAACTGTTGTTCCTAAGTCACTAAGTACGTCCAAAACTGTTTTTGAAAGAGTTTTAACTTCATGGGATTCTTTGGACCAATCAGAATAAAGAAGTAAATTCGCGCCTCAGGACCCCCGAACCGGTTCGCATGTTCCCCGAACCGGTTCGCCCCCCAAACCGGTTCGCATTGGGTTTGGGAAATTTCGCTGTCTTGGGTGCCCTTTTCTTTCATTTTAACACTTAGAATTTTTTTCTTGTTTCCTTTCTTTCTTCCTTGGATTTTTCTTCAACTTCAATTGGTCATAACTCATCAACCGTAGCTCGGATTTGGGTGCCGTTTCTTTCAGTGTTCTCGTTGTTCTAAGATTTTCAACTTTCCAGTTGATTTCTCCTCTGGGATCTGGCTGCAGAATTATCAAAATGCCCTTGAACTTGCCTTCCTAGACTTTCTTTCATCGTTTCGCTTTTGCACAACTTGCATAATTAACCTGTAAAACAACTAGGAGAAACACGAATTACTTGCCAACGAAGGTTAGTAGCAAAAATGTGCGTTAAATCCATATCTGATGCATTACTCAGGTTCACAAATGTATCGAAATTAGAGGAATAAATATACAATATTTATGCCCAATCAGTGGGATACAACATTTTCCCTTCACCTCCTAGTGGGTGTGATGACACTCACCCCTTAGACTTGCACTTGTTAATCGATTTTTTGTCTGGCACGTACCTAGTGATGATTCATCATCATGTCAAGTTATTGAGGGACAATATTTGAGTGCTTTGGTCTTCATTCCCACTATGCGGTCTAGAGAGACTTTATCTCTTAGGTCTCTTAAAACTCATATGCAGGGTCGCTAGATGCATTTGGTAGATGATGCAACACGGATTCTCCAATTCACCATAGTTTTAATTCTCTTCTTACTAGGTCATACCATTTATTATCTCACCATAAATCCGTTTATGATGGCGTATTTTTCTCCCTCAAATACTTCAGTTTCATTCGATAGTATGATTGGCCCATCTCAAACCTTAGGTTTAATCTTTGCCAGTATGAGCACTATGTCCAGACGAGTGACTAAGAGTCTCGTGGGTAGGTGGTGGTCTGGGAGGTACATTTTATTTTATCGATTTTCCCTCTAATTTTGCTGTATTTTATTCTCATATATATATATATATATATGTGTGTGTGTGTGTGTGTGTGTGTGTGTGTGTGTGTGTGTGTGTGTTTTGCGTAGCTATGGTCTTTAAGGTGTTTGGTCTCCACCGGGATTGATGAGTGCATTATTTTATATATTTTTTAACCAAATTTAAACCTCGTTAGTCCCATTTTATTTTATTTAATAAGTTATTAGGACCATTTTATTGAAAAGGGAAAAAAATGCAAGAATGATTGAATTTGGATTGAGAAATGGCAATTTTAAGTCAAAAATGGGCACTTCGGTAATTTTATAATATTCTTATGCTAATTTGTGAAAAAAGTTGCCTAGTAAAATTTTTGAAGGTATTGATGAAATTTGGTGCAAATGGATGATCGACTCGAAAAAGGTGCCAAAAAGGTGATTTTTATGATCGTTAAAAAAAGATGTTTTTGTAAAAAAAAAATCGAGAATTTTTATTCTCTGATTTGGAAAAAATTTGGCATGCCTGTTTGGTAAGAAATCCTAAGAGTCATAAAGTTGGGGGGAGGGGGACTCAGTGCCTTATTCCAATCCAAAGATTGAAGAGGAGAAGTGATAAGTTTCAACACATTTTGATCAATCAAGAAGAGTTCCACCATAACCCTAATACCTTAGTCCCAAGACTATAAACAAGACCCTTGGCCTCATTATTTCAGGGGGAATATCGTAGCGAGCCACTTCAGAACAATTTTTGGTTGTTTTATTTTGAGAGTTTTATTTATATTTGAGGGCCAAGAATTGTATCTTTGTGAGAGGAATTTTGTCAAGTTTATTTGTGAGACACAACATTTGTATGTTTATTTTATTAATGAAAATTAATATTCATTCTTGCAATTTTATTATGTCTTCAATTATGCTAGCTTAATTTCTTTACTAGGGCTAGGTGAAATTTATCATGTTTGATTAATATTGTGCATGATTTAAATTCATCTTTATTTCCCGACATGTTCTATAGGTTTTAAAAATTCGGTATTCATTTAAAATAACATGAGAGTGTATTTTAAACCTTTGGCTTTATTAAAAAATATATTTTTTTATTTTTAAGTGTAAGTACTTTTTGATGGATTATACTTGCACTCGATTGTTTTGATAGTCCATGCTTAAAGATTATACTTTGAAATTTAAAAGTGAACTTTTTGAGGGAATAAGGATTTTAGTCATCTAAATTTAGAGACGTTAGATTTTATTTTGAACTTTAACCGTGTTATTTTTCGAATTAAATGCGATCAGAGTCGGTTTAATTTGAGATATAAACTTGGGAATGACTAGTTTAAATTATTGCATAGTATTAGTTAAACGTGATAAATGATCCAATGTCCTAGTTTCCCACACACTAGTTCATATCTTTCGTAGTCACACTTTTTAATTGTGTTAGCTTAGTTTAATATTACATATCTTCTCTGCACCCATTTTGTCTTGTTAGACAGTCATAATTATTTTGAAAGAAAAATTATATAAATCTATGTGGGTTCGACCCGCACTTACACTCGCTATTCTATAGTAGCCCGTGTACTTGCGGTATTTTATAAATTGACAACAAGTTTTTGGTGCCGTTGCCGGGGATTTGTTCAATTTTTTTAAAAGAAGTTGTGACTTTCGAACTAGGTTATTTTACTTTTCGCATTTTTTTTAGTAAAAAAAATCATTCTTGCAAAAAATAAATCCAAAAATTCAAAAAATCTTTTTTCAGTAGTAATTTCTAGCATAAAAAAACTATAAAAAAAATTCTTCATAAGTGTGCTTTATTTTTTTATGTGTTAAATACACCACTAGTGTGTGTGTCGTGTAATTTTTGTTCTTTTCTTTCCTGAATTTTTTTTGGTGTCGCACTTTACGTTTGACATAGTTTCTTTTATTTTTTCAGAATCACATTAAAAAAAGAGAAAAGAAGAAAAAAAGGGGGCAAGAGTGAAGAAAATTTTGGAAAAGTGTGCAGCGGAGCGCAAACATGAAGGAGAAAATTATGCAATCTTGACACGATCACAAGGAGCTCTCGGGGATGACTGAAACATAGGCGATATTTCTCTCTGATCAATGAAAACTTAAACTTCGACCCAACGTAAACAAGTGATCGTAAAAAGTCCACGCCAGAGGTACGTTTTTCTGTGCTCCTACATGGTTTAATTTTGCATTTCTTTAGCACGTTGCATAAATTCACTTAAGAGAAAAACCCATGTGAAATATAAGGTGGAAATTTCATCACCCTTCCTTGGACCTAAAATCACTAATTAACCAATCATTTTCATATCCCTTGTTATCGTTGATTAAACTCGGGAAAACTAGATTTTAAAATTGAAATTCCCCTCACCTAAATTAGATAATTCAATTTACTTTGTGTTATCTAGGAATTATGTGGTTTGAGTAAAATATATATATTTTTAATTTTCTTCTCATAAAAAAAGTAAAAGAAAAAGATCAAAAGAAAAAAAAGAAAAATTCGAGTGAACTCACTTTATGCAAAGTTGGATTCGAGATCATATCGGTCATTTGTCGAGTGTGGAGTCTAGCATTCCCGAAACTTATATAGGTAGATTTTCGATATTCACCAAGATGGGAGATGAGTTAGAACTACGTGTCCTTAAAGATTACCTTCATCCGACTAGGTCTAGTCAACCTTCGTGTATATGTCTACCCGAGCACACCGCGAATAATTTTCAATTCCATTCGGGAACAATCCAATTGTTGCCCCTGTTTTGCGGCACTAAAAAAGAGGATCCCTAGCTCCATGTGCATGAGCTTTATTAAGTACCAATAATTCACTAACGAGATTGTAAAACTTAGTTTGTTTCCGTTGTCGTTGAAAGACAAATCTATGAGTTGGTTTAACTCCTTAGAACCCGAATCTATCCCCAGTTGGAACCAAATGAGTGTCACCTTCCTGCAAAAATTATTTCCCAACCAAAAAATGACGTCGATACGTCACACCATCAACACATTTAGCCAAAAGGAGCGAGAAGCCTTATAAAATGTATTTGGAGTGATTAAAGGACTTGTTACTGCAATGTCCTCACAATGGGATTGAGACGGTACGCCAAGTCCAAATTTTGTATGAGGGGTTCGATTGTAATACTCTAATTATGATCGAGTCTCTATGTAACAGTGATTTTACTGAGAAAAGTCAGGTTGACGCGTGGGTATTCCTAGAAGCTATAGCGAAAAAGTCCCAGAGATGGGCATCCAAGAGAATATAGGTCCACCACGTCCAATGAGGGGTTCGCTCACCAAGTCAAACAAATTTATGATTTAAATGCCAAAGTGGCCACATTTACCCGGCGTTTAGAGGCTTTAGAAACCAACAAAGAGGGAAATATAACTGCACCTATGGTCGTTAAACATGTAGGTTCCCTTATGTGTATACTTTGCGATGTATTCGACCACTTAGTCGAGAATTTCCATGCCCTTCCGACCCACAAAGCACTCACCAAGGAAACCAATGACCTAGGCCAAAGTATGACCCATATTCCAATGCGTACGATTCGGGGTGGTGAGACCACCTCAATCTTTCACGGTCCAAGGGTCAATACCAAGGAAGTGGAAGTCAATTTTTTGGTAACCCGACACCGGGTTTCCAAAATAATTCCACCGCACCATCAAATCTCTCATCCTAATTTGATGAACCTACTTTCCCAAAGTGCCCTTCAATTCCAGCAAACCGCTCAAAATGTCGTCCAATGCACCCAATAAATCATGCACATGAATACTCAAGCCATTACCAAACTCGAGGTTCAAATGAGTCAACTAGTTAATGCGCTGAATGAGAGGAATAAGGGATTGTTCTTAAGTCAGTCCGAACCCAATCTTGAAAAACTACCACTTAAGTCGTTTAATTCAAGATTAAACTATCTAAATAGTTCTGAATAGTTTGTTGAAGAAACGATTTTCTTAAAACAATTTTTAACACAAGATGTGTAAAACAATATGGACGACTAATATCAGTTATAGGTTTACCAGTTTTGAAAAACAAAACTTAAACAAAATAAACCAACACAACCTTAAGAAAGGGATGAGAGGAAGAGGAAGTGTACACAAGAAATTTTAACGTGGTAAAACCCCACCCAATTGGGAAAACATCCACAGTGACCTCTATGCCACAAAAGTAAAACAATCCAATAAAAATGAGTAACGAATTACAAGCTATATAACAATCAAGACACGCAATCAAACCTAAACTAAGTCCAGAAATTATACCAACTCCTCTGGAATTTTCTGACTTCTCCCAAGGATCTGATGTTGGTGATGTTTGCCCAGCTTCGTAACCTTACTCCTTTTAGCTTTACGTCGACTCAAAAGTCAAGTATCTCAATACCAACACTTTTCAATGTAGTCGTGTGAAGGCGTATGTGGTGATGTGCTCTAAATCACATGCATGCAACTCATACACACTTAAGTACATACACAATGAGTAACAAATTACAAACAGATCACTAGACATGCAAGATTTCTAAAATCAATCTAGTTAAACTAATCAGACTTTAAATCTTTAAAATATCCACAGATTTAGAGGGAATCTTGCTATAAAAATTAGCCAAGATCCTATGCACTTTCTTTATTTTAAAATATGTACTTATTTCACAAAACGTGAAATATTTGAAAGTGAAATCCCCAATCAAGATCTCAACTAGATCTAAGTCTAAATATTTGAGTAAATTGAATTTAGAAAAGATTTTGTTGGTTTTGGGTTTGAAATCAACATAACAGTTTGAAAATAACCAACAAAAATAAGATTTATTGAAATAAGAAATCGATATAAAGATCTTTCTAAGTGGATCTGTATCATAGAGGATTAATCTCACTTTTCTATGAAAAGAAACAGGGATTTAACCAACATGATTAAGTTGGGAACAAGATATAGAACTATAGAGGATAAACATCTCAAATCTTGAACTATTTACTCTTAGAAAAGGGTTTTCAAGTGAGATTTGACAGAGTTAGATTTAGGGTTTTATTTCTCTCTCTCTCTCTCTCTCACTCTTATTTTCTCTCAGGTTTGGACGAAGGCAAAAGTCTCAAATGGCTGAGCCTTAGGTCGTTTATATAGTGCGTGAGGAAGGATCGATAATCTCAGTGGCAATCAATGGATGAGATTAACTTTGACCGTTTGACTTCCAATCTAATGGTTAAAATAAAGTGGTGCAAAAAGCCAACGTTGATTGGTAAAAAAAAGAGTCACTTGAATTAAGTCTAAACACATGTAGATCGTTGATTAGATTGATCCAAAGGTTCTCAAAGAAACACAAGTCTGTGAGAGGGAAGAAACACATAAACAATTAACGAGATAGCAGCACGTGTAGACCCAATACTGGTTATAAAATGCGTATCAAAATAATTAAATTCCCACCCCTGAAGTCTCTAGTGCTTTCGGTTTCTACCCAAGCCAATTTTAAGCAATAAACAGAAATTGTACAACAGCCCCTAAGGTTTATATATAACCAAAATTAATTTCTAAAAATCATTTAAAAAACTTAAAAATTATTTACCGCATCCCAAAAATAGTAGAAAATTAAATTTAAGGGATTTAACTCACACACAACAAAATATAGCATGAGATAATGAATGTATGCAGTCGTAGTGTGTGGTGTTGGTATACTACCTTTAGGAACTTATAGAAGAATCAAATGTAGAGTCTGAGGTTCTTTGGAAAACAAGGGTTGGACTCAAATTTTGTCACAATTACCAAACTAAATGAGCACCTATATAATATACACTGAAGTGAGTAAAAAATATAGGGTGCTTCAATCTCTCCCTTTGGAAATATGAGACAAAATCTCCTTTGAGTCAATGAGGACTCGTAGGGATACAAACGAAATAAGAAAATCCTATTCCTATATAAAAAAATTCTATCTACCCAATATCTTAGAAAGATAAAATTACATAACTCAACTTGATACAAACCAATGCCCTAAAAAAATTATGTTGAAACTGACGGTACTGATTCCTGAAAATAAGATAAGTAAGATCAAGTTTTTAGTTGAGAATATACGAAAAATTTCCAAGAGGATTCAAATTTCTCCCCCATTTTGTCTCAAACGGAGAAAGGGCAAAGAAAAACTAGAAGAAATAATTATTCAACGTTCTGCCATGCCCATACCAATAGAATTGCGTAAAGATTAAAATAGAAGAAAGTCTAAAGGTTTAGTAAATAGATCAGCTAATTGTAATTCAGTGGGAACGTAATTTATTTCTAACTCCTTAGATTCAACTAACTCGTGTATGAAATGATATATGATTTTAACATGTTTAGTAGGAGAGCGCTGAACATGATTTTAAGAAATATTAATCATGCATTGATTATCACAATATAGATGTAACTTATCTTCAGTTATACCGTAATATTTTAGCATTTGTTTCAACCAAATTAATTCAGAGCAACAACTTCCTGGTGCAATATATTCGAATTCGGCAGTAGACAAGAAAGTGCAATTTTGTTTCTTACTACTCCATCCTACCATGTTGTTACCAATGTAGTAACACGCTCCAGAAGTACTCTTACTACCATTGATACAACCGGCCCTATCAGCATTGGTGAAGTCTTTAGTGTACCAAAGTCCTAAATTTAGAGTGCCTTTGATGTATTTGATAATTCTTTTAACGCAAAAAAGGTGACTCTCTTTAGGATTATTTTGATATCGGGAAGACACGCAGACATAGTACATGATATTAGGATGGGAGGCAATAAGATAAAGTAAAATTCCTATCATACTATGATACTAGGTGGTATAAATGGATTTTCCATTATCATCTTTAGAAACTTTAATAGTGGTACTCATAGGAATCCTAGCTTCTTTAGCTGTTTCTAGGCCAAACTTCTTAACAATCTCTGAAGCGTATTTAGATTGCGATAGAAATAATCCTTCTGAATTCTGTTTAACTTAGAGTTCTAAGAAGAATTGTAACTCCTCCATAAGTGACATTTGAAATTCTTTATGCATAACGTTAAAGAAGGTCTTGACTTTTAAAGGGCAGATGGAGGCTAAAATGACATCGTTAACATAAACTTGAGCAATAGTAATGTTGTTGTCAAAATGTTTGACAAACAAAGTTTGGTCATCCCCTCCTCTCCTAAACCCATTGTCTAAAAGAAAGGTGGATAGACGCTCATACCAAGCTCTAGGATCTTATTTTAACCCATAAAGAGTTTTTTTAAGACGATAAACATAATTTTGGTGATGAGCGTCAATAAACCCTTTGGGTTGTTCTACATAGGCCTCTTCAGTTAAAATTCCCTTAAAAAGGGATAACTTAACATCCATTTGATATAAAGTGAAATGCAAATGACAAGCTATGACAAAAAGTAAGCGAACAGGTTCGAGGCGAGTGCCAGGAGAAAAAGTTTCCTAGAAATCTATTCCTTCGATATGAGAGTAGCCCTGGGCAACTAATCTAGCTTTATTCTGAATAATCATCCCAGATTCATCAGTATTATTTTTAAAAATCCAACATGTGCCAATAACCCTTTTATTTTTAGGCCTGGGTACGAGATACCAAACATCATGAATGACAAATTGAAGAAGTTCTCCTATATAGAACTTATCCACAAAGTGTCATTCAAGGCTTCATTTACGGTTTTGGGCTCAATAAGAGACACAGAATATGCAAAATGAGCAATGTTATGAAGCTGAGATCTTGTGCGAATTGGCTCAGTAGTGTTTCCAACTACACTATCTAAAGGATGATCTTTAGAAACCCGGTTAGTTACATCAGGGATCTCAGTTGGTAAAGATTCAACTATTTCTGGATAGTCATAATTTAAAAGATTTTTGGACTCATCTGCAATAATTGATTCTTCGGTATTACTTTCTACATTAGTGTCACTTACAACCACTATAATAGATTCCATCATGGTTTTGGTACGAATATTTGTAGACACGATAGGCTCTACTGTTGGATAATATCCTAAAAAGATGGCTTTATCTCCTCTAGTTTCGAATTTAGACAGATGTTTGATGTCATTATAGACATAACAGGTTTTACCAAAGGTTCTAAAGTATTTTACGTTAGGTTTCTTTCTATACCAAAGTTAAAGGATGTTTGTTTGGTATTCTTCCTTAAGTAGACTCGATTGATTATATGACAGGTAATACGAATGGATTCTAACTAAAAATATTTTGGTAAGTTTTTTGCATGAATCATCACACGGCCCATTTCCTAAAGAGTGCGAATTTTACGCTCAGCAATCCCATTTTGTTGTGGTGTCTTAGGAGCACTAAATTCATGTTAGTAACCATTATAGTCACAATATTCTATGACGCCCGAATCTATGAATTCTCCTCCTCTATCACTACGACTTCTATCTACTTATGTGTCCTTTTCATTTTCTATACGAACTAAGATTTTCAAAAACTTTTGAAAGGTTTCTGATTTATGTTTTAAGAAGGCAACCCAGGTAAATCGAGTGAAATCATTAAACATAACAAGGATGTAACTGTTTTCATAAAGATTAACATTACGAGAAGGACCCATTAGGTCCATATGGATGAGTTTTAGAGGTTTAGTGGATATAACTTCTTTAACCTTCTTATAGGGAACCTTGATAATTTTCCCTTCTTAAGAGGGACCACAAACAATGTTTGAAATTGGTTTGATCTAGGGAAGACCTCTAACTATCTCTTGGGAGTATAATTTGCTAAGATTATCTTAGTTAATGTGACCCAACCTATTATGCCATATCTCATTGTCATCCATTCTGGCAATGTTACAAACCTTTGTACTTGGATTGACTGTGTAATAATTATCTGGAGTACGGAGTCCTGTAATAACGCAATCACCTTTTTCATTTAAAATTTTGCAATTGTTCTTTAAAAAAGTGACAGTATGGTTGGAGTCACAAAAATGTGATATACTTAGTAAATTGGCTTTAAGTCCTTTTACCAAGAGAACATTCTTAAGAATGGGTAATCCTTCTTCATAGATTGTTCCTTTACCAATGATATGGGTTGATACACCATCTCCAAACAAGACTTTTCCTCCGGAGAAGTTGGTTTTGTTTGAAAGTTTGGAATCAACCCCGATCATACGTTTGGAACATCCTGAGTCTAAATACCATCCAGTTGTAGTATGTTCATCTCTAAAAGCACTGATCACTATGTTGCATTTTAACTGGGATAATATATCATCTTTTCTAACTCAAATTGCTCTAGTTTTTAATTTGCGCTTATTAGCTCGTATTTGATAAAACTTGTGAGCTTATGTCTTTTCTTTAAAAGATTTTTCCGCATTCTTATTGTTGTTATAAACAGTTGGAGCAATTAGTCTAGAATAGAATCTAGGATTCCTTTTCGTAGATTGTCTTTTAGTCTTAGTCCTTTTCCTTTTATTTTGATAGTTAGAATTATTATCTGGTTGTCTAGGAAGGACATAGTTGTTTCATCTTCTCCTAGAATAGTTGAATTTATGGTAAACAGGAGAAGTATAGACTGGATTACATAGACGTTTGGAATAGCAACCATCAAGAGAATGCCCATAGGTATCACAATAGGAGCAGTAAAGACGGCACGTTGAACTCATAACCTTAGGAAAGGTATTATCCAAAAGTTTGTCTAGGTTTTGAGCTCTAGTCTTGTTCCTAGGTGGAACAGGATGAAACTTCGAATCTGCTTTTCAAATAGGGGGATGACATATTTAGTATTTTGTTCAACATTATGCTTAGAGTCGCTTGATTCACCAATGTCTAACTTCAGTTGTTTTTTTATCAAAATCATTTTTTAAACCTTAAAAATTTGGAAAAGTTTCAACGGGACTTTTGCCACTAGACACAAACTTTATGGTTTCAAAGTTTTTAGTTTGTGTCTTATAGTTAGGATAAAATCTTATTCCAGTTCCGTCATCATAATTGGTTTTTCTTTCAGCTACATAATCTTCAAAACATACTATGAATGTCTTTTCTTTTGTTTGTTCCAATTCTAACAACGTTCATTTGTATTTCTTTTCCAAAATTTCATTAGAGTTAGTTAACTCTTTTTCAGTTTTTATTCAAAGCTTTTGGTTTCATTCTCATGAGTTAGACATTGAGTAGTATACTCTTCAGCATTTTATTTGATCATCAGACTTAAGGTTTCTATCTTCTGGGTAAGAACCTTGATAGTTTTTTCAAGCCTAGTGCTTTTCTTAAGAGTTTTTGTGTACAGTGTGTGAATGTGAGGAAGGTCATCCTTTTCGGAGTCGCTAAGTGTGCAGTGTCCCCTAGCGATTCATTTTTAAAACTCGCATACCCATTGACATCAATAATAGGGCATTCCTTTTGACTCACACACACGGAGTTTGAAGAATTATCAACATTCTCAAAAAATGAGGCAGATAAACCAGTAAGCACAATATCAGTCATAGTATGATCAGATTCATCATCATCATTGTATATTATCTTAGCAAATAATGATATACAAGGGTCAAAAGTGTTAAATGACTCAGGTTCATCACTTTCAGAGTCACTTGAGTCATCCTAAGTCTTGATTAAATGACCCCTATTATATTTATGAATTTTGTCTAAGTTAACTCTACAGTCACTAGCCATATGTCCTAACTTTCCACATCTCTAGCTTTCAACATTTTTAAGGTCTTTCTCAGGTCTCTTGTGATTGTCAGGCTGGTATTTGTCTTGTCTTCTCTCATGAGGCCTATTGTTAGATTGATTTGGATAAGTAGGTTTGCCTTATCTTTTTTCTATTTATTTTTGAAAGTTCACAATGTTCTTCAACTGTTTAGACATTAAAGAAATTTGATTATTCGAAGTATCTAAATTACGGTCCTCATCAGAGTCTAAGTCAATATTATGTATGCTAAATTCAGGTGAGGTCAACTTAGATGAAAAAATAAGATTGGAGGTAGACTGTCTCTTTTGGGACTGGGTTAGTTGTTTCTTAAATTCAAATTCCATTTTCACAGTTCTCAATTTGCTACTGAGGAGTTCGGGTGTAAGATTTTGATCATCTATCTCCTCAATTGCATATCTCTTATTATCATTTTTTGTGGAAGTGGTCTTAGTATTTTAGGGATAATTTCCTTTCTATCATAAACAAGCCCATTAGCATGCAATTTGGTCACAATGTCTGTCAGTCTAATATAAAAGTCATCAAATGACTTAGTCTCAGTCATGATCAAGGAGTTATATTGTTGGATTAACATTTGTGTTTTAGTAGCTTTAACTCTGGTATCACCCTTATGTGCAGTCACTAGGGTTTCCCATGCTTCTTTACAGGTAAAACAGAATGATATCCTCTTAAATTCGTGTTCATTAATAGACGTGAATATGGCATTTTTGCCTTTCTTGTTATTAAGTGAAACTTGTTTCTCTTCTTTAGTGAATTCACTTAGTAACTTTCTAATCCTCACAGTACTTCTTTCAGCGACTGGTTTTGTAGGAAAAGTGTAACCATTTTCAATAACTTCCCAGACATCATCTCCCAAGGTCCCTTGGATGAATACAGCCATCCTTACCTTCCAGTAAGGAAAGTTGGTTCCATCAAAGAGAGGGAGCTGGGATAGGTTACCTAGTCTCTCAAATTTCTCGTCCATAATTTGTTTTGAGAAAAAAATTTCAGAAACTCAATATCTAAAGAATTTTTGAAAAATCAAAGCTCTGATACAATTGAAAGATTACCACTTGCGTCGTTTTATTCAAGATTGAACTATATAAATGGTTCTGAACAGTTTATTGAAGAATCTCTTTTCTTAAAAAAAAATTTAATCCAAGATGTGTAAAACAATATGAACGAGTAATTTCAGCTATAGGTTTACCTGTTTTGAAAATCAAAACTTAAACAAAATAAACAAACATAGCCTTAAGAAAGGGATGAGAGGAAGAGGAAGTGTACACAAGTAATTTTAACATGGTAAAACCCCACCCAATTGGGGAAACATCCACGGTGACCTCTACATCACAAAAGTAAAAAAAATCCATTAAAAACGAGTAAGAGATTACAAGCTATATAAAAATAAAGACACACAATCAATCACAAACTAAGTTCAGAAATTGTACCAACTCCTCTGGAGTTTTCTGACTTCTATCAAGATTCTGATGTTGTTGATGTTGTCCTAACTTCGTAACTTTACTCCTTTTAGCTTTACGCCGACTCTAAAGATAAATATCTCAATACCAACACTTTTCAGTGTAGTAGTGTGAAGGTATATGTGGTGATGTGCTCTAAATTACATGCATGCAACTCACATACACTTAAGTACAGACAAACTGAGTAACAAATTATAAACAGATCACAAGACATGCAAGATTTCCAAAATCAATCTAGTCAAACTAATCAGACCTTAAATCTTTAAAATATCCGCAGATCAAGAGAGAATCTTTCTATAAAAACTAGCCAAGATCCTATCCACTTTCTTTATTTTAAATATGTACTTATTTCACAAAATGTGAAATATTTGAAAGTGAAATACACAATCAAGATCTCAACTAGATCTAAGTCTAAATATTTGAGTAAATTGAATTTAGAAAAGATTTTTTTGGTTTAGGGTTTGAAATCAACATAACAGTTTGAAAATAACCAACAAAAATAAGATTTCTCGAAATAAGAAACCGATATAAAGATCTATCTAAGTGGATATATATCACAGCGGCTTAATATCACTATTCTATGAAAAGAAACTGACATTTAACCAACGTGATTAAGTTGGGAAAGATATATAGAACTATAGAGGATAAACTTCTCAAATCTCGAACTATTTACTCTCAGAAAAGGGTTTTCTGGTGAGATATGGATATAGTTAGGTTTAGGGTTTTATTTTGTAAGGATATTGTCCATCAAATTTAGTATGTCATATACCGCTACAAGTTTGTCGAAGAATTGGGAAGCTTACATCTACAATCGACAATCTGAATTTCAAGACGACTTCAACAATCATGCCCAACAAGGATGAATTGGGTAAAATGTGTTTAAGTTCCATTTACATTTTACATTAAAAGTGTTGGGATATTTTTATAAAATTTTAAATGATTTTTGAAATGTTTTTAAATGATTTTAATCATAAAAGTTTTGGATAAATTATCCTGATCCCGTATACAGTTTTGGTTCTTAAGGATTCCAAGTTTTTAATATTTAAAAGTTTTTTAAGGAGGATCAGTGACTATCGTTCAAATGACGTCACATCTCGTTCGAACGAGATGGATTGTAGCTCGAACGACGTCGTGTTTCGTTCGAACGACAGGTTTTTTCCCTTGACACATCACCGCCTTGAATTTTACTATCTAAAGGGTGTCAGGCTACCGGATTTCGTGTGGAGAAAAATTAGTTTTTGACAGAATACATTTTTTCTATTCTCTAACCATATTTGAGGGTTCATAAATTTTGTTTTACAATTCACAATCCCAATTTCTTTTGTGTGAGTTATTTTGTGGAACCCAAAGAATATATTTCCTGCTGTTCAACCTCTGTGGAGAAGGCATCTCCATATTTGATTGGTGAATACGGAGCGTAGTCATTCTATGTGTGGACGAGCCGAAGATGACGAATTGATACCTGGAGGGTATTTCGCTGTCTCTTGTAGCTTTGAAGGTTTGACGAAGACACCGTGAATTACACTTGTGGGTGATTATCAGGTAGTATGTAAGTCAATGGTCTTGTAAACTTTTCAAATTATTATAAAAGGTTTTACCCGAAAGGGGTTTTTTCCTGAATCGGTCGTCTTTATTTTTGATGCATGGTTAGAATGATTTATGTCACTTAGATGCATGTTTAGGGGCTGAAATAAAATTAAATTTGGTTTGTTCAAATTTAGACACCAAATTAAATAAGTTTAAGTTTGAAATTGCGAATATATTTGAAACAAAAGCGCACACGACACTTTCAAATTGATATAAGAGCAGGTTACGCTAACTTATCGCGTATTCCTATTTTTCACAAATTTGTGTGATATTGATTTTGCCTGAAAATTTTGATTTTATTTAAAATCACAAGTTTTTCAATGGATCACTTATATAATCGGGTGCCCATCTTTGACGGTGATAATTATGCCTATTGGAAAGCCCGCATGAAATCTGTTTTAAAAGCCATTGATGAGCGTGTTTGGTTGTTGATTGAAAATGGATGGACTCCTCCCATCGTGACTGTTGATAATGTCACATCTTTAAACCATGTGTCAAACTGGACCAAGGACGATTATAAATTGCCTAACTTTAATTCTCATGATTTGAGTGCTATTTTTGGAGCTGTCACTCCCGACGAGTTTTGTTGTATTATGGCGTGCACCACGTCTAAAGAGACATGGGATGTTTTAAAATTGACACACGAGGGCACGACCGCTATTAAAGAGCCTAATTTGCAAAATCTTGCCACCACAATTTGAGACCCATACTATGTTAGAGTCCGAAACTTTTGATGAGCTTAATGCACGTTTGTCAGACATTGTCAACACTAGTTTTAATTTGGGTGAGATAATTAATAACACGTGAGTTGTGAAAATGATTTTGAGATCCCTTCCAAGTCGTTTTATTCTGAAAGTCACTGTTTTAAACTCGATGGGGAATTTGAGCACACTTAAGTTAGAAGAGTTGCTAGGTGATCTTCAGATTTACGAGTTAGATATGTTTCCCCAAACTGTCAAACCTAAAGATAAATGGATTTCACTTAGGCGATAGTCGAGATCGAGTGAGGATGTTTCGAGGAAGAACGATAAGAAAAAGAAAGTGAGTTTTTGTGAGTCCGAGTTTGATTTTGACATGTCCTTACTTGCATAAAATTTTAAAAAGTTTCTCAAAATGTCTAAAGAAAATTCTTCCAATAAAAAGAGATCTTTTGAGAAAAATTAAAAGAAAGAGGATTCTAAAGAAAGTGATAAGGAGGATAAGATCAGGTGTTTTGAGTGTGAGGGCAAAGTTCACATATCTAAAGAGTGTCCTACTAGGATAAAGAGAAAGGGCAAATAAACTGCTATGCCTGCCACACTTAGTGATAGTGAGGGAGATGAGGAAGATGAGGGAGATGAGTCCAGTAAAGGTTTAGCACATGGGATTTGTGTAGATTTTTCGAGTCATATGAGCACACCCACTTTCTCTCACGATGATAGTGTTCACGAGAGCGACAGTGATGACTCGAGTATTTCTAATGGTGATGAGAGCGGGTTTCAGAGTGGAGATGAAAGTGAGAACCAAAAAGATTTTAGAGATTTGTACACCGAGACCTTGGAAATAAAAAAATATAATAGGGACTTAGGTCGTTGGGTTTTAAATTTGGACAGAGAGAAAGAAGTTTTAAGGAGGGAAAAGTGTGACTTGACCGACACGATGTCTAGTCTGATGACACGTGTATTCCAACTCGAGAGTCATCTCGAACATGCCTAGGAGGTCAAAGTTCCTTTAAAGAACGCATCTAAGAAAGTTGAAAAGATTGTTATTAATCCCGTTTTTGGGTAGTGGTGAGAATTTAGGAAAAGGTCATGACGGTGCATCCACTTCTTTTATTGCACCCGAGCCGGTTCCCACTTTGGTGATTGAGTCATGTGATTCTCATCCCAACCCACCTAGGTGTCCCATTCCATTAGGAGAACACGTCCTAGAATTTTTGAAAAATTAATTCCTAGGGCGATTTATGTTTGCTCCCATTGCAAAAAGAGAGGACACCTTAGGGAATTTTGCTTTAAATTGGGTTATGTGTCACTCTTTGATCCTAAGCATGTTCACACACATGCACCCACTCATAATACTTTGCTTGCACGCAATGATAGAGAGTATACACATATAAGCGAGCAAGTAATGTTTTTGGTCAAGACTTCACATGATTTGATGGAGTTATTTCAAAAGATGTCACCATCTTTGGAAAACTCCACTGCACTTCCCGATTGAGGTCTAGACATGTTTTGCTAGGATAGGGTGATTTACATGATGACATTTTAGCCTATTGATAGTATGTACCTTTTATATTTTATTTGTTTTTACTTATTTTTGCTACTATTATAGCACTGTTTTGGAACTGTTCGCCCATTCCAGGAACTATTTTTTTATGAAATTTTCTAATGGACTAAACTATATGCCATTCTATAATCTGGGAAATTTGACTTTTCTCGTTCTAACGAGATGGTCTGTCGATTGAACGACAAGGCATATCGTTCGAACGACCCCTAGAATTTTATTTGCAGCCCTCTATTTTATATTAATATATGTTATTGGTACTGCTGGGTAGTGTCTGAACAGTGTTCGAAAAGTAAAAAATGATTTTCTTTTTTAGAAAAATTTAAAAAATTCAAAAAGAGTTTTGTATTTTGTTTGCACCTTATATTAATGCACACTTAGGATGACCAAGTCACAACTTCATGCCATATCCATGTGACTGTTTGATAGTGTTTTGTGACAATATATTGTGTCATTCATGTGCTTTATAAAATTTGGAGTCTTTGAGACGATATAGTGTTACTACCTTCATGATTGACTCTATTTGTACTTTATTGCACACATGCATGGATTTGTTTGACTTTTGTTCTTGTCTATCACATGTTGGTTGAGTGTTTTCGCTTCAATTCTATCTATACAACGAACCAAATCGTGACAAAAATTAGTAAATGTTATACACCGTTTGTGAGATTTGTGTGTTTATTTTGAAAAATGGTGAAGGGATACGAATGGTACTTATCTATCCCTTGAGATTAAGCCACGGTTTAAAAGAACCTAAAAAGTGAGTAATTGAAAATTATCCGGGGTCCAATGATGTTTAAAAGATCCCGAAAAAATTAACAGGCAATAAAAGGAAAATTATGCCAAAAATGGGCCAAATTTTTGTTTCATCACCTCATAAATAAAAGCATTATCTTTAAATGAGGGAGTTTGGATGGAATTTCCAACGATCTGCGCGTCCTTGAAAGTCTTGAAAAAGCATTACATAGTTTTGGACGTTATTGAAGTGGAAATCATTTATACTTTGATTTGTTGATATGATTAATACGATGCCATCTAAATTCAACAATTTTACACCAAAGCACTATTTTTTATGTTCATTCATTAGGATTACACTTATGCATCGTGCACGTATGATATGATTAAGTTGATGTTCCTATCCAATCTGTTCACAACCATTTATTCTGTATCCCCGATTTGGTTATCTTAGTACATATTCATGGTGTGATTTTTTTGTAACATCATATTTTTGCATTTTTTGTATAAATAATTAAAAAACCCAAAAATAGTTTGTTTGCCTTGTTTACCGTGACACCCCAATTTGCTTTATGTGATTTATTATTTTCCTTGTCTATTTCAGACAAATAAAAAGGGGGATAACAAATTATGATATTATGAGGGAGTTTTAGTATGGGGAGATTTGATTATGCTTTCATGTTTATGCTTATAGCATTTGAAACTCGATACGTGATGACATTTCTGCTTTGTCTCATGTGTGAAGGTACGGTTGAAGATGTTTGGATTGCACACCCTCATGAGAAAAGCTTGGAGTTTTGAAAAGTTGATTGTTGAAACGAAGTTTGAAAAAGTTTTAAGACTTGTTCAGTTTATCTTTCCATGTTTAAGTTTATGGGAGGGTAGATTTAATAGGCCATACTTTACACCTTTTAGCTTTACGTCGACTCTAAAGTTAAATATCCCAATACCAACACTTTTCACTGTAGTAGTGTGAAGATGTATGTGGTGATGTGCTCTAAATCACATGCATGCAACTTACACACACTTAAGTACAAACATAATGAGTAACAAATTACAAACAGATCATTAGACATGCGAGATTTCCAAAATCAATCTAGTCAAACTAATCAGACTTTGGATCTTTAAAATATCCGTAGATCAAGAGGGAATCTTACTATAAAAACTAGCTAAGATCCTATGCACTTTCTTTATTTTAAAATATGTACTTATTTCACTAAACGTGAAATATTTGAAAATGAAATCCCCAATCAAGATCTCAACTAGATCAAAGTCTGAATATTTGAGTAAATTTAATTTAGAAAAGATTTTGTTGGTTTAGGGTTTAAAATCAACATAACAATTTGAAAATAACCAACAAAAATAAGATTTCTCGAAATAAGAAATCGATATAAATATATATCTAAGTGGATATGTATCACAATGGATTAATCTCACTATTCTATGAAAAGAAATAGAGATTTAACCAACGTGATTAAGTTGGGAAAGAGATATAGAACTATAGAGGATAAACTTCTCAAATATCGAACTATTTACTCTCAGAAAAGGGTTTTTTGGTGAGATTTGGATAGAGTTGGGTTTCGGGTTTTATTTTGTTAGGACATTGTCCGTCACATTTAGTATGTCATATACCGCTACAAGTTTGTCAAAGAATAGGGAAGCTTACATCTACAATCAACAATATGAATTTCAAGACGACTTCAACAATTATGCCCAACAAGAATGAATTGGGTAAAATGTGTGTAAGTTCCATTTACATTTTACATTAAAAGTGTTGGGATATTTTTATAAAAGTTTAAATGATTTTTGAAATGTTTTGAAATGATTTAAATCATAAAAGTTTTGGGTAAATTCTCCTGATCTCGTAAACTGTTTTGGTTCTTAAGGATTCCAAGTTTTTAATATTTAAAAGTTTTTTTAAGGAGGATCAGTGACTGTCGTTCAAACGACGTCACATCTCGTTCGAACGAGATGGAGTGTCGCTCAAACGGCTTCGTGTTTCGTTCGAACGATAGGTTTTTTTCCTTGACACGTCACCGCTTTGAATTTTACTATTTAAAGGGTGTCAGGAAACTGAATTTCGTGTGGAGAAAAAATTGTTTTTGACATAATATGTTTTTTCTATTCTCCAACCATATTTGAGGGTTTATAACTTTTTTTTTACAATTCACAATCCCAATTTATTTTATTTGAGTTATTTTGTGGAACCCAAAGCATATTTTTGCTACTGTTCAACCTCTGTGGAGAAGGTATCTCCATATCTGATTGGTGGATACCGAGCATAGTCATTCTGCATGTGGATGAGCTGAAGACGAAGAACCGACACCTAGAGGTATTTCTCTGTCTCTCGTAGCTTTAAGGGTTTGACGAAGACACCGTGCATTACACTTGTTGGCGATTATCAGATTGTATGTAAGTCAATGGTCTTATAAACTTTTCAAAGTGTTAGAAAAGGTTTTACCCTAAAGGGATTTTTTCCTGAATCGGTCGTCTTTATTTTTCATTCATGGTTAGAATGATTTATGTCACTTAGATGCATGTTTACGGGCTGAACTAAAATTGAATTGGGGTTGTTCAAATTTAGATACCTAATTAAATAAGTTTAAGTTGGCAATTGTGAATATATTTGAAATAATATCGCACACGTCACTTTCATATTTCTCTCTAACTCTTGTTCTCTCTCTCTCTCTCTCTCTCTCTCTCTCTCTCTCTCTCTCTCTCTCTCTAACTCTTTCTCTCTATCTCTCTCTCACTCTTTTTTTCTTTCAGGCTTGGACGAAGACAAAAGTCTCAAATGGCCGATCCTTAGGTCATTCATATAGTGCGTGACGAAGGATTGAGAATCTCAGTGCCAATAAATGGCTGAGATTAAATTTGACCGTTTGACTTCCAATCTAATGGTTAAAATAAAGTGGTGCAAAAAGCCAACATTGATTGGTCAAAAAAATATTCACTTGGATTAAGTCTAAAGACATGCATATCATTGATTACAATGATCTAAGGGTTCTCAAAGAAACATAAGTCTGAGAGAGGGAAGAAACACATAAACAACCAACGAGATAGCAACACATGTAGACCCAATACGGGTTATAAAACGCATATCAAAATAATTAAATTCCCACCCCTGAAGTCTCTAGCGCTTTTGGTTTCTACCCAAGCCAATTTTAAGCTATAAACAAAAGTTGCACAATAGCCCCTAAGGTTTATATATAACCAAAATTAATTTCTAAAAATTATTTAAAAAACTAAGAAATTATTTAACACATCCTAAAAATAGTAGAAAATTAATTTTAAGGAATTTAACTCACCCACATCAAAATATAACATGACATAATGTATGTATGCATCCTAGTGTGTGGTGTTCGTATACTACCTTTAGGAACTTGTAGAAGAATCACATGTAGAGTCTGAGGTTCTTTGGAAATTAAGGGTTGGACTCAAATTTTATCACAATTTCTAAAATATACTCAAGTGAGTCACAGATATAGGGTGCTTCAAATTTGAAGGGTAACATGCCTAGGATTCAATTTGTTATTCAAAATGACACGAGTATGTCACACACCATCATCACACTTAGGTTCAGTAAGGAAGTGTAGAAAAATGTTTCACCACCTACTGAGAGTGAATTCGAGAAATATAAGTAGAAGGTAGGTCCACCCATGGATCCAACTTCCTTCTCCCCCTCACCTGTCGAGCCATTTGTAGAGACCTATGTCCCAAAAGCTCCATTTCCCCAACTGTTGGTGCCCCAAAAGGAAAATGCGAAAGTTGATAAGATGTTAGAAGTATTCAAGAAAGTACAAATAAATATCCCACTGCTTGATGCTATTCAGCAAGTGTCATCCTATGCCAAATTTCTCAAGGAACTTTGTACCTTCAAGAGAAGCACCAATGTACCCAAGAAAGATTTTTTAGCCGAGCAAGCAATCAAGATCATTTCTTATCAAACTCTCATCAAGTATAAGGACCCCCACTACTCCGATAATCTCTATCAATATACGATAGCGCGTCATTGAGAAAGCCCTTCTAGATTTAGGAGCAAGCGTGAACCTTCTGTCATACACCATGTACGAGAAACTAGGTTTGGGGTAGCTGAAGACGACTAGGATTACCTTGTCCTTAGACGACCATTTTATGAAAATTCCTAGAGCTATCGTTGAGAACGTCCTAATTAAAGCGTGTGACTTTGTATTTCCATTCGATTTCGTTGTCTTGGACACCCAACAAGTACAAAATCCTCTTGCACAAATCCCTATTATTTTGGGTCATCCTTTCCTCTCCACATTTGATGCCATTATTAGGTGTCATAGCAGCCAATTGAGCCTATCCGTTGGGAACATGACTATAGGACCTTAATGTGTTCAATTTTGCCAAATAACCACCCAATGACGATGAACCCATGGATGTCGACATGATTGATAGTATCGTCCAAGTTACTTTCGAGCAAACTTATAATGACGACCCTTTAGCAATATGTCTTGCATTTTTTAGGTCTGAATTTGATGTCGAAAAGTTAATCAAAGAAATCAATGTCCTCTTGGACTCCGGCCTTTATCATGTAAGTAGGAAGTTGGAAGTGTAATCCTGAACCCCTCTCAGTTTTTACATCACCGGTTCCACCCTTGATGGAGAAAACTCTTGAGATTGAATTGAAGCAACTGCCTGAAATGCTCGAGCATAGATTCTTGGGACCTTTTGAATCCTTGCCTGTTATCATCGCATTGGACTTGGACAAAGAACAGTAAGGTAAATCGTTGCGTGTTTTCAAAACACACAAGGAAGCCATAGGATGGACCATAGCCAACTATAAGGGGATAGGTCCATCGGTGTGAATTCATAGGATACACCTAAAAGACGATGCTAAAAATTCCCGTGAAGAATAATATGAAAGCGGTCTTTCGAGCCGAAGTGCTAAAATTGCTCGATATGGGTATTATTTACCCCATCTTTGATAGTCAATGGGTCAGTCCTGTTCAAGTTATCCCGAATAAATTTGGTGTTAAGATGGTGAAAAATAATGATGATGAGTTAGTACCCACTAGGATTCAAACCAGTTGGTGAGTATGGATTGGTTATAGGAAGTTGAACGCTATTATAAGGAATGATCACTTTCCTCTTCCTTTCATTGAACAAATGATAGAGAGATTAGTCAGTTATCCATATTACGATTTTCTTGACGATTACTCTGGCTAAAATCAAATTCCCATATCTCCCGAGGATCAATCTAAAGAGAGATTAGCCGATTATCCATTTAATACATTTTTCACTGACGCATTCCCTTTGGGTTATGCAATGTACTCGCTACCTTTCAGCAATGCATGATGAGTATCTTTTCGAATATGGTGGAGCATTTTCTCGAAGTCTTTATGGATGATTTTTTTGTATTTGGGTCTTGTTTTGATGAGTGCCTCCATCACTTAACCCTCGTTTTGAAGAGGTGTACGTAAGAGAACATTGTGCGTAATTAGGAGAAGTGTCAATTTATGGTCAAATAAGGCATAGTGCTAGGTAACATCATTTCTGAAAAGGTTATCGAGGTAGATAAAGATAAAATAGATCTCATTGCTAATCTCTCACCCCCTAAAACTGTGCGGGATATTCGGCCATTCTTAGGACACGCCGATTTCTATCGGAGATATATTAAGGACTTTAGCAAAATCCCTCGACCCTTATTGTAATGACCCAACTTTTATGTGCTCATATGTATATAGTTTGTTTTTACACTCATGTGTTACTTACTATCTTATAAATATTGTATTATTAGATATGTGGTGTTATTGGCTATCAATATAACAAACCCCATTTTTAAATATGAAGAATCAATCGTAAATAGGATCAAATCGAAGTCTTATGACATATCTTAAGGTATATAATAAGTTTTGGGGTAGAAAATATAATTTTATGAAACTTTAGGGGCTAAAATAAAAATATAAAAAGGGACATTTTGTAAATAAAATATTTTCAAGGACCTCTAAGAATTATTGAAAATATATAGTGTGAAATTACCAAAATACCCTTCATGTGTAAAATGACCCTTATACCCTTATCACCTTTCCACCACGTGCTGGTGACCTCCACCTTACACATGTCTACTTCAGAGAGAAATCTAAAACACTTGTCATCATTTGGTGATGTTAAGACTCCAAGACCACCCCGGAACCTGACACCCAAACGATGGCTTGCCACCGTAAATGCTTGATCACCTAGACACATGTCAACACCATAACACTTTTGGAAATCAGTAAATAGGGCCTTAGGGTTCATTTGAAACTCACACCAATTCCTTCAGAATTATAGTAAGAAAGAGTGATAGAAAGCTTGGGAAATATCTTAAGAAGGAGTTATATAATCTTGAAGAAATAATTCATTTCGTAGGTATGATTTTATTTAAATGTTATAATGCATTTTTGTAGTTTTAATTTCGTATTTTATAGCTTTACTTAGTAGTTATGTTGGTAAAATACACTAAAGACTTTACTAATCAAAACTTAAAATTTGGAAACAATCTAAATTGATTTTAGTTTCAAAATATGTCAACTTGTTTGAAAAAAAAAAAAAATATATATATATATATATATATATATATATATATATGCTTTTTAAAATGATTTTTTGTAAGCAATTGCTCGTATTATGGAATCTCATTTAAGTAATTCCAAAGTTAGTCCTGGTGAAATTCTGTCTAGTTCAGATGGTATTTAAGTGGTGCCCCTGTGACCCTCCATCTCTACTGGGAATAAATCCGAAAATGTTCTATCTAGAAAAGATGGTATTTAAGTGGTGCCCCTGTGACCCTCCATCTATACTGGGAATCGACTGATTAGGAAGAACTATGAATTGAATTATTTAAATATGATGAATGAATATTAAAAATTGAAAAAATGGTTTTAGTAACCTTTTTCAGCAAGATATTTTAGGATTAAAACATAATATTTAGAATTGGGCTTTATTTAGAATACGTAATTAAATATTTATTGTATTTATTAGATTAACGTGTGATCCAAGACTCAATATCTATATTTTTGAGCCTCTATTTTAGGTGAGTACTCTATGTCATTTCTTGCACATTTAAATTATATGCTATTATGCAAACTATGTATTTTTTGAAATGCTTTTATTCTCAAAATGCATCTGATACCGATGATTGATTCATTTGTGATATGTTTTATATCTCTCCATATAGACATACTTATTGAAATGAGTATTGAAAATGAGATTGAATATTGGAAATAAGATTCAGTCTAAGGGACCTCTTTACTGACTCACCTTCCCAGCTAGGTTATCGTTGGTGTGTCCTAAATAAGCCGTTGTGACGAACTAGTTCGATTGACCCTCAACTACCGGGGTATAATACGGTAGAAGAACACGGTATTAGAGTGTAGCCATTAAAATGATATGATTGAAAGAACAAGATATCACATTTGATTTGTTGCATTCTTCTTATTCTGAGCTATCCAATTGTGATATATATACTATCATTTCAAAATATATATATCTATTTCTTGCAAGTTCCTACCCATATATGTATATGCCTTCTCTTTTGACTTGAATAGGTATCTATTTTCTGAAAACCTTGGAATGTCAGGAGATTAAATCTTATTCAGCTTTTATCTGACGTTGTATAAATAACGATTTTTCAGGAAATAATTAGACTGGAGGATGGAGTGTAGAAGGACTATGTTGAAGATCTAGCTTAAGGAGCTCTTTTGTTATACTTTTAAATATACCGTTTGTTTTTAGGAGATATAGCATGTTTGGCTCTTTAGTAATAAGTTTTTAACTTTGGCATAAGTTGTAATCTATTCATACTTTAATATATACGAAGTTCCCTTTTAGAAAGCTCTGATGATGTAATTCCATTTTTTTCAATAGTTTACGATTCATGACCATGTGAATGTATTTCCGTTGCATTTATTTTAAGAAATATTTTAAGTCCATAACATTGAATGCCTTGGTTCCATGTCAAGACACTCATTCCCTACTACTATTGGGTTGGGGTCATTACAGAGGTGGTATCAGAGCATAGGTTATGAACCAGTAGACTACTGAACATAGGTTTCGAAAGTTATACATTTTGTGTTTCCATACTTAGGAGATAGTATTAAATATCTGATTTGTGTGATAACCCTCCCTATGTGTTATATTATTTATAACTGGTATTTTAGTTTTCAATCTTGATATAGTATAGTAGATCTTACGTTTCCATGAGTGTAGAAAATGACCAAGAGAAGATTAGAGTATTGAAGGACTGGAAGGTGCATACAAGGCGATCGAAAGTCTAACAAAGATTGTGGAGCATCAGGTAAATAATGGAGTACCAAGGAGTCCTGAACTAAGTAAATGTACTATTAAGCAGTTCAAGAAGTTGATTCCTCCATCTTTTAAAGGTACTCTTAACCCCACTGAAGCAGAAAGTTGGGTGATGCAAATAGAAAAGATACTCGATGTTCTTAAGTGTACTGATGAACAAAGAGTATCATTTAGAACGTTTATGTTAGAAGGTGAAGTTGAACATTGGTGGAGAATGACTAAGAGAATATACGAGGAAAGGAATAATCTCATTGGTTGGAACGATGTGGTAATATTCATAGAGGGCAACAATGTTACCTGAAAATAGGAAATTGCTTTGAGTGTGGCCAAAAGGGACATAAAATGAGAGATTTCCCTAACAAAGGGAAGACGCCAACAAAGACTTTTAATGACAGTAAAGATCATGGTAGACAAGGTAGAATTTTTAATCTTTCTGATGTAAAGTCTTCTAATGTAGTAGTGTCAGGTATACTTTCTATATGTGCACAACCTTTTCAAGTTTTAATAGATCCTAGTTCTACCCATTCATTTGTGTCTTTACATTTTGTTAATCGCTTTCCTAATATTCCCGAACCCTTGAATCATAACATACATGTTTCTACTCCTTCTGGTGATTTATTGACGGGTACATTAGTATATAAATCTTGCCCTATAGATGTCAGTAGTCATAAACTATTTATCGATTTAATAGTTTTAGACATAAGAGATTTTTGAAGTCATTTTGGGGATGGATTGGTTAGCATCATATCATGCTAATGTAGATTGTTTTGAGAAGAGAGTTACTTTCCAAATTCCTAACCAACCAAAATTCAGTTTTGAAGGAACTGGCGTCCTATCTCCCATGTGTATTGTCTCTGCAATGCAAGCCTATAATTTTCTTAAGAAAGGATGTCAAGGATTTCTTGCAAGTGTTATTGATTTGAAAATGAAGTATCCTAGTTTAGAAGATATCCCTATAGCTAAACATTTTCCAGATGTTTTTTCGGATGATTTTCCCAGTCTACCTCTTAGTAGAGAAATAGAGTTTACAATTGACCTTCTTCCTGGAGCTATACCAATCTCAAAATCACCTTATCGCATGGCACCTTTAAAATTAATGTAATTAAAAGTTCAATTACAAAATCCGTTAGACAAGGGTTTATTAGACAAAGTATATCCCCTTGGGGTGCTCCAGTGTTATTTGTTAAAAAGAAGGATGGGACGATGAGGTTATGTATAGATTATCGTGAACTGAACAAGGTAACCATTAATAATAAATACCCCTTAACTCATATAGATGATTAGTTTGACCAACTACAAGGTGCACAAGTATTTTCTAAGATTGACCTTAGGTCAGGATATCACCAATTGAAGATTAAGAAAGATGATATTTCGAAATCAGCTTTTCGTACTAGATATGGTCACTATGAATTTCTTGTGATGCCATTTGGACTTACTAATGCACCAGCCATTTTTATGGATATGATGAATAGAGTGTTTGGGAAATATTTGGATCAATGTGTGGTTGTTTTCATTGATGACATCTTTATTTATTCCAAGAGTATTGAAGAACACGAGAAGCATTTAGAGACGGTATTACAAATCCTTAGGAAGGAGAAATTATATGCAAAATTAAAGAAGTGTGAGTTTTGGTTGTCTGGAATTTCTTTTCTAGGACATGTCATTTCCAAAGAGGGACTGTCGGTTGACCCTCAAAAGATCGAGGCTATACTAGATTGGCCTATACCAACTAATGTAACATAGATTCATAGTTTCCTTGGATTAACAGGTTATTATCAAAGATTTGTTGAAGGATTTTCTAGCATTGCTAAACCTCTATCCAGGTTAACACAAAAGAAGGTAAAATATGAATAGTCTGAGGAAGTTGAGAATAGTTTTCAACAACTTAAGAATCGATTAGTGACTACCCTAATTTTGACTATTCCTTCAGGTACGAAAGGATTAGTGATTTATAGTGATGCTTCAAAAAATGGTTTAGGATGTGTGTTAATGCAAAATGGAAAAGTAGTAGCTTATGCCTCAAGACAATTAAAACCACATGAACAAAATTATCCAACCCATAACTTAGAATTAGCTGCTGTAATTTTTTCTCTTAAGATTTAGAGGCACTATATATATGGTGAGACTTGTGAGATTTATACCGATCATAAGAGTTTGAAATATATATTTACTCAGAAAGAATTGAACATGATACAAATGAGGTGGTTAGAATTGATGAAGGATTATGATTTAAATATTCATTATCACCCAGGGAAAGCAAATGTAGTAGCTGATTCTTTAAGTAGGAAGTCTACAACAAATTTAGCATGTCTCATTACAAATCAGGAACCTTTGCTAGCGGATTTGAGAAGTATGGAAATAAATGTACGTATTTGTAGCAAAGGAGGAATAATCTCAACCTTACAAATACAACCCACGTTGATGGAAATGATCAAAATTGCACAAGTAAATGACCCACAACTGAAGAAGATCAGAGAAGAGGTTACTGAAGGGAAGATAATTGAATTTGCGATACGAGATGATATATTGAGGTTTGGAAATAGAGTGTGTGTTCCACGTGATGCCCAACTAAAGAGGAAATTTTTGGAGGAAACTCATTATTCGAGATTTACATTTCATCCTGGAAATACCAAGATGTGTAGAGATCTTCGAGAAGTATTTTGGTGGAACAATATGAAAAATGAGATAGCAGAATTTGTATCTCACTATTTGGTTCGTCAATAAGTAAAAGCTGAACATCAGAAACCATCGGGATTATTACAACCTCTACCTATCCCTGAATGGAAATGGGAACATATTACCATGGATTTTGTGACAGGTTTACCAAGGAGTTCAAATGGCAATGATTCCATTTGGGTAATTATTGATAGGTTAACTAAATCTTCTCATTTTCTTGCCATTAAGATTACCCATTCATTAGAAAAGTTAACCAAGTTATATGTACGGGAAATTATTAGGCTTCATGGAACCCCAATTTCAATTGTTTCTTATCGTGACCCTAGATTTGTTTCTCACTTTTGGAAAATACTATAAATAGCCATGGGAACAAAATTGAATTCCAGCACCTCTTTTCATCCTCAAACAGATGGATAATCTGAGAGAACCATTCAAACCTTTGAGGATATGCTTAGGGCCTGTGTACTTGATTTGAAGGGGAATTGGGATGATCATTTACCATTAGTGGAGTTTCCCTATAATAATAGTCATCAAGCCAGTATTCAAATGTCTCCATATGAAGTACTATATGGTAGAAGGTGTCGTTCTCCCGCATGTTGGGTAGAAGTTGGAGAAAGAAAATTATTGGGACCAGAATTGATTCAGATCACAACAGAGAAAGTGAAATTGATACAAGACCGACTTCGAATCACTCAAAGCTGTCAAAAGAGTTATTTTGACAATATACACCGAAAGTTAGAATTTTAAAAAGGAGATCATGTGTTCTTGCGAGTATCGCCTTCAAATGGAGTAATACGATTCGGGAAGAAAGGGAAGTTGAGCCCAAGATACATAGGACCTTTTGAAATCCTTGAAAAGATAGGAGCTATTGTGTATAAAATAGCCTTACCACCTGAACTCTCTAGTGTACATAATGTGTTTCATATATCAATGATAAAGAAATATGTCTCTGATCCAACACATATCTTAAGTCACGAACCCCTTCAAGTTAGAGAAGATTTGTCATACATTGAGCACCCGGCAGAAATTTTGGACCATAAAGATCAAATATTACGGACCAAGATAATTCCACTAGTCAAAGTATTATGGAGAAATCATTCAGTTGAAGAAGAAATGTGGGAGCAGGAAGATGAAATGAAGGAGAGATATCCATACTTGTTTGTAAATTAATATGAGTCAAGTTTGGGGACCAAACTTTTTATAAGGAGGGTAGGATGTAATGGCCCCACTTTTATGTGCTCATATGTGTATAGTTTGCTTTTACACTCATGTGTTACTTATTATCTTATAAATATTGTATTATTAGATATGTGGTGTTATTGGCTATCAATATAACAACCCCCATTTTTAAATATGAAGAATCGATTGTAAATAGGATCAAATCGAAGTCTTATGACATATCTTAAGGTATATAATAAGTTTTGGGGTAGAAAATATAATTTTATGAAACTTTAGGGACTAAAATAAATATATAAAAAGGGACATTTTGTAAATAAAATATTTTCAAGGACCTCTAAGAAATATTGAAAATATATAGTGTGAAATTACCAAAAAACCCTTCATGTGTGAAATGACCCTTATACCCTTCTCACCTTTCCACCACGTGCTGGTCACCTCCACCTTACACATGTCGTCATCAGAGATAAATCTAAAACACTTGTCATCATTTGGTGATGTTAAGACTTCAAGACCACCCTGAAACGTGACACCCAAATGATGACTTGCCACCATAAATGCTTGATCACCTAAACACATGTCAACATCTTAATAGTTTTGGAAACCCGTAAATAGGGCCTTAGGGTTCATTTGAAACTCACACCAATTCCTTCAGAATTATAGTAAGAAAGAGTGATAGAAAGCTTGGAAAATATCTTAAGAAGGAGTTCTATAATCTTGAAGAAATAATTCATTTCGTAGGTATGATTTTATTTAAATGTTATAATGCATTTTTGTAGTTTAATTTCGTATTTTATAGCTTTACTTAGTAGTTATGCTGGTAAAATACACTAAAGACTTTACTAATCAAAACTTAAAATTTGGAAAAAATCTAAATTGATTTTATTTTCAAAATATGTCAACTTGTTTGAAAAATATATATATATACGCTTTTTAAAATGATTTTTTTTATAAGCAATTGCTCGTATTATGGAATCTCATTTAAGTAATTCCAAAGTCAGTCCCGGTGAAATTCTGTCTAGTTCAGATGGTATTTAAGTGTGCCCCTATGACCCTCCATATCTACTGGGAATAAATCCATAAATGTTCTATCTAGATGAGATGGTATTTAAGTGGTGCCCCTGTGACCCTCCATCTCTACTGGGAACCAACTGATTAGGAAGAACTATGAATTGAATTATTTAAATACGATGAATGAATATTAAAAATTGAGAAAATGGTTTTAGTAACCCTTTTCAGCAAGATATTTTAGGATTAAAACACAATATTTAGAATTGGGTTTTATTTAGAATACGTAATTAAACCTTTATTGTATTTATTAGATTAACGTGTGATCCAAGACTCAATATCTATATTTTTGAGCCTCTATTTTAGGTGAGTACTCTATGACATTTCTTGCACATTTAAATTATATGATATTATACAAACTATGTATTTTGTGAAATGCTTTTATTCTCAAAATGCATATGATACCGATGATTAATTCATTTGTGATATGTTTATATCTCTCCATATAGACATATTGATTGAAATGAGAATTGAAAATAAGATTGAATATTGGAAATAAGATTCGGGCTAAGGGACTGTGACACCCCGACTAATTAAATACCGGGTAGCTACTCCTTTATTAAATTAATTCAAAATGCCAAGTTGGCTCAGTTAATAGCATCACTGTCGACAACATTTTTATTATTAATAACCACCTAGTATTTAAAAAGTAAGTTGCCAAATTTTAATTTAGTCTGATTAACATGCAACAAGTGTAATGAAGAATAATAACACCATTCACCATAACGAAGTAAATAGAATAACCATCACATAATGTAAATAAAGTCTAGAGGAAAACTCCTCACTACAAATCCCACAACTGAAATAAGTAACGAAATACTGAATACTGAATCAATACATGACAAAGTCTGAAAAACTGAAATGGGAAGATGTCTCTAATAGAAATGGGCAACATGCCCTACAACTGATAGATAACGAATCTGGAATCCAAATGATAGAAGCGTCCACAAGCAAATCCCTATAGCTTCCACAAACAGCTACAGCTCGTCACCTGAATGTGTATCCTATGCATGGTGTCCTTGTGGCTGGGCTCCTAAAATGGTTTTACAAGAAAATAGATTTGAAAGCAAACGGGTCAGGGCCCGAATGTGGAGATATTTTAAAAACCTGCAAGTGCTTTAAAAAACATTTAAAACATTAAATGCAAAGTACATGTTAGGACATGCACTCACATGAAATTCTCACCTCTCGTCTAACTGTGCACTCCTAACGTAAGTACCCATCTAAAATGACACAACTACTAGCTAAGTGACATCATATCTAGCTAGACTGCCATAGGTTCTACCCTTATTACTCGGTTCTCATTAACATTATAACGATCTCAATTAAATAGGGCTTAACGTAACTTCAGGTTCTCATACAAAAGTAATACACTCGTTATAGATTATCCCTCTATTTTATTCCATAGTTACACACAATACCATATGAAAGTTCCAGTTTATTAAGCGTATATTTTCTACAACATAAATATACAATATAAGCACCTCGAGACTAGGCTGCGGTGCACACATACTCTGCTATCCATCCCGGTACATCACGTACATAAGGATCACATATTCTGAATCTCTCAGGAATAGTTCACAGATAACGACATCACAAATAATGGAGGCGAACACAGTCACATCACATGGGTCACGCACATACCTACGCTCCCACGATCAGCGGACTTATTAACATCCCAATAAGTCTTTATCTGACCTATGTTCATCAAGGTAACCAGTCTAAATCCGGGCAACACAAGGATTAGAGGGCCCTAAGCGAAAGCAAACCTCCCGTGATAGCAAGTATGGTAGGTATGTCATACACACAGTTCATATACCAATACTAAGTAAGCACACATCTTAGTAATCCCGTAGTTATATTATAGTACTATTCTCATTATAGTACTAATATATAATTTACACACATTATACGATTCCGGTTTATAATCATACGCGCCATAATTTATTCTCACATCGTAGTAGACACTCACGTCTCAACCCAACTATCCCTTTAATTTAAATCGCTCGTATATAATTTACTCCTCAAAATAACACAAACGTCCCAAACCTATCAATACATCATCAAAGGAAGGTTATCTATATCCTCGAACAAGATTACGGGACTCCCAAAATCAAAACAGGCCAAAAAGGCCCAAACTGCCAGCTCGTTAGAAGTCTCGTTCGAACGAGGCTGTTCGAACGAGATTTCAGTTCGTTCGAACGAACTGTACCTTCTAACGACATCTCGTTCGAACGAATGTATCGAACGAAATACAGTTCGTTCGAACGAAGGTATCGAATGAAGTCTCCCCTCGTTAGAAGCAACTGGTCAACTCGTTAGAAGCTCGTTCGAACGAGCTCGTTCGAACAACCTGGGAAGGTCTTCTAACGAGGGACCAGTTTTGGCCCAGAATTTCTTAGTTACGTTTTTCATCAATTTTTACTCCTCAAATCTCCTCTAAACTTCATCCCAACAATGTTTAAAGGTCTATAATCACTCCTAAACATAACAAGGTTATAAACTAACGTATTTTACTGAGTTAATTCATCCCAATCATCATTAAATCATCAAGTCTCATCACTTTCCCCCAATTATTCAAGAACACAAACCCTAAAATTTTAATTCATGAATTAACCCAATAAAAATCCGTTTTAATTTCACCCAATCACTAATATCCTCAGTATAATCATCTACCTATCATTCTACAAGCAATTCTCCTCAAGGTTTCAAGTTCTAAGTTCCAAAATACATGGGTTTTCATATTACACCAAGAACAAATCAATTTTATTAAATTCCTATACATGGAAAGAACATTCTCTGAAATTAAATGATATTAAACCACTTGCCTTGAGTTTATTTCTGATTTTGATGTTGATTTGCTAAAGCTATTTCTCTCTCTCTGCAGAATCTCCTCTCTACAAGCTTTCTTCTCCAAAGGTAGCTATGGTGGCTAGGGTTTTTCTTTGGGAAAGTTGGAAACCTAATTTGATAACCTCCGTAGCTTATTGGGTCATTAAGGGTTGGTTAGAGGGTTTAGTGGGTCTATTCCAAATCAGATAAAGACTCCTAATTTTCGTCATTTTTAATTCCTAAAAATACGAAATTACCAAAATACCCTTTATATTGCCGGTATGGCCTAAAAATACCCCGGGACCCAAACTACACCCCCGGCTAGTGTTTTCTGACTATCTCGACCCTTCCGGACGCGTTGGCGCACTCAAAACGACCATACGGTTAATAGAATTTAAATTCACTTTTATAAATAAAATAATTATATCCCGACGCGACTGTCACACGCGTCCCAATAAAATGACCAAATTGTCGTATATTAATCTCACGACAAATTTCATAATTCAATATTCATATATCATCATATATACTCAATATAGTCAAACACCAACTCACCTCTCGCTAGTATTTTATCCGGATTAATTCCCAATTAATTCACATTTAATTAATTAATCCCAAAAATAAATATAGCCAAAAAATATGGGGTATTACATACTTCCCCCCTAATAACTGAATTTCGTCCCGAAATTCGGAACTAGAAAGTACCTGGTATGAACAACTCTGGATAACGTTCGTGCATCTTATCCTCGCGCTCCCATGTGGACTCCTCGACATTATGATGTCGCCACTGAACACGCACTAACGGAACTATCTTTGACCGCAGTTTCCGCTCACTTCGGTCTAGAATAGCAATCGGCCCCTCCTCGTAGGAGCTATCCGGCTGGAGATCGATGTCCTCCACAGCGATGTGAGAATGAGCCAAATTATCTCTAAGGTATTTCCTTAGCGAGGAAATATGAAACACATCGTGAATCCGATGCAATTGCTCCGGTAACCCAAGTCTATACGCAACCGGTCCGATCCGCTCAATAATAGGAAACGGCCCCACATACCTCGGTGCCAACTTCCCCTTCTTCCCAAAACGCATAATCCCCTTCATAGGAGATACTCTGAGCAAAACCTGGTCCCCCACTTGGAACTCCCTGAAAAATCTCTTCGCATCAGCATAACTCTTCTGCCTGTCTTGAGCTACCCGAATGCGACTCCGAATCAACTCAATCCTTGCCGAAGTATCCTGAATCACTTCCGGCCCAAGTAGTTTGTTATCCCCCACCTCTAACCAACATGCTGGGGAACGACAAGGCCTACCGTACAATGCCTCAAACGGAGCCATGCCAATAGTGAACTGATAGGAGTTGTTATAAGCAAACTCCACCAATGGTAGGTACTGCTCCCATCCACCCCCAAAGTCAATAATGCACATGCGTAGCATGTCTTCCAACATCTGATTTGTGCGCTCTGTCTGCCCATCGGTCTGCGGATGATAAGCCGTACTCAACCGCAATTCCGTGCCCATGGCCTCCTGGAAACTCTCCCAAAACCTCGAAACAAATATCTTGTCTCTGTCAGACACGATATTTAGGGGTACACCGTGAAGTCTCACAACCTTTGAAATGAAGAGCTGGGCATACTGTCCCGCAGTGTAGTCTGTCCTTACTGGTAAAAAGTGAGCGACTTTGGAAAACCTGTCCATGATTACCCAAATGGAGTCGTGACCTCTCTGTGTCGTAGGCAATCCCGTGATAAAGTCCATGGAGATGCTCTCCCACATCCACATCGGGACCTCTAACGGTTGTAGCAGTCCTGCCGGTTTCTGATGATCCACTTTTACTAGCTGACAAGTGGCGCATTTTGAAACGAACTCGGTAATATCTCTCTTCATTTTGCTCCACTAATACTGACGTCTCATGTCTTGGCACATTTTGTCCCCACCGGGATGTACCGCGAACCGTGAGCCGTGCGACTCTGCCATCACCTCGTGTCATAACTCCTCCCCTTCTGGAACCACTAATCTCACATTGAAGCGTAATCCCCCGTCTGAGCTGACGGTATAGGACTTGGCTCCCTCTGCTAGTAATCGAACTATCTGCTCCTGACAGAGCAAGTCATCAGCCTGTGCCCGTACTACCTTCGTGATAATCTGCGGTGTAACGGTCATCACAGACATGAAAGATCGGGCCACTGCATCCTGGTGTCCCAATTCCTTCCACTTTGCCTTCCACACCTCTGCCACCTCATCTGCTGGCCTACGGCTCAACGCGTCTGCTACCACGTTAGCCTTACCTGGGTGATACTGGATATCGAATTGGTAGTCTTTCACAAACTCAAGCCACCTACGCTGCCGCATATTCAACTCCTTCTGCGTGAACAGGTACTGTAGAGACTTGTGGTCCGTGAACAGTTGGAACTTCTCCCCCAAAAGATAGTGCCTCCAAATCCGAAGGGCAAATACCACTGCCGCCAACTCCAAATCATGCGTGGGGTAATTCTTCTCGTGAGGCTTAAGCTTACGGGAATCATAAGCTATGGCCTGTCTCTCCTGCTGTAATACACCTCCAAGCCCTTGCAAAGACGCATCGGTGTAAACCAAATACTCAACTCCCGATCTCGGTAATGCTAACACAGGTGCTGAGGTCAATTTATCCTTCAATTCATCGAATGCCAACTGACAGGCATCACTCCAGATGAATGGCACACCCTTACGAGTCAGATGTGTCAAAGGACCTGCTATCTTCGAGAAATCCCGAATAAACCTCATGTAGTATCCTGCTAGACCCAAGAAACTACGAATCTCTATTGGTGTTGTGGGCTGTCCCCACTCTCTTACCGCGAACACTTTCCTCGGATCAACAGATATCCCCCGGTCGGAAATAATATGTCCTAAAAACTGGACCTCCTTCAGCCAAAACCTGCATTTCTCATATTTTGCATACAACTCGTTCTGACGAAGTGTCTGCAAAACTTGCCTCAGATGCTCGACGTGCTCCTCCTCTGTCTGGTAGTAAACCAGAATATCATCGATGAAGACAATGACAAACTGATCTAGGAAATCCCTGAACACTCTGTTCATCAAGTCCATAAACACTGCTGGGGTGTTGGTCAAACCAAAAGGCATAACCCGAAACTCGTAAGAACTATATCTCGACAAGAACGCAGTCTTCGAGACATCCTCCTCCCGGATACGCAACTGATGGTATCCCGATCTCAAATCAATCTTTGAGAAGAAAAAAGCTCCTCTCAACTGGTCGAATAAGTCATCGATTCGAGGCAACGGATACTTATTCCGTATCGTGACCTTATTCAACTCTCGGTAGTCCACACACAATCTCAGTGAACCATCTCTCTTCTTTACGAACAACACAGGGGCACCCCACGGTGAAGTACTCCTCCGTATGAACCCCTGACCCAAAAATTGTTCAATCTGATCCCGTAACTCTCTCATCTCAGCTGGAGCCATACGGTACGGTGCACATGCTATAGGTCTCGTACCTGGTAGTAAATCTATAACGAAATCTATCTCTCAACTCGGGGGTAGGCCTGGTATCTCCTAAAACACATCCGAATACTCCCTGACAACTGGGATAGAATCTAAAGGAATCACAACCTCCTTAGAGGTATCCTCCTCTATGTATTACAGATGAGTGGTCGATCCTCCCTCTGGGCGAGGCATCGCCACTACGAACATCTCTTGCCCCAGAATGGCAAAAATAATGCTCCCGCTGAAGCAATCAATCATGGCCCTATAAGCTACGAGCCAATCCATACCGATAATCACATCGTGAACATGCATATCTAATACCAACATGTCTGCAGGTAATACCAAACCACCAATCTCTACCCCCACTCCCCGGCATATAAAGAATATAAGTGACCCACTCCCCAATGGTGAGTCGACACACGTCACTGTGCTCTCTGCCGTAGCTAACAATCCTAAGGCTTTCACGAAGTGTGTAGCTATAAAACAATGTGTAGCACCCGTATCAAACAATACCCGACCCATAGTGCCATGGATAGGAAGCGTACCCTCAATCGCGGGCGGTGCCTGTGGAACTGCTGCCTGGTGGACGTTGTAGACACGTCCATACTGTAGCTGCCCCTACTGAACTGGGACTGCTGGAATGGGTGGCAATGCTGCCATCTGTGGTGGTGCGGGGAGAGCGGCGGGAAACATAGGCCTCTGCGGCTCCTGGCGAGCACCATGCTGTTGCTGCTGTGGGGCCCTGCCCCTCTCAGGACAATCCTGTCGTTTATGGCCAGTCTTGCCACAAACAAAACACTTCCCTGGGAAGTTCCCTCCTCTCTGCGCCTGCTGTCCCCGGCCCTGGTGGCCGTTACCGTTCCTCCCTTGGCCCTGCTGGCCCTGGTGAAACTGCTGCCCATTCTGCCCCTGTTGGCCCTGATGGCCGTTTGGACCCTGATGGCCCTGACGGAAACCTCCTTGTCCTTGTCTGTAGTTCCCTGATCGGAACCTCTTCTGATCCCCCTGCTGCGAACCCTGCTCACCCTGTCTCTGCCCCTGAACAGATTGTGCCCCACCGGAACCATGTCCTCCAGTCCTGCCCTGATGGCTAGACTCTCCCGACCTCTTGCCCTCAGCCATATGAAAGCGGTGGTCTTAGCAGTGTAACAAAGCAACGTTAACCACATCAGAATACGTGGCCAACGAAAGTTTCCCTAACAGATGCTGACGGATCCTCCATGTCAACCCGTCGGTGAATTTCTCAATCTTCTTCTTCTCTGTCGGTATCTCATCCGGAACGATATTCAACAGATTTGTGAACTCGGCCTCATACTCGGCCACAGTCTTACCCTCCTGCTTCAGACCCATCAATTTCCTCCTCATTTCCGTGTGAACAGCTGGCGGAAAGTACTTGCGGTCAAACCGCACCCAGAAGTCCTGAATAGTGAGAGTATCCCTCTCCTCCATGGTGGTAATAGACTCCCACCACTGCAGTGCAGATCCAACTAGCTTGAAAGTAGCTAGCACCTGCTTCTGAACATCCATGCACTCATCCATCCTCAAGTGCCTCTGCATATCCTTCCTCCACTGGCTCGAGACAACCACATCTGAGCTACCTTCAAACTCTGGCGGATGCGCTTTCTGAAAAGCGTCACGTACACGCTCCCAAAAAGACGGGAATGCATTTGCTTGTACTGGCGCGACGATCGGCCCCTGAGGTGGTGCCTGCTGGACTACGACAATTGCGGCATTTACCGCTTGGGCTACTATAGCTGCAACCTCAGCGGCGTTCATCATGCCCTGAACTGGAGCGGGCTGGGGTTCGGGCGTTGCATCCCTGGGAACTCATCGTGCACTTCGTGGAGGCATCTGAAATAAGAACAAAGTTTATAAGTTCGCTGTTTATAAACTTAAAATAGCTGAAGAACGAAGCATACACAAAAAGAGTACAACAATCCTAAAATATAGGGCTCTATATCAAAGAAACTTAGCGGAAACATAATAGTTGTACAGATCCTAAAGGACACTAGAACCTGATGCTCTGATACCACCTGTGACACCCCGACTAATTAAATACCGGGTAACTACTCCTTTATTAAATTAATTCAAAATGCCAAGTTGGCTCAGTTAATAACATCACTGTCGACAACATTTTTATTATTACTAACCACCTAGTATTTAAAAAGTAAGTTGCCAAATTTTAATTTAGTCTGATTAACATGCAACAAGTGTAATGAAGAATAATAACACCATTCACCATAACGAAGTAAATAGAATAACCATCACATAATGTAAATAAAGTCTGGAGGAAAACTCCTCACTACAAATCCCACAACTGAAATAAGTAACGAAATACTGAATACTGAATCAATACATGACAAAGTCTGAAAAACTGAAATGGGAAGATGTCTCTAATAGAAATGGGCAACATGCCCTACAACTGATAGATAACGAATTTGGAATCCAAATGATAGAAGCGTCCACAAGCAAATCCCTGTAGCTTCCACAAACATCTACAACTCGTTACCTGAATGAGTATCCTATGCATGGTGTCCTTGTGGCTGGGCACCTAAAATGGTTTTACAAGAAAAATAAATTTGAAAGCAAACGGGTCAGAGCCCGAATGTGGAGATATTTTAAAAACCTGCAAGTGCTTTAAAAAACATTTGAAACATTAAATGCAAAGTACATGTTAGGACATGCACTCACATGAAATTCTCACCTCTCGTCTAACTGTGCACTCCTAACGTAAGTACCCATCTAAAATGACACAACTACAAGCTAAGTGACATCATATCTAGCTAGACTGCCATAGGTTCTACCCTTATTACTCGGTTCTCACTAACATTATAACGATCTCAATTAAATAGGGCTTAACGTAACTTCAGGTTCTCATACAAAAGTAATACACTCGTTATAGATTATCCCTCTATTTTATTCCATAGTTACACACAATACCATATGAAAGTTCCAGTTTATTAAGCGTATATTTTCCACAACATAAATATACAATATAAGCACCCCGAGACTAGGCTGCGGTGCACACATACTCTGCTATCCATCCCGGTACATCACGTACATAAGGATCACATATTCCGAATCTCTCAGGAATAGTTCACAGATAACGACATCACAAATAATGGAGGCGAACACAGTCACATCACATGGGTCAGGCACATACCTACGCTCCCATGATCAGCGGACTTATTAACATCCCAATAAGTCTTTCTTTGACCTATGTTCATCAAGGTAACCAGTCTAAATCCGGGTAACACAAGGATTAGAGGGCCCTAAGCGAACCCAAACCTCCCGTGATAGCAAGTATGGTAGGTATGTCATACACACAGTTCATATACCAATACTAAGTAAGCACACATCTTAGTAATCCCGTAGTTATATTGTAGTACTATTCTCATTCTAGTACTAATATATAATTTACACACATTATACGATTCCGGTTTATAATCATACGCGCCATAATTTATTCTCACGTCGTAGTAGACACTCACGTCTCAACCCAACTATCCCTTTAATTTAAATCGCTCGTATATAATTTACTCCTCAAAATAACACAAACGTCCCAAACCTATCAATACATCATCAAAGGAAGGTTATCTATATCCTCGAACAAGATTATGGGACTCCCAAAATCAAAACAGGCCAAAAAGGCCTAAACTTCCAGCTCGTTAGAAGTCTCGTTCGAACGAGGTTGTTCGAACGAGATTCCAGTTCGTTCGAACGAACTGTACCTTCTAACGACATCTCGTTGGAACGAATGTATCGAACGAAATACAGTTCGTTCGAACGAAGGTATCGAACGAAGTCTCCCCTCGTTAGAAGCAACTGGTCAACTCGTTGGAACGACCTGGGAAGGTCTTCTAACGAGGGACCAGTTTCGGCCCAGAATTTCTTAGTTACGTTTTTCATCAATTTTTACTCCTCAAATCTCCTCTAAACTTCGTCCCAACAATGTTTAAAGGTCTCTAATCACTCCTAAACATAACAAGGTTATAAACTAACGTATTTTACTGAGTTAATTCATCCCAATCATCATTAAATCATCAAGTCTCATCACTTTCCCCCAATTATTCAAGAACACAAACCCTAAAATTTTAATTCATGAATTAACCCAATAAAAATCCGTTTTAATTTCACCCAATCACTAATATCCTCAGTATAATCATCTACCTATCATTCTACATGCAATTCTCCTCAAGATTTCAAGTTCTAAGTTCCAAAATACTTGGGTTTTCATATTACACCAAGAACAAATCAATTTTATTAAATTCCTATACATGGAAAGAACATTCTCTGAAATTAAATGATATTAAACCACTTGCCTTGAGTTTATTTCTGATTTTGATGTTGATTTGCTGAAGCCATCTCTCTCTCTCTCTCTCTCTGCAGAATTTCCTCTCTATAAGCTTTCTTCTCCAAAGGTGGCTAGGGTTTTTCTTTGGGAAAGTTGGAAACCTAATTTGATAACCTCCGTAGCTTATTGGGTCATTAAGGGTTGGTTAGTGGGTTTAGTGGATCTATTCCAAATCAGATAAAGACTCCTAATTTTCGTCATTTTTAATTCCTAAAAATACGAAATTACCAAAATACCCTTTATATTACCGGTATGGCCTAAAAATACCCCGGGACCCAAACTACACCCCCGGCTAGTGTTTTCTGACTATCTCGACCCTTCCGGATGCGTTGGCGCACTCAAAACGACCATACGGTTAATAGAATTTAAATTCACTTTTATAAATAAAATAATTATATCCCGACGCGACTGTCACACGCATCCCAATAAAATGACCAAATTGTCGTATATCAATGTCACGACAAATTTAATAATTCAATATTCATATATCATCATATATACTCAATATAGTCAAACACCAACTCACCTCTCGCTAGTATTTTATCCGGATTAATTCCCAATTAATTCACATTTAATTAATTAATCCCAAAAATAAATATAGCCAAAAAATACGGGGTATTACATACCTCTTTACTGACTGACCTTCCCAACTGGGTTATTGCTGGTGTGCCCCAAATAAGGCGTTGTGACGAACTAGTTCGATTGACCCTCAACTACCGGGGTATAATACGGTAGAAGAACACGGTATTAGAGTGTACTTGGCCATTAAAATGATATGATTGAAAGAAAAAGATATAACATTTGATTTGTTGCATTCCTCTTATTCTGAGCTATCCAATTGTGATATATATACTCTCATTTCAAAATATATATCTATTTGCTGCAAGTTCCTATCCATATATGAATATGCCTTCTCTTTTGACTTAAATAGGTATCTATTTTCTGAAAACCTTGGAATGTCGGGAGATTAAATCTTATTCATCTTTTAGCCGACGTTGTATAAATAACGATTTTTCAGGAAATAATTAAATTTGAGGATGGAGTGTAGAAGGAATATGTTGAAGATCTAGATTAAGGAGCTCTTTTGTTATACTTTTAAATATAACGATTGTTTTTAGGAGATAGAGGATGTTTGGCTCTTTAGTAATAAGTTTTTAATTTTGGCATAAGTTGTAATCCGTTCATAATATATACGAAGTTCCCTTTTAGAAAGCTCTGATGACGTATTTCCCATTTTTTTCAATAGTTTACGATTCATGACCATGTGAATGTATTTTCGTTGCATTTATTTTAAGAAATATTTTAAGTCCATAACATTGAATGCCTTGGTGGCATGTCAAGACACTCATTCCATACTACTATTGGGTTGGGGTCGTGACACTTGTGCAATCTTCTTTCCATGTACACACCCTTAGATTTCACTAAAGAATTCCTTCAAGCTTTTGAAAGGCTAAAAACGGAATTGACCTCAGTACCTATTATGAGCCCTCGAATGGAGTCAGTCGTTTGAGATCATGTGTGATGCTTTTGACTATGCCATAGGTGAGGTTCTAGGTTAGAATAATGAAAAACTTCCTCGCATCATCTAATATGCCATTAGGACTCTTAATGATGTCTAATTGAAATATTCCACGACTGAAAAAGAGTTCCTTGCTATTTTTTTTGCTCTCGAGAGGTTTAGGTCTTACTTGATAGGATCCAAAGTTGTCATTTTCACCGAACACTCGCCCCTGTAATACCTTTGTCTAAAAAGGATGCTAAGGCCAGTCTCATTAGGTGGATCCTATTACTAAAAGAGTTTAACCTTGAAATTCAGGATAAGAAACGGTGTGAGAATGTAGTGGCTCATCATTTATCTAGGTTAATCGTTGAATCATCCGATAACCTATTATCGTTAAATGAGTTCGTTCCCGGCGAGTAACTAATGCTTATCTCTCAACTTCCATGGTTTGCCGATATTATGAATTATCTATGACACCCCGACTAATTAAATACCGGGTAGCTACTCCTTTATTCAAATTAATTCAAAATGTCAAGTTGGTTCAGTTCGTAGCATCACTGTCGAAAACTTTTTAACAATTACTAGCCACCTAATATTTAAAAAGTGATTTGTCAATTTTAATTGAATTCTATTTACATACAACCAAATTAAATTATGAATTACTGATACCACAACAACATCACAGCCACAATAAATAATGATGTAATAAACTGAATCTGGGGGAATACGCCTCACAACAATCTGAATACTAAAATAAACAAATACAAGCCTGAATCATTAATTTAATTACAACCCAAAATATAAAATAAAAACTGAGTAAATAAGATGTCTCTGAAAGGAAAGGGTTGACATGCCCTACAGATGAATAAATCTGAAATAGAGTCAAGATAGAAAGTGGAGGCGTCTACTATCAAGGTCCTGTAACTCCCATAGCAGCTACAGCACGTCATCGGAATGGAACTCCTACGCTTGGTGTCCTTGTGGCTAGGCACCTAAAAAGATTTTTACAAAAAAAGATTTGAAAGAAAACGGGTCAGAGCCCGATTGTGAAAAAAAGTTTAAAATACAGCAAGTGTTTAATATAATTAAACAGTGAATATAAAGTACATGATAGTGCGTGCACTCACATGAGTTCCTCGCTTCTCAACTAATTGTGCACTCTTATCGTATCCGTACCCGTTCTAGTTATTCCCATTTCTAACTAGTCCAATACACAATCTAACATTTCTATACGATTCACGGTTTAAGTTCCGACATCTTAATTTAAATAGAGAGTTTTACTTTCCTTCTTAGTTCCCATATTAGTCATGCTAATCACTAGAGATTTTCCATTTTTAACTCTACTAAGATCTTGCTATTATTCACACTTACATTTATTCATGACAGTTCATTTCAATTAGCAGTATATTATTCTCATCATAAATATACATTACTGGCACCCCGAGACTAAGCTGCGGTGCACACATACTCTTTTATCCAATCCCGGTACATCACGTACATAAGGACCACGTATTTCGAATCTCTCAGGAATCATTTTTAATAAACAACAATCACACAAAATGGAGGCGAACATAGTTCACATCATATGGGTCACGCACATACCTACGCTCCCATGATCAGCAGACTTATTAACTTCTCAATAAGTCCTTCTCTGACCTATGTCCTCGAGGTACCAATCTAAATCCCCCCCGTAGGCACACAAAGATAAGATGGCCCTTATCTAACGCTGACCTCCCGTGATAGCAAGTATAGTAGGTATGTTATACACAAATAACTACATATACCAAGCATTCACACATCTTCGGTATTCCATAATATTAATAGAGGTATATTTCTCATTCCTATACCGTCATTTCATGTTTCACGTTTACAAGTCCCCGATTTAAATACATTAAAGTAATCAACTCTCCTCACGTCGAAGTTTTAGATACTTATAGCCTAACCCATAAACATCATCCGATTTACTACAAAACTCTAAGTTTTAATCCTCGATGTACTTCCAGTCACACAACTATATCCACAAATCAATAAGGGAAGGATTACACTCAATTATATAAGTCTTCTGGAGGTTCGAAATAAAATCAGGCCTAAAAAGCCATTCTGTCAACTCGTTAGAAATCTCGTTCGAACGAGGTCATTCGAACGAATGGATTTGAACGAACTACCAACTCGTTAGAAGGGGTATTGTCATGTCGTTAGAAGTCTCGTTCGAACGAGGTCGTTCGAACGACCTGGGCAGGTCTTCTAACGAGATGGCAGACTTCGCCCAGAAATCTCCAAATTCATTTTTTCTTCATTCTTATCTTCTCTAAATTCATCCTAAGACCATCCAAGTTACGTTTTAATGTTTGTAAACTATTTTAGTCACCCTAGATCATTCCTTTACATACTTTTGGGGTTAAATCTTACAAATTAACACACCAAAGTCATAAATCCCCGATTCTTGTCCCAAACCCTATGAACTTGAACCCATAATTTATTTTCATAAAAGACTCCTTATTAATCCGTTTTCAGATCATCAAAAGTTATGTTTTGTATATAGAATTTGTCCATAATCATTCTACATGCAAATTCCTACCCAAAACCACAAGTTTCAAAATAATTCCATTGGGTGTTCTTCATCAAAATTTCCAAAAACATAAACAGTTTTCTACACTACACTTGAAAGAAATATTCAATGCACTTAAAAATATCAAATCACTTGCCTTAGATTCATTTTTCAGATTTGTTTTCGTTGATTCTATGTTGATTCTCTCCTCTTTCCGGTCACAAATCCTTTGCAATTTCTAGTGATGGGGAGATGGTTTGGTAAAGACCCTCTAGCCTCTCTTCTAACTTCTCTCAAAACCTCCGTAGCCCACTCTCTCACTTTTGGAAGATAATGGCATTAGTGGCTATTTTAATAATATTTAATTTACTTCAAAAATTCGTGGGTTTTAATTCCTTTATTTTTAAAATTACCAAAATACCCTTCTAGGTTGCCGGTTTGGCCTAAAAAAGTCCCGGAACCCAAACTAAACCCCTGGCTAGTGTTTTCTGACTATTCCGACCCTTCCGGACACGTTGACGCACTCAAAATGACCATTCGGTTGATAAAAATATAATTCATTTTTTAATCTAATTAAATTCATTCCTGACGCGACTGACACGCGCGTCCCAACTTAATTTTCCAAATTGTCGTATTTCAGCATCGCGACAACTTCAATATTTTCAATACTCATGAAATATTCAATTTTAACATCATAATCAAATACTAACTCACATCCCGCTAGTATTTATATCCGGATTAATTCCCAATTAATTTTCATTTAATTCAATTAATCCCTTAAATAAAAATCAATAAAATTATAGGGTATTACATTATCTTGGGATGGGTCAAATGCCTCTGTATTGTCCTAAACAATATCATTCCAAATTTTTAAAGGAAGATAATAATTAATTTTGGCACGACTAATTTCTCTTCAAGTATTTCCCTGATCAAATAATTCGAAATTGTGTACCCGATAATGAGAGTCAAAGTGAAATCTCTTTCTGCCATGGCCAAGCATGTGGAGGTCATTTCAGTGCTAAGAAGATAGCTACAAAGATTTTACAGTGTGGATTCTATTGTCCCACCATTTTTCGTGACTCGAATGATTATAGTAGGAGTTATTAACGTTGCCAACGGTTAGGAAAGATTACACGTAGGAACATAATGCCCTAAAATCCCGTTCTGATTATCGAGGTTTTTGATTGTTAAGGCATTGATTTTATTGATCCATTTCCAAATTCTTATGGTAATCTCTAAATTCTTTTGGCGGTTGATTATGTGTCTAAGTGGGTAGAAGCCATACCGTGTAGGACGAATGACCGCCCCGCTACGTGGTAGTCAAATTCATTCGATAAAATATTTTCTCTCATTTCGGTACGCCTCGAGCCATCATTCGATCAGGGAAACCTTTTCTATAATATATCCTTTGAGAGTCTCATGAAAAAAATACTTGGTCACGCATAAAGTAGAATGTTCTTATCACCCTCAAACCAGTGGGTAAGTAGAAGTTTCTAATTGGCAAATTAAGAAAATCATCAAGAAGAAAGTGAATCTAAACCAACAGGGTTGGTCCTTAAGGTTGTTGGATGCATTGTGGGATTATCGCAATGCCTACAAAATGCCACTTGGTATGTCCCCGTACAAGATTGTGTACGAAAAAGCATATCACCTTGCGGTAGAGTTAGAACAAAAGGCCTATTAGACCATTAAGACCTTTAATTTTGATTTACCAGTTATAGGTGAGGTACGAAAACTCCAACTCAATAAGTTGGAAGAGATTAGGAATGATGCGTACGAAAATGCAAAATTGTATAAAGAGAAAATAAAAATGTTCCATGACAAGTCCATCCTGCGAAAGTCATTCGAGCTTGGATAGAAAGTTCTCTTGTACAATTTTAGATTGCATCTCTTTCCCCATAAGTTGAGGTCTAGATTATTCGGTCCATTTATTGTTAGGACAGTCTACCCACAGGGGGCGGTTCATATAGAGAATCCTAAAAATGGTGAAATTTTCAAAGCTAATGGTCGAAGGTTGAAGTCATATCTGGAATTGCGAGATCGGGAAGTGGAGGACATTCTCCTCCAAGACCCCTGTGTACTAAGAGTAAATATGTAATTGGGTCATTGTTGTTCTATCATAGTTTTTGCTTTACAGGAATTGTGCATTGGAAAAAGTCCCTCATTATGGTAATATCTTTCATATATTTTCACCTTTTCATTATTTGTCTTGTACATTTAAGATAATGTAGAAATTAGGTTTGGAGGTATTGAGGTCATTTTTCTACGCTTTGAAAAAATAATAATAAAAATAAATCAGAAAAATTTTAAAAATTCAAAAATATTTTCAGTATGATTGAGTTTTGAAATGATTTATTAATATAGAATTAATTCATGGATCTCTCATGAAATTTGTACACATTAGCCATATAATATAATCGAAAATGGATATTGATCCGAAAGTTTATATGATTAACGAATAAATGTGGAGATTTTAATCCGGGAGATATTGTGTCATTCATTATTTTCGAGAGATTTAAATCAATCCGAGTTAAAATAACTCAAACTTTCCTTCAGTGATAAATTCGTTGATGATTTCAAATTCTTTGTTCTTTTGGATTACTAAAACAAAAACTAAAAGTGTGAATCTTAAGCATTAGAAGTCTTAATAAGTCGTCTTGAGACACAAATTCAACTTAATGAAACTTGAAAGATTAGGCCATCATTTGAAAGCCCAAAATTAAGCCTAAACTCCAACCTTTTTATATTATTTCGTTGCAAGCATATTTGAGCAAAAAAAAAGCTTTATTGTTGAAAACCCATTATACTACCCAACTCCAACTCGGAGTTAAAGCCTGTAAAATGAAGCCATACCTATTTTCTGAGAATACTAAGGTAAAAATTATGGTAAGGAAAAAGACCAAAAAACGAAAGAAGAATAAATTCACAAAAGAATTATATGTGAAAAGAAAAGAAAGAAAGAATGAAAAAAAAGAGTGTGTGAAAAAAAAAAGAAAAAAAGGGGAAGAAGAAAAGAAAAATGGAGGTTGGAAGAAAAATGCCTAAAAGTCTAAATACCGAAAAACCTCAATATTCTTAGAAATTTGAACTCCAAATCCGTTCTTTCCAGCCAAAATCCGAGCCTACAATACAAAAAAAGAAAGTCCTAATATATCTCAAGTGTAATTAGTTAGAGTGTGGTGAGAAGATAAATAGGATCTATGGTGTTATTCAATGTTTTCAAAAAGTAATCGCTTTTTCTTTCATGAGATCACATTCATCCATCATAAAAAGTCCATTTTTAACTATATATATGTGAAATTTGTTCATTTAAATTTGCTCTTTTACTCACATATAATGAGAAAAAATAACCCATTTCCGAGTGTTCAATTGTGAGTGCATTCCATGACATTTTAAAATCAAAACAAACTTTCGAATAAGAAATGTAACGATCAAATCTTTTGAAATGCACGGTTATATTGAATATGCCCACACACAAGATAAGTTGAGATTGAAAAGGGAAGTTCTATTGTATTTATGAAGTTATCATTCAAACTTAGTTATATTTCTTTTGAGTCTTTTGTATTGAGTCAAGTTTTTGAATTTTGTGGGTATATTTACTACAAACTCTCACGAGAAAAAACTCATCCACTAGGATGACCTAAGGGTTTAATGGCTTGTTGCACATATGCTAAGTGCAATCGTGATTCCTACGAAAGTGAGTTAGATTTAAAAAAAAATAGTTTTACTCAAGGACTAGAAAAGTTTAGGTTTTTGTGGTATTTGATAAGTGCATTATTTTGTATATTTTATACCCAAATTTATATCTTGTTAGTCCCATTTTATTTTATTTTATTTAATAAGTTCATAGGATCATTTAATTTAAAAAGGGAAAAAAATGCAAGAATGATTAGATCTTTTATATAATATAAAATGTTATACAAGACTTTATGACTCCTTTGGTAATGTAACTTAATTTTGTTTTCAATTAAATTTTTTTAGATTGGGTAATTATCCTACGGTTTGATTTGAATCCTTTGGTAATGTAATGTACTTTTGTTTTGTTTTCAATTAATTTTTTTAGTTGGTTAATTATCCTACATTTTGATTTACAATTTTCTCCTCTTCTTTGCCCTTGAATTATTTTTCTTCCATTTACAAATTTATATGTCATTGTTTTGTGAGTTTTTCTTAGTTAACCCCACTTTTATTTATTTATTTTTTTGCCACAAAAGAAAGCTTTGTTCAACATATGGGTATTTTACAAGCAATAAGTCTAGGTCGACTCATGATTTTCATGTATTGACCACGACACAATAATAAGTTATAATATTACTTGATATTTGAAGTACTTTAAAAATATTTATGAGATTTAAGGATTTTATGAAAGTAGTTTTTGCATTAGGATGATATAAGTTTTAATTTAAGATTTATGTAAGGTTGGATTTGGTGGCACCTTTTAAGAAAGTAGTATTTATTTCCAATGACGTTTCTTGTAATAACAATTTACATGTTATGAAATTGTTATAATTTAATAGTATGCCACCTTGACTCTATAATCATAATATTTTTTTCAAAAATACATATATTTTTAATAACGTATCCATATTCACTGAACCCGCGCATCGCGCGGGTTAACAATTAGTTTGGATTGAAAATGACAATTTTAAGTAAAAAATGGGCACTTCGGTAATTTTATAATATTCTTGTGCTAATTTGTGAAATACGTTGCCGAGTGAAAATTTTGCAGGTAATGATGGAGTTTGGTGCAAATTGATGGTCAACTCGAAAAAGGCACAAAAAAGTTGATTTTTACGGTCGTTAAAAAAACTGTTTTTACACTTCCGAAATCGTAAAAAAAGTCGGGAATTATTATTCTCAGTTTTAAACAAAATTTGGCATCAATATTTTGCAAGCAATCCTAAGAGTTATCAAGTGGGGGGATCCTGAGCCAAAGAGTGAAGAGGTGGAGTGATAAGTTTCAACACGTTCCGACCAATGAGGAAGAGTTCCACCAAAACCCTAATACCTCATTCCTAAGCTTATAAATAAGATCATCGGGCTCATTATTTTAGGGGGGAGATTGTAGAGAGCCACTTGAGAACAATTTTGGATAGTTTTATTTTGAGTGTTTTATTTATATTTGAGGGTCAAGAATTGTATATTTGTATGAGGAATTTTGTCAAGTTTATATGTGAGACACAACATTCGTAAGTTTGCTTTATTAATGGAAATTAGATTCATTCTTGCAATTTTATTATGTCTTCAATTATGCTAATTTAATTTCTTTACTAGGATTAAGTGAAATTTATCATGTTTGATTAATATTGTGCGTGATTTAAATTCGTCTTTATTTCCCGACATGTTCTAAAGGTTCTTAAAATTCAATGTTCATTTAAAACGACACGAGAGCGTGCTTTAAACCTTCGGCTTTGTTAAAAAAAATATATTTTTATTTTTAAGTGTGAGTATTTTTTAATAGATTATGCTTGCACTCGATTGTTTTGATAGTCCATGCTTAAAGACTCTACTTTGAAATTTAAAAGTGAATTTTTTGAAGGAATATGGATTTTAGCAATCTAAATTTAGAGACGTTAGATTTTATTTTGAACTTTAACCATGTTATTTTATGAATTAAATACGACGAGAGTCGGTTTGATTTGGGTTAGAAAATCGGGAATGACTAATTTAAATTATTATATAGTATTAGTTAAACGTGATAAATGGATCTAATGTCCTAGTTTCTCACACACTAATTTATATCTTTCGTAGTCGTACTTTTTAATTGTGTTTGCTTAGTTTAATATTATATATATTTTCTACACCCATTTCGTCTAATTGGAAAGTCACAATTATTTTGAACGAAAAAATTAATAAATTTCTGTGACTTTGATCCATACTTACACTTGCTATTTTATAATAGATCGAACAGTTGCAGTATTTTATGAATTGACAATGGGAATTATCCGAGAGCAAATGATGAGGATAGTTGGCCATGCTAGAGTAAATGGGGGTATTAGTAGGGGTGGCAATTCGTGCTAATGGGTCGTGTTTGGATCTGGCCCGACACGACCCGATACAATTTTATCTGGCACGAACACGACACGACCCGCTAGCGTTTTTTTTTGCTAGCACGAACATCACCCGTTAGTAACACCACCCGACACGAGTAACACAATAAAAAAATTGTGCCAATTTGGCACGGTTGACACGACCAGATACGATAACCTGTTGGGCTAATTGAAGATGGGTTCTTTTTTTACACGAGATTGAGTTTCTTATTTGGGCTAATTGGAACATAATTGGGACACAGTTGAGTTGTTTTCTTATCGTGTTACAATTGCGCTAAAACGAATCAATTTTGCGACACGACACGACCCACTAGTGAATCGAAAAAATTTGACTCGAACACAATACGAACACGACAAGTCATTTTAGTTTCATATCAAATTCGTATTGGATCATGTGTCATGTTCATATCTGAATTGTGACCCCCTAGAGATGCTCACTTTTCTGAGTAGGCTATCTACCGACTTTTTTTTCTTTCTTTTCTGCAATCTTTGGATTTTTTAATTTTTCTTAATAGCCTTTTGGATTATAGGTCAATTTCTTTCCCTACATTATGTCCTTGAGTATTGGTCTATAAATAGGACCGTCACTCAAACCACTTCTTGATTGCTGTTCTGAATGGATGAGGCTGCAGCTTTCTATTTTGGGGAAATGGTTGTTGACCACTCACCTCATCTTTCTAGGTTGGCTCTACTAGTGGCGCCTCCTTTCAGTATAACGGAGTTTCACTTGCTTCCCTGCTGATCTTGCGGCACATAATAGGGGCACTCCGGCGGTGAGATCTTACTTTGATTATATGTTGCCTTAATCCATAGTTGTTGCTGAGATATTGATGTTAGTCGACCTGTCAGCCAGAGAGGGCCATGATTTGAGATAGGATCCTCTGGTGGAATTTTCAGTCCTACCTTCTAAGGGTCCTTCAGTGAGGCTGCTACAACGTCTAGTCATTCTTCAACCCCACCTCTGGTGATACAAGTTCTTGGATTATTAGTGAAGTTGATTGGTGATGATGGAGTCCAGTACGAGGCCTTCGTTCTTACCTCTCAACCTTATTTTTCTATGCGCGCGGTGGTTGAGGTATGCAATATTTCTTCCTTTTATTTTATTTATATCTTTAATTTTCTTTTGATCAAACTCTGATGTGATAATCCTTTAGGGTTTCACCATTACTCATGGTATTGGAGCAGTTGCCCCGATCACTGAGCTCATACCTAGATTTAATTTGTAGGACGATAAGAGATTTAAGTTTGGGTCATCGAGTGATTGAGGATGCTTCGGACACTTTCCTTTATGGTGCCTTCGGTCGTTGAGAAGGTGGTGCTCCTACGATGGATATTCCCGAGCCTTCCCAAAGGGTACGTCCTCGATACAAGGGTCCTGCTTCTCATGTGGTTCCGTAAGGAGGTCTGGTCATTCAAGAGGGTGCAAAGACATGGGTGTAGGCCTGTCAACGGGTCGGAGACGGGTCGGATTTAGGGAGATTCAGATTCGTGTAATCGGGTCTTCATCGGGTTCGGGTCCGAGTCTTCATCGGATCTACAATATTGGATCCAGACCCGTATCCGTTCGGATCTTCGGGTCTCGGGTTCGGATCCGGAACTGGTCAAATATGTACATTTATTTTATATTTATTTTATTTTATCCCCCTTCTTTATTATTTAATCTTAAATTAAAATATTTTGTAATGTATTGTAGAATATTATTAGTATAAATAAACATATATTACTTATATTTATTATATACATAAATATATATTTTTATATATAATACTTACATGTTATATTGATAAGATATATTTATAAATATATATAAATTTATAGTATATATGTATATATATACAAAATAATAATGTACAATTCGGGTCGGGTCTTCGGGTCCAGGCATTGTATAAGATCCAGACCCTATCCGTTTAATAAATGGGTCTTCGGGTATTCTGGTCTTCGGGTCTCGGGTCCAAAAAAATATGCTCAGACCCTATTATACAGATCGGGTTCGGGTCGGGTCCGGGTCCGGGTCCAGACCCGACCCATTGACAGGCCTACATGGGTGGCAGTGTCTCATTCGAGTGACAAAGATGAGGACGGTGGAGACTCTTCTTTCGTGGGCCCTAGTAGCCATTTTTTGTTATTTCTTTTTGTCATTTATGTGTATTTTTTCTTTTTAAGGACTAAAAGGGTTGTTCTTTATAATTACTAGAATATTTCTAAGTATTTATGAAAGATGAAGAAATGTTTTTGTTTTAAGGAATGTTACTTACATATATTTTTGTGCTTTGAGTCATTTATATTTAATTACAATCTTATTTAGTCATGATACATGCATGACGTAATTATACAAAAGATAAAATTAAAGCTTAAAATGGGAAAATTTTCATTTCAACAATTTTGGATTTACCATAATTTCTGCTTTCATAACATGTCATTTTGACCAGATTCTCAGTTGACAGAAGGATCGATTAGGTTTAGGGTCCTTTTAGGAGGACCGATCGATCATTTATTTCTCTTTATAAATGGAGACAACATTCTCGTTTAAAAACTCACATCTTCATCTTTTCTTTCTCATAGTCACGATACAATAATCTTTTTTTCTTATAGCGTTCTTGAGATGGCTCTTCGACGTTCGAACTTCCAAAACGGTCCTTAATCGTTAGGTAGATTCTTTTATTTGTAGTTTCGATGCCTAGTCTTTCTCACTACTCGAACATTTTGGCTTAGTTCTTTATGATCTTTGAGGACTATTATTATTGACATGGCATTCTTGTAGGCGTCCACTCAGTTCTGGTACCTGAAAGATCATGTTTTTCAGTTTATGTTAGAGAATATTTATCTAAATTTTGAAGATTATAATCTCCTGAAAGGGTGTGATGTAGACCAACCCATGGTAGAGCCTTATTTTAGCCAAAGAGGAATTTTCTCTCTCGTATAACTACTAGAGGTAGGCCATTTCACAACCCATAAAATCCTTAATGAGGAAGGTTTCGATCCTATGGTAGTTATAGCCCTCTTTCTATATTAAATTGCGTAGAGGATGTAGAGAGGTGGTCGAAAAAGTGCTTTAGCTCTCGCTTTGGTATCTCAACATCTGCTGATAACGTGTATGACATGCGTTGACATTAGTTTAGCGGATGTAGCCTTGAAAATGAAAGAATGTAAGAGTCCAATACCCATGATGTTAGGCGAGACTATTGATGCTCTAAAAATAGTGTGTGATTCAATTGCAAATCATTCGACAAAATTAGTAACGGGGAAAATCTGAGATCATATTCCATAGGGATTGGACTCTCCTAAGAGAATGAACATGGTCTATAGAATGTTTGATATATGTCATAAAAGGAAAGTGTGAAATGAGATTTTTGTTTGGAGTGGTGAAGATTAACTGACCGTTATCCTAACATGCATTTAATTAATAGCAGAAGAGTAAACAGTGAAGATACTACAAAATAATCTAAGAAAAGTTTGAGTTCGAGAGACAAAAGGAATTGGGGATCATTCTCACACCTTGGATTTGATAAGTAGATAATGGCATTTGAACCAAATTGATTCTAATTGAGCATATTTAATTATGTCCAAACATCAACTATGTAGAGACCAAACTTATCAATGGATGATTAGGGGTTAATTAGTTATGGTGGTAAATGGGATGGGGTTGTAGTAAATATTCAAATACTACTCTTACAAGACAAGGGAATTTACAAAACTAGGAAACTCCAATACCAACACACGAAGTTCCATTATAATACTTATAAACCAAACCCTAGCTATGACACTCAAGCATCCATTGTGGGATCATGATTCCCAACTTAAAGGAGTAACCGCTCATAATAAAAAGTAATTAAAACATGAAAAAGAAAATCATAAATGAATAACCCATTTATTTATATACCAACTAACACAAGACAGATCAATAAATGCAAGTTAAAGCAACTAGATCAAATAAAGATGAAGTAGGTGAACAAGTAATGCAATAAACTTAACTATATTTAAGTATTTAATGCTTAATAAGAGAGAGAAAATCATAAATGTCTTTGAACTAGGAGATAGAAGAGATAGTTTCTAAACTTAGAAACTTTCTAAAAATAAACTTTGATCCGTTACAAGAGGTAAAACAAAGGGATATAACCCAAGTCTTTACAAAATGGCAAACTAGTAAATAGAATGAAACAAGGGAGAATTGATTCAGTGTGAGACTTGAATCGATTCGCAAAGAATTTCCTTCGAACTGGTCCAAAACAAATCGATTCAGTTTGAGTCCCGAATCGATTTGCATCCTCTTGCAAAGTAAGGGAAGGGCGGGTATGGGATGATTAAGCCCTTGCTCTAAAAAACCACCGTAACTTCTTTGTTATAGCTCATATTCACGCACCGTTGGAGGCCATGTGAAGATGACTCGAAGATATTTAACTTTTATGTAGATTTCAGGATTAAAAAAAATAAAAAATAAAAAATAAAAAAACCCGAGTTTCGAGTGGTAAATTAACTAAAATTCCCCCAAAGTCGCGACGGTCAATAGAACGTTCCCAAGATTCAACCAACCTTCAAGTCTTGCATTCCCGACACCTATAAAAGCTCAAATAAACCATGCACAATATATATATGTGTGTGTGTGTGTGTGCATGTGCGTGTGCGTGAAAATAGGGGTTATGAAGTAAATAACTAGAAGTTTCAGGAAAATCGTGCACGAGAATGCTAGAATGCGCAAATATACGAGGTTTTAAATGCTTTAATTGTGACAAATCAACTATTAATGGAATGTTGGTTTATCGTTCCTGAGAATGTTTCAATCTTCTAGGAAGACCCTTGATATTATAGATGTTGTTTTCAGAAAGGTTGAGCTTAATTAGGGAACCTTTGTGTTCTCCAATCAACCAACTGATTTTGTTACTCGTGAGACACTTATCCATTTCATGGTGACTAGGGGATGTGGGTCTATTGGATATTTGATTATGCTCATTCTTACATTCGTTGGTTCTTCCCTTCACATCCAACCATAGTACCACACTTGTCTATGGGTACATTCCTTTATATATGCATTTATGCCTTGCACTTCATATTTTTTATTTCCCTCAGCGCATGATGCATCAATATGGCACAAGATAAGAAATTCCACCTTTGGGTCATTTATATCCCTTCGATCCTCTCTCTCCATACTTGATGAGTATAATCTCTTACTTTTATAGGAGTAGAATCCATTTATTCCTTTCGGTTCTTTATGTTTTGTTCGGTGGCATGTCTATGCACTTATCTAAAGAGTACCTTATGTGGTCATGGGATAAGGATGCAACGGTTTTAAGGGAGATGGGCCACCATTGGCTCATTGGTTTGACCATATCAGGATGAAAATTTCTCTAGCCACGTTAGAGATAACTAGATGGAAACAAATTTTATCATTGGTTACCGTGACAAGAGCATTTTTATAGAAGAACATTTTGGTTCTTCAGATAGTGTTGGTAGCGACTCCCCTTAAGTACTTTTGTGGAAATTTTATGTTTTTCCTACGATGATGAATGTGGGTTGTAATAAAAGTATATATTTTAATGAAAAATGACTCCTCTCGTGGTCTTCAAACCTTTTTATGTCATCCTCTAACTCTACATTTGGCTTTTCAGTGGCCTAATGGATGAGATATAGTAAAAATAAAAAGGCCTTACCTCTTAAGGGGTGTTATTTTGTTGGCTAAATCCCTGAGGGTTGCCTACATACCTCCATTATGTTCCTAAGTTAAATTATTGATGTTAATGAGGAATTATATTTTTGTTTATGAAGGATCAAGTCGTATGTAATTCTTATTTTGAAAAGTAGTTGGCTAAAAGACTTTCTTTTTCACACATAACACTTCTTAAGATGATATATATTATTCGATCTAGCTAGTTTTGTTCCATTAATATTAACTAGGAGAGTTGCATCTCCTAGAAGAAGTTTCTTTACAACATATGGTCCCATCTTGTTAGGATGAAATTTACCTCAAGGATATCATATTTGTCTTTAACGTTTTTATCTGGTGATTCATCTGTGATAACCTTTCATGTGGTAACATGCCAATAATCATCGTTCATCCAATAATGCTAGCTTTTCTTATTTGATCCCTAGCCAATCAGTTTCATAAATTTGGTTCTTAAGTAGAACTCTTAGGGGGGGTATTTCCATTTCTATCAGCAACATTTCTTCTATACTATATACAAGTGAGTATGGTATTGCTCCCGTAGGTGTTGTGGTAGTGGTTTGATGTCCCAAAGTGCATATGGACTCTGGTAATCCCAATATCGAAATCTTTCAATCATCTTTCTTAGTGTAACTTTCATGCTTTTATTAGTCGATTTTGCAGCCCCATTGGTCTATGGGCAATACAAAGAAGATTTATGTCTCGAATTCGGTATTCTTCAATGAGTTCTATAACCTTTGACTTAAAATGCAATCCAATATCGGAGATTATCTCAATAGGTACGCATATTTACTGATGATATTCTTCATTATGAATTGGGCCACTTTCTTTGCTTTTAACACAATATAGGATTCTTCTTCGACCCACTCAGTAATCTATGGCTACCTTAATGAACTCATGACAGTTAAAGGATTTTAAAGTTACCTTCTCTATGGCATCGATTCCCTAAGTCAAAAAGAGCCAAAGTGATGTCATGTTATAGTATTCTCTTGAGGGAAGATTCTATAAATTTACAAATTATTAGCATTTTGGACTTCTTTGGACATACTTGTTGCAATTATGATGAAGGATGCTTCAATAATACCCTTGGATGATGATTTTCTTTGCTAGCATGTGGCCATTCATGTGAAGTCCACACTTTCCTCCGTTGATTTTGCTATCATGTTTTTTTGCTTCACTTTCATCGAGACATCGTAAATGGATTCTGTGGGTACCCGAAATAAAGATAATGGGCCTGGACGAGTAGCCCAATTCTGGAGGCCCAAAATCTAGACCCCCCATCTCTTATTTGATTATGATCCGGTCTCTTCCCACGTTCCCATTAAGGGAGGTTCTAAGGAGAGATGGAAGACGTGGGGGAATCCAACACCCCCACTTACCAAAATGTACATGTATATATTAAACCCTAGGTCCGGGGCAAAGGACATGTTGTATTCTCTGTAACCACTCTCCGGAGTATATAGAAATTATACTGACTGCACCACCGTGGACGTAGGCACATCTTTGCCAAACCACGTACATCCTTTGTTGTGTGATTGTCATTTTATATTCCTTACTCTTGCTTTGTGATTGCCTTTCTCCTATCTATTTGTGTTGCATAATAATTGTCATCACAATTGGCGCCGTCTATGGGAAACATTCATCTTCCCTGAGAAAATCCCACACCAAGAAAGGAGTTTAAAATGTCTGGTCACAGTAGCAATGCTCCCCAGGCAGGGGATATTCAAGAACCACTTGTTCCTCGCAGAATTAGATCTGAAGTTTGACGTTCAGATCAGAGGGCTCGCCTAGAAAGGCCAGCCTCAGAAGAAAGCCAAGGACCAGTAAGGTCCACGCAGATATCCAAACTGATTGATGCATACGAGGATAAACTACACCAGTAAGGTCCACGCAGATATTATACTGGACTGGGAGGACACTCACGTGATAATACAAACATAGAAGATCATAAAGGAGAAAGAATATGAAAAATATACTACACTTGTTTAGTCGGCAAATTCGCCCAAAACACAAATTTTATATTAATTCATCATATTTACAACAGTAGTGATACATGTTTAGTCGGCGAGATCTCCCAAAACATTTACACCACAAAAAATATACAGAGCAGCTACTAGGGAAACCTTAATGAGGATGAGGCCTCCGAGCAAGGTAATCAGCCACTTGGGACCTTCGGCCGTCATCGGGATGAGGGGATAACCCCTCCTCAACCTCGTTAGCATCTGACTCCATCAGCTGCTGAGGGATGGCATCAATGGGTATCCATTGATCATCTCTCCGAAAGGGATTGGGCATCTGAGTGGAAGGGGACATTTCATGGCGATACCAGAGCATTTAATTCCTTGGAACTTGCATCTCCCTCAATGCACTCAACCACCCCCTGATGAAGGCGAGCTCTTCAAACTCTGTCAGCCTAGTCAGAGCAGCTTGCCAACCCTGATCGTAATCGTCAACCCATACCCGTCGAGGCCCTTTTTTAAACAGGTGCCACAGCCGAGTAACATCCCTTTGAAGCCCATTAGCGATCACATATGCTTGCTGGACATCACCGCGAAGCTCTTCCATTTCCCTATCTTGAAGATCTTCCATTTCCCTACCTCGGATCCTGGTGCTCCTGCCAGCTCGCGGAACGGATGGACCAGTAGAACCCCGCAGCACAGGAGGAACGTCACTCGAGCCAGCCCTAGCTCGCGACGAAGATGAGCCTTGCAGTATTGCTGGAGCGGTGCTCGGCGCATGCTCCTTAAGACACGAGACCTCTCTCCTTAAAGCTTCATTTTCCTGCTGAAGCACTTCCTGACCTGATTGATCTCAGAAGCCTCTAATAGCTTCGCTCTCAGCGCATTAACTTCCTCTTGGACTGAGGCACCAATGTCCTCTATTTCTTGAAGCCTGTCCTTCAGCTTGGCGACGAGCTCAGTTTGCTCTATAAAGCACTTGTTCCTCAGTCACAGAGATTTGCAGATCCTTACAAAAGTGTGACGAACTTCGGATCTTACATTGGTCCCCAACATCCTTCCCAATTGAGAAGTGTCAGGAATATAATCATCAATATCAATCAACTACAAGCAATAAAAGGTCAAAAGAGAGAAAAAGATAAATCAATACACTGAGAAAAAGAAACCTTTTCATTAATAAGGGTTAAAAGTACATTGAGCAGCGAAAAGAAAATTTACAAACAGAAAAAGCAAAAGTACAAAGTAATCCTAGAAGATAACTAGTTAGCTACCTCAGGTTGCACAGAGGTCGATGGCTGCTTCCCTTTATCAGCATTAGCAGGAGCACCGCCTTCAGTAGGGGTAACCTCTGTCGCCACAACGAGGGAAACGTCAGCAGGCAACGACTGAGAGACAGGCTCAACACCCTCAAGAGCAGGGGCATCTTCATCCACAATCGGCTTCGGACCCGGGTCATGCTCGTCGAACAGAGGAGAGTCGATATCAACACCAGCAGCTAAGAGGGCCTTGTTCCAACCCTTCTTGAAGTCTGAACCTCACAGTCTTCATATGCAGCAATCCACCCGAAGTTGTATGAATCCTCTTTGACGGTGGCTGCCTGGGACTCCTTCTCCTTTAACTGCTCGGTCAGCACCTGTTCTCCCCTGTGACAGCCAGCTTTCTCGAGCAAACCAGGTCGTAGGCTTGTCGCAGCTCTCTCAGCTCTTTAACTGCCGCGTCCTTCTCCCGGTTGCCTGTAGCAAGAGCCAGGTCGGATGATATCCGAGCAACATCAACGGCTTTAAAACCAACCTCGAGCTCTATACCCTTCAACCTCAATGCAGTATTTTCTTTTGCCAGCTCACCATTTTTCTTCACCAGCTCATCGCGAGAACGATAGAGCACGACGAAGTCTACCTATATATCTGTTATTTCCACACTTAGGCCTAAGGGAGTGTGACGACACGACCTAAAAGGTAAAGCGGTGCACAATGGTATCTCAATATTATACTGGACTGGGAGGACACTCACGTGATAATACAAACATAGAAGATCATAAAGGAGCAAGAATATGAAAAATATACTACACTTGTTTAGTCGGCAAATTCGCCCAAAACACAAATTTTATATTAATTCATCATATTTACAACAATAGTGATACATGTTTAGTCAAGAGCTCTCCCAAAACATTTACACCACAAAAAATATACAGAGCAGCTACTAGCGAAACCTTAATGAGGATGAGGCCTCTGAGCAAGGTAATCAGCCACTTGGGCCCTTCGGCCATCATCGGGATGAGGGGCTAACCCCTCCTCAACCTCGTTAGCTTCTGACTCCATCAGCTGTCGAGGGATGGCATCAATGGGTATCCATTGATCATCTCTCCGAAAGGGATTGGGCAACTGAGTGGAAGGGGACATTTCATGGCGATACCAGAGCATTGAATTCCTTGGAACTTGCATCTCCCTCAATGCACTCAACCACCCCCTGATGAAGGCGAGCTCCTCAAACTCTATCAGCCTAGTCGGAGCATCTTGCCAACCCTGATCGTAACCATCAGCTCATACCCGCCGAGGCCCTTACCGATTCGGAGATACGAACCTCGCTGAGAGCAGATTCCAAATTCTTCGACCTCGCCGAAGAAAAAACAGAGAAAAGTCAGAAAGATCACAAGTCAACAAAGATTAAAAGAATAGAGCAAAGTCTACCTATGTATTCTTCCCTATAAAAGGGAACAGAGAACCTATCAGACCTCGACCCTTCAAACTAGGGAGAAAATTGCCAATTTCTAGCAAGGAAGCTCTTTTGCCAATAGTCCTTATGGGAATCAGGTAGGTTTACTACCAATACCCTATCAGGACTCCTGACTTTGAGGTAAAGGACACCAGAACTAGTCCGAGAAAAAGAATAACAAAAGCAGACCTTAGCAAGCCCTAATTGGGTACCATATAATTGATTTATTCTCCACACATTGGGCGAGCACTATGCAGGAACAATACTGAAATAGCCAAAGAAGTGCAAGAACAGATCGTTGGGAGGAAAAGTGAGTCCCCCTTGGGAAAGCAACAAAACATGGAGCCAATGGGCATCCTCTATCTCTCTAACGTTTATAGGGGGAAGCGCAACACTCAATATCTACCCACTCTGGGATGTTATAAAACTTCCTAAATTCAGAGACCGACCTATTCCCAATCTTCGCCATTGGAAAACCCTAGAAAACTACAAATTCAAAGAGAAAGTACGAAGAAAAGGCACAAAAGACTTACAAGATGGAAGTTCGACTCGAACGATGAAGAAGCACGAGCCCGAATAAAAGGGAAGCAATGAGAATGGAGACTGAGAGAAGAAAGTACGAAGCGCTAGAGCTCACAGGGAATGGAAAAATGCTGGGAAAGTTGAAACGACGGACGAAAAATGACTGTTCTAGAAAACCTTTAAGTGTTGCAATCATAGTGCACAGACCACGAAGCGGGTGCCGCCAGAATCAATTCTCCAACTTTTGAAGAGTTGCGCGATATACGAAATAGCCATTATAACTAATCATTTAAATTTATTGATCCCAAAACATGGCCCAACAAACTTAGGGGCAATTGTGGGTACCCGAAATAAAGATAATGGGCTTGGATGAGTAGCCCAATTCTAGCGGCCCAAAATCTAGACCCCCCATCTCTTATTTGATTATGATCCGGTCTCTTCCCACGTTCCCATTAAGAGAGGTTCTAGGGAGAGATGGAAGACGTGGGGGAATCCAACACCCCCACTTACCAAAATGTACATGTATATATTAAACCCTAGGTCTCGGGCAAAGGACATGTTGTATTCTCTGTAACCACTCTCCGGAGTATATAGAAATTATACTAACTGCACCACCGTGGACGTAGGCACATCTTTGCCGAACCACGTACATCCTTTGTTGTGTGATTGTCATTTTATATTCCTTACTCTTGTTTGGTGATTGCCTTTCTCCTATCTATTTGTGTTGCATAATAATTGTCACCACGGATTCCATCAAGATGTATTTGGTAGAATTGTCCAACATATATGATTCATTGAGAGGCCCACCATCTAAGTTCCATTTTATTTTTCTCACTAAATCCTTAAGGATACTTTCCCTTTTGAAGAAAATTCTTTATATCTTCATACCATAGCCCTTCATCAATAATTTCTGTCATATAGATATTATACACAAATTTGGTCACTCCCGTTTGCATATATATACTTGCACTCTATCATTTTTTTGAGGATATCTACTATGGAGTAAAAAGTATCCAAAGCATAAAAGAAACAATTTTGAGCCCCTGGGAGATAAAATAAGTGGACACCATCGGATAGGGAAGTTACTTCCTCTAAGTACTTGTGATATGGTAATAACGTTTCCCACTTCATTTTTCAATGCCCTACAATCTGGTAGATAATGAAGGAGGAGTGGCCAAACATATTGATCTTTAGTTTTCCTTTTACATTGTCCATCTTCACCTCCAAAATGGAAGCTTCATAATAATCAATGTTGTTGGTATAGTCAAAATTGAATTTAATGGTTATAGGTTGGTGACTCCCATCTAGAGAAATTAGCAACATTCAAACACCATATCTTTTCTTATTATCCAGTCCATCGAACTTAACTGCCATATGTATTCGTCTTGGATTTCAGTCATCATAACGTCTTTGTTCGGGAAGTAAGCAGTGAACTTGTCTTGTTCTTCCAAAGGGGACTCGACCAAATAATCCTCAATGGCTTGCCCTTTAATCACCTTTTGTTGTACATACTATATGTTATATTCGATAAGAAAGAATAGTCATTTGCCATTCGATTTGTCAATGCAGGCGTTTCGAGTAAGTATACTAAGGTATCCATTCGAGATATTAAAATGATTTTAAAGGAGATCATGTAATGTCTCAACTTATGTGTTTCTCACACTAATGACAAGCAGGATTTTTCCAAAGACGTGTATCGTTTTTCATAGGCATTGATCTTTTGATAGTCGCAGTATTGGCAAGCTCTCTACATGATTTTTTGACATATAGAGCCAACATGGCTCCTATTATGGTATCGATTACCATGAGCTATAAGATGATGTGGCACCCTTCCTATTCTAATACCCCGAATAGATGTATTTTAGTTGCTATTTCTCGACAATATGGGTCTTATGCGCTTAAATGTTTAATATGCAGGTTTAATGCACGTTGCGGTGTTCAAGCGCGTATTTCAAGGCAATTGTGCATTTTAATGGAGCTAAATACCCTTATCTTGTACCCCAGTTACCTTTCCCGTACCCTAACCCGAGCCTTAACCTAGCCAAACTTACCCTAAGCCCGTGTGTGTTTTATTTGTGTCATTTTATTATTTTTTAGATTTTTAGTTTGAGTCTTTTCTATTTTTAGGATTTATTTTAGAATTTTTAGATTTTATTTTCTATTTTTCTATTTTATTTTTATAATTTTATTTTATTTTGATTTTTATTAGTTTCTAGTTTTATTTTATTTTATTAAGATTTTAATTTTTAGGATTTCATTTATTTTTTTAGTTTATTAGATTTTATATTTTTTAGGACTTTAGTTTTTAAATTTAATAGATTTATATTTATATTTTTATTTTCATTTCATTTCTTTTTTATTTTTATTGAGTCTTTATGTTATTTTTTTTAGAATAGAAATTTAATTTTTAGATTTTTAGTTTTTATAGTTTTATTTTAATTGAGTCGTGTTATATTTTTAAGGGTCCAAATGACACACACACTCTTATCCCTACACCACACACAACTTATCCCACACTTTACTAACCCCTCACCCTCACCCCTTACCATACACCTCACCTACACCTTAACCCCTCCCTACTTCATCTTCTTCCCCATCTTCCACTTTCTCTCTCTTCCCCCATTAACAACACCTCCAACAAAATCCAACCACATCAAACCATCCTAATCCCATAATCCCACCTGCCTACACCTCCTTATCCCTTAGAAAATCCGACCATACCCGTCCTCGATCCCGCCGGCGGCCATGACCCGACTTCTCCCTTACAACCCGCGACCCCCTCTCTCCCCAGGCGGTGCCCATCATTCCGGCGACCCAACCAAATCCATTCGGCCGGAAAACCAAAGCCGGAGCTACACCGACTCGCCCCTAACTCGTCGTCCGGTGACCTCCATCCTTCACCTCACCAACTGCTCCGACGACAAGACCCATCTTTTCTCTCACCTCATCTACCATTAACAACCTGCCCCATCTCTCTCTCTCCTCCATCATACCTCTATGTTCAACCCATTTTCTCTTCAAGCCAATACCCATTTCAAGACCCATTTGGAAACCCACTCAAAACCATTTTCAACATATGAGCCAAGGACTTACACGATCTGCCAAATAAGCCAAAAGACCACATCCCGTTATGCCCACATGTGCCTAATAAATTCATTTTTAGCCCTTTTTCCCAAATACTCCCCAACTAACCTCTTCTAACCAAACACAATTAAAACCCCAAAATACCCCTCAAATCAAATCTGAATTTATCCTCACCTCACACCCCCATGCACATGTGCTCTCACCATTCCCACATGCACACCCTTGCCAATTTTCATTTTTACCCCTCATGCTCCATGCCTCCTATATATTGAGGATGAAGACCCATTTGAAAGAGGATCTCAAATTAGTTTTAAGCTAGGTGTGATAAAATTCTCCCCACCCCTCTATGTTGAGTATTTGCATTTTTAGCAAATACCTCAATATAGAGGTGTGTGTTGAAAATTATCTCTAGGATAAAATTCACCCCACCCATCTATTATGGATTTTTGCATTTTTAGCAATTATTTCATAATAGATTGATGTAGTGAAATTTATCCCTTATGGGAGATAAATTCTAACCCATTACTTTATGTTGAAATTTTGCATTTTTAGCAATTATCTCAATATAAATTAATGATCTAGAATTTATTTCTTTGAGTGAATTCTAATGTATAATTTTATAATTTTAGGATTTGCATTTTTAGCAAATCTCTTTTATTATTTAATTATCCATTATGAATTCATCCATTATCCTTTTACTTTTTAGTTTGTAATTTTTAGTTTAGATTCAATAAATACATGAGTGAGGGATTATGATTGAGTGATTTTTAATGTGTAATTGAGAGATTGTTGATGCAAATGAAGATTCCATTTCAATTCAAGGCTCAAATTGGTTTGATCTATTCCTCTCTTTTACTTTTAGTTTAATCATCTCATGCTTTCAATTATGTATCTCATATTTTTGGATGATGATTATTGAGGGCTAATCTCCCATTTATGGGATTAAATTTTGAAGCCCTCATGAGTCCCATTTTGTTAGTTTACTTATTAGGACAATTTTGTTTATCTCACCTTTCTTAAATTAGCTTTTACTTCTTAATTAGTAGTTATAAAAATTAGTATAGTTAGTTAGCTAAAAAAATCCCTTGAAAAATCCATAAAAAAAATATAAAAAGCAAAAATAAATAAATAATAATAAAATGCAAATGAATCTATATATATGTCCTCTCCAATTTTGTGTTTCACCCTTAGATTTGGATTGACTCCCTTACTTACCCTCTACACTAGTTTTGTTATAATTTTGTAGGTTCAAGGGAATTTTTTATGGATAGAGAAGTTGCAACAACGACAAAATCTACAAGAGAAGTAATTTTTCTTTTTATCAAATGGCGCCGTTGCCATTCTTGGGATTGTGAAGCTCGGAGCGGATGTCATTTTGTATTTCATTTATTTATCGCATTTTTTAGTGCCATTTTTTTGTATTACTTTAGAAGGCTTGTATTAGGATTTCTATTCTTGGCTTGTATTGCGGTGCATAGGACACCATTTATTTTTCATTAAAATTGTAATAATTGAAGCCAAGCGTGATAGGGAAACCGGACAAGGTAGAGAGAGGGCGTCCAAAGGCGAGGATTTAGAAGCCTCTCTACCTTGGGTCGGTAGGACTCCCGGGGACGACTGAGATAGGCGTATTCTCCCCCCGGTCGACCCAAAATTTTCGGCACCCCACGGCCTAAAAACCGTGGGAGGTACATTTCTTACACCCTCGCGCCTCTCCTGTTAGCGAGTCATTTATTGTGTGTGATTTGTGTGCTCTTATGTGATTTTATTCTCGCATTTATTTTCGAATGGTGTGATGAATTAATTGACTAAGACCTACACCCGGTCACTCACGAGAAGGGATTTCATCACCCGACTCACTCGCTTATCATTGTGTGCTACCCTAGCCATCACTAAATTTAAAATCAATCAACTAGGTAGCCCAATAGGAGAATATTTTTGCAAAGGCGATCACTCATATTTCCGTGATTCTTATCGCCCGCGGACTTAATTAAAATTTGACTACCCTTTCACTAAATTTAAAGATAAAAATTGGCTATGTGCTAGTTAGGAAATTTTCTTGACTTGTGTGTGTCCAATTCATTTTTCAGTAGTCGATTTTAGTTAGTTCGTTCAATTCAAGAGTCCATATTTTTCCCACCTTTTCTTCAAAAAAAAAATCCAAAAATATTTTTCTTCTTTTATTTTTTATAAAAAATCCAAAAATATTTTTCTTTCTTTAATTTTTAGAAAATCCCAAAAATATTTTCTTTCCTTTTGAAAAAATTTCAAAAAATCAAAAAAATATTTCTCCCCTCATGGCTGAAGAACGTCCTTTACGGGACTACTTTGGTCCTTTTCCATTGACACGTGACACGTGTGAGAGTGGTCCCGAGCGATCTCTTTATGTATTCTTCATGATTTCACCTCTCTCACGAGTACCGTTGGTACTCTTGACCCATCTATGCACTCACCTCCTATTCCATCACCCTCGGTGTCAAGTGTCACTGTGCCTCCTCCCTTGTTGTGCACCCACTGTTCTTATGCCGATCACATGTCCCATGAGTGCCTATACTCTTCATATCCCTACGCACCCACCATGGAACATGTGTATCCTTATGACACTGTTTTGGAACCCACCTCGGCCTACTACCCTGCTATACCTAATCCCGAGTTGTGTGAGTCCCCGAGTTATTCGTGGAGGCTTGATCACCCTTCCACGTAATACGAATCCCAACCCGATGTTGTGGATCCTCACACGTTCCAACAGTCGTCATGGCAACCTTGTGCACCCGTTCACGATCAGTCTCCTCACTACTCAACCCATGAATATCAACCCATTGTCCATCACGAAAGCAATCTTTTCGTGTATGATGAACTTGGCCCCACCCCACACACTTCATATGATTATTCTCCATACACTCACGATTATAGCGAGTTGTGTCCACCTCACCCACCACCACCACCCATCATTCCACCAACACCTTCATCCACCTCCACTCTCGAAACCCTCTTGCAAAAGTTCATACTTGAGCAAGAGCAAGCAATTCAAACTCAAGCTCTCCAAAGGCTTGAACAAAGGTTAAATGAATTGGTGTGTGCGCGAGAGTCGGATATTCCCATGACCCCACCCATCGTTGCCACCGAGTGTGACGATGATGTGTCCCCTTGTGACACAGAATTTGAGTGTGACCAACCCTACCACTCCGAGAATCTTGAAGTTGAGACCATTCCATGGTCCGGGTCCCAAGTCGACAATTGTGTTGACATACCTTTCATTAGTGAGCCTGATTCAACCCCATCATATCCATATGAACCCCACCTTGCGGTTCCCATTCACCTTCCCACTCCCGTTGAATCCAAAACAATGCCCCAGTCTACACCTATCGAGCTTCACCCTTGTGTTCCCGAGGAACCAATTTATCCTAGGTTAGCTCCGGCTACGAGTGCTCACCAATTTCCCGAGATAGAATCCGTGATAATTCCTAACTATTCGGATATGGATGATGTCCCACCATGCATGGCTCCCATTGAGCCCGATATTTTTAGTGATTCCTCTATCTCCGATCTTGGTGCCTCGTCTTACCCACCTACCCCATTTACCGATACTACTATTATGGAAAAGTTGATCACTCCATCTTTAGAAACCACACTCCCTTGTGAGTATTCCTTTACTCCTTCCAATGAGTGTGTGTCTCCCATGCTTGAGTTGGATCATCCTCCTCCACCATTTATCCCACCCGATACACCGTTTGTCCCACCCGACCCACCCATTGTTCCTTCCACCCCACCACCTGGTTTGGATCTTGATTTTACACATTTAATATTTCCATTTACATTTTTAGATCCTCACCTAAAACCATCCACCACCCATGAGAGTAGTTGTGCTGCTACTCTCCACTCCCGTGACACCGAGCTTGTTCATCCATGCACACCACTCTCTTGTGATGTTGACTTTTCCCATCCACAGCTCCCTGGTGTGTCACGGCGCGACCATTATCATCGCCCATTCATAGAACAGTCGTGTGATTTATATGAGGCCCTACCCATTACACTTACCAAACCCTTTTGCCTTCCTCACCAACTTGAGCACCATGCTTATAGGGCCCTAGTTGCCCTCACCTTTACGCTCAACAAGGCCCGTGACCGATACTTCCTCACCCTTACCCTCATCCCCACCTACCCATGGTCCACCGATACTTTGCATCGCGTGATGCATTTTGCTATACAAGTGCATTGACCCTTTTAGCCTGTTTCCAACAAGACTGACGCTTCAGTCTTGTTTGGGGGTGATTCTCATCACCCATTTTTCTGCCACCCCGTGCTTTCATAGATCCTATCTTTAGGGTGAGAATGGTTCGGTCTGGCTGAAGACATTAAACTTAGCGCTACCGGGAGGTAGCCCGCGTTTCTTGTACTAGTCTCATCCTGTTTGGGGGTGGTGTTTCACATCACCCTATGCTTTATCATTCTTGTAGACTTGTACACATTTTTTTCTTATCATTTATTCAGGTTTATTCTTGGCTTCACATGTCCACTTCATTAGCGGTTCATTCTGGTAATCTCTTTCCTACCTTATGCTCTCATTTTAAAAATCATTTTACCTAACATCGAGGACGATGTTCCTTTTTGTTTGGGGGTGGGGAATTTTATCAAAATCGTACCTCTTTTGAAATTTTTTGAAAATTGAACCTGATTTTTAAAATTTCGTGCAGTTTATTTCATCTCATTCATTGATGTGAATTTTCAATCATCCATCTTTCAAAAGTCTAGGAATCAAGCTAGAGAATATTTTATAAATAGCTTATGTAATACATAACAAGGCATATTGCACCATGAATTTCTAGACTCAACAAAATTTGCGCACTTATCACGTCATTACGTTTAGAGTTGAAGAGTACTACAATTCTAAAGAGAACCTTAAGGATCACTAGTAGAGACTTTAGCCCGTGAGATTTGTGCCTTTCACCCTTTTAGAGTGTTTTACGCAATCTCCGAGTCACAAGTTGATTCAACTTCTTTTGGGTTCGCACTTAAATTGTTGTATGATCTCATTTTCTTTCATAAAATTTTGGTTGATCACTGAGAATGACATCTTTTTCCAGTTGTAAGAAACGCGTGTCTTGATATTTGTCCCGATCACTAGGATTTTTCATCCATACACCTACCACTTTCCCCCATATCACATTTCCATTCACTTCACCCATTATATTTCCCCATCCATATATATTCCCCTCACTATCCATACATTCCCCACACCATCCATTTATCATTCCATTTATATCATCCATCATCATTTTCAAATAAAAGAGTGTGATTTCAAATGTAAATGTCTTCAGTGTTGGTTTGAAAAATGAGAGAAAAACAAAAAAAAAAGTAAGAAAAAAAAGAAAATAAAAAAAAAGAGAAAAACAGAAAAATAGCAAAAAAAAAAAAGAAAAAAAGAAAAAGAAAAGAAAAATCGAAAAAAGAGAGAAAAGAAAAAAAGAGAGAGTTGTAGTTAATTTTTGTTGAAATAAAGACATTTGTGCCTAAAGTGTATACACTCTTCTTTCGCATCCATTTTTTATCCATTTCACACCGCATATCCACCATCCATCCATCATTTCACACATCAATCCCATTCTACATCACTGTCCTTCATATCACCATTATATCTTTTCCATCTCATATCCACCATCCATTACCATCCTACCTCATATCATCATATCCTTCTCATTTTCATTTCCCCCTCACCCATATACATACATATTTCTCATTGGTGTTCGGGCAAATGATAGTCAACGTGGTGAATAACTCGACGTTCTCACTATAGTGATTAACATTCTTTCATGAGATCAAATTTCTTTCTAATTGTTCGTTCTTTCTTATGCGTGTGTGAGACGTTTGAACTTGATTACATTTACTCACCTCCTCACACACAAGAGCGATACAGAAACCCTAATCTCGAGAGTTCATTTGAGAGTGATATATCTAGTGAGATTTGAAGTTGAAGCGTTGATTCCGACAAGGCAATCTAGGAATTACTCTTGCGATACTCGACCCGTTTTGACTGATTCACACTACACACGTTGAGTTCTAGGAAGGATGTGCCTTGAGTATTTACTTAGCTTAAACTTTTTACACATTCTAGCTTGTATTTCTCAAAATATTTCTCATGTGATGGATTGTGCGATTATTCTACATCTAATAAGAGATTGACTGCCTTTCAAATAAATCATTTTGCAAATAAGAATTTTGTGGGTATATTCCCTGCAAACCCTCACGAGACACAACTCGTCTTGTAGGGCAACCTATAGGTTTAAAGGCTTGTTGCACATGCTAAGTGCAATCGCAAGTGCCCGCGAAAGTGGTACACTTTTGGTTACTTATCTTTCTCTTTCTCTCTATCTTATTGTTCGAGGACTAGCAACGCTCTGTTTGGGGGTGGTGTGATAAGCACCCAAAACTGTACAATTTATACCCCGAATAGATGTATTTTAGTTGCAATTTCTTGACAATATGGGTCTTATGCGCTTAAATGTTTAATATGCAGGTTTAATGCACGTTGCGATGTTCAAGCGCGTATTTCAAGGCAATTGTGCATTTTAATGGAGCTAAATACCCTTATCTTGTACCCCAATTACCTCTCCCGTACCCTAACCCGAGCCTAAACCTAGCCAAACTTACCCTAAGCCCGTGTGTGTTTTATTTGTGTCATTTTATTATTTTTTAGATTTTTAGTTTGAGTCTTTTCTATTTTTAGGATTTATTTTAGAATTTTTAGATTTTATTTTCTATTTTTCTATTTTATTTTTATAATTTTATTTTATTTTGATTTTTATTAGTTTCTAGTTTTATTTTATTTTATTAAGATTTTAATTTTTAGGATTTCATTTATTTTTTTATTTTATTCGATTTTATATTTTTTAGGACTTTAGTTTTTAAATTTAATAGATTTATATTTATATTTTTATTTTCATTTCATTTATTTTTATTTTTATTGAGTCTTTATGTTATTTTTTTTAGAATAGAAATTTAATTTTTAGATTTTTAGTTTTTATAGTTTTATTTTAATAGAGTCGTGTTATATTTTTAAGGGTCCAAATGACACACACACACTTATCCCTACACCACCCACAACTTATCCCACACTTTACTAACCCCTCACCCTCACCCCTTACCATACACCTCACCTACACCTTAACCCCTCCCTACTTCATCTTCTTCCCCATCTTCCACTTTCTCTCTCTTCCCCCATTAACAACACCTCCAACAAAATCCAACCACATCAAACCATCCTAATCCCATAATCCCACCTGCCTACACCCCCTTATCCCTTAGAAAATCCGACCATACCCGTCCTCGATCCCGCCGGCGGCCATGACCCGACTTCTCCCTTACAACCCGCGACCCCCTCTCTCCCCAGGCGGTGCCCATCATTCCGGCGACCCAACCAAATCCATTCGGCCGGAAAACCAAAGCCGGAGCTACACCGACTCGCCCCTAACTCGCCGTCCGGCGACCTCCATCCTTCACCTCACCAACTGCTCCGACGACAAGACCCATCTTTTCTCTCACCTCATCTACCATTAACAACCTGCCCCATCTCTCTCTCTCCTCCATCATACCTCTATGTTCAACCCATTTTCTCTTCAAGCCAATACCCATTTCAAGACCCATTTGGAAACCCACTCAAAACCATTTTCAACATATGAGCCAGGGACTTACACGATCTGCCAAATAAGCCAAAAGACCACATCCCGTTATGCCCACATGTGCCTAATAAATTCATTTTTAGTCCTTTTACCCAAATACCCCCCAACTAACCTCTTCTAACCAAACACAATTAAAACCCCAAAATACCCCTCAAATCAAATCTGAATTTATCCTCACCTCACACCCCCATGCACATGTGCTCTCACCATTCCCACATGCACACCCTTGCCAATTTTCATTTTTACCCCTCATGCTCCATGCCTCCTATATATTGAGGATGAAGACCCATTTGAAAGAGGATCTCAAATTAGTTTTAAGCTAGGTGTGATAAAATTCTCCCCACCCCTCTATGTTGAGTATTTGCATTTTTAGCAAATACCCCAATATAGAGGTGTGTGTTGAAAATTATCTCTAGGATAAAATTCACCCCACCCATCTATTATGGATTTTTGCATTTTTAGCAATTATTTCATAATAGATTGATGTAGTGAAATTTATCCCTTATGGGAGATAAATTCTAACCCATTCATTTATGTTGAGATTTTGCATTTTTAGCAATTATCTCAATATAAATTAATGATCTAGAATTTATTTCTTTGGGTGAATTCTAATGTATAATTTTAGGATTTTAGGATTTGCATTTTTAGCAAATCTCTTTTATTATTCAATTGTCCATTATGAATTCATCCACTATCCTTTTAATTTTGTTAGTTTACATGGAATTCTAGATTAGAGAGAGGAAATTGTAGAGAGAAATTTTAGGGTTAGAAATAAATAGTAGATTAGAATTAGTTTTTTTATTTTCTTCTTTTCAATTTAAATTGAGTGAAAGTAATTCTAGTGAGAATCAATTTGTGTGTTAGTGCTTCATGTGTATTTGTTGATCATTCAAATTGAGAGGTGTATGCTTCAAATTGGAAGACTAGAGTTCAACTTTCTCAAAGAGATTTGGTTTGCTTGTTCTATTCTCTTCTCTTTTATTTTAATAGCCTTGATTATTAATTTGTCATATTTCATATCATGTTAGGCTAAAACCCCTTTCAAGGGGTGGGGTGAAACCCTTATTTGATATTATTTTAGTTTAATTAGTTTGTTTACTTGAATTATCCCTTTGAATGTTAATTTTGATCCCTCACCCTTAGATTTATGCCTCGAGAGAGGGTAAATGATTTTCGAGAGAAAATGGGAATTCTAGTGATAATACCCATTTTAGATTCGAACTAGAGATAGGGGTTTCTTAAGTGGGGTATTATCATTTGAATTTCAACTCTAAATTTAATTTCTAAGATTGACATAAATTCTAATTGATCGATCCTAGCGGGTGATTAATTAAAAGGAGTGTAGATCTAATTTTCTAGAGTTGTGAGGTGTTAATTTTAATTTTCTAAAAGATTACTATTCTAATTACACTTTCAACGAGAGTTGGTTTGTAATTTTAATATTAATTTGGGAGAATTCAAATAATTAAATTAATTAATTAGAATAACTAAAATTTGTGGTGTAATCCCACTCCTTGATTGTTCTCACAATTATTTTCCTCACTTTATCTTTTATTTTAGTGTTAGACTTTATTTTCATTTTAGTTACTTTCTAGTTAGTTACTATCATTTTACATTTAGTTTATTTTAGTTTAGACCTCACCTCACCCCTTTTGTTTTAATATTGAAAAAGCTAAAAAAAATAGAAAAGTGAAAAAGCACAAAAAGAAAATAAAAAGTGAATTACAATTGAATTTGTTCCATTTGCTTTACTCCCTAGAAAGTGGATTGATACCCTTACTTACCGCTACACTTTAGATTGTTATATTTGTAGGTACATAAGGTTTTGATTAGAAGGACTTTTCAAGCAACGACAAGAAATACACGCAAAAGTCTTTCTATCAATAGGCATTGATCTTTTGATAGTCGCAGTATTGGCAAGCTCTCTACATGATTTTTTGACATATAGAGCCAACATGGCTCCTATTATGGTATCGATTACCATGAGCTATAAGATGATGTGGCACCCTTCCTATTCTAATACCTGGTGCTCAACCCTTTATTAAACTAAAACAACAATCTTGTATGATTTCATTCTTAACATCATTGTTGCAATGAGTAAAATAAATATAAAACGAATAAAACGATACATACAATGAAAAGACAGAATAACAAATAAGTATAAATAAATAATGTGAGACGAAAAACCATCATTCACCACAAACAATCATCTAACAAAAATAATAACTGATAAATAAATAATATATCTATCATAAATAAAATTATGTCCAACTACAGGCAACAAGACCAAAAGGAAATACTAGAAATGAAACAAAATACTATCTAGATAGAAACGACTAAAGCAAATATAGTCAATCCAGAAGAATCCAAAACTTCTACTCGCAACGACGTGAAAGATCTAACCCTTTTGTCCTAGCTACTGTTGCACACCTGGGGTTTAGAAAACAAAAATAGATTTGCCAACGGGTCAATGCCCGAAAATATTTGAAAATATTTTGCAAGTATTTAAATGCTTTAAATAAAAACATGCAGTGTATTACGTCCATAATTAATTTACCAGTCATACTCACATGAGACTTATCCTCACCTCCCAACTACAGTGCACACCTAAAACATTCATTTTATTATCCTAATCATACTACCCAATATAACTAGGATAATAACCGCGATCAAAGCCCAACCCACTAATAGTCATTATTAGCTAAATATATAATACCCTCACTAAGTATACTTTCATAAATAATAACATAGCTACCTACGTACTATAATTAGATGTTCACACAATATAATAACGTAGATACACTCCTGTTATAAATAGATATGCACATAATATCTCATATACACATGCATATATGTCACTCGCTATATACATATAAAAGACATCCGTAAATCTCAACCTCGTGGATCCATCCCTCATTTGCTATCGGGCTCCAGGTATACCACGTACCATGACTGGGCCACCGGGTCGATATCTCACCACCAAACCCAAATGTTAACACAAACATATGTAAGTGGTCATAAACATACATTTGAGGGTCGCAACCATACGCATCGCACCTAACCAGTCTCCAAACCAACATATATCCTTACAGATGGAAAATGGACATGAAATAGTACTATGACCTGGGGAATCAATCCAACATTTAGTTGTCAACGCCTGGGTAGACTGTTCGCTACACGTAACCTCCTAACGACAATGTTCAACATAAATAACCAAAACACACACACACACACACTATATATATATACACACACACACACATACATACATAAGTAATCCTACAATACGTATATATATAAAGTAATAACTACGTACGTAAATCCCATGACGTACTTGTCTACCAATCCTCAAGTCCGAACTGACTTCCCGATTATATAATTAAGTGTCCACCCACTTGAATTCCGGTTCATCTCACCCAATTCCATCTAACCGTTGGCCTAGCACACGTACGAAACCTTGGAAATATTTTCCAGTAGTCACAATCTGCCCCGGAAGCCCATACGTCCATTTCCCAAGCACCAACGAGTCAAAACAGTGCATAACAAAAAATTTGGCAGTCCAGCAAACCAAACCAATTCGTTCAGTAAATCGAACCAGTTTGATAAACTAAATCGATTCACTACGTCAACAAATCGGTTCGATTTGTTGGGCTGCCAATTGTCTTCTTCCTCGGGTTTTCACCTCTTAAACCCTCCAATAGAGGTCCCAAGCCTTCCAAAAACAAAAATTGATATCCCACATCAACACATAATCAGCCTAGAAGCATTATAACATCAAAATTAACCCTAATCCCTCAAAACACTGGATTTCTAAACATCAATCGATTCATACACTTAGAATTTTCCAAACCTGTAAATTTAATTGATTTCTAATATCCTATCAATATTTCATGTTCACAATCATAAACACATAAATTAATCGCGAAATTCTTACTCATTATCAATTACAATCAGAGGTTAAACACAACTTAAATCTCTTCACTTAATTATCAAAGCTTTCATCTTTTAAATCTTAAATTTGTTCTTAATCAAATATGAATGTAATTAACCGTAAAAATTTCAATCTAAATCAAGTAAACACTTTCCTTTTCTATTTGAATTCGACGTCCCGACTATATGATTGGATCCAGAGATGTTCTTCTCTCTTCTCCAAGTTCTCTTCTCTCTTTTCTTCCTTTTTCTCTTCTCTTAAGCTCTTCCTTAATCACAATTATGCAGAGGCCAAAAGTGAGGTTGTCGTCCACCTCTATATACCTTAAATACTCTTTAGTCACACCAAACTCCCTTTTTAAGTTAAAACCTAGATTTAAAAAGACCATTATACCCCTACATGGGCCCTATTACATCTAAAAAGCTCTCGAAACCCAATTATACCCCGAGTACCTATTCTGGACTATTTCAACACATTTTTTATCATTGGTGCACTCAAAAATACCATCCAAGTTGAAAAACTAAAACTATACCATCATCTAATTAAGTTGTCCCGACACATGCATATAGTATGCGCCACTCACAAACTATATAAATTCGTCAATGTAATTGTCTATCGATATAATATAATAAACTGTTGTTTTTCACACATAAAGAACATATAATAATTCACATATCTATTTACTTATTACGTGCAAGTAAATAATAATAACAAATATTAATCCTTAACTCGCTAAATAATATTTACTGAAACCAATTTAATTTCCCCAATTAAATTAATAATTAAATGCACACAAGGAAATTAAATAGTCATAAAAGTACGGGGTATTACATTCTCCAACCTAATAAGGGAATTTTGTCCCCAAAATTCAAACGTACCTTCCACAAAAAGCTCTGGATACTTTTTTCGCATGTCATCCTCACACTCCCACGTTGACTTGGTGATATTGTGGTGTCCTCACTGCATATGCACTAATGGTACCACCTTTTACCGAAGCTTCCACTGTCCATGGTCCACAATGGTATCACGCCTCGCTTCATAAGTAATATTTGGTTACAGGTCTATCTCATCCAATGCTATATTTCGGAAAGTCACATCATCCCTGAGATACCTCCTCAACTACGACACATGAAACACATCATGAGTTTGTTACAAATGCTCTGATAAAGAAAGATTATATGCAACTGACCCTACCCCCTTAATGATAGGAAATGCCCCCATATACCTAGGTGCTAAATTCCCCTTCTTTCTTAACCACATCACTCCCGTCGTGGAAGATACCCGCAACATCACCCGATCATCTACATCAAACTCCAAAAATCTCTAGTTCGCATCAGCATAACTCTTCTAACGATCCTAAGATACCCGAATACGACTCTTGATCAACTCAATCTTCTCTTATTTATCCTCAATCATGTTCGGACTGAGAATCTTATTATCCACCACCTCTAACCAACATGAAGGAGAACGACAAGGTCTCCCACACAAATCCTCAAAAGGTACCATGCTAATAGTAAACTAGTATGATTTGTTATACACAAACTCAACCAAAGTTAAGTACTATTCCTAACTACCCGTAAAATCCAAAGTAGACATCCTCAGCATATCCTCCAACATCTGATTCCCCCTCTTCGCCGTCCCCATCAATCAGCGGGTGGTACCGTTCTCAAACGAAACTTTGTCCCCATTGCCTCTTGAAAATTCTACCAAAAATGGAACACAAAGATAATATCCCAATTCGAAACAATATTGAACGGCACCCCGTGCAGTCTAACTATCTATGTTATGAAAAGTGGAGCATACTTCCATGTCATGTAATCCACTTGAACTATAAGATACATTAGTCAATCGATACATAATAACCCAGATGGAATAGTGACCCATCTACAACGTCGATAACCCCGTGATGAAGTCAACCAAAATACTCTCTCATTTTCACACTGGAATCTCCAATGGATGCAGAACCCCGACTTATCTCTAATGATCAACCTTCACCATCTAACAAGTAGTGTACATAGAGATTAACTTTGTAATGACCCTATTTATATTTTCCCATCAATATTTCCTCCTAATATCCTCATACATCTTATCCTTGTAGGGATTCATCTAGAATCATGGATCATATGCCTCCTCCATAATCGTGCATCGTAGGTTCTGATCATTTAGGAAAATCAACCTCCCATTGCTGCGTAAGCCACCCTCAAAACTGACTAAGTAGGACTCTGCACTACCTACCAATAACTGTTGCATTCTCTGCTGCTAAGAAGGATCCCCTACATGTGCCTTGCAAACCTCAAAATGATCTCAGATAAAATGTTCATCACTATTTTATAGGCCCAAACTACATCGTCCTTCTGACAAAGCTCATCCCACTTTACCTTCCAAACTATTGCCAGCTGCCCTACAAGTATACAACTCTATGCATCTGCCACTATGTTATCATTTCTATAATGATAATGAATATCGAACTAGTCATCCTTTATAAACTCAAGCCATCTACCCTGCTTTATATTCAGCTCCTTATGCATGGAAAGATATTGCAGTGACTTGTGTTCTGTGAACAACCAGAACTTCTCCCCTAGTAAGAAATGCCTCTAAATCTAAAAGGCAAAAACAATTATCGCTGACTCTAAATCGTGAATGGAATAGTTATTCTCATGGGGGTTAAGCTTAAGAGATGCATAAGCTATAACCTTATCATCTTACTGTAGAACTCCCCTAAATCTCGGTAAGGAAGCAATGATAAAAACAAAGTACTTCACTTCTCCCTTATCCAATGTGAGCACTGGTGCTGAAGTCAACTTGTCCTTTATCTCTTCAAAAGTTAATTAAGAGTGATCATCCAAAACAAAATGTACTCCCTTACAAGTCAAATTCATCAAGGAACTCATAATTTTCAAAAATCCTTCGATAAATCGGTGGTAGTATCCTACTAACCCCAAAAAACTACAAACATCTGTCATTGTCGTGGGCTAGCCCCACTACCTTACCGCTTAAACATTACTTGGATCCACATAAATCCCCCTCTTGGAGACTATATGACCCAAGAACTTCATCTCTCGCAACCAGAAGCCACATTTCTCTAACTTAGGATACAACTGTGTAATACCACATACTTTTATGATTATTTAATTTTTGTGTGCGTTTAATTATTAATTTAATTGGGAGAAATTAAATTGGGTTTCGATAAATATTAATTAGCGAGATAAATGATTATTATTTATTATTATGATTTACTTTCATGTGATAAGTAAATATATGTGTAATTTATTATATGTCGAGTATTAGTGAAAAGTGATGGTTTATTATTATATGTCGATAGAGAGTTACATCAACGAATCAGTAGATTTTATGGGTGACGCTTAGTCTACGCACGTGTTGGCCCAGTGAATGAGGTGATGGAATATTTGTAGTTGGATGACTCAAATGACCTTTTTACGTGCACCGGTGATCCAAAATAAATCGAAATAGTCCAGAATATGTATCCGAGTGTTATTATTGGGTTTGGAGGGATTTTTAGACATAATAGAGCTTGTATAAGGGTAGGATGGTCATTTTACACCTTGGGTTTAATGGAAAATGGGATTAGGAGTGTTTAGGAGGTATTTAAAGGTAGGGGAAGTAGATGGCAACCCACCTTTAGCCTCCTGCATAATTGAGTTATTAAGAAAGTTCAAGATACGAGAAAAATAAGAAAAGGAACAAAAGCCTTGGTAACGAGACGAGAGGGAATCCTCTTTGGATTCCACCCATCACAATTATCAAGATTTCAAATTTAGATCCTCAAAGGTAAGTAGTTACTTTCTTTAAATTGCATGTTTATGTAATTAATCACTTTAATAATTAATAGTATAAAAATATGTGATTTAAGAGTAAAGGTTGAAACTTTGAGATATTATTTAAGAGATGTAGATCGTAATCAAAATCCGATTAGAATTAATATTTAGTTAATGATTATATCATTGGATTTTCGATTTAAATCTGGGTTTACAATGATGATCAAGTAGAACCATAATAGGATGTTTGAAACAATGTAAACTCAAATTGTGGAAAATTATGTGTTTGATGAATTGAATTTTAATTTAGAACCCTAGGGTTTTGCTGATGGATTCGGGGTAAATTCTATGTTATAATGCTTCTGAGATGTTAATATAATGATGTAGGATTTTGATTTTATGTTTAGGGTGGCTTAGGACTTACATTGGAGGGTTTGGAGGAGAAAACCCCAAGGAAGAAGATGATAACCAACCGAGTGAATCGAACCGGTTCGCTTCCGCCAAACCGAATCAGTTCGGTCTTCCAAGCTAATATCGGTTCTGTATGTTATTTTGACCCGTTACAGCTTGGGGAATCACCGTAGGGGATTTAGGGGTAGAGTGGGACTACTGGAGAATGCTTTCCAGGGTTTGGTATGCGTGATATGACAATGACTAGATGGGTTAGGGTGAGGATAATTGGGAATTCAAGTGAGTGAACACTTATATGAATAATCGGGAAGTCAGTTCAGACTTTGAGATTTGGGGGACAAGTATGTCGTGGGATTACATACGAGGTTAGTATATATATATATATATATACACACACACACACACACACTAGGGTATGCCCGTGCCTAAAGGCACGTTGATGATCGTAAAAAGGCAAAAAAATCGTTTGTTATGAAAATAAAATGCAATTTCAAAAACATTGGTCATAATCTGATTTGTTTATATGACTAACCAACCTGCTTAAGAAATAGAAAATAATCCAACAACGTTCAGATAGTTTAAATTCTTCACTCGAATTAACAAAGTGTGAATTCTAAAAAAATAGGCATAGTCTCCTTTGTATTGGACTATCCACCCTTGTTAAGGGGTAACAATCATTCGTACAATATTTATTTGTTTCCTTCCGAATATGAACAATCAATGATTGACAAAAGATGGAAAATATAATTGGCAGAAAATGTATTGTTTGTATGGTGTATTATATATAGACATAGAACGTTACATATATTTCTCTTTTGTATTGAGAATTATGAGAATGAGGGTATAAATATCAATCTCATTTCAAAAGCAAACGATTTTCAATACCCATTTTTATACATATTTGCTATTTATATACCTGTTTGACTTATCTATTATACAATTCTTCATACACCACTGTTAACGAAAATGTATTTTATCCGTAATTAATTAAATTAGTTTAATTAATGTACATTTTAGTTTAACTTAATATATTGATTTTGATGATTCCAAACATATTTTTATTAATTTATTCAATAGATATTTCCTATTGTATAATATTTTTAATATAATCTTATTCATATACTATGATATTTATTATATTATATATTACTCGCATTCATGACATTTTGCCTTGATTACATATTTATTCTGTCTGAGTTATACAAGTTTATGTTTAAGTTTTATTTTTCTCAACACAACATGCCTCGACTCTACTCAATGACATATCTCAGAAAAGGTATTCACGTGTGGTGCACATTTGCACTTAACACATTAGTCGCACATGCATATTTCTTGCTCTATAATTTTCAATTATGTGTCTTATTAATTATGAGCCGAAACATTTTTTTAATGAGATTACATTTTTTTGAAGCACCACTATTTAAAATAAATTTTCCTATTTTAGAATAATTTTTGGAATTATTTTTTTAATGAATTTTTAGAAACAGTGTTTTGTTTATTAAAATGTCATTTGGCTACTCTCTTTGCTGTTACGATTTGACCCACTAGATTTACACTTTACATCCTAATAGGTACTACTCTTGGGCTTGCCGATTTGACATGACCAACTTACATATAATGGTTTCAACTATTAGATTTTTAGGAGCCTTATTATATAGGACGTAATTTTTCTTTAAACCTTTGGTTTATATGAGGTGTTTTAACCGCGATGTGACATTAGCAGGACATAGCTTTTGCCATGCCTTATTTTTTTTGTCAGTTGATGATTTAGCTTTTGCCATGCCTTAACTGTATCTTTAAAAGTTCTTGGGCCGAGAGTCTTTCTCTTAAAGACAGCTTCGGATATTGACCGTGTAGACCTGCTACATCATTTTGTCCGATCATAGCTCGGCCAATACAGTTGGTATTTATTTTTTAAGTGTACTGACCACAGCCTTTGAAGCTTAGGCTGTTACACATTGCATGTTAAGAAACTTGATCTCTTGTTTTTAAACCGAGATTTGACCTCTTGTCACTATTTTCATCCTAGTTACCTACTTCGTCCATATCTATACCATATCATCTGCTACTGGATTTTTACTGCGAGATTTTTAACCTAGTGTACTAGCGATTTGACCGGAGTTGTCCAATTTATTTTCTTTTGCAGTTGATGATGTATTATACTTTGTTATATTATTCAATATTCCTCGTGGTCACTTTCATCTGAGAGTCAATGTACTATCCCATGTGATTTTGTAAATGAATATTTCTTTTGCACATTGGATATCTCTTTTGCTTGTTATAGACTAATATTTTGCAGATCAAAATATACACAAATGAGGATACTGAGCGATATACCTGTTAGACTTCATATTTTCAGATTACCATTATTATGCTACAACAACTACATTTTTATTGAGAAGCAAAATAAAGATTTGCAGTGCATTCTTGGAGATTTTTTCTGTCTCTCATCTCAGCAAAATCAAGAGCATTTAATGCTCAAAATGCATGTGTCTAAACAGTTAGTTTTTGGTAGACACATTTAAAAAGATTTCAAGTTCTGCATTGAATAACATATGAACCAGACTTGAATGAGCAAGACTTGAAATATTATTGAGAGCATTTATTTTTCTACTCAGCTACACATTCAAGAGAGCAATAAATTTTATCATCTGCTCAATCATTGAAGAAGAAGACTTGTGCCTACTTCAACACCATTTATTGAAGTCTGATTCAAGAAGGAGAAACTCAGATTACAAATTGTATTTTAAGGAGTTTCAGTATTTTATTCTGTACTATAAAAAAATTCAGATTTATTGTGAAGCTTTGTTGAAGCTTCGGTTTGTACCGGTGATTGGTTCCTACCCGCAAGTGGACCACGGGGTTTGAAGCTCGGAGTTAGCTTGCAAACAGTTGTACGCGGTGGTTTGATCCTACTCGCAAGTGGATCAGGTTTAGTGAAGTGCAAAGGAGACAGGGGCTCTAGGCGCGTGGACGTAGGCCGGGATTTGGCCGAACCACGTTAAATTTCGGTGTCATTTATTTTCCGCACTTTTATTTATTTATTTGCACATGCTTGCTTGAGTTAATATTTTCAGCACACTATCTTGCAAATAAATTAATTCCGAAATTTGACTAAATTATTTTTAAGGTTAAAATAATTATTTTTGAATTAAATAATTAATTTCAGAATATCACTTTATATTAAATACGAAAATTAATTTAATATTTCTAGAGTGTTAAAATCTGCATGTCTAGTTGTTTAAATTAGTTAGTTGCATTTATTTGATATTGTTGGATTTATTCTTTATAGTTTTATAAATCTGATATTTGTTTAAGTGATTTAAATTTATTATTTTTCTAAAATATTAATTTGACTTTAAAGTTTGTAAAAACTCAATTCACCCCCCCCCCTTGAGTATAATCTGGGCAACAATTGGTATCAGAGCTAGTGCTCTTCTTATTTATTTTTAGATTTAACAATCTTAGAGTTAAATATCCATGGAAAACTTTACTGTTTCATCTCTTGGTGAAGGTCAATCAATATATAGACCTCCTTTATTTTCAGGAAATAATTATAGCTATTGGAAAAATAGAATGAAAAATTTTATTCAATCAAATGACTATGCTGTTTGGAGAGTTATTATAAATGGTCCTAATATCCCCATGAAAGTTGTTAATGATGAAAATGTTCCTAAAGAAGAAAATGAATGGAATGATGTTGATATTAGAAAAATTCAAATAAATGCTAAAGCTATGAATATTTTGCATTGTGCACTTGATGTAAATGAGTATAATAGAATTTGTTGTTGTGAATCTGCTAAAGAAATTTGGGATAGACTAGAAGTTACTTATGAAGGAACTAGTCAAGTTAAAGAAGATAAATTAGTATGCTTGTTCATAATTATTAATTATTTAAGATGATGCCTGATGAATCTATTTCTGATATGTTTACTAGATTTTCAAATATTATAAATGGATTGAAATCTCTTGGTAAATCCTATACTGATTCTGAATTAGTGAGCAAGATTCTCAGGTCACTACCATCTGCTTATATGACAAAGAAGCTGGCTATCAAGGAAGCGATTAGAGAAAGACCTATTTCTCTTGATGAGTTATTGGGTTCCTTAATTACTCATGAAATGGAACTTAAGGAATTTGTTGAAGATGAAAAACCAAAAGCAAACAAAATTATTGCTCTCAAATCTTCAAGCAAAAATATAGAAAGTGAAGATGATGATGATAATATTTCCCTATTGGCTAAACATTTCAAAAAATATCTCAATTCTAAAAAGAAAGCCAAGGATAGGAGAAAGAATCATTTTTCAAAAGAGTTCAATGATGATCATCAATCCAAAACTGAACCAAGATGCTATCATTGTGATGAAGTTTGACACATTAAGCCGAGTTGTCCAAAATATAAGAAAGGGAAGAAGGCATTGAAAGCCACAACATGGAGTGACTCCGACACAACCTCTTCCGATGAAGATTCGAATGAAAATGAAGTTGCTCATCTATGTTACATGGCTATGGAAAATGGGGTACATTCTAACCCTAACTCTAGTGATAGTGATAATGATGAAGTTGATGATTATGAAGTTTTACAAAACTTTTTTCATGAATTATGTGAAAGTTTTGAAGAACTTAAAAATAAATATATTAAACTTAAGAAGTCTCATTCATTAATTTCAACTAAATATGATTATATGTCAAATGATTTTGATGAGTTGAAATTAGAAAATGAATCTTTGAAAAATGAAATTAAATCTTTGAAAAAGGAAAAATCTGTTATTGTCACTTCTCCTCTTGAAATTGAAAATATTGAGTTAAAAAGGGAAATTGAATATCTAAAGAAATCATTAGATAATTTTACAAAAGGAAATGAGTATTTTCATAAAATTGTTGAGACACAAAGGATTCGATTTAATAATAATGGTATTGGATATGATGAAGGAAATGAGAAACAGACTTATTCCAATTTATTGAAATTTGATGCTTCATCTAGTCTACCTAATTATTTATGTTCTTATTGTGGTAGACACACACATTTTTCAGATTTGTGTCCATATAAATTTAGAAAAAGGAAATTTGCATGGATTCCAAAAGAAACCAAGATGTATACTAACCCCTATGGACCTAACACATTTTGGGTACCAAAAGAGAAAATTTTCAAAGTTGTGTAGGTTGCATTTTGAGAAGGGATGTGGATTTTCAAGGCATATGATTTGGTCATATTACAAATTTCAAGTTTCATTGCCTAATGTTGAAAATGCCACACTTGGAAGAAGTTGGTTATATATATCTTTGGTATTGGTAAGGTGGTAAGGAGCACCTTTCTTGAAATTAATATCATATGTTTATTAATGATTTATTCCATAATTGATATATTTTCATGCATAGAATATTTGTTATATCATATGAGCTTGTTGATAATTTAGTATTCACATGTAAATTTGTATATTTATTATTCTTGATGATTTTATGTTATATGACACATACACTTGATTTTGATGATAAATTTTTCGTTGGTGAATATTCATAATTTTTTTTTATTATATCTTGACATATTTTTGTGAATAATAATATTGGATTAATTCACGACTTTATTGTATATAAAATTCAAACGAAAATGTCATTTGAGTACACTTTAGTATATTAGTTATATGTGATACATGTTAATATTGTAACATTCACTTGTTGATTTTGATGATATGAACATATTAATCTCAATGAGTTAGTTTTATTGCATACTACATGATTAATGTCATTATTGGAATATTTATTCACGATGAATTTTTAAAAAAAAAACATTGATCAACAATTGATATTGCGCTTATTGAAAATTTATACATTGGAATTTTATTACATTAGTGAGAGAGTTACTTGAGCTAATTGATATATCTCTCATAATTGCATTATTTGGCAACATTGAGTTGTGATTCCTATTTTTGCGTAAAAAGTTGTTCCGAGGAACTATTGTGCGCAACGCACGATTAGTGTGTGATTACAACAATTGGTATCAGATTAGTGTGTGATTATAATTGGTATTATTTATCATTGATGAAATTTGAAAAGTTGATCATTTATCTTTTATTATTTTCATTTTGGTGACTTATGCATTATTTGATGATATTATTCCCTATCTCTTGAATCAAATACATGCTATGAAAAATTTATGATGACACATGTGCGTATTGAAAATTTTTATGCCCCTTGCGAATTATGGTTATATCCCATGCATAAATTATTTTTGATAGGGGGAGCTTCGGTTTTTACCCAATGACACCCGAGATTTATTTAAAATATCTTTTTGATAATGTCAAAGGGGGAGAAATATTTATGATTCACTAATTGAGCTTACTTTATACATTTTATGGATTAATGTGAATCATTGTTTGTCATCATCAAAAAGGGGGAGATTGTTAACGAAAATGTATTTTATCCGTAATTAATTAAATTAGTTTAATTAATGTACATTTTAGTTTAACTTAATATATTGATTTTGATGATTCCAAACATATTTTTATTAATTTATTCAATAGATATTTCCTATTGTATAATATTTTTAATATAATCTTATTCATATACTATGATATTTATTATATTATATATTACTCGCATTCATGACATTTTGCCTTGATTACATATTTATTCTGTCTGAGTTATACAAGTTTATGTTTAAGTTTTATTTTTCTCAACACAACATGCCTCGACTCTACTCAATGACATATCTCAGAAAAGGTATTCACGTGTGGTGCACATTTGCACTTAACACATTAGTCGCACATGCATATTTCTTGCTCTATAATTTTTAATTATGTGTCTTATTAATTATGAGCCGAAACATTTTTTTAATGAGATTACATTTTTTTGAAGCACCACTATTTAAAATAAATTTTCCTATTTTAGAATAATTTTTGGAATTATTTTTTTAATGAATTTTTAGAAACAGTGTTTTGTTTATTAAAATGTCATTTGGCTACTCTCTTTGCTGTTACGATTTGACCCACTAGATTTACACTTTACATCCTAATAGGTACTACTCTTGGGCTTGCCGATTTGACATGACCAACTTACATATAATGGTTTCAACTATTAGATTTTTAGGAGCCTTATTATATAGGACGTAATTTTTCTTTAAACCTTTGGTTTATATGAGGTGTTTTGACCGCGATGTGACATTAGCAGGACATAGCTTTTGCCATGCCTTATTTTTTTTGTCAGTTGATGATTTAGCTTTTGCCATGCCTTAGCTGTATCTTTAAAAGTTCTTGGGCCGAGAGTCTTTCTCTTAAAGACAGCTTCGGATATTGACCGTGTAGACCTGCTACATCATTTTGTCCGATCATAGCTCGGCCAATACAATTGGTATTTATTTTTTAAGTGTACTGACCACAGCCTTTGAAGCTTAGGCTGTTACACATTGCATGTTAAGAAACTTGATCTCTTGTTTTTAAACCGAGATTTGACCTCTTGTCACTATTTTCATCCTAGTTACCTACTTCGTCCATATCTATACCATATCATCTGCTACTGGATTTTTACTGCGAGATTTTTAACCTAGTGTACTAGCGATTTGACCGGAGTTGTCCAATTTATTTTCTTTTGCAGTTGATGATGTATTATACTTTGTTATATTATTCAATATTCCTCGTGGTCACTTTCATCTGAGAGGCAATGTACTATCCCATGTGATTTTGTAAATGAATATTTCTTTTGCACATTGGATATCTCTTTTGCTTGTTATAGACTAATATTTTGCAGATCAAAATATACACAAATGAGGATACTGAGCGATATACCTGTTAGACTCCATATTTTCAGATTACCACTATTATGCTACAACAACTACATTTTTATTGAGAAGCAAAATAAAGATTTGCAGTGCATTCTTGGAGATTTTTTCTCTCTCTCATCTCAGCAAAATCAAGAGCATTTAATGCTCAAAATGCATGTGTCTAAACAGCTAGTTTTTGGTAGACACATTTAAAAAGATTTCAAGTGCTGCATTGAATAACAGATGAACCAGACTTGAATGAGCAAGACTTGAAATATTATTGAGAGCATTTATTTTTTTACTCAGCTACACATTCAAGAGAGCAATAAATTTTATCATCTGCTCAATCATTGAAGTAGAAGACTTGTGCCTACTTCAACACCATTTATTGAAGTCTGATTCAAGAAGGAGAAACTCAGATTACAAATTGTATTTTAAGGAGTTTCAGTATTTTATTCTGTACTACAAAAAAATTCAGATTTATTGTGAAGCTTTGTTGAAGCTTCGGTTTGTACCGGTGATTGGTTCCTACCCGCAAGTGGACCACGGGGTTTGAAACTCGGAGTTAGCTTGCAAACAGTTGTACGCGGTGGTTTGATCCTACCCGCAAGTGAATCAGGTTTAGTGAAGCGCAAAGGAGACAGGGGCTCTAGGCGCGTGGACGTAGGCCGGGATTTGACCGAACCACGTTAAATTTCGGTGTCATTTATTTTCCGCACTTTTATTTATTTATTTGCACATGCTTTCTTGAGTTAATATTTTCAGCACACTATCTTGCAAATAAATTAATTCCGAAATTTGACTAAATTATTTTTAAGGTTAAAATAATTATTTTTGAATTAAATAATTAATTTCAGAATATCACTTTATATTAAATACGAAAATTAATTTAATATTTCTAGAGTGTTAAAATCTGCATGTCTAGTTGTTTAAATTAGTTAGTTGCATTTATTTGATATTGTTGGATTTATTCTTTATAGTTTTATAAATCTGATATTTGTTTAAGTGATTTAAATTTAATATTTTTCTAAAATATTAATTTGACTTTAAAGTTTGTAAAAACTCAATTCACCCCCCCTCTTGAGTATAATCTGGGCAACAATTGGTATCAGAGCTAGTGCTCTTCTTATTTATTTTTAGATTTAACAATCTTAGAGTTAAAGATCCATGGAAAACTTTACTGTTTCATCTCTTGGTGAGGATCAATCAATAAATAGACCTCCTTTATTTTCAGGAAATAATTATAGCTATTGGAAAAATAGAATGAAAAATTTTATTCAATCAAATGACTATGCTGTTTGGAGAGTTATTATAAATGGTCCTAATATCCCCATGAAAGTTGTTAATGATGAAAATGTTCCTAAAGAAGAAAATGAATGGAATGATGTTGATATTAGAAAAATTCAAATAAATGCTAAAGCTATGAATATTTTGCATTGTGCACTTGATGTAAATGAGTATAACAGAATTTGTTGTTGTGAATCTGCTAAAGAAATTTGGGATAGACTAGAAGTTACTTATGAAGGAACTAGTCAAGTTAAAGAAGATAAAATTAGTATGCTTGTTCATAATTATGAATTATTTAAGATGATGTCTGATGAATCTATTTCTGATATGTTTACTAGATTTTCAAATATTATAAATGGATTGAAATCTCTTGGTAAATCCTATACTGATTCAGAATTAGTGAGCAAGATTCTCAGGTCACTACCATCTGCTTATATGACAAAGAAGCTGGCTATCAAGGAAGCGATTAGAGAAATACCTATTTCTCTTGATGAGTTATTGGGTTCCTTAATTACTCATGAAATGGAACTTAAGGAATTTGTTGAAGATGAAAAACCAAAAGCAAACAAAATTATTGCTCTCAAATCTTCAAGCAAAAATATAGAAAGTGAAGATGATGATGATGATAATATTTCCCTATTGGCTAAACATTTCAAAAAATATCTCAATTCTAAAAAGAAAGCCAAGGATAGGAGAAAGAATCATTTTTCAAAAGAGTTCAATGATGATCATCAATCCAAAACTGAACCAAGATGCTATCATTGTGATGAAGTTGGACACATTAAGCCGAATTGTCCAAAATATAAGAAAGGGAAGAAGGCATTGAAAGCCACAACATGGAATGACTCCGACACAAGCTCTTCCGATGAAGATTCGAACGAAAATGAAGTTGCTCATCTATGTTACATGGCTATGGAAAATGGGGTACATTCTAACCCTAACTCTAGTGATAGTGATAATGATGAAGTTGATGATTATGAAGTTTTACAAAACGTTTTTGATGAATTATGTGAAAGTTTTGAAGAACTTAAAAATAAATATATTAAACTTAAGAAGTCTCATTCATTAATTTCAACTAAATATGATTATATGTCAAATGATTTTGATGAGTTGAAATTAGAAAATGAATCTTTGGAAAATGAAATTAAATCTTTGAAAAAGGAAAAATCTGTTATTGTCACTTCTCCTCTTGAAATTGAAAATATTGAGTTAAAAAGGGAAATTGAATATCTAAAGAAATCATTAGATAATTTTACAAAAGGAAATGAGTATTTTCATAAAATTGTTGAGACACAAAGGATTCGATTTAATAATAATGGTATTGGATATGATGAAGGAAATGAGAAACAGACTTATTCCAATTTATTGAAATTTGATGCTTCATCTAGTCTACCTAATTATTTATGTTCTTATTGTGGTAGACACACACATTTTTCAGATTTGTGTCCATATAAATTTAGAAAAAGGAAATTTGCATGGATTCCAAAAGAAACGAAGATGTATACTAACCGCTATGGACCTAACACATTTTGGGTACCAAAAGAGAAAATTTTCAAAGTTGTGTAGGTTGCATTTTGAGAAGGGATGTGGATTTTCAAGGCATATGATTTGTTCATATTATAAATTTCAAGTTTCATTGCCTAATGTTGAAAATGCCACACTTGGAAGAAGTTGCTTATATATATCTTTGGTATTGGTAAGGTGGTAAGGAGCACCTTTCTTGAAATTAATATCATATGTTTATTAATGATTTATTCCATAATTGATATATTTTCATGCATAGAATATTTGTTATATCATATGAGCTTGTTGATAATTTAGTATTCACATGTAAATTTGTATATTTATTATTCTTGATGATTTTATGTTATATGACACATACACTTGATTTTGATGATAAATTTTTCGTTGGTGAATATTCATAATTTTTTTTTATTATATCTTGACATATTTTTGTGAATAATAATATTGGATTAATTCATGACTTTATTGTATATAAAATTCAAACGAAAATGTCATTTGAGTACACTTTAGTATATTAGTTATATGTGATACATGTTAATATTGTAACATTCACTTGTTGATTTTGATGATATGAACATATTAATCTCAATGAGTTAGTTTTATTGCATACTACATGATTAATGTCATTATTGGAATATTTATTCACGATGAATTTTTTAAAAAAAAACACTGATCAACAATTGATATTGCGCTTATTGAAAATTTATACATTGGAATTTTATTACATTAGTGAGAGAGTTACTTGAGCTAATTGATATATCTCTCATAATTGCATTATTTGGCAACATTGAGTTGTGATTCCTATTTTTGCGTAAAAAGTTGTTCCGAGGAACTATTGTGCGCAACGCACGATTAGTGTGTGATTACAACAATTGGTATCAGATTAGTGTGTGATTATAATTGGTATTATTTATCATTGATGAAATTTGAAAAGTTGATCATTTATCTTTTATTATTTTCATTTTGGTGACTTATGCATTATTTGATGATATTATTCCCTATCTCTTGAATCAAATACATGCTATGAAAAATTTATGATGACACATGTGCGTATTGAAAATTTTTATGCCCCTTGCGAATTATGGTTATATCCCATGCATAAATTATTTTTGATAGGGGGAGCTTCGGTTTTTACCCAATGACACCCGAGATTTATTTAAAATATCTTTTTGATAATGTCAAAGGGGGAGAAATATTTATGATTCACTAATTGAGCTTACTTTATACATTTTATGGATTAATGTGAATCATTGTTTGTCATCATCAAAAAGGGGGAGATTGTTAACGAAAATGTATTTTATCCGTAATTAATTAAATTAGTTTAATTAATGTACATTTTAGTTTAACTTAATATATTGATTTTGATGATTCCAAACATATTTTTATTAATTTATTCAATAGATATTTCCTATTGTATAATATTTTTAATATAATCTTATTCATATACTATGATATTTATTATATTATATATTACTCGCATTCATGACATTTTTCCTTGATTACATATTTATTCTGTCTGAGTTATACAAGTTTATGTTTAAGTTTTATTTTTCTCAACACAACATGCCTCGACTCTACTCAATGACATATCTCAGAAAAGGTATTCACGTGTGGTGCACATTTGCACTTAACACATTAGTCGCACATGCATATTTCTTGCTCTATAATTTTTAATTATGTGTCTTATTAATTATGAGCCGAAACATTTTTTTAATGAGATTACATTTTTTTGAAGCACCACTATTTAAAATAAATTTTCCTATTTTAGAATAATTTTTGGAATTATTTTTTTAATGAATTTTTAGAAACAGTGTTTTGTTTATTAAAATGTCATTTGGCTACTCTCTTTGCTGTTACGATTTGACCCACTAGATTTACACTTTACATCCTAATAGGTACTACTCTTGGGCTTGCCGATTTGACATGACCAACTTACATATAATGGTTTCAACTATTAGATTTTTAGGAGCCTTATTATATAGGACGTAATTTTTCTTTAAACCTTTGGTTTATATGAGGTGTTTTGACCGCGATGTGACATTAGCAGGACATAGCTTTTGCCATGCCTTATTTTTTTTGTCAGTTGATGATTTAGCTTTTGCCATGCCTTAGCTGTATCTTTAAAAGTTCTTGGGCCGAGAGTCTTTCTCTTAAAGACAGCTTCGGATATTGACCGTGTAGACCTGCTACATCATTTTGTCCGATCATAGCTCGGCCAATACAGTTGGTATTTATTTTTTAAGTTTACTGACCACAGCCTTTGAAGCTTAGGCTGTTACACATTGCATGTTAAGAAACTTGATCTCTTGTTTTTAAACCGAGATTTGACCTCTTGTCACTATTTTCATCCTAGTTACCTACTTCGTCCATATCTATACCATATCATCTGCTACTGGATTTTTACTGCGAGATTTTTAACCTAGTGTACTAGCGATTTGACCGGAGTTGTCCAATTTATTTTCTTTTGCAGTTGATGATGTATTATACTTTGTTATATTATTCAATATTCCTCGTGGTCACTTTCATCTGAGAGGCAATGTACTATCCCATGTGATTTTGTAAATGAATATTTCTTTTGCACATTGGATATCTCTTTTGCTTGTTATAGACTAATATTTTGCAGATCAAAATATACACAAATGAGGATACTGAGCGATATACCTGTTAGACTCCATATTTTCAGATTACCACTATTATGCTACAACAACTACATTTTTATTGAGAAGCAAAATAAAGATTTGCAGTGCATTCTTGGAGATTTTTTCTCTCTCTCATCTCAGCAAAATCAAGAGCATTTAATGCTCAAAATGCATGTGTCTAAACAGCTAGTTTTTGGTAGACACATTTAAAAAGATTTCAAGTGCTGCATTGAATAACAGATGAACTAGACTGGAATGAGCAAGACTTGAAATATTATTGAGAGCATTTATTTTTCTACTCAGCTACACATTCAAGAGAGCAACAAATTTTATCATCTGCTCAATCATTGAAGAAGAAGACTTGTGCCTACTTCAACACCATTTATTGAAGTCTGATTCAAGAAGGAGAAACTCAGATTACAAATTGTATTTTAAGGAGTTTCAGTATTTTATTCTGTACTACAGAAAAATTCAGATTTATTGTGAAGCTTTGTTGAAGCTTCGGTTTGTACCGGTGATTGGTTCCTACCCGCAAGTGGACCACGGGGTTTGAAGCTCGGAGTTAGCTTGCAAACAGTTGTACGCGGTGGTTTGATCCTACCCGCAAGTGGATCAGGTTTAGTGAAGCGCAAAGGAGACAGGGGCTCTAGGCGCGTGGACGTAGGCCGGGATTTGGCCGAACCACGTTAAATTTCGGTGTCATTTATTTTCCACACTTTTATTTATTTATTTGCACATGCTTGCTTGAGTTAATATTTTCAGCACACTATCTTGCAAATAAATTAATTCCGAAATTTGACTAAATTATTTTTAAGGTTAAAATAATTATTTTTGAATTAAATAATTAATTTCAGAATATCACTTTATATTAAATACGAAAATTAATTTAATATTTCTAGAGTGTTAAAATCTGCATGTCTAGTTGTTTAAATTAGTTAGTTGCATTTATTTGATATTGTTGGATTTATTCTTTATAGTTTTATAAATCTGATATTTGTTTAAGTGATTTAAATTTACTATTTTTCTAAAATATTAATTTGACTTTAAAGTTTGTAAAAACTCAATTCACCCCCCCTCTTGAGTATAATCTGGGCAACAATTGGTATCAGAGCTAGTGCTCTTCTTATTTATTTTTAGATTTAACAATCTTAGAGTTAAAGATCCATGGAAAAATTTACTGTTTCATCTCTTGGTGAGGATCAATCAATAAATAGACCTCCTTTATTTTCAGGAAATAATTATAGCTATTGGAAAAATAGAATGAAAAATTTTATTCAATCAAATGACTATGCTGTTTGGAGAGTTATTATAAATGGTCCTAATATCCCCATGAAAGTTGTTAATGATGAAAATGTTCCTAAAGAAGAAAATGAATGGAATGATGTTGATATTAGAAAAATTCAAATAAATGCTAAAGCTATGAATATTTTGCATTGTGCACTTGATGTAAATGAGTATAACAGAATTTGTTGTTGTGAATCTGCTAAAGAAATTTGGGATAGACTAGAAGTTACTTATGAAGGAACTAGTCAAGTTAAAGAAGATAAAATTAGTATGCTTGTTCATAATTATTAATTATTTAAGATGATGTCTGATGAATCTATTTCTGATATGTTTACTAGATTTTCAAATATTATAAATGGATTGAAATCTCTTGGTAAATCCTATACTGATTCTGAATTAGTGAGCAAGATTCTCAGGTCACTACCATCTGCTTATATGACAAAGAAGCTGGCTATCAAGGAAGCGATTAGAGAAAGACCTATTTCTCCTGATGAGTTATTGGGTTCCTTAATTACTCATGAAATGGAACTTAAGGAATTTGTTGAAGATGAAAAACCAAAAGCAAACAAAATTATTGCTCTCAAATCTTCAAGAAAAAATATAGAAAGTGAAGATGATGATGATGATAATATTTCCCTATTGGCTAAACATTTCAAAAAATATCTCAATTCTAAAAAGAAAGCCAAGGATAGGAGAAAGAATCATTTTTCAAAAGAGTTCAATGATGATCATCAATCCAAAACTGAACCAAGATGCTCTCATTGTGATGAAGTTGGACACATTAAGCCGAATTGTCCAAAATATAAGAAAGGGAAGAAGGCATTGAAAGCCACAACATGGAGTGACTCCGACACAAGCTCTTCCGATGAAGATTCGAATGAAAATGAAGTTGCTCATCTATGTTACATGGCTATGGAAAATGGGGTACATTCTAACCCTAACTCTAGTGATAGTGATAATGATGAAGTTGATGATTATGAAGTTTTACAAAACGTTTTTGATGAATTATGTGAAAGTTTTGAAGAACTTAAAAATAAATATATTAAACTTAAGAAGTCTCATTCATTAATTTCAACTACATATGATTATATGTCAAATGATTTTGATGAGTTGAAATTAGAAAATGAATCTTTGAAAAATGAAATTAAATCTTTGAAAAAGGAAAAATATGTTATTGTCACTTCTCCTCTTGAAATTGAAAATATTGAGTTAAAAAGGGAAATTGAATATCTAAAGAAATCATTAGATAATTTTACAAAAGGAAATGAGTATTTTCATAAAATTGTTGAGACACAAAGGATTGGATTTAATAATAATGGTATTGGATATGATGAAGGAAATGAGAAAAAGACTTATTCCAATTTATTGAAATTTGATGCTTCATCTAGTCTACCTAATTATTTATGTTCTTATTGTGGTAGACACACACATTTTTCAGATTTGTGTCCATATAAATTTAGAAAAAGGAAATTTGCATGGATTCCAAAAGAAACCAAGATGTATACTAACCCCTATGGACCTAACACATTTTGGGTACCAAAAGAGAAAATTTTCAAAGTTGTGTAGATTGCATTTTGAGAAGGGATGTGGATTTTCAAGGCATATGATTTGGTCATATTACAAATTTCAAGTTTCATTGCCTAATGTTGAAAATGCCACACTTGGAAGAAGTTGCTTATATATATCTTTGGTATTGGTAAGGTGGTAAGGAGCACTTTTCTTGAAATTAATATCATATGTTTATTAATGATTTATTCCATAATTGATATATTTTCATGCATAGAATATTGGTTATATCATATGAGCTTGTTGATAATTTAGTATTCACATGTAAATTTGTATATTTATTATTCTTGATGATTTTATGTTATATGGCACATACACTTGATTTTGATGATAAATTTTTCGTTGGTGAATATTCATAATTTTTTTTTATTATATCTTGACACATTTTTGTGAATAATAATATTGGATTAATTCATGACTTTATTGTATATAAAATTCAAACGAAAATGTCATTTGAGTACACTTTAGTATATTAGTTATATGTGATACATGTTAATATTGTAACATTCACTTGTTGATTTTGATGATATGAACATATTAATCTCAATGAGTTAGTTTTATTGCATACTACATGATTAATGTCATTATTGGAATATTTATTCACGATGAATTTTTTAAAAAAAACCACTGATCAACAATTGATATTGCGCTTATTGAAAATTTATACATTGGAATTTTATTACATTAGTGAGAGAGTTACTTGAGCTAATTGATATATCTCTCATAATTGCATTATTTGGCAACATTGAGTTGTGATTCCTATTTTTGCGTAAAAAGTTGTTCCGAGGAACTATTGTGCGCAACGCACGATTAGTGTGTGATTACAACAATTGGTATCAGATTAGTGTGTGATTATAATTGGTATTATTTATCATTGATGAAATTTGAAAAGTTGATCATTTATCTTTTATTATTTTCATTTTGGTGACTTATGCATTATTTGATGATATTATTCTCTATCTCTTGAATCAAATACATGCTATGAAAAATTTATGATGACACATGTGCGTATTGAAAATTTTTATGCCCCTTGCGAATTATGGTTATATCCCATGCATAAATTATTTTTGATAGGGGGAGCTTCGGTTTTTACCCAATGACACCCGAGATTTATTTAAAATATCTTTTTGATAATGTCAAAGGGGGAGAAATATTTATGATTCACTAATTGAGCTTACTTTATACATTTTATGGATTCATGTGAATCATTGTTTGTCATCATCAAAAAGGGGGAGATTGTTAACGAAAATGTATTTTATCCTTAATTAATTAAATTAGTTTAATTAATGTACATTTTAGTTTAACTTAATATATTGATTTTGATGATTCCAAACATATTTTTATTAATTTATTCAATAGATATTTCCTATTGTATAATATTTTTAATATAATCTTATTCATATACTATGATATTTATTATATTATATATTACTTGCATTCATGACATTTTGCCTTGATTACATATTTATTCTGTCTGAGTTATACAAGTTTATGTTTAAGTTTTATTTTTCTCAACACAACATGCCTCGACTCTACTCAATGACATATCTCAGAAAAGGTATTCACGTGTGGTGCACATTTGCACTTAACACATTAGTCGCACATGCATATTTCTTGATCTATAATTTTTAATTATGTGTCTTATTAATTATGAGCCGAAACATTTTTTTAATGAGATTACATTTTTTTGAAGCACCACTATTTAAAATAAATTTTCCTATTTTAGAATAATTTTCGGAATTATTTTTTTAATGAATTTTTAGAAACAGTGTTTTGTTTATTAAAATGTCATTTGGCTACTCTCTTTGCTGTTACGATTTGACCCACTAGATTTACAGTTTACATCCTCATAGGTACTATGTAATACCCCGTATTTTTGGCTATATTTATTTTTGGGATTAATTAATTAAATGCGTATTAATTGGAAATTAATCCGGGATAAAAATACTAATGAGATGCGAATTGGTATTTGATTATGTGCATATATGATTATATATGTATTTGGTATTATAAAATTTGTCGTGAGATTTATATACGGCAATTTGGAAATTTTGTCGTGACGCGTGGGACCGCCGCGTCACGGGGTAATATTTTGATAATAAAAGTGAATTTAAAATATATAATCCGTATGGTCGTTTTGAGTGCGCCAACGCGTCCGGAAGGGTCGAGATAGTCAGAAAACACTAGCCGGGGGTCTAGTTTGGGTCCCGGGGTATTTTTAGGCCATACCGGTAACTTAAAGGGTATTTTGGTAATTTTACATTTTGAGGAATTAAAAGTGACGAAAATTGGTTAATTAAATCTGATGTGGATATTGACCCACTAAGCCCATAACCAACCCATATTAACCTTTTAAGCTACGGAGGCTAATATTAGGTTTACAATCTTCCCCAAATCAAACCCTAGCCACCTTGAGCCACCATTGGAGAAGGAACTTAGAGAGAGAAGAAACTCTGCAGAATTCTCACCAAACCTACACCAAAGTCAGAAATCAAACCAAGGCAAGTGGTTTAATTATGTTTAATTTCAGCAAATGTTCTTTCCATGTTAGAAAATTCGGATTTATGGTTTATTCTTGATAAATATGAAAACCCATGTAGTTAGATCATAGAACTTGAGAAATTATGAAGAGAATTGCATGTAGAATAGTTTGGAGACATTTAATCTGATGTTAATACATGATTGGGTGAAAGAAAAACGAATTAAATTCTAGAATTTGATGTTGATATATATCTAGGGTTCATGTTCTTGATGATATTGGGGAAAAGTATAAAATCTTGGGATTTAATGATGTTTAAGATGCCTTATTGCCTTAAAAGACGTTAGTTTATGACCTAAGCATGTTTTAGTATGATTAGAGGACTTAAATCATTGTTAGAACGAACTTTGAAGAAGGATTAAAGTGATAAAAATGGTGAAAAACGAGATGGGAAAAATCTGGGCCGAAACTGGTCACTCGTTAGAAGCAGACCCCAGGTCGTTCGAACGAACTCGTTCGAACGAGCTTCTAACGAGTTGACCAGTCGTTATTAACGAGTAGGGATTTCGTTCGATATCTCGTTCGAACGAGATATCATTAGAAGGGACAGTTCGTTCGAACGAACTGGGATCTCGTTCGAACAGCCTCGTTCGAACGAGACTTCTAACGAGATGACAGTCCAAACTCGTTCGAACGAGACTTCTAATGAGCTGGAAGTTTGGGCCATTTTGGACTGTTTTGACTTTTGGAGTTCCGTAAACTGATTTGAGGATATAGATATCATTCCGTAGATGTAGTAATGATAGGATTGGGACATTTGGGTATTTATGAGGAGAAATTTACATACGAGAGTTGTATTACACGGACGGTTTGGGTCGAGACGTGAGTGTCCACTACGACGTGAGAATTAATTATGACACGTATGATTATAAACCGGTATAGTACGAATTGTGATAATTATAGTTAGTACGAGAATGCGATATGTACTACGATTAAAATACGGTATTACTAAGATGTGTGTTTACTTAGTATTGGTATATGGATTGTGTGTATGACATACCTACCATACTTGCTATCACGGGAGGTTTGCGTTCGCTTAGGACCCTCGAATCCTTGTGTGCCTACGGGGGGGATATAGACTGGTACCTTGATGAACATAGGTCATAGAAAGACTTATTGTGATATTAATAAGTCCGCTGACCGTGGGAGCGTAGGTATGTGCGTGACCCACGTGATGGTGACTGTGTTCGCCTCCACTATTTGTGATTTGTGTTATATGAACTATTCCTGAGAGATTCGGAATGTGTGATCCTTATGTATGTGATGTACCAGGATGGATAGCAGAGTATGTGTGCACCATAGCTTAGATTGCGGGGTGCTTATATCGTATATTTATGATGTGAATAATATACATTTAATTAATGGAAATCCTCCTGTTAATATTGTGAACCTATTACGGTATTGTTTCGAGTTATTTAATGAGTTAATTGATACTTATATATATGGCGTATTTAGTAACTGAGTTTACATTAAACCCTTTTTAATTAAGAGCGTTATTATGTTAATGGAACCAAGTATTATGGGTAGAACCTTTGGCAGTCTAGCTAGATACGTAGTCACTTAGCTAGTGGTATGGGTAGATATAGATGGGTACTTGCGTTAGGAGTGCACAGTTAGACGAGAGGTGAGAATATAATGTGAGTGCACGTCCTAACATTTACTTTGCATTTAATGTTTTAAATGTTTTTAAAGCACTTGCAGGTTTTTAAAATATAACTCCACATTCGGGCTCTGACCCGTTTGCTTTTCAAATCTTTTTCTTTGTAAAACCATTTTAGGTGCCCAGCCACAAGGACACCAAGTATAGGATACTCATTCAGGTGACGAGCTGTAGCTGCTTGTGAAAGCTATAGGGATTTGCATGTAGACGCTTCTATCTTTTGGATTCCAGAGTCACCATCTATCAGTTGTAGGGCATGTTGCCCATTTCTTTAGAGACATCTTTTACATTTCAGTTTCAGACTTTAGCATGTATTGTTTCAGTTTATTTATTTCAGTTATGGGATTGTAGTGAGGGGTTTCCTCCAGAATTTATTTACGCTATGTGATGATTATTCATTTTACTTCAGTATGGTGAATGGTGTTATTTATTTCTTCATTACACTTGGCATGTTAATCAGACTTAAATTAAAATTTGGCAACTTGCTTTTTAAATACTAGGTGGTTAGTAATAATAAAAGGTTTTCGACAGTGATGCTATTAACTGAGCCAACTTGGCATTTTGAATTAATTTTATAAAGGAGTAGCTACCCGGTATTTAATTAGTCGGGGTGTCACAGGTGGTATCAGAGCATCAGGTTCTAGTGTCCTTTAGGATCTGTACGGCTATTATGTTTCTGCTACGTTTCTTTGATGTAGAGCCCTATATTTTAGGACTGTTTTACTCTTTTTGTGTATGCTTCGTTCTTCAGCTATATTAAGTTTATAAACCGTGAACTTATAAACTTTGTTCTTATTTCAGATGCCTCCACGACGTGCACGACGAGTTCCCAGGGATGCTACGCCCGAACCACAGCCCGCTCCAGTTCAGGGTATGATGAACGCCGCTGAGGTTGCTGCTATAGTAGCCCAAGCGATAAATGCCGCGATTGCCGTGATTCAGCAGGCACCACCTCAGGCGCCGGTTGCCGCGCCAGTACAGGTTAATGCATTCCCGTCTGCTTGGGAGCGTGTACGTGACGCTTTTCAGAAAGCGCATCCGCCAGAGTTGCAGGTAGCTCAGACGTGGTAGTCTCGAGCCAATGGAGGAAGGACATACAGAGGCATTTGAGGATGCATGAGTGCACTGATGTTCAGAAACAGGTGCTAGCTACTTTCAAGCTAGTGGGATCTGCACTACAGTGGTGGGAGTCTATCACCACCGCGGAGGAGAGGGATACCCTCACGATTCAGGAGTTCTGGGTGCGGTTCGACCGCAAGTACTTTCCGTCCGCAGTTCATACAGAGATGAGGAGGAAGCTGATGAGTTTGAAGCAGGAGGGCAAGACAGTGGCCGAGTATGAGGCCGAGTTCACTAACCTGTTGAATATCGTTCCAGACGAGATTCCAACAGAGAAGAAAAAAATAGAGAAGTTCACCGATGGGTTGAATTGGAGGATCTGTCAACATCTGCTAGGGAACCTATCGTTGGCCACTTATTCTGATGTGGTTAACGCTGCATTGTTACACTGCCAGGACCACCGTTTTCATATGGCCGAGGGCAAAAGGTCGGGAGAGTCTAGCCATCAGGGCAGGACTGGAGGACATGGTGCCAACGGGGCACAATCTGGTCAGGGGCAGAGACAGAATGAGCAGGGCTCCCAGCAGGGAGATAATAAGAGGTTCCGGTCAGAGAACTACAGGCAGGGACAGGGAGGTTTCCGTCAGGGCCATCAGGGTCCAAACGGCCATCAGGGCCAGCAGGGGCAGAATGGGCAGCAGTTTCATCAGGGCCAGCAGGGCCAAGGGAGGAACGGTAACGACCACCAGGGCCGGGGACAGCAGGGGCAGAGGGGAGGGAACTTCCCAGGGAAGTGTTCACTTGTGGCAAGACTGGCCATAAGAAACAGGATTGTCCTGATAGGGGCAGGGTCCCACAGCAGCAGCAGCAGCAGCAGGGTGCTCGCCAGGAGCCACAGAGACCTATGTTTCCCGCCGCTCTTCCCGCACCGCCACAGATGGCAGCATTGCCACCCATTCCAGCAGTCCCAGCTCAGCAGGGGCAGCTACAGTATGGACGTGTCTACAACGTTCACCAGGCTGCAGTTCCGCAGGCACCGCCCGCGATCGAGGGTACGTTTCCTATCCATGGCACTATAGGTCGGGTGTTATTTGATACGGGTGCTACACACTGTTTTATAGCTACACACTTTGCGAAAGCTTTAGGGTTGTTAGCTACGGCAGAGAGCACAGTGACGTGTGTCGACTCACCATTAGGGAGTGGGTCACTTATTTTCTTTATATGCCGGGGTGTGGGGGTAGAGATCGGTGGTTTGGTATTGCCTGCAGACATGTTAGTGTTAGACATGCATGTTCACGATGTGATCATCGGTATGGATTGGCTCGTAGCATATAGGGCCATGATTGATTGCTTCAGCGGGAGCATTGTTTTTTCCATTCCGGGGCAAGAGATGTTTATAGTGGCGATGCCTCGCCCAGAGGGAGGATCGACCGCTCATCTGTATTACATTGAGGAGGATACCTCTAAGGAGGTTGTGATTCCTTTAGGTTCGATCCCGGTTGTCAGGGAGTATTCAGATGTGTTTCAGGAAATACCAGGCTTACCGCCCAGTCGGGAGATAGACTTCGTTATAGATTTGCTACCGGGTACGAGACCTATAGCACGTGCACCGTACCGTATGGCTCCAGCTGAGATGCGAGAGCTACGGGATCAGATAGAGCAGCTGTTAGGGCAGGGATTTATTCACAGGAGTACCTCACCTTGGGGCGCTCCAGTCTTGTTTGTGAAGAAGAGGGATGGTTCACTGAGATTGTGTGAGGACTACCGAGAGTTGAATAAGGTCACGATACGGAATAAGTATCCGTCGCCTCGAATCGATGACTTATTCGACCAGTTGAGGGGAGCTTCTTTCTTCTCGAAGATTGACTTGAGGTCGGGATACCATCAGTTACGTATCAGGGAGGAGGATGTCTCGAAGACTGCGTTCTTGTCGAGATACGGTTCTTACGAGTTTCGGGTTATGCCTTTCGGCTTGACCAACGCTCCAGCAGTGTTTATGGACTTGATGAACAGGGTGTTCAGGGATTTCCTAGATCAGTTTGTCATTGTCTTCATTGATGACATTCTGGTTTACTCTCAGACAGAGGAGGAGCACGCCGAGCATTTGAGGCAGGTTTTGCAGACACTTCGTCAGAATGAGCTGTATGCAAAATATGAGAAGTGCGGGTTTTGGTTGAAGGAAGTCCAGTTCTTGGGTCACATTATTTCCAACCAGGGAATATCAGTTGATCCAGGAAAGGTATCAGCGGTGAGGGAGTGGGGACAGCCCACGACACCAACGGAGATTCGTAGTTTCTTGGGTCTAGCAGGATACTACAGGAGGTTTATTCGGGGTTTCTCGGAGATAGCAGGTCCTTTGACACATCTTACTCGTAAGGGTGTGCCGTTCATTTGGAGTGATGCCTGTCAGTTGGCGTTCGATGAATTGAAGGACAAGTTGACCTCAGCACCTGTGTTAGCATTACCGAGACCGGGAGTTGAGTATTTGGTTTACACCGATGCGTCTTTGCAAGGGCTTGGAGGTGTATTGCAGCAGGAGAGACATGCCATAGCTTATGCTTCCCGTAAGCTTAAGCCTCATGAGAAGAATTACCCCACACATGATTTAGAGTTGGCGGTAGTGGTATTTGCCTTACGGATTTGGAGGCACTATCTTTTGGGGGAGAAGTTTCAGCTGTTCACGGACCACAAGTCACTACAGTATCTGTTCACGCAGAAGGAGTTGAATATGCGGCAGCGTAGGTGGCTTGAATTTGTGAAGGACTACCAGTTCGACATCCAGTACCACCCAGGTAAGGCTAACGTGGTAGCAGACGCGTTGAGCCGCAGGCCAGCAGATGAGGTGGCAGAGGTGTGGAAAGCTAAGTGGAAGGAATTGGGACACCAGGATGCAGTGGCCCGATCTTTCATGTCTGTAATGACCGTTACACCACAGATTATCACGAAGGTAGTACGGGCACAGGCTAATGAATCGTTCTGTCAGGAGCAGATAGTTCGATTACTAGCAGAGGGAGCCGGGTCCTATACCGTTAGCTCAGACGGGGGATTGCGCTTCAATGGGAGATTGGTAGTTCCGGAAGGGGAAGAATTACGACACGATGTTATGGCAGAGTCGCACGGCTCACGGTTTGCGGTACATCCCGGAGGGGATAAAATGTACCAAGACATGAGACGTCAATATTGGTGGAGCGGTATGAAGAGAGATATCGCTCAGTTTGTCTCGAAATGCGCCACTTGTCAGCTTGTAAAAGTGGATCATCAGAGACCAGCAGGATTGCTACAGCCGTTGGAGGTTCCGGTGTGGATGTGGGAGAGCATATCCATGGATTTTGTCACGGGGTTGCCTACGTCGCAGAGAGGTCACGACTCCGTTGGGTAATTGTGGACAGGTTGTCCAAGGTCGCTCACTTTTTACCCGTAAGGACTGACTACACTACGGGACAGTATGCCCAGCTCTTCATTTCAGAGATTGTGAGACTTCACGGTGTGCCCCTAAATATCGTGTCTGACAGAGACAAGATATTTTTTTCGAGGTTTTGGGAGAGTTTCCAGGAGGCAATGGACACGGAATTGCGGTTGAGTACGGCTTATCATCCGCAGACCGATGGGCAGACAGAGCGCACCAATCAGATGTTGGAGGACATGCTACGCATGTGCATTATTGACTTCGGGGGTGGATGGGAGCAGTACCTTCCCCTGGTGGAGTTTGCTTACAACAACTCCTATTAGTTCACTATTGGCATGGCTCCGTTTGAGGCATTGTACGGTAGGCCTTGTCGTTCCCCAGCATGTTGGTTGGAGGTGGGGGACAACAAACTACTTGGTCCGGAAGTGATTCAGGATACTTCGGCAAGGATTGAGTTGATTCGGAGTCGCATTCGGGTAGCTCAAGACAGGCAGAAGAGTTATGCTGATGCGAAGAGGTTTTTCAGGGAGTTCCAAGTGGTGGACCAGGTTTTGCTCAGGGTATCTCCGATGAAGGGGATTATGCGTTTTGGGAAGAAGGGGAAGTTGGCACCGAGGTATGTGGGGCCGTTTCCTATTATTGAGCGGATCGGACCGGTTGCGTATAGACTCGGGCTACCGGAGGACTTGCATCGGATCCACGACGTGTTCCATATTTCCTCGCTGAGGAAATACCTTAGAGATAATTTGGCCCATTCTCACATTGCTGTGGAGGACATCGATCTCCAGCCGGATAGCTCCTACGAGGAGGGGCCAATTGCTATTTTGGACCGAAACGAGAGGAAACTGCGGTCAAAGATAGTCCCGTTAGTGCGTGTTCAGTGGCGACATCACAATGTCGAGGAGTCCACATGGGAGCGCGAGGATGAGATGCGCGAACGTTATCCAGAGCTGTTTTTAGCAGGTACTTTCTAGTTTCGAATTTCGGGACGAAATTCAGTTATTAGGGGGGAAGTATGTAATACCCCGTATTTTTGGCTATATTTATTTTTGGGATTAATTAATTAAATGCGTATTAATTGGAAATTAATCCGGGATAAAAATACTAATGAGATGCGAATTGGTATTTGATTATGTGCATATATGAGTATATATGTATTTGGTATTATAAGATTTGTCGTGAGATTTATATACGGCAATTTGGAAATTTTGTCGTGACGCGTGGGACCGCCGCGTCACGGGGTAATATTTTGATAATAAAAGTGAATTTAAAATATATAATCCATATGGTCGTTTTGAGTGCGCCAACGCGTCCGGAAGGGTCGAGATAGTCAGAAAACACTAGCCGGGGGTATAGTTTGGGTCCCGGGGTATTTTTAGGCCATACCGGTAACTTAAAGGGTATTTTGGTAATTTTACATTTTGAGGAATTAAAAGTGACGAAAATTGGTTAATTAAATCTGATGTGGATATTGACCCACTAAGCCCATAACCAACCCATATTAACCCTTTAAGCTACGGAGGCTAATATTAGGTTTACAATCTTCCCCAAATCAAACCCTAGCCACCATTGGAGAAGGAACTTAGAGAGAGAAGAAACTCTGCAGAATTCTCACCAAACCTACACCAAAGTCAGAAATCAAACCAAGGCAAGTGGTTTAATTATGTTTAATTTCAGCAAATGTTCTTTCCATGTTAGAAAATTCGGATTTATGGTTTATTCTTGATAAATATGAAAACCCATGTAGTTAGATCATAGAACTTGAGAAATTATGAAGAGAATTGCATGTAGAATAGTTTGGAGACATTTAATCTGATGTTAATACATTATTGGGTGAAAGAAAAACGAATTAAATTCTAGAATTTGATGTTGATATATATCTAGGGTTCATGTTCTTGATGATATTGGGGAAAAGTATAAAATCTTGGGATTTAATGATGTTTAGGATGCCTTATTGCCTTAAAAGACGTTAGTTTATGACCTAAGCATGTTTTAGTATGATTAGAGGACTTAAATCATTGTTAGAAGGAACTTTGAAGAAGGATTAAAGTGATAAAAATGGTGAAAAACGAGATGGGAAAAATCTGGGCCGAAACTGGTCACTCGTTAGAAGCAGACCCCAGGTCGTTCGAACGAACTCGTTCGAACGAGCTTCTAACGAGTTGACCAGTCGTTATTAACGAGTAGGGATTTCGTTCGATATCTCGTTCGAACGAGATATCGTTAGAAGGGACAGTTCGTTCGAACGAACTGGGATCTCGTTCGAACAGCCTCGTTCGAACGAGACTTCTAACGAGATGACAGTCCAAACTCGTTCGAACACTCGTTCGAACGAGACTTCTAACGAGCTGGCAGTTTGGGCCATTTTGGACTGTTTTGACTTTTGGAGTTCCGTAAACTGATTTGAGGATATAGATATCATTCCGTAGATGTAGTAATGATAGGATTGAGACATTTGGGTATTTATGAGGAGAAATTTACATACGAGAGTTGTATTACACGGACGGTTTGGGTCGAGACGTGAGTGTCCACTACGACGTGAGAATTAATTATGACACGTATGATTATAAACCGGTATAGTACGAATTGTGAGAATTATAGTTAGTACGAGAATGCGATATGTACTACGATTAAAATACGGTATTACTAAGATGTGTGTTTACTTAGTATTGGTATATGGATTGTGTGTATGACATACCTACCATACTTGCTATCACGGGAGGTTTGCGTTCGCTTAGGACCCTCTAATCCTTGTGTGCCTACGGGGGGGATATAGACTGGTACCTTGATGAACATAGGTCATAGAAAGACTTATTGTGATATTAATAAGTCCGCTGACCGTGGGAGCGTAGGTATGTGCGTGACCCACGTGATGGTGACTGTGTTCGCCTCCACTATTTGTGATTTTTGTTATCTGAACTATTCCTGAGAGATTCGGAATGTGTGATCCTTATGTACGTGATGTACCGGGATGGATAGCAGAGTATGTGTGCACCATAGCTTAGATTGCGGGGTGCTTGTATCGTATATTTATGATGTGAATAATATACATTTAATTAATGGAAATCCTCCTGTTAATATTGTGAACCTATTACGGTATTGTTTCGAGTTATTTAATGAGTTAATTGATACTTATATATATGGCGTATTTAGTAACTGAGTTTACATTAAACCCTTTTTAATTAAGAGCGTTATTATGTTAATGGAACCAAGTATTATGGGTAGAACCTTTGGCAGTCTAGCTAGATACGTAGTCACTTAGCTAGTGGTATGGGTAGATATAGATGGGTACTTGCGTTAGGAGTGCACAGTTAGACGAGAGGTGAGAATATAATGTGAGTGCACGTCCTAACATGTACTTTGCATTTAATGTTTTAAATGTTTTTAAAGCACTTGCAGGTTTTTAAAATATAACTCCACATTCGGGCTCTGACCCGTTTGCTTTTCAAATCTTTTTCTTTGTAAAACCATTTTAGGTGCCCAGCCACAAGGACACCAAGTATAGGATACTCATTCAGGTGACGAGCTGTAGCTGCTTGTGGAAGCTACAGGGATTTGCATGTAGACGCTTCTATCTTTTGGATTCCAGAGTCACCATCTATCAGTTGTAGGGCATGTTGCCCATTTCTTTAGGGACATCTTTTACATTTCAGTTTCAGACTTTAGCATGTATTGTTTCAGTTTATTTATTTCAGTTATGGGATTGTAGTGAGGGGTTTCCTCCAGACTTTATTTACGCTATGTGATGATTATTCATTTTACTTCAGTATGGTGAATGGTGTTATTTATTTCTTCATTACACTTGGCATGTTAATCAGACTTAAATTAAAATTTGGCAACTTGCTTTTTAAATACTAGGTGGTTAGTAATAATAAAAGGTTTTCGACAGTGATGCTATTAACTGAGCCAACTTGGAATTTTGAATTAATTTTATAAAGGAGTAGCTACCCGGTATTTAATTAGTCGGGGTGTCACAGGTGGTATCAGAGCATCAGGTTCTAGTGTCCTTTAGGATATGTACGGCTATTATGTTTCTGCTACGTTTCTTTGATGTAGAGCCCTATATTTTAGGACTGTTGTACTCTTTTTGTGTATGCTTCGTTCTTCAGCTATATTAAGTTTATAAACCGTGAACTTATAAACTTTGTTCTTATTTCAGATGCCTCCACAACGTGCACGACGAGTTCCCAGGGATGCTACGCCCGAACCACAGCCCGCTCCAGTTCAGGGTATGATGAACGCCGCTGAGGTTGCTGCTATAGTAGCCCAAGCGGTAAATGCCGCGATTGCCGTGATTCAGCAGGCACCACCTCAGGCGCCGGTTGCCGCGCCAGTACAGGTTAATGCATTCCCGTCTGCTTGGGAGCGTGTACGTGACGCTTTTCAGAAAGCGCATCCGCCAGAGTTGCAGGTAGCTCAGACGTGGTAGTCTCGAGCCAATGGAGGAAGGACATACAGAGGCATTTGAGGATGCATGAGTGCACTGATGTTCAGAAATAGGTGCTAGCTACTTTCAAGCTAGTGGGATCTGCACTACAGTGGTGGGAGTCTATCACCACCGCGGAGGAGAGGGATACCCTCACGATTCAGGAGTTCTGGGTGCGGTTCGACCGCAAGTACATTCCGTCCGCAGTTCATACAGAGATGAGGAGGAAGCTGATGAGTTTGAAGCAGGAGGGAAAGACAGTGGCCGAGTATGAGGCCGAGTTCACTAACCCTGTGAATATATCAGACGAGATTCCAACAGAGAAGAAGAAAATAGAGAAGTTCACCGATGGGTTGAATTGGAGGATCCGTCAACATCTGCTAGGGAACCTATCGTTGGCCACTTATTCTGATGTGGTTAACGCTGCATTGTTACACTGCCAGGACCACCATTTTCATATGGCCGAGGGCAAAAGGTCGGGAGAGTCTAGCCATCAGGGCGGGACTGGAGGACATGGTGCCAGCGGGGCACAATCTGGTCAGGGGCAGAGACAGAATGAGCAGGGCTCCCAGCAGGGAGATAATAAGAGGTTCCGGTCAGGGAACTACAGGCAGGGACAAGGAGGTTTCCGTCAGGGCCATCAGGGTCCAAACGGCCATCAGGGCCAGCAGGGGCAGAATGGGCAGCAGTTTCATCAGGGCCAGCAGGGCCAAGGGAGGAACGGTAACGGCCACCAGGGCCGGGGACAGCAGGGGCAGAGGGGAGGGAACTTCCCAGGGAAGTGTTTCACTTGTGGCAAGACTGTCCATAAGAAACAGGATTGTCCTGATAGGGGCAGGGTCCCACAGCAGCAGCAGCAGCAGGGTGCTCGCCAGGAGCCACAGAGACCTATGTTTCCCGCCGCTCTTCCCGCACCGCCACAGATGGCAGCATTGCCACCCATTCCAGCAGTCCCAGCTCAGCAGGGGCAGCTACAGTATGGACGTGTCTACAACGTTCACCAGGCTGCAGTTCCGCAGGCACCGCCCGCGATCGAGGGTACGTTTCCTATCCATGGCACTATGGGTCGGGTGTTATTTGATACGGGTGCTACACACTGTTTTATAGCTACACACTTTGCGAAAGCTTTAGGGTTGTTAGCTACGGCAGAGAGCACAGTGACGTGTGTCGACTCACCATTAGGGAGTGGGTCACTTATTTTCTTTATATGCCGGGGTGTGGGGGTAGAGATCGGTGGTTTGGTATTGCCTGCAGACATGTTAGTGTTAGACATGCATGTTCACGATGTGATCATCGGTATGGATTGGCTCGTAGCATATAGGGCCATGATTGATTGCTTCAGCGGGAGCATTGTTTTTGCCATTCTGGGGCAAGAGATGTTTATAGTGGCGATGCCTCGCCCAGAGGGAGGATCGACCGCTCATCTGTATTACATTGAGGAGGATACCTCTAAGGAGGTTGTGATTCCTTTAGATTCGATCCCGGTTGTCAGGGAGTATTCAGATGTGTTTCAGGAAATACCAGGCTTACCGCCCAGTCGGGAGATAGACTTCGTTATAGATTTGTTGAAGCTTCGGTTTGTACCGGTGATTGGTTCCTACTCGCAAGTGGACCACGGGGTTTGAAGCTCGGAGTTAGCTTGCAAACAGTTGTACGCGGTGGTTTGATCCTACCCGCAAGTGGATCAGGTTTAGTGAAGCGCAAAGGAGACAGGGGCTCTAGGCGCGTGGACGTAGGCCGGGATTTGGCCGAACCACGTTAAATTTCGGTGTCATTTATTTTCCGCACTTTTATTTATTTATTTGCACATGCTTGCTTGAGTTAATATTTTCAGCACACTATCTTGCAAATAAATTAATTCCGAAATTTGACTAAATTATTTTTAAGGTTAAAATAATTATTTTTGAATTAAATAATTAATTTCAGAATATCACTTTATATTAAATACGAAAATTAATTTAATATTTTCTAGAGTGTTAAAATCTGCATGTCTAGTTGTTTAAATTAGTTAGTTGCATTTATTTGATATTGTTGGATTTATTCTTTATAGTTTTATAAATCTGATATTTGTTTAAGTGATTTAAATTTACTATTTTTCTAAAATATTAATTTGACTTTAAAGTTTGTAAAAACTCAATTCACCCCCCTCTTGAGTATAATCTGGGCAACAACCACAATAAATGAATAATGATAAACTTCCCGAAAGGGAGTCTATCGATTCCATTCCTGATTTCATCATCACCCTTAATTTCATGCCAAAACAATCTTCACCCTTAATCTATTTTTAAAAAATAATATATTATATCTCTACAGTTGTTATATTAACTAATATTTAATGCATCAATTACCAAAAAGTGCCACAAATATTTTTTAATACACATTAAGTCCAATCTTTTTTATATCTCTACAGTTGTTATATTAACTAATATTTTTTAATACACAAATATTTTTTAATACACACTAATTTAACCCATATTCTCTTATTTTTAAAAGTTCGCGTCAGTGACACGTATTGAGTGTTTTTATGTAGTAACATAATAAAAAGGACATAAAACTATGTATTAAAAAAAATTCGCGTCAACGGCACACAAATTAAAAAAATTATTTTAATTTTAATTGACATTAGATAGGACATAAAACTGATTTAATTGACATTAGATAGGACATAAAAAAACTCGTATCGTGTCTTACCTAACAGAATTTAATTGACATTAGATATGACATAAAACTGATTTTATAAAAAAAAATGAAAAAAAGTGTTAAAACTGATTTTAACCAAAAAAATTATGTTTTTTTTAATTTTAATTTAGTCATGTTCATGTTCCTGTTTTTTTATACATATAAAAACACTTTTTTTATATACAAAATACAAATTTTTTATAAAATAAAGTAGGTTTTTAATTAATAAAAACATAAAAAACAAATAAGACTGATGTTATTAAAATATATATATATATATATATATATATATATAAATAATTGATTTAACAAAAAAACTGATTTTAATGAAATAAAACTATCTAAAAAAAAGATATAAAATTACCTATAAAATTGATTTAAAAAAATAAAAATGGAGAGGGATTGGGTACTAAACATTTCCATCACCCATTAGGGGTGAAAATTTTTAAGAACGACACGAAAAAACGACACGAAATTGACACGATATTTCGTGTTCGTGTCGTGTTTTTTTGAAGTCGTGTCATGTTGTGTTCGTGTCTTAATTATGAGTGGTGTGGTGTCGTGTCGTGTTATCCTATTTTTTAGGGGTGAAATTTAAAAAATTCTGGTATTCGTGTCGTGTCGTGCCGTGTTATTTTTTATTCGGGTCGTGTTCGTGTCAATAAAAAAAAACACGAATTCGTGTCGTGTCGTGTTCGTGTCTGAAAAAATATTGTCGTTAAACACAACCCATTGACCCGTTCATGTCTGATATCAGATATAAAAAAGTAAATTATATCTGCGTCCATGGTTCGTATATATCTGATATAAACATATTATACCCCAAGATCTAGAAAAGTAACGGTTGTCAACGTTTATATCTGATATTATATCTCTAATAACTGTTATTCCTTCTCTATATAATAACTGTTTTTTTTAAATAATAATCTCTAAAATATTTTTATTGTCAACCTGCGAATGAATATAGGTACCTCTACCTCAAGGCCTTATTAAGTTTTAAACAAAAGTAGAACCCATAACTTTGAGCTTTGGAGCTCCAAATGGTCCGTATAAAATCACGGCTAACAACAACAATAACAAAAAAACATTATACCCAAGTTTGAAACCCATTTTTGTGGCATCTCGCACGTTCAGTGTGCGAGGAAGTTTTCGGAGACTGGTTGGAGGTCCCGCCTCAGAGGTCAACTGGATCAGAGGTCGGGTATGTTTCGTAAGGTAACTCGCAGATCAAAGCTCCTCGGAGATTTTTGTTCTGGATTGGAGGTAAGCTTCTCGGAGATACCTACTCAAAGGTAGATGTTCAGATCGGGGATGTTTAAAGGTGGTCGGGTATGCTTCGCATGTACCTGTTCAGAGACTAAGTGGTTCGGAGGGCGGATATAAGGGGGGGGGGGCACCCATGGGCTACAGCCCAGGGTAAAATGAAAAAAAAAACTCATTCTAATAACTGTTGTTGGTTGTTAGTTTACAGCCAAAAAGTACATGGTGGTATTAGTTTACAACCAATGAACAAGAGAGTTGTACATGCCATAGTACGTATAAAAAAAACCAAAAAAAAAAGCAATGCCCTGATATTGGTTTTGGAACAAAAAATAACCTGATAATTGTTTACATCTATTGTTCATATAGCCAAAACTGTTGTCCCTATTTCGTATATGGTTCCTATACGAACCATATAACTGTTGTCCATGTTTCTATATCTGATATCAGATATAGAAAAGTAAACTATATCTGCGTCCATGGTTCGTATATATCTCAAATAACTGTTGTTCGTTGCCCGAGTACGTATAAAAAAAAAAAAAAAAAAAGCAATACCCTGATATTGGTTTTGTAACCAAAAATGCCCTGTTTACAGCTAAAAACTATTGGTTTACAAAGTAAAGGAAACAATGAAAGTAGAAACTCAATCAGGTTTCAACTTGAGCTTCAACTTTCCTCTGCAACTCTCTCTTGGTTTTTGGTGCAGATGTTGTAAAGAATGTGATTTGAAGTGAAGATATGGAGAAAATCCATATCTTAGGTTGTACTTTAGCCAATCTATTATTGTGAGTCCCAATATAAAATCTGTCCACACCATCAATCCAAACCATTTGTGTTGGAGTGATTCTCAACCATTAGATTCAAATCCCCTACATTTAATCTCAACCATCAATTCACAAACCCCAAAAAGATGACATCATTTTTTCATCTTATGACATACATAAGATTGCTACTTTATTATATATATATATATACAGAGCGACTCTTGTGCGGGAGCCAAAATGAGGGATCCCATGCGGCATCATTTTTTGAAAAAAAAGTTTTTTTTTAATTTCTTTCTGTGGGTTATAAACATTTCAGGTTACCCCTATAAAAAAAATCATCTCCAGATAACATTTGTTGTTATTTTAAAAAAATGGGTCAGTATTTAAGCTGCTTAAAATACAGTAAAATATTGACCCTTTTTTTAAAATACAAAAAAATGTTATTTTTAGCTGATTTTTTTTTATAGGGGTACCTTGAAATGTTTATAACCCACAAAAAAATCAAAAAATAACATTTTTTTTCTAAAAAAGATCCCGCACGGGAGTCCCTCATTTGGGCTCCCGCACAGAAGTCTCTCAGAGAGAGAGGTAGGCTCACCTACATCATGTACTATACATCATACCATACATCACACCTAATTCTAGCCCCTAAAAAACTTTTTTTTCAAATTATATATTTTTCTCTTGAAATTAGCCTTCTAATCAATCCATATGCAAAAAATTAGGTCAAAATACATTTTGTAGCTATTTTAAAAAAAATTCACAAAAAACTGTTGGCGCAGACCCTTATAAATAAGGTATTTTTAGCAGTTTTTTGTGAATTTTTTTTAAAATAGCTACAAAATGTATTTTGACCTAATTTTTTTTATATGGTTTGATTGGAAGGTAAATTTCAAGAAAAAAATATAAAATTTGAAAAAAAAAGTTTTTTAGGGCCTAGAATTAGGTGTGATGCATATAGAGCATGATGTACTATAGCCCGACTCTCTCTATATATACGTATTTGGGGTTACTTGTATATATATAATGTGCGATTGATTCTTATTTGTATTGAAAATACCTACTCGGTAGTGCTATCGTTAGGAGGTTGTGCTTAGTGGATAGTCCACCCTGACATTGACCAACATGTGTTGGATTAATTCATCAAGTCACAAACTGTGACATAGCCATTATCCATGTGTGAGGATTGGTGTTGGTTTGGAGACCGGTTGGGTGAGATGTGGTATGGTCGTGACCCCGGACGTACGTTTATGAACCCCTTTATTGTATGTGTTTACCCTTGGGTTTAGTGGTGAGATTCCAACCTGGTGTCTTAGTGTGATGCGTGATGCCTAGAGCCTTATAGCACACGATGGATGTATTCGCGAGGTTCATGCTCTATGGACACGGTTATATATATATAGCGAGTGATAGATATTTATGTTTATATGAGGTAGTGTGTATATCTACTTAATATTATATTTAGTGTGTGCATATTTTTCAATAGCACGTGTGTCACTACAATATTATTTATAAACGTATACCTAGTGAGAATAGTTTACACTTAGCTAATTTGTGAATATTAGCAGGTTTGGGCTTGGATAACGGTTATATTTCGTAGTTAGTAAGTGTAATATAATTAGGATAATAAAATGAACACATTAGGTGCCCACTGTAGATGAGAGGTGAGATTTTATCTCATGTAAGTGCGACATGTAGATTAATTATGAAAGTAATACACTACGTCTTTTAGCGATTTAAAACATTTAATTACTTGCAAAATATTTTCAAACTTTTGGGCTTTGATCCATGGGAAATTTTTGTTTTCTTTTAAAACCCCTGGTCTGCAGCAGCAGCATCTGGGATAGCAAGGATACATATTTCTTGCCATTGCAGTAGCTGTGGATGCTACAGGATTGAATTATCAGCCTCAACTCCTTCTATCTAGATAGGATCTTTTATTCCAATTTTTATTTTGGGCGTGTTGCCCATTGTTTGGATAGTAGTTTAGTTATGTCCGAATTTTATTTTATTTGATTTATCATATTTTATTTTTGTTGCATGTTCACTATCAGTGACTGATGACTTATTTGGTTCACAATTATTCAGTTATTTACGTATGGCATGTTATTCTGCTCAGTTTAATTGTATGATTTTTATTCATTTATATTTATTATTACTTGTTACGACAGTGACGCTGAGAATGAAACCATACTGGATGCCTGGTTTAGTTTAGTAGAGAATTGGCCAGCCGATATTAGAATAAGTGGGTTGTCACTGTTCGTATCAGAGCATTAGGTTCTAATGTCCTTAGGATTTGTACGAACTTGTTAAGTTATCAGCGTTGTGTTTTTTCATTATAAAGACGTATGCTTTGGATTGTTGATTCATATTGTGCCTTTACATTCTTCTAAAATTATTTATGATTGGAGTGAATATCATACAATTTCGGTGTGACTTCAGACACCAAATACCAAGAGAGGTAGACCAACACGTGCGACGAGGAGGGCAATAGAGGAGGAGGCTCAGTCGGAGCCACATGCCACTCAGAGGACTTTGACCGCAACAGAGGCTGCAGCTATAGTATCCCAGGTAGTTAATTCTTCTATGGCTTCCCTAGCGCAACATTTTTCCTAGGCAGAGCCAAAACCACCAGTGGCAGAACCAATTCAAGCTCACCTAGTGTCGTCAGTTTGGGAGTGAGTCAGAGAGGCCTTCAAGAAGAGCCATCTGTCGTAGTTCTAGGGGAGTGTGGATGATGTAGTTTCTAGATAATGGAAGAAGAATATCCAAAGGCATTTGCATATGGTTGAGTTAAGTGACCATCAAAAGTAGATACTAGCTACGTTTAAGCTAGTCAGGATATCTCTTTAGTGGTAGGAATCAGTTACCACGTCTAAGGGGAGGGATACGATGACTATAAAGGAGTTTTGGGTGTCATTTGATCGCAAGTTATTTATGTTGGCAGCTCAAACGGAAATGATGAGGAGATTCCTAAATCTCTCATATGAGGGTCGGACTGTGACCAAGTATAAAGAGGAGTTCACTCGTCTGGAAAACTTCGTGCCAGATGAGGTAAACACTGAGGAGAAGAGGGTTTTCAAGTTTACAAATGGACTTATTCATAGGTTTCGTCAACACTTATAGGGGAACTCGATTGTTTGGACTTACACTGAAATCGTTAATGCCGCGTGGCTCAACTGCTAGGACTATCACTTCCATCTGACGGGAACAAAGAGGATAGGGGAGTCGAGCCAGTAGGTCAAGATGGGGGAAATGATGCCAGCGGGGTACCACATCATTGTAGGAAGCAGGAGCGGGGTTACTAGCAGGGAGACTTGGCTAAAAGATTTAGGTCGATTAATGGCAATTTTAGGTAGGGCTAGCAGCATATCCCTCGGGGCTAGCAAGTCCAGGGGAACCATATTAGAGGCCAACAATGCTAGAGGCAGGCAGACTTTACACGGAGGTTCTTCGTATATGGGGAGATGGTTATGTGTAGATCACATGCCTAAATAGGGCTAGGGGTTAGAAGAAATATGTCCAGCCGGGGACCAGTTACAACAACTTCCAGCCCCATCGATAGTATGGGCATATTTATCATATCCCAGGACCAGTTTTACTGCCAACATTTCTAGTGATTGGGTGTATGATTTCTATCAATGGGCACATAGGGCGAGTTTGTTTCACGTGAGAGCGTCACACTCATTTGCTAGCATAGGATTGGCGTGTGCGATGGGTTTAGTGGATTTGGGAACATACATCATAATGACCGTATAATCATTATTAGGTGGTGGTACCCTCATTTCTACCATATGCAGAGGAGAGGGTGTGAACATGGGGATGTTATGATTAGTAGCGGATCTTCTCCTTTTAAACTTGGATGAGTATGATGTTCTTCTGGGTATAGACTGGTTAGTGACGTATAGAGTGATGGTGGACTCTTATAGTGAAATTATTGTGTTTGCTATTCCAGGGCAGGACATGTTTCTCGTGGAGATGCCTCGTTCGAAGGGAGGGTCAAGCACATAATTATACTATTAAGGAGGATACTTATGAGGGTGTAGTCATCTCTCTATATTCGATTCTTGTGGTTAGGGACTATGCTGATGTGTTTCAGGAGACACCAGGGTTACTATCGAGTCGAGAGATTGAGTTTATGATCACCTTAATGTTGGGGACTACGCCGATAGTGCGATCATAGTATCGTATGGATCCTTTAGATATAAGGGAGTTGAGAGATCATATTGAGTAGATTTTGGGGTAGGTTTTTATCCTCAAGTGTACATCACCTTGGGGTGCCCCATTTCTGCTTGTAAAGAAGAAGGATGGATTGTTAATATTGTGTATCGACTACCAGGAGTTGAACAAGGTCATGATCCACAACAGATATCCATTGTCGCGTATCAATGACTTGTTCTGAGCAACCTACTTCTCTAAGATTGATTTGAGATTTGGGTACAATCAGTTACGTATCAAGGAGCTATATGTCCATAAAATTGTATTTTTGACGAGATATGGGCCTTAAGTTTTTAGGATTATGTCGTTCACCAAAGTGCCAATAGTTATCGTGGATCTCAACAACAGGGTGTTTAGGGAATTGTTATATTAGTTTGTTATTGTGTTCATAGATGACATCTTGATTTATTCTCGGACAGAGGGGGAGCATGCAGATAATTTTCATATGGTTCTTCAGACTTTACGGGAGCACCAATTGTATGCCAAGTTCGAGAAATGTGGATTCTAGTTACGGGAGGTATATTTCTTGGGTTACATAGTCTCCGAGAGAAGCAATTATATGCATCCAAGTAAAGTGTCAACAATGAGGGAGTGAAACCATCCCACAACATCATGGGGGTTCATAGTTTTTGGGATTAGTGGGTTACTACAATCAGTTTATTAAAGTATTTTCAAACATTGTAGGTGCCTTGACGAACTTGACTAATGAAGGAGTACCTTTTATTTAGGATGATTAGTGTTAGTTAGCTTTTGATGAACTAAAGGAAAAATTATCTTCTTCACGAGTTCTTACATGGCTTACGGGAGCAGTGGAGTATTTTATTTTTATCGTTGCGTACTTATAGGCACTTAATGGAATTCTACTGTACGAACATGATTTTATAAATGTCCGAGTTAGAATCTAGGAATTTTTTGTCTATCCTAGATCATAGAAAGTATGTTTGATACCTCATCGTTCGGCACGTCAACACGATTATCCACGACAGCCTTGATCCGAATCCTCGCATCCATCATCTTTATACGCGCATATTGCTTCATTCAATGTGCTCTACAACGGTTCCCACTACTCCACTTGCATTTATGGTAAAATTATTTATTTGGAGTTTTTAATGTTTACATAAATATTTGGGAATTTTTATAAAGTATTTTTTAAGGAGTTGAAAAGTTTTTACTTCGATTGATGAACTTTTCTAAGTGTAGAGGCGAATGAAAAAATGATGATGATGTCGTTCGAGCGAGATCATCCAGTTATTCGAGAGACATTGGAATCTCGCGCGAAGTCATTCAAGAAACACGTTACCTCGTTCGAGCGACAACTCCATTTAGTTCGAGAGACGCGCTGCCTCAATTTCTGTATTTATAGCAGTGTTCATCATTCAAGTTTTTCAGGTCTTTGGCACTCACGTTTTCGTAGAACTTCTGCACAAAACAAACTTAATTTTTTCAAGGTTTTCATACCTTTTTTCTTCACAAATATTTCCCAAACATATATGTGAATCTTTATAAACCCTAGATTAATTGTTCTACTCATCTGGAGTATTCTTGTGGAGAAGAAGGATGTTCTCCATTGCTAACTTGGAGCCCTTGCGAGATCTCTTACCGATGAAAACAAATCGACACCTGCAGGTATTCGTGTCACTGTATTTCTCTGTAATTGTAAGTTGTTATGAATTATAGTGAAACAAAATGGGTTTGCCCTGTTGGGGATTTTTCCTCATATTGTGATTGACTTGCATACGTGAATTTATTTAATTCTTCAATCACAATTATTTGTAAGAGTTAGGATTTTTGAGTCTAAAAATTGAACTCAAATAAACAAGTTCAGACATTGATTGTTAGCTCACTCTCAAATTGGTATCAGAGCCTGGTACAAAATTATACTGTATAGTATTTTTTGCAAATTTTTCTAGATATTAATTTTGGTCGAAAAAATTATTTTTGAAAGGCAATTTGGATGAAAAACTTATATAATTGAGTGCCAATTTTTTACTGGTCAAATTACGCAAATTGGAAAGCTTGTATGAAATCTCACTTAAAATCCATTGACGAACGCGTTTGGGTTGTGTGTGAAAGAGGGTGGACTCCTCCCACTATTATTGTAGATAACGTAACTACTTTAAAACCTATGACTACTTAGACTGAAGATGAATTTAAATGGAGCACATATAACCCAGTGGGATTAGTGCAATTTCCAGAAACGTCACCCTAGACGAGTTTCGACGCATCATGACATATACCACGTTAAAAGAAGCATTGGATGTTATTCAACTTACCCATGTAGGAACTAATGCTGTTAAAAAATCAAAATTGCAAAATTTGACTACATAATTTGAGACAATCACTATTCTTTAATCTGAGTGTTTTGATGAATTCAATGTACGCTTTTCGGATATTGTAAACACTAGTTTCAATTTAGGTGAACACATTCCTGATGCTAGAGTAGTTAAAAAGATTTTGAGATCACTCCTAAGCGTTTTATCCCTAAAGTCACTGTGCTAAATTATTTAGGAAATTTGAGTAGTATGAAGTTAGAAGAATTGGTAGGATACCTCTAGACTTATGAAATTGACATGTTTCTTAACACAATAAAATCAAAAGATAAAGGGATAGCACTTAAAGCTCAGGCTAGGAAGAGTGATGGGTCAACAAGAAAGAGAGGTGAGTCATCTAGGAGAAGAGAGGAAGAGTTGTTTGATTCGGAGTTTGATTTTGACTTAGAATATTTGGCTTTGTTTGAAAAATATTTTAAGAAATTTCTCAAATTAAAGAAAAATGGAAATTTCAAAGATAAAACGAATTTTGAGAAAAATAAGTTTGAAAAGAAAAATGAAAAGGATAAAAAGGACACGACTAAGAAAAATGAGGAGAGATGTTATGAGTGTAACAGTAGAGATCATAAGGCATTTGAGTGTCCTACTAGGTTGAGACGTTAAGGCAAAGGAAAAACTACTCTTAATGCCTTCCTTAGTGACGACAGTGAGGTCGAGTCGGTGGATTCTAGGGATGAGTCACCACATGAATGTAACTTCACTGCATTTATGGCTAGTCATGTGAGTACAGATAGTGTGCCTCAAGAAGATGAGGATGATACTTCACAGGGACACCTTGACAGTTGAAGCGATGTCAGCGAGGGGGGGGATGTTGCAAGTGAGAGGAGAGTGATTTACGACGCGCGTACGCTGATTTATATGCTTATTTTTTTAAAACTAAAAAGTGTAGAAAAGCGTTAGCACCTAGGATAGTTTCCTTAGATAAATATTTAGGAGAGACAAGAGAAATAGAGGGTAATCCAGTAGCACTTCCTTGAGAGAGAGAGAGAGAGAGAGAGAGAGAGAGAGAGAGAGAGAGAGAGAGAGAGAGATAAAGTTTGTGTAGAGAGAGAGTCAGTTTGGTGAGAGAGAGATATGTTTAGAGAAAGTGAAAGGGGACATGACCAAGTAAGTGGCTAGTCTTATGAGTGAGATCGAGACCTCCATGGACACTCAGGACAAACTTGAAACCCTTGTAGCCTTGCTTACTCATGACCTGGAGAGAGACAGGGAGGTCAAGGTAAAGATAGAGGATGGATCTGGAAAGATGTTCCTCACCCATACTTTAGGTTTTGGTGAAAGGAAGGGATTAGGTTTTAATGGTGCCTCCACGTCCCATGTGACACATGAACCAGTTCTTGAGTTTACTATAAATCCATATGGCCATCACCAAAAACCGTGGAGAAGAGTTTAGCCAAAAAAAGAAAACCAAGGTCAACCAAAAACTATGCACTTTTGTACCTACTGCAAAAAAAAGGGCCATCTTCAGGATTTTGGGTATAGTTTGGATCGAACATGACGTACATTTTCTCCACCACGTGCCACTACTAATTTTTAGAGTCTTGGAGAGCATGTTGAGTTTCTAGTCACCATATCTCTGAGTCTAATGGAACAATTCCAACGAATCTTTACGTCGTCTATAGACACTTCTAACATCCCGACTAGAGCCAACAATGACAAGGGCAAACAGAAACTTATTGTGACACTTTGCCTAATTAAATACTGTGTGTTAAGACCTTAATTAAATTAAAATAAGATTTCCATCTGGTCCTTTCTTAGCATCATTATCGAAAATCATATTAATTACTAACCAGATATTCGTTAATTAAGCCGGTGCCAAAATTTTATCTTTTAATAACCAAGTCATTAAATACAACAGAAACTAAATGGGACCATCACATAATAATAGAGTCTAAACATCCCAACAAATAACTAAAGCAACATTTTTTCGAATTCACCATCGGCTAAAATCCAAAACTAAATAAATCTGATAGATTGAAAATAAATCCCTTACAATCTGAACTGAAATTATCTGAATAAATACTGTCAGCAAAAGGCTCGAAATAAAATTGAGATAGAATTCCTAAACTAGGAATAAATGAAAGAGGCCTCTACTCCAACTCCTACAACATCCACATATGCCGCAGCTGCGTATCCCTGGAATAGAATCAAGTTTGGTGTCCTTGTGGCTGGACACCTAAAAGGTTTTGAAAATATTTGACAGCAAGGGTTAGAACCCAAAACATTTTGAAAATATTTAGCAAGTGATTAAATTTCAGTAATTTAAATGTATGAATGCTTTTCATATTTAAGCTAATGCCGCACTCCCTTGAGGAACTGCTCACCCCTTAACTATTGTGCACATCTAACACTTTTCTTTATAACCCACCTAGTCATCTACCCCGTAACTAGTTCTTGTTATAACTCCTTCCTGTCACCCTACTCTAGCCCGAGTATGTTTAATAAATGATTTATAAGTTATTTATCACGTTAACTTACCTAATCATTTTTCATATAAGACTATATAACATTCTCACTAGTTACATATAATTAACACAGTTCACATCATGTATCTTACCCATATATGATTATCTGCACCATATATATGTACCGTCGTATAACATCATTCACACACATGTCATAGATACATTGCCATCCTCTCGAGTAGACACTCACCGAATGTTCTCTATAATGCTATAACCCCGGGTAAATTCATTCACCCGGACACCCTCACTCGGTTAGATCCCCAAATCCGTGAAACAAAAATAAACGAAGCAGAGGCAGCGATAGTTCCTTCACCGGAAGTGAAATCGAATCTACCCCAAAGAAGTTCACCCCTAAAAATAAATCACAAAACAAAATCCTGGATGATTATGACTTGGGGATTATACTCGCCCTGCTCCTCAAGCCAGGGGATTCACCCATATTGCGCAACCTCCTGTGATAGCACTAGAGGAATATGTATTCCTATAAATATCATTCACACTAATATATATATATACTATCACAGTACTATATACATATATTAAACAAAGTCTGGCTACCCCGTGCATAAAACCCATAACACTAGCCTAAAATGCCTAAGTTTATATCCCGACTTGTAATTTAATTAATCACACATTAATTATTTTATCATTCTAGTTGTGTTACCCAATTATAATACCCCAACTCATTCATTCGGTCCAAATCTTGATCTCTTAGTATTTGTTACACAAAAGCCCACTAGATAGTTCAATCCTTCTCGTTAAATTTAATATCCAATAATTTATTATATAACTATATAAAATTCAGCCATCTATCCCGTGCCCAACTCTTGTAACACAGCCTATAAATGTCCGAGTCTAATCCACGACCATGAATTAAATTACTTTCCTCCCAATTAATTTTATCCTAATGGTGTCACTCAACCATAATTTTCGGACTCTCTACTTGGTCCGTATTTAAAACTTTATGAATTTATTTCACTCAATTCATTATTTTAGATTCCTCCTCTTTTTTTCACCTTTCTAGGATCAGATACATCCACCTATAATTCCTATGTAAAATAATCTCTGGCATCCATACCCATATTTCATTTCTAACTATTCATTTTGATCTCAGACACCAATCTGTAGAAAAATCATAACTAATTAAAAAAAACAAATACGAGGTAAGTGCCCACGCGATCGTAACGAAAAGACCTATAAATTTTATGTTGACAAATAGGTAAATCGAACCGATTCTGCCTCAAAATCGAACCGGTTCTCCGTACTGCGAACCTTTATTTTTAACCCTCAAATCTTCATGAATTCAACCCAAACATCAAACTAATTGATACCTCGCATTTATTATATCTATAAACAGGTTCTAACACAAATATATATCATTAATCATCATTGATTATCATTAAAACTCATGAATTGGGTTTTTCTCAAAATTTCCTAAATCACAAATTCAATTTCAATTCAATAATCCAAATTCAACAACAATTTTTATTGGGTTTCGATTCTAAATCATATTCTAACATCATATGATATTATTCTCACATTAATTTCACCTTTAATGCTTAAATCACCCCAAACCCAAATTTCACATGTGTCACCCTCCCAAAATGAATTCTCAATCACACCCACTATGATATGAATTGAAATACTACAATTTAGATTGAAAGAAAGTATAACCACTTGCCTAATAATTTCATAGAGTCTGAATCCTTTGATTTAAATGGTGATTTTATGAAGAACACACACACTTGTTCTTAATTTTGTCTCCCAAGGGTTCACCAATTTATCCCTCTTTTCTCCTTTACATACTTAAGTTTTCTTAAATGAGTTATGGTTACCACACCCTCTCACTTTTAGGTTTTATTATGATAATCCAATTTTTAGGCTTGTGGGATTTATTAAAATGGGCCAAACACTCCCGTGTGGGCTAGTTATGCCTAAAAATTTCCAAAGGCCCCATTTACCACCCCCGATTACTCTTTTCTGACTATCTCGACCTATCCGGAATCAAGCGTCCACTCAGAATTGTCATTCGGATACTTTTACTAAATGTCCTTATCTCGACCCCAATATAGTTTATACCCAACTCCCGGTTGAGATAAATAAATGCCTTATCACTATCATTCGCCATGACACAAATAAATTGTTACTCTTAGTAATATAAATTCCATAAATATTAACCACTCTCTCTAGATTAATATTTAAATCAATACAAATAATAATTGATTCAATTAAATTATGATACACAAGTAATTTAAAATTAGTCGAATTAATTAAATATTAAATGCAAAAAAATACAGGGTGTTGCTATTACCTCATCTTGGGTGCCTAAACTCAACGCAAAAGCTCTTGTTGTTCATGTTGCCCTTAAAGTACATAATACTTATCAGTGGTATTTCGATAATGGGATCTCCTGGCACATGACGAGTAATGTCTCATCTTTTACCTAACCAGAGGATCGCAAGGAAAGTAAAGTCACTTTAGAGACGGGAGTAAGTCTAGTATAATAGGACGAGGTACAATAGAAATACTAGGATTTCCTAAGCTAGGGGATGTTTTGTACGTCAAAGGTTTGAAAGCAAACCTTCTCGGCATTAGCTCCTTATGCGACGCTGACTTTGTAATAAATTTTGACCGAAATGAGTGCAATCTTTATGATCAAGACGGTGAAAATCTATTGCAAGGGTTGAGTACTAAATATAATTGATATGGGATTATGCCCAAGTCCTCATTTATCTGCAACAGCACCATGATCACTCTTATGGATTTGTGGAATCAACGTCTAAGTCATGTGAATTTTAGATATTTTGAGAAATTAGATAAAAAAGACCTATTACGTGGCTTGCCATCACTTGAAAATCCAACTTTCGTAGTTTGTGGACCCTATTAGTTGGGAAAGCAAGTTTATAGCTCCACAGGAAGTTGAATTCCATTACCACATCACGAGTACTTGAGTTTATACACATGGATCTTTTGGGTCTTACTCGTACTAAGAGTTTTGGTGGTAAGACGTATATCCTCATGATGGTAGATGATTTATCTCATTACTTGATTGTAGGTTTTATGAGATAGAAATCCAATGTTGTGGAATTTCTCATGACGAAGTGTCATGTCCTGCAAAATCAACATGTAGTCACTATCAATATGATACGTAGTGATAATGGCACTGAGTTTAAGAAAGCTAAAGTAGATTTTTACTGTGATAGCCTCGGGATCAAACATAAATTTTAGGTCGTAAAGACTCCTCAGCAAAATGGGATTATTGAGAGGAAGAATCAGACGATTTGGGAGATGGATAGATCTATGCCTCTAGGTGATAGAGTTTCTAGGAGATTTTGGATAGAGGTGGTGTCTACCGCATGCCATATGGTGAATAGGTTTTACCTTCGTCCACACACACTTAAGACGACCTACGAATTATGGACTGGTAATAAGCCAACCTTTCATATTTTCATGTATTTGGGTGTAAATGCTATTTCCTATGGGATAGTTAAAAATTAGGAAAGTTTGACACTCGAAACGTTGAGGGAATATTTTTAGGCTATTCATCGACTAGTAGAGCATTTAGAGTTTTTAACTTGAATAGATCTAAGGTTATGGAGTCAATAAATGTTACCGTACAAGATGACGAACTGTCGGCGTTTGTTAATTCTAACCTTTTATGTGAGGATGACACACTTACTATTAATGATCCCATTATGCCTCCCACGCCTAGAGTGTGTCTTATTCCTGACTTAGAGGACACTCCTGATTGGGTTCGCAAGAGTCATGATCCTACTGCTATTCTAGGAGATCCCACCCTAGGGGTCAAAACTCATGCTCAGTTAGAGAAAAGTTCTTAGCCATGTTTACAACATGTCCAAAGTCGAGCCCTATAATCATAAGGAAGCACTCAAAGATGAAAATTAGATATGTGTTATGAAAGATGAGTTGCTTCAGTTTAGAAAGAATGATGTCTGGGAACTGGTCCCCCGACCTAGTGAGACAAATGTGATAGGTACCAAGTGGATCTTCAAGAATAAGGAGGATGCGACTGGTACTATTATCCAAAATAAGTCCAAGTTGTTCACTCAAGGCAACACACAGATAGAGGGTGTATACTTTCACAAGACATTTTCTCTGGTTGCGAGGCTTGAGTCCGTCCGCTTGCTACTTTCCATTGCATGTCATCTGAGCTTCAAATTATATTATATGGATGATAATAGTGCCTTTCTGAATGGCATTTTATAGGAGGAGGTTTACGTGGAATAACCAAAAGAGTTTGAAGACCCTAAGCACCCTGATCATGTCTATTATTGAAGGAAAGCCTTGTATGGATTGAATCAAGCACCCCATGCTTGGTACGAGAGGCTTACTTCATATCTCTTATCTCGTGGCTTCAAGAGAGGGGGATTTTATATGATGTTGTTCATTAGGAGAGATGCTGGTGCTATTTTGATTGCCCAAGTCTATGTGGATGACATAGTCTTTGAATCCACGTGCTCCTAGCATGATCACAACTTTGAGGAGGAGATGAAGAGTGACTTTGAGATGAGCATGGTAGGTGATCTTACTTTCTTCCCTGGTCTCCAGGTTCGTCAGTTAGAGGATGGGATGTTCATTTTCCAATCCAAGTATGATGGAGACCTTGTGAAGATTTTTGGTTTAAATTCCACTACGCATGCACGTACCCCAATGAGTACCTCAACTAAGCTTATAAAGTACACTTCTGGAAAGGAGATCGAGCAAACCTTGTATCGGAGTATGATAGGTAGTCTTCTCTAGTTGACTGCCAGTCATGCCGACATCGCCTTTAGTGTTGGAGTCTGTATATGGTATCTGGCATCCCTGAAAGAGTCACACTTACTCACTTTTAAACGTATTATCAAATACATGGGTGGGACTTTCTCATTTGGCATTTGGTATTCCTTTGATACCGATGACCGTTTATCCACCAATTCGGATGTCGATTGGGCCGGGAATGCAGATGGATGTAGGAGCACTTCTGGTGGGTGTTTCTCCTTTGGTTATGCTCTTGTCTCTTGGTTGAACAAGAAGAAAAACTCCATCTCTTTTTCCATTATAGACGCTGAGTATATAGCCGTCGGGAGTTGTTGCACGCAACTTCTGGGTATATAGTAGATGTTGGAGGACTGTGGGATATCAGAGGACACCATGCATATTCATGTGATAACATGAGCGTAATACACATAACCCATAATCCAGTCCAACATTCACGCACAAAGAACATTAAGATACGCGAGTACTTTATCCGTGATCTTGTGTAAGAGAAGGTCGTAACCTTGAATTTTGTGTCTACTGACCTCCAGTTAGCGGATATGTTCACGAAGCCTTTAGATGCCCTTAGATTCGAGAGTCTTAGTAAGTGTTTAGAAATTTGCACAGTTAACTAAGGGGTGGTCACCATGTCTAGATTAGGATGCCTTTTTCATGTACATATCATATGATTCCTATATCTAGATTGTATCATTTGTATCATTAGTTGTTTTGGGATTTTATTTTTTTTAGAAAAATACAAGAAGATTTTCTATTTTTTTAAAAGATTGAAAAATCCAAAAATATTTCCTTCTTACATTTTTTTTAAAAAACAAAAAAAAAGTTTTGTAGTTTATTTACACTGTTTATGGATGAACATTTACGATATCCATAGTCACAACTTCACTCCATATTTCACGTGACTATTTGATAGTGATTTGAGATGCTATATCATTTCATTCATGTGTTTTACATTGTTTAGAGTCATTGAGATGTGATTAGTGATATCTTCTATATGTTTGGCTCCCAATCTCCTTTATTTCACATATGCATGATATTATTTCAGTATTGTACTTGTCTATAACATATTGTCTCGAGTGTTTCCATCTCAATTTTGTCTATACAACGAACCAAAAGTGATAAAACTTGAAAAGAAAGTAGTGCATGTAAAAATCGTTGCAGTGAGTTTGTGTGGATTTGAAAAAATGGGGAAGGGATGCGAAAGGTACTCATTTATCCTTTGTGACTAAGCCACCATTTAAATCGGACCTAAATCAAATTTTGGCAAAAACAGAAGCCAAGGTCCAAAGAAAATAAAAAGAATCCGGAAAAAATTCAAACGCAATAAAAAGAAAAATATGGCAAAAAGTGGGCCAATAGGTTTTAGTTTCATCACCTCAAAAGAAAGATAAAATGCACTATTATTTATTAAGGGAGTTTTGATGGAATATAAAACGGGTTTGCACATCCTTGAAAGTCATGAAAAAGCGTTACAAAGTTTTGGACGTTATTGGTGTGAAAATCACTTTGAGCTTTGATTTTTTTATTTAATTGAGTCAATTTCTTATAATTCCACCATTTTTACACCTACGGAAGATGATGAGTTCATTCGTTAGGAATATCCAAAATTCATCGTGCACATATGTTATGTTTGTATGTATTGATTTTCCTATTGAATTTGTTCACATCGCTACATTTTCGCTATCATCGATTTGGTTGTTTTTCGTGTTCTTTTATGCTGTGATTCTTTGTTGTATATTTTGTGAGACAAATTTTTGATAAATTCAAAAAGAGAAAGTTTTATTACCTTGTGATGTTCTCCATTTGCATTACTTAGTGTTCTTTATATTTTTCTATTTGGGGACATCATAAAAAGCCAGCGAACGAATTATAGGGGAGAATTTTTCTTTGATTTAATAAAGATTTTCTTGAGCTTAATTATCATTATATTTCTGCTTATCATTATATTTCAAGTTGTTGCGCGTCACGGGTATTTTTTCTTGTCTCATGTGTGTAGGTATAAATTTGAGGAATATTTTTGCACATCCTGATGATCACAAAGAAAGGTTGAAGGGTTGGATATTTGAAGCTGTTGAAGTTTGTTTGAAGACATGTCATTTAGTATTTCTAGTTTTTGGTTTTAATAGGGATATTAAATTTTAAGTCATTTGGTTTTCATTTAGGTAGCATAATTTGGAGTTTTTTTGTATGTACCACTATAGACATAGTGGGATATTTGTAAGGGCATGATTTTATAAATGTCCGAGTTAGAATCTAGGAATTTTCGATCTGTCCTAGATCACAGCAAGTATGTCTGATACCGCTACATTCGGCACATCAATACAATCATCCACGACGGCCTTGATACGAATCCTCGCATCCATCATTTCATACATGCATCATGCTTCATGCAAGGTGCTCTTAAATCTTTCCCACTACTCCACTCGCACTTATGGTAAAATGGTTTATTTAGAGTTTTTAATGTTTGCATAAATATTTGGGAATTTTTATAAAAATATCTTTTAAGGAGTTAGAAAGTTTTTATTTTGAATGATGATTTTTTTTCTAAGTGTGGAGGTGAGCGAAAAAATGACACTGACGTTGTTCGAGCGAGATCAACCAGTCGTTCAAATGAATGTTTTATTTCGTTCGAACGACGCACCGCCTCGATTTTTATATTTATAGCAGTGTTCATTATTCACGTTTTTCAAGTATTTAACACTCACCTTTCTGCAGAACTGCTGCACAAAACGGACTTCGTTTTTTCAAGGTTTTCATATCTTTATATTCAGAAATCATTCCCAAACATACAAGTGAATCTTTATAAACCCTAGATTAATTGTTCTACTCATCTGGAGTATTCTTGTGGGGAAAAAGGATGTTCTCCACTGCTGACTTGGAGCTCTTACGGGATCTCTTATCGATGACAACGAACCGATGCCTGTAGGTATTCGTTTAACACTGTATTTCCTTGTAATTGTAAATTGTTATAAATTATAGTGAAATAAAATGGTTTTACCCATGTGGGGGATTTTTCCTCATTGTGATTGACTTGCATGCTTAAATTTATTTAATTCATCTGTTACAATTATTTGCAAGAGTTAGGATTTTTGAGTCTAAAAATTGAACTTAATTAAACAAGTTTAGACAATGATTGCTAGCGCACTCTCATCTACTGTAGGAGCGGGCCATAACTTATGCATTTTACAAGTTGAATACCCATGAGAAAATTATCCCACTCATGATTTAGAGATTGTGGCAGTTGTTTTTTCCTTGAGGATTTAGAGGCACTATTTACGGGGGGGGGGGGGGGGGGGGGAGAAATTTTGATTTTTCACAGACCACAGGTCACTCCAATATCTTTTCACGCAAACGGAGCTGAATATAAGGCAACATAAGTGACCTGAGTTGGTGAAGGATTATCAGTTTAACATCCAATATCATTGGGGGAAGGCTAACATAGTGGCAAATGTGTTGAGCACTATACTAGTAGGGCACTGAAGGCAAAGTAGGCGGAGCTTTGTTAGGAGGATAAAGTAATCCAAGCTTAGATAGTAGTGATGAACGTCACACCCGAGATCATTTTGAGGGTCATAAAGGCAAGGGGATCCTTCTTGGCAGGAGAGGATTCCACATTTATTGGCAAGTGAAGCAGAGTCTCACTCGATCATTGGGGGAAGGCTAACATAGTGGCAAATGCATTAAGCAGTATACTAGTAGGGCAGTGAAGGCAAAGTAGGCTGATCTTTGTTAGGAGGCTACATTAGTCCAAGCTTAGATAGTAGTGATGATCGTCACACCCAAGATCATTTTGAGGGTCATAAAGGCAAGGGATCCTTCTTGGCAGGAGAGGATTCAACATTTATTGGCAAGTGAAGCAGAGTCTCACTCGATCAGTTCTGCGGGTGGATCACACTTTAATAGAAGGTTAATTATCCCAGATAACGAGAACCTACGATGTGCAGTTACGAAGGAGGCGCAAAGTTTACGATTTTCAATGCATCTCAAAGGGGATAAGATGTACCAATATATGTGGAGGCATTATTAGTGGGTTGGTATGAAGCAATATATAGTATAGTTTGTCTCTTGGTGCACTACTTGTCAGATGGTGAAGGTTGATCATCAGATACCAGCCGGGGTTTTGTATCCATTGGAGATTGTGGTGTGGAAATGGTAGAGTGTTTCGATGGACTTTATCATGGGGTTACCAACATCGTAGAAGGGTCACGATTCCATTTGGGTTATTTTGGATCGATTGATCAAGGAAACTCATTTCTTTTCAATTCGAGTGAATTATAAGATAGAACACTATGCACAGTTGATCATAGCAGAGATAGTGATATTACACGAGGTGCCGATCAATATTGTATCAAATCGAGATAAGATCTTTGTGTCCCACTTATGGTAGAGTTTTCAGGAGTCAGTGGGTATTGGATTGAATTTGAGCGTGGTGCATCACCCACAGACCGGTTGGAAGACAAATAGGCTGAATTAGATATCGGAGGATATGGTGAAGATGTGTACTCTGATTTTAAGGCTAGCTGGGAGAAGTATTTGATGTTGGTAGAGTTTTTGTATAACAACTCGTATCGATGTACTATTGGAATGTCTCCATTTAAGGTTTTATATGGGAGACCTTATCGTTTTCCCTCTTATTGGTTAGAGGTGGGTGCCAGCAAGATTCTCGGGTTGTACTTGATTTAAGAGACACCAGTGAAGATTAAGTTAATCAGGAGCCACATTTGGGTAGCTTAGGATAGTCAGAATAGTTACGCTGATGCGAATCGGAGATTTTTGGAATTTGATATAGGTGATCAAGTGTTGTTGTGGGTATCTCCAATTAAGGAAGTAATGCAGTTCAGGAAGAAGGGAAAGTTGGCTCCTAGGTATGTGGGGCCTTTTTCCATTATCGAGAGGGTAGGGGCAGTTACGTATAAGCTTGCCTTACCAAAGCATTTGCCGTCAATTCATGACGTGTTTCATGTACCGTCATTGAGGAGGTATCTTAGGGATGACATGGCTTATTCGCATATACCATTGGAGGAGATTGACCTACAGTCGGATATTTCTTATTAGGAGAAACTTGTTGCCATTTTTAGTCGTAGTAAGCGGAAGCTTCGGTCAAAGGTGGTAACATTACTGTTTGTGTAGTGGGGACACCACAATGTTGCTGAGTTGACATGGGAGCGTCAGGATGTCATGTGGGTAAAATATCCAGAGCTCTTTGTAGCAGGTAAGTTCAAATTTCGAGGACGATATTCTGTTAATAGGTGGAGAATATATTACCCCGTACTTTTATGATTATTTAAATTTTGTGTGCGCTTAATTTTTAATTTAATTGGGAAAAATTAAGTTGGGTTTTGGTAAATATTAATTTGCGTGATAAAGGATTAATATTATTTATTATTATTATTATTATTATTATTATTATTATTATTATTATTATTATTATTATTTACTTGCGTATGATAAGTAAATAGATATTTGATTATTATATGTTGCGTATGAGTGATAAGCGATAGTTTATTATTATACGTCGATAGAGAGTTACATTAGCGAATTGGTATATTTAATGGGTGAAGCGTACTGTATATACGTGTCGATCCAAGTTAATGAGATGTTAGCATATTTTTAGTTGGGTGATGCAGATGGCCTTTTAAAGTGCAGTGGTGATACGGAATGGATCGAAATAGTCAAGGATAGGTACCCGGGTGTTATAATTGGATTCAGAGGCTTTTTAGACGTAGTATGACCCATATATGGGTAGGACGATCTATTTACACTTGGGGTTTAATGGAAAACAGGATTAGGGTTTGTTTAAGAGGTATTTAAGGGTAGGGAAAGTGGATAGCGACCCACCTTTAGTCTCGTACATAATTCAATTAGAGAGAAAGTTCAAGAGAAAAGAAAAAAGGGAGAGAAAGTCTTGAAGAAGAGAAGAGAGGGAACCATCTCCGATTCGACCCATCACAGTCATTGAGAATTCGAATTCAGATCCTCAAAGGAAACTAGTTACTTTATTAAAATTGGATGTTTATGTACTTAATAACTTTCACAGTTAATAGTATAAAAAATTGTGATTTATAGGTAAATGTTGAAACATTAAGAAATCAATTGAGAGAGGTTGATCGTAATTAATACTCGATTAGAATTAATAATTAGTTGATGATGATTTTGCAGGAATTTCGAAATTAAATATGGGTTTACAATGATGAGAATTTAGAACCATGATAGGATGTTTGAAATAATGAAAACTTAAATTGGGGAAAATTTTGGGCTTGATGAATTGAATATTTATTTAGAATACTCGGGTTTTGATGATGGATTCAGGGTAAATTCTATGTTATAATACTTATGGGATGTTAGTATAATGAGTGGGATTTTGATTTTAAGTTTGGGGTGGCCTAGGACCTCCATTGGCAGGTTTGGAAGATCTAGTTCGCTAAACTGAATCGTTCGTCTTGCCAAGCGAATCAGGTCGATTTGCTGGCCTGTACGATTTTTTTTGTATGTTGTTTTTTCCCATTAGAGCTTGGGGAATCACTGTAGAGGCTTCCAGGCTAGAGTGTGACTACTTAGGAATTCTTCCTAGGGTTTGGTATGTGTGATAGTCGAACAAATAGATGGTTTTGGATGAGGAGAAACGAGAATTCAAACATGTGATGACTTTACATGAATAATCGGGATGTTTGATCAAACTTTGAAATTTGGGAGACTAGTATGTTGTGGGAATGCATACGAGGTCAGTATTATACATATACATATTTGGGGTGACTTGTATATCTCTTATGTGATTGGTTCTTATTTTACCTACTGGGTAGTGCTAACATTAAAAGGTTGCACCTAGTGGGAAGTCCACCGTGGTGTTGACCAACAGATGTTGGATTAATTCCCCAGGCCATAGTATTGTTGCAGGGACACTATCCATGTGTGAGGATAGGTGTTGGTTTGGAGATCGGTTGGGTGCGATGTGGTATGTCCATGACCTTAGAATATATATTTATGACTGCCTCTGTTGTATATGTTTGCATTTGGGTTCGGTGGTGATATTCCTACTAGGTGTCTCAGTGTCATGAGTGATGTATTCGCGAGGTCCATTCTTTGAGGAAACAGTTATACATATATTGCGAGTGATATACATATATGTATGTTTATACGAAATAGTGTGTATTTATACTAATAGCATGAGTGTATCTATGTTATATTTATCGTGTGAATGTTTTTCTATAGCACGTCGGTCGCTACAATATTATTTATAAATGTATACCTAGTGAGGGTAGTTTACACTTAGCTAATTTGTGACTATTAGTGAGTTTGGTCTTGGACAACGGTTATATGTCCTAGTTAGGCCGCCGGGTAGTTTAATTAGGATAATAAAATGAACACATTAGGTGCCCATTATAGATGAGATGTGAGGTTTTATAACATGTGAGTGCGACGGGTTAATAAAATATGAAAGTAATACACTACGACTTTTAGCGATTAAAAACTTTAAATCACTTGAAAAATATTTTACAACTTTTCGGGCTTTGACCCATGGGAAAATTTTCTTTTAAAACCCCGGGTGTGCAGGCACAGCTGCTAGGATAGATCTTTCTCGCTGTTGCAATAGTTGTGGATGCCACAGGATTGATTTAGCCGCCTCATCTCCTTCTATTTAGATAAGATCTTTTATTCAAGTTTTCATTTTGGGCGTGCTGCCTGTAGTTTGGATAGGAGTTTAATTATGTTAGGATGTTATTTCATTATAAATTTTTATTTCAGTTGGACATTTTCTATTAGTGACCGATGGTTTATTCGGGTCATATTTATTGAGTTATTTATCCAAGGCATGTTATTCAACTTAGTTTAGTTGCATGGTTTTTATTCATTTATATTTATTATTAGTTTTTTAGACAGTCATGCTGAGAATGAAACCATATTGGATGTCTGGTTTATTTTAGTAATGTAATACCCCGTACTTTTGTGGATATTTATTTATGGGATTAATTAAATTAAATGTGTATTAATTGAGAATTAATCCGGATAAAATACTAGCAAGATGCGAGATGGTATTTGATTTTAACGTGTATATATGGCAATATATGAATATTGAAAATATTGAAATTGTCGCGAGATAGAAATACAGCAATTTGGAAATTTTGTTAGGACGCGTGTGACAGTCGCATCAGGAATATAATTATTTTAATTAAAAAGTGGATTTTATTTTTATCAACCGTATGGTCATTTTGAATGCGCCAACGCGTCCGGAAGGGTCGAAATAGTCAGAAAACACTAGTCGGGGGTTTAATTTGGGTCTTGGGGCATTTTTAGGCCATACCGGCAACTTAAAAGGGTATTTTGGTAATTTTGGAATTTTAGGAATTTTGACCAACGAATTTTGGGAGTTTAAAATAGGGAATTTAATGACCCACGAACCCATTACCAGCAATTAACTGATTAGAGGGCTACGAGGGTTTCATGAGAAGTTAGGAGAAGTTCCCAAAGAGAGAACCCTAACCCCATCTTCAACCTTCAACCTTGGGAGAAAAGGAGAGAGCAACCTACATCCAGGATTCAACACCAAATTCAGAGAAAGATCAGAGGCAAGTGGTTTAATTACGTTATTTGCAACGAATGTTTCTTCCATTCTTAGACATTTATGAAAATTGCATTGTTTTGGGAGATTGATAAAAACCCATTGAATTGGAATTAGAAATTCACATTTTGATAAGGAGACTGCATGTAGAATTGTGTTTGGGTAATTATTCAGATAGAAATACATCTGTTATATCACAAAAACGGATTTAATTATGTCTATTGATGACTGTAAATTTCTAGGGTTCATGTTCATGAGATTTGGGGAAAATTGGGGGGATTTGATGATTAGATGTGGTTTAGGATGATTTGACCCCATATAAATGTTGTAATACGATTTAAGTATGTTTAGGAATGTTTAGAAACCTTGAAATACTATTGGAATGACGTTTAGATGAGATTAGAGGTGAAGAAAATTGGGAAAAATGTAGTAGGAGAATTCTGGGCTCGAACTGTCACCTCCTTAGAAGACCTGCCCAGGTCGTTCGAACGAGTTTCTAACGAGTTGACAGTTTGAATTCTAACGAGTGGGATGTTCATTCGATGACTTTCGTTCGAACGAGATCTCATTAGATGCCCACTTCGTTCGAACGAACTCTCATTCGAATGACCTCGTTCGAACGAGACTTCTAACGAGTTGGCAGAATGTCCTTTTTGGCCTGATTTGATTTCTAGTGTCCCGTATCCTTATTTAATTGTAGAGATAACCTTCCCTTATTAACTATTTGGTATAATTGGGAGATTTGGGATATTTTGAGGAGTGAAACATAGAAGTGCGATTTGAACCAAATGATATTTGTGGATTAGGACGCTAGTGACTATGTACGATGTGAGGATTTTTGACGACTTATATATTTGTATTAACCGGGGATATGTGAATGGTGTAACATTATAAGTTGGTATGAGAATGAGAAGTATACCATTAATAATTATGGTAATTACTAAGAAGTTTGCATGCTTAGTATATATGATTTTATGTGTATGACATACCTACCATACTTGCTATCACGGGAGGTTTGCGTTCGCTTAGGGCCATCTAACCTTTGTGTGCCTACAGGGGGGATTTAGATTGGTACCTCGAGGACATAGGTCAGAGAAGGACTTATTGGGAAGTTAATAAGTCTGCTGATCGTGGGAGCGTAGGTATGTGCGTGACCCATGTGATGTGACTGTGTTCGCCTCCATTGATTGTCATTGTTGTTATCTGAGAACGATTCCTGAGAAATTCGGAATGCGTGATCCTTATGTACGTGATGTACCGGGATGGATAGCAGAGTATGTGTGCACCGCAGATTAGTCTCGGGGTGCTTGTATTGTATATTTATGACGTGAATAATATACTCTTAAATAATGAGAACTTTCATGTTGGTATTGTGAGTATAATTATGGTAACACTTTGAGAAAATAAAAAGGGATAACCTGCAGTGAATTGTATTGCTAATTATTGAGAATCCGAGTTTAAGTAAAGTCATCTATTTAATTGATAACGTTAGAATGTATAATGGGAATCGAGTAGAAAGGGGTAGAACTTATGACGGTTTAGTTAGATATAAATGTCACTTAGATGGGTACGGTACGTTAGGAGTGCACAATTAGTCGAGAGGTGAGTATTTCATGTGAGTGCACGCCCTAACATGTATTTTGCATTCATTGTTTTAATGTCATTAAAACACTTGCTATTTTTAAAATACTCTCCACTTTCGGGCTCTGACCCGTTTGCTTTCAAATCTATTTTTGTAAAAACCTTTTAGGTGCCCAGCCACAAGGACACCATGCATAGGATTTCCATTCAGGTGACAAGTTGTAGCTGTTTGTGGAAGTTATAGGGCCTTGGTAGTAGACGCTTCTTTTGTCTTGACTCCATATTCAGTTTCATCATTTGTAGGTCATGTCGCCCATTTCTATTAGAGACATTTCTTATTTTAGTTATTCAGTTCTTTGGCATGTAATTAATTCAGGATACACTGTTTTATTTATTTCAGTTGTGGAATTGTTGTGAGGAGTTTTCCTCCGGACTTACTATTATTTGTTGGTTACCTTATTGAGACTTTATGGTGTATGGTTATGATATTCTTTCATAATTCTTTATTGTATGTTAATCAGACTTAATTTAAAATTTGACATCTTACTTTTTAAATACTAGGTGGTTAGTAATGATTAAAGTGCGTTCGACAGTGATGGTGTTAACTGGACCAACTTGACATTTTGTATTAATTTAATAAAGGAGTAGCTAATCGGTGTTTAATTAGTCGGGGTGTCACAGGTGGTATCAGAGCATCAGGTTCTAGTGTCCTTTAGGATCTGTACGGCTTATTATGTTTTCGCTGAGCTTTCTTTGATGCAGAGCCCTCTATTTTAGGACTGTTGTATTCTTTTGTATATGCTACGTTCTTCAGCTATTTTAAGTTTATAACTGCAAACTTATAGACTTTACTCTTATTTCAGATGTCTCCACGACGTGCACCACGGGTTCCTAGGAATGCATAGCCGGAGCCCCAGCCAGCTCCAGTACAGGGCACCATGAATGCCGCTGAGGTTGCAGCCATTGTAGCCCAAGAGGTAAACGCCGCTCTTGCCGTTGTACAGCAGGCACCACCTTAGGCGCCAGTAGCCGCACCAGTTCAGGCACATGCATTCCCGTCTACTTGGGAACGTGTACGTGATGCTTTTCAGAAAGCGCACAAGCTGGAGTTCGTAGGTAGCTCCGATGTTGTGGTTTCAAGTCAGTGGAGGAAAGACATTCAGAGGCACTTGAGGATGTATGAGTGCACCAACGTTCAGAAGCAGGTACTAGCTACTTTCAAGCTAGTGGGATCTGCACTGCAGTGGTGGGAGTCTATTATCACCGTGGAGGAGAGAGATACTCTTATGATACAGGAGTTTTGGGTGCGGTTCGACCGTAAGTATTTTCCGTCAGCCGTTCACACGAAAATGAGGAGGAAGTTAATGAATCTCAGGCAGGAGGGTAAGACTGTGGCCAAGTATAAGGCCGAATTCACAAATTTGCTGAATATTGTCCTGGATGAGATACCGACAGAAGAGAAGAAGATTCAGAAGTTTACCGATGGATTGACATGGAGGATCCGTCAGCATTTGTTGGGGAACCTCTCGTTGGGCACTTATTCTGACGTGGTTAACGCTACACTGTTACACTGCCAGGATCACCGCTTTCACATGGCTGAGAGCAAGAGATCAGGAGAGTCCAGCCATCAGGGCAGGACTGGGGGAAATGGTGCCAGTGGGGCACAATCTAATCAGGAGCAGAGGCAGGGTGACCAGGGTTCCCAGCAGGGGGATCATAAGAGGTTCAGATCGGGGAATTTCAGGCACGGACAAGGAGGTTTTAGGCAGGGCCATCAGGGTCCGAACGGCCATCAGGGCCAGCAGGGTCAGAACGGCCAACAACAGTTTCAGCAGGGCCAGGGGAGGAATAGACACGGCCACCAGGGCCAAGGGCAGCAGGGACATCGGGGGGGAAACTTCCCGGGGAAGTGTTATGTTTGTGGCAAGACTGGTCATAAATGCCAGGATTGTCCTGATAGGGGCAGGGGCCGGCAGCAGCAGCAGTAGGGTGCCCGACAGGAGCCGCAGAGGCCTATGTTTCCCGCCGCCCTCCCAGCACCACCACAGATGGCAGCATTACCACCCATTCCAGCGGTCCCAATTCAGCAGGGACAGCTGCAGTATGGGAGAGTATATCATCTCCAGCAGGCCGCATCCCCACAGGATCCACCAACCATTAGGGGTATGTTCACTATTCAGGGGACTATGGGGCGTATTTTGTTTGACACGGGGGCCACACACTGTTTTATTGCTATGAGATTTGCACGCACCATTGGGTTGTTAGACACCGCCGACAGTACGGTTACTTGTGTAGATTCGCCGTTGAGTAGGGGTTCCGTGATTTCCCTTGTATGTAGAGGCGTGGGTATAGAGATCAGGAGGTTTACTCTATCCGCGGATATGTTAGTGTTAGAGATGACCGAGTATGATGCCATTATTGGTATGGATTGGCTAGTAGCGTACCGAGCCATGATTGACTGTTTTAGTAGGAGTATTATCTTTGCCATTCCCGGGCAAGAGATGTTTTTAGTGGCGATGCCTCGTCCTGAGGGAGGATCGTCCACCCACTTGTACTATATAGAGGAGGAGACCTCTAAGGAAGTGGTGATACCACTTGATTCAATTCCGGTTGTTCGAGAGTTTCCCGATGTATTTCAGGATATACCTGGATTACCTCCGAGTAGAGAGATAGATTTTGTGATCGACTTGACGCCGGGCACTCGGCCTATTGCCCGCGCACCTTACCGTATGGCTCCAGCTGAGATGAGAGAATTACGGGATCAGATTGAGCAATTGTTGGGTCAGGGGTTTATTAGGAGGAGTACTTCGCCGTGGGGTGCCCCTGTGTTGTTCGTAAAGAAGAGGGATGGATCGTTGAGGTTGTGTGTAGATTACTGGGAGTTGAATAAGGTCACGATACAGAATAAGTATCCGTTGCCCCGAATCGATGACTTATTCGACTAGCTGAGAGGAGCTTCTTTCTTCTCAAAGATTGATTTGCGATCGTCATACCATCAGTTGCGTATCAAGGAGGAGGACGTCTCGAAGACTGGTTTCTTAACGAGATATGGTTCCTATGAGTTTCGGGTTATGCCTTTTGGTTTGACCAATGCTCCAGCCGTGTTTCTGGACTTGATGAATAGGGTGTTCTGCGAGTTCCTAGATCAGTTCGTCATTATCTTTATTGATGATATTCTGGTTTACTCCCAGATAGAGGAGGAACACGCCGAGCATTTGAAGCAGGTTTTGCGGACGCTACGTCAGAACGAGCTGTATGCAAAATATTAGAAGTGCGGGTTTTGGCTGAAGGAGGTTCAGTTTTTGGGGCATATTATTTCCGACCGGGGGATATCTGTTGATCCGGGGAAGGTATCCGCGGTAAGGGAGTGGGGACAGCCCACGACACCGACTGAGATCCGTAGTTTCTTGGGCCTAGCAGGATACTACCGGAGGTTTATTCGGGGTTTCTCCAAGATAGCGGGTCCTTTGACACATCTGACTCGTAAGGGTGTGCCATTCATCTGGAGTGATGCCTGTCAGTTGTCATTTGATGAATTGAAGGATAAGTTGACCTCAGCACCTGCGTTAGCATTGCCGAGACCGGGAGTTGAGTATCTAGTTTAAATCGATGCGTCCTTACAAGGACTTGGAGGTGTATTGCAGCAGGAGAGTCAAGCCATAGCTTATGCTTCCCGTAAGCTTAAGCCTCACGAGAAGAATTACCCCACTCATGATTTGGAGTTAGCGGAAGTTGTATTTGCCCTTTGGATTTGGAGACATTAACTTTTGGGGGAGAAGTTTCGATTGTTCATGGACCGCAAGTACCTACAGTACCTATTCACGCAGAAGGAGTTGAATATGCGGCAGCGAAGGTGGCTTGAGTTTGTGAAGGATTATCAGTTCGATATCCAATATCACCCAGGGAAAGCTAACGTCGTAGCAGACGCGTTGAGCCGTAGGCCAGTAGATGAGGTGGCAGGGGTGTGGAAGGCAAAATGGAAGGAGTTGGGACACCAGGATGCAGTGGCCCAATCGTTCATGTCTGTGATGACCGTTACACCGCAGATTGTCACGAAGGTGGTAAAGGCACAAGAAAATGACTCGTTCTGTCAGGAGCACATAGTTCGATTACTAGCAGAGGGAGCCGAATCCTATACCGTTAGCTCAGACGGGGGATTACGCTTCAATGGGAGACTGTTAGTTCCGAAAGGGGAGGAATTACGACACGAGGTGATGGCCGATTCGCACGGCTCACGGTTCGCGGTACATCCCGCTGGGGACAAAATGTACCAAGACATGAGACGTTAGTATTGGTGGAGCGGGATGATGAGAGATATTGCCGTGTTTGTTTCTAAATATGCCACTTGTCGGCTGGTAAAAGTGGATCATTAGAGACCGGCAGGACTTCTACAGCCATTAGAGGTCCCGATGTGGATGTGGGAGAGCATATCCATGGACTTTATCACAGGGTTGCCTACGTCACAGAGAGGTCACGACTCCATTTGGGTAATTGTGGACAGATTGACCAAAGTCGCTCATTTTCTACCCGTAAGGACATACTACACTATGGGACATTATGCCCAGCTCTTTATTGCAGAAATAGTGAGACTTCACGGTGTGCCCCTAAATATCGTGTCTGATAGAGACAAGATATTCGTTTCACGATTTTGGGAGAGTTTTCAGGAGGCCATGGGCACGGAATTGCGGTTGATTACGACTTATCATCCGCAGACCGATGGGCAAACCGAGCGTACAAATCAGATGTTGGAGGATATGTTGCGTATGTGCATAATTGATTTCGGGGGTGGATGGGGGCAGTATCTTCCATTGGTGGAGTTTGCTTACAATAACTCCTACCAGTTCACCATTGGCATGGCTCCATTTGAGGCGTTGTACGGTAGACCTTGTCGTTCCCCAGCATGTTGGTTGGAGGTGGGGGACAACAAACTACTTGGGCTGGAAGTGATTCAGGATACTTCGGCGAGGATAGAATTGATACGGAGTCGCATTCGGGTAGCTCAGGATCGGCAGAAGAGCTACGCTGATGCGAAGAGATTCTTCAGGGAGTTCTAAGTAGGGGACCAATTTTTACTCAGAGTATCTCCTATGAAGGGGATTATGCGATTTGGGAAGAAGGGGAAGTTGGCACCGAGATATGTGGGGCCATTTCCTATCATCGAGCGGATTGGGTCTGTTGCATATAAACTTGGGTTACCGGAGCATTTGCACAGGATTCATGATGTGTTTCATATTTCCTCGCTAAGGAAATATCTTAGAGACGATTTGACTCATTCTCACATTGCTTTGGAGGACATCGATCTCCATCCTGATAGCTCCTACGAGGAGGGGCCGATTGCTATTTTAGACCGAAGTGAGCGGAAACTGCGGTCAAAGATAGTTCCGTTAGTGCGTGTTCAGTGGCGACATCATAATGTCGAGGAGTCCACATGGGAGCGCGAGGATGAGATGCGCGAACGTTATCCAGAGTTATTTTTACCAGGTACTTTCTAGTTCCGAATTTCAGGACGAAATTCTGTTATTAGGGGGGAAGTATGTAATACCCCGTACTTTTGTGGATATTTATTTATGGGATTAATTAAATTAAATGTGTATTAATTGATAATTAATCCGGATAAAATACTAGCAAGATGTGAGCTGGTATTTGATTTTAACGTGTATATATGGCAATATATGAATATTGAAAATATTGAAATTGTCGCGAGATAGAAATACGGCAATTTGGAAATTTTGTTAGGACGCGTGTGACAGTCGCGTCAGGAATATAATTATTTTAATTAAAAAGTGGATTTTATTTTAATCAACCGTATGGTCATTTTGAGTGCGCTAACGCGTCCGGAAGGGTCGAAATAGTCAGAAAACACTAGCCGGGGGTTTAATTTGGGTCCCGGGGCATTTTTAGGTCATACCGGCAACTTAAAAGGGTATTTTGGTAATTTTGGAATTTTAGGAATTTTGACCAACGAATTTTGGGAGTTTAAAATAGGGAATTTAATGACCCACTAACCCATTACCGGCAATTAACTGATTAGAGGGCTACGGGGGTTTCATGAGAAGTTAGGAGACGTTCCCAAAGAGAGAACCCTAACCCCATCTTCAACCTTCAACCTTGGGAGAAAAGGAGAGATCAACCTACATCCAGGATTCAACACCAAATTCAGAGAAAGATCAGAGGCAAGTGGTTTAATTACGTTATTTGCAACGAATTTTTCTTGCATGCCTAGACATTTATGAAAATTGCATTGTTTTGGGAGATTGATAAAAACCCATTGAATTGGAATTAGAAATTCACATTTTGATAAGGAGACTGCATGTAGAATTGTGTTTGGGTAATTATTCTGATAGAAATACATCTTTTATATCACAAAAACGGATTTAATTATGTCTATTGATGACTGTAAATTTTTAGGGTTCATGTTCATGAGATTTGGGGAAAATTGGGGGGATTTTATGATTAGATGTGGTTTAGGATGATTTGACCCCATATAAATGTTGTAATACGATTTAAGTATGTTTAGGAATGTTTAAAAACCTTGAAATACTGTTGGAATGACGTTTAGATGAGATTAGAGGTGAAGAAAATTGGGAAAAACGTAGTAGGAGAATTCTGGGCTCGACCTGTCAGCTCGTTAGAAGACCTGCCCAGGTCGTTCGAACGAGCTTCTAACCAGTTGACAGTTTGACTTCTAACGAGTGGGATGTTCGTTCGATGGCTTTCGTTTGAACGAGATCTCGTTAGATGGCCACTTCGTTCGAACGGACTCTCGTTCGAACAACCTCGTTCGAACGAGACTTCTAACGAGTTGGCAGAATGTCCTTTTTGGCCTGATTTGATTTCTAGTGTCCCGTAACCTTATTTAATTGTAGAGATAACCTTCCCTTGTTAACTATTTGGTATAATTCGGAGATTTGGGATATTTTGAGGAGTGAAACATAGAAGTGCGATTTGAACCAAATGATATTTGTGGATTAGGACGCTAGTGACTATATACGATGTGAGGATTTTTGACGACTTATATATTTGTATTAACCGGGGATATGTGAATGGTGTAAGAGTATAAGTTGGTATGAGAATGAGAAGTATACCATTAATAATTATGGTAATTACTAAAAAGTGTTCATGCTTAGTATATATGATTTTATGTGTATGACATACCTACCATACTTGCTATCACGGGAGGTTTGCGTTTGCTTAGGGCCATTTAACCTTTGTGTGCCTACAGGGGGGATTTAGATTGGTACCTCGAGGACATAGGTCAGAAAAGGACTTATTGGGAAGTTAATAAGTCTGCTGATCGTGGGAGCGTAGGTATGTGCGTGACCCATGTGATGTGACTGTGTTCGCCTTCATTGATTGTCATTGTTGTTATCTGAGAACGATTCCTGAGAAATTCGAAATGCGTGATCCTTATGTACGTGATGTACCGGGATGGATAGCAGAGTATGTGTGCACCGCAGCTTAGTCTCGGGGTGCTTGTATTGTATATTTATGACGTGAATAATATACGCTTAAATAATGAGAACTTTCATGTTGGTATTGTGAGTATAATTATGGTAACACTTTGAGAAAATAAAAAGGGATAACCTGCAGTGAATTGTATTGCTAATTATTGAGAATACGAGTTTAAGTAAAGTCATCTATTTAATTGATAACGTTAGAATGTATAATGGGAATCGAGTAGAAATGGGTAGAACTTATGACGGTTTAGTTAGATATAAATGTCACTTAGATGGGTACGGTACGTTAGGAGTGCACAATTAGTCGAGAGGTGAGTATTTCATGTGAGTGCACGTCCTAACATGTATTTTGCATTCATTGTTTTAATGTCATTAAAACACTTGCTATTTTTAAAATACTCTCTACTTTCGGGCTCTAACCCGTTTGCTTTCAAATCTATTTTTGTAAAAACCTTTAAGGTGCCCAGCCACAAGGACACCATGCATAGGATTTCCATTCAGGTGACGAGTTGTAGCTGTTTGTGGAAGTTACAGGGCCTTGATAGTAGACGCTTCTTTTTTCTTGACTCCATATTCAGTTTCATCATTTGTAGGGCTTGTCGCCCATTTCTATTAGAGACATTTCTTATTTCAGTTATTCAGATCTTTGGCATGTAATTAATTCAGGATACACTGTTTTATTTATTTCAGTTGTGGAATTGTTGTGAGGAGTTTTCCTTCGGACTTACTATCATTTGTTGGTTACCTAATTGAGACATTATGGTGTATGGTTATGATATTCTTTCATAATTCTTTATTGTATGTTAACCAGACTTAATTTAAAATTTGACATCTTACTTTTTAAATACTAGGTGGTTAGTAATGATTAAAGTGTGTTCAACAGTGATGCTATTAACTGGACCAACTTGACATTTTGTATTAATTTAATAAAGGAGTAGCTACCCGGTGTTTAATTAGTCGGGGTGCCACAAGTAAAGTATTGATCACCCGATATTAGAATAGGTGGGTTGTCACAAACTGAGGGCCTCACAAGTGATCTACGTACTCTTTCTCAGTTCTGGAATAAACTAAGATGTCATCTATGAAGACAATGACAAACTGATCCCAAAAATCCCTGTGCCTAATGTTCACGAGATCTATGAAAATTGTTGGTGTGTTGGTTACTTGAAACGACATAACCCTGAACTTATACGACTCGTATCTCTAAAAAATTTAGTCTTAGGGACATCCTACTCCCTGATGCATAACTGATGTTCCCATGGTCTCAAATCAATCTTCGAGAAGAAGGTTTATCCTCTTAACTTATCGAACAAGTCATCGATACACGATAACAAATACTTGTTCTGAATCAAAACCTTGTTCAACTCTTGATAGTCGATTTACAACATCAACGACTCATTTTTCTTCCTCACAAATATAACTAGGGCACCCTGAGGTGATTAACTTCTATAGATAAAACCCTATCCCAAAAGCTATTGAATTTGATCTCTCAAATCTCACATCTTTAAAGGATCCATACTATAAGCGCACGTAATATTGGCTTAGCCCCTGATGCCAAGTCAATCAAAAACTCAATCTCTAGACTCATCGATAACTTCGATATCTCCTGAAACATATCAATAGAGTCCCTAACCACAGGAATAAAATCTAACGAGGCAACTATACCCTCCAAAGTCTCATCCTCAATATAATATAAATGTGTGATCGACCCTCCCTCTAAACGAGGTATTGCCACAAGATAAATATCTTACCCTAGAATAAAAAACACAATAGTCCTACTATAACAGTCCAACATCGCTAACAAGTCCATAAATAGAATAACATAATACTCATACATCTCTAAAATAAGCATATCCACTATGAAGCATATTCCAAATCTCCACACCAACTCTCCTGTAGATGGCATGAATGAGTTCCTTGATACCTAACAGTGAATCTACAGTCATAATAATATTTGATGTTATGTCCACTAATCTCGTCCATCGTGCGAAACTAGTTCTAACAAAAGAGTGTGACGCTCTTATGCCAAACTATACCCACCCCATGTGCCCATGGATAGGAAACATACCCTCAATGGCTGGAAGTGCTGGAAAAAAAATTGTCCCATGAGCGTTATAGACAAGTCAAAACTATAACTGCCCCTATGGAGGCAACAATGTTGGAACTGTTGGTGTGGCTAGAAGTTGCGATTGTTGCTGCCCCTACTGGGCATCATTTTGCTGACCCTTAGACCTATTCAGTCATGCACGCCGTATGTGGTGGACTAACTCCACACATACAAAACAACTTTTCATAAAATATGTCGGCCTCTGGTCCCACGGGCCCTAGTAAGGTCGCCCCTATCACTGGCCTTGCTGACCACATTAACCATGACCTTAGTGGCCTTCAGTCTATTCCTTTGACCCTGATGCCTCTAAGGAGGATGCTACTAGACCTAATGGCCCTTCATGTAACTACCATTACCTAACTTGAATCTCTTAGTCTAGTCCTCCGATTGGGAAACCCCATCGTTCTACCTACCCTGTTATTTTCATATCGCACTACCACCATTGCCCTCAGTCTTTCCCTACTAGCTCGTCTTTTATGTCCTCTGCGCTCCCCTTAGATGGAAGTGATATTCCTATTCCTGAATAGATGCTGGAGGATCCTCCAAGCAAGCTTGTCCATGAACTTGAGAATCATCTTCTCATCAGTGTTCACCTCATCTGGCATAAATTTCTTAAAAAGAGTGAACTCTTACTCATACTCGGTCAATGTACGACCATCCTGCATGAGATCAAGAAATCCCCTCTTCATATTTGATTGTACAACAGACGATCAAAACTTTCGATCAAATTGCACCTAGAACTCCTGAATCGTTATTACATCTCTATTTTCTGATGTGGTCACTAACTCCCACCACTATAGAGTTGCCCTAACTAGTTTTGACGTAGCTAATACTTGCTTTTGAGTGTTATTGCACTCAAACATGAGAAGATGCCTCTCTATATCCTTCTTCTGTTGGGCCATTACTACTACATCCGCACTGCCCTGAAACTCCGATGGATGGCCCTTTTGGAAGGCCTCCCTAGCTCTCTCCCATACTGACGCATCGTGTGAGTCTGTACGGGTATTACTCGTGGATGTGGATGTGCCTAGCACGGGTGTTGTGATATAGCGGTCATAGAAGCATTAAAATCTTGTGCTACTTTGGTTGCGACCTCTATTGCGGCCACAATCACATGGGTTGCCTGTGGCTATAACTGAGTCTCTCCTTTTATATCTCTCCCTGCATCACGATCATCATGAACAAGTCTACCTCTCCTGGTATTTTTCATCTGAAACCAAACCAAAATTCTTTAAGATTACACATAAAACATATACAATAGAAGAATAACATAAATACGCAATATGAAACAACAGTTCTAAATATAGGTCTCTATATCAAATAAGTGCATCGCTGTTAATGTAGTAAGTTTGCATAGATCCTAAGGTCACTAGAAACATGATGCTCTGATACCAACTGTAATACCCCGCATATTCTAATATTGAGTGACCAATCCTTTATTAAAATAAAATAGGAATATAGTATGATTTCATTCTCATCATCATTGTCACAAAAGGGAAACTAATATAAAATGAATAAAACCATACATACAATATAATGATAGAATAACAGATAAGCATAAATAAGTAAGGTGAGACGAATAAACCAGGGGTCAAGTAATCGTCCAAGGTAAATAATGACTAACAAATATCTTTGTCATAAATAAAATATTTTCCAACTACGAGAAGCATTCCAAAAAAGAAATACTGGAAATGAAACAAAATCATATCTAGCTAGAAACGACTGAAGCGGCTGCAACATCCATAGCTACTTCTCGTAACAAGGTGAAAGATCTAACCCTGTTGTCCATGCTACTACTTCACACCTCGAGTTTTGAAAACAAAAATAGATTTTCAGCAGGTCAAAGCCCAAAAATGTTTGCAAATATTTTGTAGGTATTTAAATGCTTTAAATAAAAACGTGCAGAATATTACCTCCATAATTAATGTACCAATCGCACTCACATGAGACTTATCCTCACCTCTCAATTACAGTGCGCACCTAATGCATTTTTTTATTATCCTAATCATAATACCCAATATAACTCAGACAATAACCGCTGTCAAAGCCTAGCCCACTAATAGTCACCATTAGCTAAATATATACTACCCTCACTAAGTATACTTCTATAAATAATAACATAACTACACACGTTTTATAGATAGATATTCACATAATATAATAACATAACAATACTCGTGCTATGAATATATATACACACAATATCTCATATACACATACATATATATCACTCGATATAAACCGCATCCCCAGAGCTGGAACTCACGGATGCATCCTTGGTGTGCTATCGGTATCTAGGTATACCACGTACTACAACTGGGACACTAGGTCAAAATCTCACCACCAAACCCAAATGTAAACACAAGCATATGGAGGAGGTCATAAACATACATCTGTGGGTCACAAACATGCCACATCACACTCAACCGGTCTCCAAACAAACACATATCTTCTCACATGGATAGTGGCCATGCAACGGTATAATGAATTGAGGAATCAATCCAACAACTCTTGCTCAATGCTATGGTTGACTCCCCATTATGCGCAACTTCTTAACAATAACACTACCGAGTATGTATGGTCAACATAAATAAGCAATCATCATGCGCGCACACACACACACACACAAGTAATCCCATAATATTTATATATATAAAGTACTGACTGTGGACATAAATACCACGGCGTAATAACTGATGAGAGCTCTCTTCAAGAAGTCTCCAAGAAACTAGGGAGACTTCTCCTTCTCCTGTAGTCAAAGCTCCATGGAACAACCACCAATTGATACTATTATTCCCCTTAAACCTCCTGATCAAGCTAATGTTTGGTCCAAATACTTCGCAAGCATTCTCATGAATCAATCGACAAAAGAACTGGAATTAAAAAGTCTAACTACTTTCAAGGGAGAACCAACAGTTATTTTCTCTTGGGAAGACATTGAAACCCAAGCTGAACCATATAAACACTCAATTTGTTGGGAAATTCTCTCATGGGAGACCCCCGATTGATTATATTCGGAAGATCTTCCAAACATTCTCCTCAAAAGCAGCATACTCTATTGGTCTTCTTGATTTTAAGCACATTCTCATAAGACTTAATTATGAAGAAGACTATGTTAGACTTTGGCTAAGAGATCCTTGGTACATTGGGAAGTTGCCAATGATAACTTTGAAGTGGTATATCGATTTCAAACCTAATGAAGAAAGTCCTGTTGTCCCAGTGTGGATTAATCTGCCAAATTTACCTTTACACTTTTATGCTAAATCTTCTTTATAATCCATAGCCCAAATTATTGGGAAACCTCTAAAATTGGATGCATCTATAGCTTCAATTTCAGGACCAAGTATAGTGCAAGTGTGTGTGGAAATAAACGTTGTTAGAGAAAGAATTCGTAGAATTTGGATTAAATGTGGAAACACGGGTTTTTGGCTGTCACACCGCAAACCCAAACCCAATTCCATTCTAATAATTTCATTTATATTATAATTATATCATAATCTTCAGTCCATTTGAAATGTAATTCATTTATTAATATTTTCATGTGTAATGTACATAATGAACATAATCAACATCAGAATCATGATTATGCGGAAAGACAATACTATGAGTATGTATGATTAAATATTAAAATCATCAACTTAACCCATGCTAAATCAATATATAAAATGTGAGTGTAGTAAAATCTTCAGTATGACAATGGCAAAATCCCAATACTTAAATCCCAACTCGTTCTAACGGTGCCGCTTTCAAAATTTCCAATCATATGGTATCCTAGCTGGTAGCATACAAACCTGAAAATGTTAAATTACAAATTGTAAGCATTAAGATTAGTTAGGCACTATTTCCCTGCATGAGACAACAGTACTATATATCAAATCTATGGGTACAAAATCCAACAATCCTGCCCATTGGCAATAACAATCCCAGATAATATGACCCAAGTAATTCTACCCATTAGCAATAGTAAGTCTGCCCATTGGCAATAGTATGTCTGTCCATTGGCAATAGTAAGTCTACCGATTGGTAATATTATGTCTGCCAATTGGCAATATTAAGTCTTCCCATTGGCTATCATTCATATATTTGTATATTTTGTATATATGAAACAATCATAAGTACACTCACCTTGGTAATTTAACAGGCTTTCCCTTTTTCCTTTGCCTGACACTTGTTTAACCAGTTCTTTTTCCCTTCCTATCATTCTTACAGTATTAATAATATCATAAGAATATCAACAATCCAAAGAGAAACTTAAACGTAACTCAATTCATATGTATCAAATGACTCCATTCACGTCACTTATTATATATGAAATTCAATCTAAATTCATGTCAAGATAGTTAACAAACCCAAATTGTATACTAAACATATTTTTATTTCTCATTGGTAATCCAATGATTATAATATTAGGTTTCCAATACAATAGACGAAACATCATTTAAGGTTCCTAGAGCAAGTTATGCCCATTTCTTCAATACATAGCAAATTTGCCCTATAAGCTCATCAATCGTTCAGTCAACTTCCAAGAATTTTCATAATTTCTCCACAACATTAATTTATATGATATTTCACCCAATATCAATAAACATATTTAATAATATGAAATTAAAGTTTCATAATTTTTAGAGTTCAGTTCCTATGTCAGACCAAACATAGAACACATGGTATGCGTACTTACACTTTTGGGGAATATTTCATACCCAAACTTCCAACTATCATCCAAGATTCATTTCTTGATATTTTTACATAATATTCCGATATGTTATAAATATTTGAGTCTATTTTCATCTCCAATTGGAATTACTCAATTCCAGTAAGTATACAAAAAGATATAGAAGTTTGACTACACAAGGTTCCTAACCGAAGAAATTTTAAGGATTTTCATGTTCAATTTTTACGTAAACTTGCATCTATTCATACATATAAACCAAGTCATGAAAGTTATATAAAAAATCTATGATTTATACCATTTCAGTTAGTGACATGAGAAAAATAACAAGATTTACATATAGAATTATCTTAAGGACTTTTTCGTAATTTCTCATAGATTTTTCTCCAATTTTTCTCTTCAATTCTTCTTCTTCGACTTCTCACTTCTCTTCCTCTCAAGCTAAAATATTTAATGGACGAGTTTTGGATGAAGGAGGAGGTAATATAAAGGGTGAAAAGTCGGCCAAACTCACCGCCTTCTTTAACCATTCAAAATACACCATTTGTTATACTAATAAGACGAATTATCGTTTAACGAATGGACAAATTTGCCCTTGCTTCATAATTCCAGCATAACTTCTGGCTTGAAACTCCGTTTAACACTCCGTTTATTGTGTTACAAACCTAACTCATATATCTACAACTATCTAGTTTTTACTTTAAGTAAATTGTTATTTTATAAGGGTCAAAACTAGTTTCTAACCTGAATATTCCTATCGAAACTTCAAAATTTTGTATTTGTAACTAATTCGATATTTCATGCTTTCTGAAGGTAGGATTAGACTAAAAATAATAACTAAACATCATATATATTAATAACTCATTACTCATATCACATAAGCTAAGCATGATTTGAGCATCATTTAACATAATCATATTCGGGTTGTCACACTGGCAGTCTATTACCTATTAAAATTTACCTTCCTTTTGTGATTTCGACAAAAAAAGACCATTATAAACCCAAATGTATGATTAAACACCCACACTTAAAACCAAAGACAACAACCCCCAATAATCTCAAAGCTACCCTGAGTAATTAAGAGTCTACCAAAGATAATCAATAAGTTACTTCTGAAAAGGTTACACAAAATATTACTGAATCAATTCAAAAAGAGACTCATCAATCCATGGTGACTACATGTTTTAAATCCTTCAAGATGGAATTGACATTATTTAAAAATAGGATGGTCGAGATATTCAAAAACCTTTTCAATAATAGGGGATCATTTGGTTCAAAAATGGCTGATGACTATTCATAATTACTCTTTATATGCAACTATGATAGTGGATCAGTATAACCTTTCTCCCAAAGGCTCTAAAATACCTCCTTTGGAAAAACATCCTTCCAATGAGAAGGATAACCTTTTAGATACTGAAGACTTAAAAACCCCTACTCCAATGGTTACGGAACTACAAATCTTTGTTAACTGGTTTGAAGAGAAATGGAGGTCTATTCAAAAAGTAAAGGAAGAAAAAGAAAAACGCATGAAAGACTTCAGAAAAACATCCTTCCAATGATAAGGATAACCTCTTAGATACTTAAGACTTGAAAACATATACTCCAATGGTTACGAAACTGCAAATGTTTACTAACTGGTTTGAAGAGAAGTGGAGGTCTATTCACAAAGCAAAGGAAGAAAAAGAAAAACTCATGAAATATCTAGGTATATAAACATCTCCTCCAAAGAATCCTCAAGAAGGTAAACACCCTAAACTAGTTCCACATTATCCTTTATTTAAAAGACTCACCAGATCCTCAGGTAAGTCATCCTCTTTAAAATTTTGTAATCCTTTTTATTATTTAATTTCATATGTTGGAATGTTAAGGGTGTTGCTAATAAAGAAACAAATAGAAGAATTAAAAATCTTGTTAGGAAATATAATTTACCAGATATTGCTTTATTAGAGCCTGTAGTTGGTAGTGACAAAATATCAACAAGTGGAACTTTTCTTATAGTGCCTCTAATCAGTCTAATAAATCTAGTTTCTATTGTAAAAGGACATCAAAGCAACTATAAGCTTTAATTCTGATCAATTTCTATGTCTTAAAATAGATATTATTAATACTTCAATCTACTTGGTTTTAATATATGCCAAATGTAAAGCTATTGAGAGAAGGTGTTTATGGACTGATCTAGTTCATTTGACTTCCCAAAATAAAGAATTCCTTGGCTTATAATAGGAGATTTCAATGTAGTATTTAGAGAGGATGGGAAAATAGGTGGAAATAATAGTAAATTTCATTCTATGGAGGACTTTAATGATATGATAACATCTTGTGCTCTAAGTGATCTAGGTTAGACAAGATCTAGGTTTACATGGACTAATAATAGGATTAATGGTACTATCTTTTGTAGACTAGACAGAGTTTTAGTTAACAAATATTAACTGAACCAATTCCCATCAACTAACATCTCTCATTTACACAAGACATGCTCGAATCATAGCCCTCTTATCTTATCAATTAAACGTAGTATAGATTAGTGTCTAAGACCTTTTAAATTCCTTTCTATGTGGTGTATTCATTCTAACGTAAAAGACATTATTCAACAAACATGGTGTTCTTACATACATGCTCCTCCAATGAACAAATTTTCTATTAAGTTAAAAATCCTTAAATCTAGACTCAAAGTATGGAATAGAAAACATTTAAGGAATGTTTTTCAAACTGTAAGTGATCTTGATGATAATGTGAAAATTAAGGAGCAGACTTTTGGAACTAATCCCTCTAATTCTTTAAGAATAGAACTTTTTGAATCTAGAGCTATGTTAAACATATCCTTACAAAGGGAGGAAAGCTATTGGTATAAAAAAAAGCCATAATAATGTTTAAATCTTGGAGACCTGAATACCAAATTTTTCCACGCTTCAATAAGCTCAAGTCATAGAAGATTAAAAATTGATAAAATCAAAGACATTCAAAATAATTGGGTTGATAAACAAGAAGATATTGATAATATTTTTATATCCCACTTCCAGAATATTTGGAAACCAGACCTAATTAGACTAAAAAATTCTTTCTTAAGTGTTATTGATAAGAGTATCACTGAGGAAATGAACATAAAACTGACTGAATGTCCTTCAGAAGAAGAGATCCATAATGCTATTAAGTTTATGGATTCTACTAGTTCTCCTGGTCCTGATGGATATGGAGGAGAATTTCATCTGAAGTTTTGGGAGATAATTAAAGAAGACTTGATTAATTTCATTCATGCTTTCTTTACTGGAGATTAAATCCCCAAAAGTTGGTTAGCAACTAACATAGATTTTATTCCCAAAGTAACTAATCCAGCTAGTTGTTATCAGTTTAGACCTATAAGCTTATGCAACTTATCTAATAAAATTGTTTTTAAAATTTTTAGTAATAGATTATCTATAGTTATTCCCTTAATTATATCTCTTAATCAATCTGAATTTGTTAAAGGGGGAAGTATTCATGATAATATCCTTTTAGCCTAAGAATTGGCTCAATCTATTGGTAAAAAAGTCCATGGGAATGATGTAATTATTAAATTAGACATGGAAAAGGCATATGATAAAGTTCACTGGCCTTTCCTATGCCAAGTTTTGGGGAACTTCGGGTTTAATGAAATGTTCATTGATATGATTTCGAGAAAAATATCAAACAATTGGTTTTTTATAAATATTAATGGTAAAAGGAAAGGTTTTTTCAAATATTTTAGAGGCCTTAGGCAAAGGGAACCTATGTCTCCTAGTTTGTATATTATAGATGCTGAGTGATTAAGTAGGAATATTGACAATCTCTTCGAAAGACATAAAACTATCCCATTTTCTCATCTTAGGAATTGCAAGTTGATATCTCATTTGGGCTATGCTGATGGTATTATAATTTTTTAATGGGAATAGAAAAAGTTTAAAAGCTATTTCCAATTTGCTTATAACATATGAAGAAATTTCAAGTCAATCTATAAACTTTTCAAAAAGCTCTTTGTATGTGGATGATAAAATTTGTCCAGCTAGAAAACACAATATAGCCTCTAATTCAAGTTTATCCATCAAAGTATTCTTATGAAATACTTAGGTTGCTACATAAAAAAAGGTAGAAATACTTTAAATCAATTCTCTGAATTAATGTCCAAAATTAGAGAAAAACTCAATTCATAGTCCTCCAAACTAATCTCTCAAGCAGGTAGAGCCACGTTAATCAGAAGTTTCTCGTTATCTATTACTATTTTCACCATTTCTGTTCTAAATCCCCCTAAAATTATTGTTAAAAGATTGAATAACATATTCTCTAAATTTTATTGGGGTGGTCTTACTAAAGAAAATACATACCAATGGTCAAAATGGAAAGACATGTGTTTCCCTTTTGAAGAAGGAGGGCTTAATTTTAGAAGTTTGGAAGATATCATTGCAGCATGCAGTATGAATCTATATTGGAAATTTCTAATAGATAAAGGTCTCTAGGAATCTTTTATGAGATCCAAACATCATAGAGGTTTAAATACTAGTACTGGATCTAACACTTTCAAAAGAATAAAGTCTATATCTAATATAGAAGATGAGTATATAGATGCTGATAAACAGATATGGACTTCTTCCATAACTGGAGAATTCTTATTAAAAGAAGTCCATAAGACCTTTAGAAAGACAAATCCCACATCTTTCACCTGTAAAATCAACTGGTCTACAGAATGCCCCATTAAAATTTCCAAATTTATTTGGAAATTATTAAATAACATTGTGCCTTTTGAAATCGAAATTAAAAAATGGTATAAGATTAGCTCCTGTGTGCAGAGAATGCCTATCTATTAAAGATAGTGGTAATCATGTTTTGTTTTAATGTAAAATAGCCAAGGATGTTTGGATTCATTTTTCATCTCTTTTCAGAATTACTCCTAATTATATCTCCCGCGGGGCTATGTTATTATCTTAGTGGATGGTTAAAAATAGTATAGACCATCAAAAGATTCATTTTTTCATAATTCCCAAAATTATTTTCTAGAAGTTATGGAAGGCTAGAAATAGACTGGTTTTTGAAAATACAAAATCTTTTGTAAATTATATAATTCATCAAATAATTTACCTTTCCTCTTCTATATTTTACAATATTAAATGTTATGATAATATCACTACAGAAGATCTACAAATTATTGATTATTTTCGAGTTAAATTAATTCCTATGGTGGTTCAGATTATCAAATGTTATTGGACTAATCCACCTATTAGAGTTTTTAAGTTAAACATTGATGGAGCATCAAAAGCTAACCTAGGTGAAAATGGCATATGAGGAGTTATTAGAGACTATAATGGGATGTTCATAGCAGGCTTTGAAAATTCTATAGGATTTCAATTATCCTTTTATGCAGAAACTTTGGCTCTTGTAGAAGGTCTGAAACTGATCTCTCAGCTAAATATTCAAAAGTTGATTGTAGAATCAGATTGTAAATTCCTGATTGAAGCTGTCTTGAAGAAGGAAAAACCTTCTTCGCAAACTCACACAATGCTCAATAGCATTCAATGCACAAATAATGTGTAATTCATTCCTGTTTAGAGAGAATCAAACTCAATAGTAGACTATTTTCCTTCAAGGGCTGCACTCAACACCATTAACAATGTGAATTGGAATTTCAGCTCTCTTCCTAGGATGATTAAAGTTATGATCAAAATGGATAGTCTTCATATCCCTCAAATTAGTCATAGGATTAAAAAATTGTAGTGGGGATAAGATAAATCCCCAAATTATCTTTTAAGTTATCTATTTTGTAATGGGGTTAATATAAAATCCCAAATTTATCTTTATTTTTTTCTAGAGTTTTGGGCCTAACCTCTAGAAATTAGGCTAGTATGGGTTTGTAAGCTTTGGAGGTGATTTTTCTCTTTTTTATATAAATAAAATGTGGGCGTGGGGGGTGGGGAGGGGGGGTTCCGTCCCTCTTTGCTAAAAAAAAATATCCCACGACGTACTAATCTACCAATTCCAAACTCCAAACTGGCTTCCCTATTATATAATATAGTGTTCACCCACTTGAATTCTAGTTTGTCTCACTTGAACACATCTAACTGTTGGCTTAGCACAAGTACCAAACCCTGGAAATATTCTCCAATAGTCACAATCTATCGCAGAAGCCCTTACGTCCATTTCCCAAGCTCTGATGGGTCAAAACAATGCGTAACAAAAATCTGGGAAGGCTAACAAACCGAACCGATTCGCTAGACCAAATCGATTTGCTTCCTCAGTGAACCATTTCAATTTGTTGGGTTGTTAGTCGTCATCTTTCTCAGGTTTTCACTGCTTAAACCCTCCATTGAAAGTCCCAAGCCTCCCTAAAACACAAATTGATATCCCACATCAACCTATAATCAACCCAGAACTATTCTAACATCAAATTAAATCTGAATCCCTCATTAAAATACTAGGACTCCTAAACATCAACCAATTCATCCAACAAGAATTTATCAAAACTTGAAATTTCATGAATTTCTAACATCTTATTAATATTCTCATGTCTTACTCATAAACCCAGAATTTAATCATGAAATTATTACGTACTCATTATCATTCTATATCAATTATGACCCGAGGTTAAACACAACTTAAATCTCCTCATTTAATTATCAAAGTTTTCATCTTTTAAATCTCAAATTTGTTCTCAATAAATTATGAACGTAACTGATAGAAGAAATTGCAATCTAAAGCAAGTCTTGCATTTTGGATATGAATCCGAAGTCTCGATTGGATTACTGGATCTGAAGATGTTATTCTCTCTTCTCCAAGATCTCTTATCTCGTTTCTTACTTTTTATCTTCTCTTATGCTCTTACTTAATCACAATTATGTAGAGTCCAAAAGTAATTCTATCATCCACATCTTAAACCATAAATATTCTTTAATCACACACTAATCCATTTTTTCAGGAAAGCCCTAGGTGTAAAAAAAACCATTATACCCCCATACGGTCCCCTATGTTTGAAATACACCAGAACCTAATTATAACCCCCAACTATCGATTATGGACTATTTAGACCCATTACGGATCACCGGTGCACTAAAAAAACCATTAGAGTCACTCAACTAAAATTATGCCATTATCTCATTAACCATACCCTAAAGATGTGTATAGTACCTGTTGCCCACAAACTATATAAATCCTTGATGTAACTCCTTATCAACATAATATAATAAACCAATGCTTTTCACACATAAATGGCATACAATAGTTCACATCTCTACTTACTTATTAAGAGAAAGTAAATAAGAATGATAATGAATATTAATCCTTAACTCGCTAATTAATATTTATTGAAACTAATTTAATTTCCCTAATTAAATTCATAATTAAATTGACACGTGTAAAATAAAAAATCATAAAAGTATAGGGTATTATAGATAATTGTATACTTAAGTCAAGGAGGAGACATACAATAGGATTGGTCAAATGTTGCTTCATTCTATAAATTTCGTCTTCGCTTAAAGAGTTCCATATGTAGGTAGAATCCTTTCAGAGCATTTTTAAAATTTGCTCTTATATCGAAATCATCTAAGAGATGAACCTATTGATATATTGGATCCTTCCTAAGAAACATATAACCTCTTTCTCAATGCGTGGAGTGTGTTTTCTAGGATGGCTTTGACTTTGGTTAGGTTTACTTCAATTCCTTTATCAATGATAAGGAATCCAAATATCTTCCCTTTAGTAACTCAGAAGACACATTTTTGGGGATCCAAGTACATCGGGTACATCCTTAATCTCTCAAAAAACATTTTTAATGTTGGAACTTTCCCTTCACGTGTCTTGGATTTAAGGATCATGTCGTCCACTTATACTTAACTTTCTTTATTAATCGTATCATGCGTTAAATTAATATCCCCTCGTTGGTAAGTTACACCACCATTCGTGAGTTCGAAAAACATTACGGTGTAACAAAATGTCCCCTTAAGGGGTAGTGAAAGTCATATTTACTTTATTATTTGGGTGTATTTTGATTTGATTATAGCCAATGAAGCCATCCATGAAGGACTTCAAGGTGTGTTCAACATTCTTTCAATGATAATATCTATGTTTTGCGGGGGATAATAATATTTTGGACTGGCTCTATTCATGTCTTTATAGTCAACGCACATCCTTACCATCTAACCTATTTCGAGGACATGTATGACATTAGCCAGTCATGTACGGTATTCAATCACTCTTAGAAAACTTACACTGAGTTGTTTCATCAATTATTATATAACTTTGAGAGACCATTTGGGTATGAATTTACAGAATTTTGTAATACCAATTTAGAGTCTAGATAGGTATGTATGCGATGGATAACAATTATCAGACCAATTCCCGGCATGTTGACATAGGACTAAGTGAAGATAACGATGTACACTTTGAGAAGTTAAAGGAGTTCGTACTTTTCTATATCGTTTAAAGAAGAACATATCTTTACATTTTTTTTAATCTCATTTAGAGACCCTAAATTAACCATTGTTGTTTCGTCAACCGGTTGTGCGGGATTTTTTTTGTCATTAAGGTCTTTAGGTGGTCTTCTAATTCTTCATTATATAAATTAAACGCTTTACTTTGGTTTTCACATTCATCATCATCAATATTTTATACACAAGGATACTAGAGGTTGTAATTTATTTTTTTAGTGTAGGGATTGATATGGTCGAGTACATCAAAGTATTTTTCCTCTGGGGCCTTATCCTCAAATGGGATATTATATATGTTGGCTAGTGGTTCTTCTAGGAGTACATAATAAGTATTATATTCAAAAGGCTTATTAGTTACTGGCAGGTGATGTAACATCTAATTTTTCTCATCTACCATCATCACCTCTTGAAATGTCTCGATGTTCCTCAAACATTCAATGGGGTTACAGTCTGTAGAGGGCTTCTTCAACTTCCTGGTTAAGTTTGTTATTTCATGCACCTCCTCTTCTATCCATATATGATAGTACTCAAAGAAAATTTCCCACCCAGGAATTTTATTTTCGAAGTTAATATCCACCCACAGTTCAGGTACCCCACAGAAGGGAAAATCCTATTCATCTTTGACTAAGTGTACAGTGAGGCTAGGATGTATGTGCAGTCCCTAGTTTCTTGAATTAGGGTCCTTTAGACTTTAGTGCTTTGGAAATGAGGGCATCAGTCTTATATTTATACACTAGCCCCTTGGTGGTGGACTATTGGGGTTTGTTGATAGGCTCATTGATCCCTTACATTTTTAGTCCTATTCCTTGTATGAATTTCATATTTTCTTCATCATATGGGTGATATTATTGCAACTATATTCAAAATATTATGGAGGAATTTTTGCATTGATATCATTTGAAATGTCCTTCACATGGTCTAATTAGAATCTATGGATGTACATATCTCCATTCTTATATTGTATCTCCAAGATTGGGATACTAGGTCCTTCTCCTTTGAGTAAATATATGTCTCCAAATATGGTCATCAAATTTTCCCCACATAAGAATTTCAATTTTTAGTCCCATAACAAAACAACATCTCTAATGTTATGAAGCCACGGTATTCCCAAAAGTAGATTGAATGAGGCGGGTATATCGATTACTTGGAATTCAGTGAGGCTGTTTAATGCACCGATCCCTAGACTGATTTTTAAAAATCCCATAGTTTTTGGCATATCTCGCTATTGATTCATTCATACTGACATGGAGATTCGAAGATCCAACATCTCTAACTTGCAAGCATATCCTTACTATGAATGTAAAAAGCTATTAAGTTTAAATTTATTCCTTGAACTCATTTTGGGATGTTTATTTTTATTAAAATTGGAAACAGGATTTTCTATTTAAAAATCGAGGGAGTTTTCTTTACATAATTTTTTTTAAAGTTCACCTATCTCATTCAAACGATATAGGATTCTCGTTCAAACGAGTTTCCATTTTCGTTAGAAGGGTCATTTGAAGTTTACTTTGATCAAACATTGAATGAGGGTGTACTGTCTTAGGTCGTTTGAAAGTCGTTCAAACGAGATGATTCAATCATTCGAACGAGATCAGTTTCATTCAAATGATGTTACATTCTCGTCAGAACGAGTTTTGAAATTCTTTAGTGTTCGTCTGATAAATATCTATTTCGTGTATATTTTCGTTAAGACTTATGCAAGAACTATTTATGCATACCTTTAGCAAAAGTTTCCAACCTTTGGAGTTTATAAAATCTTTTTGATTCACAAATCACATCCCCAGAATACATTTGAGTGAATCAATTCTAAACCCTATAGTTAGTCTCTTGCATACAACTTTTATGGAGAAGGCATCTCCATGGATGACTTATAAAATCCGAGGGGATCACTATTGAAGACGATGGATGAGGCTAAAAGAGGACTATTGTTCTTAGGATTATTGCGAGGATCATTATTGAAGGAAGCCTGAGGCTTTTTGGTTATTGAGACGATAATAGGAGATTCATTTATAAAATTTATAAGTTGCGATTTGTGAATTTTTATAATGAATAAAGGTTTTACCTGAAAGATTTTTTTTTTCTGAAACTGTGACTTGCCTTTATTAAATGCTTGATTTACTTTATCTGTTTTATCACCTATATGCATGTTTAGGATAAAAAGATAAAATTTGGATTTATGTTTGATTGGACATTGAATTATATAAATATTCCATTAAGATCTCGAGTTTGCGCATTCTCAAACAGGTATCAGAGTCGGCTACACAAATTTACTATGTGATGTTTTCTTAAAAATATTTTTTTCCTGATATCAATTTTTTTTAATCCTTGAAAAATTTAATTTTAATGGAGAATTTGTATAATAGAGTGCCGATCTTTAATGGTACAAATTATGCATATTGGAAGGCTAGGATGAGGCATACTTTAAAGGCCATAGATGAATGTGTTTAGGTAGTCTCTGAAAGAGGGTGGACACTCCCACTATCACGGTCAATAATGTCATTGGCCCTAAACGTGTCTCACAGTGGATAGAGGATGAATTTAAGTGGAGCAATTTCCATTCTCACAGTTCGAGTTTTATTTATGGAGCCATTACCCCTGACGAGTCCCATTGCATCATGACATACACTACGTCTAATGAATCATGGGATTCCCTCTAGCTCACTTACTGTAAGGACATTTTTGTCCATTATCAATGTATTATGTCGCACGCCGTTACACCGTTGAAGAAATTCAAGATTCAAGATTCAACGGATCCGAATATCAAAAGAAGAAGAGGAATCATAGTCTGACACCTGGACCGATCCGCTGAAATAAAAGAACCGATCCGGCTAACCTGACCGGTCCGCCTAAAGACCCGGACTGATCCGCTTGTTTGTCAGAAGGCCAGTATACCCCGGCTTGAATGCGAACCGATGAAGTAGTGGTATTTTGATAAAAAGGCCTTCGTTGTTCATGTTGCTCTCAAAGCTCATAATACCTCACAGTGGTATTTTGATAGTGGGTGCTCCAGACACATGACAGGTGATGCCTCATTTTTTATGACTCTTGAGGACTATCAGGATGGCAGAGTCACCTTTGGAGATGGGAGCAAGTCTAGTATTATAGGACGTGGTACTGTCGAGTTACCTGGATTTCCTAAGCTAGAAAATGTTTTGTATGTCAAAGGTTTGAAAGCAAACCTTCTCAGAATTAGCCAGTTGTGCGACGCTGACTTTGCAGTAAAGTTTAACCGGGATGCGTGTAAAGTCTATAATCAAGCCGGTAACTATTAGTGCAAGGGGTGAGGACCGAGGATAATTGCTATGGGATTGAGCCCACATCCTCACTCGTCTGCAACAGCGCCACGATCACTCTTATGGATCTGTGGCACCAACGTCTAGGTCACGTGAACGTTAGAGATCTTAATCGTTTAGCTAAAAGGGACCTAGTACGTGGCTTACCATCCCTTGGAAAGTCAACTTCGATCGTTTGTGGACCCTGTCAGTTGGGAAAACAAATTCGTAGTCCTCATAGGAAGTTACATTCCATTACCACCTCTCGTGTTCTTGAGTTGATTCACATGGATCTTATGGGTCCCACTCATACTGAGAGTCTAGGTGGTATGAGGTACATCCTCGTGATGGTAGATGATTTCTCCAGATAATCCATTGTAGGTTTTCTGAGAGAGAAATCCGATGCTGTATATTTTTTAACGACCAAGTGCCGTGTCCTGCAAAATCAACATGGTGTCACTATTAACAGGATGCGTAGTGAGAATGGTACTGAATTCACAGAAGCAAAGGTAGACCTTTACTGTGATAGCCTCGGGATCAAACATGAGTTTTCTGCTGTGAGAACTCCTCAGCAAAATGGGATTGTTGAGAGAAAGAATAGAACGATCCAAGAGATGGCTAGATCTATGCTTCTAAGTCGTAAAGTTTCTAGGAGATTTTGGGCAGAGGTAGTGTCTACTGCATGCCACACGGTGAATAGGGTGTATTTGCATCCACACACACTTCAGACTCCTTATGAGTTGTGGACTAGTAAGAAGCCCAACCTGGCATATTTCCGTGTTTTTGGGAGTAAATGCTACATCCTACGGGATAGAGAGCAATTAGGAAAGTTCGACTCCCGGAGCGACGAGGGAATATTTCTAGGATATTCATCGACTAGCAGAGCGTACCGGGTCTTTAACCTGAAGAGCTCTAAGGTTATGGAATCAATAAACGTCACCGTGCAAGATGACGAACCTTCGACGGTTATTGATCCTAACCTTCAGTGTGAGGATGAGGATAGTTCTGACAGTGATTTACCTGTTCCTCTCTCACACTCTGTGGACCCTACTCCTGTGTTAGGGGACACACCTGCTTGGGTTCGCAAGAGTCATGACCCGTCTGCCATTGTTGGCAATCCCACTCTAGGGGTCAACACTCGTGCTCATCTAGAGAACGTTGTTAGCCATCTTTGCTACACGTCCAAAGTCGAGCCCAAGAACCATAAAGAAGCACTCAAGGATGAACACTGGATATCTGCTATGCAGGATGAGTTGATTCAGTTTAAAAAGAATAATGTCTGGGAATTACTCCCCCGACCTAGAGAGACTAATGTCATAGGTACCCGGTGGATTTTCAAGAACAAAATGGATGAAAATGGTACCATAATCCAAAATAAGGCTAGGTTGGTCGCTCAAGGCTACACACAGATAAAGGGTGTAGAATTTGGGGAGACATTTGCTCCTGTTGCGAGGCTTGAGTCCGTCCGTCTTCTGCTCGCCATCGCATGTCATCTGCGCTTCAAGGTATATCAGATGGATGTCAAGGGTGCCTTTCTGAATGGCATTCTACAGGAGGAGGTTTATGTGGAACAACCAAAAGGGTTTGAAGACCCTCAGCACCCAGAGCACGTCTACTATCTTAGAAAAGCCTTGTATGGTTTGAAGCAAGCACCCCGTGCTTGGTACGAGAGGCTTACTTCCTATCTCTTAGATCGTGTATTCAAGAGAGGGGGAGTAGATATGACGTTGTTCGTCAGGAGAGATGACGGTGCTATTTTGGTTGCCCAGGTCTATGTGGACGACATAGTCTTTGGATCCACATGCTCCCAGCATGTTCACAACTTTGAGGAGGAGATGAAAAGTGAGTTTGAGATGAGCATGGTTGGTGAGCTTACATTCTTCCTTGGTCTCCAGGTTCGTCAGCTAGAGGATGGGATATTCATCTCCCAATCCAAGTATGCTAGAGACCTAGTGAAGAAGTTTGGTTTAGACTCCGCTAAGCATGCACGTACACCTATGAGTACCACTACCAATCTTAGTAAGGACACTTCAGGCAAGGACGTAGAGCAAACCTTATATCGGAGTATGATATGTAGTCTTCTCTACTTGACTGCCAGTCGTCCCGACATCGCCTTTAGTGTTGGAGTCTGTCCGCGATATCAGGCATCCCCGAAAGAGTCACATTTACTTTCTCTAAAACGTATTATTAAATACGTGAGTGGGACTCTATCATAGGGTATTTGGTATTCCATTGATATCGATGACCGTTTGTCCGCCTATTCGGATGCCGATTGGGCTGGGGATGTAGATGGTTGTAGGAGCACTTCTGGTGGGTGTTTCTATTTTGGTTCTGCTCTTGTCTCCTGGCTGAGCAAGAAGCAAAATTCCATCTCTTTGTCCACTGCGGAGGCTGAGTACATAGCCGCCGGGAGTTGTTGCACACAACTCTTGTGGATGAAGCAAATGTTGGAGGATTATGGGATTTCACAAGACACCATGATCATTTCTTGTGATAACACGAGCGCGATACACATATCCCGTAATTCCATCCAGCATTCGCGCACAAAACACATCAGGATACATGAGCACTTTATTCGTCAGTTAGTTGAGGAGAACACTGTATCCCTGAGTTTTGTTCCCACCGACCGTCAGTTAGCCGACATTTTCACGAAACCTTTAGATGCCCTTAGATTTGAGAGTCTTAGAAAGTCTTTGGGGATTTGCACAGTTGACTGAGGGGTTGGTATATGTCTAGAATAGGATTCTTCTTCATGTTCATATCATATGCTTCCTATTGCTAGTCTGTTTATATGTACCATTGCTTACTTGTACAACTTGTATTTATTCTTTTTGCTGTTTATATTTCTTTTGAAAAAATACAAAAAGATTTTCCTTTAAGAAAATTTTTAGAAAAAGCACAAAAAGATTTTATTTTGATAAAAATTTTGAAAAAGACCAAAAAGATTTTTATTTTTTTTTGCTTCTTTTATGGATGAGCATTTAAGGTAGCCAAGTCACAACTTCACTTCATTTATCCATGTGACTGTTTGATAGAGATTTGAGACGCTACATCATTTCATCCATGTGCTTTACTTAGTATGGAGTCTTTGAGATGTAATTAGTGATATCTTCCTACATGTTTGACTCCTGTATCCTTTATTGCACACATGCACGGCTATATTTTATTATTGCACTTGTCTATCTCATATTGGCTTGAGTGTTTCCATCTCAATTCTGTCTATACAATGTACAATATGCGATAAAACTTGACAAGATTGGAATGCATGTAAAAATCGTTTTGGTGAGACTGTGTGTTTTTGTATAACTGGGAGGGGCTGCGAAAGGTAATCATCTATCCTTTGCGCAAAAGCCACCGTTAAAAAGGACCTATAAAATGGAGGAATTTTAATATCCGAGGTCCAAAGAGGTTAAAGGAGCCCGGAAAAATTTAAAGGCAATAAAAAGCAATTTATGCCAAATATGGGCCACTTAGGTTTCACCATCAATTCTCCAAAGTTTGAGAATTTAGAATGCCTCTATTCAAAATTATATCTGAGGGAGTTTGGTTGGAGAATCTTTAAACGGGTTTGCACTTCCTTGAAAGTCCTGAAACAACATAAAAACATTTGGGACGTTATTGGTGTGAAAATCACTTTGAGCTTTGATTTGTTGATTTGATTGAGTCAATATCTTATATTGTCATTAATTTTACACCAAAGGAAGTATTAGAGTTCATTCGCTAGGAATATCCAATATTCATCGTGCACATATGTCATGTTTGTATGCATTGATTTTCCTGTCAAATTTGATCACACCACTTCATTCACGCTATCATCAACTTGGTTGCTTTGTGTTCATTCATGGTGTGATTTTATCCTAGTGACACCCTGCACTTACTTATTTGATTTGTTTCTCTCATTTGTCTATTTTGGGACATCATAAAAAGGGGGAGAAAGAATTATCTTATTATGGGGGAGATTTGAAAGTTTGAGTTTGCTCAAAAATTTATATGTTTATTTATCTCATTTCAAACTCGATATGTCACTTGGTACTTTGCTTTGTCTCATGTGTGTAGGTACTACATGGATTATCATTGGATTGCACATCCTGATGAGAAAAGCGTTGTGATTCTTGCTGAATTGAAGAGCAAACGCTGTAGTCTTATTCAATTGTATCTTTCCAGTTTTGGGTTCATGGAAGGGTAGATTTGTATAGGCACATTTTTAGTTGGTTTGATAATTCGGATGTTTGTTTTTATGTTTGTACCGGTATAGACATAGGGGGAGATTTGTAAGGACATTTTTGTCCATTATCAATGTATTATGTCGCACGCCGTTACACCGTTGAAGAAATTCAAGATTCAATGGATCCTAATATCAAAAGAAGAAGAGGAATCATAGTCTGACAGCCGGACCGATCCGGCTAACCGAACCGGTTAGCCTAAAGACCCGGACCGATCCGCTTGTTTGTCAGAAGGCCAGTATACCCTGGATTGAATGCGAACCGATGAAGCAGGAACAACCGAACCGATCAAGTCACAACCGGACCGATCTGCCTCAAGGAAAAAGAACCGATCCGGTTAAATCGGACCGATCCGCCTCAGACCCGGACCGGTCCGCCTGGGATAAACTCAAACAGATCGTGTTCAGTTTTTTAAGGCCCGAGCCTTCTTATTTAATCCCACTACGGGAAGTGGTTTTCCAAGACATAAACACACATTTTTCAGAGTACAGAAAGCCCTAAGTCTTCACCTATTAAGCATCTAGACTCTAGGTTTTTGATTCACATAAATTGCCAATCATTTGTGAATCTCTTTGCAACCCAGGAACGAAGCTTTGCTCTTGTTCAAACCTTGTGGAGAAGCCGTTTCTCTTCTCCATCGCCTAAAGACCCGAACCGATCCGCTTGTTTATCAGAAGGCCAGTATACCCCGGATTGAATGCGAACCGATGAAGCAGGAACAACCGAACCGATCCGGTCACAACCATACCGATCTGCCTCAAGGAAAAAGAACCGATCCGGTTAAATCGGACCGATCTGCCTCAGACCTGGATCGGTCCGCCTGGGATAAACTCAAACAGATCGTGTTCAGTTTTTTAAGGCCCGAGCCTTCTTATTTAATCCCACTACGAGAAGTGGTTTTCCAAGACTTAAACACACGTTTTTCAGAGTACAGAAAGCCCTAAGTCTTCACCTATTGAGCATCTAGACTCTAGGTTTTTTATTCACACAAATTTCCAATCATTTGTGAATCTCTTTGCAACCCAGGAACGAAGCTTTTCTCTTGTTCAACCCTTGTGGAGAATCCGTTTCTCTTCTCCATTGCAGCCCTACTGGAAAGGGACAGTTCCAGCCGCGACTACAGAATCCGATACTTGAGGGTAATTCTTAGTCACTTGTATTTTCATTGTAATCCGATTATAAGCCGTTTTCTTACAAATTATAGTGAAAATAAATGGTTTTGCCCCTTTGGGGGATTTTTCCTCAATTGCATGTGTTTGAATGTTCTTTCTTAGATTATCATCTTATTCAATCACATACTGTTGCATGTTTAGGGTTTGTTTTTGGGTTAAAAGGGTTTAATATATAATTTGCTCATTTGAATGCAAGCACACACGTTCTCACTTACGAGTGTACCAACGCTGTGAAAGCGTTAAAGGTTCATAATTTGACCACCCAATTTGAGACCATCACTATGTTGGAGTCTGAGTTATTCGATGATTTTTATGCGTCTTTATTGGACATTATCAATTTTAATTTTAATTTAGGTGAGAAAATTCTGGAAATTAGAGTTGTGAATAAGATTTTGAGGTCACTCCCCACTTGCTTTATTCCTAAGGTCACCGTACTTAATTCATTAGGGATTCTAAACAATCTGAGGTTAGAATAACTTGTAAGAGATCTTCAAGCATACGAGATATATATGTTCCCTAAAAACATCAAGCCTAACGATATAGGGGTATCTTTAAGACTAAAAAAAAGGAGAGAGTTTGTGAGTTTAGATCGGAGAGTGAATGTAATTTTTATGACTTGAACCTCTTCACGATTTTTTTTAAAGTGTCTCAAATTTTCCAATGAAAATTATTCCAATTAATTTTTTTTGAGAAAAATAAAAATAAGAACAAGGTAAAGGATATCGATAAGAAAGAGGAAGAGATAAGGTGTTTTGAGTGCAAAGGGAAAGGGCACAAGTCATATGAGTCTCTTACTAGGCTAAGGAGAAAGGGAAAAGAAATTGAAAATAAAGCCACTCTTAGCAATAATGACATCGAGTCGGTTGATTCAGAGGGATAATAACCACATGAACCATGTGTTGTATTCATGGATAGTCGCGTGAGTACTTATAATTTATCCCAGGATAACGAGGTCACATGTAGACGTGAGAGCCTCGATGAAGTTTCAAGCTAGTCTAATGAGAGCGAGGATGAGATTACAAGTGAGAGAGAAGGTGATCTCTAAAAACCGCTTAGCGATTTATACACTAAGACGTTGAAGAAGAAAAAGATAAACAAAGATTTTTCTCTTAGGGTTTTAAAATTTAGAGAGAGGTGAAAGTTTTGAGGGTGTGTGAGGCGTTAGCGAGTCTACTCACGAATGTGAAGGTTTCTTTGCATGATCAGTAGATAGTTTTAGGTAAAAAAAGTGTAATTTGACCAACACCGTGGATAGCCTTGCAGGAGATCTTCAATCTTGATTGGAGACTTGTGAGAAACTTGAAGCTCGTATATCCCAACTTGAGAGAGATCTCGAACGTGACCATGAGTCTAATGTCACTTTGATGGACACATCTAAGAATGTTGGAAAGATACTCCTCGATCCCACTTTGTGTAACATTGAGAGGATAGGAATAGGTTATGATGGTGCGTTCACTTTCCATGTAGCACCCGAATCGTTTCCCTAATTTGTGTTATCCAAATGGATCTCGACCTAACCCACTTAGGATTCCAAATCCACGTAGGAGAGCACATCCTCAAAGATTTGAGAGAGGTGGACCTAAGCCCGTATATGCTTATTCCCATTGTAGGCAAAGAGCTCACCTTAGGGAATTTTGTTTTAAGTTGGGTTGAGTATCTCATAGGCATCTTATATGCTAACACACAAGATCTCGCGCGCACTTCCACACATGTTACTCTGCATGCTCACATAGATCACATGAGATATTTTGAGTGTTTTCAAGAGCAACTAGAGTATTTAGTTAAGACTTCACAAGATTTGATGGATATTTTTCATAGGATCTCATCTCCTTTTAAAAGCTCCTCCGAGTCTAATGATTGAGGTTAAGACTTGTTTTTAGAATATGATGTTTTTCTTGTTCCCATCTTATATGACTATTTATAGATTGTACTATCATTGTACATATATTTTTCATTTTGGTATATTTTTCAAAAATCCAAAAAGTGTTTCATTTTTCTTGAAAATTTTTGGGAAATACAAAAAAATTATCGATTTCTTTTTAAGAAAAAGTGAAAAAGACAAAAAGATTTTATTTTGATAAATTTTTTGAAAATCCAAAAAGAGTTTTGTATTTTTTTACACCATACGTGGATGAACATTAAAGATCTTCCACTCATTCATTCCATATTCACATGACTATGTTGTAGTGTTCTGAGACATGACATCATTTTATTATTGTGCTTTATAATATGTAGAGTCATTAAGAAGTGATATGATGACTACATGATATATGTTTGACTTCTTATCACCTTATATGCACACGAGCATGGACTTAATTGAGTATTGTACATACCTTTCACGTGTCGATCATAGTGCTTTCATCTTAATCCTACTTTTAAAACGAATCAAATGTGAAAAATGAGATAATAAAAGTAGTGCATCTAAGAGCCATTGCTCGGATTGAAAAAAAATAGAAAATCATTTATTCGATAAATTTGATATATTTTATGCAATGGAATTGGGATACGAAAGACATGTTGACTTTGCTAGAAAATCCACCATTTACGAAAAGAAAAGAGCCTAAAAGATTAAAGGCAAAAAGGACAATTTTAAGAACAGTGATGCTTCACTGCACATGAGAATTAATTTCTTCGAAAAGATTTGAGAGAAAAAACTCATTATGTGAGTTTTGAGGGACTTAAGTCAAAGATCAATGGGTTTTCACGTCCTTAAAAAATCTTGTAAAGCATTATACAGTTTTGGGCGTTATTGGACTGAAAATCACTCACGGCCTTGATTAATTGAAGTCAATTTCACTTGAGTTCACTATTTTCATACCTAAGGTAGACTTGGATATCTTTTGTTAATGGTGTCCCATTACTTCGTGCACATGTGCTATGATTGTTTGCGTTGATTAACCTATAGAATGTGTTCACACCCCTACATTTGATTTCCATGATTCGGTTATTTTTGTGTTTCTCCATGGTGTGTTGTATTTGTAATTGTTTTTTTAAAACTGAAAATTTAAAAAAATAGTTTGTGGAGCCTTTAAGACTATCATCTCATGTTATTCATTCATATTTCTGTGTGATGATATATTTTTCCTATTGATGATGTTCCCTATTTTTCATGTGTAGTTTCCACTCCATGTCTATATCGGATAAAATAAAAGGGGGAGAACAAATTACAGGAGAGTTTAATTTATAGGGAAGATTATATCATTATGCATTTTATTTGATATGTCAAACTCGATGCATCACGGGTGTATAGGTACTTTTGGAAGATCGTATTTGGATTACACTCGATGAAGACAAAGTGCCCAAAAGAAGATAAAGAAGAAATGGAGATGTGAAGGATTTATTTTTTAATACATCTTTATCTTGTACCTATCCATTTTAGGGTTTGGGAGGGTATTAGGATATTGTATTTTTCTTAGGGTACTTTCATGTAATTTAGATATCGATTTTATGTTTGTACCAAAATAGCCCAAAAGGGGGTGATTTGTAAGAGCATAATTTTCTCATAGCTTAGGCTAACAAAGTTTTTGGCAGAACATATGCTATCGATTGATTATATTTGACACAAAGATCCAAATATCCAACATCTCCAACTTTTAAGAATCTCCACACCATGAACGTATAAAGATATTAAGTTTAAATTTATTCCTCGGATTTATTTTGGGATATTTAATTTTATAAAAACTAGAAATAATTTTTTTTATTTAAAAATCGAAGAAGTTTTTCTTTATTTAAAAATTTTCAAAGATCATGTATCTTGTTCAAACGAGATGGGATTCTCATTCAAACCAGTTTTCATTTTTGTTAGAATGGTCGTTTGAAGTTTACTTCAATCGAACATAGAATGAGGGCGTACTGTTTTGGTCGTTTGAACATCGTTCAAACAAGATGGTTTAATCATTCGAATGCGATCGGTTTCGTTCAAATGATGTTTTATTATCGTTTAAACGAGCTTCAAAATTCGTTTGAACGAGTCGTCGCCTCAATTTTTTTGGTCATCTTTTATATACCAATTTCGTGTTTATTTTCTTTAAGACTTTTTCCAGAACTGTCTCTACATACCTTTAGCATGAGTTTTCAACCTTTTGAGTTTAGAAAATCTTTTTGATTCAGAAATCACATCAGTAAGATATATTTAAGTGAATCAAGTTTAGAACCTATAGGTAGTATCTTTCATACATAAACTTTGTGGAGAAAGCATCTCCATGGTTGATTTGTGAAACCCTAGAGGGTCACTGCTGAAGACGAAGGTTGAGGCTGAAAGAGGACTGCAGTTCTTGTGATTCTTCTGAGGATCATTATTGAAGGAAGGATACGACTTTGTGGTTATTAAGAAGATCGTAGTAGATTCATTCATAAAATTTATAAGATGCGATTTTTGAATTTTATAAAGTGAATAAAAGACATTAGCCGAAAGGTTTTTTTCCCCTGATTCTTTGATTTTCCTTTGTTGAATGCTTTGTTTAGTTTATCTTTTTAATCACCTAGATCCATGCTTAGGATAAAAAGAAAAAAATTTGATTTGTGTGTGATTGTACATTTAATTATATAAATATTCCATTAAGATCTTGAGTTAGGTCACTCTCACCATTACTTCCCTTGGCGTATTATCATTGGCCATTACAGCCTAAGTGATGGGTGTTAGGTCTTAATATTTTATTCCCAAGCATTTGGTCATTCGTATTGGATAGACATTTAAGGAGAATATATTATCAAATAGTATTGTGTGGATCATTTGACCTCGAACATTCACCATAATGTTTATCGCCATATTATGGCATGGTCTCATCTTAGGCAGTTCATTATTGGCGAATTATATGCTCTTTATAAAATTCAAACTCCCATTTATTTCCTTTAGCTCTTCAAGGCTAGGGGAGATGGGAACCACCTTTTAGGAGAATTATTTCACAATTAAATTTCTATATTGTTAAGAGGGCATGAGGACTTATGTTTTCTTCATCTAACTTAAAACCATTTTTTCACTGACTACTTCCAACGAATTTTTTTCGAGCACCTATTTTCATTTATTTCGATACTTTTGCTCGAAAGTTATAGAACCTTCTAGATCGAATGAGAGATCAACCTCTACAGACTCCTAATTTAGGATGAGTAATTGTACTATAATTTCATAGAAATTCAAAGTACAAACATAATCATCATCGTCATGAGGTGTGGAGACACGTAAGTCATCAAAGTGAAATATTAAGCCTTCTTCAAATGATCGTTTGATTATTGAATTGTCGGATGATGACTATGACTAATATGATTTGTTGTCTTATCCTTGAAACACTTCTCCACACCAAGTAGTAAGAACTTCCATATTTTAGGGTCCTTTTATGTACCTTATGGCTTGTTGTGTTTTATCGTACATTATTTCCCAATGTTCGAAGAGGTTCTCATGCTGGGTAAAACCATGAGATTGATGTGTGTCTGAGTGGGAAAATCATGATCTTAATGCCTATTGATTAAGCTTCTGAGCCTTTGTTGTTATATTTATTTTACCGAGTCTATGGTCTTAATCAAGATAGATGAATATTTAATTCCGCATTTTTCAGTAATGGAATTCACCCCTATGTTATGGTGGGGCAAAGTATTATTGCTGACATTAGGTTTTGGTTTGGTAGGTCCAGTGATCTTTCACTAGTCAATCTGGTCCTATGTAGCATGTCTCAGAGTTCAATATCCTTCTAAATTGTGCTTAGTAATCAGAGGATATTATGAGTATAGATCACTTCTAAAACTTTTTAGTAAACCCTAGTCGTCCCTAACCTCTCAACTGCAGTTGTCCTAGGGTTGCAAGGCAACCTCTCAACCTCCTATCCCTAACACAATCAATCCCAAACTTCTTGATCCCTCTAACCCATGGTGAAAATCCTTTTCAAGTGTTTTGAAAGGATGTTCAACATCCCATGCAATTGACATCAAGCATTTATCCAAATATAAAGGTGAACCAACAGTCATGTTCACTAATGAGGAAGTAAATCATTTGGCCTCTCCATACAAACATGATTTTATAGGTAAATGTGGTAAACCTTCTATGGAGTTCATGCGTAAATTTTTTGATTCTTTTGGATTAAAAATAATATGCAATATTAGCTTATTAGATCAAAAACATATTATGATTAGAGTCAATAGTGAGGAAGATTTTAATGTTTCTATGGATGAAAGATTAATCGTATATAGGACAGATCCTTATGAGAACCATTAAGTGGACTCCTCAATTCAGACCTGACCAAGAGAGCCCAATAGTCCCAACCTGGATAAACTTTCCTAATCTTCCAGTTCACTTTTTTGCGAAAGGATATTTATTTTTAAATGCTTAAGAAGTAGGAAGTCCTCTAAAGATAGACTATTCAACATCTAATGTCCACAGACCTAGTGTCTCTCGGGTTTGTGTGGAGATGGATTTATTAAAACCTAGGCCAAAAAGATTTTGAATAGGAAAAGGGGAATTTAGTTTCTGATAGCCTATTGTATTCGAATCTTTACCTCACTATTGTGGACAATACTACAAATTGGCCATCAAGAATCTAACTGCTTAACTAGAGTTAAAAAATCAAAGAGAAGAGGAAAAGAAGTGGTCAGTCAACCTGAATATCAAGCCAACATCCCAAAAAAGGATCAAGAGCCAAACAATATTTTCATAATCAAATAAAACGATAGCAACCTATTGACGAAGAAGGTGAACTAAGAAAATTCAACAAGTCAGATTAATCAAGAAGGCCAGGAAGAAAACGCTCATAAAAAAATTCAAGAAATACAGCCAAAAATAATTCCTCAAGTTGTGGAAAGAAATATAGCAAACCCATCACAGTCCCAATCTCTTATGCTTATTGAAGATGTCGATCAGGTCTCAGATATGGTTGATGAGCAATAAGAAGAAGGATAATGGCAAAAAGAAACTGATGAAGACTTGAACATTGAAGACCTTCTTCAGTCTAATAATAGGAATGTAGAAGAAATGGATATTAATATTAGTGCAGATGCTAACTGGGTTAAATCAGGTAAAAGGTCAAGAAGAATAGACATGGGAGTTTATTCAGAGGATGAAGAAGAAGAAGAAACCAATCAAGAGTCATCTTTGGAAGATCTAATTCAATTTTCTAAATTTATTTCTCATAAATTAATTGTGTATCATCAAATAATGTATGAGAAGAAGAATAAAGATCCTATTATAAAAGTAAGCCCTAAGTAGCAGCATGCCAAATTGAAGAATAAAATAAACAGGGTTCAAAGGAAAAAGTCAATCTCTAAAAAGATTTTGGCTACATAAGCTAGTAAAGGTACCAATACAGTTTCTACTTTAACTAGGGAATGATTAAAGCTCTCATATGGAATGCTAGAGGTGTGGGAAATAATCCCACAAAAAGAAGATTGAAAAATCTATATAAGTTCCATAATCTTTCATTTTTAGCAATTTTAGAAGCAATGATAGATGGCTAAAAAAATGAAGATCTAAGAAGGATTTTAAACTTTGAAGGATGCTATTTTAACTCTAGTAATAAAGTTTGGTCTTTTTGGAATCATGGTCTTAAAAGTGAAGTTATAGCTGATGAAGATCAAAATTTATTGATTAAAATTGACCATCCTTAGTTGAAGAAGGAAATTGGGGTGAATCTAATTTATGCCAAGTGTACAAGGCAGGAAAGGAATGTATTATGGGAGGCTATAATTCACATTTCTGCAGTTTGCTTTAATTATCCTTTGATATTTATTGGATATTTTAACATTGTATCTAATAGTGAAGAAAAAGAAGGAAGTAGGGGTATTTATATTAGAGGTGCTGATGAATTTAATGCTTGTATAAATTCAAGTTATCTTCAAGATATGGGTTATGAGGGTTCCAAATTTACATGGTTAAACAAGTTTAATGGTGCTTTAACTTATGAAAGATTGGACAAAGCGATGATGAATTCTCATTGGATTAATTTATTTCCTTAATCTAAAATTAGTCATCCGAATAGAAATTGTTCAGATCATAGTTCTCTTTAACTTTCTATCCCATGTCCTCAAGATTCAAGGATCAAATGCTTCAAATTTCTAAATATGTGGATAAACATGAAGGTTTTATGCAGTTAGTTAAGTATTCTTAGGGGGAGGAAGCTTTTGGAAACCTTATGGTTGTTTTTGCTTTCAAATTGAGGATATTAAAACTCTTTCTGAAAAAGTGGAGTAATAAGGTGTTTCAAGATATTTTTAAAGAGATTAAAGATTTGGAGTATGATTTACTTCAAGAAGAGTTAGCTCTGGAGATTAATTCATGTGGAGAACAAAAGGATAAAGTTTCAAAAGAAAAAAGTTGATCTCAATTATGCATTGGCTAAGGGAGAAATATACTGGAAATAAAAATCTTGAAGTGATTGGATGCAAGATAGAGACAGGAACACAAAATTCTACCATGCTCAAGTATAAAAAAATAAAATAAGACTTAGTATTCACAGAATCAAAGATGAAGAAGGAATTATCCATAAGGAAAGAGGATTTATTACTAACACTTTTGTTTTTTATTTTGCCAATTTAATTTTGCAGGTCATCAAGAGGATAAAAATCTTTTGAAGTTAATTCCAAAGATCATTCATAAAGAGAAAAATTCAATTTTATACTCTATACCTAAAGAAGAGGAGATTTGGAAGGCAATAAATAGTGAGCAAAAATAGTACAACTAGATCTGATGGATTTGATGGCTTCTTCTATGTGACCTATTACTTTACAAAATCTATCCAATCTTTCTTCTTAGGATCAGACATTTCAAACTCTTGGAGTTTTGCTAATATTTGTCTAATTCCTAAACTTTAAAGACCTCATACTTATAAATATTTCAAACCTATAAGCCTTTGCAACTTCTTTTACAAGGTTATTTCTAAGATCCTTAATTCTAGATTAAGCCATATCCTTCCTTTAATCATTTCTCCTAACCAATCAGGATTTGTTCAAGGAAGAAACATTCTTAAAAATATCCCTTTAGGTCGGGAAATGATTAATTATATAGATAATAAATCTTTTGTATGTAATGTCATTCTTAAATTGGACATAGCCAAGCATTATGATAGAACCTCTTAGCCTTTCCTAACTAAGCCTCTAAGAGATTTGGTTTTTCTGAAACATCTATTAACTTAGTTTGGAGATGCATTTCTTCAACATGTTTTTCAGTTATGATTAATGGTCAGTACATGGGATTCTTTAAACCTTATAGAGGATTAAGATGAGGGGACACAATCTCCCCTAGTTTATTTATCATAATGGAAGAGGTTCTAAATAGAGGTCTAAATGAGCTGACGATTAAAAAGAAAATAGTCCCTTTCTCCCACCTAAGAGGGCGCCCTATGATCAGTAATTTAAGCTATGAAGATGATATCATCATTTTCACTAGAGGTTTCAAAAAATGTATAAAGCAATGGATGAAGTTTCTTCGAGAATATGAATTAGAGTCTGGTCAGCTTATAAGCAAAGAGAAAATATGTATTCTTATGAGTTCCAAAGCCTCTAATGCAGTCAGAGGATCTACTATAGAAATCATATGTTTTAATCATCTTATAGGACGTATTAAATACCTTGGATGCCCTTTATTTTAGGGCAAAAAGAGATCTAGTTATTTTGAACCTTTGGTACATCCCATAGCAACTAAAATTCAATCTTGGAAATCTAAAATCCTCTCAATGGGAGGGATAGTTACCTTGATTCAATCAGTACTTTCCTCCATTCCAATTTACTTATTGTTAGCTTTAAACCCTCCAAAACGTATTATTCATACCATTAACTACCTTATCAGTTCCTTTTTTTTGGGGTGTTAATCAGCAATATGGGAAAAAGTTCCATTGGTATAGTTGGGATTCTATTTGCTTACCAATTCAGGAATTTAGGGATAAGGAATTTGTTCCCAGTTTTGGAAGCATCCAACCTCAAAATATCTTGGAAGTTAAATGAGGGTAAAATTTTATGGGAAGTGTTTATGAAAAAAAAGTATGCTAATATGTCTACTGCTATAGGTTTAAGAACTTTTAAAAGAATTCAATCAGTTCCAGATGTGCTAGAAGCCAACTCTACCTACAACGATTTTTCCTTGATTTGGAAACCTTCAGTTGATGGTAAATTCTCATTCAAGTTATCATATAACCTGGTTAGACCTCAGAAGCTTTGCTCTCTGGCTTCACTACACCAAAAAAAGCAATCTGGCACGGTTTAAAACTGTGTCAGATCAAATCTGGCACGGTTTTGAACCGTGCCAGAATCAAGTGTTCCAAAATGGCCAGTTTTTTCTGGCACAGCTCAAAAGTGTGCCAGATTTGACAAAACAAGAACATTTCTGGCACACTTTAAAACTGTGCCAGAATTTGATATTTCTAGTACACTTTTGGCACACTTTATAACTGTGCCAGATCGAGTACATTTTGATTCTCTTTTGGCACAGTTAAAAACCGTGACAAAAATTGATACACTTTTGGCACGATTTTGAACTGTGCCAAATTTTTTGGATATAAGAAAAAAATTAATTATTTGAAAACAAGAAAATTCACAAATTGCGAACAAACTTCAAAATATTACAAGTAATAATAGTTCACAAACCAAAAAAATTAGGCAGAGTTTCCTCTATTTTCTAGGCATTCTAAAACCTTCTAATATAATATATGTGTAATGTAAAGCCCGCGCGGCCATAAAATATAACAATAAGATTACAAAAGCCCGCACGGTCATAAAAGCTAACAATAAAACTACAAAAGCCCGCACGGCCATAACATAAAAAAATAATATCCTTGAATATTAACGATGTTAAGTAAATAATCCCCTTGTTATAGACCATTGACTTCATGTGTTCCATGTGGATAAAAGATAATGACAAAATGTTATTTAGCAAAAAAATAAGATACAAAAGGAGTTGATATTAGTAATCGAATCATTTTAAAAAAATCTTATTCAAACTAAAAATTTGCATATACGAATTCAAATTATTATTGTATTAACAAATTAAAATTCTTATGACTACACAGTCAGTTCCTACAAGTTACATTGGTCACGTGCGAGGTGTTCGTGCCTCTAACGGGGCCATTTGGGGGATGGTTTGGGATTACACCCTCAAGCGGCTTGTTTTTAATCCTAATCTAGATATTTTAAATTATTGTCATATTTTCAAACCGGTTGACTCGTGACTATGGGGTTAGTTCCTACAAGTTACATTGGTCCCTTGCGAGGTGTTCGTGCCTCTTACGGGGCCACTTGGGAGTTCGTTTGGGTTTTCACCCTCAAACGGCTTATTTTTAGGCCTAATCTAGAACTTTTCAAATTATCGTCATATTCTCAAACCGGGAGACCCGTGACTACGCGGTCAGTTCCTAGAAGTTACATTAGTCCCGTGCGAGGTGTCCGTGCCTCTTACGGGGGCATTTGGGGGATGGTTTGGATTTTCACCATCCAATGGCTTATTTTTAAGGCTAATCTAGATATTTCCAAATTATTGTCATATTCTCAAACTGGGAGACCCATGACTACGCGGTCAGTTCCTACAAGTTACATTGGTTCCGTGTGAGGTGTTCACGCCTCTTATGGGGCCGTTTGGATGTTGGTTTAGATTTTCACCCTTTAACGACTTATTTTTAAGCCTAGTCTAGATATTTTCAAATTATCGTTATGTTCTCAAACCGAGAGACCAGTGACTACGCCATCAGTTCTTATAAGTTACATTGATCCCGTGCGAGGTGTTCGGGCCTCTTACGGGGCCGTTTGGGTGTTGGTTTGGTTTTTCACCCTTTAACGGCTTATTATTTTTAATCCTAATCTAGATAATTTCAAAATATCATCATATTCTCAAACCAGAAGACCCGTGACTACGCGATCAGTTCCTACAAGTTACATTGGTCCCGTGCAAGGTGTTCGTGCCTCTTACGGGATCGTTTGGGGGATGATTAGGGTTTTCACCCTTTAACGACTTCTTTTTAAGCCTAATCTAGATATTTTCAAATAATCGTCATATTCTCAAACCAAGAGACCCGTGACTATGCGGTCAGTTTTCACAAGTTACATTGCTCTCGTGCGAGGTGTTCATGTCTCTTACGGGGCCGTTTGGATTTTCACCCTCAAACGACTAGTTTTTAAGCGTAATCTAGATATTTTCAAAGTATCGTCATATTCTCAAATCGGGAGACCTGTGACTATGCGATGAGTTCCTACAAGTTACATTGGTCCAGTACGAGGTGTTCGTGCCTCTTACCGGGCCATTTGGGGACTGGTTTAGGTTTTCACCCTCAAACGGCTTATTTTTAAGCCTATTCTAGATATTTTCAATTTGTCGTCATATTCTCAAACCTAGAGACCCGTGACTATGCAATCAGTTCCTACAAGTTACATTGGTCTCGTGCGATGTATTTGGGGTTGTTTGGGTTTTCACCCTCAAACGGCTTGTTTTTAAGCCTAATCTTACTATTTTCAAATTATTATCATATTCTCAAATCGGGAGACCCGTTACTATGCTGCCTGTTCTTACAAGTTACATTGGTCCCGTGCGAGGTGTTCGTGCCTCTTACGAGGCCGTTTGGGAGCTGGTTTGGGTTTCCACCCTCAAACGGATTATTTTTAAGCATAATCTAGATATTTTTAAATTATCTTCATATTCTCAAATCGATAGACCCGTGACTACGCAATCAGTTCCTACAAGTTGCATTGTTCCCGTGCGAGGTATTCGTGCCTCTTACGGGGCCGTTTGGGTGCTAGTTTGGGTTTTCACCCTTTAATGGCTTGTTTTTAAGCCTAATCTAGATATTTTCAAATTATCGACATATTCTCAAATCGGGATACCCATGACTACGCGGTCAGTTCCTAAGTGTTAGGTTGGTCCCGTGCGAGGTGTTCGTGTCTCTTACGGGGCCGTTTGGGTGATGGTTTGGGTTTTCACGCTTTAACAACTTGTTTTAAAGTCTAGTCTAGGTATTTTTAAATTATCGTAATATTCTCAAACCAGGAGACCCGTGAGTACCCACTCAGTTCTTGCAAGTTGCATTTGTCTAGTGCGAGGTGTTAGTGCCTCTTACGAAGCCGTTTGGGTGCTGGTTTGGTTTTTCACCCTCAAACGGCTTATTTTTAAACATTACCGAGATATTTTTAAATTATCATCATATTCTCAAACTGGGAGATCCATGACTACGCGATGAGTTCCTACAAGTTACATTGGTCCCGTGCGAGGTGTTCGTGCCTCTTACGGGGCCATTTGGGGGCTGGTTTGGGTTTTCACCCTCAAACAACTTATTTTTAATACTAATCTAGATATTTTCAAATTGTCATCATATTCTCAAACCGGAAGACCCGTGACTACGCGATAAGTTCCTACAAGTTACATTGGTCCCGTACGAGGTGTTCGTGCCGTTTTTAGGGACGTTTGGGGGCTTGTTTGGGTTCTCACCCTCAAACGGCTTGTTTTTAAGCCTAATCTAGATATTTTCAAATTATCTTCATATTCTCAAATCAGGAGCCCCATGACTACGCGATCAGTTCCTACAAGTTACATTGGTCCCGTGCGAGGTGTTCGTGCCTCTTACGGGGCCGTTTAGGGGCTGGTTTGGGTTTTCACTCTCAAACGGCTTTTTTTTAAGCCTTATCTGGATATTTTCAAATTATCGTCATATTCTCAAATCAGGAGACCCGTGACTACGCAATCAGTTCATACAAGTTGCATTGTTCCCGTGGGAAGTGTTCGTGCCTCTTACGGGGCCGTTTGGGTGCTAGTTTGGGTTTTCACCCTTTAACGGCTTGGTTGAAAGTCTAGTCTAGATATTCTAAAATTATAATCATATTCTCAAACCGGGACACCCATGATTACACGCTCAGTTCCTGCAAGTTACATTTGTCCAGTGCGAGGTGTTCGTTCCTCTTACGGAGCCGTTTGGGTGGTCCTGGTTTGGGTTTTAACCCTCAAACGGCTTGTTTTTAAGCATTATCTAGATATTTTCAAATTATCATCATATTCTCAAACTGGGAGACTCGTGACTACGCGATGAGTTCCTACAAGTTACATTGGTCCCCTGCGAGGTGTCGTGCCTCTTACGAGGCCATTTAGGGGCTGGTTTGGGTTTCCACCCTCAAACGACTTATTTTTAAGCATAATCTAGATATTTTCAAATTATCATCATATTCTTAACCAGGAGACCCGTGACTATGTGATAATTTCCTACAAGTTACATTGGTCCCGTGCGAGGTGTTCGTGTCTTTTTTAGGGCCGTTTAGGGGCTTATTTGGGTTCTCACCCTCAAACTACTTGTTTTTAAGCCTAATTTAAATAGTTTTAAATTATCATCATATTCTCAAATCGGGAGATCCGTGACTACGTGATCAGTTCCTACAAGTTGCATTGATCCCGTGCGTGGTGTTTGTGCCTCTTAGGGTGCCGTTTGGGGGCTGGTTTGGTTTTTCACCCTCAAACGGCTTTTTTTTAAGCCTAATCTGGATATTTTCAAATTATCGTCATATTCTCAAATCAGGAGACCCGTGACTACGCAATCAGTTCATACAAGTTGCATTGTTCCCGTGGGAAGTGTTCGTGCCTCTTACGGGGCCGTTTGGGTGCTAGTTTGGGTTTTCACCCTTTAACGGCTTGGTTGAAAGTCTAGTCTAGATATTCTAAAATTATAATCATATTCTCAAACCGGGACACCCATGATTACACGCTCAGTTCCTGCAAGTTACATTTGTCCAGTGCGAGGTGTTCGTTCCTCTTACGGAGCCGTTTGGGTGGTCCTGGTTTGGGTTTTAACCCTCAAACGGCTTGTTTTTAAGCATTATCTAGATATTTTCAAATTATCATCATATTCTCAAACTGGGAGACTCTTGACTACGCGATGAGTTCCTACAAGTTACATTGGTCCCCTGCGAGGTGTCGTGCCTCTTACGAGGCCATTTAGGGGCTGGTTTGGGTTTCCACCCTCAAACGACTTATTTTTAAGCATAATCTAGATATTTTCAAATTATCATCATATTCTTAACCAGGAGACCCGTGACTATGTGATAATTTCCTACAAGTTACATTGGTCCCGTGCGAGGTGTTCGTGTCTTTTTTAGGGCCGTTTAGGGGCTTATTTGGGTTCTCACCCTCAAACTACTTGCTTTTAAGCCTAATTTAAATAGTTTTAAATTATCATCATATTCTCAAATCGGGAGATCCGTGACTACGTGATCAGTTCCTACAAGTTGCATTGATCCCGTGCGTGGTGTTTGTGCCTCTTAGGGTGCCGTTTGGGGGCTAGTTTGGTTTTTCACCCTCAAACGGCTTTTTTTTAAGCCTAATCTGGATATTTTCAAATTATCGTCATATTCACAAATCAGGAGACCCGTGACTACGAAATCAATTCCTACAAGTTGCATTGCTCCCGTGCGAGGTGTTCGTGCCTCTTACGGGGTCGTTTGGGTGCTGGTTTGGGTTTTCACCCTTTAATTGCTTGTATTTAAGCCTAATCTAGATATTTTTAAATTATCGACTTATTCTCAAACCGGGAGACCTTTGACTACGCGGTCAGTTCCTACAAGTTACATTGGTCCTGTGCGAGGTGTTCGTGTCACTTACGGGGCCAATTAGGTGTTGGTTTGGGTTTTCACCCTTTAACGGCTTTTTTATTGTCTAGTCTAGATATTTTCAAATTATCATCATATTTTCAAATTGGGAGATTCGTGACTACACGCTCAGTTCCTGCAAGTTACATTGGTCCAGTGCGAGGTGTTCGTGCCTCTTACGGAGCCGTTTGAGTGATGGTTTAGTTTTTCACCCTCAAACGACTTGTTTTTAAGCATTATCTGAATATTTTCAAATTATCATTATATTCTCAAACTGGGAGACCCGTGACTATGCGATGAGTTTCTACAAGTTACATTGGTCCCGTGCGAGGTGTTCGTGCTTCTTACGGGGCCCTTTGGGGGCTGGTTTGGGTGTCACCCTAAAACGGCTTACTTTTAAGCCTAATCTGGATATTTTCAGATTATCGATATATTCTCAAACTCGGAGACCCGTGACTACATGATCAGTTACTACAATTTACATTGGTCCTGTACGAGGTGTCCGTGCCTCTTATGGGGTCGTTTGTGGGTTGGTTTGGATTTTCACCCTCAAACGTCTTATTTTGAAGCCTAATCTAGATATTTTTAAATTATCATCATATTCTCAAACTGAGAGACCCGTGACTACGCGGTTAGTTCCTATGAGTTACATCGGTCCCGTGGGAGGTGTTAGTTCCTCTTACGGGGCCGCTTGGGGGCCGATTTGGGTTTCCATCCATCAACGGCTTGTTTTAAAGCCTAATCTATATATTTTCAAATTATCTCCATATTCGCAAACCGAGAGGCCTGGGACTACGCGATCAGTTCCTATGAGTTATATTCGTCCCGTGGGAGGTGTTAGTTCCTCTTGCAGGGCCGCTTGGGGTTTAGTTTGGGTTTTTACCCTTCAACGGATTATTTCTATCCCTAAGCCATATATTTTCAAATTTTCGTCATATTCTCAAACCAAGAGGCTCGTGACTACGCGGTCAGTTCCTAAGAGTTACATTGGTCTCGTGGGAGGTGTTATTGCCTCTTACGGCCGCTTGGGGGCCGATTTGGGTTTCGACCCTTCAATGGCTTGTTTCAAATCCTAATCTATATATTTCTGAATTATTATCATATTCTCAAATCGAGAGTCCCGTGAATGCACGGTCAGTTTCTACGAGTTACATTGGTCCCATGGGAGGTGTTAGTGCCTCTTACGGGGTCGCTTGGAGGCTGGTTTGGGTTTTCACCCTTCAATGGATTATATCTGAGCCTAAGCCATATATTTTCAAATTATCTTCATATTCTCAAATCGAGAGTCCCATGACTACACGGTTAGTTCCTATGGGTTATATTGGTGTCGTGGGAGGTGTTAGTGCCTCTTATGGGGCTGGTTTGGGTTTTCACCTTTGAACGACTCGTTTCATGGCCTAATCTATATATTTTTAAATTATCGCCATATTCTCAAACTGAGAGGTCCGTGACTACGCGGTCAGTTCTTATGAGTTACATTGGTCCCGTACGAGGTGTTAGTCCCTCTTACGAGGTTGTTTGGGGGCTGATTTGAGTTTTCACCCTTTAATGGTTAGTTTTTAAACATATCATTTAGCTAAACATTTTTCATTATCAAATAGTTCCATTACAAAAGTGATGTGAAATCCAAGGCCTTATATATTAAGTGGATCGATATATATATGTCGGATGTGACAAACACCAAAAGGAGAAGGGAGATGAAAGAAAAGAAGAGAAAGGAAAATATATGTTTATGTGACAACCTATCAAGTAGGAAAATTTCATTGCAGTGACTATGAATTGGAATTTTCACTTCTCTCGCATTTGAAGGTGATTTTGGTTTTTCGTCTCTAGAAATTCATCTCTTTTCTTCATACCTAATAAATTAGAATTAATTAGTAGAAACAATACAGTGCTCTTAAGATTAAAACCAAGGAAGATATTGAAGGCTAAATAATGTTATTAAAAAAGGCATTTCAATTAACAAACTCATACTTTGCTCGAATGAAATGCTTAATCCCAACTCTGTCATAGTTATGAGTTAGCCCAACTTCCTAGTAGTTATTTAATTTCTCAATTCCCATTGCTAAAAGCAAAACCAACAAGCTCTTCGCTCACAAAACCATGTCTAACATGAATTATTAAAAGTAAGAAACTAAAGTGTGATGCTCGCATTGAGTAAATGAAACTTGATCTGAAATCCAAGTGTCTATCGTAACAGATCTAACCTCCAGTAATAACAACATAAAGTAACAAAGTTACACTAACAATTTTACTCAAATCTAATGAAAATAAATTAAAAGCCACCGATAAGGTTACGTGCTTGCTACTACGTGGGATTCTTCCTCTCACAGAACCAATGTTTTTCTTTTTATGGTTGTAGCCATCAACTTTCTTCCTATGGTTGGTTCCCTTTTACTTTTACCTGTGACATGATCAATTCAAATGAAGATGGAAATCATTAGATAATAAGAAGATTGAAAATAAGGTAATAATGTAATAATGTGACATGATTTCTCATTTCATTACTTTTTTATTCAAGAAAATATTGGCATTAGTTTTATAGATACCTAGGTTGTGTATAACACAAACTGTGATTTATATAGAGTATATGGATTTATACAAACATAAATGGTGTATAACACGTGTATAAAAAAATGACAAACATGCCCAAATTTATTTTTATTCATGCTAGATAGTTGGGCATTAAGAAGTTATTTGAACTTGAGTGAATTAGAGTGTGAGACTAATCTCCAACTATGTCTATTCAATACGGATTTTGTATCATCTAGAATGTATAAACTTATTTATACAAAACAGAAAAGTTAGAAACATTGCATTCAGTTATCTACAAAACTTCAATGCTCTAAAACTGTGAAACAAAGTTTCAATGAAAATGAAGTAGGTCACACATACTTATCTTTCCCACCACATCGAAAAGAAACGTCATCTTTCAAACCATCTAATATCAATAACTTAATTTAGTTAATATATGAACTAATAAACACTGAAAACACACAAATTATCACAATCCAAAAAATTACGGATTCAACTCAATACACACACACACATAAACAAACAAACTTACAAAATTAGACAAAATCCCCAACTAATCAACACTTAAAACACACAAATCACCACAATTCAACAAAATCCAAGTTTCAGCTCAATTTCACAATATGCACCTACATACACATACTATACATACATATATACATAGAGAGAAAGAGAGAATAAGACCTTCTTCCAACCAGCAAGTGCCGCTAGTTCTAAAGAGACAACATCTTCCATCGAGCTCGCCATTTCACCTACTCAATTTTAAAACCCTAGAAGTCACAAACATATACATGCATACATATAAACATGGGTGAGCAAGACCTTCGAAGTGAGAAAGGATGTTAGAGTGGAAGAGGAGAGACTCCCCTAAAATGACGGCATTTAATCGAGGAATTTTTCTATTATAGAGGAGGCTAAACTAACATTAAGGGATCTCCCAAACACCACACTTTTTACGACAATGAAAATTTTGATCCCTACCAATGTGAAAGGCCATTTCATCATATTAATAAATTAACCCCATCTCAGGGATCATCAATTGTGGTTAACTGGATCCACATATACTCGCACACAAAAGAAACTAAAAAAAGACACACACGAGAAATTTACAGAATCTTCCTAAGCAGTTGAATTCACCGAAATTACCATTATCAAGACATACATGTTACATGTAAGAGGTAAACTCAAGTAAACTTGTAATTAAATGTTGATGAATAATAACCAAAGCAACAGAAAATCAAAAATGACCAACCACCAGCAACGGTGGTGGCTAAACCGCTTACCATTATTCGAGTGATGCCCACGCTCCGAGAACGGATTGTAAGACTTCCTCAAGTACAAATCACCCCAAGTCGCAGTTCCACACTCGCTTCTCAGCTGCCTAGTTGCCTTCGATAAACAATCCTGACACTCGCTCACACTCAAATCTTCCAACCAACTATTGGCTTGATGGTGTGCGTTTTGGCCGAGAGAAAGAGAGGCGTCGGGAGATTGAAGATGAGAGAGGAGAGAGGAGAGAGGAGAGAGGAGAGAGAAGAGGGAAACTTAACATAGAATAAAAGTTAGTGTAATTATTTTTTAGGGTATTTTATATGTTAGTCAGGTGTACTCAATTTTGGCACACTTTAAAACGGTGCCAAATTTTGGCACTGTTTTAAAGTGTGCCAGATTGTTATTAAACCGTGCCAGAATTTGGCACAGTTTTAAACTGTGCCAGATTTTTAATATTAGAGTGTGCCAAGTTGTAATTTTTGGTGTAGTGCTTATAAATCCATATGGCATCCTAAGATACCTCCAAAAATGTCAATTCTGGTGTGGAAAGTTCTTTCTAAATGTGGTCCTGTAGAAGATCAGATTCAAGTTATGGGAATAAGATTAGTTTCCATGTATCAATGATGATATGCCTCATCAGAATCAATTGACCATGTCTTCATTCAAGGTCCTGTTGTTAGAAAAATATGGAATTTCTGTAATTAGTTAATGGGAATCACCTCTGCATCAACTTCAATTCATAGCATTTTAATTACATGGTGGCTTCACTCTTCCTCTTCAAAATTGACTAATTGGTTATTGAAAGTAAAACCAGTCTGCATAATTTAGAAAATTTAGAATAGTAGAAATAAATATCTATTTGAAAACATTAAAAATGAATTCAAAAATTAGTATTAATAGAGTAATTTCTACTATTACAGATCTTTCAAAGTTTATTAGTTATAAAGGTAGAGTTGAGAGAATTAGTCTTGAAGATATGAGTTTATTTTCTTTAGACCAAAATAGGGACTATCCAGCGTTAAATTCCAATGGAAGAATCCTAGTAATGGGAGTCTAAAGCTTAATGTTGCACTAGTGGAAATAACAAGATTTTGAAAGGATCGGGTGCTATTTTAAGGGATGCTCAAGGAATACTAATATAGGCATATTCTAATTTCATTATCATCTTTATTCCTATGCATGCTTAGATCATTGCTATTGAAGTTGGAATTAGTCATTGTATTGAGAAGAATTTCCATAATGTTATTGTGGAAATGGATTCAAAAGTTCTATTTGATTCTCTTCAATCATCCTCTAGTTTCATCCCATTGAGATTAAAGTCTGAATTTAAAGTAATCCAAGAGTTTGTCTACCAAAACAATTGCATCCTAAGTTGATGTTCCAGAGAAGCCAATACAGTCCCAATTCTTCTTGCTAATCATGGCAAATCTTAAAAATGTTTGTCCATTTTCAACAGAGGAGATGTTCTTCCTAGATCAATTAAGGTTGTTTATTTGTTAGATTATTCCCTATTTATAGGAATATTTGATGATTTTATTGTTTCATTTATCCTTATGTATATCCACTTAGAGAGGAATTTTCTCTCTTCAATTAAATAAATTTATTCTTTTCTTAAAAAAAAAGCTTTTTAGTATGGGATTAGGAATGGGTTGGAGATATATGGGCTTTAAAACCACTTCTTTTTTAGATGTTAGTATATTGCATCTACGGGAGCATACAGATAACTGAATGATCGACAGATTCTTTTAGTAATCCATGGTGTTAGTGTAGATGTAGGGGCTTGAATGGCATTGACAGTGGTTGTATTGATTTTATCGATAGTCCTAGTTGGGTAAGGATTACCTTTTCTTTTATTTTCTATATCAATGTTGGGAGTTGGGATTTAATGTCCATCATATCTTTGAAGTGAGGTATATATTGTGTCTTTAGCTACTCCCGATATAGCTGAATCAAATTATTTTTTACGATGGCCACTTGTTCCTCTTCTGAAGGTCAGATTACTATTTTAGCAGCCTTATACCTCCGACGAGCAACGAAAGTGCTCAAGTGTTCACTGATTTCTTACTTCATCATTTTTAGGTCCCGACAGGTGATTTCTAGCTCGTTATTATATTTGTATAATTTTAGGAACTCTACATAAATGTCACTCTAGCTTAGAGTTCATCCATAATTTATGAATAGGAATTGTTTGAGTGCTCCCCCTAAACAATGTGTGTCCAATCATCTGGGTCGTGACTTCCTCAGAAGCCCCTAGAGCTTGCATAGCTCGGACATAGAGTTTGAGGTGAACTATTAGTGTTCCCATTCTCATGATCCAAAATCTTAAACTTGTCAAGAAACCTAGAATTAGGATAGAGGGACAAGCATTGGATGTCTGCAAGGTCATCGGTAGGTCTAATTCGTCAAAAATAATGTTGGGGTGTTTGGCAATAATTTTTTAGACATCCAAGACCCGTTAGAGTCTCAATAGCATTGACTGCAATAGTGCTTTCAGTAATTGGAGTCGGAGGGTTATTGGTAGTATATACCGTTGTCAGTATACAGTGTGTAGATTCGCTCCCTGTCCCTCGGTATTCTCCAATTTACTGTAAGGAGAGATTCGTTCTTAACCAGAGTAAACATGTTTATCCTTAGGGAATCCGTGGAGTGCCCATTATGTGTGTTTTCAACAAAATCAATTTTTCTTTAAAAAAATCCAACTTTTTATTATGCACCAAACCAAGTTGTGAAATCCCAATTCTCACTTTAAATCAATTTTATCTTGATTAATCCTAAACATGCATCTAGTGATTAAAGCAAGTAAAGTAAATTAAAGAATACTCACAACGCCGGATGTACGAGAAAAAAACCCAAAACGGGAAAACAACCTCGGACGGCCCAAGCCAGACAATCACTATGAATAATGGTTTTACAAAGACATATTAGCCTTACATTAAGACTCGATCCTCACGGGTCTTGACGCTCATTCTGATCTTGAACCATTCTTCAATAGTGCCCACGTAGAAATTCCGTCTTCTACGATCTCTGTCGACAGAACACGCGTCCACGTATGTCTCGGTATCCACCGATATGGCTTTGATACGTCTACGATGTCGAACACGATGTCTGTCGCTTCTTCACCGCAAAACCCTTTGATGTTCAATGTGTAGAACAAACAACTTTGGTGCAGCAAGATCACGTAAACATATAAGAATGATAAATCGGATCTTTGCAAACTCTAAGGATGTGTTTAATACTTTTAAACCTTAGAAAACATGTGCAAACAAGGTTCTGGTTCGTAAAACTTTTTTCCAGAAAGCACACTTACGAAATTATGATGCAAACACTGTTTAAATAGGATTTAAACACCGCCTCGAAAAATGTGCCATTCTAACGACTTAAGCATGTCGTTTGAGCGACATTGTATCTCGTTCGAACGAGATCCAATGTCGTTCCAGCGACCTCGCAAAAGTTTGACTGTCTTTGACTTTCGGATAAAAATGTCTCTTAACAAAGAGATTTAAATTAATCAAACTCTATTCCAAGCTTATCATCATAAAATGAAGTTTAAACCATTAAAACACTTTTAAAACATTTAAAAATATATATTTTTTTATATAAAAATTACATCCTTATCTTTTATAAAATAATTCCGAGCACCATTAGTTATACGCATCCATACCCGAGTGATCTCGGAATGAAATTAACTTTTAAGACGAGTAAACTTGCACCAAATGAACATCGGCATGATTATTTCTTTAAAGCTTTGCCTCAACGTCTTCAATTTCTTCAATACGTCATAGACCAAGTGGGATCGTGACAAAATAAAATTCTCCCTATGACATATTACATACACAGTTTTGTTCAAGAAATTTAGTCAAAATAATACAGGGACTCAATTGGAAATTTATGTCCTTACAAATCTCCCCTTTTGACTATTTCGGGACAAAACTAAACCAGTGAAAAGCCTAACCCGACTGTCAAGTCGTATGACGCCTAAACCCCATCCCATAAACCCAAAATAAAAAATATAGGACACTGACTAAAATATGTAGCACCGGCAAGCATGAACTGTCTGAATGTGATGTAGACTTGAAATCTCGAATCGCTGAAGCATACCTACACACATGAAGCAGACAAACAAATACCAAGTGAAGTATGGAGGAACAAATGAAACCAACTTATATATTCAATAAGAGCATATCATTTGAAAACATGTGAGAAATTAATTGATACCAATTTGTTACCAATTTGAAACAAATATAAGTGCTCAACAAATCTCCCCCTACATCACATACCAAATCTCTCCCCCTTTTTTTCTCAAATAGACAATCCGATGAAAAGATAAACCAATATGAAATATCAAGTTGATACCAATTTTAAAAAAAATGAAAACCGCTAGATAAACATGAGACAACCAGCTAAGTAAGATCATGTAATGACAAAATAGTAGCTAGTAAACCAAGGAATCACACAAAGAGTATACCATTCAAATTAAGTGTGATAAACGGACATATATGCAAAATACCAATTTGGAACATAAAAGAACCTGCATATAAACCAATAAAAAAATGCTTCCTGCAGTACCAAAAATATATCAAATTAAGCCAGAGGACTGCAAATCAATCAGAAGATATTTTTCACCCTGTCGTTCGAACGAGCCAGGGACTTCGCTGAAATGAGATAAGGAAGTCGCTCGAACGAAGTACAAAGTCGTTCGCGCGAGATGCAATGTCGTTAGAACGATTTCGCCCGACCTGCCAAAATTTCCCAGTTTTCCAGAAATATTATAAAGTATTGCCCAGTGAAAAAAATTCCGCAAAAAAATTCCAGGAAGGGACTGATAGAAGCAAAACAGTAGGCTTTTTGCACAAAATGCAAAAACTCATTAAAACTAAAAATGCGAGTTACATGCAAACATAGTACCGATGTGCTCAAACGTGGACATGGAATGAATGGGAGTGAAACTACAACAAATGAGTCACAATTCCAACACATCGAAACGATCAAGAAGCTCTAATTGATAGCGATAAATCATCAAACTTTATCGTAGCCAAATCACAATTAAAGTGTGAGCTTTATGAACTAAACATACTACATTGTGACACCCCGACTAATTAAATACCGGGTAGCTACTCCTTAATTAAATTAATACAAAATGTCAAGTTGGTCCAGTTAACAGCATCACTGTCGAAAACATTTTAATCATTACTAACCACCTAGTATTTAAAAAGTAAGATGTCAAATTTTAAATTAAGTCTGATTAACATACAATAAAATAATTATGAAAGAATATCATAACCATACACCATAAAGTCTCAATAAAGTAACCAACAAATAACATAAGTCCGGAGGAAAACTCCTCACAACAATCCCACCACTGAAATAAATAAAACAGTATATCCTGAATTAATTACATGCCAACAATCTGAATAACTGAAATATGAAATGTCTCTAATAGAAATGGGCGACATGCCCTACAAATGATGAAAACCGAATAGAGTCAAGACCAAAGAAGCGTCTACTAGCAAGGCCCTGTAACTTCCACAAACAGCTACAACTCGTCACCTGAATGGAAATCCTATTCATGGTGTCCTTATGGCTGGGCACCTAAAAGGTTTTTACAAAAATAAATTTGAAAGCAAACGGGTCAGAGGCCGAAAGTGAAGAGTATGTTAAAAATAGCAAGTGCTTTAATAACATTAAAACAAAGAATGCAAAATACATGTTGGGACGTACTTTCACATGAAATACTCACCTCTCGACTAATCGTGCACTCCTAACGTACAGTACCCATCTAAGTGGTATTTATATCTAACTAAACCGACATAAGTTCTAACCCATCTACTCGATTCACAATATGAATTCCCAATGTTATCACTTGAATAGATAGCTTTACTTAAACTCGGATTCTCAATTATTAGCATTACCATTTACTGGAGGTTATCCCCTTATTTATATTCTCCAGGAGTTACTATAAATTATTCTCATAATTAAACATGACAAGTCTATTCATTTAATCGTATATCATTCACATCATAAATATACAATACAAGCACCCCGAGACTAAGCTGCGGTGCACACATACTCTGCTATCCATCCCGGTACATCACGTACATAAGGATCACGCATTCCGAATCTCTCAGGAATCGTTCTCAGATAACAACAATCACAACCAATGGAGGCGAACACAGTCACATCACGTGGGTCACGCACATACCTACGCACCCATGATCAACAAACTTATTAACTTCCCAATAAGTCCTTCTTTGACCTATGTCCTCGAGGTACCAATCTATATTCCCCCCGTAGGCACACAAAGAATAGATGGCCCTAAGCGAACGCAAACCTCCCGTGATAGCAAGTATGGTAGGTATGTCATACACATAAAATCATATACATATACTAAGCATACACACATCTTAGTAATTACCATAAATTATTAGTGGTATACTTATCATTCTCATACTAACTTATAATGTTACACAATTCCCATATACCCGGTTAATACAAATATTTAAGTCGTCAATAATCCTCACATCGTATATAGTCACTAGCGTCCTAATCCACAAATATCATTTGGTTCACTCCTCAATATATCCCAATTCTCCCAATTATACCAAATAGTTAACAAGGGAAGGTTATCTCTACAATTAAATAGGGTTACGGGACACTAGAAATCGAATCAGGCCAAAAAGGCCATTCTGTCAACTCGTTAGAAGTCTCGTTCGAACGAGGTCGTTCGAACGAGAGTTCATTCGAACGAAGTGGGCATCTAACGAGATCTCGTTCGAACGAAAGGCATCGAACGAACATCAAACTCGTTAGAAGTCAAACTGTCAACTCGTTAGAAGCTCGTTCGAACGAGCTCGTTCGAATGACCTGGGCAGGCCTTCTAACGAGGTGACAGTTTCGAGCCCAGAATTCTCCTATTTCGTTTTTCCCAATATTCTTCACCTCTAATCTCATCTAAACATCATTCCAACAGTAGTTCTAGGTTTCTAGTCATTCCTGAACATACATAAGTCGTATTTTAACACATTTATGGGGTCAATTCGTCCTAAATAACACCCAATTATCAAATCTCCTAATTTTTCCCCAAACCTTATGAGTATGAACCCTAGAAAATTAAAGTCATCAATATCCATAATTAAATTCGTTTTTGTAACATGAAAGATGTATTTCTAACAGTATAATTACCCAAACACAATTCTACGTACAATCTCTTTATCAAAACATGAGTTTCTAATTCCAATTTCATGGGTTTTTATCATTCTCCCAAAACAATGCAATTATATAAATTTCTACGCATGGAAAAAGCATTCGTTGCAAATAACGTAATTAAACCACTTGCCTTGGATTAATCTTCAGAATTTGATGTTGAATTTTGAAGGTTGCTTTCTCTCTCTCTACAATTTCCTCCAAAGATGGTGATGGTGGCTAGGGTTTCCTCTTTGGAACTTCTCCTAGCTTCTCCTATAACTCCCGTAGTCCTCTAATTAGTTAAGTGCTGGTAATGGGTTAGTGGGTTCCTAAATACCCTATTTTTAATTCCCAAAATTCGTTGGTCATAATTCCTAAATTCCAAAATTACCAAAATACCCTTTTAAGTTGCCGGTATGGCTTAAAAATGCCCCAGGACCCAAACTAAACCCCCGGCTAGTGTTTTCTGACTATTTCGACCCTTCCGGACGCGTTGGCGCACTCAAAATGACCATACAATTGATAAAAATAAAATTCACTTTTTAATTAAAATAGTTATATTCCCGACGCGACTGTCACACGCGTCCCAACAAAATTTCCAAATTGCCGTATTTCTATCTCGCGATAATTTCAATATTCATATATTTCCATATATACACGTTAAAATCAAATACCAGCTCGCATCTCGCTAGTATTTTATTCGGATTAATTCTAAATTAATACACATTTAATTTAATTAATCCCATAAATAAATATCTATAAAAGTAAGGGGTATTACATACTTCCCCCCTAATAACAAAATTTCGTCCCGAAATTCGGAACTAGAAAATACCTGATAAAAACAACTCTGGATAACGTTCGCGCATCTCATCCTCGCGCATCTCATCCTCGCGCTCCCATGTGGACTCATCGACATTATGATGCCGCTACTGAACACGTACTAACGAAACTATCTTTGATCGCAGTTTTCGCTCACTTCGGTCCAAAATAGAAATCGGCCCCTCATAGTAGGAGCTATCAGGATGGAGATCGATGTCCTCCAAAGCAATGTGATAATGAGCCAAATCATCTCTAAGATATTTCCTTAGTGAGGAAATATGAAACACATTATGAATCCTATGAAAATGCTCCGGTAACCCAAGTCTATATGCAACAGACCCAATCCGCTCGATGATAGGAAATGGACCCACATATCTCGGTGCCAACTTCCCTTTCTTCCCAAATCGCATAATTCCATTCATAGGAGATACTCTGAGTAAAATCTGGTACCCCACTTGGAACTCCCTGAAGAACCTCTTCGCATCAGCATAACTCTTCTGTCGATCCTGAGCTACCCGAATGCGACTCCGTATTAATTCTATCCTTGCCGAAGTATCCTGAATCACCTCCGGCCCAAGTAGTTTGTTATCCCCCACCTCCAACCAACATGCTGGGGAACGACAAGGTCTACCGTACAACGCCTCAAATGGAGCCATGCCAATGGTGAACTGGTAGGAGTTATTGTAAGCAAACTCCACCAGTGGAAGATACTGCTCCCATCCACCCCCAAAATCAATGATGCACATACGCAACATGTCCTCCAACATCTGGTTTGTACGCTCGGTTTGCCCGTCGATCTGCGGGTGATACGCCGTACTCAACCGCAATTCCGTGCCCATGGCCTCCTGAAAACTCTCCCAAAACTGTGAAACAAATATCTTGTCTTTGTCAGACACGATCTTTAGGGGCACACCGTGAAGTCTCACTAATTCTGCAATAAAGAGTTGGGCATACTATCCCGTAGTGTAGTCGGTCCTTACGGGTAAAAAATGAGCGACTTTGGTCAACCTTTCCACAATTACCCAAATGGAGTCGTGACCTCTCTGTGACGTAGGCAACCCCGTGATAAAGTCCATGGATATGCTCTCCCACATCCACATCGGGACCTCTAATGGTTGTAGAAGTCCTGCCGGTCTCTGATGATCCACTTTTACCAGCTGACAAGTGGCTCATTTAGAAACAAACACGGCAATATCTCTCTTCATCCCGCTCCACCAATACTGACATCTCATGTCTTGGTACATTTTGTCCCCATCGGGATGTACCGCGAACCGTGAGCCGTGCGACTCGGCCATCACCTCGTGTCGTAATTCTTCCCCTTCCGGAACTACCAGTCTTCCATTGAAGCGTAATCCCCCGTCTGAGCTAACGGTATAGGATTCGGCTCCCTCTGCTAGTAATCGAACTATGTGCTCTTGACAGAACGAGTCATTTGCTTGAGCCTTTACCACCTTCGTGACAATCTGCGGTGTAACAGTCATCACAGACATGAACGATCGGGCCACTGCATCCTGGTGTCCCAACTCCTTCCACTTTTCCTTCCACACCCCTGCCACCTCATCTACTGGCCTACGGCTCAACGCGTCTGCCACCACGTTAGCCTTCCCCGGGTGATATTGGATATCAAACTGATAGTCCTTCACAAACTCAAGCCACCTCCTTTGCCGCATATTCAACTCCTTCTGCGTGAATAGGTACTATAGGGACTTGTGGTTCGTGAACAATCGAAACTTCTCTCCCAAAAGGTAATGTCTCCAAATCCGAAGGGCAAATACAACTACCGCTAACTCCAAATCATTAGTGGGGTAATTCTTCTCGTGAGGCTTAAGCTTACGGGAAGCATAAGCTATGGCCTGACTCTCCTGCTGCAATACACCTCTAAGTCCTTGTAAGGACGCATCGGTGTAAACTTGATACTCAACTCCCGGTCTCGACAATGCTAACACAGGTGCTGAGGTCAACTTATCCTTCAACTCATCGAATGCCAACTGACAGGCATCACTCCAGATGAATGGCACACCCTTACGAGTCAGATGTGTCAAAGGACCCGCTATCTTAGAGAAACCCCGAATAAACCTCCGGTAGTATACTGCTAGGCCCAAGAAACTACGGATCTCAGTCGGTGTCGTGGGCTGTCCCCACTCCCTTACCGCGGATACCTTCCCTGGATCAATAGATATCCCCCGGTCGGAAATCATATGCCCCAAAAATAGAACCTCCTTCAGCCAAAACCCACACTTCTCATATTTTGCATACAGCTCGTTCTGACATAGCGTCTGCAAAACCTGCCTCAAATGCTCGGCGTGATCCTCCTCTGTGTGGGAGTAAACCAAAATATCATCAATAAAGTCAATGGTGAACTGATCTAGGAACTCTCTGAACACCCTATTCATCAAGTCCATAAACACGCCTGGAGCATTGGTCAAACCAAAAGGCATAACCCGAAACTCGTAGGAACCATATCTCATTAAGAAAGCAGTCTTCGAGACGTCCTCCTCCCTGATACGCAACTGATGGTATCCCGATCGCAAATCAATCTTTGAGAAGAAAGAAGCTCCTCTCAGCTGGTCGAATAAGTCATCGATTCGGGGCAACGGATACTTATTTCGTATCGTGACCTTATTCAACTCCCGATAATCTACACACAACCTCAACGATCCATCCCTCTTCTTTACGAACAACACAGGGGCACCCCACGGCAAAGTACTCTTCCGAATAAACCCCTGACCCAACAACTGCTCAATCTGATCTCGTAACTCTCTCATTTCAGTTGGAGCCATACGGTAAGGTGCGCGGGCAATAGGCTGAGTGCCCGTCGTCAAGTCGATCAAAAAATCTAACTCTCTACTCGGAGGTAATCCAGGTATATCCTGAAATACATCGGCAAACTCTCGAACAACCGAAATCGAATCAAGTGGTGTCACCACTTCCTTAGAGGTCTCCTCCTCTATATAGTACAAGTGAGTGGATGATCCTCCCTCAGGACGAGGCATCGCCACCAAAAACATCTCTTGCTCGGGAATGACAAAGATAATACTCCTACTAAAACAGTCAATCATGGCTCGGTACGCAACGAGCCAATCCATACTAATAATGGCATCATACTCGGTCATTTCTAACACTAACATATCCGCGGGTAAAGTAAACCTCCCGATCTCTATACTCACGCCTCTACATACAAAGGAAATCACGGAACCCCTACTGAACGGGGAATCTACACAAGTAACCGTACTCTCAGTGGTGTCTAACAACCCAATGGTGCGTGAAAATCTCATAGCAATAAAATAGTGTGTAGCCCCTGTGTCAAATAAAATACGCCCCATAGTCCCCTGAATAGAGAACATACCCTCAATGGACGGTGGATCCCGTGGGGCTGCGGCATGCTGAAGCTGATATACTCTCCCATACTGAAGTTTCCCCTGTTGAACTGGGATCGCTGGAATGGGTGGTAATGCTGCCATCTGTGGTGGTGTCGGGAGGGCGGTGGGAAACATAGGCCTCTGCGGCTCCTGTCGAGCACCCTGCTGCTGCTGCTGCGGGGCCCTACCCCTATCCGGACAATCCTGGCATTTATGGCTAGTCTTACCACAAACGTAACACTTCCTCGGGAAGTTCCCCCCTCTCTGTCCCTGCTACCCTTGGCCCTGGTGGTCGTTTCCATTCTTCCCCTGGCCATGCTGAAACTGCTGTTGACCATTCTGCCCCTGCTGGCCCTGATGGCCATGCCTAAAACCTCCCTATCCGTGCCTGAAATTCCCCGATCTGAACCTCTTATGATCCCCCTGCTGGGAACCCTGGTCACCCTGCCTCTGCCCCTGAGTAGATTGTGCCCCACTGGCACCATTTCCTCCAGTCCTGCCCTGATGGCTGGACTCTCCTGATCTCTTGCTCTCAGCCATGTGAAAGCGGTGATCCTGGCAGTGTAACAGTGCAGCGCTAACCACGTCAGAATAAATGGCCAACGAGAGGTTTCCCAATAAATGCTGACGGATCCTCCATGTCAATCCATCTATAAACTTCTGAATCTTCGTTTCCTCTGTCGGTATTTTATTTGGAACAATATTCAGAAGATTAGTGAATTCGACCTCATACTCGGCCACAGTCCTTCCCTCCTATCTGAGATTCATTAACTTTCTCCTCATTTCCGTGTGAACGGCTGACGGAAAATACTTGCGGTCAAACCGCACCCAAAACTCCTGTATCGTGAGAGTATCTCTCTCCTCCCCGGTGGTAATAGACTCCCACCACTGCAGTACGGATCCCACTAGCTTGAAAGTAGCTAGTACCTGCTTCTGAACATCGGTGCACTCACACATCCTCAAGTGCCTTTGAATGTCTTTCCTCCACTGACTTGAAACCACAACATCGGAGCTACCTGCGAACTCCGGCGGGTGCGCTTTCTGAAAAGCATCACGTACACGTTCCCAAGCAGATGAGAATGCATGTGTCTGAACTGGCGCGGCTACTGGCGCCTGGGGTGGTGCCTGCTGTACAACTGCTAGAGCGGCATTTACCGCTTGGGCTACAATGGCTGCAACCTCAGCGGCATTCATGGTGCCCTGTACTGGTGCTGGCTGGGGCTCTGGCTGTGCATTCCTAGGAACCCGTAGTGCACGTCGTAGAGGCATCTGAAATAAGAGTAAGGTCTATAAGTTCACAGTTATAAACCCAAAATAGCTGAAGAGCGAAGCATACATAAAAGAATACAACAGTCCTAAAATATAGGGCTCTACATCAAAGAAAGCTCAGCGGAAACATAATCAGCCGTACAGATCCTAAAGGACACTAGAACCTGATGCTCTGATACCACCTGTGACACCCCGACTAATTAAATACCGGGTAGCTACTCCTTTATTAAATTAATACAAAATGTCAAGTTGGTCCAGTTAACAGCATCACTGTCGGAAACATTTTAATCATTACTAACCACCTAGTATTTAAAAAGTAAGATGTCAAATTTTAAATTAAGTTTGATTAACATACAATAAAAGAATTATGAAAGAATATCATAACCATACACCATAAAGTCTCAATAAAGTAACCAACAAATAACAATAAGTCCGGAGGAAAACTCCTCACAACAATCCTACCACTGAAATAAATAAAACAGTATATCCTGAATTAATTACATGCCAACAATCTGAATAACTGAAATATGAAATGTCTCTAATAGAAATGGGCGACATGCCCTACAAATGATGAAAACTGAATAGAGTCAAGACCAAAGAAGCGTCTACTAGCAAGGCCCTGTAACTTCCACAAACAACTACAGCTCGTCACCTGAATGGAAATCCTATGCATGGTGTCCTTGTGGCTGGGCACCTAAAAGGTTTTTACAAAAATAAATTTAAAAGCAAACGGGTCAGAGCCCGAAAGTGAAGAGTATTATAAAAACAGCAAGTGCTTTAATAAAATTAAAACAAAGAATGAAAAATACATGTTAGGACGTACTCTCACATGAAATACTCACCTCTCGACTAATCGTGCACTCCTAACGTACCGTACCCATCTAAGTGGTATTTATATCTAACTAAACCGACATAAGTTCTAACCCATATACTCGATTCACAATATGAATTCCCAATGTTATAACTTGAATAGATAGCTTTACTTAAACTCGGATTCTCAATTATTAGCATTACCATTTACTGGAGGTTATCCCCTTATTTATATTCTCCAAGAGTTACTATAAATTATTCTCATAATTAAACATGACAAGTCTGTTCATTTAACCGTATATCATTCACATCATAAATATACAATACAAGCACCCCGAGACTAAGCTGCGGTGCACACATACTCTGCTATCCATCCCGGTACATCATGTACATAAGGATCACGCATTCTGAATCTCTCAGGAATCGTTCTCAGATAATAACAATCACAACCAATGGAGGCGAACAGTCACATCACATGGGTCACGCACATACCTACGCACCAATGATCAGCAGACTTATTAACTTCCCAATAAGTCCTTATTTGACCTATGTCCTCGAGGTACCAATATATATTCCCCCCGTAGGCACACAAAGAATAGATGGCCCTAAGCGAACGCAAACCTCCAGTGATAGCAAGTATGGTAGGTATGTCATACACATAAAATCATATACATATACTAAGCATACACACATCTTAGTAATTACCATAAATTATTAGTGGTATACTTCTCATTCTCATACCAACTTATAATGTTACACAATTCTCATATACCCGGTTAATACAAATATTTAAGTCATCAATAATCCTCACATCGTATATAGTCACTAGCGTCCTAATCCACAAATATCATTTGGTTGTAATACCCCGTACTTTTGGCTATATTTATTTTTGGGATTAATTAATTAAATGCGTATTAATTGGAAATTAATCCGGGTTATAAATACTAATGAGATGCGAATTGGTATTTGATTAGGTGCATATATGATTATATATGAACTTGGTATTATAAAATTTGTCGTGAGATTTATATACGGCAATTTGGAAATTTTGTTGAGACGCGCGGGACCGCCGCGTCACGGTATAATATTTTGATATTAAAAGTGAATTTAAAATCTATAATCCGTATGGTCGTTTTGAGTGCGCCAACGCGTCTGGAAGGGTCGAGATAGTCAGAAAACACTAGCCGGGGGTATAGTTTGGGTCCCGGGGTATTTTTAGGCCATTCCGGCACCATAAAGGGTATTTTAGTAATTGGGTATTTTTGGGTAATTAAAAGTGACGAAAATTGAGAGCTGTAATCTGATAAGGGATTGACCCAACCAACCTTTATTAACCCAACAACCTACGGAGGTTTATTAAATTAGGTTTTCATAAGTGTCCCCCAAAGCAAACCCTAGCCACCATAGCTTTTGGAGAAGAAAGCTTGGAGAAGGAGAGAGAGAGAGGAATTCTGCAGAAATTCTACACCGAATCCACACCAAATTCAGAGACAAACAAGGTAAGTGACTTTATTCCATTTAATTTCTGAGAATGTCTTTTCCATGTTAGAAAATTCGGACTTATGGTTTGTTCTTGATAAAATATGAAAACCCAGGTAGTCTAGATCATAAAACTTGAGGAATTTGAGAAGGATTGCATGTAGAATAGTTTGGAGTCAATTAATCTGATGTTAATATATGTTTGGGTGAAAGAAAAACGAATTTAATTCTAGAATTGATGTTGATATATATCTAGGGTTCATGTTCTAGATAATATTGGGGAAAAGTATAAAATCTTGGGATTTAATGATGTTTAGGATGCCTTATTGCCTTTAAAGACGTTAGTTTATGACCTAAACATGTTTTAGTATGATTAGAGGACTTAAATCATTGTTAGAACGAACTTTGGAGAAGGATTGAAGTGATAAAAATGGATGAAAAACGATTTGGGAAAAATCTGGGCCGAAACTGGTAGCTCGTTAGAAGCAGCCCCCAGGTCCTTCGAACGAACTCATTCGAACGAGCTTCTAACGAGTTGACCAGTCGTTATTAACGAGTAGGGATTTTCGTTCGATATCTCATTCGAACGAGATATCGTTAGAAGGGTCAGTTCGTTCGAACGAATTGGGATCTCGTTCGAACAGCCTCGTTCGAACGAGACTTCTAACGACCTGACAGTCCAAACTCGTTCGAAGCCTCGTTCGAACGAGACTTCTAACGAGTTGACAGTTTGGTCCTTTTTGGACTATTTTGACTTTTGGAGTCCCGGAAACTGGTTCAAGGGTAGAGTTAGCATTCCTTTGATGATATAGTGATTGATTTGGGACTTTTGGGTTATTGAGATGAGTAAATCATATACTAGAGTTATATTCAATGAACCATTTGGGTTGAGACGTGAGTGTCTACTACGATGTGAGGATGAATTATGGCACGTATAATTACAAACCGGAATGGTACGAATTGTGATAATTATAATTAGTACAAGAATGCTATATGTACTACGAATATAATATGGTATTACTAAGATGTGTGTTTACTTAGTATTGGTATATGGATTGTATGTATGACATACCTACCATACTTGCTATCACGGGAGGTTTCGTTCGCTTAGGACCCTCTAATCCTTGTGTGCCTACGGGGGGGGATATAGACTGGTACCTTGATGAACATAGGTCATAGAAAGACTTATTGTGATATTAATAAGTCCGCTGACCATGGGAGCGTAGGTATGTGCGTGACCCATGTGATGGTGACTGTGTTCGCCTCCACTATTTGTGATTTGTGTTATCTGAACTATTCCTGAGAGATTCGGAATATGTGATCCTTATGTACGTGATGTACCGGGATGGATAGCAGAGTATGTGTGCACCATAGCTTAGATTGCGGGGTGCTTGTATCGTATATTTATGATGTGAATAATATACATTAAATTAATGGAAATCCTCATGTTAATGTTGTAAAAATATTACGGTATTATTTCGAGATATATAATGAGTTAGCTGATAGTTATATCAATGGCATATTTAGTAACTGAGTTTACGTTAGACCTCTATTAAATTACGAGCGTTGTTATGTTAAATGAACCGAGTAAAATGGGTAGAACCTTTGGTAATCTAGCTAGTTATGTTGTCAGTTAGCTAGTAGTATGGGTCGTTATAGATGGGTACTTACGTTAGGAGTGCACAGTTAGACGAGAGGTGAGGATATCATGCGAGTGTACGTCCTAACATGTACTTTGCATTTAATGTTTTAAATGTTTTTAAAGCACTTGCAGGTTTTTAAAATATAACTCCACATTCGGGCTCTGACCCGTTTGCTTTTCAAATCTCTTTTTCTTTGTAAAACCATTTTAGGTGCCCAGCCACAAGGACACCAAGCATAGGATTCTCATTCAGGTGACGAGCTGTAGCTGTTTGTGGAAGCTACAGGGATTTGCTTATAGACGCTTCTATCTTTTGGATTCCAGAGTCACTATCTATCAGTTGTAGGGCATGTTGCCCATTTCTATTTAGAGCATCTTTTACATTTCAGTTTTCAGACTTTAGCATGCATTGTTTCAGTTTCTTTATTTCAGTTACGGGATTGTAGTGAGGAGTTTTCCTCCAGACTTTATTTATTTCTATTGTGATGGTTATTCATTTTACTTCTGTATGGTGAATGGTGTTATTTATTCCTTTACACTTGTTGCATGTTAATCAGACTTAAATTAAAATTTGGCAACTTGATTTTTAAATACTAGGTGGTTAGTAATAATAAAATGTTTTCGACAATGATGCTATTAACTGAGCCAACTTGGCATTTTGAATTGATTTTATAAAGGAGTAGCTACCCGGTATTTAATTAGTCGGGGTGTCACAGGTGGTATCAGAGCATCAGGTTCTAGTGTCCTTTAGGATCTGTACGGCTATTATGTTTCCGCTACGTTTCTTTGATATAGAGCCCTATATTTTAGGACTGTTGTACTCTTTCTGTGTATGCCTCGTTCTTCAGCTATTTTAAGTTTATAAACTGCGGACTTATAAACTTTGTTCTTATTTCAGATGCCTCCACGACGTGCACGACGAGTTCCCAGGAATGCAACGCCCGAACCCCAGCCCGCTCCAGTTCAGGGTATGTTGAACGCCGCTGAGGTTGCAGCTATAGTAGCTCAAGCGGTAAATGCCACGATTGCCGTAATTCAGCAGGAACCGCCTCAGGCGCCGGTTGCCGCGCCAGCACAGGTTAATGCATTCCCGTCTGCTTGGGAGCGTGTACGTGACGCTTTTCAGAAAGCACATCCGCCGGAGTTTGCAGGAAGCTCAGATGTAGTAGTCTCGAGCCAATGGAGGAAGGACATACAGAGGCATTTGAGGATGCATGAGTGCACTGATGTTCAAAAACAGGTGCTAGCTACTTTCAAGCTAGTGGGATCTGCACTACAGTGGTGGGAGTCTATTACCACCGCGGAGGAGAAGGATACTCTCACGATTCAGGAGTTCTGGGTGCGGTTCGACCGCAAGTACTTTCCGTCCGCAGTTCATACAGAGATGAGGAGGAAGCTGATGAGTTTGAAGCAGGAGGGCAAGACAGTGGCCGAGTATGAGGCCGAGTTTACTAATCTGTTGAATATCGTTCCAGATGAGTTTCCAACAAAGAAGAAGAAGATAGAGAAGTTCACTGATGGGTTGAATTGGAGGATCCGTCAGCATCTTCTAGGGAACCTATCGTTGGCCACGTATTCTGATGTGGTTAACGTTGCATTATTGCACTGCCAGGACCACCGTTTTCATATGGCCGAGGGCAAGCGGTCAGGGGAGTCTGGCCATCAGGGCAGGACTGGAGGACATAGTACCAGCGGGGCACAATCGGGTCAGGGGCAGAGACAGAATGAGCAGGGTACCCAGCAGGGGGATAATAAGAGGTTCCGGTCAGGGAACTACAGGCAGGGACAGGGAGGTTTCCGTCAGGGCCATCAGGGTCCAAACGGCCATCAGGGCCAATATGGACAGAATGGGCAGCAGTTTCATCAGGGCCAACAGGGCCAAGGGAGGAATGGTAACGGCCACCAGGGCCGGGGACATTAGGGCAGAGGGGAGGGAACTTCCCAGGGAAGTGTTTCACTTGTGGCAAGACTGGCCACAAGAAACAGGATTGTCCTGATAGAGGCAGGGCCCCACAGCAGCAGCAGCAGGGTGCTCGCCAGGAGCCGCAGAGACCTATGTTTCCCGCCGCTCTTCCCGCACCGCCACAGATGGCAGCTTTGCCACCCATTCCAGCAGTCCCAGCTCAGTAGGGGCAGCTACAGTATGGACGTGTCTACAACGTTCACCAGGCTGCAGTTCCACAGGCACCACCCGCGATCGAGGGTACGTTTCCTATCCATGGCACTATAGGTCGGGTGTTATTTGATACGGGTGCTACACATTGTTTCATAGCTACACACTTCGCAAAAGCTTTAGGATTGTTAGCTACGGGAGAGAGCACAGTGACATGTGTCGACTCACCATTAGGGAGTGGGTCACTTATTTTCTTTATATGCCGGGTAGTGGGGGTAGAGATCGGTGGTTTGGTGTTGCCTACAGACATGTTAGTGTTAGACATGCATGTTCACAATGTGATCATCGGTATGGATTGGCTCGTAGCATATAGGGCCATGATTGATTGCTTCAGCGGGAGCATTATTTTTGCCATTCCGGGGCAAGAGATGTTTATAGTGGCGATGCCTCGCCCAGAGGGAGGATCGATCGCTCATCTGTATTACATTGAGGAGGATACCTCTAAGGAGGTTGTTATTCCTTTAGATTCGATCCCGGTTGTCAGGGAGTATTCTGATGTGTTTCAGGAGATACCAGGCTTACCGCCCAGTCGGGAGATAGACTTCGTTATAGATTTGCTACCAGGTACGAGACCTATAGCACGCGCACCGTACCGTATGGCTCCAGCTGAGATGAGAGAGCTACGGGATCAGATAGAACAGTTGTTGGGACAAGGCTTTATTCGCAGGAGTACCTCACCTTGGGGCGCTCCGGTTTTGTTTGTGAAGAAGAGGGACGGTTCACTGAGGTTGTGTGTGGACTACCGAGAGTTGAATAAGGTCACGATACGGAATAAGTATCCGTTGCCTCGAATCGATGACTTATTCGACCAGTTGAGGGGAGCTTCTTTCTTCTCGAAGATTGACTTGAGGTCGGGATACCATCAGTTGCGTATCAGGGAGGAGGATGTCTCGAAGACCGCGTTCTTATCGAGATATGGTTCTTATGAGTTTCGGGTTATGCCTTTCGGCTTGACCAACGCTCCAGCAGTGTTTATGGACTTGATGAACAGGGTGCTCAGAGATTTCCTAGATCAGTTTGTCATTGTCTTCATTGATGACATTCTGGTTTACTCTCAGACAGAGGAGGAGCACGCCGAGCATTTGAGGCAGGTTTTGCAGACACTTCGTCAGAACGAGCTGTATGTAAAATACGAGAAGTGCGAGTTTTGGTTGAAGGAAGTCCAGTTCTTGGGTCACATTATTTCCGACCAGGGAATATCAGTTGATCCGGGGAAGGTGTCAGCGGTGAGGGAGTGGGGACAGCCCACGACACCAACGGAGATTCGTAGTTTCTTGGGTCTAGCAGGATACTACAGGAGGTTTATTCGGGGTTTCTCAGAGATAGCAGGTCCTTTGACACATCTTACTCGTAAAGGTGTGTCGTTCATTTGGAGTGATGCCTGTCAGTTGGCATTTGATGAGTTGAAGGAAAAATTGACCTCAGCACCTGTGTTAGCATTGCCGAGACCGGGAGTTGAGTATTTGGTTTACACCGATGCGTCTTTGCAAGGACTAGGAGGTGTATTGCAGCAGGAGAGACAGGCCATAGCTTATGCTTCCCGTAAGCTTAAGCCTCATGAGAAGAATTACCCCACGCATGATTTGGAGTTGGCAGCAGTAGTATTTGCCTTACGGATTTGGAGGCACTATCTTCTGGGGGAGAAGTTTCAGCTGTTCACGGACCACAAGTCACTACAGTATCTGTTCACGCAGAAGGAACTGAATATGCGGCAGCGTAGGTGGCTTAAATTTGTGAAAGACTACCAGTTCGACATCCAGTACCATCCGGGTAAGGCTAACGTGGTAGCAAACGCGTTGAGCCGTAGGCCAGCAGATGAGGTGGCAGAGGTGTGGAAGTCAAAGTGGAAGGAATTGGGACACCAGGATGCAGTGGCCCGATCTTTCATGTCTGTAATGACTGTTACACCGCAGATTATCACAAAGGTAGTACGGGCACAGGCTAATGACTCGTTCTGTCAGGGGCAGATAGTTCGATTACTTGCAGAGGGAGCCGAGTCCTATACCGTTAGCTCAGATGGGGGATTACGCTTCAATGGGAGATTGGTAGTTCCGGAAGGGGAAGAATTGCAGCATGATGTGATGGCAGAGTCGCACGGCTTACGGTTCGCGGTACATCCCGGAGGGGACAAAATGTACCAAGACATGAGACGGCAATATTGGTGGAGCGGTATGAAGAGAGATATCGCTGAGTTTGTCTCGAAATGCGCCACTTGTCAGCTTGTAAAAGTGGATCATCAGAGACAAGCAGGATTGCTACATCCGTTGGAGGTTCCGGTGTGGATGTGGGAGAGCATATCCATGGATTTTGTCACGGGGTTGCCTACGTCGCAGAGGGGTCACGACTCCGTTTGGGTAATTGTGGACAGGTTGTCCAAGGTCGCTCACTTCTTACCCGTAAGGACTGACTACACTACGGGACAGTATGCCCAGCTCTTCATTTCAGAGATTGTGAGACTTCACGGTGTGCCCCTAAATATCGTGTCTGACAGAGATAAGATATTTGTTTCGAGGTTTTGGGAGAGTTTCCAGGAGGCCATGGGCACGGAATTGCGGTTGAGTACGGCTTATCATCCGCAGACTGATGGGCAGACAGAGCGCACCAATCAGATGTTGGAAGACATGCTACGCATGTGCATTATTGACTTCGGGGGTGGATGGGAGCAGTACCTTCCACTGGTGGAGTTTGCTTACAACAACTCCTATCAGTTCACGATTGGCATGGCTCCGTTTGAGGCATTGTACGGTAGGCCTTGTCATTCCCCAGCATGTTGGTTGGAGGTGGGGGACAACAAACTACTTGGGCCGGAAGTGATTCAGGATACTTCGGCAAGGATTGAGTTGATTCGGAGTCGCATTCGGGTAGCTCAAGACAGGCAGAAGAGTTATGCTGATGCGAAGAGGTTTTTCAGGGAGTTCCAAGTAGGGGACCAGGTTTTGCTCAGGGTCTCTCCAATGAAGGGGATTATGCGATTCGGGAAGAATGGGAAGTTGGCACCGAGGTATGTGGGGTCGTTTCCTATTATTGAGCGGATAGGACCCGTTGCGTATAGACTTGGACTACCGGAGCACTTGCATCGGATTCACGACGTGTTCCATATTTCCTCGCTGAGGAAATACCTTAGAGATGATTTGGATCATTCTCACATTGCTGTGGAGGACATCGATCTCCAGCTGGATAGCTCCTACGAGGAGGGGCCAATTGCTATTTTGGATCGAAGTGAGAGGAAGCTGCGGTCAAAGATAGTCCCGTTAGTGCGTGTTCAGTGGCGACATCACAATGTTGAGGAGTTCACATGGGAGCGCGAGGATGGGATGCGCGAACGTTATCCAGAGCTATTTTTAGCAGGTACTTTCTAGTTTCGAATTTCGGGACGAAATTCAGTTATTAGGGGGGAAGTATGTAATACCCCGTACTTTTGGCTATATTTATTTTTGGGATTAATTAATTAAATGCGTATTAATTGGAAATTTTGTTGAGACGCGCGGGACCGCCGCGTCACGGTATAATATTTTGATATTAAAAGTGAATTTAAAATCTATAATCCGTATGGTCGTTTTGAGTGCGCCAACGCGTTCGGAAGGGTCGAGATAGTCAGAAAACACTAACCGGGGGTATAGTTTGGGTCCCGGGGTATTTTTAGGCCATTCCGACACCATAAAGGGTATTTTAGTAATTGGGTATTTTTGGGTAATTAAAAGTGACAAAAATTGAGAGTTGTAATCTGATAAGGGATTGACCCAACCAACCTTTATTAACCCAACAAGCTACGGAGGTTTATTAAATTAGGTTTTCATAAGTGTCCCCCAAAGCAAACCCTAGCCACCATAGCTTTTTGGAGAAGAAAGCTTGGAGAAGGAGAGAGAGAGAGGAATTCTGCAGAAATTCTACACCGAATCCACACCAAATTCAGAGACAAACAAGGGAAGTGAATTTATTCCATTTAATTTCTGAGAATGTCTTTTCCATGTTAGAAAATTCGGACTTATGGTTTGTTCTTGATAAAATATGAAAACCCAGGTAGTCTAGATCATAAAACTTGAGGAATTTGAGAAGGATTGCATGTAGAATAGTTTGGAGTCAATTAATCTAATGTTAATATATGTTTGGGTGAAAGAAAAACGAATTTAATTCTAGAATTGATGTTGATATATATCTAGGGTTCATGTTCTTGATAATATTGGGGAAAAGTATAAAATCTTGGGATTTAATGATGTTTAGGATGCCTTATTGCCTTTAAAGACGTTAGTTTATGACCTAAACATGTTTTAGTATGATTAGAGGACTTAAATCATTGTTAGAACGAACTTTGGAGAAGGATTGAAGTGATAAAAATGGATGAAAAACGATTTGGGAAAAATCTGGGCCGAAATTGGTAGCTCGTTAGAAGCAGCCCCCAGGTCGTTCGAACGAACTCGTTCGAACGAGCTTCTAACGAGTTGACCAGTCGTTATTAACGAGTAGGGATTTTCGTTCGATATCTCGTTCGAACGAGATATCGTTAGAAAGGTCAGTTCGTTCGAACGAACTGGGATCTCGTTCGAACAGCCTCGTTCGAACGAGACTTCTAACGACCTGACAGTCCAAACTCGTTCGAAGCCTCGTTCGAACGAGACTTCTAACGAGTTGACAGTTTGGTCCTTTTTGGACTATTTTGACTTTTGGAGTCCCGGAAACTGGTTCAAGGGTAGAGTTAGCATTCCTTTGATGATATAGTGATTGATTTGGGACTTTTGGGTTATTGAGATGAGTAAATCACATACTAGAGTTATATTCAATGAACCATTTGGGTTGAGACATGAGTGTCTACTACGATGTGAGGATGAATTATGGCACGTATAATTACAAACCGGAATGGTACGAATTGTGATAATTATAATTAGTACAAGAATGCTATATGTACTACGAATATAATACGGTATTACTAAGATGTGTGTTTACTTAGTATTGGTATATGGATTGTATGTATGACATACCTACCATACCTGCTATCACGGGAGGTTTCGTTCGCTTAGGACCCTCTAATCCTTGTGTGCCTACGGGGGGGGGGGGGGGGGATATAGACTGGTACCTTAATGAACATAGGTCATAGAAAGACTTATTGTGATATTAATAAGTCCGCTGACCATGGGAGCGTAGGTATGTGCGTGACCCATGTGATGGTGACTGTGTTCGCCTCCACTATTTTTGATTTGTGTTATCTGAACTATTCCTGAGAGATTCGGAATATGTGATCCTTATGTACGTGATGTACCGGGATGGATAGCAGAGTATGTGTGCACCATAGCTTAGATTGCGGGGTGCTTGTATCGTATATTTATGATGTGAATAATATACATTAAATTAATGGAAATCCTCATGTTAATGTTGTAAAAATATTACGGTATTATTTCGAGATATATAATGAGTTAGCTGATAGTTATATCAATGGCATATTTAGTAACTGAGTTTACGTTAGACCTCTATTAAATTACGAGCGTTGTTATGTTAAATGAACCGAGTAAAATGGGTAGAACCTTTGGTAATCTATCTAGTTATGTTGTCAGTTAGCTAGTAGTATGGGCCGTTATAGATGGGTACTTACGTTAGGAGTGCACAGTTAGACGAGAGGTGAGGATATCATGCGAGTGTACGTCCTAACATGTACTTTGCATTTAATGTTTTAAATGTTTTTAAAGCACTTGCAGGTTTTTAAAATATAACTCCACATTCGGGCTCTGACCCGTTTGCTTTTCAAATCTCTTTTTCTTTGTAAAACCATTTTAGGTGCCCAGCCACAAGGACACCAAGCATAGGATTCTCATTCAGGTGACGAGCTGTAGCTGTTTGTGGAAGCTACAGGGATTTGCTTATAGACGCTTCTATCTTTTGGATTCCAGAGTCACTATCTATCAGTTGTAGGGCATGTTGCCCATTTCTATTTAGAGCATCTTTTACATTTCAGTTTTCAGACTTTAGCATGCATTGTTTCAGTTTCTTTATTTCAGTTACGGGATTGTAGTGAGGAGTTTTCCTCCAGACTTTATTTATTTCTATTGTGATGGTTATTCGTTTTACTTCTGTATGGTGAATGGTGTTAATTATTCCTTTACACTTGTTGCATGTTAATCAGACTTAAATTAAAATTTGGCAACTTGATTTTTAAATACTAGGTGGTTAGTAATAATAAAATGTTTTCGACAGTGATGCTATTAACTGAGCCAACTTGGCATTTTGAATTGATTTTATAAAGAAGTAGCTACCCGGTATTTAGATAGTCGGGGTGTCACATTGGTTCACTCCTCAATATATCCCAACTCTCCCAATTATACCAAATAGTTAACAAGGGAAGGTTATCTCTACAATTAAATATGGTTACGGGAAACTAGAAATCGAATCAGGCCAAAAAGGCCATTCTATCAACTCGTTAGAAGTCTCGTTCGAATGAGGTCGTTCGAACGAGAGTTCATTCGAACGAAGTGGGCATCTAACGAGATCTCATTTGAATGAAAGGCATCGAACGAACATCCAGCTCGTTAGAAGTCAAACTTTCAACTCGTTAGAAGCTCGTTCAAACGAACTCGTTCGAACGACCTGGGCAGGCCTTCTAACGAGGTGACAGTTTCGAGACCAGAATTCTCCTATTTCGTTTTCCCCAATATTCTTCACCTCTAATCTGATCTAAACATCATTCCAACAGTAGTTCAACATTTCTAGTCATTCCTGAACATACATAAGTCGTATTTTAACATATTTATGGGGTCAATTCATCCTAAACAACACCTAATTATCAAATCTCCTAATTTTTCCCAAACCTTATGAGTATGAGCCCTAGAAAATTAAAGTCATCAATATCCATAATTAAATCCGGTTTTGTAACATGAAAGATGTATTTCTAACAGTATAATTACCCAAACACAATTCTACGTACAATCTCTTTATCAAAACATGAGTTTCTAATTCCAATTTCATGGGTTTTTGTCATTCTCCCAAAACAATGCAATTATATAAATTTTTACGCATGGAAAAAGCATCCGTTGCAAATAACGTAATTAAACCACTTGCCTTGGATTAATCTTCAGAATTTGATGTTGAATTTTGAAGGTTTCTTTCTCCCTCTCTATAATTTCCTCCAAAGATGGTGATGGTGGCTAGGGTTTCCTCTTTGGAACTTCTCCTAACTTCTCCTATAACTCTAGTAGCCCTATAATTAGTTAAGTGCTAGTAATGGGTTAGTGGGTTCCTAAATATCCTATTTTTAATTCCCAAAATTCGTTGGTCATAATTCCTAAAATTCCAAAATTACCAAAATACCCTTTTAAGTTGCCGGTATGGCCTAAAAATGCCCCGGGACCCAAACTAAACCCCCGGCTAGTGTTTTCTGACTATTTCGACCCTTCCAGACGCGTTGGCACACTCAAAATGACCATACGGTTGATAAAAATAAAATTCACTTTTTAATTAAAATAGTTATATTCCTGACGCGACTGTGACACGCGTCCCAACAAAATTTTCAAATTGCCGTATTTCTATCTCGCGACAATTTTAATAATTTCAATATTCATATATTGCCATATATACACGTTAAAATCAAATACCAGGTCGCATCTCGCTAGTATTTTATCCGGATTAATTCTCAATTAATACACATTTAATTTAATTAATCCCATAAATAAATATCCATAAAAGTACGGGGTATTACATACATGCACACAAATCTAGAATTTTGACGATTCTACAAACAACAGCGTGAAATTTCAATGTTTCAACATTAGGATTAGATGTGCAAACCCGTTTACATTTTCTCCAACCAAACCCCCTCGTATAAACATACCTTTTCAAGTTCATTTGAGGTTTCTAGCATTCTCAACTTAGAGAAAATCTTATTGGCCCTTTTCTTCGCATCTTGCTTTTTATTTTTGGGATCTTTTTAAATGGTGGCTTTCACGACGAGTTAAATTGAACTCTCACAGCCCTTTCCCGTGAATCACTCATCATTTTTTTCAATTCAAATCCTCACGGTAAACGGTTATTACATGCACACTTCTCCTTAAGTTTACTTACGCATAGATGATAAGATTGAGATAAGAACGCCTCACCAAATTCAAATATGCAAGAGAAGTCAAACATCCATATAAACTCGTGCATGTTTGCCATGTTGGCATATATACAAAGTCGAATCAAAATTCATATCAACTTCGAAACCACCCCATATAAACAATGGTTAAGATCATTCTAAGCATCAGTAATAATGGCCAAATGTCCTAGCCACATGGATAATAAAACGACGGGGGGGGGGGGGGGGGGGGGGAAGGTCCAAGCACACCAATATGCGACATCAAACATGTAAACGCAAAAACAAAAACTGAAAATATTTTTGGCTTTTCAAACATATTTTGACTCAAATAAAAGAAAAATCTTTTTGGATTTTCAAAAGTTTTCTCAAAAAACAAAATCTTTTTGTATTTTTCAAAATAGGACTCAAACTATAATACAAAATGATACACATGTCATAATACTAGAAATGAGTATATCATGAAGCAAACTAGCATATGACAAACATGGAAACACTATCATCCTTTAGATTTAGCATGGGAAGAATCAAGTGCACCCAAACAAGAATCATGAAGTTTAATTCCTAAAGCCACTAAATCCGATTTCCTAACCCAAGTAGGTGAAAAACGATGCATGTGGGTGAGGGGAACCAGGGCAACTTTATTCCTAAACTTCCTAGGATCTTGTCTAAGGTCGTAACAATAACGCCTAAGGTGACCTTTCCTACCACAAAATGTGCAAGTGTAGCGGTGGTGGCAATGATTACCTTTATGGGGAATTTTTCTAACCATCCTAGTGTTTCTCACACGTGCGGGGGCAATGGGAACAACTCTCTCACTAAAACCTATACCTCCCTTATCTCCCTTAATTTGGACGGTGCCTAAGATCTTATCTAATTTCTTCGATCTAGCCACCAAATCAAACTTAACTCTAGAAGAGTCTTTCAACCTTTCCTCCAACTCAATAATCCTAGACTCGAGTAAACGCCTAGTCTCCTCAAGCTCTAAAATCTATTTTTTCAAGGACTCCATCAAACCACGGAGATTGTCTCTCTCTTTCTCCACAAACTCTAGTTTCTCCCTAAACTTCTTCTCTTGTTCCCTAATATCCTCAATCAAACTATCATTATTTTTTATGGCACGCTCATTCAATTTAAATTGCAATTTTGACTTAGCCTTTTTCACTTTCACCGTTTCGGCATACAACTCATTAAACGCATTTTGCAACTCTTTCACATCTATCTCCTCCTTGTCACTCTCTTCACCCTCACTAACATGGGATACACTCAAAACCTCCTTGGGAAGTGTCATTCACATGAGTATCGTCGTCGTTGTCGCTCACATGACATGCCATAAACACAGTAAAGTTACGTTCAATGGGGGAACTCTCTCCCTCTTCCGGTTCACTATCACTTAAGGTGGCACTATAGACAATGGGTTGCTTGCCCTCTTTCTTAAGTCTAGTGGGACACTCCTTAACCTTGTGACCGTACCCCTCACACCCGAAATACTTATCCGACTCATCTCTCTTAGGTTTTTCAAACTTATCCTTAGAGGTGAGATCTACTTTGTTGTTCTTGAATTTTTCAAATTTCTTGGCCTCTTTCGATTGCTTTTGAAACTTAATAAATTTTTTAAATTTCTTTGCCAACAAAGCAACATCCTCAAAGTCGGAATCGGAATCGGAATCCGAAACTTTAAGTTCCTCCTTCCGAGTTTTCAAAGCAATACCCTTTTCTTTCTTAGGCACTTGCTTGGAGGTAATCATGTCGATTTCATAGTTTTGTATGTCACCTACAATCTCTTCTAGTTTCGTTGATTCTAACCTACCCAAGGAGTTTAAAATGGTCACTTTCGCATCAAACCTACTAGGCAACGACCTAAGGATTTTCTTAATGACACGGTTGTCGGGAATTTTCTCACCTAGGTTAAATGACGAGTTGACAATAGTGGACAACCTAGCATAAAACTCATCAAAGGTCTCACTTTCTAACATCCTAATGGTCTCAAACTGTGTAGTGAGATTTTGAAGTTTTGATGCCCTAACCGTGCTAGTGCCCTCGTGAGTGAGTGCCAAAATATCCTAAGCCTCTTTTGATATTTCACAAGTTATAATTCTATTATATTATTCCTGTGTGACATGTGAAGAAATAACGTGCAGACCTTTAGAATTATATTGTGCAAGTCTTTGTTCAGTTTCGATCCAAGACTCAACATGATTTAAACTAGTGACCTCACCAACAATAGTGACTGGGGGTGTCCAACCTTTTTCAACTGCAAGCCAAACTCGCTCATCAATAGATTTTAAAGCACATCTCATTCTCATCTTCCAATACGTTTAATTAGTGCCATCAAAAACAGGAGTTCGAGAAAATTCATTATATCTAGAATTCATCTTTGAAAACACACGGGATCACAAAACAAATAAAAATATTTTCTAGCTCTGATACCAATTTGTGGAGTGCCCAATATGTGTGTTTTCAACAAAATCAATTTTTCTTAAAAAAAATCCAACTTTTAATTATGCACCAAACCAAGTTGTGAAATCCCAATTCTCACTTTAAAACAATTTTATCTTGATTAATCCTAAACATGCATCTAGTGATTAAAGCAAGTAAAGTAAAGTAAAGTAAAGAATACTCACAACGTCGGATGTACGAGGAAAAAATCCAAAACGGGAAAACAACCTCGGACGGCCCAAGCCAGACAATCACTATGAATAATGGTTTTACAAAGACAGATTAGCCTTACACTAAGACTCTATCCCCACGGATCTTGACGCTCCTTCTGATTTTCAACCGTTCTTCAATAGTTCCCACGCAGAAATTCCGTCTTTTACGATCTCTGTCGACAACACACGCGTCCACATATGTCTCGGTATCCACCGATATGGCTTTGATACGTCTACGATGTCGAACACGATGTCCGTCGCTTCTTCACCGCAAAACCCTTTGATGTTCAATGTATAGAACAAATAACTTTGGTGCATCAAGATCACGTAAACATATAAGAATGATAACTTGGATCTTTGCAAACTCTAAGGATGTGTTTAAGACTTTTAAACCTTAGAAAACATGTGCAAACAAGGTTCTGGTTCGTAAAACTTTTTTCCAGAAAGCACACTTACGAAATTATGATGCAAACACTGTTTAAATAGGATTTAAACACCGCCTCGAAAAATGTGTCATTCGAACGACTTAAGCATGTCGTTCGAGAGACATTGTATCTCGTTCGAACGAGATCCAATGTCGTTCGAGCGACCTCGCGAAAGTTTGTCTGTCTTTGACTTTCGAATAAAAACGTCTCTTAACAAAGAGATTCAAATTAGTCAAACTCTATTCCGAGCTTATCATCATAAAACGAAGTTTAAACCATTAAAACACTTTTAAAACATTTAAAAATATATTTTTTTTTATATAAAAATTACATCCTTATCTTTTATAAAATAATTTCGAGCACCATTAATTATACGCATTCATACCTGAGTGATCTCGGAGTGAAATTAACTTTGAAGACGAGTAAACTTGCACCAAATAAACATCGGCATGATTATTTCTTTAAATCTTTGCCGCAACGTCTTCAATTTCCTCAATACGTCATAGACCAAGTGGGATCGTGACAAAATAAAATTCTCCCTATGACATATTACATACACAGTTTTGTTCACGGAATTAAGTCTAAACAATACAGGGACTCAATTGGAAATTTATGTCCTTACTGAATCTATCCTATCCAAAATTTCATCTAATAATACTCCCGCATCATTTTCCATGTTGTCAAGACTATGAGATGTGGGAGTTCAAGAGATGCGTCTTTCATCCCATGTCCAAGATGGCAACTATGATGATTACGGGAAAAGTGGAATTAAGATTTCAACTAAGTGTTATTCTAAAAAAAATAACATGAGTTCAAGTAAACATAGATGTTTGTTCAGGTAAGATTGGGTAATGATCTATTGCTTACAATACTCCTTACTTAACTCGCAGCCCCTAGTTAAGAGTTGTGAAAAGTGAGTGGAACTTTCCAAATCCTCGAGTCCTATCCTTGAGTGTGCGCCAGCAATTAATGATCAATTTCTTTAATAAAATTCTAACTTTTAATCCCCAAAATCGTAACTCTTGAAAACAAATTGTGACAAACTAAATAAATCAAACCAACCATGCAAATTCAATCACAATATATGGAAAAATCCCCCAAAGGGACAAAACCATCTATTTCACTATAATATGTAACAACTTACAATCACAGCAAAACACAATTTTGACACATGAATACCCGCAGGTATTAATTCATCGGCATTGGCATTTATCAGCAACAGGTCCCGTAAGAACTCCAATATCAGCAGTGGATAAAGACCCTTCTTTTCCACAAGGTTACTCCAAGATGAGTAGAATAATTGTATATAGGGCTTAAAGATTCACACAAATGTTTGGGAAGGATTTGTGAATCAAAAAGTCATGAAACCTTGAAAAAAAGGAAGTTTGTTTCTGGGCAGAGTATTTGCAGAAACTTCAGTGCCAAAAGACTTGAAAAACGTGTAGAATGAAACTTATTTAAATATAAAAATTGAGGTGGTATGTCGCTCGAACGAAGTACATGCGTCGGTCAAACGTTAGGCCACGTCGCTCGAACGACCAGCCAATCTCGCTCGAACGACGTCAGGGAGATTTTTTTCGTTACCTCTACACTTAGAAAAAAAATTATTTTGCAGGAAAAACGTTTCAGCCCTTTAATAAAATTTCCAAAATATTTATGTAAATAATAAACATTCAAAATAAATTATTTACCATAATCGTGAGTTGAGTAGTGGGAACGATTGACGAGTACGTTGCATATATCATGATGCACGTATAAAGATGATGGATACGTGGATTCAGATCAAGGCCATCGTGGATGATCGTATTGACGTGCCTAATGTAGCGGCACCATACATACTAACTGTGATCTAGGACTTAAAAAAAATTCTTAGATTCTAACTCAGACATTTATAAAATCATGTCCTTACAATCACATTCTAGGAAAATTTCTTAGCGGATACAGAACCCTTTAGAGAGATGACACCATTCGGTGAATTTTTTGGATTATTTCATGTTCGGTTGTGTGCTACAATTCTACTAAGTGAATTTATGCAAGGCTTTCTGCAAGGCTAGTAGATCCCTTCTTTAGATATAACCCCTTACGATATACCTTGGAGTACAAGTGAGAGGACATTTTGATATACCTGAAGGTACGTGATACCTTATCAAGATAGTATGTAGGAGAGCAGATTTGATATCCTCAAGTACGTGAATGATGTTCACAGAGAATAAACCACTCTATATACACCAAAGGTACGAGGCCAAGAAGAGTGAAAACTATCACTAGGGACTCACGTTCATTACACTCACGTCTCGTATCTAGGCTTCCCGTAGTAATAGAGTATGTAGTGCTATGCAGATGTTATACAGTGAAGTAATGTGCATTTTTTAGAAAGGATTTCATTATTGTGGTCAAGAGAATTTTTCACTTGGGATTATTGTGTATCTTGTCATGCATATCACAAACAAGGTTGAAAAGATGTCTAGGGTCAGACCCCTACAATGACATGCGATGTTTTTTTACCTAGTCAGGCATCTAAATATAAGTAGGTAAAGAATAAAATATATCAAAATTTAAAGGAAATATATGCTAAAATAAATACAATTCTAACTTAAATTGAGTTCTCCTTAGCTTGGTTGCCATTGTGAGAACTCGAACCCAATGCAGTGTGCTCTCCCTACCCTTTCACGCGTCCTTTTCAAATGGATTGTTGGTTAAAAGGGTCCCTTCAGCGATACATGTGGTCATCGCCTCGTTCTCTTTTGGAAATAATGGAGTCACTAATGTATTTTATAAAAAACAAATAAAAAAAGGGTAGGCCTCCATGGAGACCTAGTTAAGGCATGTAGTCTTCTTGTTTAACCTGAGATTCAAAGGTTTGGATACTAGGTAATGGATCAAAAAGGTGTTAGGCACATGCTCCGCATTTTCGGTCTTAAATTTATATTTAAAATATTTATATTAGAATGTTATGTTGTATAAGAAATAATAAAATCAACCGATTCAATATGCAAGTAAATTGTGAAGTGCATTGTGGTATGTACGTGTAGATAACGCAAACATATGATTGATATGGTAAAAGTCGTACTTTATCACTTGGACGATGTGGCATTGCTGGCCCCGAGCGATGATGCACCCATGAGGAGAACTTGTGCGTTCATGGTGGATGCCTGAGAATGCTTGTTTCCCAATCTGCCGCGTCCCCTAAGGTTGGGTGCTCGTCTCGATGTGGGTCAAGTGGATGTCCTTACCCCTGGAAGATGTTTGATGCCATATCCAGTTTGATTCACACACACCTAGTTTTAGGACTTGGCCTAAGTGTGTTTCGTGTGATAATGGGTTATCTCGATTGTTCTGAGTCACTAGTTTGTTTCATATAAAAACAAATAAAATGGTTTGTGTTAGAACTTTCGGGATGATCCTAAGGCAGGTTTAAGTCATGGTTGGTCCAGATATTCTTGTTCTATAGGTTCGAGAATCGATTTACGAGTGCAGAATGTGTTAGGAAACCCATTTGTTTTTTATACTTCCTTAATGCATGCTAATTATTTCACTTAACATTTATTTGATTAATTTTTAGTTATTTTAGAACTAGTTTAGGGACTTTCGGTTGAGAACCCCTTAAAATGTAGATAGATGCTTACGTACGAAATGGCATCAGTGAGAGGTAGAGGAACGTCACTTCAACTGCTATAGGTACACAAGTGCACTTGTACATGACTATGTTCTTGTATAATAGGTGGCCATTAGTATGTATATAAGTGTGGGGGAGAGATCAACTTGGGCGACGGGTGGAAGTTGATATGTGTAAAGGTGAGAGAAAGCTCGTCTTGAGTAGTTTGATATCTCATTCTAGGTTTGAGGATAAATAGATAGGTAAGGTGAGAGATGGATGCTTCTATGTCATGATAACATATCGGGATATATCTTGTAAAGGATCGTGCTCATGAGAAGGACTCAGTATTGTTCCCACATATCCAAGAAGACTTGCGATCGAAGGCTATGTAGTTAAATGATGCTTAGTGTATACATGTTTTCACATTTGTATGGGGTGCGCGAGAGATCGTGCCTTGAGATGGTTTGATATCTCATTCATAATGCGTATGAAGGAGGGTATAAGCGACGTGAGAGATGATTTCATTTCTATGCTGATAATATCTCAAGAGACGTATTTTCTAGACTTATGCTCATGAGAAGGACTTGGTATGCTCCTACGTACTCGTGTAGCCACGAGATTAAAGCCTACGTAGTTCAGTTATTCACGTGTTCTAACGTGATGTCTGTGCAATGTGGAGATTATAAGGAATGATTTGTATATTAGTTCAACCACAAATAAATTCAATTTTAATGAATTTTATCTTTGAATTAATTTAGTCTCTAAAGATGTAGTCCAAATTAAATATAGCAAGCTAATGAGGAAAATACATGAAGAAGTAGGAAAAATCCCTTTAAAAAAAACCTTTACTTCAAGACTATACATGATTTGGCAGACATGATATGACTTATAAACTACTTAGCTCATTAAGTATGATGCCCAGTTCTTCAAATATTCTACACCAATGGCACAGTCTAGCACTGCCCATAGGAGGCAGTATTCCCTCGGCTTTATAAATCAACCTTCTTCTTTAACATTAGATACTTTGCTCCATAAATCAGTAATAGGGATGCACTCTACAAGGGTTCTTGAACATGAAACTGTTCATCTTGGTTGGATAAAGTGATTTCTATTTTCCCAAGGTTTTTGGATGATATTTGGAAGAGTTTTATCACAAATGGAACTCTAAAAGGGTGTGGAAAAGCTCGTAAAATTGTTCTTAAAGACTTTAATACCGCATCTTTTTTTATTAGGAAGTTTGTTAGAAAAGGATAAACATAAGATATTTATATCAAATTTAATTTTAAAAAAATCTCGCGCGTTCGTTTGAATGCCCAGCTACCTCGTTCAAATGACATGTCCATTTTCGTTGGATCAGTCTTCCAACGATATATCGAACGACATTTTAGTGCTTGATGTAAAATCAACTCATTTGATCATGGGAGCCCTCATTCTAATCACCTAACTAATCTCGTTAGAATGACTTCAAATAAGGTTTCAAATGATACTCAAGAGCTGACCAAAAGCCGTTGATCCAAATTTCGTTCGAACCAAGAAACTCGTTCTAATGGCATTGCATAACTCGTTTGAACGACATGCAAATCTAGTTCTAACGAGTTAGAAAAATTTTCAAATTTTCTTTAAAAATATATTTTAAAACAATTTTGAAATGCAAACTCTTAAAATTTTAAAATCGCCTGAAAAATTAAGGCTTTAGCAAAGCAGCCATAACTTTTCTTAATGTTGTTGAGACGAACGAATCTTCAATCCTCCAAATGTTTTCAACTTTGTCTTCAAGTATGTAGAAGCAGTTATGAAGGTGTAGTGTATGTGTAATGGGATAAGCCAAAATAAAATACATTAAGGAGTTATAAAACTTGCTCTTACAAATCTCTCACTTTATCTATTCTGATAAAAAACCCAAACCAAAGCCAAATTCAACCCTAAAGACTAATATAACTAATGCCCTCCCAAATCATGAAACGAAAATGAATAAATGTATAAGTCTTCAACTGAAAAATCTTCATCTTATGCGGTCCACAAAATCATCATCAAAACGGAATGACCTACAAATGAGAGAACAAATACCGTGACGCGTACAAATTTTAAAAGATAAATAAAACTCCCCTTCAATTTGTTCTCCTCCTCTTGTCCATAATAGACAAAGGAGTAAAATCTAAACATGAATAATAAGCATCACGTGAAGAAGAAATATATCATCACAAGGATAATCTATAAAGCATGTGTAATGATAATATCAAAAGGCATATGTTCTCCACCTACTATTTTGGAAGTTTTTAATATTTTTCAAGTATAAGGTATAAAAAGTATATATAGGTACAAAAACACAAAGTCACTGTGGTGATAATTAAGTTCAGCATAAAATAACAAGAAAAGGCAATCACCAGAATAAATAAAAACGTAAGGAATGACAATCACACAACACAAAATTTACGTGGTTCAGCAAGAATGCCTATGTCCACGGTGGTGCTCTCAATATTATTTCTCTTTATTCCGGGGAGAGTTTTACAGAAAAAATAATGCATACCCTTTTCCCCGGATGGAAGGTTTTTAATATACATGTTATTTCGGAGAGTGGAGGAGTGGGAATCCCCCACATTAGCCCACAGTCTCTAAAATATCTCTGAAGAGAGATTTTAGGAACTGCTGGTTCAAAACTGAGTTGATTGAGGAGCAGGGCCTTTTTAGACTTTGGTCCGCGTTTGATCGGGCTTCCTATCTGGGCCCAAGTGATGAATCGAGGTACCCATAATTGCCCCTAAAAATTTTGGGTCACAATTTGGGCTCAATGATTTTAAATGATTAGTTTCAATGGCATTTCTGTGATTCGTATCATACTTTTGAACTGCAGTGCCCTTTTCGAACTGACTTCGGTGGAAATTGCCACGTTTCTGGTGCATCATGATTAGAAAGTTTTAAATCCTTTTAGAGAGGTCATTTCTCGAATCGTCACTTTTCATATCTCTTCGCATTCTCTCAATTTCTCAAAGCTTCCACTGTAGTTCTTCTTGCTCCCAGGTTTTGTCTTTTATCTTTAAGTTTTTTTCACGTCTTCCCATCGTCCCTGCTTGTGACCTTTCCTCATCCCAAGCTGACCCTTATTTCGTAAGACTTTCTCACTTCTTTTCTCTGGTTTTTCTGCTGGGATTTCTTCATATCTGTTACTAGGGTTTTTCTTTTTCAATGACAAAAATAGGCAATAGATCGATTACTAAATTTAAGAAGTACTATAACATTCCTGATTGGGTGGACATTTAATGTTCCCCTATCCCTCGTAATGTCAGAGAAGTCGAGGATGGTCATTGTATTCTTGTCCTCTTATTGTTCCAGGGAGGTCTTACTTTTCCCCCAAACAATTTATTTTTGCACTTTTTTGGTTATTTCAGTATAGTCCCTGCATAGTTCTCGCCCATTGTCTAGAAGATTGTCAATAGTGTACATAGAATAAATCATCTCTATGGAAGCAATTTAGGGCTTACTGAAATCTGCTTCTGTTATTCTTTTTCGCGAACAAGCTCTGGTCTTATGTACCTCAAGGCCAAGAATCCTGATAGGGTATTGGTAGTAAATCTACCTGATTCCCACAAGGACTCCTGGCATGAGGGTTTTATTTCTAGAAATTGGCAGAAGGGTCGAGGTCTGGGAGATTTGTAATTCCCTTTTATGGGGAGGAGTACATAGGTAGGCTTAGTCCTTTTCTTCTCATGGAACTTCTATTTTGTGTATGGTTTTTCTCATATAATTTTCTCTTTCTTTTTACAGCGAAGACGAAGAATTTAGAACTGGATCTTCGCGAGGTTCGTACTGCCGAGCTGATTAAAGCCTAGAAAATTAGGGAAGTTTTAGCTGACTGAAAGTATCTTCGATCAGTAACATTCCTCCTAGAATACAAGAACGTTGGGTCTAGCTTTATTACGCGACCTATGGATAGCACCCCTGAGCTGGACATCTCAGAAGAAGTTGTTGCTGACCCAATTCAATTGGACGAGCAAGAGAGCAGTTCTTAGGAGAGCGAGGGCACTGCTAGGTGCAGGGCCGAGTGTAATTCCAGTGAGTAGAGCTTCGGTAATGAAGAATATTCCAGTTCGAAAGAGGGTTCATAGGCTCAAGAGTCTTCGGGTGAAACAAGTAGTTCTATTAAGGAATATATGGCTCCTCCTAGGAAGAATTTGATCCGAGACGATGATGATCATGATGATGATGATGTTCTTCTCTCCGTCGATTAAAGAAGCAGAAGTCTGGTGAAGGGGAAGTTGCCACTGGTTCTCAGTCTACTGCCCATGAGTTAGAGAAGAAGAAGAAATGGGAGGATTTGGCAAGAGAGGAGGAGAGGAAGAGGGAGGAGGAGGAGGAGGAGAAGAAGAATGTAGAGGTGAAGAAGAAGGTAGAGGAGAGGAAGAGAGTTGAAAGGGAGAGGAAATAGAAAGAAGAAGAAAGGAGGAGGGAGGACGTGAGGACGAAGGTGGGGTAAGCTTTGGTGCCCGTGTCCGCCTTGCCTGAGGGGGCTTCTATTTCCCTGTCCCCTTAATTGGCTGCTACACTGCTCGAAAGAGCCATTTTGCTGACCGATCGTCTGAAAGTGATGGGGACTGACCAGTTAGCCCTGCAGGCGAGTCAGACGCTAGCATTGGTAAGTCTAATTTTTTTCTCTATTCTTGTAATATTTTGTTCAATATTTCTCTTGTTAATATTTCTCTTTTTTGTAGTTTATGACCGATTTTTTTATCCTCTACCGCAGTCGTAACGAGCTAGTAAGAAGGAATGCTACTGGAGAGAAAAAAATGCCGAGCTCAAGGCCGATTTGAAGACTGCCAATGCTTCCCAAAAGTCTTCTAACCTTTCTCTGTCTGAAGCTAATCGAGAAAATGAGGCGACGATAAAGGAGCTTGGGGAGTTACCACAGTCCTACAACTTGGTTTGCTTGAGAAAATTAGTTGTGGTGGAGGAGAATAAGGTGCTGGCGGAGAAGGTGAAGAAGGTGGAATCTGAGGTAGCCACCCTTAAGGAAAGCTCGTACAATGCCGGATGGGCCGCTACATATGAGGATGCTGATGTTCAGATTGGCTATATCAGCCGTCTGAACTTTAAGAAGGGTTGGAATAAGGCTCTCCTAACTGTCGACATGGATATCGACTCCCCACTATTTGACGAGCATAATCCTGGACCTAGGCCTGTTATGGATGAGGAACTTGCTCCTTCCATCGACGAAGGTGTTCCTGCTGCCCATAATATCCCAGTTGGTTCTCCTTCTGGCCAGGGGACATTAATTGCTCCATTTGAGGGAGGTGTACCTGCTGTGCGGATAAGGGAAAACAACTAGCGACCTCGAAAGAAACTGAGGTTGCCAGCTAGCTTGCTCTAGGTAACTCTTTGTATTTTTGCTTTGTTTGTTCTTTCCCTTTGATGATGTACTATGAGTTCTTTTATTAATGATATGAAGTCTTGTTCTCTTTTTCGTACTGATTTTATCCTTTAATTCTTATATGGTTTGTAGTTGATTGATGTTGATGAGTATAGACCTGCTACCTCTCTACTAGGAAGGATCCTTGGTCCTAATGATAGTAACCAAGTTCATCAAACCTTTTTAAGGATTTTCAAATCCCTTAGGTTGAGGAATCGAAGCTTTAAAGAACAATCAAAGCTTATTGCCAAACTGAAGGATAAGCTTCAAGAGATAGAAGAGGTTGGTGCTTCCGTTCAGGAGGAAGTGAATGCTCTAAGAAATAAACTTCTGGATACCTCCGAGATCAATCAAGTCAGAGAAGTTCTTCAACAAGAGAATGAAGCTCTGAGGAAGGAGGTGTCACGACTTAGAGAGCATGCGCCGACTATTTCATCGACTGGTCTGCGATCTGGTACAGATGATAGGGGTTCAGCTAGGGAGATTGACGAGCTTCGAGGAGATGCTCATCGAGCATACATAATTGCTGCTGGGCTCCAAAGAGATGTTACGCTACTGAGGCATCTATTCAAGAAAGGTCCTCGGTAAGTGTGGGCTGATGGTTATGATCAGGGCTGGATAGATCTCCGACGAGGTTGGCAGAGGTTGAAAAGCTATTCTTTATTAGGGGCTGGTTAAATGCTCTCAGGGAGCTGAAGGTCCCCAGGAACTCAATGCTCTGGTATCGTCATGAGATCTCTCCTTCGACTCTGATTCCTAACCCTTTCAGGAGGGATGACCAGTGGATCCCCATAGATGCTATCCCCAGGCAGCTACTGGAGTCAAATGAAAATAAAGTTGAGTTGGAGTTAGCTTCTCACCCAGACAATGGCCGAAGAGTGTAAGTAGCTGATTACCTTGCTTGGAGGCCTAATCCCCAATAGGATTCACTTAATTCATTCAATGTAACTCTGTTGTAAATGCAGTGGTGTAATAAAATAATTATGTTTTGTGCGATTTACCGACTAAACATGCGTTGTGTATTGTTTACTTCATTAACTTGTTATTTTGATTATTTTGGGCTTTTTTTAGCCGACTAGAGTTGTATTGCGTGAGTATCCTCCCAGTCCAGTATGCTTATAAGATACCATTCTGTCCTGCTTTACCTTTTAGGTCATTTCGTCACATTTCCTTAGGCATAAGTGTGTCAATGGTAAGGATACACCTAGTGTTGGATGTTTCATCTGAGCAGGGTTTTTTCGAGCCAAACATTATTTAGCGACCAATCTCGAGTTGGTCGAGCTGCCAAAGGGTCCCCTGTAGGGCATCATATATTGCCAGGGGTAATTTTAAGAGGTTGCTAGTGTTAAATGATGAGAACCTAAGGAGGGTAGTACCTTGCTTATATGTGTAAAGAGGAGAAACTGTCACTTGGAAAAGGTGCATAAGTTATAAAGTTTCTGAAAAGAAATCAACACTTCATAAAATGTTACTGCCAAACAATATTTTATTAATTAGTAAATAATTACAAATTTCGACATCGTAATAAAAGATTCAAATAGAAAAACTAGAAGTATAATTTCTTTAAATTCGTTGCGTTCCAAGCTCGGGGTATCTCCCTTCCCACCAGTGTTTCTAAGTGATAAGGTCCTTGTAGGTTGTTCCGTATCACTGCGCTGCCAAGTTTGTTCCTTCCCAGTTTGGTCCTTCCCAGTTTGGTCCTAGCTTGCCATCCGACGGTTACATTACGCTGCCAAGAAATTTCCGTAGGACGTAGTCCCCAACTTGTAATGCCTTTGGATTGACCTTCTTATTATAGTGCTTCGCCAGCTGTTGCTGATAGCCTGCTAGTTTCACTAGAGCTAATTCTCTACGCTCGTCAGCTAGGTCAAGTTTAACGAGTAATGCTGCATCATCCAAGCCTTGGTCGACCAAGGTGGACCTCATGGTGGGGAGGCTAGCTTCTAAGAGGATGATTGCTTCCACACCATATGTCAGTGCGAAAGGGGTTTCCCCGGTTGCTCGTCGTGGGGTAGTGCGATAAGCCCATAGGATATGTGGTATCTCGCCCAACCATGCCCCCTTGGCTCACTCCAAACGCTTATTTAATCCATCAATTACTGTTTTGTTGGAAGATTTAGCTTGTCCATTGCTCTGGGGATATGCCACCGAGATGGAATGGTGTCTGATCTCGTGGTCGTGCAAAAACTCTGGAAGGGTCCACTTTCGAACTGCGTTCCATTGTCAGTAATGATGGTCCTGGGGATCCCAAAGCGAGTAATTATGTTCTTCCATATGAATCTCATTATATATACGTCTTTGATGTTTGCCAGAGGCTCTGATTCAATCCATTTGGTTAAGTAGTCTGTCGCGGCCAATATATACTTGCAATTACCGGCAGCGGTAGGAAAAGGGCCCACGATGTCCATTCCCAATTGGGCGAAAGGCCAAGGGATAGTAAGTAATTTTAGGTCGCTGGCAGGCTGGTGAACCATAAGAGCATGTAGTTGACATTTCTCTCACCTGCAAGCATATACCCCAGAATCTTTCTGCATGTATGGCCACCAGTAGCCTTCCTTCATTGCTCGAAAGGCTAGCAATCTTCCCCCTATATGGATCCCATAGATTCCTTCATGAAGCTCATGCAGAACTTGCTCGACGTACTTTGGGTGAACACATTGGAGGTAAGGGCCAGTAAAAGATCTTTTATACAGCTTGCCATCAGGAGATAAGTGAAAGCGGACAGATTTAACTCTTATCTGATGAGCGGCCTTCTTATCATCTGGTAGGGCACCATCTTTCAAATAATCCCTCGGGGGGTCTATCCAACTGGGGGCCGGTTCGATCTGGAGAACATGGCCTACGTCTGGCAGCTTGTCACTCTAGTTGATGCTCGACTCGATGAGGAAGTTGATAAGTCAGAGTTGATTGTTGAACTCAAGGCTGCTAGGGCGTCAGCATGACTATTTTGTCCTCTGGGAAACTGCTGGAAATTGACTTGCTCGAAGTTAGACATTAATTTATTTGCTAAGGCAAGGTAGGATGTCATTCTTGCATCCCTCGCGTTGAAGTCTCCACTTATCTGATTGGAGACCAGTTGTGAGTCTCCGAACACCTGGAGTTGCTTTGCCCCTAATGCCTATGCCCTCTGCAGGCCTATGATCAATGCCTACTCCTGCCCCTTTGGAGTTGGAGGCTCCATCAACAAATAGTCATGAAATACTATGTGCCGAGTGATCTTCCCTTTGACCCACGAATTAAAGTTGGTCGCAAGGATGTTATCCTGTAAATTTTGCGATGAAGTCGGCGAGGACCTGTACCTTGATTGCACTCCTCGGTTGAAACTGGATATCGAATCGCTCGAGCTCGACTGACCACTTTGATAGTCTAACGGAAAAATTTGCTTTTCGTTGACTGCTTTAAGGGGATGAGATGTAAGGAAGATTATGGAGTCATCTTCAAAGTAGTGTTTCAATTTCCTTGAGGCTACGATAAGTGCAAATGAGAGCTTTTCCAGTGAAAGGTGTCAATGCTCGGTGTCCAAGAGGCTCTTGCTCGCGTAGTAGACGGTGCTAAATTACCGTTCTTTTGCATACCAGTGCAGAACTAATAGCATGGCAGGAAAATGCAAGGTATAGGTATAGGGAATCGTTCTCTTAAGGTATTACGAGTAAGGGTGGTGTTCTGAGATAAGCTTTGAGCTCCTATAATGATTTCGTGGTTCCACTCCACTGTTTTTTTTCTTCAATAGCTGGAAGAATGGCTGGCACTTGTCGGATGACTTCAAGATGAATCGATTCAAGGCGACGAGCATGCCTGTGAGCTTTTATACGTCTCTTATCGTGTGAGGATGCTACACCTTATTGATTGCGTCAATCTGGTCCGAGTTGGACTTAATGCCTCTCTCACTAACCAAGTACCTGAGAAATTTTCCTGACTGGACACCGAAGGAACACTTGCTAGCGTTGAGCTTCATTCGGTATTTCCTGAGGATTTCGAAGGTCCTTGATAGGTCTGAGAGGTGGTCTTATTTGTGCCTGCTCTTGACGAGCATATCGTCAATGTAAACCTCCATGGAATCTCCCATTTGTTCTTTAAACATTTTGGTGACTAGTCGCTGGTAGGTTACTCCAGCATTTTTTAGCCCAAAGGGCATAACTTTGTAACAGTACAATTAGATGGTGGTGATGAACGCTATCTTGTCTTGGTCTGGTACATACAGACGAATCTGGTGGTACCCCGTGTACGCATCCAAAAAACTCATTATTTCATGAGTTGCTGTGGCGTCCACTAACTGGTCGATCTTCGGGAGAGGGAAACTGTCGTTAGGGCATGCCCTGTTAAGGTCCGTGAAGTCAATACAAATTCTCCATTTACCATTGCTCTTTGGAACCACCACTAGGTTGGATAGCCATTTAAGGAATTGAACTTCCCGTATGGATCCTTCTTCCAACAGCTTCTCCACTTCCTTTTCTTTAGCTTTGGCCTTCTCGGGTGCAGTTCACCGTGCTTTTTACGCGATTGGTTTGAAGGTCGGGTCAACGTGCAATCGATGACAAACCACGCTAGGATCAATCCCAAGCAGTTCGCAGGGGTCCCACGCAAAAATGTCCAAGTTTGTTCGCAAAAGTGTTGTTAATTTCTTCTTCTCTCGATCTGTGAGAGAGGCTCTAAGCAAGAACATCCACTCTTTTTCATTGCCACCGGCTGCGACCTCTTCTAGGTTTTCAACGACCTGCTCAGAGGGGAGGAGCCTGGTCTCCTCCACTCCAGGTCTTCCATACCTTAGCTGCTATTTTTAAGGTATCAAACCTTCTTGTTCCTCAACCTTCTCTTTGGCCTTCTCGACCTTCTTCTCTAGTTTTGGGCGAATGACTGCTATGAAGCACCTTCTTGCCATCACTTGATCTCCGTGGATCTCCATTACTCCTCGCTCAATCACATACTTGAGTTTTTTATTGTAGTTCGAGGGAACGACCTTCATTGCATGTAGCCATCATCTGCCGAGGATAGCCTGGTAGGGATAGTCAATGTCAACTAACAGAAACTTAATCATCGTGGAGACACTTCCTTCCCTCACTGCCAGTACGATCTTTCCCAAAGGGATAGTCACTTTTCCAGCGAAGGTAACTAGAGGGATAGTGGCTTCCTTCAAGTCGGCGACGTTTAACTTCAATTTCCTGAATAGGTCGAGATACATTACTTCAATTGAGCTTCCCTGATCAACGAGTAACTTATCGACATCATAGTTTTCTATCCTGAGTGTAATGATCAAGGCATCATGATGGGGGGTTCTCACTCCCATTAAGTCTTAATTTGTGAACACGATGTTTTTGCTATAGTCGACGTCATCTGCTCGCCAATGCTTTCCTGCCTGTGTTTTTGTTGGATCAATTTCAAAAGCTTGCATTACCGCCGTAATATTTTTCACTTCCATCCGGGATGAATTTCCTTGAATCTGCTTTAGATTCGATGCCCCATTAATTACTGCAAACTCATGGCTAATATCCTCCTCGAGCACGTTGTCGGGCCTCGGATCTCCATTGGCAGCGACCTTCTCTACATTCTTCTCCACAAATTCGTTCAAATTCCTTGTTTGGGCCAACTCTTCAAGCTGAGATTTCAGAGCCTTGCAATGCTCGATTTTGTAGCCACTATCTTTATGGAAAGAACACCGTAGTGCATTGTTCCTTTTCGAGGGATCTCCTTCCATCTTTCTTGGATAATTGAGGAATAGTCCATCCTTGATCTTTGTTATGATCTTGTAGATTGGTTATTTAAAGATAGTGTTAACTCCCTCAAATGCTTTCGAATCATCGATTTTTTTCCCGTTCTTGGGACCATCTTTGCCCCCATTCTTACTTCCTTTCTTTTGGTTCTCAGCTTTATCAACACTCTTGTCGGTGAGCTTGTCGCGACCATTTTCTCCTACACTAAGGCGGGTCACATCCTCGACTTTAGCATCATTTCGATACGAGCCATTAGGTTGCCAATAGTTGTGGCCTCCTTCTTAGTGAGGGATTGGTACAAGAGGCAAGAGTTGGGTAGGCTGATTTTAAAGGATGACACGGCGACCTGCTCCGAGTAGTCCTCGACCTCGTTGACCAGTTACCAATATCTTTTCGCATAGTCCCTGAGGATTTCTTGAGGTGTTTTCTTCATTGTCAATAAGGCATCCATCCTCTTTGGATGGGAGCTACTGGTGATAAAGCGAGCTGTGAAGAGATCTGCCAAGGACTCGAAGCTCCTAATGGATCTTTGGGTAGTCTTTAGAACCACTTCTGGGCCACATAGTGCAAGATCGAATGAAAGATCCAGCACATTAGTGCATCTCTGTGGTTCCAGAGATTCATGGCCTGCCTATACTACGTAACATGATCGATAGGGTCAGTCTTTCCGTCGTAAATCTTAAATCTAGGAATTACAAACTTCTTGGGGGATTTTTCTTCCTCTATCTCCCTTGAGAAAGGTGATTTCATCTGGGTCTTGAGAGCTCGCCTAGCTAGCTCTCTGGTCAATATGGCACCCTGATGTGCTGGGTGCTGGTCCATTTCCTTCCGGACCAAATTTTGTATGTCATAATTTCCTGGAGCTGGACTCCCGTAACGGCGAGCGAGTTGATGTTGCTCGAGTAAATCATCATCCAACCTGTGTTCCTCAAATCTCTAAGATCCATATCTAGGGCTCCTTCCTCGGCTGCGAGACTTGCTCGCCTGAGGGCTAAGAGTGCGATATTGACGTTACCTGGTGCTATGATGGAGTTATTTCTCCATCCTTTCCTATCTCCTTTTGAGTTGATCATTCTCATCTTCTTACTTGTGAGCGGCCTCTCCTTTCTCTTGGAGCCTGGCCTTATAGGCATCGATCAACCTGGAGATCTGCGTGGACATGGTTGGTCCTTGACTTTCTTTTGAGGCTTGTTGTTCTGGGCGATCCCTACGATCTGAACGTCGAACTTCAGATCTGATCCTACGAGGGGCAGGTTGCTCTTGGATATCCCCTACTTGATAGGCATTTCTACTGTGACCAGACATTACAAATTCTTTGTTGGTGAGGGCTTTCTTAAAGGAAGACAAATGTTTCCCACAAACATCGTCAATTATGGTGACAATTAAGTTCAGCACAAAATAACAAGAAAAGGCAATCACCAGAACAAATGAAGAACGTAAGGAATGAAAATCACACAACACAAAATTTACATGGTTCGGCAAGAATGCCTATGTCCACGGTGGTGCTCTCAATATTATTTCTCTTTACTCCGGGGAGTGTTTTACAGGAGAAATAATGCATGAACTTTTCCCTGGGCGGAGGGTTTGTAATATACATGTTATTTAAGAGAGTGGAGGATTGGGACTCCCACACGTTATCCCACAATCCCTAGAATATCTCTGAAGAGAGATTTTAGGAACTATTGGGTCAAAACTGAGTTGATTGAGGCGCGGGGACTTTTTAGACTTTGGGTCGCGTTTGATTGGGCTTCCCATCTGGGCCCAAGTGATGAATCGAGGTACCCATATTCCCCATGGAATAACACTATAATATTTGAGTCGTGAAAATGGAATGAAATTGTGTGGACATTTTCCATAAGCAAATCAACATAAACATTCATAGTATAGGTGCACGAAGTTATGAGATACATCTAAAGAAAGAACTCAATTTCAACCTTCAGTATAAAAATCTCAAACTCAAATTAAATTGACTCGACTTATGCATTATTTAATGAATTTTAATGATTCTCAAAATAATAATTCCAAACTATTACATATTTTTCACGAAAGTCTGTTGTGCAAACCCATTGATCTTTTACTTTATAAATCCCTCAAATCACATATATAAAAATTTACTCTCAAATATTTTGCTGAATTCATAATGCTCATATGTAGTGAAGCATCAATGAATCTAAACTAAATGACCCTGGCACTTCTGCTTTTGTCTATCGTTAATCTTTTAATTATTTTTTTTGCTAATGGTAGATTTTAACGCAAAGAATATTTCTCTTTCATAGCCCTTTTCCATTGCATAAAATTTATCAATATTTTTTTAGAAGTAAAATCTGGACAATGGTTCTTACATGTATAACTTATCTCTTTTACATTTGCTTCATTATTAAGCATAATTGAGATGAGAATATCGTATTGGACACATGATAAGTAAGTATAATATTCAAAACGTTCGTGCACGTGTGCAATAAAGTAACAAAGAGTCTAACATTTAGAAAGTAATCATCAATTATCAACGAAATTCTATCCACACATTATTAAGCACCCTAATCGAAACAAAGTCATGTCTCAAAACACTATAAAAAAGTCATGTGAATGGATGGAATGTAAGGGTGATCCGAATATCTTAAATGTTCATCCATATATGGCGAAAAATGAAAATACAAAAATGTATTTGTCTTTTTCTAAAATTTTACCAAAAAAAATATTTTTCATTTTTTAACTTTTTCTTATAAACCAAACATCTTTTTGAATTTTTCAAATTTTTTCTAAAAAAAATCATTTTGGATTTTTTTAAAAATATATAAAAAAAACATATCAATACAATGATAATACAATCAAGTAATATGGATATAAGATATGAACAAAATAATCACCCTATTCTAGAAACAAGTCTCGACCTCAATCATTAGGGGCCCGGAGGAGTTCTCAAAAGGAGAATACATATGAAATTCCTCCATCAAATATTGTAAAGCCTTGACTAAATACTCTACTTGCTCCCGAAAAGCCTCAAAATATCTATAGTGTTGTGCAGGAGCATATGGAGTAACATATGTGGGAGTGCATGCATGAACATGTGTAGGAACTCGTGTAGGAGTATACCTGCTTGTGAGAAACTCTCTCTAAATTAAAATAAAACTCTCTAAGGTGACCTCTTCATTTGCAATGTGAATAAACATAAACAAGCTTGGGTCCATCTTGCTCAAAACGTCTAAGATAAGTCTCCCTAGGTGGGTTAGGTCGAGGTGCATATGGATCCATCACAAACCCGGGAACCAGCTTGGGTGGGTATGGGAAGTGGATGTATCATCCTTGCCTTTCAACGTTACCTAACGCAGGACCGAAGAACATATTTCCAAACTTCTCATGAGTGTCCTCTAAAGTGACCTTGACCTCTCGAGCACGTTTGAGATCAATCTTAATTTGGGATACATGGGCTTCAAGGTTCTCAAAAGTCTCCAATGAAGCCTGAAGATCTCATGTAAGACTAGCCACGGTGTTGGTCAAATAGGTCATCTCCATATCGATAACAATCAAGTTCTCACACAACACACAAACAAACTTCCACATTCTTGAGTTGAATAACTGATGCCTCCCACTCTTGCAAAACTTTCATCTCCTTTTCTAAGTCACACTCACTAAGAGACAACTCTTTATTAATATTTTTTTCTTAAATCTCAATGTAAAGTTGACGAAAGGAAATTTGGAGACCCCCTTATTTCTCACTCAAATTCTCTTCATCATTCTCATTTTCTACTAAATAATTCGAAACAATATCAAGGCACTCGTGATTAGAAAATGCATCAATGGCATGGGACAAACTATAAGGACTCATGTGATTGGCCATGGATGCAAGACATGGTTCATGTGGTGAGTCATCCTCGGAATCCACCGACTCGACGTCACTATCACTAAGAGTGGCCATATATGCAACTTTCTTTTCCTTTTTCTTTGGCCTAGTGGGACATTCATGTGCCTTGTGTTCTTTTTCCTCATATTCATTAAAATTCACCTCATCTTTCTCACAAACATTCTTTTCCTCATTGCCATTTTTATTTTTCTCGAAAATCTTTTCTTTGGAAGAATTATCTTTGTTAAATTTGAGAAATTTTCTTACGTTTTTTGTATAAAGGGCTAAATCATCCATCTCAAAAGTAAATTCAGACTCATAATCACAAACTTTTTCTTTCTTCCTTTTAGACTGGGATTTCAAAGAAATTTGGATTTCTTTTTTCTTTTTAGTTTTGGGAAACATTTCAATTACATACTTTAAAGATCTCCTACGAGTTTTTCTAACCTAAGTGTATCTAATATACCCGATGAATTAATCACGGTAACCTTAGGAATAAAATTGTCCGGAAATGATCTCAAAACATTTTTAACTACAGGAAATTCAGGAATTTTTTCACCTAAATTAAAACTAGAGTTTACAATATTAGACAGTCGTGCATGAAATTCATCAAACTATTCAAATTATATCATGCTAATATTCTCAAATTGGGTGCTTATATTTTACAACTTATAAGTTATCACAATATTAGTACCCTCGTGAGTGAGTTGGAAGGTATCCGAAGCTTCTTTAGACATGGTGCACGTCATGATGTTGCAGAATTCATCAGGGGTCAAGGCTCCAGGCACTTAAACCGCATGAATTGAAATTACTCCATTTAAAATCATCTTCCATCCATAAAGAGACAATTTTTGAACTTTCAACATTGTCGTTGGTCACAGTGGGTGGTGTCCACCCTCTTTCACAAACAAGCCAGAGTTTTTCATCAATAGATATTAATGAAGAACTCATCCTAGCTTTCTAGTATGCATAATTTCACCCATCAAAAATTGGCATCCTATTATAAAATTATCCATAAAATCAAAAATTTTATATATCACCAATTTATAAATTGATATAAAAATATTATAAAAAAGAATCACACAATATTTTAGTGAAACCGACTTTGATACCAATTTAAGAAAGCGGGGATTCTATGCAATGATTCGTATATTAGGCCAACCACACACAAATTAAATTTAACAAATTTTATCTTTGAATTTATTTAGTGTGCATGAAATATGTAATCCAAATTAAATATAGCAAACCAAGCACGCAAATACACGAAGAAGTGGAAAAAATTCCTTTCGAACAAAACCTTTGATGTAACACTATATAAAGTTCGACAAACACGATACGACTTACAAACTACTTAGCTCATTAATTATGATGTGTAGTTCTTCAAATCTTCTACACCAACGGCATAGTCCACCACCACCCATATGAAGCAGTCTTCCCTCAATATCTACCGATCAGCCTTCTTGTTTAACAGTAGAGCCTTTACTTAACAAGTTAGCAGTAGAGATGAACTCTACAAGGGTTATTGAGCATGAAAGTGTTCTTCTTTATTTAATAAAGTAATTTATAAATTTTCAAGGGGTTTGGATGATATTTGAAAGAGTTTGATCACAAATGGAACTCTAAAAGGGCATGAAAAAACTTATAAAAGAATTCTTGAAGGCTTTAATCCCGTATCTCTTTTTATAAGGAAATTTGTTATAAAAGTATAAAAATAAGAGATTTGGATCAGATTTAATTAAAAAATTAAATCTCTCGCATTTGTTCAAATAAATAAGTATCTCGTTCGTACGACGTACCTATTTTCGTTCCATTGAGCTTCCAACGACATAACAAACGAGATTCTAGTGCTTGACGTAAAATTAACTCGTTTGATCTTGGGAACCCTCATTCTGATGACCTACCCCATATCATTGGAATGACTTCTAATGAGGCTTCAAAAAAGATTCCAGAGCTGACCAAAAAGCGTCGATCTAGATTTCGTTCAAACCAAGAAACTCGTTATAATGACGTTGCATAACTCGTTCGAATGACAAGCAAATCTCGTTCTGACGAGTTAGAGAGATTTTTAAATTTTCTTTTAAAACCATTTTGAAATGCAAACTCCTAAAAATGTAAAGGCTTTATTCTTAATGTTGTTGAGACGAACGATTCTTCAATCTTCCAAATGTCTTTAACTTTTTCTAGCACGTAAAAGTAGTCATGAAGGTACAATGTATGTGTAATGGGATAATCCAAAATAAAATACATTGAACAATTATAAAACTTGTTCCTACTATAGGACTTAGCTTAAAAATTGGGAGAAGTTATCTGTAAGACAAGGGGTAGCTTTATGAGTCTTGGGCTTCATGAGTTTAGCTCGGTATGGCACCTACGTACCTAATGATAATTAATATCAAAGCCAATATAGTTCCAACAAATCGGACATATTTATGGGTGTAGGTGATAGGATATCGGGTATACAAATACAACATTAGGATATTTATGAAGCAAAGTCCTTATTATAGCATTTCGTTGTGTTGGGTTGATATATTTATATCTTAAATATACATTAATCAAAGTCCGACATTTGAAAAGTATTAATGTAAAAATTCATATTTGGGGTGTTGTCACGGGGATAGAATTTGTTCGCTCGTAGTAGTGGTGGGAGTAGCAGAATTTTAGACTTTAGCTTATACAAAGTTTCGGGTTGCCTCGTCTTACTAACACTTTCACGATAATGATTTTGAAAAGTATATTTTCATGTTTGTATTTAGATGTTGAATTTGATTAGCATTTATCTTATTATATATACATATTTAGGTGTTACGCTCTCTAGCCTCCGATATACAATTCCTAAATTTCTTGATTTCTTAATTACTTTTAAATCCAAAAATATGTGTTTACCTAATAACTTCCTCCACAATCAAAATTCGAAAAAATTTGTAGCTTCCCAAGTAACCAACAAAGCATGTAAATTTTAAAAATTTGACTTATCTTTCCCCCTCTGTTCAGCATATTCCATTAAAGCCTCTCCTCTCGCCTGTCTTATATGTCTCGCCACCACATCTCTATTTCTCTCCATCTCCCTCAAGCACCTCTCAACTTTGCCACAACATTTCATTACACTATAAAATCCAAGTAACATGTAAATTTATGGAGTACGAAACCAAATATTATTTATGGATTTCCTCCCGAAGATGAAAACCCTAGGAATCTCTCTCTCTCTCTCTCTCTCTCTCTCTCTCTCTCTCTGTATATATATATATATATCTCTGAATATTTATCACTAATCATAAAAGAAGTAGTTAAATTGGATGAAGAGATGCCACCAATCGATGAACATCATTACGAATTTTAATTTTACTCTGTTTTGAAATTTTTCAAATTTTATCAAAATTATGTCTAAAGTCTACAATTATTATGTTAACATCTTGGATATTTATTATTTTATTTTTTCAATTTTGTGTTATCGATTTTCTTTTTTAATCTTGCTATTTATTTACTTATCTATGAAAATATGCAAAACAATGATAGAACAGAGCTTTGAAAAGGTAAACCCTCTTTTCATACTTACAATACTTTTCGACTTCTTTGTTTAGAAATGTTAATCTAATTAGTTATTTTGGAAACTGGGTTTTTAGTTTTCCCTGCTATTTTTTTTGTGTATGTATGTACATGCTTTTGATTATTAGCTGTTTGAAAAAATGTCACCGGGCGTCATTTTTTTTGCATATACATGCAACATTTCTCTACCCCAATGCTATTTTTATTTGTTGAACCACAATTTAAGCCTTCAAATTTATTCATAGTTTCGTTTTTCTGATGTTGCTCTTAACTTTCTGTCAAAATTAACATATTGGTTTATTAGAATATCTGCCTATCAACATTCTTTACCTTCTCAAGATGTATACTCTCTCTCACTCTCTTGAAACATCAAGGTAGATCTCCATACTCTGTCTTCGCTCTTTTGTGTCCTCAAAATCTCTTTCTTTTTTTATTTTGGTTTGAGGTTTATTTTATATTTCTGTATGTATTCTCTCCCGCGGGGTTTCATTTTTGTATCAAACTTAAATATTAAGGGTTTTGAGACCCTATTATATGTTTAGGTTGCGTTTGTTTTTTTTATCTAAATCTAAAGTCTGAATCTGAAATCTGAAGACTGAATCTGAAGTCTGAAATCTGAATCTGAAAAATGTGTTTATTGTTACGTCTGAATATGCTCCTGAATGAATGTATTTAGACTGATTCAGACTTTAGATTCAGACTTCAGACCTAACTCTGCCTCTTAATCATTAAGAGGCAAATATGACCGTTAACCTCTTAATCATTTAAAAAAACAAACACTTTTTGATACCTCTTAAGTTTGAATGGTTCAGATTCAGACTTAAGAGGTAAAAACAAACGACCCCTTAGATTCTTCTTTTTTATCACTGATTTTAGGTTTTGGAACTTCAAAAATTGGGAGAAAAAGTTATTGAAGGAAGAATAGGTACATATTTAGTAACTTCCATGCGTCATACCTTATGGATAGTTTGTTATCTCACAAATTCTTCTATTGCGTTTAAACTTCGCAAGGTTGGGTGTTCGGTTGGGTATTATCCGTCAAAAGAGTAAGAAAGTTATTTATTTGTCTGTAAATTTAAATTATTTTAATGCTTATTTATTTTATGTTCTATTTTACAATGTAATTGGATTAACTCGTCGTGGAAATTCTATATATATAACCCTAAGTGTCTAAGTAAACAATTATAAGAAATTTACAAATGCAAAAGTCTTGCTCTAAATTTTTGCTTGAATGTAAACTTAATTTTCAACTTGATATTTATTATTTGTTGTTCATTTGTGATACGAATTTGAACTAATAAGCCAACTTTTTGTTGATATTGTGTAGATTATGATAAATTGGAAGAGAATGAACAATCCATCACATATCTTGACAGTGAATGATGTAGATTCCTTAATAATTCTACACGTCCCCGCCACCTCTATTATCTGTCACTCCCTCCATATGTCATCTACAACCGTTGTCGTATCATCTCTCTGAGTTGGCAGTATTTTACCCTCACAATTAAAATAAGTTACTATATCCCCGATTTTTGTTTTCTATGGCTTTATTTCTCTGCCTTTTTGTTTGATTGCAACTTTGAGGAAATATAAATTCCATTCGGATAAGTTACTTTTCCTTCTCATTTCTCTCCCCAACTCTAAATTTTTCTATTGCTTTTTTTGATTTGGGTTTTTCTTTGTCTTATCCTAATTTCATACAAATAAATGATACTCACGATTTTTTATTTCCTTGATTTTTGTTGATGTAAAAAACTAGATTATATCTAATTAATCAATCACAGATAAAAATGAATAAACAAGACAAAGGACTTTTAAAGTGGTTTAGCCTTATGAAAATGGCCTACGTCCACTGTTTTGTATTGCTAAATGTTTGCCTTGAATCTCGATAGTAGGTTTACCAAGAGATTCACAGTTCCCTTCTTATGAGGAGGTTACAATGTATTTATACCCTTGAGGCTGTACATATGAAAGGATAATGCGTTGTTATCTAGTAGACATATACATATGTAAGATTATAATGCGCATTTAATGCGTAGTTGTCTTTCGATTGTCTTGATTTGTATACTTTGCACGCTAAGTAGCTCGAACCGCTTAAGTTGCTCGGTATGCTTAAGTTGCTCGGTATCTTTAAGTTGCTTGGAGCACCTGAGTAGCTCGGTGGCAATATGTTGTTCATCGACAATATTTTTATTTACCACGTAGTCTTGGCACGTGTCTTCAAGTGATTGGTCCATGTCAACAGATTAAAGTTGGTATCAAAAGAAGCCCCCAATGTTTCACAGTTGAGGTTGAAGGAGAGTGTGGAACATTTTGCTTGAAAACTACTTGGATTACTGGTCTTCATGAATTTTAGGAAGGTTTTCATTATACATAATTCCTTTTTGAGCGCAAAATATCAAGTTTCATAAATATTTTGAATTTTCACGATCACTTCGATATTTGTGCCTTTTTCTTCTTTTAGTCGCTGAAAACGCAAACGACTTCCCTTGTAATCATTGCTTTTCTCTATTCCCGAGGTAAAGTATTTAAGCGCGACAGAAATTCTATCGTCTTCTACTTTTCAAATTTGTATCTTTTAACTCTTTATTTTCTCTCTATCTTGTGCCTTCGTTCTTTCCATCATTCATTGTCAACCGATCTCTCTTTCTTCTGTAAGATCTTCTTCCCTCTTATTTATTTACTTTATTCATCATGGTCTATCTTGTTGAATCTTTGGATAAATTTCGGTCTGAGTTTTCAATCCCTTCGTGGGTTATTTTGGAAGAACTTTCTTGTCCTTCTGATTTACTTTCTTTGGAGGAGGGACACTGGTTTCCAAGTCTTTTTGTAGCTAAGTGTGTCTTTTTTTTCCCACCAAATCTCCTGTGTTTGGAGTTTTGCCAATATTTAGATATTGTACCTATAAGAGTAGCTCCAAATACATGGAGGGTAGTTAATGGCGTACATAGGTTGAATCAACTTTATGGAACTCGTTTGGAAATTCCATAAATTATGTATTGATATAGGTAGGTTACCAGCGACACTACTTTCTAATTAAAAACGTGGTTTTCGAATAGAGCTTTAGTTGTCAATCTTCCCGATGTCAATAGGGACTATTTTGATCATGGGGTTGTGATGAAAAATTGGCAACATCCTTCATTAAATGGAACTGATGTGTACCAAGGTCCCAGGTGTCCACCTTATGGCAATGGGATATGTTGTTTTTATTTTTGAAATCTTGTTTTCTTTGTATTCGATGAAATGCATCACTGACATTAATTTTATTTGTTATAGTTGACAGTAAAAGGAAACCTCTAAAAGAAACCGAGGTTGATATAAAACATTTAAAACTTATCTGGGGCTTGCATCAATCTGTTGCTGGGGAGCACATTAGATCTGATTCTTATTTATTGCAATACAGAAGCTACACTTCATCTTTCATTGCTCGTCCTGTGGTGGTTGATATGGATCGGATACCAACCTCTGAAACCAGTATGTAAGGTTCTTCTTCTGACTTAAGTGCTCCTATTACTGATCTAATAAAGAAGAGGAAAACTCCTGCATTTTTTGACAAGTCTGCCTTTGCCATTGAGGAGGCAAAGAAGAATAAACAAGATGTCCGAGATGAGGGGACAGAGAAAATAGATGTACACCCTCTACTACTGCTAAGGAAGCTGGCAAGAATCCCCCTGTGCCTCCAAAAGAGACAACACCTTCGAGTGAGACAGTTGTCATCTCACCAATAGAGACAACACCTTTAATTGAAAGTGCTCCTTCTCCTCTGAGGAGATTGAAAAGAAGTTCTACTGAGAGACATGTTGACCCTATCTCTCAACCTTCAAATGTTGAAGGTAATGTTCCATCTCTTATTCCTCCAAGCTCTGCCATGGGGTTGATCAGATCTTGGACTGTCCCAGAACTCCAAGGCATTGAAGATACCTTTTCTCGTGAGAGAATTACCACTTTGGCTTCTCAACACATTACGTCAGCAAGTATCGTTAACCTGGGTCCTTTATTTTCTAGTACTATATTCATATATTGACTTAAAGTTCTTTCTTTTTTCAGCTTGTGACGTATTTCAATAGTATTTTGAAGAAAGATGAAGCCATAAGGGTTTCCACCTCCTAGGGTGGGGTAGAAGAAGCTTTTGATGGATTGACTCAATCTTTGAAGGAATCTCGTCAGAAGTACGAGGAAGACAAAGATGCTTGGGAGAAGTAATTCAAGTCTGTTAAAGCAAATCGAGGTCACGCTGTGACTGCCTCCAAAGAGTTGGAGAAGAAATTGAAGGAGGCTGAACAACATAATACTGAGCTTGAATTCAAGCTTAAGTCTGTCGAGGAAAATATCACTAAGCTTCAAGATGCTGAGCGACATAAGATAGAGGTAGAAGAAAAACTGAAGTCTGCCGAGGAGATCCTTAGAGAAAGGACTTCCTCAGAAAAATCAAAAAGGAAAGTTGTTGTTAAAAAATCTTTTAGTGATGGTTGGTACAAAGGTTGGAACAAAGGCTTGGCTATTATGTCTTCCCAAATGGAGTATGCCAGTGTAAAATATTTTAGGGAAGGATGGGTAGCAGCCTTGAAGAAATTGAAGGTTACTGAAAATTCTGAGTTGTTACAGGAGCATACTCATGGCCCTCCTCCCTCTCCTGGAGAAGAAGAAGAAGATGAAGCTGCTTCAGATGAATCTTGCATGATGAAAGGAGAGCAGGTCCCTATTGTTGCTGTTATTCAACCTTCCGAGCAAGTCCAACAAGCCAACACATCTTCCGAGCAACTACCATTACTCTCCGAGCAACCAACCCCTTCATCCAAACTGTCTGAAGAAGTCGTAAGAAATAAGGAGAAGGTGTAAAGTTGTTCGGGTCTTTTATTTCTTTGTTTTCCTGGATGTAACCATGATATGTGTTTTCCTTTATCTTGATGAATAAAATTTTAAACTTTTGTTATTCGTCTGGAATTTCTCTCTTACTTGCTCTGTTCTCATCATTATTGATTTTGTTTTTCATTTTGTCTTTGATAGTTTGTGGCCATGATGGAACACTTATCAGCTCATGATACAGAGTTGATGAAGAAATGCAATGACTATTTCAAAGCTGATCATGCAGACTTTACTGAGGCCCAAATAATTGACATCCTCTGGTCAAATGCCTCTAAACAAGTAATTGACGCTTACCAGTACTTAAAGTGCCTATTTCATTGTGTTGTGGCCAACAATGTGTCTTATTACGGCATGATTGAAGATCTTCAGGGAACGATCGAGGAACTTCAACAGAAATACAAAGAATCCACTACACTTTTGCATCAGAGTTATGAGAAAAGTACCAACAATTAAGTGATGACAAGGGATATGACAAGTACATTTTGGCTTATGAGAAAAATGAGAGTGTGTTAAATCTTGAAATTGAAGAGCATAGACATATTGCCAAGTTGCTGGAACAAGAGAACATCGCTTTGCAGGAGGAAATAAAACAACTAAAATCTGTTACCTCTTCTTCTTCGAGAGCCTTGGTCCAAATTAATGATGATGGTTTTTCCTTTTTAAAAGTAAAAAATGCAAACTTACGGGATGAGTTAGAAACTTTGAAACGAGCAGGATCTTCCACACCTGCTCGTGGAAGAGCAAGATCTTCTTTTCGTGGGCGAGCAAGGGCTGGTCGGGTTACTATTGATGAGACAAGAACTCAATTGGCCTTAGAGAATTAAGCTGTTCAATTGATGGCGAAGAATCAAGTTTTGGCAGACATGTCTAAGAAGATTCAGAGTTTCACCGACCAACTCTCCAATCAGAGTTCTGCTCTAGAAAGTAAAGAAATTCTGGTGAAAAAGCTCCATGAGCAACTTGAGAGGTTAACTTATCAATTTCACAAGCAACCCAGGGAATTTTGGATGGCTGAGTATAATGAAGCTTTGTATCATCTTGATGCTCCCTTGCAGCAGTCGAACAATAAAGGATATAAGCAGGGGTGGTTGAATGCCTTATGTGTCCTGAAACTGGAGCAAGGTCATTTCTTATGGGATTATTATGAACCTGGAGTTCTTGACTTACATGTGCCTCCCTTAAAACTTGACCTTAGTTGGATTCCAGACTGTGCTATTCCTCGAATTTTGATCTCCAAGTTCCTTGGTGATTACAGCCTTCATTCAAACTTTGAGATATCTCGTCTAGAGCACTTGCTTGATCAACCATCCATAAGTAATGTCAGAATACTACGAGATATGAATTTCATAAACTCTCCTTATGCATTAGATGATCCTCCAGCTAGGGTGGAACCTATTTCAAAAGCAGAGGGAAAGAAACCCATAGAATAGGACATTTTTATATAATGAAACAAATTTCATATCATATGTAATCTACTTGGTTTTAACGAAGAAATTTTTACAATTTCATTTCTTTGTAGAATGCCTTTGTTACTCGTTGGTGAATATATATATATCTTGTTTTGTTTTTAGTTAATGGAATTTGTCCCATTTGTTGTTTGATTATAGTGACTTGTCACTCTTTTGGCCTAAGCAATTGAATGATTTTCATCCCATGTTCCTGCTTAGTTTTAGTAATCTCGTTAGGATTACCTTGTTGCCTGGACAGTGGATACCCCGGGAGGTCATCTATCTTCTTTCCTAGTTTGGTACCAACCAACTGGAGTTGGTGGTTAATAATTTGCCGACCAACCGAGGTTGGTGGTAAATGAATTACCGACCAACCGGAGTTGGTGGTAAATGAACTGCCGACCAACCGGAGTTGGTGGTTAATGAATTATTGACCAACCGGAGTTGGTGGTAAATGAATTGCCGATCAATCAGAGATGGTGGTAAATAAATTGCCGACCAACCGGAGTTGGTGGTTAATGAATTGCCAACCAACCGGAGTTGGTGGTTGCTGCTCTGAATGTGTATAATGTGTAGTGTGTAGCACTAATATTTCGAAAAAAAAAATTCAACAAAGGAGGAATATATGGGCGAAACATCCCTTTATTCATATTGAAAGAAACTGTGTTACATGTGGACTTTATTTACTGATAGTACTTATGCAGATGCTCTGCATTTCATGCATTCTTGAATTCGTCTCCTTCCAAGGTTTCAATTCTATATGTCCTAGGACGAACAACTTCAGTTACTCTGTAAGGTCCATGCCAGTTGGCCTCCAGTTTGTTATGCTTCTGGATCACTTTCTTCAGCACATAATCCCCTTCTTTCAAATCACACTGCTACACCCTTTTATTATAGAACAAGGATGTTCGTTGTTGGTATGCAGCATTCCTGATTGCTATTTCTTCCCTAACTTCTTCGAGCATATCCAGATCTAAGCGCCTCATCAAATCGCTTATGGGAAAATTGAAATTAAGCACCCTATGTGTAGGTAAACCCAATTCAGCAGGTATGACAGCTTCACTCTCGAATGTCAACATGTATGGAGACTCCCCAGTTGCTGTTCATGGTGTAGTGCGATAAGCCCACAGCACAGAGTGTAGCTCGTTAATCCAGTTTCCCTTTGTATCATCCAGCTATTTTTTCAAACCATTCAGTAAAGTTTTGTTCCTCACTTCAGTTTGCCCATTGCTATGGTGATGGCCGAGCGCGGAGTGGATCTTCAGTACATTGGATTGATGACAATATGCAGCGAATTCCTCATTGTCAAATTGGGTTCCATGGTCAGTAATGAATGAGTGTGGAAGACCATATCTGCAAATAATACTCTTCCAAATAAATTGATAGACCTTGTCATATGTCATATCAATGAGTGGTTCAGCTTCCACCCATTTGGAAAAATAATCCATAGCAACCACGAGGTATTTGAATCTTCCTTTGGTCGTTGGAAGTGGCTCGACCAAGTCTATCCCCCACATGGCCAATGACCAAGGGGAGGTGATGGGTGTTAACAATGCCTGGGGAGTTCTTCGGATGGAAGGGAAACGTTGGCATTTATCGCATTTCTTAGCGTAAGCTGTGCAGTCAGCTCTCATCATTGACCAGTTATACCCCTGTGTTGTTATCCTCTGCAAAAGCATCTGACTTGCTACATGGGCTCCACAAGACCCTTCGTGAACCTCTTCAACCAAGTCCTTAACTTCGGTGGGATGGACACATCTTTGTAGTGCTGCTATAACACCTCTTCTATATAAGATGCCACTGGTCAATACGTAACGAGCAGCTTTAAACTTCAGTTTCTTGGCTGTGAGTTTATCAGTTGGCAAGGTCCATCCAAGATGGTCCCAAGTTGAGGGTAATGAAGTTCACCATCAAATTTTCGTCTACGCTCCGACCAACCAGGATTTTTATTGGAATTATTCTTCGTAGCTCGGTGCGTATTGTTGATGCCAGTCGAGCTAGGGCGTTGGCTCTTGCATTCTCTAATCTCGATATTCTGATCAAATGAACTGTGGCAAAAGTCGAGACAACCTCCATAGCCTTTGCATGATACTTGACCATTAGTTCTCCCTTTACTGTATACAATCCGAGAATTTAATTTACGATTAACTGTGAATCACTGAACACCACGACCTATTATGCCTTCATAGTTTTGGCCAAACTTAGACCCACGATCATAGCCTCATATTCAGCTTCGTTATTAGAGGCTTTAAACTGAAAGCATAGAGCATATTCTATATCAATCTCATCAGGACTGTTTAAAACAATTCCTGCTCCACTGCCTGTGGCACACGAAGAGCCCTCCACGTACAGATTCCATACAGGTACTTCATTATCAAACTCTTGATCAGACAGATTTCCTCGGTGGAATATTTTATGCTTCCTTTTATCTTCCCCTGATATATCTCGCTGCTCGTTGATTATATTCTCTTGATCGTCCACGGATGGAAGTTGTTCGGGTGTTAAATTTTATGATCCTGTAACATATTCGGGTTGATGTGTATTAAACTCCTGCACTTCGGAGGTACCAGAGTGAGTAAACTCTGCGATAAAATTCGCTACTGCCTACCTCTTAAGTGATGACCTAGGCTCATAAACTATGTCATATTCACCAACTTTTACTGCCCAGTACATCAATCTTCCTAATTTCTCCGATTTATGCATAGCTTGTCTTAATGGCATATCAGTATACACTACTATAGTATGGACTTGAAAGTATGGTCCCATCCTTCTGCTCGCTTCGATTAATGCCAATGATAACTTTTTCAGTCTTAGATATCTGATCTATGCTCCTCGAAAGGCCTTGCTAGTGTAGTAGACCAGTTTTTATTCTCCGTCCACCACTCTTATTAACGCCGAGCTAACTTCATTCTCTTTAACTCCCAGATACAAGTATAGTCTTTCTCCCATCACTGGTCTCGATAACAATGGAGGTGTTCCCAGGTATTTCTTTAACTCTTGAAAGGCCTCCTCACATTCATCATTCCACTCAAAAGTTTTTCGCAGTGTTTTAAAGAATGGGAGGCATCTGTCTGTTGCTCGTGACACAAATCTGTTAAGTGATGCGACTCGACATGTGAGGCTTTGCACTTCCTTCTTAGTAGTTGGAGATCGTAGCTCCAATAGGGACTTGATCTTTTCAGGGTTCACCTCAATACCTCGTTGGTTAACAATATATCCGAGAAACATGCCTTCTCGTACTCCGAATATGCATTTGGTGGGATTCAACTTCATTTGATATTTTTCTAATTAATCAAAAGTATGACCTAGGTCAACTAAATGATCGGCAACTTTCTTGCTCTTCATCAGCATATCGTCGACATAAGCCTCCATGTTATGACTAATTTGCTCTGCAAACACCTTATTCATCAGTTGCTGATATGTTGCACCTGCATTTTTAAGTCCGAAAGGCATAACATTATAGCAATAAGTTCCCCTTGGGGTGATAAAAGAGGTACTTTCCCTATCCTCAGGTTTCATTTTGATATTGTTGTAACCAGAGTAAGCATCCATGAAACTCAATAATTCATGTCCCGAGGTAGCATCCACCAACTGATCGATTCGAGGCAAAGGAAAATGATCCTTTGGGCAAGCTTTATTAAGATCAGTGAAGTCCACACACATCCTCCACTTGTTGTTTTTCGTCTTTACAATCACCACATTTGCTATCCAATCTGGATATTTAATGTCCTTAATAAAAAAAAATATTTCTGTAGTTTCTCTACCTCTTCCTGTATATCTTGGTTCTTTTCAGGACTGAATACTCATCTTCGCTGCTTCACTGGCTTGCTTTTCTTGTTCACGTTGAGCTCGTGACACAGAAAATCAGGTCTATTCCTGGCATGTCTTCATGACTCCATGAAAATGTTTATTTTCTGCGCCTTAGAAATGCTACCAGTTCCTGTTTTAATGATATATCCAACGACGCACCAATTTGGGTTGTTCGTTCTGGATGTTCGTCATCCAGAATGATATTTTTGGTAGCTTCCATGACCTGGCCTTTAGGATCTAATGTTTCAATCTCTGCATCTTCTATTTCATCCACTTGATATGTAGTAATCTTCTTCCTGGATTCTTCTCGTTCATCCTGTTCGGTAGATGAATAGTAGGATTCCCGAGCTACTTTCTGGTCGCCTTTCACAACTCCTAGTCCAAAATTGGTTGGGAATTTTAAATATTAATGTATAGTAGATGGAACTGCCTCAAACTTCTTTAGACCTACCTTTACCATGATGATGTTGTAAGATGATTGGGAATTTTTATCTATTATAAAAAAGCGTACTCTTTCTGTTCGGCAGGCAGTCCATGTACCAACAAACATGTCCAACTTGATCGTCCCAAGTGGAAAAACCATTTCTCCAGTAAAATTGAGGAGGGGCCTATGATATGGATCCAACTGGGCTAACTTCATATTCAAACTATCAAAACATGCGTAGAACATGATGTCTACAGAGCTACCACTATCCACCATTACCCATGAAATCACCACTTCCTTCATTCCTATCTTGATCACCAATGGGTCATCATGAGGATATAGTACACCTGCCAGGTCATTTTTAGAAAAGCTGATGATCGGTTTGTCCCTATTCACCTTCCTCGGGCGATCATCTTCAGCCAAGTTTATTTCCTGTATGTAAGAGCAAGCTTGGGCCTCATTGAGGTAAGCTTTTCTCTCCGCAGTTAGATCTCCACCTCCTACATCTCCACCTGTAATGACATTACATTCAAATGACCCAAAAATGGATTAAAAATACCTTGCGTTCTGTCTGTCTTGGTTTTTTGGGGAGATCGGGGTTATCTTTTGGATCATCTTCGTGATATCTCTTCTTATCTTCTTTTGCTCGGCGAGGAGACTTAGATCTTTGCCTTCCTCGGTCACTGGTCTTTCCACCATTTTGGCGATTAACATACTTGGCTAATTTTCCTCACCTGATGAGTGCTTCAATTTCATTCTTGAGAGCTATTCAACGTTTGGTCGTGTGACTATGGTCTTTGTGGAATTCATAATATTTTAACTTGTTCCTTTTATCAGGATCTGCCTTCATTTTCCCTAGCTAGGCTAACTCCTCGGTGTTCTTGATCTCCTCCAGAATGTGATTTATGTCTACCTTTAAGGGAGTATAATTTCCATATTTCCTCATCTACTCCAGCACTTGCTTACCTTTCAACTGCTTGTTGCCACCATTGTTCTTCTGATCCTTCTGATCCTTCTTCTCGGTTTTACCAGCCTCAACCTTGGTCTCCTTAGTGGTTGTATTCTACTTCGCAGCCATAGCTTCCTCAGCGTTCATGATCTTGGCTACTTTTGCCATCAGTTCTGCCATGGTTCTAGTGGATCTTTGGCCAAAGTGTAGTACAGCTTATCTGGTAACAGTCCACTCATCAGAGCAGTAATTGCTATTTTTTCCTCATAATCTATTACCTCAAGTTTCTCATTATTGAAATGAGTAATGTAGTCTCTGGTACTTTCTTCTGGCTTCTTTCTAACACTCAGTAAGTGTGCTACTCGTTTAACTGGTTTTTCTCCGAAACAGAAATTCCCTATGAAAAGCTCTGCCAGTTGAAGGAAAGTTGCAATCTTCCCCCGAGGAAGGTTGTTATACCATATCTGAGCTGTCCCAGTGAGAGTTCTCAAAAATACCCTGCATCTCATCTCGTCTGGAATCGCATAGATATCGACAGTAGCTTGGTATTGTTCTATATGGAGGACATGATCAGTTTTTCCATCATATTTAGGTGTCACCATAGGAGCTTTGAATTTTTATGGCGTGGAAAAGTTCACGATTGTCTGTACGAATGGTGTCCCTTGTACAAAAGTTCTTTGTAGGGGATTCTTGGCCTTAGCCATTTCCCCTAACCTATCTTCCAACCTTTGAATAGAGCTTTTCCATGCATAGTTTCCCACTTCGGACCTATTTGTTCGAGCGACTGATTGTATTGAGTTTTCCTCATGGGATCTTTCATTATGGGCTGCTGGGCGTGATTGGGCAGAGCCTTCCCTTAGGTCGGATGGTCGTTGAGAGTTCCTCTATGCAATCCTAGGAGGACTTCTATTCCTCCTAGGGTCCAAACGATCAAAAAGAGAGACTCTAATAAACCTTTCTAGAGCACTAGTCCTTTCTGGAGTTAGAGTGACATTCCGTTGAGAATCTATAGCTCGTACTGATGAGGTCCGACCAGGTTGATACGAATGATCATTAGATCTGTCAGTACGATATGAGTCAGTACGTCTAGATTGAGAGACCTCCGGGAATAGAGTTCACCTAGTTCTTGAAGATGGAAAATGGGTATTTCTTTGAACACTTCGTTGTCCTGATTGGGCCGGCACTCCACCTTGAACAGTTTGTATAAGTTGACACATAGTTTCTTGCATGGCTGTTTGGCCTTGGGCTAAATTAGCCATTGTGCCAGCCATATCTTTAATATTTGGGGGAGTAGAAGGGTTTGGAGGGACCCCAGTGTTTCGATTACTGGATTACGGATTCTCAGCCATAGATGATCAATTATTTTACTAAAAAATGCTAAGTACAATCGTTTCCCACAGACATCGCCAATCTATTAATGTAAAAAACTAGATTATATCTAATTAATCAATCACAGATAAAAATGAATAAACAAGACAAAGGATTTTTAAAGTGGTTCAGCCTTAAGAAAATGGCCTACGTCCACTGTTTTTTATTATTGACTGTTTGCCTTGAATCTCGATAGTAGGTTTACAAAGAGATCCAAAGTCCCCTTCTTATGAGGAGGTTACAATGTATTTATAGCCTTGAGGCTGTACATATGAAAGGATAATGCGCTGTTATCTAGTAGACATATACATCTGTACGATAATAATACGCATTTAATGCGTAGTTGTCTTTTGATTCTCTTGATTTGGATACTCTGCACGCTAAGTAGCTCGAACCGCTTAAGTTGCTCAGTATGCTTAAGTTTCACGGTATCTTTAAGTTGCTCAGAGCACCTAAGTAGATCAATGGCAATATGTTGTTCTTCGACAGTATTTGTATTTGCCACGTAGTGTTGACACGTGTCTTCAAGTGATTGGTCCATGTCAGCAGACTAAATTTGCTATCAACAATTTTATTCCCTCGTGGTTATTTGTTCCATTGCATTTGTGTCTCACTATTTTTATGTCAGTGAGAATATTTATGGTTTCCTTAGTTTTTAGTCCAAATGAATGTTTTCACGACATTCTAAGTTTATCATTTGGTATGTTTGGGTATGAGGGTGCAATTGTATTTTTTATATTTATCTTCATTCTATATATGTAGGTCTGAATTTCAGTAGCAGTGTGTTCTTCTTAAGCTTTAAGTGAGGTTTCTTGGTATGAAGGGAAGAATAAAGAGTGTTTGATGAATTTGGGTGGAAACCCAAGATGGGTAATTGTTACTGAATTGGTACTCCATTTGGAAAAGGCATTTGATAGAGTTGTTAAGGATGATTCTGTTGTACCCAGTACACAGGAAATCCGTTAGGAAAGCCCATATTCAGTGGCTTCTCGCACGAGACCTAACTTGTCTAAACCTCATTAAAAGGCCTAGGAAATCTGGGGGTTTGTGCTCGCTGTGGTCCATATGTAGGTCTTTATGGGGATTCTGATCTTTATTTGGAACTCTTTCTCATCATAACAAGAGGTATTTGTTTATGAAATAAAATAATACATATAGTCTTTATTTGGTACGAGTTTTAATGCTTTTCGGGAATCTCATAGTGGTAAATTCATATATTTCAACTCAAAAGTTCAAGAAACAAGATGGAAATTTCTTACCTAAAACTCTGTCGGATAGAAAAATCTTTGTGAAACCGAATTAATTGCTTGGGTGATCGCCCTTTTAGCATGATCTTTGATGAAAAAGACTCCCATGAATTGTTCATATGCTTAAAGAGATCTCCTAGTAAATGGGTACTGGAGTCATAGCGGCGGCCATAACCCTTTCTTCATTGGTTCATGTTGTGCTTCCCGACAAACTCCTTTTTCCTATGCATAAAAACAAGTAGAATCAAAGAAATTAAACATGTGAATTCACCAATGCGCTTACATGGAAAACACAAAATTTTGAAACAATCGAGCACATAGAGAAAATCGAAACAATCAGGGCCGAAAAAAAGAGATGAATAGGTATGGACATTTTATCACTATATATATATATATATATATATATATATATAGGGTGTCTGAGTCGGGATTTGGGTAGAGTTTCCTTACCCTTATTTTGTGAACCAAATTTTTCCTGGGGGAGTGTCCCCACTTGAGGTGCCTGAGGTGGGAAGATATTTGTTTAATCGGGAAGAGATTTATTTAGAAGTGCCAAATTTTGTGGAATGAGTGTAGAGGTTTATTTATATTTTTCTTTTGGAGGCGACTTTTAATTGAAGCAACTTTTCTAAAGTGTGAACTTCTTATTAAATTTTTCAAAACGAGCTCGAGTATCTCGGGTGCTCGGGATTAAGAAAGATAGAAAGCTGAATCAACGTTTGGTTTTGGGGTACTTTGGAAGGTTACTGGGGACCTCAATTTATAGGTCAATTAAAAAACATGACAAATGTAGGGCCAGAAAGGGGTGGGGGCACGTGTATGGTAGATAAAATATTTTCCCAGATTTTATTATGATGACTCGGGGAAGGAGTTTTCCATATAACAAACGACCTTTTATTGCACAGTCAAAGGGGCTAGGGGCCTTTAATCGATCGGTTGAAGGACCCCCAACGGGGTTTAATGTCATTTTCAATTTTTTCCTTTATTTGCAATTTGGTCCTTAAGATTTCACTTCTATGGTTTTTAAGGATTTTGGTAGGTTGTGTTTTGAGAGGTGTTTTTGACGAATGTGGTGAACTGGATCCACACCCCGATTGCCAATCAGGATATCCACAGAAGCTGTCGACTAAGTGGGTGTGCACGTGGAAACTCTTCATCAAAATTTAAAGGGTTAAAAAAAACTAGGTTACCTATTTTTTGGAGAGTGTAGGGTTGCGGGGGTAAATAGGTAGAAAGAATGGGGATAAAATGGTATTTTTTTTAAAGTTTGGATGGTTAACTGGGTGGCTAATCATGGTTTTTTTGAAAGAAGTGGAGTCCTTTGATCATGGTGAACCTGGTAGGTTTCCCATTCCTCTGTCTACTTCTCCTTTGAATCACCATTCTCTTGGGTTTCTGGCGACTTTGGGAGTGGAAGGGGTTTTACTATTTTTCCTTCTCCCTATTTTCTTTGTAGTGATTGTTCCCTTATTCTAGTGATTTTCAAGAGGTGATAGTTTCGGCATCTAGCCTACAGAAGATGATGCTTTATTAGTCTTCTGTGTATAAGGAGTTGTCATACTCTATTCAGGTCTATGGACCTACATCGGTCCGTGAAGGGAGGACCACAACTCGGGTGGCATATCGATCTGTCTTTCGTATGATCTCAAGGCGTGAGGAGATTACAGATTCTATCAGTGGGTGGGGTAATCTTCCATCGCTTGTTCGCATGCCTCTTCCTCCAGCTCAGCCAAGTCCAGGCGTCCTGAGGATCCAACCACATTTGTTGGTGGTTGTGGTAATACTATAGAACACTCAATGTGCTACATAAGAGAATTTTCAAATTCCTTAACCAAAACATATTTGAATCTTTGTCCAAGATCTCACTAAAAAGCTTCATCAACAAACTGGATTCAATTAGTACCGAACCTCAATCATAGCACTTAGGAAAAGGTATAAGACTTAGTGGACTTATATTCACCTTGGTTAATTTGTTTTTATTAATTGAAAACTGCTTTTGAATTTACCTTGGTTTTGTAATTTTGTCAAATACACTTGCAAATATACTTTTCATGTAGAAAAATCTATTTCATAAAGAATTGAATTTCTTTATGAATTTCAATTATGTATGTTCATTAAAGAAATAGGCATACTTGGAGTTTGCCTCAAAATGTATTTTGAAAAATGTTCTATAGAAAAATGGATAAAATATGGACACATGCACGACATGCCTCACCTCAGCTTCGCCACATCAATGGCTTGCCTTGCTACAATAAAACTTATCATTAGCATTTTTTGTTCAGATTTAAAAGTCTCTGAGATAGTCACTACTTGATCAGTCACAACGATGATCTCCTCACTGCAACGACACTATCTCACTGGCTACTTGTGTCCCCATGCAACGTAGGTTCACCGCAACAGTGGAATAGGCAACTGTAGCGACCTTGCGATGAAACAAATTTGCAGCACCATAAGTGAGTTTTTTACAAGATTTTTATTTAAGACCTTCTTAGTTAGTGGGTCAAGGATAACATTTTAGGTGACTTAGACCCTGATATGACTACTTGACACCTTAGGAGAGTGACACCTAATATTTGTACCATTAAACATTTTTAAAATCAAAGGGCTATAAGTTAAGGTGTTGTCTTCTCTTCCAAACCAAGAGTGAGAGGTTTTAAAAATATATATTTACTGATAAAAATATTTGATATATTTGAGAGAATAATTTTTCACTCCTATTATTTGATTTCTTACAAGCCATTGTATCTAATAGAGGTATATTTTCTCATCTTTCATTCAAATATAATCCTCATTGGTGGGTAAATATTTTCTTTTCCTTGGCTTGGAAAAAACTCGATTTTTGAGATTTAAAGCACCACACCCTTTTCAAACACCCCAATACACATATGTAGGATTCCTTCAAAAATCCTAGGTGTAGAATTTTGGTTGCTTGAAGGTTCTGTCCCAGAACAAAGTTATTCTTTAAACTTTAAATGAATAAAGTTGCTTCTACTTTGGAGAAGAAAGATTTGGACGAAGGATTCGAAGACATTGGTTGGGAACCAAAACTAATAGTGATTGTGCAGCGTACTCTATCTATTGGCGCTCTTTACAAAAAATAAGGTGGAAAAGAGTATCTAGTCGATTTTTCATCATGAGGTTGTAAGACTATTTATTCTAAGTATAAAACTCTACCGTAGTGTATTTATCGTTCTTATCGACCCGATATTTTCCCCATTTGTAAGTGTTTTAGTTATACATCTGATCCTGTGCTTATTTTGAACTTTTTCATCTTTTAGAATTAGTCTTAATAAAAAAGACAAAACTTGAGAGATTCTAAAATTTATTAAAATACTTTGTCACATAGCCTTTTGGATTGTTAACCCCTTTTATAATAACAAATTATCAAACCTTTTTATTTAATTAAGTGAAATAATTTTTATTTGGGTAGCTACAATCAAGAGGCATATTCTCAATTACAATTAGAGCGGGTCTCCAAGTTTTAAGTGTAAAAACCTAGGTGTAGATCATTTTGTGTGCAATGGATGGAAGTTCAACCCTCTAACCTCCTATATTTGATGGTAGCAATTATTCCTATTAAAAAGCCTGTATGTCAACATATTTAATGTCTATGGACGATCGCGTTTGGAATAGTATGCTTGTTGGATGGACTTGTCATAAACCATTGTTGATGATGACCAAGTTGATAAGATTATATCTAGTTTGGATGACAACTATTTAACGGAGAGTGGGTGGAACATGACGGGACTTAACGCTATTTTTGGTTGCATGTCCTTGAGTGAGTTTAGGTGTATATCCACATGTATAACATCTAAGGAGGCATTGGAAGTTATACAAATGACCGATGAAGGTACCTCCACCGTGAAGCATTCCAAGCTTCAACGTCTTACCACCCATTTCGAACTTCTTATCATGAAGTTGAACAAAACATTTGACGAATTCTATGGTTAAAATACTTAAGGATGACTTCTTATCACCCCTTTAGGAAATTTTTGAATGAAACAATACTTAAGGATAACAATAGTGATATTCTTATCTAAAACTAATTCATCTTGAAAATCTGAATACTCGGTTATGTTCATCCAGTAAAAATAACAAAGTCTCGTTCTTGGGCTTTCTTGAAACTATTGGGTTTTAGCCTTCCAAAATAAGGTTGTAGTTTTCTATAATGGAGGTTTAGGGTTAAAAATAGGATCTTGTGGGTTCTGCCTTGAAATTTGAGGAAGGGAGTTTGAAATTAATAATGTGTGTGTGTTTTCCCTTTGGAAAAGTCCAATGTCCTTTTATAAAAATGAAGTCAATGAGTTCTAGGAATCTTTGAAACCTAAGAAGGAACAGACACACCCAAAAAAAAAACTCAACCGCTCCTTCTCAAAATTCCACATGCGCACAAAAGTCACCGCACTTGAAGAAAATCAAGAGAAAAAAATGAAAATAAAAATAAAAACTAACAACCGCCTCTCCCAAATCCTATGTGCAAGGGACAACCAAAATAAAAAGATAAAGGGAAGAAAGAAAAGAAAAGAAAAGAAATATATATATATATATATATATATATAATCAACAAGACGTATTTGCCCTGAGTTTGGGAGCTAGCACACCAAAGTCAAAGAAAGGGGGAAAGGCGCCCAACCTCTCTCTATCTCTCATACGTCCTAAGTTTCTTCTTTTTATCCTTTAACTTCTCATCTCATATCTTCCCTCATCTCTTCTCAAGATTTTTAACCAAATATATATATATATATATATCAATTCTTTAAACAGAGTCCAACAAACCCACGATTCTTAAATAAAGACTAATTCGTGAAAGATAAATATGGAATCCAAGAAAAATATAAATTTCCTAATTAACTCTTAGGCTAAAACTAAATTTACACATCACCAAATATTTAATTAAATTTACAAAAATAAATTTAATTCCTCAAAATTTCATGGAACTCAAATTGAATCAACTCTTTTTAATTTAATCAAACTCCAATAAAACCAATCTATTAATCGAAATAAACCATCTTTTTAATAATTAACCAATTCACTTAATTATTACACTTATAAAGACACATGGTATTTCATTCTTCCCCATTAATAATATCATCCTCATAATTCGGCAAAACGTAAACAACATAACGTAAACCCATATAAAAAACAATGCTCACATATTCCTACACGTAGTTTGCCACGATTAGGTGCCTATACACCCAATCCAACACGCTCCTAACCCAAAAATAAAATAACTATATATATAAATAATAACTATAAAAATACTATCTATCACGTTATCCCACTATCTATGATTTGGCTCCTACGAAGCCTGCCCAACCTAACATCCCAAAATTGGAAGTGCATAAACTTTTGGCATAAATGGTCCTGGTGCAACTTCCCTAGTTCATTTGGTGCTCCCCTGCTCTCGATGCTCTCGGTGCTCCAAGTGTTGGTGGTCCTTGGAACCACTGGCTCTAAGCTTTAGGAAACTTAAAAGCACAATGCCCTATCTCTGCACAAATTAAACAAGCGGTGTCAAAAGGTCTAGAATTCCTAACTGGCGCTCGCTCACCCTATTGTCTCTGCCCCTAACCTTATTGTCCTTGTGGGAAAAAATTGCCTTGCTGAAAGGCCTATTGCTCTTTCCATGTATGTTTCTTCTTCCATGATTAATCATTGTGTCCCTTGTTCTCCCCACTTGTATTGGCACCATCTTGACCACTCGGTTTACCCAACTTCTTTTCGTAATTCACCTTATCTTGCCATAACAATAGTGCCCACCATCTGAGTATAAGTAGTGTACACTGGATTCCCTAAAACTATTTTCTTAATCGACCATATTATACCATTAATGAAACACTCCTTGTTCTTTTCCTCAGTATTCACATCCTCCTGTACAAACAACAAAAGATTCGTAAATTCTTATACATACTCAGCAACTGACTTAGAACCCTGTTCTAGATCCAAAAACCCTTTATTCTTCATACTCTCAAAAAAGGAAAATAATTATCATTAAATTTTACCAAAAAATATCCGAAACTTATATGATCCCTATCCTCAAGTGCGGGGACACTCTTCCACTGTAATGCATATCCAATCAACTTAAGCATAGTTAACATTTATGTATGCACATATGTATAGTCCACCATCCTTAAATGCCTCTCCATATCACGCCTCAACTGATGAGTAGTCGTTGGATTAGATCCCCCAATAAAAGTGGGAGGATTGAACTTGTAGAAGCTAAACGTCACCTTATACAACGTCAAAATAGTTACACTCTACTATTGACGCTCTTGGTTTCCCCACCTCTGTATCCCAGTCTCAATACCAGACATTGTGGCCTTGCGAATGATAGTCGTTAACTCTTCTACATGTAAAAGAAATTAATCCTGTTGCGGGACAAGAAATTTAACCCTCTCTCCTATCTACAGATCTCCTAATGTTAACCATCTGAAAAGATAGGCACAAACAACAATAGATTCAAAAACATAAAAAGTGAAAATCAATAAAAGGAATCAAAGATAGGCAACATGAAAGCTATAACAGACTCAAATACTCCAAGATCTAAGACCATGCTCTTATACCAATTGTAAAACCCCACGTATTTTGACAATGGAGGTGGTCAGTCATCATTTCCAACCTACGTCGAGCATTAGGATTAAATGTCATTATTAGCATGTGACAGAATTATGAGACATTTTAAATCTTTTTTCATAAATATAATTTACAAAAGTCCATCGAATATGAAACATCCACCACAATAAAATCCATCACCATTCTAACTTAAAAAAAAAAATCTCCGCTCCAAAGGATTAACATTAAAATATAAATAATCTAACTACAAAATCTCCAACTAAAAGCTTTAAACAACAGTGGAATCGAATGACACACAAAAATCTATAGATAACAGCCTCATAACAAGTACAAACGGAAAGAAAAGATAAACCACTAAATCAATAAAAGTAACTTCATCTACAAGTCCTCAATCTCTAATTACTATGACTCTACCGAACAACCTAACCTAAAATGTTAGTCAATGGTGATGGGTTAGCACCCACTGCAAGAATACCAATTACACCTCTCAAATAGGATTCATGAATCCAGTCATAAGCATTATAATAGATAAATATTGTAATAGAGTATTTTAAATTAAGAATCATTATAGTAAGATGCAAGTAAAGTAAGGCAATACCAACTACCCACATAAACCAAGCCACCCCACTACCCAAGTTCAATTATGTTTATTTCAAATTTTAATTACATCACAATCCTTTAAATTAACATAAATTTAATTATTTAATTAGCTTATTGATGCAACACCACTATATCCATTCAACCATCCAACTGATCATGTATATCTTCGGGTGCGTGCAAAGTTCTAACACGTCACACTCATGCCCATTACTATAGCCATATAACCCAATTTCTTTATCCCTCCACATATTGGTGATATTTCATGCACGATAAGTTACTATATCCATATGGACAAATTTCATTAACCCTGCATGTATTAGTGATGCCAACACAAATCCACATCATTGTAGCCATCTTACCCAATTTTTGTTAGCCCTGCATATATTACTGATGTCAATCGATTTTAATATCCGCTTGTTATCTTGGGCATTAATTACCTCTTATTTATCATGTTTTCATATTTTTAACTAGTGTCACCCATAATTAGGGCACCACAACTAAAATCATCCAAAGTCTCATACCTAGAGATCACCAAACCATAAGTATCACCTAATCCATCACCTAGGAAGAATACCAAATCAAAATCACAACCTAATATTACAACTATGGCTAACGTAATACTGTAACGGTGTACCTAGCCCCACTTGAGAAAATACTTAGTTGTACAAGCGCGCACTCACTAGTTCCATACCTAGAAAGTGCCAACAAAAATAAAATCTACCTACTAGGCCTATACCTAGAAAGAAACTTACTAAGCAATATTGAATATACAACTACTCCTAAAACTTCCAACATCCCCGCGGTGTCAAATTAATAACATGAACAATCTCTACATATCTTATATTTTTAATTGAATGTTATAATCCTCCAGTTTATCATAAAAATCTGATTCCTTTCTAATTAAATCAATTTAATTATGTAATAATCAAGTTCTGCAAACTAGGTACACAAGTTATCATATTCCATTATTCCAATATGAGTGATATTTTATCAATTCAACATATGACTCAATTCAAATATGCATAATATCCATGTTGCACTAAAAATAAATTCATTCTACAAATACACATCAATATCTTAATTTTACGAGTCAAAACCTTATTAGAATTACATATTTTAAATTTTAACATGCGATCTGTCCTAATAATCCGTAATAACATGATACAACTAAAATAAGCATGCGATGTTCCAAGTCTTAAATCAATTTCCAGATTTAATATAAACGATCCATAATTAGGTTCTCACTTTTCCTAACTAAAGTTGCTAATTATTTTACGAAAACAAGTATAATTAAGGTTTAGGCATCATTTAAATCAAACAATACTGAAGGAGAATAATAGTGATATTCTTACCTGAAAACAATTCGTCCTTAAAACTTAAATACTTGGTTTCATTAGTCTCACAAAAATAACAAAGTCTTGTTCTTGGGAATTCTTGAAAATATGTGGTTTTAAACTCCCAAAATAAGGTTAAAGTTTTGTATAATGGAGGTTTAGGATTAAAAATAGCGTGTTGTGGGTTCTACCATGAATTTTGAGGAAGAGAGTTTGAAGTTTATAATGTGCATGTGTTTTCCCTTTAGAAACGTCCTTTATAAAACTGAAGCCAAAGAGACATACAAATCTTAGAAAGATAGGATGGAACAATCACACCAAATTTTGTTTTTAAAATATAAAAGAAAAAGCTCAGTAATTCCTTGTCACAATTCCATATGCACACAAAATCACCACACTTAGAGAAAGACATGAGAAAAAAAAACAATAGCTCACAACAGCCTCTCCCAAATCCCATGTGCAAGGAACAACTAACATATATATATATATATATATATATATATATATATATATATATATATATATAAAACAAGTTTTAGTCCCCCCTGCTTTTACCCTAGCTGTTTGGGAGTCGGTACGCATTATACAAAAAAAGGAGGGAAGAAGCCCTAATTCTCTCTCTCTCTCTTTCTCTCTCTCTCTCTCTCTCACACACACACACGCACACACATGTCCTATTTATCTTCCCTTTCTGCTCTAACATCTCATCTCATTTCTTCCCTCATATCTTCTCAAGAATTTTAACTAAATATATATATGATTCTCTCTCTCTCTCTCTCTCTCACACACACACATACACACACACACACACATACACACACACACACACATGTCCTATTTATCTTCCCTCTCTCCTCTAACATCTCATCTCATGTCTTCCCTCATATCTTCTCAAGAATTTTAACTCTCTCTCTCACACACACACACACACACACATGTCCTATTTATCTTCCCTTTCTCCTCTAACATCTCATTTCATATCTTCCCAAGAATTTTAACCAAATATATATATATATATATATATATATATATATCATTTAAAAGACTCCAACTAATCCCATAAGCCTTAAATAAAGACCAATTCATGAATTCCAATTTAAAAAATAAATTTGGAGTCCATGGAAAATAAAAAATTCTTAATTAAGTCTTAGGCTACAACTAAATATATATATCAACGAATATTTAATTGAACAAACAAAAATAAATTTAATTCTTCAAAATTTCATTGAAATCAAATTATATTAATTTTTTTAAATGATCAAACTCACACAAACCAATATTTTAATCAAAATAAACCATCTTTTTATTTAATTAAATGAAGGGAGACTAACCAATTGTGTATCACGTGAATGTCACGCGATTTATCTTAGAAGATCAGGAAAACATATGGAGATAAGTGCAAATCCTAGAAGATCATGTTGGCGGGTTAGAAGACTGGTCCTTATAGGACTCTATAACTTATAATTTAGATTAACATGAAGATGCCTAGATAAGTAGGATCGCGAAGATTACAAATAAGGGTGACATCACCCAATTTGAGGACATTGATTATAACTAAAATGCTGTGACTTGGACTCTCAGCTAGCAACCCTAGCACTCAAACTACCACTGTTTGTCCTGAGTAGTACACCAATATCCCTCCCTTCCCTGTGGATGTAGGCAAACTTATCTATTGAACTACGTGAATTTAGTGTTCTTAGTTCTTTAATCAATTCATAAGTATTCAAAGAGTCAATCTCTAACGTTGAGGCTCTACTTTGATGATCATACTATTATCATCCCCACAACCTATCCCTTGAAATATCCACTTAAAACGATAACCTCTCAAATAGAATGACTAACTGTCATTAGAGCTGGCACATATGCTATCAGGTATGAACCTAGAATAGTGATCAAGGGTCAAGTTTGGGCAGACTTCGTAGTAGAATTTTAAACATCACGAAGAGGTGAGGACGAGTAGTCAAATCCCATTTTAGAGTCATTGGGAATAAGCAAGGAAGAACAAACTTGGAAACTTTTCATGGATGTCACATCAAATAAAAGGGGCACAAGAGTTAGAATAGTCTTTGTGACACCGCAAGGCGGTCTCATTGAGCAAGTCATTAGATTTGGATTCAAAGGATCAAATAATGAGGCAAATTATGAGTCCATATTGCATAAGCTTCGTAGGGTGATAATTCTAGGTTCTCATCTCATTGTTGTTTACTGTGACTCTAGAGTGGTCACAAACTAGATTAACAGAGAATATAAGGTCAGGTACTCCAAAATGATTGCTTACAAACATAAGGCAAGAGATATTATTTAGCTGTTCAAGTATTCCTCAGTGGAGTCTCTCCCAAGGAACGATAATAGCCATGTAGATGCTCTTGCTACTTTATCTTTGGTTAGAGATACCGACCTAAAAAGGTCGATCGAAGTTCAATAGACCGACCAAACAATGAAGAATCGAATCAAGGCTTGGAATTATCCAAATAGATTTATCTCCATATTGGATGGATCCATCTTATCCTACTTAAAGACCAATGAGCTGGCCAAGAATGGTAAAGAGGCGCACAAGTTGAAGATCAGGTCGTTTAGGTTTTGCCTTAACTTTGAGGGCAAGCTTTGTCAGCTATCATTCATCGACCCTTTACTAAAATGTGTTCACCCTGATCAAGTGGAAGGACTATTAAGCGAGATGCATGGAAGCAGATGCGGATCACACACAGGTGGAAGATTACTCTCCTACAGGAGAATATCTCAAGGATATTAGTGGCCCTTTATGCAAAAGAATGCCCTAATAATCATCCAAAAGTGTGCCAAGTGTCAGCAGCTTTTTCCAAACATCATCCAGCTTGTGGGAGATATGAATCCCCTTACCAGTCCATAGAGAATTGGGGAATAGACATAGTGGGTCCATTACCCGTTATACCATGGGATCGAAGACATATAATAACGGTGACTAACTACTTCACAACGTGGGTTGAGGCTGAATTTCTCACCCACATCAGAGAAGCGGATGCCAGGAGATTCATTTGGAGGAACCTCATCACACAATTTGGAATCCCAAGAGAACTGGTTATTAACAACAGAATGAAGTTCAATAATAACTCCTTCTCTGATTTATTTACCAAATAAGGAGTCAGAATCCACTATGCATCGGTAGTCTTCTCCCTGTTCAATATATAAGAAGAAATAATAAAAAAAATATCTGGAATCAAGCATCGATTAAAGAATGATAAAGGATGATGGGTCGATGAAATTACCTTTATTATTTGGGCGTATAAAGAAATATTGATAAAGATAACAAAAGCGAAACTATACTCCTTTGACTATGGTATGGAAGACGTCATCCATTTAAAGATCGGGCTTTCAATGCTTAGATCGGAGATCTTTATAGATAAATGTAATAATGATTGAATAACTCACGAGTTAGATCTGGCTAAAGAAATAAGTAAGCAAGCTCTAATATATTTGGTTGCCTACCAGCAAAAGTTGGAAATACAACATGATAAAAAGGTCAAAGTCAGATAACTAAAGGTTAGCAAATTAGTGCTCAAAAAGCCACAGCCCGCAGCCAAGAAGCCATCAGATGGGGAACTTGCACGAAACTAGAAGGGAACCTACCGAGTAGTCTCGAAGGGGGCAGAATATCATATTATTTAGGATAATTAAATGGAATAGTAATCCCAAGGTCATGAAATTCCATGAACCTTAGGAAGTTTTATCATTAGATAGGAAGTCAAAGAAATTGTTACTTTCTTTATGCATAATAAAACTATTATTATTTAGTCATTAAAATCATTCAAATTTGTTGACACAAAACTTTTTTATTAAACCCTCTCAAGCAGTGTTGCAACTAGAAAGAAAGGTCTATCACCTAGGAATCTGGGAAAAACCCACATAAGAACTACATTGTACAACATAGACATGAGTTGGTCGCCTACGTTTGGCACTAAAACCCACTTGAGAAGTGATATGATCTAAAGTAGATCGTACTAGAATAGGTAAAAATCCACGTAAAAAGTACGTAGTATAACTCAGACGTGAGTTGGTTGCATATGTTTGGCCCCAAAATCCACTTGAGAAGTGGTATGATCTAAAGTATATCGATCTAAAAGAGGCAAAAACCCACATAAAAACTACATCGTATAACTCAGTCGTAGGTTGATCTCCTATGTTTGACATTAAACCTATCTAGAAAAGGGTGGTATGGCCCTAAGTAAGTATGGTCGGCCGAAAATCAGGCATATCACATCAGCCTAAAGATTATGCATATTATTTACCACTTATAGTCAGTCTAAAATAATCGCAAGATTTAATGCATCGCCCAGGTTTAACATTAGACTTTATAATAATGATCCACTTGGCCGAACTCAGTAACCTGGCCTAAAACTACCAAAGATGGATCAAATCAAATGAGATAGGCTAACCAAGGTCAATTTATTGCAATCAAATTATTCACTTTTTTGTTAAAGGAAAGGAAATCCTGGGAACATAAATAACACTTAGCAAAGGCCACGCATAATCTCAAAGCACAAATTATAATGCCAGAATTAGAAAAATAAACGGGCTGACTATGTGGCAAAAATTAAATGAATACACAATGAGAGATCAAGTAAAATGGAAATATATTTTTCATTGATAAATAAAAAATGGCCATAGACCTACAAGAAAAAGACTTCAAAAGGTCAACAAAAAATTAATTTAAAATAAAGACATAAAAAACTAAGGGTTGAGGGTTATCTTCCCAAGATCGGTTGCAGCAGGTAGGACAGATTAATTGACAACGTCCTAAGCAACCTGATTTGTTGGACGATCAGGAGTGCTCCCCTATGAATAGTAGCATAAGCTGGGGTAGATTGATCAGTAACAACCAAGGTTATTAGAGGATCGATAACTAGGGGATCTACCGTAGGGTAATCCCCAAGTGATTCACCAAGGGTGGGTATTCGACATAGGCCGAATCGGCCTCGTGGAAATTTTCTTTCTTCGGGCCATCTACCCAACCCTTATTAAATGCAACAGACTCATAATAGTCCAGTTGTGAGGCGATTTATTGGATCACTGCCTTGAATCCTTCACTATAAGATTTCTTTAGATCTCTCTCTCGGTCCCTCTCCATCACACTTTTTTTCTCTAGAGGATTAAATTTTTAAGGACCTAATGTCGAAAGGAGGTCTTCAAATTAGACAGTTCATCGTCCACCATGATGAACTCATTATGAGTTCGCTCAGCGGCTTCCACCACTTTCACCTTCGCATCCTTATCGACCTTGAACTTATTATTGGGGTCATCCAATCCTCGCTTTAGGTGAGGAGATGTACCTTTAAGGTGTTTTCATATTTCAGGAGCTGGTCATTATTCATTAGGTAGAGGTCAACTCGATCGAAGAGTTCTTGAGTGACCTATAGACTTTGCACAGAAAAGAGGGAAAAAGTTAAAAACAAAATTAGGAATGAAAAACGGATAAAAACTTATGTGATTTACCATGACACTGAGCAGCAAGCCTTATTTATGGAGCTTCTCCAAACTAAATCCCTTCAGATCAATCATGTAAGATGGAATCACAACCACCTGAGCAACGGAGTACATAACCTCTAAGTCCCTATAGGATGAATCAGCCTCAGTTACTGGCTCTTTTCCTTTAAGAAAGTAGATATACCATGATAGATACCGATTCCATTGGGGGGAGGAGTCCTTTGTGACACACCGCCCAATTAATACCAGATGATCAGTCCTTTATTAAATTAAAATAGAATATAAAGTTCATTCGTTCTTAGCATCACTGTCGAAAATTGTTAATTACTAATCACCTACATTAGTTAATTAAGGTGGTGCTAAAATTTTAAATCTTTTAAATTAACATGCAATCGTCTGATATAAATAAACCACATTCACCATTAAAATTAACCAACATCATAAATAACGAAATAAATGAATCAAAAAAGATATGACTGGAATAAACACTCCAGCCTAAAGCTCCAATACAGTAATCCATATCTAAGACTGAGTCCAACAACTGAAACTAAATGAAGTAAAGTGTCTCTGGAAATAATTAGAAAGTGGAAGACGTGCCTGACTGAGATAAATAAAATGATGCGTCAAATCTTAAATGAATGGAGGCGTCTACTACCAAGGTCCTACAATCGTCCACAGCAACCGCAACATGTCAAATGAGATTGAACTCCTAATCTGGGCGTCCCTGTGGATGGGCACCTAAAATGGTTTTTCCAAAAATATAGATTTGGAAAATAGGTCAGAGCCCGAGTAAAACAGTTTTAAAATATTTGTAAGTATTTAAAATGCATAATCAGAATATATTATGTACATATTAGTTTCACGTCTTCTCACTTGAGGTCCTCACCCCTCAAGTATCGTGTACGCCTAACGTATTATACTAACCCGTCCTAGTTATGCTACCCAACCTAACTAGTTCAAGTCCCTTAGCTTAATACACATACTTACTCGTAGTACCCATTCGTATTACCAATACGTTATTTTATTGATTTATTTTCTCATATTATTTAAATCAATTTAGGGTTCACCAAATAGATGTTAAGTTTCCACTTTCCTAAGTTATTTTAGATATCACTATCTTTATCATCTTCTAAAACACACAGTACGATAAACCACAAGTATATGTGCATGCATACTCTACTATCATGTCCCAATACATCATGTACTATATAAAGGACTATCGGTTCGGAATCACTCTCGAACCACAATATACAATTTACACATAATTGGAGGCGAATATAGTTCTAGGCCTTTGGGATATGCACATACCTACGCACCCAAATGACCAGGCACACCCTCATGCACACAAGCAATGCTCGTCCTTAAATTCTATCTTCTGAGGAACAAGTCTAAAATACCCTAAGATGGCTCATCAAGATAAGACGGTACCCTTTTTAAACCTCCCGCGACAGCAAGTAGTGTAGGTATGCCATACACGTAATAATTCACACATTAGGTCTTCACATGACCTATGTATATAAGTTCGGTAAAGGTAAGCATGTACCCTACAATATATCCCGCACGTTGTCTATACAATTATCAAATTGCCTATGTACCATTAATATACATCCATTAAGTCAATTTAGTAGCTATCTCACCCATACCCTACTAGTCTAAGTCACCGATTCTCTCGGAATCCTCGTGTCATGATAAGGCTCCCCGAATTTAAATCTTAACACACAATTATATTTAATTAACTTTAGCCCTAAATTCTCTTCATGTGATTAAGTCTCCAAATAATTCTTTATCTATTGGTGTTTAAAATAACTCCCATTATATTTAAAAATTACCTCAAAAGTTAACCCGATCATTTCCCACGCATCATAAGCAAAATAGGAAACATTTGCCAAAATCTGGACAGCCAAATCAATTCGACCTTGGACCTAATAGATTCGTCTGCTACAGGTCTTCATCTTCTTCCTTAAATATTTACGGGTTTCATCATTTTTAATCATCCAAACCTTCATTACATGATCCCACACTCCCAACCAAACCTACCAAATATCGTACCAACCTATGTACATTATTTCTAACATATTATAATCATCAAATAACATCAATTGATTTGAATTAATTCAAGATTAATCTCTTAAAACCCTAGTTCACCATTTTTCATCAATAACATCTATAGAACTCAGATTTCTTCACATTTTGATTATCTGTGGTTCATCAAATTCGTCTTCTTACATAAGGGATTCAAACCTAAAATTAATTCAACCCAAGACAGGATTAAATCTCTTAATTTTGTCATCAACATTCATGAAATTAAGATAATAAACATGCTACTCTAACATGGATATTATATCTAATCAGAATTCATCAAGATAAATACTTGCCTCGGGTTGTCAGTCTGAATCTCTGCATATGAGTGGTAGGGTGGTGTTCTTCTCATTCTCATCTACATAATAGAGGTGGTAGTGGTGTAAAGTAATGTAGAAAAGCCTTAGGACTCCTTCAGAACTCCCCTTTTTCTCCCCTGATAGCCTCTATTAGTTTTTGTTCTGGAAACCCCAACTTCCCTAACACGAAATATGATTTATACTTATAAAATGCATGGGTCTATTTTCCTAAAAAATTCAAAAGACCAAAATACCCCTCTGGGGTACTAGTTTGGTCTAAAAATGCCCCAGGACTCAAACTAAACTCCCGAGTACACTTTTCTGACTATCTCGATCCTTTAGGACACATTGGCGCACTAAAAAAACCATATGGAATATTAAAAGTAAAATATATTTTATTTTCCAAATGAAGTCTCGACACGACTGACACGCCCGTCCCGACTAAATTTACCATAAATGCCGTATTTTTCACTCACAAAAATTATAATATTTCCTTATCATTATTATTACTCATTCACTAAGTAATATCCAATATAAATAAATATTAATCCTTACCTCACTAATTAATATTTATTTTACCGAATTAATTTCCAAATATAATTTAATTAATCCCAATTAATTACCAAAATAAAAATTAATAAAATTACAAGGTGTTACATACTTCCCCCCTCATAACGGAATTTCGTTCAAAATTCAAAAAAAGGAAATCCCTAGTATGAACAACTCTTGATACTTTCGTGCATCTCATCCTCACGATTCCAAGTGGACTCGTCGGCATTATGATGTCCCCACTAAACTCGCAAAAGTGGAACTATCTTCGACCTGAGTCTCCTCTTGCTATGGTCTAAGATAGCAGCCGGACTCTCCCATATGAAATATCTAGCAGTAAATCAATATCCTCCAAAGCGATTTGGGTGTGAGCCAACTCATCCTAGAGATATCTCCTTAGCAAAGTAATATGAAAGACATCATTAATTCGATGTAAGTGCTCCGGCAACTCAAGTCTGTATATAAATGATCCAATCCTCTCGACGATAGGGAATGGCCCCACATATCTTGGTGTCAACTTCCCTTTCATCCTGAATCTCATTATCCCCTTCATAGGAGATATATGTAGCAACACCTGGTCCCCTACATTAAACTCCCAAAAGAACCACTTGGCAACAGCGTAACTCTTTTATCTATCCTGAGCTACCCGTATACGACTTCGAATCATCTTAATCCTATCCGAAGTATCCTGAATAAACTCTGACCCAAAAATCTTGGTATCCTCCACCTCTAGCCAAAAAGAGGGAGAACGACATGGTCTACCATAAAACGCCTCAAATGGAGCAATGACAATAGTGAACAAGTAGGAGTTATTATACGCGAACTCCATTAGTGGGAGATACTGCTCCTAACCTTCTCAAAAATCAAGGATACACATCTGTATCATATCTTTTAACATCCGATTGGTCCTCTCCATCTGCCTGTCCGTCTATGGGTGATAATTCGTACCCAACCGCAACTCGATACCCATAGCCTCCTGGAAACTCTTCCAAAATTGTGACATGAAAATCTTATCCCTGTCGAACACAATGTCTAATGGCTCACCAAGCAACCTCACTATCTCAATAATAAAAATCTGAGCATACTGTCTTGTAGTATAATCTCTCCAAACTGGAAGAAAGTGAGATACCTTGGTCAACCGATCCACTATCATCCATATGGAATCGCGACCTCTCTGTGAAGTAGGCAACCCAGTAATAAAATTCATGGAAATGCTCTCCCATTTCGACATAGGGATTTCTAGCGGCTGAATAAACCTTGGTGGTTTCTGATGGTCCCCTTTTACTAGCTAACAGGTGGCACACTTCGAAATAAACTCGACGATGTGTCGCTTCATCCCACTCCACCAGTATTGTTGTCTTATGTCCTAGTACATCTTATCCCCACTGGTATGTACTACAAATCAAGATCCATGTGACTCTGACATCATCACATGTCGTAAGTCCTCTCCTTCTTGAACAATCAGTCTTCTGTTGAAGCGTAAGAGTTCCTCTGAACTCACTGAGTAAGACACTACTCCCCCTACTAAGAGCTGAATGATCCGCTAAAGAATTTGCTGCATGTGCCTGTGCCACCCCCATGATAATCTGGGAGTGATAGTCATAACTTACATAAATGGATGGGCAATTGAATTCTGATGTCCCAACTCCTTCCATTTTGCCTTCCACACCTCGGCCACCTCACTAGCTAGCCTACAGCTCAATGACTTTGCCACCACGTTAGCCTCTCCAGGGTGATACTAGATATCAAACTGATAATCCTTCACAAATTCAAGCCACCTGCGCTAACGCATATTCATCTCCCTCTGAGTGAACAAGTACTGTAGTGACTTATATTTTGTGAATAGGCGAAACTTGTCTCTCAGCAAATAATGTCTCCAAATCTATAATTCAAGCACGACTATTGCTAACTCAAAGTCGTGGATGGGGTAGTTCCTCTCATCAAGCTTAGGCTTGCGGGTAGCATACTCTATAGCCTGACCCTCTTGCTGTAGCACACCTCCAAGTCCTTATAAGTATGCATCAGTGTAAACTACTCTAATCCTGCCCTAGGAAGTGTGAGTATGGGTGTTGAAGTCAACTTGTTCTTCAGTACATCAAAATCCAACTGACAAGCATCATCCCAAATAAATGATATGCCTTCGTGAGTCAAATTAGTCAAGGGACCTGCAATCTTCGAGAATCCACTACTAAACCGTTTGTAGTACCCAAATGACCCCAAGAAACTATGCACTACCATCGGTGTCATGGGTTGTATCCACTCCCTCACAGGTTACACCTTACTCAGGTCCACTGATATCCCAACTCAGAAATGATATACCCTATAAATGGTACTTTACGTATCTAGAACCCGCATTTTTCAAACTTTTCATACAACTGATGCTCACGTAGTGTTTGTAAGACCTGACGTAAATGCTCGGCATGATCCTCCTTGGTATGGGAATAAATCAGAATGTCATTAATGAAGACGATAACGAACTGATCCAAGAGCTCTCTGAATGTGGGTAGCGCAAATCGCATAACTCGAAACCCGTAGGACCCATATCTCGTTAAGAAGGCATTCTTAGACACATCTTGCTCCCATATATATAGATGGTGATAACCGAATCTCAAATCTATCTTAGAGAAGTAGGAAGCTCCTCTCAACTAATCGAATAAGTCATCAATTCGGGGCAATGGATACTTGTTCCGTATCGTGACTTTATTTAATTCCCGATAATCAACACACAGTCGCAATAACCTATCTCTCTTCATCATAAACATCACTGGAGCACCCCAAGGTGAGGTAATCCTACAAATAAACCCCTATTCCAAAAGCTGCTCAATCTGATCCATAGCTCCCTCTTATCTATAGGAGCCATACGATAAGGTGCACATGCTATCGGCCAAGTGCTCGATGCTAAATATATCACAAACTCTCTCTCTCTCTCTCTCTATTGGGTGGCATTCTCGGTATCTCTTGGAACACATCGACGAACTCACATACGACTGGGATCAAATCGAGGGAAATCACCACCCCCTGAGAGGTCTCCTCCTCTATGTAGTACAAATGAGCAGACAATCCTCCCTCCGAACAGGGCATCGCCACTAAAAACATCTCCTGGCCCAGTAAAGCGAATACAATACTCCTACTATAAAAATAATCATGGCCTTATAAGTGGTTATCCATTCCATGCCTATAATGGCATCATACTCCGACATGTCTACCACATGCATAACGACGGGAAAAAGAAGTATCCCAATATTTATACCCACACCCCGAAAGATAAAGAATATCAACATCGCATTACCCAATGGAAAATCAACACATGTAACAGTACTATCTACTGTATCTAACAACCCACTGGCCCATGCAAATCTATTGGGTATGAACAAGTGTGAAGCCCTATTATCAAATCAAATACACCCCAAAGTGTTATGGATGAGAAACATACCCTCCACTACGGGCGGTGCATGAGGAACTGCTGCCTGGTGGACATTATATACACGCCCATACTGCAACTGCAACTGCCCCTGATGAGGTTGGGCTGCGAGAGCAACTGGTATGGCAAGCAAGGTTGGCATCTGTGCTGGTGCTGGAAGGGTGGTGATCAAGGGTGAAAAGTAGCGCGTGTCAAATGGCGATCATTGTTTTCAGTTCACTGCCTTAATACAAAAATCTAAACATATGACTACACTAAAAAAGGGATTGTAGCGGCCAAGTCCGAGTATCAAAAATCTGCAGAGACGAACTGTTAGAATTTAATTGATTTAGTACGTCTAAACGTGAAAAAGAGATTGCTAACAAAAAATAAAATATAATAAAGAGAAAAGATTAATCTAGGTGTGAAATTAAACTATGATTAATAAAGCAAATAAAAACTATAGGTTGCATCGAATATCCCTCACCTCGAGTTAATTGGTATAAATGGTTACACGGGCTCACGAGTTATTAAGACTGCGTCTCGTTTTGACAGTTAATTAAACCCAGAGTTGTCACACCCCTAAATTCTCATAAAAGTATAATAAGATTTTGGCGTCAATAAATATCCCGGAAATTACGCACGCAAGATCGTAAATACAGAGCATACATGATGTACCCCATTAAATCTTCTAGGCGTAATAACTAGGATAACCTACTCGAAATAAACCCGTGAGAAACCATCACCAAAGCAAAGTAACCAATCAATCCTTAGGTGAGTTCAATCCAACACAACTTAGACTAAACTAGCCACTACACATAAATAAAAGCATTAATTAAACTAACTAATTAATTAAAGCAACTAATTAAATAGGCAACAATAAATAATTATCTAGGCATGAAATAAATGGAAGGCATTAAGTCTACACTAAAAAACTTTTAAATATAAAGCAAGAATTAAAGAAATACAAACAATGGAGTTTGGATTGATGAAGAAGATGATGGGTAGTGTTCTTACACAACTGCGATGGGCAAACCCACTATACGGATAAACTCTAGGAGGGAGAAAATTGCACACCCAAAATAATCTCCAAACCCCAACTCCTAAGCCTTAACTAAGCAAAAAAAATGAATTATTACAAGATATACTCCAAAAATAAACCAAGTGGTCTATTTATACTAAGTGGGAAAAAGGAAAGAAAAGAAAAAGAAATAATAAAAAAAGGGTTAAGTTACATTTAAAGGGATAAAAGAAAAATAAAAAAAGAAATTAAAAGGAAAAAGAAGGTGACACAACAATCTTGGACAAAAACAGGACACCAGTCGACTAGTGGCCAAATCGCGATCACCCACTTATATAGGCAAGAGCACACTGGATGGGACCAAAGGTAAAATACGGAAAATCGGTCGACCGACGGCCCAGGTGAGGTTGACCGGTGCTAGCAGATCAGCCCACGCAACTCACTGTTACATCGCAAATCAACCCCAAGCCATGGCTTCCATGGCTGCAAAGAAAATCGAGACCCACCATGGCCGAAAACCCATCACGCGAACAACAGTTATGGCTCGGACCTGCAACGTTGATGTGTGTGGCCATAAACGACACCTCCATCTCCAAAATTCCAATAACCCAACTCCATCAAAAATGGCCAAAGCCATGGAAATGTCAAAATGGGTACTCCAAAAACTCGAGTCAACTGACCCACAACTAGTTCCACATGCGACCAAAGCTCCAATTTCGGACAAAAGTCCTCAATTTGGAACGAACCCAAAACTAGAGAACAAATCCAAACTTCACCCAAATCGCATGTGGCTTAATTGGAGTGTACTAAAAAATGAAAGAGAAAAGAACATAGATGGAATTAAAGAGATTGTTAATGAATAAATAAAATAATAATATAATTAACTTATAATTCTTTCCCGATTAAAGGTCCGTATTTCCTTCGTTCGGACTCCGATTCGAGCACCGTTCGCAACCACGCAAAGCTTGACCCAAGGGATACAACTTTCGTGAATACTTTAGGTAAAAATCCCAAAGTATGAAATTACGAAAATGCCCATAAACGTGCGAATCGTGACGAACTTTACCGGAATGTGCTCAAACTTCATACCAAGTACCATAACACCTATAAAAGCTCAATACTATCACAAATAATATGTTAGCATATAAAACGGAGGTTGTCTGATTAATGAACATAATCTATATTATACTCTAAAAATAATAGATAGAGAATTTAATTAGAAGCATTTATTATAACTTTAAAATTCATTTCATTTAATTTTTTATTAAATAGATTATATATTTTTAGAACTTAAATTAATAGCAATTATGGATATAGGACAATAAACATTGTGTTTTCATTTTTAGTCCTATTTTCAAATTATTGGCTGATGTGACATGCTGTGATTGTTTAACGCTTTATAGATATGGGTTCGCGCCAGTCGATTTATTCAAAAATAGGGACTAAAGTTATAAATAAAATATTTGTTGTCCTATTTCCGTAATACATATTACAATAGGTCCTAAATTTACAAATCCCCCTTTTTAAAAGCCTCTCCTATTTTTTTTTATTTCTAAAAAAAAAGTGTCTCTCGAGATTAACTATTTACGTTTCTTCTCCCATAATATTTTCTCATATATTTGAACAATACATGAATTTAGTTGGTTCATGTATTATGGAATTAGTGTATATAAGTCTAAATGGAGGTTTAAGTATTTAGTCAATACATATATTTAACTGGTTCATGTATTAGGATTTTCATGTATACACATCTAAATGAGGTATGCTTTAGTTAAAAAGTTAAATGATATTTGAGATAATATAATATGTAGGTTTTATTTATGCAAGTTATTATGAATATATTTTTACCAATCAAAATTTATTATTTGACTTAACTATTGGGTTTTGCTTTATCCATGTATTGTATAAGATATTAATTTGAAATTATTTGTATAAATTGATATTAAATATGATAGGAACAACAAAACACAACATAAAACCAATTATGATTTAAACATGAATACTATTGATCGAGCTGAACTTAATGAAAATGGATATGTTTTAGTTAAAAAGTTAAATGATATTTGAGATAATATAATATGTAGGTTTTATTTATGCAAGTTATTATGAATAAATTTTTGCCAATCAAAATTTATTGCTTGATTCAAGTAATGGATTTTGTTTCATCTATGTATTATATAAGATAATAATTTGGAATTTATTTGTATAGGAACATGAAAACACAACATAAAACCAATCATAATTTAAACATGAATATTATTGATCGAATTGAACTAAATGAAAATAACATGATTTATCATATCATGTTCGGGTCAAGCTTATATCGATTTACTCATGTTCCTGTGAGTTTTAAAATTACTATCCTGATATAACTACGATCTTGACCACATGCATGTATCGAAGAATGGTAGGAAAAAAAACTATATGCTCCCGTGCATTGTGCGGGTTACATGCTAGTTATAGCAATTACGGTACCCGAGGGGGATAAAATGCTTAAGTTCAAGGGTAATGAGTGCTACGATTCAGGATGAATCACATCCCCTAACTTACACATTGCTAGTCCCTAGTAATGAAATTAAACGCAAGAAGAACTATAAGAAAACGATAAAATAGGAGATATAAACAAAAGAAATAAAAGGGATAAGACAACTTTCGCGGGCGAACGATTGCATTTAGCGTATGCAATAAGTCGTTAAACCCCTAGGTTATCCTAGTGGATGAGTGTCATCTCGTGAGGGTTTTCAGAGATGAAACCCACAAACATGATATGCTTTCCTCAAAATATTCCCAATCACATGCGACACATAGGGCTGTAAACTGATATTCAAAAATACGCATCCGTCCGATATCCGAATCCGAATTTGCAAATATTGATCCAAAAAAATGGAAACAAATACGAATATGGATACTCTATAAAAATATTCGAGAAAATGGATATGGAAACGGATAGTACTACTATCCGACACGAATAATTCGTATCCAATGCGGAGTATCCATTTTATCGGATATCCGTTTTATCAAATATCCGCATCCATCAAACATATGTTTAAAATATTACTAATAATATTAGTATTAGTACTACTAATAAAATAATATTTAAAAAAAACTTAATCGTTTATTCCCTAAAACAAAACAAACACATACTTCACTCAAAACAAAAACACCCTAAAGTTATTATTTTATTGGGTATATTATAAAATGTCATGTATTATTATTTTATTGGGTATATTATAATGGAGTTACATTAAAGTTACAATACACCCTATCACACACAACATGCACCCACTAAAGAACATATACTCCACTAAAAAAAAAACTAATTTCATCATATTTTTCTTTCATATAAAAACAAGAGAAAAGAAACCCTCATTTCACTCCACAAAAATCCCTCATTCTTCCACCTCCCCCTCCGGTGCATCAGTCCATCGCTGCTCATTAACCCCGCCACCACTTCTCATCAACCCCTCCGGTGCGCATCAACTCCGTCTGCTGCGCATCAACTTCCCATTATCATTCAAAAGTGGACTCCAAACTTCACCTTCTGCAAAGATTCTACTATAAAATTCCTATATGGGTGAAATTCCATAATATTCCTGTCCAGTTGTGCACAAATGAGGGGCTTAGCTATGTGGCAAGCTCAGCGGTAATACCTATGTTTGTTGATACTGTTACTGAAGATATGCAGAGAATTAGCTTTACTAGGATTTGTGTTGAGCTAAAATTTATGGAAGAATACCCTAATACCATTGATGTTAGCATGGAATATGGGTGTAGTTGGAGTGGAATACTAAGAAAAACCTCCTTCTTGTGTCCACTATGGCATCTTTGTCCATGCTCTTTTCTCTTGTACTATGGTTAAGAAGGTCTGGGTGGTAAAAAACAACAAATAAGAGGTGTTTCCCATTAAAAGCCATGTCGAGATCCAGAATACCTTAGAAGAAGGTTGGTCCCAAGTGCAGAAAAAATCTTCTAAAATTCCTAAAGACGGTTGCCCAGACAAAATTGGGGTGGAATTAGGGGGAAAACTAGGAGGGGTAGGTGGTTCTCTCGATAGTGTTGTTTCCCTTGCCTCAGGGGACACTGTTCTTAGCCCCAAAATAGTTACTACCTCCAATCCTTTCGAACTTATCAAGACTGATTGAGAGAATTCTCCCATGGAAACTACCCTTACTCTTATTGGTTTAGTCCTCAAGGTTAAGGCAGTGGATGAACTTGATAAGGGGAAGAAAGTGGTAAGTGATAAAGGTTCTGGCAATGAGCAGATTGAAAGTAAAGGGAAGGTGAAGAAGAGGTCAGGTAACAAAACCAAAAAGTTTTAATGACCAAGCTTGGTACATGGAATATTAGGGGGCTTAATTCTCCCTGTAAACAACAGAAGGTTGGGGAGCTTATAAATGATAATAATTTAGATATTATTAATCTTGTCGAGACTAAGATTAGAAGGAATAACATGGAGAATGTTAAGAATATGTTCTTTTACCATTGGGAGTGTGTCCATAATTTTTCTATTGATGGGGGTGTGGCGAGGGTGATTGTGGGATGGAACCCCAATATTTTGAGGCTTGAAGTACTTTCTTCTCATAGACAAGTTATGCAGTGCCTGGTGAATATCATTGGTACCAATTACTCTTTTTGCTCTTCTTTCATTTATCGGAGACAACCTTCCTGGTCAAATGAGAAGCTTATGGGCCTTTCTTATTGAGAATAAAGAGATAATTAATGAAAGTCCTTGGATTCTCATGGGTGATTTTAACGTGGTAAGATGCCAAGAGGGAAAAAAGGGCATATTGATATTAACATTGCTGCTAATGAGGAATTTAATAAATGTCTCCTTGAGCTAAATGCTGATGACTTGGCTAATAGTGGCATGTGGTTCACTTGGAATAAGAATCAACTTCGGTCCAATAATGTCCAATCGCGTATTAACAGGGTGATCCACAATGATACATGGCCAATTTTTTTCCCCAACTCTCAGGCTACCACTCTTCCTTGTGGTATTTCTAACCATAGACCTATTATTACTCTTCAAGATACTACCATCAATAGGAGACCCAAGCCCTTCAAAAATTTTAAATTTTGTATGAATCATGATGAGTTCATGCCTATCCTTAATGAGGCCTCAGATGTTGTGGTAGTTGGGAACCCGATGCTTAGACTCTTTAGGAAGCTTAACAGAGTTAAATCCTCTTTGAAGCACTTTAATAAGAAGTTATTTAATAAGATATCTTTTAGGGTAACTGATCTCAAGAGTATAATGGATGCCATTCAGAGTGAGCTAGACGGTGATGGCACAAACGTGGAGCTCCAAATTGAAGCTAAAGAGGTGTTGATCAATTACAGTGAATTGAGGTATGATGAGGAGTCTTTTCTGAGGCAGAAGGTTGGAACTAAATGGCTGAAGTTGGGTGACCAGAATAATGCTTCTTTAACAAGAAATCTAATAGGGATGTAAATGGATATTAAAAAATCCGCATCCGTCTGATATCCGAATCAGAATTTGTGGATATTTATCCGAAAAAATGGAAATAAATACGAATATGGATACTCTATAAACATATCCGAGAAAACAGATACGAATACGGATACGAATACATATAGTACTAGTATCTGACACGAACAATCCGTATCCGATGCGAAGTATCCATTTTACTGGATATCCTTTTTATCGGATATCCGTGTCTGTCAAACATATGTCTAAAATATTACTAACAATATTAGTATTAGTATTAATAATAAAGTAATATTAAAAATAACTTAATCATTTATTCCCTAAAACAAAACAGGCACATACTCCATTGAAAACAAAAACACCCTAAAGTTATTATTTTATTTGGTATATTATAAAATGTTATGTATTACTATTTTATTGGATATATTATCATGAAGTTACACTAAAGTTACAATTCACCCTGTGGTGACAATTATTGTGCAACACAAATAAATAAGAAGAAAGCATTCACCAAGTGAAAACAAGGAATATAAAATGACAATCACACAACAAAGGATGTACGTGGTTCAACAAAGATGTGCCTACGTCCACGGTGGTGCAGTCGATATTATTTCTATATACTCCAGAGAGTAATTACAGAGAATACAAAAATTGTCCTTTTTCCCCGGACCTAGGGTTTAATATATACATGTACATGTAGGTAAGTGGAGGTGATGGGTTCCCCCACGTCTTCCATCTCCCCTATAACTTCCCTTAATGAGAACGTGGGGGGAGACCGGATCAAAATAAAAGATGAGGGGCTTGGACTTTGGGCCGCCAGGACTGGGCTACTCGTCCAGGCCCATGGTCCTAATTTTGGGTACCCACAATTGCCCCTAAATTTGTTGGGCCATGTTTATGGGCTCAATAGATTTAAATGATTAGCCATAATGGTTGTTTTACAATTCTTCATAAATCGTGAAGCTAATTTTGGCGGCACCCGCCTCATATCTTGTGCACTATGATTAGTAGAATTTGAAGGTTTCTTGGAATAGGTACTTCTCTATCTTCGTTCCAATTTTTCCAGCATTTTCTCATTCCTTGCGAGTTCTAGCACTTCGTACCTTCTTCTCTCAATCTCCAGTCTCATTGCTTCCTTACCGTTTGGGCTCTTACTTCTTCATCGTTCGAATTGGTCTTCTATCTTATAAGTTCCCTGTATCGTTTCTCTGTGCTTTCTCTTTGAGTTTGTAGTTTTCTAGGGCTTTTCAATGGCGAAGATTGGGAATAGGTCTGTCTCTAAGTTTAGGAAGTTTTACAACATTCCCGAGTGGGTAGATATTGAGTGCTATTCCTCCCCTCCTAGAAACGTTAGAGAGATAGATGATGCTCACTGGATCCATGTTCTGTTGCTTTCCCAGGGGGGACTCACTTCCTCCCAATAATTTGTTCCTGCATTTCTTTGGCTATTTCAATATTGTTCCTGCACAATGCTCGCCCAATGTGTGGAAAATAGTAAATGGCATCCATAGGATAAATCAATTGTATGAAACTAGGTTAGGGCTCGCCGAGGTCTTTTTCTGTTACTCCTTTTTTCGAACTAGTTCTGGTGTCCTTTACCTCAAAGCTAGGATCCCTGACGGGGTATTGGTAGTAAATCTACCTGATTCCCATAAGGACTACTAGCAAGAAGGTTTCCTTGTTAGAAATTGGCAGTTTCCTCCCTAATTTGAAGGGTCGAGGTCTGAGAGGTTCTCTGTCCCCTTCTATGGGGAGGAATACATAGGTAGACATTGTACTATTATTTTGATTTTTATTGATTTGTAATCCTTCTAACTCTTCTTTGCTTTTTCTTTCACAGTGAAGTCAAAGAACTTGGAACCTGCACTCAATGAGGTCCGTCTTTCAGAATTGGTAAAGGCTTGGAAAATCAGGGAGCCCTTAGGTGACAGCGAGCACCCCAGATCTGCTGCCTTCTTGCTCGAGTACAAGAACGTTGGTTCCAGCTTTATAGCAAGGCCTATGGATAGTATCCCAAAGTTTGAGTCATCTGAAGAGACTGCTGCAGGTCCTATCCAATTGGACGAGGAAGAGAGTAGCTCTGAGAGTGGCATTGTTGGAGCTGTAAGTGATCTGCAGGGAGGGAGCTCTAACAGTAGTAGATCCTCTGATCGTAGGGAGGTTTCTGAAGCTCAAGGATCGTCAAGTACCTCTAGCAGCTTGAGTGAAGGAATGGTTCCACCTCAGAAGAACCAGATTCGGGATGATGACAATGAAGACCACATGCTCTTCGCACAGAGGTCGAAGAAGCAAAAATATGCCTCGGGGGCTGTGGCTACTGGTTCCCGATCTTCTGCTCAGGAGCAGGAGGGGAAAAGGAAGGAAGAGGAGCAGGTGAGAGAGAGAGAGAGAGAGAGAGAGAGAGAGAGAGAGAGAGAGAGAGAGAGAGAGAGAGAGAGAGAGAGAGAGGAAAAAGGAAGAAGAGAGGAAGAAAATAGAGGAGAAACGAAAGGTAGAGGAGAGGAAGATGAAAGAGAGCGAGAAGGAGGAGGAGAAGAGGAGGGCTGAAGCGAGGACGAAGGCCAAGCAAGCCTTAGTCCCGGTGTCTGCTCTGCCCGAGGGGGCCTCCATGGTAATTTTTCTTCAGCTGGCCCCGTCTTTGCTCGAGAGAGCTGTCCTCTCGGCTGATCGCCAAAGGGCAGTAGGGTCAAAGCACTTGGCCCTTCAGGCTAGTCAGAGGCTTGCTCTGGTAAGGTTTTTCCCTTTTTCTCCTATGCTTTTCTAACTTCCCCCATTTTCCACTTCTAATGCCTTCTTTTTTCTGCAGTTTGTTACTGACTTCGTCGTCCTGTATCATTCACGCGATGAGCTGGTAAAGAAGTATAGTGAGCTGGAGCAAGAGAACTCTGCCCTGAAGCTGAAGGGTAAAGAGCTCGAGGCCAACTTCAAAGCCGTTGATGCTTCTCGGATTTCATTCGATTTGGCTCTTACCATCGCCAACAAGGAGAAGGACGCTGCAGTCCAACATCTGAAGGAGCTAAGGCAGGCGTATGACTTGGTTTGCTCGAGCAAACTTACAGTCGTTGAGGAGAACAGGGTGTTCACTGAAGAGCTAAAGAATAAGGAGTCTGAGGTTGTTACTGCCAAGGAAGACTCTTATAATTCTGGTTGGGTCGCAGCATATGAGGATGCTGAAGTTCAGATAGGATATATTAGTCGTCTGAACTTCAAGAAAGGATGGAACAAGGCTCTCATTGCTGTTGGAGTAGATGTTGCCTATCCCCTTTTTGACGAGAACGACCCAGGGCTGAGGCCAGTCATAGATGGGGACCCTACCCCAGCCGTTGAAGGCTCTGATCCTGTTCCTCAGGCGCCCCCTGCTGACGTTTCTCTTATTGAGATGACAGAGACCACCCCTGCCGAGGACAGTTCTCCTGTTGATGTTAATAAAGGGAAAGGGCCATCAACCTCTGGGCCACCGGAGGTCGCTAGTTAGTTATCTGATAGGATTGCTTTGTATTTTTGTTTTTTCCATTCTATAAACTTTTCTTTTTTCAGTTCGATGTAACTTCAATCTTCATTAATGAAAAAGGCTTCATTTCTGCTTGTACTGATTTGTCCCTTTCTCTCCCTTTTCTTTCTCTTGCTTGTAGTTAGTTAATGTGGATGATTACATTCCTGCTACTTCCTAGTTGGGTAGGACCCTTGGTCCCAATGTTACTCTTGAAGTTCTCCAGGCCTTCGTTAAGCTTTGCAAGTCCCTTAGGTCTAGAAATCAGAAGTATAAGGAGCAATTTGAGCTCGTGGCCAAGCTGAAGGACAGGCTTCAGGAGATGGAGGACATTGGTGCTTCAGTCCAAGAGGAGATCAATGTGCTGAAGATAAAACTATTAGAGGCCTCCGAGATCAACCAAGTAGGGGAGGTTCTTCAGTAGGAGAATGAAGATCTAAGGAGAAAAGTCTTACGACTCAGGGAGAATGCGCCGAGCACTGTTCGAGCAGTATTACAAGGCTCCTCATCATCGCGAGATAGAGCTGATCATAATGTTACCCCTCCTATGTCGCGAAGTCTCACTCGCCCTCCCCTTCCGCGAGCTGATAGGAGCACTAAGAGCATAAGAAGGGAAGGAGAAGAACTTCGCGATAGGGAAATGGAAGAACTCCGCGGTGATGTTCAGTGAGCATATGTAATCGCTGTTGGGCTTCAAAGGGACGTCACTCGGTTGCGGCACTTGTTCAAGAAAGGCCCTCGATAAGGGTGGGCTGAAGGTTATGATCAAGGCTGGTCGGATGCTCCAATAAGGTTGTCTGAGTTCGAGGAGCTTTCTTTTATTAGGGGGTGGCTAAGTGCCTTGAAGGAGATGCAAGTCACGAGGAACTTGGTGCTATGGTATCGTCATGAGATGTCTTCCTCCACGCTGATGCATAACCCATTTCGGAGGGATGATCGATGGATCCCCATCGATGCTATTCCTCGGTAATTACTGGAGTCGGATGGGAATGAGGTGGTGGAAGAGTTAGCTCCTGCTCCTGATGAGGAACGAAGAGCTCGAGTGACTAATTATCTTGCTCAGAGGCTTCCACCCCATTGAGATTTTGCTAGTTATTTTTTTATTTTATTTTTGATAATGTAAATGCTTTGAGCGAGCTGGCCGACTAAACATGTATTACCATTGTTGTAATTACGATGGATTAATGAAAAATTTGTATTTTGGGCAATTTTGCCGACTAAACGTGTGCATCCTACTTTTCATACTCTTACTGCTTTGTAATGTTTTTTTTTTGTCATGCAAGTGTCCCCCCAGTCCAGTATAATACCAGGATACCATTATGCTCCACTTTACCTTTTAGGTTGTGTCGTCACACTCCCTTAGGCCTAAGTGGGGCAATTGGCGAGGACACACCTGGTGTTGGATGACTTCATCCGATTAGGATTTTACTCAATCGAAGTAGGTTTGATGACCAGTATAAAATTTGGTCGTATTGCCTAAGGATCCCCTGTAGGGATTCATATATTGCTAGGGGCAATGCTAAGAGGTCTCTCATATTTTATGACGATGACCTGAGGAGGGGTATTCCCCTGCTATAGTGATCAATGTGCTTGTTATTTGCAAAAGATGTGCGATGAATGCAGCTGTCACCAATCAGAGTGTAACCAATTAAGTAACTTTCATTAGTAATAAGGAAAATGAACTTCTATTTTCATAACAAAAGAATACAAGAAAAAGATCTAAAAATAGAATTTCTTGAGATTAGTTGCGTTCCATGCTCGTGGTATTTCTCTTCCCTCCATCGTTTCCAAGTGATAGGCACCTTGCAGATCGTCTTTAGTTACTTTAAAGGGATTTTCCCAGTTTGGGCCTAGCTTGACGTCTGGCGACTTCACTGTGCTGCCCAGGACTTTCCTTAGAACATAGTCCCCAACTTGGAACGTCCTCGGGCTAACCCTTTTGTTGTAATGCTTCGCGAGCTGTTGCTGATAGTTCGATAGCTTCACCAGGGCTAGTTCTCTGCGCTCATCGTCTAGGTCGAGTTCGACGAGCAATGCTTCATCATTCAGGCCTTGGTCGATAAGGTTGGATCTTATTGTTGGCAAACCTGCTTCTAGTGGGATAACTGCTTCCATGCCATATGTCAGCGAAAATGGGGTTTCTCCTGTTGCTTGCCGAGGAGTGGTTCGGTACGCCCACAGAACATGGGGTAGCGCTATTACCCATGCGCCTTTGTCTCGCTCTAATCGCTTCTTTAATCCATCGATCACAGTTTTGTTGGAAGCTTCAGCTTGGCCATTGCTCTTAAGGTAGGCCACCGAACTGAGGTGGTGTCTGATCCCGTATTCGTTACAGAAGTTCTGAAAGGGGCCACTTTCAAACTGCATTCAATTGTCGGTGATGATAGTTCTGGGGATTCCAAACCGAGTTATTATATTACTCCATATGAACCTTATCATATCAGCATCTCGGATGTTCGCCAGGGGTTCAGCCTCGATCCATTTGGTGAAGTAGTCAGTCGCAATCAATAGGTATTGGCGATTACCGGCGGCGGTAGGCAGCGGTCCCACGATGTCCATTCCCCATTAAGCGAAGGGCCATGGGTTGGATAGGGACTTCAGGTCACTGGTGGGTTGGTGGGCCATAGGAGCGTGGAATTGGCATTTCAGGCATTTGTGAACATATACTGCGGAGTCCTTTTGCATATATGGCCACCAATAGCCTTCCTTCATTGCTCCAAAGGCTAGAGACCTTCCTCCGATATGACTTCCACAGATTCCTTCGTGAAGCTCGTGTAGCCCTTGCTCGACGCATCTAAGGTAGGGACCGGAGATGGATTTCTTATACAAGTCGCCTCCTGTGGATAAGTGAAAGCGAGCAGCTTTGACTCTTATCTGGTGGGCAGTTTTCTTGTCATCTGGGAGCATGCCATCCTTTAAATAGTCCTTTAAGGGGTCCATCCAGCTGGGGGTTGATCCCACCTGGAGTATTTGCTCCACGTTTGGTAACTTTCTATTGTGGTTAATGCTCGGACAAATGAGGAAATCGATGGGGATGACCCTTTTAAGGTCAGAATCAACTGCCGAACTCAAGGCTGCTAAGGCATTAGCATGACTGTTTTGCCCCTGGGGAAATGCTGGATGTTGATATCTTCAAAGCTTGACATTAATTCCCTCACTAAGGCGAGGTAGGCTGCCATTCTTTCATCCTTTGCATTGTAATCTCCACTTATCTGATTGGAGACTAGTTGAGAGTCGCTGAACACCTGTAAACGTTTTGCTCCTAGAGTTTGTGCCTTTTAGAGACCGGCTATTAGGGCTTCATACTCTGCTTCGTTGTTGGAGGCTTCAAATTCAAGCCTGATTCCTTGGTCGAGGATTGTGTTTTTTGGAGTGATGAGGACAATGCCTACCCCTACCCCCTTTGAGTTGGAGGCTCCATCAACGAAGAGTCTCCAGGTTCTCTCTGTTGTTTGGTTATTCTCTTGCCTTGTTGGTTGAAATTGGTTGGAGAGCTCTTCGCCCGTGAATTCGACTATGAAATCAGTAAGGATCTGACCCTTGATAGCTGTACTTGGTTGAAATTGGATGTCAAACCGATCGATCTCGATTGACCACTTAGACAGTCTGCCCGATAAGTCCGATTTCCTTAGGACCACCTTAAGGGGATGCGATGTAAGGACGATGATAGTTTGAGCTTCGAAATAATGCTTCAGCTTCCTCGAGGCTATTATAAGTACAAAGGCGAGCTTCTCCAATGGCAGGTACCTTTGCTCGGCGTCTAATAAGATCTTGCTCGCATAGTAAACGGGGTGTTGGATTCCTGCAACCTCGCATATTAACGCAGAGCTGATAGTGTGATTGGATACGGAGAGGTACAGGTACAAAGAATCCATTTGCTATGGTATGACAAGCAGTGGTGGGGAGCTTAAATAGAACTTGAGCTCATCCAAAGCTCGCGAGCAGTCTGGGCTCCACTCGATCGGTTTACTCCCCTTTAGAAGCTAGAAAAAAGGCTTGCACTTCTTGGAGGATTTGGAGAAGAAGCGATTTAATGCGGCGAGCATTCCAGTGAGCTTCTGCACGTCCCGAATTGTTCTAGGGGGTTGCACTCTGTTGATTGCATCGATCTGGTCTGGATTATCTTTTATGCCTCTCTTACTAACCAAGTACCCAAGAAATTTTCCTGACTAGACACCGAATGAACACTTGCTCGCATTAAGTTTCATCCGGTACTTCCTGAGGATTTCGAAGGTCTTTAACAGGTTCGAGAGGTGATTTTCCTTATTCTTGCTTTTAACGAGCATGTCATCGATGTAGACCTCCATTGTGTCTCCCATTTGATCCTTGAACATTTTAGTGACCAGCCGCTAATAGGTTGCCCCTGCATTCTTGAGCCCAAAGGGCATGAACTTGTAGGAATATAACCCAACTGTCGTGATGAACGCTGTTTTGTCCTGGTCTGGGGCATACAAGGGGATCTTGTGATATCTTGAGTATGCGTCCAGGAAACTCATTCGCTCGTGACCTGTAGTGGCGTCTACTAGTTGGTCTATCTTTGGGAGGGGGAAACTATCCTTAGGGAATGCTTTATTGAGGTCATTGAAGTCGATGCAAACTCTCCACTTCCCATTATTCTTCGGAACTACTACTGGGTTGGACAACCACTTGGGGAATTGCACTTCCCGTATGGATCCTGCATCCAGCAGTTTTTTGACTTCCTTTTTGACCGCTTTAGCCTTCTTGGGTGCAGTTCTCCGTGCCTTCTTTGTGATTGGCTTGAATGTGGGGTCGACGCGCAGCTAATGATAGACCATACTAGGATCGATCCAGGCAGCTCGTATGGTTCCCATGTGAAAACATCTACGTTGTGTCTCAGCAAGGTCATCAACTCCTTCTGTTCTTGGTCGGTGAGAGATGCTCCAATCAAGAAGACTTTGCTACTATCACCAACTTCAGCCATAACTTCTACCAGGTCCTCGAAGACACGCTCGGAGGGGAGGAGCCTGGTCTCCTCTACTCCAGGTCTTCCGTAATTTAATTGCTACTTGGAAGGTATCACACCTTCTTAAACTTTCTCTATAGGTTGACCGACCTTTTTCTATGGCTTTGTTCGGATGGCTGCTATGAAGCACTTCCTCGCCATTGCTTGGTCGTCGTGGATCTCCATTACTCCTCGCTAGGTTACATATTTGAGCTTCTGATGGTAGGTCGAGGAGACTGCCTTCATCGCATGAAGCCATCCCCTGTCGAGGATGGCCTGGTACGGTGAGTCGATGTCAACTACCAAAAACTCGATCATCTTGGAGACGTTTCCAGTACGCACTGGCAGTACTATCTTGCCCAGGGGCATGGTCATTTTTCCAGTAAAGCCGACCAAAGGAACAGTAGCTTCCTTTAGGTCAGCGGCGCTCAACTTCGATTTCCTGAATAGGTCGAGGTACATTACTTCGGATGAGCTTCCTTGATCGACGAGCAGCTTGCCGATGTCAAAGTTGGCTATCCTGAGTGTAATGACCATGGCATCATGATGTGGGGTCCTTACTCCCACCAAATCTTCATCTGAGAAAATAATATGCTTGTTATAGTTGACGTCCTATGCTCATCGACGCTTTCCTGACTGTGACTTTGCTAGATCGATTTGAAAAGCCTACATTACCGCTGTAAGTTTTTTCATTTCCATTTGAGCTGAGTTCCCTTGTATCTTCTTGATGTCAGATGCTCCGTGGATTACTTCGAACTCATGTCCAGCATTAACCTCCAGCACGTTGTCGAGTCTCGCCTCTCTGTTGGCAGCCACTTTCTCTGCCCTCTTTTCCACAAAGTCGTTCAAATGCCCGGACTGGGACAACTCCTTGAGGTGAGACATGAGAGCTTTGCAGTGCTCGGCCTTATGTCCTCCCTCTTTATGAAAAGCGCATCTTAAAGCATTGTTCCTCTTCGAGGGATCTCCTCCCATTCTCCTGGGCCACTTGATGAATGGATCATCTTTGATCTTCGCGAGAATTTTATAAATTGGTTCTTTGAAGACGGTATTGACCGCCTGGAATACTTTCGATGCGTCATGGTTTCCTCTATTCTTGGAGCCATTTTTGCCCCCATTATTTCCTCCTTTCTTCTAGTTCTCAGTTTTCTCACTTCCTTTGGTAGTGAGCTTAGCTCTACCGTTTTCATTTGTATTAGGGCGGGTGACATCTTCCACCTTTACGTATTTATCGATTCGGGCCATTAGGTCATTAAAAGTCATAGCTTCCTTCATCGTCAGGGACTGGTATAGGAGGGAAGAATTAGGGAGCCTAATTTTGAAGGAGGCACTGCCACTTCCTCTGCGCAGTCCTCGATCTCATTGAATAACTCCCAGTACCTCTTCACGTAGTCTCGGAGGGTCTCTTGAGGCGTTTTCTTCATTGTTAGCAAAGCATCCATCCTTTTGGGATGGGAGCTACTGGTAATGAATCGGGCCGTAAAAATTTCGGCTAGTGATTTGAAATTCCTGATCGATCGGTGGGGGAGCCTTTCGAGCCACTTCTGCTCTACATCATGCTGGCTCGAGGGAAAAATGCAACACATCAGGGCATCTCGGTGATTCCAGAGGGTCATGGCCTGTCGGTATTGCCTCACGTGATCGATGGGATCAGTCTTTCCGTCGTAAATCTTGAACCTTGGAATGGTAAATTTCTTGGGGGCTTCCTCCTCTTCGATTTCCCTCATGAATGGTGACTTCATCTGGGTTTTGAGAGCTCGCCTTGCGAGTTCTCTGGTTGATCTTGTTCCGTGGTGAGCAGGATGTTGGTCCATCTCCCTACGGACTAGATTTCGTATGTTTTCGTCGCTGCGAGCAGGGCTCTGGTAGCGGCGATCTCTTCGCATCCGTTCGCGGAGGTTGTCGTTTGACTCGCCTCTTTCGACCTTTTGAGATTCTCGCCTAGGGCTCCTTCCTCGGCTGCGAGAGTTGCTCTCATGAGGGCTAGGTGTGCGGTATAGACATCTCCAGTTATCAGGACGAAGCTCCCTCTCCAGTCTTTCCAGTCTTCTTCTCAAGCGAGCATTCTCAGCCTCGTATCTGTGGGAAGACTCCCTCTGCTCGTGGAGCCTTGCCTCATACGCATCAATCAATGTGGATATCTGTGTGGACCT